>OU898285.1:28338823-29796095 GCA_918026665.1 Diabrotica balteata
CGATTGGATAAATAGTTTAAGAAAAAATTAAATAAATCGAAAGGCATGTCACGACGCACAGTGGCAAACGCAGAGATGCGAGGAAGGGCGAGATTCATAATCTGAAGTCAACCTCAAATCGACTTTAGTAATGGCGATGTTGTTAGGGTCGATTTTACATTGAAATTCTTTTGTGTTGTATATTCGATTGCGAAAGTGCATCATTGTGCATTATTTTTTACTAATAGCACGAAATCCACTGAGCTGAGATTTTTAATATTAGAAGTTTTAAATTATTTTAATGAACAGCAGCAGGTATGACAGTGAACTTGAGTCAAAAATCAGATTACGGTATGTTTCTTTCCGTAAAGTCCATTTCCATTTTCGTTTGCTGAAAGAAGCGGAAACTGGAGAATACATTTTTGTTCTAGTTTTAGAAAAATGTACCCCTACTTCTTTACATTTGACCATGTGAACTATTCTTTTTGGGAAACATTACATTTGTTGGACATGTACAAACTTGCCGACAAGGCTCCAGAATTGCATGAAGACTTTATAAGAAAAAATTTTGTTGTGAAAAGTTTGAACAGAAACTTTAACCAACTATTTGTAGATCCAGCTTGAAACATATAAATACAAACTCAAAAGATGCAGGAGGAATCGTGAGATTGATTAAAACCAGCACCAAACTAGACGAATGGTTGTTAAGCTACAATATGATTGGCATGATGGTAGATGAAATTCGTGCATCATGAGACCTAAGCAACCACTAAGTCAAAACGTAGACAATAGAAAAAAAAACGGATGAAAATTGACGAATATTCTGTACAAAAACTACATGATCAGTTTTTTACGATTTAATGTATTTTTTAAAATCATAGATCGTCTTCTCGTAATTTCAGCTAATAAGATTGCATCGCCAAATGTTCAAATACCCTTACTAAATATACAAAAAAAATGGAGAAGAACCTAGCAAAATTTCTTCTTACTGTTAGAACTCCCAAATTTTATCAGCATACAAGAAGTATTTTCAACAATTCCAACACTATAAAACTGTCTCTAAAAAGAAAAAAATTATTCATGCTGAACAAGAGCTTTTATAAAAAATACTAACAACCAAGCCTATTGAAAGTAACATAAATATTATGAGAATATTTTCAAATAGGAATTTACAGCATATCCAATGTCACTTGTACCTGTAGGAGTTTTATCGATACCATCAAATAAATCTGCCTTAGGTTCTATAATAGGACAGTTTACAGTTATGTCTAAATATCTACCATTACCATTATAAAGTAACTAAAGTGTCACATTCCTAAAGGTATGAGTTTAATCCAAGTCGTTGGCAAACCCTCCAACTGCAAATCATTTGGCGACTATGCAAGAATTTTAAAATCAATAGTGTTCAAGAACCTCTACAACCCTAAAAGGATTGGTTTTGTATTTGACCAGTACTAACAATCTTTGTAATGGTCCATATAAACTTTCTCCTACGTCAGACAGTATAATATATATTATTCGTGTACATACTCATCCAAACGAAGGTATGAGTATGTAGTGTGACACCAAGACTTTGACTCCCGAATCTGTTGCTAACTGGCTGGAGTAAAGAAAATGTAGAGCTGGTACCAGTTTTAAGCACGGAATCCAAGTTGAAGAAACATACATACATATACTATACTCCTAATAGGTGTAAAAGATGAGTTTATTTTTACCTTTTAGTGACGAATAATTATTATATTGGTTTTTTTTCTAATTGTCAGACTGTACAGGGGCTCCAATGCTCATGTAAACGGAAACGAGAACAAATTCATTGGTTCTTGTAAATATATTATGGCCCAAGTGAAATGTTACAAAAAAGGTGATAAACGTGAACAATTTTAACCATAGAGAGTGTTACTTATTTTTATAGTAATGAAAAGTCTAACATAGAGTAAGATAACTAACACAAGATAATAATAAGAAATAGGTACATAGATTTAATTGTTTTTATTACTATCCTTTGTTCTTGAACGTGAAATTTGCTGCCAGGGAAAAACCGTTGCAATTTTAGATGTTTTATATATCACAAGCTTTTGAGTTTTAACGCCGTTACAACGTCCTTAATAGGCTTTATATAATACTAGATAATAATGTATGAAAATTTTTGGGACAAACCCCGATGTACCAAGTCACCTAGGAATCGAACACAGAAAGAGTCCCACAGTTCAATCCTTTTGATAACGTGAGTATCTGGGATGAGTGAATTTTCCCCTACGAGGGAGTGCGAGCTGTATAGCTAAATTTGGATTTTCTTCAGTAAACGAATTTAAAAGAAATATAAAGTTAATTTGTTTATAAAGCTCTAGCTCGTAAACTATTTGACGTACAGTGTCCAAGTTTAGCATAAATGAGCTACATATATTAAAAAAGATTCCCGTGGAATCTTAATATAGTACGTGAACAGCATAGTTGGTCCCTTATTATAAATGATACGCAAAATAGATTTGTGTTTGTAACTCTTATTCAAATTGAACGCGGTTAGATTTATTTTGTAGGTCTTTTAAAAGCGATTAAAATAAGTTTTTGACATTTTTTGTAACACAAACAGTGGAGAAGATATGCGAAGAAAAATTGTAAAAAAATAATACTACAAATAAACAATGTCTCCGAAATTTTTTAGACTTCGAGTACTTACCAACGTGTTCTACATAATTTTATATAAAAAATTACTTAAAATCATCTAACTCCTAAAAATGTCATCAAAACGACGATTTTGAAGTCTTCCCACTGGTTAAAGAAGCTATTATAGATTCACACAAAAGTTGTGTATTTTCAACTCTAAATTTCTAATTTAATTAATTATTCTAATTTTATATCTATATCCATAATAGTTCTAATCTAATTTCAAAATGTTTATTTAAATAAAAATGAAGGGTTCCATTTGAAAATTCAAAATTGCTACACCCACCGCGTTCGCAGGGAGAATAAGAACCCTGCTATTGCATAAATATATAGATTTTGAAAAACCATTAAAAAAGAATTCCTAAGTTTTTTCGATACGACGTCTAGTTCTCGAGATATTTGACAATCGCCTTTCTGGACAGAGCTCTTTAATAATGTAAATAATATTATTCAAACCGGAAATAAGCCAAAGGGAGTGAGAGGTCTGACTGTAAAATTCATTTGCGATGTTGCCAAATTTACCGGATCTCGGGTTGTCTACAAAATGTATATTTAGCATATACACAACGGATCGCTCGCACTGCCTCTACAGCGGATTTAGTGGAACTACTGCAATATAAAATTCACCAAAAGGGGTGCAAAATGAGGTCCAGACAAAAATCGATTTCTTTGTACCCCCATCATTGTTACATCGAGATGTCACTATATACACGTGAATACAAGGTGAGATCCAAAATCGGATCTCGCCTTGCAAAACGGATCTCATTTTGTATAGCTTATGATACAAACGGATCTCGCCTTGATATAAAGACATATATATATATATATATATATATATATATATATATATATATATATATATATATATATATATATACGTCTTCATATCAAGGCGAGATCCGATTAAATCGAGGACAACCCGAGATCCACCAATAGGAAATTAATTAATGGAGTATATTGTTCCTAGCTATCTTTATAATTAACATATTAATCATGGCACACTTAGAGGGGAAAAAATATTTGAACTTAATTTTTTTTGATAAATTTACAACAAAATGAGATCCGTAGCTGAAAAGGGAAGGGGAAGACTTATATACGAAATTTTAGATATTTACAGATCAACGCGAGATCAGACACTGTTGCCAGCTTTAAAGAGTATGAGTCTAGCGACCGGAGCTCGTGTTGTATTGCATATTTCCTACTCAAACAGTAAAGTAATTTGCCGTTATGGTGTTTTGTATTTTAAAAATATTGCAAGGGCAGCGGTCAGTTGAAGTAGTAAAACAAAATTCAAAGATAACAGAAGCTAAGTAATGATTATAATTTTTATGTATATTATTAAATAATTCAACATAAACTTTATAAACCGAATTACTAAAATGCTCTGTTTTATTGAATTTGTGAAATCTATTCTCAAAGCTCTTTTTGTTTATTATTTATGTACAAAATTAAAAAGGGGAAATTTTTAAACTAAACAGTTTATCTGTATAACAAAAGCTATCATTTTAACATTCTAATCGTGTTTTAACATAAAAATATTAGTTTTGTACAAGAGTAAATACAATTCCATACTGAAGAGTAAATAGACTGGAAAGAGGCTTCTAGAATAGATTTTGGTGGACACTTTGTTGCTAAAATGCAAAACCTATTTTTATTCGTTTCTAATATCTTTCTAATGCAAAATCACTTGATCGTCCAAAAATCGTAGCGTGAAGGGAGTGTTGGGGAGCCTTTAAAAAAAGTGCTAATTTGTTTTTCGTCCTTTTCCGGATCTACGATCTCCGAAAATTCATTCTTCAAATTTGCATATCGATCCGGACATTAGAAATATTTTTATTTTATTTATAAAAATACGTCAAACCATTGTTGTATACGGAGTGCCTTCATACAAAATGACTTAGAATGAGTCTGAAAACCCATATTTTTAAAATCGTTTCTCCTCGCTCTACCCCGAAAAATATTGGGTCTAGCAAAAAATGGCTTTCTATAAAAGTTATAGATCAAACATCAGAGAACATGTCGGTTTATTTAGAATGTCGATTGGATAAATAGTTTAAAAAAAAATTATATAAATCGAAAGGCATGTCACGACGCACAGTGGCAAACGCAGAGATGCGAGGGAGGGCGAGATTCATAATCTGAAGTCCACCTCAAATCGACTTTAGTAATGGCGATGTTGTTAGGGTCGATTTTACATTGAAATTCTGTTGTGTTGTATATTCGATTGCGAAAGTGCATCATTGTGCATTATTTTTTACTAATAGCACGAAATCCACTGAGCTGAGATTTTTAATATTAGAAGTTTTAAATTATTTAATGAACAGCAGCAGGTATGACAGTGAACTTGAGTCAAAAATCAGATTACGGCATGTTTCTTTCCGTAAAGTCCATTTCCATTTTTGTTTGCTGAAGGAAGCGGAAACTGAGAGAATACATTTTTTTCTAGTTTTAGAAAAATGTACCCCTACTTCTTTGCATTTGACCATGTGAACTATTCTTTTTGGGGAACACTACATTTGTTGGACATGTACAAACTTGCTGATAAGGCTCCAGAATTGCATGAAGACTTTATGAGAAAAAATTTTGTTGTGAAAAGTTTGAACAGAAACTTTAACCAACTATTTGTAGATCCAGCTTAAAACATATAAATACAAACTCAAAAGATGCAGGAGGAATCGTGAGATTGATTAAAGCCAGCACCAAACTAGACGAATGGTTGTTAAGCTACAATATGATTGGCATGATGGTAGATGAATTTCGTGCATCATGAGACCTAAGCAACCACTCAAGTCAAAACGTAGACAATAGAAAAAAAAAACGGATGAAAATTGACGAATATTCTGTACAAAAACTACATGATCAGTTTTTTACGATTTAATGTATTTTTCAAAAGCGTAGATCGTCTTCTCGTAATTTCAGCTAATAAGATTGCATCGCCAAATGTTTAAATACCCTTACTAACTATACAAAAAAAATTGAGAAGAGCCTAGCAAAATTTCTCCTTACTGTTAGAACTCCCAATTTTTATCAGCATACAAGAAGTACTTTCAACATTTCCAACACTATAAAACTGTCTCTGAAAGTAACATAAATATTATGAGAATATTTTCAAATATGAATTTACAGCATATCCAATGTCACTTGTACCTGTAGAAGTTTAATGATACCATCAAATAAATCTGCCTTAGGTTCTATAATAGGACAGTTTACAGTTATGTCTAAATATTTACCATTACCATTATAAAGTAACAAAAGTGTCACATTCTTAAAGGTATGAGTTTAATCCAAGCCGTTGGCAAACCCTCCAACTGCAAATCATTTGGCGACTATGCAAGAATTTTAAAATCAATAGTGTTCAAGAACCTCTACAACCCTAAAAGGATTGGTTTTGTATTTGACCAGTACTAACAATCTTTGTAATGGTCCATATAAACTTTCTCCTACTTCAGACAGTATAATATATAATATTCGTGTACATACTCATCCAAAAGAAGGTATGAGTATGTAGTGTGACACCAAGACTTTGACTCCCGAATCTGTTGCTAACTGGCTGGAGTAAAGAAAATGTAGAGCTGGTACCAGTTTTAAGCACGGAATCCAAGTTGAAGAAACATACATACATATACTATACTCCTAATAGTTGTAAAAGATGAGTTTATTTTTACCTTTTTGTGACGAATAATTATTATATTTAGTCCAGGCTGTGAGGCCGCTCCCGTTGGGAAAATGTTTCTGATTCGGTTTTTTCGCGGATTTCGGTTCAAAAATGTCCCCTTTAAACAAATCTGAAGGGTGCCGGGCGAAATTTTTGGACAAAAATTGTTTAAACAATTTTTTTAAACAAAGTCCAAAAATAGACCTTTTTTGTTTAAAATGACCCAAAAAAACTAAAAAAACCGTTTTAGAGATTAAAAAAAATATTTTTGGAATTTGTTTAAAAAAAATTGTTTAAACAATTTCTGCCCAAAAATTTCGCCCGGCACCCTCACAGGAGGGCCTCACAGCCTGGACTAACTGGTTTTTTTCTAATTGTCAGACTGTACAGGGCTCCAATGCTCATGTAAACGGAAACGAGATCAAATTCATTGGTTCTTGTAAATATATTATGGCCCAAGTGAAATGTTACAAAAAAGGTGACAAACGTGAACAATTTTAACCATAGAGAGTGTTACTTCTTTTTATAGTAATGAAGAGTCTAACATAGAGTAAGATAACTAACACAAGATAATAATTAAGAAATAGGTACATAAATTTAGTTGTTTTTATTACTATCCATTGTTCTTGAACGTAAAATTTGCTGCCAGGGAAAAACCGTTGCAATTTTAGATGTTTTATATATCACAAGCTTTTGAATTTTAACGCCGTTACAACGTCCTTAATAAGCTTTATATAATACTAGATAATAATGTATGAAAATTTTTGTACCCCGATGTACCAAGTCACCTAGGAATCGAACACAGAAAGAGTCCCACAGGTCAATCCTTTTGATAACGTGGGTATCTGGGATGAATGAATTTTTCCCTACGAGGGAGTGCGAGTTGTATAGCTAAATTTATATTTTCTTCAGTAAACGAATTTAAAGGAAATATAAAGTTAATTTGTTTATAAAGCTATAGCTCGTAAATTATTTGACGTACAGTGTCCAAGTTTAGCATAAATGAACTACATATATTGAAAAATATTCCCGTGGAATCTTAATATAGTACGTGAACAGCATAGTTGGTCCCTTAATTATAAATGATATGCAAAACAGATTTGTGTTTGTAACTCTCATTCAAATTGAACGCGGTTAGATTTATTTTGTAGGTCTTTTAAAAGCGATTAAAATAAGTTTTTGACATTTTTTGTAAAACAAACAGTGGAGAAGATATGCGAAGAAAAATTGTAAAAAAATAATACTACAAATAAACAATGTCTCCGAAATTTTTTAGACTTCGAGTACTTACCAACGTGTTCTACATAATTTTATCTAAAAAATTACTTAAAATCGTCTAACTCCTAAAAATGTCACCAAAACGACGATTTTGAAGCTCTTCCCACTGGTTAAAGAAGCTATTATAGATTCACACAAAAGTTGTGTATTTTCAACTCTAAATTTCTAATTTAATTAATTATTCTAATTTTATATCTATATCCATAATACAGTAGAGTCTCGGTTATCCGCCATAAACGGGCCGACGGAAGGGCGGATAAGCTGGAATGGCGGATAATAGGGAGGGTAGAAAATGAAACACAAGTTTGGGGCTATTGTAATAACATTGCAATGGACTTTATAAGTGCAATAAAAGTGTAATTATGTACTGTATACTTTATGTATATAATAATATTAACAAGATTAAAATAAAACTAGAATCAGTTCAACATTGACTTACATTGGATATTGTAGACATAATGGTTTAGGGTGAACCAAAAAAACTAGTGATTTTTATCTGTCTTGCTGATGTATCTCGTTGTGTTGCTGCCAAGTCTCGCCATCTCTGTAGCATCATAATATCGACAGCTCTGGCTTCCTCTTGTTGCTCGACGTATTTTATCGCAGCTTCAAAAATTTTTACTCCTCCTTTGTGTGAAACTTTTTGTGGCTCAACAGTCTCTAATTCTTCGATGTCTTCAACACCTTCACTATTAACAACCGTAACAATTTCTTCATCGGTTATTTCATATTGTTCATCCCTTGAAAACCACTCTCCAACATTACCCAAAGACGCATCCTCACATCCAGGGATACGTTTCACTAAGGGCAATATATTTTCCTGAAGTTCATCCAAAGTGTTGTCAGCAGTTCCTTCATCCTCACACAACAGCTTATCCCAGGACTTAGTAATTGTTTGTGCCCCAACCTTATCCCATGCACTTGAGATCCAGTAGGACACATCTTTCAAGTTAATCGCTTTCAATATAGGGATTAAGTCTCCGCCATCGTTCATTTCTTCTATCATGGTCGATAGAAGGATTCTCCGATAGTTTCTTTTCAGCGTCTCCAAAACACCCTGGTCCATAGGTTGAGAGATAGCTGTGACATTCGGAGGGAGGAACATGGCCTTTATGTCCCCATCTTTTAGTTCACTTTCATCAGGATGAGTCGGCGCATTATCTAACAGTAAAACTGCTTTTCTTGGTAAATTATTGTCTTTTAGAAACTTCTCTGTTGATAGTACAAAATCCGAGAAGAACCAATCTTTAAAAATGTCACTGCTCATCCACGCACTTTTCTGATTGCAATATTTCACTGGTAGAGCATGTCTTGAAATTCCCTTAAATGCTCTGGGGTTCTTTGCCTTTCCAATCATTGTGAGTTCCATCTTATGGTTTGACGTGGAATTGCTACATGCTAAAATGGTTACTCGCTCTTTGCTGCGTTTATAGCCAGGAGCTGCTGATTCACTTTTAGCTGCAAGACTCTTATTGGGTAACATTTTATAATTAAGGCCTGTTTCATCGCAATTAAATATTTGATCATTTGTTAAATTTTCCGCCTTAATAAATGCTTGAAACGATTTCTTAAATGTAGCCATTCCTTGAAAGTTTGATGATAATTTCTCACCACAAATAGACAGCTGACGAATCCCGTACCGCTTCTTCCAACGGTCTAGCTAGCCGACACTTGCTGTAAAATCTGCCTCACCCTCTTGAAATTGCTTTTGGAAGTGCAATGCCTTTTCTTTTAAGATAGGCCCGGATATAGGCACTCCCTTATCCCTAAAGTGGACAAACCAAATGTACAAAGCCTCGCTAGTTTTTTCGTAATCACTTTTTTTCATGGATTTTCTGTCTTTCAAGTCGATTTCAGTGGCTCGTGAAGAACACCATTTTTCCAATTCTGATCGGTTTTTCCTCCAATCTCCAACAGTACGACGACCAACACCATAGTTATCAGCCACTCTCTGCAGTGTTTCCCCTTTATCAAGCCTTTTTAATGCATTTAGTTTGTCTTGCATTGATAAGACAATCTTTTTCCTTTTTTGTTTCTCCATAACCACGATCGATTGATAGCAAAGAATAAACTCTTACTCGTAGCGTACGGGCCTCAAAACGGTAAAGCGAACAAATAACCTTACTGTGCATGACTCACTGAAAGGAACAATAGTTGATTCGACGAAAGTGTACTAAATAGCAAATAAAGTAATAAAGTTATAAAAACAGAGTATTTATGACTGGTCTGGGGGACGGGGAGGTAAATAATCTATTTTGTCTGGCAGCCTGACACCAAATTCCTACCTGTACAGTCATTGGCGTGTAGCAGATTATTTTCAAAATTATACACAATTAATTTTTTTTTGCATAAATGGTGCGGCGGATAAAACGGAACGGCGGATAACCGAAGGGCGGATAATCGAGACTCTACTGTATTTCTAATCTAATTTCAAACTGTTTATTTAAATAAAAATGAAGGGTTCCAGTTGAAAATTCAAAGTTGCTACACCCACCGCGTTCGCAGGGAGAATAAGAACCCTACTATTGCATAAGTATATAGATTTTGAAAAACCATTAAAAAAGAATTCCTAAGTTTTTTCGATACGACGTCCAGTTCTCGAGATATTTGACAATCGCCTTTCTGGACAGATCTCTTTAATAATGTAAATAATATTCTTCAAACCGGAAATAAGCCGAAGGGAGTGAGAGGTCTGACTGTAAAATTCATTTGCGATGTTGCCAAATTTACCGGATCTCGGGTTGTCTACAAAATGTATATTTAGCATATACACAACGGATCGCTCGCACTGCCTCTACAGCGGATTTAGTGGAACTACTGCAATATAAAATTCACCAAAAGGGTGCAAAATGAGGTCCAGACAAAAATCGATTTCTTTGTACCCCCTTCATTGTTACATCGAGATGTCACTATATACACGTGAATACAAGGTGAGATCCAAAATCGGATCTCTCCTTGCAAAACGGATCTCATTTTGTATAGCTTATGATACAAACGGATCTCGCCTTGATATGAAGACATATATATATATATATATATATATATATATATATATATATATATATATATGAGTAGCTGAAATGCAAAACTCGCTCGTTCAGGACATGTAAAAAACTTATTGTGTCTGACTAATTAACTTAAGTAAAATGAATTTTCTGCTTGTGAAACATTATCCTGGTCTCGATAAAGAAACTAAGAATTAAAAAATCAGAAGCAACATTTTAATAGAAAAATATTAGATTAAAAGTTAGAACGAACAAGTTTTGCAATGAAGCATTGCATTGAAACACTTTTACTGTGAACCACCTGGGAACAAACAAGTTATGCATCGTAATAGTTGAAACCCAACCAAATAGAAAATAGTAAAGTAGACAGTTTTTGAAATTTTGTTTATTTATAGAACTTGTACAAAACAATATTATTTATTAAAAAAACGTAATGCTAATAATTTTATTATTATTAGGCCAAAAAAATGTTAAATAGAGAGCCCATTAGCTTCCTCTATTATTTCAATGTGCTCTTCCTCATTGTTTTCTTCTACTCCTTTAAAATTATTATACACAATGGAGACACAGAATTGTCGTAGGTTTTCCAGTTCTCACCAAAATGAGTGTTAAGGAGTTTTTCCACATCTTTAATTTTTTCTTTTGCAACCATGACGTTGTTTGAAAGGAGAGCTGGTATAATCTGATTAATTTTCTTTTTCTTTTTTATTATTGGTTTTGGACGCCTAGATTGCACCTGTAATTAATTTCACCCTGCACAGTCACATTGTTTTGATTAGTTTTTTCTGTGATTATTCTTTTGGAAGCAGCAAATTTGAACTGGAGTTGGCCTGGAGATTTTACAACTGTAGTAAATGCACTTTTCCAGTCCTGAATCGCTACCTGGGTCCCAACTTTTCTAATTTATATGTAAATTTATACGTAAGTAAAGCGCAAAGAATTCGAGTTAAAAACACCAAACCGAAAAATGGTCTAATCCCAGGTCTCCCTTTCTTAAAAACACATCCTTGTTAATGGTAGCACTGCGCGGTTTTTCATATTTGGAGGTCCATCGAACATATGAAATAATAAAACCCCTTTAACGTAGTTCCTTTTTAAAGTGCATAATCAGTAGCCTAAACATTTTGCTATTAGACTAGAATAAATATTTTATAAAGTATTTTATGGATAATTATTATTTAAATGGGAATAAGCCACAATTTATAACAATACCATACATAAAAGGATTAGCAGAAAAACTGAAAAGGATGGGAAATAAATTCAACATTTCAACAACATTCAAACCAACAAACACGTTGAGAACTATTTTGTCCAAAACCAAACCTAACAATGAACAAAAAAGGACAAAGAATTGCATCTAGAAAATACCTTGTGAATGCGATTATTTAGGTGAAACAGCAAGGCCATTAAATGTTAGAATAAGTATATTCATCCATGTTATATTAAAAATAGAGAATTTGATAGATCTCAAATATGTAAACACGCATGGGATAATGAATATAGGGTTCAATGGAATGATTCAACTATAGTCCTAAAAGAAACGGATGGTAAAAAGAAAAAATCAAAAAAGCGGCTATAATTCAAATTCCTCGTCAGAATGTAGTAGGATCTGGCTACCCATATTGAAAGAGGAAGTTACTAAAAGGAAAATCCCAGTATTAGTAAGTCAGTAAAATATAGAAGATGCATCATTTATGTTTTTTTTTAATAACACACATATAAAATCAGAATTTGGTGTTTATTGAAGGTAAACTAAATGCACGACCAAATACTTACCATGTCGGGATAGTATTAAGGTTTTTTCCTGGGCTTCCCTCATAATTTACTATTGAATCACTAACAGGAGAATTTTACTGTCATCATGGCATGTGTTTGTCTTTTTAAAGACGAATTACATGCTACGATTTTTTCTGACGGATATTCTCAAGTTAAAGTTGATTTCATGTAATCCCAGGAGCGCAACTCAACAATATTGGCAATATATCATTTTAAAGTCGTCTACTTTAAAATGTATAACGTATGTCTGAATTGTCAATATAAATGAGTCAGATAAAATTAAATTATTAGAAGAATTTTTCACTAAGTAACAAAAAAACAAAATTTGTTTAATTTACTAATGTTTGTATTTTGAGAACGATTTCCGAAGTGGAAATTGAAACGTCAATAAACGTACTTTAACCTTTAATTGTGACTTATTCCCATTTAAATAGTAATTACTTTAAAATGCCACAAGAAAATAGCTTCAGAACAATATTTTATGGATGTCTTGTCGTTGAGCGATCATATCGTGAAATTGTTTTGGCAACATCGCTTGTTTACGCGAAATGACTTACTTTTAATAGATGTTCATAGTAATGGTTTCTATATGGCCTTGGAGTTGGTGTTACCTGAATTTGTAAGTTCTAGGTAAAATACGTTTTATATGTTGTATTATACTGTTATTTTTTCTTTTAAAATGCAAGTGTAGTTGTGGTTTCAATTTTTATTTCCGAGATATTCCATCCAAATTGCATTACATTTTTAATTGTTTGTTTTATATATTATACCTAATTGTAAGTTATGGTATAAGTTTCTCATTTTCTATTTCTCACACCGTAATCTTATGTTTTCTTCTTCTTTATTCTTCTTAACCCGCGATCGGTACCGCTAAAGAATCTCCGCCGTAGGTACCGTGTTAGATTATATCTAACATAATAATGTTGTTCCCTTTTTAAGGTATTTGGTACTTTTCAGTATATTTCATAGCTTATATTCGTTCCGGTAATGGTAAACGATAGATTATACTTCATGCTGGAAATGATGAGGGTTTTATTCCTGACGCTAGTTTAATTTTTTCGTCCACAAAGAATACAGGCGACTACCATGAAAATAAAGTAACGAAGTTCTGTGCAGTATCAAACAGAGTCATTTATCTTGTCATCGCTTTGAACAGCAGATACAGCTTACAGTTAATACATGTATATGCACCGACAGGAAACTCAACAGACGAGGAAGCTGAATCATTTTACGAGGATCTGACAACAGCAAGGAACCAAGAAAAATCACACTTCGTAATAATCACAGGAGATTGTAATGCAAAACAATATATCGGTCGCTTTGGGCTGGACAACAGGAACAAAAGGGGTGAGATGTTGTACAACTACTTAAACAACGAAAATTTATTTTGTCTTAACACTTTATTTAAAAAATCTAAACAACGTAAATGGACATGGATCAGCCCAGACAAGAAAACTAAGAACGAAATAGGCTACATACTCTCCAATAACAAAAACATATGCACCGACGTAACAGAACTAAACAAATTCTATACCGGGAGTGACCATAGATTGGTTAGAGCGAATATTAAAATACAGACCAGAGTAGAACGAAACAAACTAATTAAACGAGAACGATACCCAACCACCGATGTCCTGTTTCAAAAACAAACGGAATACCAAAAAGAGCTAAGCACAAGACTAAAATCAATAGAGACACTGAAACAAATGGATATAAACAGACTAGCCAATAAAATAAAACTAACTGTAACAACATTGGTTAGGAAAATATGCTCAAATACGAAAACAGCCAAAACATCTAAACTTCAACCCTCCTCTGTCATCCAGCGATCTGGAAGCGGAATGGCCGTTGAAAGGCCGGCATCACTTCCGAAGCACTACCTTTATTCATTCATTCTCCATTCATACACATCCACACTCTATTCATTAGCAAGGAGGCTCCCTGTCTCATTTCAGGTAGAGCGTAGAAAACATTCATCGCTTCTAGTTCGGTATCATTCTCAGATGGGCATTTCCTCCTTCCTCAAAGTCTGACTCACGCATTCTAACTCATACAGTGTGACCCACTTTTCTAGCTTCACCTTTCAGCATCATTCACTCTTAGCTTTGCCGTCGGTCCAGCTGTCTTTCTTTCTCTTTCTTTTTTTTTGATCACTGCACGGATATAGCTATGTATGTTACTTCCAACTTAATTTATTTTCAATCATTCTCTCAATCATTTCTCTCACTGTAACAAAATTCACACCTGTCTCTCTCTCCATTCTGTTCCTTTCCTCTATCCATCTGCTGCAATCGAACATCGTATGTGTCACAGTGTCCGAGTATCCACAGTATAGGCATTCATCTGTATCAGCCTTTCCGATCCTATAGAGGTAGGCCCTAAAACACCCGTATCCTGTGAGCACCTGCGTCAAGAAATAATCCTCCACACATCCTCCCTGTTGTTCCATTCTTCTTGCCATCTTTCAACTGACCTTTCCCTTTCCTGTCTTCTCTCGACCACAGTAATGTTTGGGCCTCTTTTCTCATAAAGCTCTTTTCTTTCCACCGCCAAAACATGCAACGGAATACATCCAGTGATGGTCCATAAGTCTGCCGCAGACACAGTCCTGTAGGCCTCGTTCTTACTTCGTTCCACTGAAGCGTATTGAATGCATTCTTAACATCAAACAACAGCAGGGCCGCCCAGCGATGTTTATCCCCTATGTTGCGCAATGCTTCAAGTACACTCATGATTGCATCAATCGTGCTTTTTTCCTTTACAAAAACCAAATTGCCTCCGACATAAACCACCTGACCTCTCAATGATGTCGTCTATGCGTACTCGCAGCATCCTTTCATACAACTAACTGATGCATGGAAGAAGGCAGATGGGACGATACTTTTCTCTAGCTTTGGGAAGCAGTTTTAACCTCGATGTCCTCGAAGGCTCAGAAAAGGTTTGTGCTTCCAGCAGTGCATTCATGTGTTCCAGAAGCCACGCAGGCTCCACCTGTCCTAGACCCTTCACCGCCTCAGGTGGTATCTGATCCAGTCCGGGAGACCTACGAGTCTTCAGTGAACCCAATGCCTCGATAAGTTCATCCATGGTAAAGAGTACAGCCCGCTCAGCTCCTTCATCCCTCCATACACCATACAATTGAGTTAGTTTGGGGTATAGCCAAAAATTTTTATGATAAACATGCATCCAAAACAACAGATGACGCTAGCATTCTTAGTTCATGGAAAGAATCGCTAGAACAAATAAAGCCAGAACAATGGCAAAATTGTATTAGACATACGGAAGACATAATCGTTCAGTCTTTTCAAACCGAGCGAGTTAAGGTCGATTCAGACACATCAGTCACGTCTCGTAACAGTGATTGCGTCGAACCGAACAATCCGTCATACAAAATATTCTTTAATACAAATATGTTGCCGGCATTCACACTCATCAGTTGACAAACAGTTTCCCAGCTGTCAGATAGTTGATAGTTCTGTGACCAAACAGGACCGGTTCGGCGCCGAGACTATGACGGGACTGATGTGTCTGAATCGACCTTTATAGATGAGGTCCGGCCTCTAATTGTTCGGATAAACAATTCAGATAGTGACGACTCTGATGGTGAAATATCAGACTGTGAATAGGACAAATCGTTTGCTAAAAAGAAGTAACAAAAAAGTGTTTCGGGAATTCAATTCGGACTTTGTGGTCTGTTTTAATTAAACGATAAAGTACCTTCTGTCGAATTACTGGACTGCATACTCTCAATATCTCAATATTTGGACATACCGGCAACTTGGCAAGTATTTTCCAAGTCTACTGCATGCAAAACCATTCGTATAATTTTCACTCTACGCAAAATATAAGACTTATTGAGACCTTGATGAAAATTTGATGTCGACAAATAATTTCGAGTATTCGAAATATTCAGTCCCACTTCTTTTAACACGCCCTATATATATATATATATATATATATATATATATATATATATATATACATATTATATTCATTTTATTTGCCTTTGATACAGTAAAATCCAATATTGTTACTTAACATAAAATACAGGAAATTAAATATTTTTCAAGCAATCGGAATTAAATATTCACGCCCTACTGTTTTAGGCCCACTGATCATATCTTAATATCGGCCGTCATAGGGTAAAAGGAATTTAACATTATATTCTAATGCAGTTTTTCGAAATGGTGTGTCAGGGTTTTCTACAAAAGTTTGCAAAACAAAACGTTCATGGATTTTTCATCACTAGTTGCTGTCTTCGGTAGGCCAGTTTTCGGGCGACTTTTAGTTGAACCCATTTGTTCAAAACGTTTTACAATTATACTCCAAACGGCAGTTTTTTTGGTAATTGGTTTACGTATTATTAAATAACTGAGCTACTTCATCATAACTTCTCATACGATCGCCGTAACCTCTCATCATAAGAATCTTTATTCTTTCCCGTTTGGTAAACATATTGATTTTTTAAAGATATTTAAAGGTATAATACGTTTGAAATAATAATGTCACTATAGTCTAGTTCAGGGGTCGGCAACCTGCGGCTCGTGAGCAGCAGAACAAACCAGAAATCTTGAATAAAATTAAAGATTTGCCACTATCCGCTAAAACAGTACAAGATAGAGTAGCTAAAATGTCTTCAAATGTAACATATTTGCAGGTGGAAGATATTCAACTTTCTTTCGCCTTATCACTTGCTATAGATGAGTCTTGCGATGTAAAAGACGCGGCACAAGTTGCCCTTTTTGTCAGGTATATGTCTTCCCAAGGTCCCAAAGAAGAACTTCTTGGATTGCTACCGCTCTCGGACAAACTAGAGGGGAAGATATAGCGCATGCCGCGCAAAAGTGCCTTAAAGACAATGAGATCGATTTATCTAAAATCGTTTCAATAGCAACTGATGGAACCAGAAGTATGACAGGCAAAATAAAGGGGTAACAACGATTCTTCAAAGCAAATTAAATCACGAACTTCTTACGTTTCACTGTCTAATACACCAAGAATCGCTTTGTGCCCAAACATTTCCAGCCGAAATAGTTAAGGTCATGAATTTGGTGATCAAAATTGTTAATAGCATCTTGTCAAAAGCACTCTACCATCGTTAGTTTAAAGAATTCTTAAACGAAATGGAGGCTCAGTATTCCAACCTCCTTCTTCATAATAAAGTGCGATGACTTTCCAAAGGTAAGGTGTTAAAACGTTTTGCTTTGTGCTTGAATGAAATAAATACATTCGTAAATGAAAAAGGCATCAATCACCTTGAATTAGGGAACGACAAATGGTTGCAAAAATTTTACTTTATGGAGGATATCACAGCGAAATTACATGAGCTGAATCTAAAACTGCAAGGAAATGGAAACCCAGCCTATGTTTTGGTGAAAGAATTGGTTTGTTTTGAAAAAATTAATTCTTTTTGCAGAAGATATTCAGAGCGGTAAATTACTTCATTTTCAATTTCTAAAGCAATATCGCGATAAAATCAGTGCAACTGTTGACACGACTTACTTCAGCACAGTTACCAAAAAATTTAAAGATTAATTTGCTGGCAGATTTGAACAATTCAAAACCAACAAAACTACTTTAGCATTCATAGTAAATTCTCTCAACACAAATTGTAACGAAATTCACGTTGAGATATTTGGAATTCATACTGGATTTTTAGAAGTGCAATTGATCGATTTAAAAAGTAAAGCTTTGTGGAGTGGAAAATTTACAGAATTGAAAAGCAAGTGGGAAATGTATGTAACGCAAAAAAAGTGGACAGCTTTGAAAGAAATGCCGCGTATTGAGGAACTATTCGATGCATGGAATAGTCTTCCAGATTGCTACAGTGAGGTGAAGAAGTTGGCGTTTGGAGTACTAACTATCTTCGGATAGTTATCCGAATGTCAACGCGAGCAAGCGTTATCTTGCATGAATATAATTAAATGTAAACTAAGAAGCTAACTAACAAATGAAAGTTTAGAGTCGTGTTTGAAACTTAAAACAACAAGTTATGAGCCCGATTTATCTAAACTTTCTAAAACCATGCAAAGCCAACGCTCCCATTGAGATTATTTGCTCAACTGTTTGTTATTGAAGTGCAAGGTGATTTAAGTGAATATTTAGTTGTTTATTTTGTTGTTAATTTTTGGTTGAATAAATGAAATGTATGAAAATATATATACTCCATCTAATTTACTTACCGTTGCACGTCATTATCATTGACAGAGATCGAAGTTGACATAGTTGCCAAAGTATAAAAAATCCTGACTCCATTTTAAATCAAATAGGTCACATAATTATTGCAAAAGTATTACCATCTCTTTACAACGACTATTTAAATTCTTACGTGACATTTTTGAAATAAAACTCACTAATTTTGTTCTAAAAAGAACTTCTTCTTCTTCGTCTAGCCATTCACGTCCATATCTGAACATAAGCCTCTTCAAGTCTTCCTTTCCATTGTTTTTTATTGTACGCTACTTGTAGCCAATTTTTCCCGGCAGTCCTTTTCAGATCATCTGTCCATCTCATAGGAGGCCTGCCTCTGGGTCTTTTGTGTTGGTATGGTCTCCAGGTTAAAATTGATCTGTGCCATTTGTTTAGATCGCTCCTAGCTACATGTCCAGCGTATTCCCATTTCAACTGTAATGATTTTTGCACCACATCGGTGACTTTGGTTTTCTGTCTTATCCATGTGTTTGTTTTCTTGTCCTTAAGTGATATACCTAGCATTGCTCTTTCCATCGCGTGTTGAGTGACTCTAAGTATATTCATATTCTTTTTTGTGATTGTCCATGTTTGTGCCGCATAAGTTAATATCGGAATAATGCATGCATCAAAAACTTTAGATCTAAGATGTAATTGAATTTGTTGATTTCTGAGTATATAGTTCAGTTTACCGAATGCTGCCCAAGCTAACTTTCTTCTTCTTTTTATTTCTTCCGTTTGAATTTCCCTATTTAGGATTATTTTCTGTCCTAAGTATATATATTCTTCAACTTTTTCTATAACTTTATCGTTTATTATTGTCACGGTGTCTTCGGAGTGCATGATTTTTGTTTTGTTTAAATTCATTTTCAGTCCTATTTTAGAAGATTCGGTATGTAGTTCTAAAAGCATGGTTTGCATTTCTTGTAGGTCAGTAGCTATCAGGTTACTGAGGTAGCGGCCATTGATGTTTATTCCCTTATATTTCCAATTTAGCTTTTTAAAAACGTCCTCCAAAACTAAGGTGAACAGTTTGGGTGATAAAGTATCTCCCTGTTTAACTCCCCTGTTTAATGGTACAGGGTTCGTGTGTTCATTTTCATTTAGGTAGTATGTAGCTGTAGCTTGGTTCATAGTTTCTTTTATTAAGTTAATATATCTGCTGTCTATTCTACAATTTTGCATTGCGTTTATTACGGCCGTGTGTTCTATGGTATCGAAAGTTTTTTCGTAGTCTACAAATGCTAGGAAAACTGGAAACTTGTATTCGTTACATTTTTCTATTAATATTTTTGTGGTTAACAGGTGATCGGAAGTTGAGTAGCCTTTTCCAAAACCTGCCTGTTCATATGGTTGGTATTCGTCTAATTTCCTTATTAGTCGAGTAGTTATGAGTTTGGTGAGTATTTTAAACAGGTGTGACAGTAGGCTGATGGGTCTGTAGTTTTCCAATTTTCGACTATCACCTTTCTTGTGTAATAAGATTACTTTAGAGTTGTTCCAGCTCTTAGGGACTTTGCCCTGATGTAAACAACTGTCCACAAGTTTAGTTACAATTGCAATTAGTTCTTTACCTCCTTCTAATATCATATATGTGGTAATACTATCTTCTCCTGCAGCTTTATTTCTCTTCATGTTTTCCAATGCTGTAGTTACCTCTGAAATTGTTACTTTTGGCATTATTTCTGATCCAACATTTTTTATTAATTTCCGTGCTTGTCTCATCTCATCATCTTGTTGATGTGATCTGTAAAGTTCTGTGTAAAATTCTTCTATTCGTGTCAGTATGTTTTCTCTACTTGTGATTTCATTTTCGTTGTTTCCCATTAATGATATCATCTGACGTCGTCCTAGTGTCGGTCTGAGTCATTTCATACTCTTATTTTTTTCAATAGTTGTTGTTATTAATTTTTCGTTTTCTTTTCTTTTTTGTTGTCTGATTCCTTTTCTAATCTGCCTATTAAGTTCTCTATATTCGTCGGTTCCCCTTTTGTTAGATTTATTTAAGATCTTCCTTCTTATTATTATTCTTGTTATTATAAAGATATAATTTATTTCATTCTTTGTCTTTTTATCGGGACTCATCCATGTCCATTTTCTGCTTGGTTTTTTATTGAAAAAGGAGTTCATTGAGTACATGTTATGTTCATTCATGAAATTGAGAAGCATTTCTCCTCTATTGTTTCTTTTCCCGTAGCCATAGGTACCAATTAAATGTTCATAATCTTCCTCTTTTTTGCCCAATTTAGAATTAAAATCTCCTAATAGTATTTCGTAATTTGCTTTATTTGTTTCTATAGCTGTTCTTATTTCTTCATAAAATATTTCTACTTCTTCATCGTCGTGGCTTTTGGTCGGAGCGTACACTTGGATCACTTTCAGAGTGGTTCTTTTATTAATCCTAAGGTTGAGATATGCTACTCTGTCTGATATGGGCTTGAATTCTTCGATACATTGTGTGAGGCTTTGTTTTACCAAGAATCCCACTCCAGTGTATTCGCCACCTTTATGCATAAAATGTGTGCCATTTTTTAGTATTATATACTCATCACTTTTTCTTCTGGTCTCGCATATACCAAGGATATCCTATTTTATATCCTTTAGTTCACTTTCTATTTCTGGGAATCTATTGTCGTCCGTCAGTGTTCGAATATTGTAGGAGCATAGCCAAATTGTCTTCTTGTGGCAGCCGGGTCTTACCTAGGGATTCTTAGCACCCCCCCCTTCCGTTAGTTGTTTGATCGCTGCCGTGATCAAGACTCTGGGAAGTGCTGGGCACTGGGGGCCTTCTCTTTTTTGTCCTGTACATTGACTTGAAGGTTTGGACCGTTATCTCCTCACGCTGGTCCAGTGCGGGTTGAGGAGGGAAGGGAAGGATTTGGGTAGGTCTGGGTTGGTGGGTAGGATTTAGGGATTAGGATCCGCTTCTCTCCCGGAAGAGGATTGGGAGAAAAAACCGAGCTCGCCTGGACAGGGGCGCATCCTTGAAGCAGACCTGTCTTTACCGGGATCGTAAAGAGTGTCTACCCGCTATCCCGGGTTCTAAAAAGAACAGATTTTATTAAATAGGTAAAAATATAAAACAAGAGGTATTCACTTTAAAATTCAAAATAATAAAGTACAAAGAGCGTCAACACCGCAACTGTCAAATCAGTGTTACCAATTTATGCCAAAATATCACCTTCGTTCGATTACAGTTACTGTGTGTTCCGAACAAATGTTCTTCATAAAAACGCTTTATAATGCATTTATACAAATTAAATGAAACATATTATTGTGTATTTCTTTAAGTTACCATTAATAGAAATCTTTAAATATTATTTCTACGCGTATATAATAAAATATGTCTAGTGGCTGTAATGCCAGTGTACTCGGCAAAGTAATTCTAAAAAAGAACACACCTACCGCCTAAATATTTCGTGTTGGTATCATGTGACCTCACGGACTATGCAACGGTAAGTAAATTAGATGAAGTATATGTGAAAAACACTATATACCTACATATGAATAAATAGATTAATTCAGTTTATCAAAGAACTTTATTTATGAGAGTACTATTTATTGTTGACAAAAAAAATTTGTGGCTCTTTAAAAACTTTAAAATTTTGTAAATTTTATTTTTTGGCTCTTCCGACTCAAAAGGTTGCCGACCCCTGAGTCTAGTTGCTTGGAATTGGCAGCTCATTACAAATGTAAATCTTCAAACAGCAGATAAGGGTGGAAGGCCATAAGCCATTAACGTATGGATTTAGTTAACACCAATAAGAAAATTAATTAATTACTATTTAACTGGGAATAAGCCACAATTAAAGATAAAAATACGTTTATTGACGTTTCAATTTCCAATTACGAAGTGGAAATTGAAACGTCAATACACGTATTTTTATCTTTAATTGTGGCTTATTCCCAGTTAAATAGTAATTAATTTAAAATGCCACAAGAAAATAGCTTCAGAACAATATTAAGAAAATTAATGGGCAAATTCCAGTAGTTGGCTGTATACAATAGGTAAAAAACTTATACAGAGGTAAAAAACTTAAATATTTGTATATTGGTATAAAAACATTTAATTAAAACTTGTTAAAGTTGTCGTCCAAAATATATAGATGCATAGCGTTTTCGATCTAGCTCAGATCATCCTCAGTGCCTTCTTATCGTACTTGTGTTAGTGTTTTTAGTGTTAGTTACAAGTACCAAAAAAGGTACTGAGGATGATCTGAGCTAGATCGAAAACGTTATGCATCTATAAATTTTGGACGACACTTTTAACAAGTTTTAATCAAATGTTTTTATACCAATATACCTACAAATTTTGAAGTTTTTTACTTTTATATAAAATACTTATATATTTAATAAACCATGCAAGTAGCATTCATATAGCAAAAGTACCTTAGCAATTACATCACTGAAACCTTAAACTTTTCTATGCTAATATCAAATTTAAAGTTTCTACACGTATCAACGTAAAACGTCCAAAAAAGACTAAAAAAACGCTTCCAAACTACGCTACTGCACTCGACAACTGAACATCAGCGGAAATGATTAAATCAAGTAGTAGGTATAACACAGGATAATACATGAAAACTATTTCTTTAACATTGAAAATATTGCATAAACCAGACCTACGCGAAGTACAAATTAGCAGAAGGCCTTCGTTCTTCGTTATTACGTTAAATGAAGATACTTCCCACAATCTGGTATTGATTATTTCTGATATATATATATATATATATATATATATATATATATATATATATATATATATATATATATATATATATATATATATATATATATATATATATATATATATATATATATATATATATATATATATATATATATATATATATATATATATATATATATAGACATTTGGTTTTATTGACGCTATTGCAGAAAATTGTTAAATATTATTATTAAAGTTAATAATTCTTACAAGTGCTTTTTAATATGGGGGGGGGTGTAAACAACAATTTATAAATCAGTTTCCATTAATTTAAATAAATATGCAGGTTATGAGACCCTAGGCAAGAAAACGAATATAAAAGCAGGAAAGGATTAGCATCAACGGAAGTGAAAAATGCAGTGATTAAAAACAAAGGGCATATAACGGGCAAAAATAAAAAGGAATTATACAAAAATAAAAGAAAATACACAAGGAGGGTTAGAACAAAGCAAAAGGATTACAAAGCGAACGCATCAACATAAGTTTATTGGCAAAATTGTCAAACGGTAGATGTGTAGGGCGCCCCATGAAAAGAAGAACATAAGTTTGATTCCTAAACAAGCAACAAATGCCTTATTTATTGACTCAGAGCATAAAGTTATTGACACTAATCAAACATTTCAACGGTTTATTACTTCTTCTGGTTTACAGAAGCTTAAACGTGCGCTAGCTATTACAAACATGGACTTTTTCTACGATATTAATAATGATCCTGATTCTTTGACAGTCTTTCTTACCGAAATTTATAACAATTTAATATTACAGTATTTTCCACTAAAAAAAGTACGACAAATGACTGAAAAAACACCTGTGCAATGGTTTAATAATGAATTAAGGTCTAACAGATCTAATATTTCTCTTATCAAACACATTGCAGAGGCCACTAAGGATCCCGACTTGTTCAAAGTATATAAACAACAAAAAGTTGAATATAATCGGCAATTAAAAATTGCTAAAAAGTCAGCTTACTGTAATTTTATTACTAATTCCAATAATAAACCTAGAGACTGCTGGAAAATAGTAAATTTCGAAAGAAACTACACTAAATCCACTTCGGTACAACCTGATCTACCTCCAGACGAAATGAATCAATTTTTTAGTACAATTGCAGAGAATATAATTACATCTCTTTCCACAATTAACGTCGATGTCCTCGTCAATTATAGAAATTATCCTTCTCCGAGCAAGTCATTTTTTTTTCGGCCCGTTCTCGAAGAAGAGGTCTCTCAAATAATAAAGTCGCTTAGTAATTCTAATTGTAGGGACGTTCACGAGATTAATAGCAAAATTTTAAAAGAAACTTACCAAATAGTCTTAACACCTTTTACTTATCTTATTAATTTAATTCTATCCACCGGAGTATTTCCAGAAGTACTAAAATACTCAAAAGTACTACCAATCTACAAAAAAGGTGATTCCTCAAAAACTGACAATTACAGACCCATAAGCATTGTTTCTACTTTTGGGAAAGTGGTTGAAAAGGTTATCAAACAACAATTTTATTCCTATTTTGAGTCAAATAATTACTTTAACAACTCACAATATGGATTTAGAAGTGCTCGTTCTACTACGAACGCGGTATTTAATGTTGTGAGCGAGGTGATTGAGGGGCTTGAACGCGGCAATCGCGTAGCAATTTCTCTTTGTGACTTATCAAAGGCTTTTGACTGCGTTTCACACGACATTTTGCTCCACAAATTAAATTACTATGGAATCAGAGGTATCCATCTTAAGCTTATAACTTCTTATCTATGTGGCAGACACCAGGCGGTAGTGTCTAAAGGTCATCTCTCTGATTTTCTATCCGTAAAACATGGAGTCCCACAAGGTTCGGTCTTAGGACTTTTTTTGTTTATTTTTTATGTCAACGATCTGCCTAAATTCATATCTCCGTACAAAACCATACAATTCGCAGATGATACGACATACGTTATATCAGGAAAAAATAATGATGATTTAAAATTGTCTCATGAGGAAGTTTCTACTAAATCTAGCTCATGGTTTGCTGCAAACAAACTAAAACTTAATTCTGATAAAACGCAAAATATGGTTATATCTGTAAGTAATTTACACAATGACCTAGTTAACAAAGAGACTGTTAAACTATTGGGAATAACTATAGATAATCGACTCAACTGGTCTGCTCATATCTCACACCTTAAGAAACAGCTATCAAGTTCATTATTTGTTATTCGCCAACTAGCACGGGTTGTCAACTTTGAAACATTAAAAATCACATATTTTTCTTTATTCCACTCTCACCTAAACTACGGTTTAATTATATGGGGCAATTCAACAAATGCACTCCAAATTTTTAGAATACAAAAGAAAGCTGTCAGGATTTTAGCAGGGGTTAGTTATCTAGAACACTGCCGACCTTTCTTTATCAAATTCAAAATTATGCCGTTACCTACTCTGTTGATATTTCAAGTTTTAACTCAAATTCACAGAAAACGTGCCCATTTAATAAAGCAGTATGATATCCATGTTCACAATACGCGAAACTGGCACTACCTACGAACAAATCGCTGTAGATTAAGTCTTTCAGAAAAAAATAGTCTTAATTATAACTATTAGAATATTTTACCAAAAAGTATGAAAGAGCTAAGCTGTAATAGTTTCGATAAAGTTATAAAAAAATATCTTTTAAAACATTGTTTGTACTGCTCAGAAGAATATATGACTCATTGCAGAACATCCACTGAACTGCTTACCGTAACTTTGCCATAAATATTTTTCTATTTAATATGTTTTCATGTTTGTATTATTTATCTGTTTAATATGTTTTTATGTTTGTATTTTTAATGTTTTTGTACTTAATACCATGTATGTTTTTTTTTGACTTGCTACAAACAATATTTGTATATGTTATGTAGTTAAATAAATACTCTACTCTACTCTACTCTACTCAACATCTTCTAACTCGAATAGTTATAAGATTACGGAAACTGGATAAAATGACATAAAAGTTGTTAACTCAGACAGAAGACCACAAGTAGAACTGTCAGAAATATCAGTTCTGCCTTAACAATCAGGTAAAATAAGTCTAGCTGGCTAGCAGAAGATATGCCATTGCACTATTGCTTACAATATATTACATACCACGCAGACTAAGGCTCTAATAGAAGGTTTGATTGCCACTAATAGAAGATACTCCTCACAAATGAACCCAAAACAGTATGTCTAAAAACTTTAAACAGTTGTGATAGTTGTATAGCGAAGATCTGGAGAAAAGTTTTATGATTGCATTATCTCTAACCAAAATGATTTGATAGTGGGTGAGACATGTTCATAATTTGTTCGGCCGCAAGAGCAAAATTCGTGCCCATTCATGTGTGGTAAATTATGCATCATACCAAAAAAATCAGGAAACAAAATTATCAAAAATAGGCACATACTTGATATTTGGTGATAGTATGCAGTCATTGAAATAGTACGAGGTAGAGTAAAATTTGTAGTGACTCAGCAAGTAAAAATGTAACGAGAAGTAAAGATTAATTTAGTGCAGAATGAGTCATTCTTGAATTGAAGTGGTTGTAACTAAACAAGCCCGCAAACTACTGTAAGTTTTTACTAGTTTCATGTATCCTGCAACACCAGATTTATTAACTTCGCTAGCCTGTTGAGGCAAGACAAGATAGTTTGTACAAAACCAAATAGATTGTCCATAAGATAGATTTCCCAAAATATTGTAGATAGATAGAAAGATACAAAAATTGTATTGGTTGTTTTAAATGCTGTTCGATGTTGTACTTATTTCCTATCCTTTAATTAATTTTCTCATTTGGCTCGGTTGTATATTGCCCAACTAAGGAAAAGTACCGTAAGTCCAAAAGTATTGAATATTGAGTTACGTATGGATTACTATATTTTCCACCATGCAAAATTCAATGGACTACTCAAAATTGCCGTATCTCTAACAGTGATTGAGATATAAAATAATTTTTTGCAGTAGGTGTATCAAAAGTTTTAAAATAATAAGCAAGACTGCCGTAAATACGATAGACTAACCAAGAATGCAGTAACTCCTTTGTACATACTGCATTTATGCTTACTACACTGTACTTACTGCAGTCTTTCTTAGTGGTTATTTAAACAGCTGATGTACTTACTGCATTGTATTTATGTTGACCGTAGATTGTGAGGTTATATGAGTTTGCTAAAAATTTGTTGTGTTTAGTTTAGGTTATATTAAGCCAATATTGGTGTTGTTGAAGTGGTTTAGAAAGTATATAAATTACATTTAGTTAGTTGTTGTTTTGGAACATGAGTGCTTAAAAGTTTAATACAGTCTCAACTAGTTCTGAACTTATTGTAAACTTAGCTCTAAAAAGCACCAAGACTGACAAAACAGTTGTACAAGATAAGAAATTAGAGCTAATTTTACCTACAAATGTCCTTCCAGTGATTTATTAGAAGCTAATGAAGAACCTTAACCATCTAGCTGCACTATAATGTTGTCAGATGATGTTGGAGATGTGAGATTACCTGACAATATAACTTAACAGGTAACAGACAACCATAATATATTAGTTTATGGCCTTAGTGAAAATACACTAATATCACGTCCACTGGAAGAATTTGATGTTGATAAATCTGTTTATTTAGAATCACATAATAACCTACAAGTTATAGATGTACCTGAAGTACTATTTGAAAATCTATTTACAAATGTGGTCCAACCAAACAATGATAACATAAACTTGGAAGAAGATGTAGGTGTTCCTGTTGCTAGTATTGATTTTCTGATACCTGCAAATGAAAATAGTATACCAATGAATTTATATTGTAATGACAATGCAGACCAACATATTGACAATATCGTCGTAGAAAATCAATTAACCTCTGTCACGAAGAAAAGAAAAAGGTTTGAAACTAGTCTGGAAGAAAGAAAAAAACTTAAAGTTAAAGAAATAAAAATATCTCATGCTGTAAAACACATACCGTGTAAAAACGCTGATGCTTTTTGCAAAAAAAAGTGTGGACAGAAAATTATTGCAGAACGAAGAGAGTTTATAGAAAAAAGTTTTGGGAAATGACGTGGTCTGAACGTAGACATTTCATTTTGACATCATGTGATAAGGTTGATGTTAAACGCAGAAGAAATAAAAACACTGAAACAGAAAGACGATCACTATCTATTCAATACAAACTAAAAGATTGCTCTAACGTCACACAAGAGGTTTGTAAGAGTTTTTTCCTCACCAAATTAGGCTTTAAGAAAAATAATGACAGGTTTGTGCATTATACACTCACAAATACTCCTAAAAGTGCTGTAACTCTACCTAGTGATACGAGAGGAAGACAGCCATAAAAAAATAAAGAACCACATTACTTAATTATCAAACACACCGAATCATTTCATCCCACGATTTCCCATTACAGACGGGAGCATGCTCCAAATGTGCGTTACCTTCCAGGTGATGTTAATGTAGCACTTATGCACAGTGAATTTATCAACAAATTTCCAGAGTTTAAAGGGAAAGTATCATATGATTTATACATGCGAATCGTTAAAGAACAACATATATCATTCGCACAACTAGGACATGAGGAATGTGAAAAATGTGAGCAGTTTACTCTTCATGCCCACAAAAAAGAGAATCTTGACATATCGTGTGACATATGTAAACAATGGAAAGGTCATGACGAATTAGTTATAAAAGCTAGAAACGCATGTAAAAGGTTTTGTAAACAGGAAAGATCAAATAATGCAATATGTTTTTCAAGTTACATGCAGAAGGTTATCATGTTGCCAAGTGTGGACATGTTCAAGAAACTATTATTTGTAAAGCGTTTAGTAGCCTATCATGAAACCTTAGCACCTGTAGGGAGAAAAAGTAAAGCAAAAGTTCACTGCATTTTGTGGCATGAAGGAATTTCAGGCCGCAATAAAGAAGATAATGTTAGTGTGTTGTACATGTTTTAAAACAACACAGAGATATTGAAAAAATAGTTCTTTGATTAGACAACTGCTCTTCCCAAAACAAAATCTGGTACCTTTACACATTTTTAGTGTACATAATAAACTCTGATGACATTGCAGCTAATGAAATAGTTTTAAACTATTTCCAACCTGGTCATTCATTCATGAGTGCAGACAGTTTTCACCATCAAGTAGAGCAATCATTAAAGGCTCAAAAAAGAAAACTTATGATTTTGAAGACTTTGTTAATGCAGGGAAAAAATCAAAATCTGGAAAATGTCAATGTATGCAAAATGCAACATTTTGATTTCTACCACTGGCCCAATTTCGTGTCCCAACAAAAGCTAAAATCATCATCACGTTTGCATTTAAGTGACATAGTTAATATTAAAGCTGAACGAGGCAGTTATCATTTGTTGTGCAAGAAAAACTATGATGTAATAAGCCCTTACCAACAACTGGACTTTTTACAAAAAAAATCAATGAAAGGGATTTAACTGCCTAGCCATAACACTGCACCATGTGGATTTCCAAAAGATAAGAAGAAAACTATCTTTCAGTCATTAAACGAAGTACTACCAGAAAATCGAAAACAATTTTGGAAAGACTTGCCTACAAACATCTCAGCCAATAGTCCTCATTCCTTCTACTTATATAAAAGTATTGGTTATATTTTTTAGAAAATATTTTAAGTTAATCCATGTGGAACCTCGATTATCCGTCAGGGCACCGGACTAAGGGTATGACGGATAATCGAAAAGACGGTTAACAAAACATGAAACAGTCAAATCAATTTGATGTAAAATATTTCGAAATTTTAATTTGTTTTATTGTAACTTCACATTTTGCAATTGCTGAATTTCTTAATCGACAAAAAATCATCAAATCTGCCTTATTTGCTTCTTCTTGTAGATAATACCACTCGATGAATTATTGTATGTGCGATGCAGCTTCTCTAGCTCCTTTAAGCAAATCTTTGTTCGTCCATGTTTGTGTCATCTTCTGAATGTTTCATCAGCCTTGGTTGCCATTTCAACGATTTCATCATCTGTCAGCAATTGATAGCCGTTTGCGTCCTCATCACGTATTAACCATTCGTTTATGTCATCATTAGGTACCGAGAACAAACCAGTTGATTCAGCCATAACTTTATTTGTAACCGTATCACGCTGGGCTATCACAGTGACAAGTGACATAAACAATGATCAAATTTGAATCAAACTGAATTATGAATCAAACTGAATTATGAACTCCGCCTTCGGTAAGTACTGGGTGAATTGAGTAGCTCAGTAAATGCCGATCCGGTCCCAAGCCCGGATAAAGGAGGAGGGTTGAGGCGATGGGCTAGCAACTCGTCCCTTGTCAAAAAAAATTAATGCTAAAAATTTCGACCAAAAGCCTCGGACTACAAAGGATGGATCAACACAAAGACGACTAATGCAACGAAAAAGGAAAATGATATTGGCTACATGGAATGTACAAGGACTGAGAACCAAACAAGCAGAAGTATTCAAAGAATTAGCGGAAAGAAAAATAGATATATGTGTTCTCACAGAAACCAAGAAAAAGGGAAAAGGAAATGAAGAGATAGGAGAATATATACATATCTACAGCGGAGTGAGTAAAGATAACAGAGCTAAGAGGGGAGTCTCTATTGCCATTCGAAAAAATCTTAAAAACAACATTAAATCGTGGACTGAAGTAAATGAACAACTACTAATACTGGAAATGAAAAAGAATGGGCACAATATCGTAATTGTCGGAGTATATGCCCCAAACGAAGATGCAAATCCAAAAAGTAAAGACGATTTCTACGACAATATGAATGAAATACTCTCTGAAGTTAAAGAAAACTGTGAAATCTTTATACTAGGAGATTTAAACGGCAGAGTAGGGACAGAAGAAAATAGCAGAGTCGTAGAAAGATATGGAGAACAAATAACCAATGACAACGGAATGCGTTTTAGAGATTTTTGTGAAATAATGTCTCTCAAAATTATGAATGGATTTTTTCAACATAGAGACATCCACAAATTTACATGGATACAACCTACTAGGAATCTGCGATCGATAATCGACTTTGTAATCCAACGTCAAACTTCCCAGCTGAAAACAACTGACGTAAGGGTATACCGTGGATCAGAATGTGGATCCGACCATCATTTACTTATGACCAATGTGATAGTTAACTATCGCAAAAACAATAACACTCAGTTACAGAATATAGAAAAGGGACAAAAAGTAACATCTCCTAAATATAACCTAGAAAGCTTAAAAGAAGATTCAACAAAATTTCTTTACAAATTACGACTGGCCACAAAATTACAAAATGTGGATCGAGAAAATATAACAGCGGAAGAATTATACCAACAACTTAAAAAGTACATTCATAAGGCTGCAAGTGATGCTTTGGGGTATAAAGACAAACATGAAACAAAAAATCAAGAATGGTGGTCGGAGAATATGCAAACGTTAGTAAACAAGAAGAAAACTGCTTATCAGAAATGGATGTCAACGAGAAAGGAGGAAGATCACAAGGTATATACGAAATTAAATCGAGATGTAAAAAGAGAAGTAGTGAAAAGTAAAAATGAGATGGTAGATGAGGTGAATAGGTATATGGATGGAACAAGAGTTGGGCAAGCGTGGAAGGTGATAAAGTCTCTCCGGAGAGACGGAAAGGAAAAATCTAACTTAAAATTTATAGATCTGAAACAGTGGAAACAGCATTATGAGGTCTTATTGACAGAGGATAGACGTAAATTCCAAGATATCGAAATGGAAGAAATATCTGAACATTCACGAATAATTGAGATAACAACCGGAGAGTTAAGCGATGCCCTCAAAAGATCGAAAAACGGTAAAGCAGCAGGACCTGGAGACATCCCTATTGAGTTGGTAAAGTATGGACCAAAAATATTACACGAGATGATGGTTAAACTATTTAATAAATGCTTAAAAGGACAAAATATCCCTGATGATTGGAATGTTGGATACATCAGCTCAATATACAAAAAAGGGGATAAACGCAATTGCTCTAATTATAGAGGAATAACTGTTACTAGCTCAGTTGGGAGGTTGTATGGTCGAATAATAAAAAAACGAATTGAATCAGAATATGAAGACATAGAGGAACAAAATGGATTTCGGGCAGGAAGATCGTGCATTGATAATATATTCGTTCTGCAGCAGGTAATCGAAAAACGGAAGGCAAGGAATCTATCTACCCACCTATTGTTTGTAGATTTAGAGAAGGCATATGATACGGTACCTTTGAAAAAACTATTTTATATATTGACGAAAGTAGGTCTCAGTAGAGAGTATGTGGATGCTATCGCAAATATATACAAAAATGCAAGAAGTGTCGTTAAAGAAGGAAACTTTATATCTGAATCATTTCCAATAACCAAGGGGCTTAAACAAGGATGTTGTCTATCTCCGACCCTGTTTAAAATATATATTCAATCATCGCTAGAGCAGTGGAGAAAACAAGTATCCGGAATGGGAATAGACATAGGCGGTGGTGAATGTCTAACAGCTTTATTTTTCGCAGATGATCAGGTAGTCGTAGCGAATGACGAGGAAGACATGGACTACATGTTTAGAAAACTAAAGAAAGAATATGAAAAATGGGGCCTCAATATGAATATGGCAAAGACAGAGTATCTTAAAATAGGAGATGGGGAAGAAGATCCAGAGTTAGAAATTAGAAACACAAAAACGTGCAATGAATATAAATATCTCGGATCTATAATATCTAAAGAAGGCACTACCAAAAGAGACATTGAAAACAGAACACAGCAGGGAAAAAAAGTGGTAAACATTCTAAACTCTCTACTTTGGTCTAAAGATATTAGACAAGAAACGAAGACATACCACAACAAAGAAGAAGAAGGGGAAGGCCTTCAGTTGCCTGGGAAGAAAATGTACGGCACATAATGAGAGATAGAGCCATCAGAGAAGACGAATGGATGGACAGAAAACGATGGCGGTCGAAATGCGAGAAACGGCAGAGGCTGTAGGAACCTCGCTTATATATATATATATATATATATATATATATATATATATATATATATATATATATATATATATGTACTGAATTATGGTGACACACAGATATTGACCGTAATAATTATTGTGCTGTGCATTTTTATTTTCGGCTTGCGATTATAAAAATAGAACTCTAAAAGCACGGTTTTATCATCACCTATTTACTTTAAAATTTATTCAACATCCCTGAATAAGAACAAAAATTATTTACGTAAAAAAATGCGGTGGTGGCATAACTGCACCTGACCCTGACGGTTAACAGAGGTGACGGTTAATAGAGAGACGGATAATCGAGGTTCTACTGTATTAACTTTATTTTTCTTACATTAGTAGATTATAAAATATATATATACTGTGTTCTTTCAACCAACTATTAAAAATGTAAACTAATACATACGGCAAATATAGCCATTCACATTACTAAGGAAGAGTGCCGTATGTACGACACCATTTTATATTTTTAACTTTTTTTGCATTAAAGAAATAAAAATTTTCATTTGTGTTTAAAATAAATGTACTTTAAGAATAAACAATTAATAACTAAAATATCTTCATATTCAAGATTACAGCATCCTTCTAAACTTTATGTCGAGTTTTCTCAAAATCCTACCATTGTTACTTACGGCAGTTTTGGTTAGCTGGGCAGTATAAAGGTTAAACCCAGGATTTGCTACCTCTGATAGATCAGTGCCGAACACTTTTATAGGACATGTGAGGAGGTTTCCTTCTCCTCATTACAAAGATGGCACCGTGGACCATCCGCCAAGCCAAGCAAATGAAGGTCCCGCCTGAGCCTACAGTGGCCGGTAAGCATACTGGCCACCAGAGAGCATCTTCTAAGATCTCGAAGGAGAAGTTGGGCTGTAGGACTTTTAGACGGTTCCACTATGTGCAGCCTAGCCTGTCTTAGAAATCCACAAATAGCCCAGGAGCAGATAAAGATATCTCGGACATGTGATGCGGGGCGATAAGTATGGCATCCTGCGACTCATAATGCAAGGAAAAATAGATGGCAGAAGAAGCATCGGAAGAAGACGAATTTCATGGCTGAAGAACCTGAGAGAATGGTTTGGATGCAGCTCAAAACAACTATTTAGAGCTACTGCCTCAAAAATTAAGATAGCTATGATGATTGCCAACCTCCGTAGCGGAGATGGCACCTGAAGAAGAAGATAAAGGTGGTCCTACCGGAGCAGGTCCTATCTATTATCTCCTGAGCACATACCAGGATCGCAAAGCTCTCGGCCTGAAAGATCGACTCATGGGAGCCTAGAGCATGACCAGATTCAAATTTGATTCCGCGACCGTATATTCCAGGACCTGTCCGCTCGTTCATTCTGAACCCATCCGTAAACCTGTTGAGCCAGTCCGCTTCGGCGGATCAGTGCATTTATTCCCAAACAGTATTTAGACCAGTTAAGACAATAGATTACCATCACAGCTTCATACTCGACAATAAGATGTAGAAAATAAGATGTAGAGCAACGGCATGCCAAACTCTGGAGCCGAATCAACTGGACCTTAATTAAAGCCAGTCTAGCCCGGGAACACCACGCAATAGCCGCATACGTCAGTATAGGCTTTATCATGGATTGGTACATCCACTGTAGACTTTTCGCCTGCAGACCCTATTTGGCTCCGAAAGCCCTTCTGTGGCTTTCACCTTGTCGTTTGTGGCCTGTATAAGCATAATATGTTTTTGGTTGGACTTTTTATTCGTTTTTGTATGTTACAGTGTTTGATGCCTCATTCGATAATTTTAATTGCTGTTGAAAATTACTTGAGTCACTCTGTATATTTTAAATATGTATTACAAAAGTTATGAACAAACCTACAATAATATAGGTAATATAGATACAACGAGACAGATACAATCAACAATAGATAAAGAAGGTAATACCATGATATTTTACTGAAATTACTTTAAGTTTTTCTTTTTTAAAACGACTGTCTACTCAGGCGATATTCTTTTTAATCCGGAGCTAGACAGGAAGCCCATAATTGGCACCTGTCTGTCCTCTTACAACATTCCATATCCTGTCAGAAAACACTCGTCGCCGGCAATGATAATTATTGCTGTGTTGGATCATTTCATATTTCACTATTTAACAATATTAGTTTAAAATGTGGACTGAGTCTATCAAAGAAACGGTAAAAGTTGAGAAGGTACTTAAATATAAGTTCAGTAGGTCAATTTTCTGCGTTCATGCAACAAATTAAGTTGGGAAAATCCATTTATATTTATAAAAAATGTACTTCATTAAATACTTATTATACTGTATAATTGATTAGTACACTTTAACTAATATCTTGATTTACGGTATATTTTAATTTAAAAAAATTATATGGTACAGTTTAAAAGGTCGGTATGTTTAAATTTAACGAATCAAATAAAAAATAGAACGAAAATTGAACATATTGGAATTATTTTAAAGAAAATTATCTAAGTATTCGATAGAATATATCACTTTTTCTTTTTTTTTTTTGTTTCATCTGACACTACTGGTCTCTTATGTGGATGTTTTGTTTATTTGGATAACTTTCTTAAATTTATGTTTCTTACATTTGCCAAGTGGCAGATAAATGGGCGGACATGCCGGTCGACTGCCCAGAATGCCAAATTTTGACGGGCGCCGATATAAAAATAGAATCCATTAGGAAACTAAGTTCCTGTAGCTGGCTGTATACCATATATCACAAAAAAATTTATTTAAAATCCTTTATAAATGGTATATAATAAAATGCCCAAACGGGCTATCACAATTAGATTACAAAACGTTTCGGATTGTTAAATCCATCATCAGTGTAAACGAGGTATACAATAGTATACATGCTATAAGCCACCAAAATATATGGGTCAAAACCCTTTAAATGTTATAAATTTACAGTTGTTTTACATTTTTATATGGTTACAGATTATGATGTTTAAGTTACCGTTGGAATTGGTAACATGGCGACGTATGACCCTACATAGGTAAAATGGTCCTGAGACGAAGTGTCTTCGAGGACCTGTTGATAACAACTGATCAGTTGTTATCAAGTTGTTATCAGTTGTTATAACATTTAAAGGGATTTGACCCATATATTTTGGTGGCTCATAGCATGTATACCTCGTTTACACTGATGATGGATTTAACAATCCGAAAACGTTTTGTAATCTAATTGTGATAGCCCGTTTGGGCATTTTATTATATACCTTTTATAAAGGATTTGAAATAAATTTTTTTAAAAATAGAATCTTTAAATTTTTTTTAAAATTTATTAATTAAAATTGATCATTTTTCATGAGACATTGAATAATTGTAACATTATCTATAAGAAAACTATTTGTATAGGCAAAATTCATAAGAACTCAAAAAAAATTAAAAGACAAAAATAAAAATTTACTAATAAAAACATTGAAACCTAAGAATTGTTATGGCTTTATCACACAACATTGATGCTAACAAAATGTATCTGGGAAATGCTCTAGCGACTGTCTGGTTCTAAAGTAAACAAAAACTGTCGTATCAGTATTAACAAACAGCCTATTTCCACTGAACCACTGTTCCATATGATTAAAAAGTAATTGAGGCCATCCCCGGAAAAAGGGCCCATATGCCAAATGGCGCTTTTGAGAAAAATGCAGTTGAAAATTTAACAAGTATTTTGAAAACAAAGATTAAAACTTTGAACTTTATTGAAAGCTAAAATAAAAGTATTGTATTTAAACTAAAGTTACAATAAGATGTTTCAAAGATATAGACACATTTTTATGTAAACATATTTTTTTACATTAGCTTGTCATGGACCCTTTTTCCACAGATCATTTGCGAAAGTACGAAATAAGTTTAAGAAAATCTTTATTTGGCAAATGACGTAAAAAATAAACATTAAAACAAGTTATTATTATACAAAGAAAGATATGCAGAAACAGAAATACAAAGAATCTTCTTCTAGTATCCAGCATATCCATTGTTCATCTTCTTGGACAAAAATGAAAATAGATCTCTCACGTCTTTTTCCTTCGCTGACTTCACCACTGGGACAGTTTGAAGAGCAATGTTTGTGTTTATGTTTCTTCCTTTCGAATGGGAATGGTATGTCATTTTCCATGTATGTTTGAGAACAAGCCAATGTTCCGTCTTTTTTGTATTCCATTTTTACATACTGTTGAATGCTGAAAACAAGTCCCTTTGTTTTTGGCTTATTTAGAAAGAGTCCTTCCAAACTTTCAGTCCAATTTTTAATTAGCATTCTGTCCATGACAACATTAAAAGGAGATGGATTTTTCCGACAATGCACTATTGCTTCCAAATATGGCTTTGCCGTGCCTATGTATTCCTTTTTTTTTAAGATGACTTTACCAGCCCAAAATTGCGGTCGCACTGGTTAAAGGAATGGCCATGAACTGGAAATATATGTCCAATATTGACGTTAAACTTGTGTGCTAACCACATTCCAAATTTTACCATTGAAATATTCTCATTTTGTCCTCCGCACGCATCCGACAGAGTCGAATACGAAACCAGTCGTTGGTGGTACAATAAATTAATTGTTATTTAGTGATAAACAGAACAAAAACAGAACAAAACAGAACAAAAACTACGACGATGGAAAGAGTACATCGAAGAATTATTTCATGACCAGAGAGAAGCTAGTACATCTGTAGATAGCCCAACGGGAGATGTAGGTCCAGAGATAACCAAATCAGAGGTTAGTCAGGCATTAAACTCAATGAAAACCAATAAATCTGCTGGTCCAGATGAATTACCAAGCGAGCTACTAAAGTTGGTCAACGAGAAAAACCTGGACATAATAGTAGAACTATTCAACGCTATCTATACTACGGGAATCATTCCTAGAGAAATGTTGACGTCAGCATTTGTGTGTTTGCCAAAGAAGATGAATGCCAAAGAGTGTAGTGACTATCGAACCATAAGCTTAATGTCATATACCTTGAAAATTCTCTTGAAAATTATCCACGCCAGAATACACTCTAAACTGGAGCTGGATATTAGTGACACTCAATATGGGTTCCGCAATGGTATGGGTACCAGAGAGGCATTATTCTCCTTCAATGTGCTGACACAGAGATGTTTGGATGTTAACCGTCCTCTTTACGTCTGTTTTATAGACTACAATAAAGCGTTTGATAAAGTAAAACATGATCGACTCCTGGAAATTCTAAAAAATAAAAACCTAGATGAAAGAGATTTAAGGCTAATAACACACCTCTATTACAATCAGCGAGCAATAGTAAGAATCGAAAAAGAAACATCTGAAGAAATGGAAATAAAGAGAGGAGTCAGGCAAGGCTGCATTCTATCACCTCTATTATTTAACGCCTATTCTGAAGAGGTAATTCGAGAAACTCTGGAAGATGAAACAGTCGGCATAAGAGTAAATGGAGTCTTAATTAACAACATCAGATATGCAGATGATACAGTAATAATAGCCGATAGTTTACAAGACCTGGAAAGACTCATGAACAAAATAGTCATGTGTAGTAGGGAGTACGGACTCTTTCTTAATGTCAAAAAGACGAAGTTTATGAAAATTTGTAAAAACAACTATAATACTAACGAAATCTTGATAGTAGAGGGCCAGCAGATCGAAAGAGTAAAAAAGTACACTTACCTAGGAACACTTATAACAGAAAATAATGACTACACGGCAGAAATCAAAGTCAGAATCGAAAAAGCACGTTCTAATTTTATAAAAATGAAAAAGGTCCTATGTGGCAAAGATCTAACATTAGCTCTTAAAGTACGCCTAACAAAATGTTACGTATACAGTGTACTATATTATGGAGTGGAATCATGGACGTTAAATCTAGATACCATGAGACGACTTAACGCCTTTGAGATGTGGACCTATAGAAGAATTATGAGGGTTTCCTGGGTAGATAGAGTTACAAACAATGAAATACTGAGAAGAATAGGCAAAGAGACGGAAATTGAACTTACAATTAAAGAAAGAAAGCTACAGTATCTCGGACATGTGATGCGGGGCGATAAGTATGGCATCCTGCGACTCATAATGCAAGGAAAAATAGATGGCAGAAGAAGCATCGGAAGAAGACGAATTTCATGGCTGAAGAACCTGAGAGAATGGTTTGGATGCAGCTCAAAACAACTATTTAGAGCTACTGCCTCAAAAATTAAGATAGCTATGATGATTGCCAACCTCCGTAGCGGAGATGGCACCTGAAGAAGAAGAAGATTTAGTGATACTGAATAATAATAATTATGTCTTACGAACAAGAGCAGGAAAGACTAAAACGTTTATTGACGGAGTTTGGTACTATTTCTGACGAGGAGAAATCGTTCATTGATAGTGAATCTGAGGAAGAACAAACCGTATTAGAAGGCCAAGAGACATTTATATTGTGAGAAAAGGCTCAAGTAGAGACAGCACACAAAAGAGAGAATTCTGAAGAAGTGGAAACTGAAGAAGAAAGTGAATTTTCAAGCGGCTCAGAAAGTGGTAATGATAAGGATGGTAAGAGATACTTTTTAGATGAAGACAAATCAAAGTGGTTCAAGCTTCCAAAGAACAAAAAATAAGAACAAGGCCCGACAATATAATTACATATTTACCTGGTCTAAGAGAAATAGCACGAAAAAAAGCAGAGTGCTCTTGATTGTCGGTTGTTTTTATTCTTTACAGAAGAAATAATAGATGACATTGTTGAAAAGCCCCACGGTACGTTGCACGACATCAGTATTTAGACAAAGAGACTGGCAAAAATCAAAGCTGTTATAGGCCTGCTCTATTTGATGGAGCTTTACAAGTCAAACCGACAAAATATTTCAGATCCTTGGAATACTGATGGCAGCGGTATTGATCTCATTCGAACAACAATGTCACAACAAAGATATTCCATTTTGTTGCTATGTTTGCGATTCAACAATGTGCAAAATAGAGTAGAACGGAAACAGATCGACAAATTGGCAGCAATTAGAGGATTCGTTGGTAACTGTAAGCCACACTATATACCAAGCCAACATCTTACAATAGACACAAAAAACTGGAATTATCTAGGGGACGTATGTCACCCAGCGAAGTATGGGTTAAAAGTATTTGCGCTACGCAACATTTGCCTTCAAGAAACATATAAAGGCTGTGTCATATGTGCCAAAAAAAGTAAAAAATGTAATCTTCTCTTCTACATTGCATCATGATGATACTATAATCGAAGAAACTGGCGAAGAGAAATTATCGACTTTTAAAATTCGACCAAAGGCGGTGTAGACACATTGGATGAGTTATCTGCTAATTACAGCGTATCAAGATACAGCCGTCGTTGGACACTATTTTTTTTGTTTTTGAATACAGCTGGAGTGAATGCTCACGTTATATATAAAACAAATACAAAAAACTCTAATTTAAAAAGATGAATTTTTTTGAAAGAATTGAACCTTCCTTGCGTCGACAACTACGTGCTAATCAGCAACCAGAGGTACATTAATCTAAGCGCCGTAAGACAAGCAGTAGATGTTCTGTTTGTCCAAGAAATGAAGACCTTTTACATATGCATGGCATGTAATACTCCAATTTGTTTGGAACACGCAATAATAACGTGTTCAAATTGTGACAATTTTGAGGAGTCGTAACTTTTTTATTTTTTAATATATTTAAGTATACATTTTTTCCTTTAATTTGTAGAATCTTAGGCTATTATTTTATTTAGAGTTTCGTGATCAATAAAATGTTTCATAATATCTAAGTGTATTATTGTTCACTCGTGATTTTTGACTACCATAATTGCAATGTGTTGGATAAAAGATGTTTAACATTTAAATATAAGACTTTTACAGCACAATATTTTATTTATTTGAATTATAAATAAGTATAAAACCAAGATTAACCATTTTAAATAATTAAGTTTTAAAAATTTTAGGTTCCTGCGATAATTTAGTTTGGGGTATGACATACCTCGGAACACTTCTCGTGCAAATTTATCTATGCACACTAATGTAGTGTTTTCATGCTCCTTTGAGGTCTTCGTAGATTTGTTATTTCATTTCATTTTCAGACTATCTTATCCCCTAATATTATATTTAATATTGTTCTGAAGCTATCTTCTGATGTCATCGTAATACAATTTTCTCTGGTAAATTTAAATGTAGTGAAAATCGAAAAGTCAAATAAACTTATTTTAAAGTAAAATTGTGGCGTATTTTCAGTAAAAATACTAAATTATTAGTCAATTATTATATTTCATAGTTCATTTATTATCTTGTCCAATTTTTTTCTGATTCTTTTATTTTCTAAGATATTAGTGGTTCTGCATCTCTTGCTGTGAGGGAGATTTATTGGAAGGACACCATCGAGCAAAAAGACAAAAGAGGGAATGTAAAGGTAGTGGGGACAAAAATATTGTTAGACAGGAAGTGCCATCTTGAGAGGCCACTTTAAACAAGGAAAGACAGTCTCTTTCCTTGTTTAAGAAATCAAATTTAGTTTGGTTAAGTTATTGTTTGTCCCAACTGTCACATGAAATTTTATTTATATTGAAGTTCACTACCAATTATTGTGTCACATTTTAGACTATTATCGTTAATATTTAATTAAAACATTCTCGTCTGAAAAATATTTTATAGCTATTGTTAATAAGTGTCGGAAAATTCAAATTTAGCGCCTTTGAATTTCCGGATATGTCCGCCATCAGAGGCCACTTTTTTGGTCTCCTTTTCATAACGATTAGATTCCCTCTTTTGTCTTTTTGCTCGATGAAGCACACATAACTATAATAATAGTATTCGTATTTAATTTTTCCTTTCCATCTTTTATCATTTGAATAATATATTTTAACACTAGTTTATATATGGCTATATTCAATAAATAATTTATCTTTCGGTTTATATCAGTGCTTTACCACATTTTTAAAATTAGCATTTTTATTATGTTGTAGGCAGATCTAATCAAAATACTTGCTTTAGAATAAAACAGACTATTAAAAACGTAAAAAAAATTTCTTAGCCTACCAAAACTACATTTTAACTGCCTCTTCAAAATTACGTTCGAATACTATAATACAACACATATGGATCCGTGTGATAATCCAACTGGTAATAATGAAATTATGACAGTAATTTCAACGCCTACACATTTTAGCATAATTTTGTATACTTCTAAGATAAATAACAGTAACGTTTTATATACAGAGTGGAAACCACTTACGGAATAAAATTGTTTGTGTCCTTATTTTAATAAACTATAAAAATCGCTGGGACCTGTCAACGTTTAAATTTAAATGTGCACTTTTTAAACATAAATTTAAATGTATAGGGTGATTCACGCAAGCCTAGCAGAGTCCATCATTGTTATTTTTAACGAAACAACTTTTATATTTTTAAATTTTAAAGAGCTCCGTAACAACCTGATCTCAACGAACTATATTATGTAGGGCAGCGTTTCCTTCTTCTTCTTCGTTTTAGTATGTAGGCTTTAAAGCATGTTTCTTCTTCAATATTAGCCTCCTAAATTGTTTAAATTGTCGTACCATCTGTTTCTTGGTCTGCCAATACTTCTTCGACCATTTGGTGACTTATCTCGTGCTATTCATACTATTATATCATCTGCCATTCTACTGATGTGTTCGGTCCACTCCTGTTTTTTACATACCCTGGTGTGTGTGTACAAGAAAACATATTTAAATATTTGTTATAGTTTTATATATTTTAATAAAGAATCATTAGCTCAAACAAAATGTAATAAAACAAAATAAAAATTAAATAGTTTTTTAATGAGAAATATGCTGTTGTTTTTGGTTAACTAAAAACTTCACGTTTGGAGGAAAAGATTAATTAATTTTATCCTCAGGTCCGGTTCGACTTCCAAACGGTTCCTATATTTATTTTTGAGGAAAATCAGTGTTGAAAACCCTGCCTGACATACGTCGTAACAAAAGGAATTAGAAACTTTATCGCTTTTGCTAAAACTGGGTACTCTATCATCAAAAATCTATCAGTGGTATTTTGTCAAATATGTCTTTGAGTGCCTTATCACACGATAGTTCAATTACTGACTCAATATCTAAATCCGGAAGTCCTGTCTCGGATTCTACGTCCATTGTAAATGGATTCCTTATCCATGCTTTGTTGCTGTGGATGGGAGAAAATATTCCTTCAGATTTGCCTCCAGTCCTAGCAGGTGTTCCTTGAAAACCGCTGAAATCTCATTCGGTAATGAATTCACGTTATACTCTTTTTATATTTCTGTTAGCTTTGTAATTTCCTGCTTCCGCGATACGTATGCACAAATTAAGTTTTTTTATTGCAGCTTCCACCTTTTCTTGTACTTTAAATACAGTTACATTGCTACCTTGTAATGTCATATTTAAATTGTTCACGAAGTCATAAATATCACAAAGATAGGCTACCTTGATTAACCAGTTGACATTATTAAAACTGTCGTTAAACTGAAATATTGCATCCCTAGCGAATTGGCAAAATTGGCGAATTTCTCTTGTATTAATATGTGGTCTATTTGATTAATTTCATTTGATCCCGGAATTTTCGACGTTCCTTTATATATATATATATATATTGTTTCTCCTGAAATGCATATTTGTTCAATCTTTGAACATTATATTTGTATTCATATGTTTACTTTCTCACCCTATTATGTTTTGTATATATCTTCTCTTCCGAGCTTTGCATTGGTGTCGCCTATAATTATTTTAATATATTTTCTTCTGTTGGAGCGTGTGTATTATACAGCGATATCATGATCACTTTTCCTTTAATTCTAATTGCATACGTTCTGTCAGATTTTGCTACAAATCGTTTTACCTGCTCCACGTCTGCGTGTACCAGAAAACCCACATCATAATTGCTATTATCGCCTCCACTTGATAAAACGTGTATAGGCTAATCTTTTTAATGTCGTTTTCCGTCAAATGTGTTTCTTGTATTGCTGTGATGTGTATTTTATATTTTTCAAGTTCTTTTATTAGGGTAATTAATGTCCCCTCCTCGTATACTCCTCGTACATTCCATGTCGCAATATTTATGTTTATTATTTATGTTTAAACACATTTATCTGTTCATCGCTAGGGTCCGTCGGCATGAGTCGTTTTTTTCCCTATAATATGTGCCGTTTTTTGGATCCATATTTCTAGAATTTTCCCGTTTGAAAGTACCATTTCCGGCCCATTCTCATTTTATGCCATCCACAGTTAGTTTTTTGTACCCTATCTTCACATTTTTACCTTCAACTCTTATTTCCTTGCCTTTTTTACCATTTCCTGTCTCATGTGCCTTTCTTTTTTGGTTAGGTCATCGTTGATGAAAATCTTTTCTCCAGTAGGAAATCTGAGTTGGCTTTTTTTTCTTTCATTATCTTATTTTTTTCGTCATAATCTTTCATTGGTACCAGACATATATTGTTTTACCTTTCATGGGCTATTGCCGCCTCGACAATATGCCTCCACTGTTTTATATCTTGAGCAATCTCCATCCAATTCTCCACACCCATGGTGCTTAGGTCTCCTGCTATATTATCTCGCCACCGAAGACGAGGGCGTCCGCGTAGTCTCCTTCCAGTTGGAACTTCCTCCCATACCAGTCTTACTGTTCGTCAGAATGTCTTCTGAGATGTCCTGCCCATTGGAGTCTTCTGGACTTTATTTATTTTATGATGTTAGCGTCTGGGTAAAGTTCTTCGAGCTCTTTGTTAGTTCTTATCCTATATTGTCCTGATGCTTCATCCAGCACGGGACCAAAGATCTTCCTTAGGATTTTTCTTTCACAAACACATAGTCTCTCTTCGTTTGCCTTTGTTATCATCCACGTTTCGCTTCCATACATCACAACGGGTCGTATGATTGTTTTATAGACCTGTATCTTCGTACGTCTTGTTAGTTGTTTCGATTTTATAAGGTCTTGGAAGGCAAAAAGACATCTGTTGCCGGCCTGAATCCTGTTGTTTATTTCTTGTGATCCGTTATTGTCTTCAGCTATTGTTGTTCCATGATACTTTAATTCTCTAACGCGCTCAAAGTTAAAGTTATCGATGGTGATGTTCTGACCGATTCTGTCTCTGCTTTGGTTATTGCGGCTCATATACATATATTTCGTCTTGTTTTCGTTGATTTGGAGCCCATCTTCTCTGCTTCCTTCTCGAACCTCACAGAAGTTTCCTTCATTCTTAATCGTGTGTTTCCTATTAGATCGATATCGTCTGCAAATGCCACTAGTAGGTTTGGTTCTTCTCGATAAAGTACTGTATTTGGTTTTTCGATTCTTGCACTTCTGATTATGTGCTCCAGAACTAAGTTGAAGAGTTGTGGTGAAAGTGCATCTCCCTGTTTTAGTCCATTGTTCATTTCAAATGTCCCCGAGTATTGTTGTCCAACTCTCACCTTACATCGTAACCGTTCCATACACATCCGTATCAACCTGACATTTTTTTTGGAAATCCAAGTTCCTGCGTCGCTGTCCACAGTCTGGCCCCGCATACTCTATCAAATGCTTGTTTAAGATCTATGAACATCTGATGAAACTCATCTTTTAGGTGCTTTACGTTATTTTTTAAGAGTTTTTCATCTGTTGCGACTATTGGTAGAGCCGTAATCAGTATGTTATTTCTTTTCATCTGTTTTTCAATTCTTTATACCTTGTTTTTAACATAGGTTCATTTGTTTTTTGTTTCTTCCAATTCTTGCTTTATCTTTATATTTTCTTTTTTAAGCGCTGTCATCTCTTCTCTATATTCCATATTTTCATTCCTGATTTCTTTCAGTTCTCCCATCATCTTCTTGAAAATACTCATAACGTCGTCCTCATCCTCTGAATCTTGTTCCCTTGGTTCTCTGTTGCTTGGAGTTCTGGCAGTTTTTTTTGCTTTGCAGGAAAGGTAAAGTTGACCCTCTATCTTTTCTCTTCTTACATTCTGACGCGTTATCATCATATGTGTGCATCATATCTGTTTCTAAGAACTGCGAAAGGAACTAGATCATCCGGTTCAACCGCTCAAAAATCCAGCTACTATCTATCCTCAGTTAGCAGAATTATTTTTAACGTTAGCAACGTCGCAAATCTAGTGGACAAAGTTCCACCACTATGACTGTTTTGAATTGTAAATAACCTTACTCTTATCATTTCAAACACTAGTTTTTACTGAAAGCGAGTTTGTTTTTTTTTCAGAAATTTCTTACTGCGCTATTACGAAGCCTTTTTAAGTTCACATATTAAACAAACCGTAATTTATTTTTCGCTACTAATCGCGATATTGGAGATGTTAGTAGGAGAAAAATAAATTTACTTTTATCTGCTTAATACTAAATAATGTAAAAATAAAGTATACTAATTTACATTACCATTCAGCATAAAAGTACATTCATCAGTGAAATAAATTTTTTTTAACATACTCGGTTCAACGCAAATCCTTTCAGTCATGAGTTCACAAAACTCAATTCGTTGGTCTAGATCATCATTGCCTAGTTCGTAAAGAATTTGTGTTTTGTACGGGTAAAACTTTATGTAATTTTAACACCTTTATAACCGAATCATGTGAAAGTCCTGTCATTGCAGATACTTGACGTGTTGATGTAGTAGGCTCTATTGCAAAATTTCCAAGGACTTCAATTTGGGATGCTTCATTTAGTAATCTTGGGGTATCTCTTTTTTATTTTGCACTGATCCCGTTTTTTTTAACTTTTCAAATAAATCATGGACGTACACGTGACTTACATTTTTGTCAGAATGCTTTTCATGAAATATTTGAGCTGTTGTAGCTCAGCTGTGAGCTGTGAGCAGTGTAAATAACACTGGTTCCGGGAGGCAAATATGAAAATGAACTCCACGCGTTCATGTATACTGTAAACCATCCTGACAACTACAGCTAAATGACAGTACCGATCGTGCAAATGATTAAAACTAATGACATTTAAAATTCTCAAATGAACCAAAAATTATTAAATCTGAAAGAATCCAAAAAATAGATGTTTTCAAATTGTTTTGCAAAAACGGCAAATTATGATTTTATTTAACAAAAAAAAAATCCGACAGGGACTTATCATTAAAAATAATAGTTCGGGAGATAGCATTACAAATACAAAAGTCATAGTAAGCCGGCTAATATTAACACTGTGTATAATTATTAAACAATAATTATACAGGGTAATCAACAGAATCAAGAAAAACCTAATTACTATTTAATTGGGAATAAGCCACAATTAAAGATAAAAAAATACGTTTATTGACGTTTCAATTTCCACTTCGGAAATCGTTCGAGAACGTGGAAGAGAGTGGAAATTGAAACGTCAATAAACGTATTTTTTTATCTTTAATTGTGGCTTATTCCCAGTTAAATAATAATTAATTTAGAATGCTGCAAGAAAATAGCTTCAGAACAATATCAAGAAAAACCTCATTAAATTTTCCATTTAAGCCAAAGTTTCTCAATTATTGCTTCATCCTATATAATTATTATTTATGCCATTGGATAGCATCTTTTCAATGATGTATCAAAAGTAGGGGTTTGCAATTTAAACTTTTTTGGTTGGGGTGGGTGGGGCCTAGGGGGTTGATGGGGTGAGTTCTCTTTAATGTTATTTGAGTTCCCCCTTACTATCCTAGAAACGTTTTCAAACATTTTTTGATATCAGCTTTTGTTCGTAAGATATAGCCCATTGTAAGTTTTAAAATTGACACTGTATATTACAAACCTTGTATCAAGTAGAGTGGCGTCTAGTCCAATCATGCTCCTTGCCTACTAAATTAACCTACTATTCTCCTTCATTTATCCTGGATTGTTGCTCTTTTTTTCGAAGCCTCAATTCTGCGACTGGTGCTTGGTTCGTTATACAGTTCCTCTACCTTCCTGTTTGTTCATCACACCAAACCTTTCACCGTGTTTTTACCTCCTTATAAAGCTTTGAGTATTTTCCTTTTCCAGCTTTCCAATTTCTCTGTATTTGCATTTTTCATTGCCCATACTTCACTACCATACGTCTCTAAGGGCCTTATTACCGTTTTATATATCCTTTATTTTATTTTTCTTAATAGATACATATTTGGATTTCGTCAGTGGTTTTAGGCCTCTCATCTTTTTATTTACCTTTGCTAAAGTGGCATTCAGTTCCTATTATTCCTGAATTTCTCTTCTATAATAACCCCTAGATACGAAAATAGACCACACTCTTAAAATCATATTCCTTTGATTCATTAGATATGAAACTGTTTCTGTGTCTGTCCCATCAGCTCTGCTCATTACTCCCATCTGGTACTTTCTGTGTGCGCTCTGTGACTGTTATGACGTCCCGGCTGATCCACCCCATTCACGCTTGCATTCGGACATGGTTTGTAAAGACGATCGACCCATGATACAAAGAAAAGACGTTTCGTCTTTTCGTTGTACCATGTAAGCAAGGGAATGTGTGGGGGGAGTAACCGCGTCATCATTCCACTTATCGCACACTAACAGACAGTTAAAAGACAAACCAGTAAAAACCATTCCTTTCATTCTGCACCCTCGTATGGTGCGCCCATTCTCCCTCCATCTATACTAGATAATACATAAAAAACCTTACACTAAAAATAGACAAAACATGGTGTAAATAGCTAATGTGACTTATAGTCTGGTGGAGGCTCTCCCCAATAATATAGTTCTTAATGTATAAAAGATTAATACAGTACAGGCATATATACAGGTATATATTAAAATTATGTGTAATGTTAAAAAGTTAAAAAGGTGGGAGTTAACTCACAGTATAACCGAGGTGGGAGTCATATTGGCTCGCACTTTCAGCTGGCGCAGGACAACATATTAAAGAGATAAGCAGATTATCTCTGTTGCAGTTTCCTCTCTTTTTCTTCTTTATGTTTCATGGTTTCAGTGACAAAACCAATGATCTAGTCAAACATTTTTTTTTCTATTACCTTTTGCATTAATTCATGAGGTTCACCCAGAGAGGACCCTAGTCCCAGCTGTAGCAATGCTTGTCCTTACAAGGCATACGAATATCACGTGGTACACGTTATTTACTACTCCACACTCGCTCGACAGGTCATCCTCGGTTTTTTTTATTACGTACGTATATGAACGAAAAAATCCGTGCCCCTTCATGAATTGCGTAAGGGAGTAGTTGATGCGCCTCTGTCTACATTCGTACTACCTCACTTGACTACTGGTCCTGCTACATCTTCAGACTTCTTCTACTTCTTCTGGTCCTGCACTTAAAGTTCCGTTGCCCCGTCGATGCACTTGGACTCTTTCGCTGGCCAGAATATGCACCGGTGCAACTCTGGCCACTACCTGTAGAGCAATGGTTGATGCGGTTCTTTGCATTAAGAAGCATGTGTCTATATTTTGCCTTATTTAGGATCTCGTGCGATAATGGAGCTCCGTTTAATATTGTGGACATGATGGATCATCATCTGGTATTATCCGGGAGCCTCTATATTCGGCATCATCTTCTGCAGGGCCGATGTCATCTCTTCTGCCTCCAGGTATCCTTCTTGTATATCATCATTTAATCCGGATCTATCCACTGCTGGATATAGGTCTCCCTCAGTCTTTTCCATGTATTTCTGTTTTGTGCTGTTTGCATCCAATTTTTGTCGATCCGTTTTATGTCATCAGGCCATCTTGTTGGTGTCCTCTACTTCGATGTGCTTCTTGTCTCGGTCTCCACTGTATTATTCGCTGTGTTCATCTGTTACTCGACATTCTAGCTATGTGCCCCGCCCAGTTCCACTTAAGGGTCATAATTATTTCTATGGCATCTGCCACTCCTGTTCTCCGTCTTATTTTCTTGTTCGTGATCCGATCCCTACGAGAAATGCCCAACATCGATCGTTCCATGGCTCTTTGTGTTACACAAATTTTATTTCTTACTTTCTTGGTAAGTACTGGCAACACGCACTGATTAAAGACTTTTGCTTTTAAGACACATAGGCAGTTCTGATTTAAAACATAGCTCAGCTTGCCGAATGCCACCCAAGTGAGTCCTATGCAGCGGCTTAGTTCGCACGCTTAGCTTAGCTAAACTAAGCTCATGTTCGCTCATGTCCTAAGTACTTATAAGATGTGGTTTCTTCAATATACATGTCATTTACTGAAATCTTTTCGCTTAACATAAGATTTGTCATGATTTGTGTTTTTGTTTTTTGTGTTTTTTTGTGTTTTTTGTGTTTTTGTCCTTATATATCTTGTATATACTTGCCGAATATTATCTTGTCGTCGAATCTTATTCCTAGGTATTTTTTTCTTTTTATGGGCTCTTAGATCGGAGCGTTTACCTCTTTACGGTCCCGCGATCCCCTCAAGATAATAATTTCAATCTTTTCTAGTGATGAATTTAAATTGTTTTCCTCTATTCATTTGGCGTTTTTTTAATTCCTTTATTTACTTTATTTATAATGCCCCAATTTATGTCGTCTTCGATTAGTAGGGCTAGGTCGTCTGCATATGCTATTACCCTTACTTATTGTGTTCTATTTACTTTTAGTACCCTATTGTATAAGATATTCCGTAAGGAGGGTGCCGGAGTACCCCAGGACCTACCTTTGCGGTACTTCAGCTGTCATCCTCGTCTTATTTTTCTTTATAGTGAATACGCTTCTTTTTAGTCCTTTATTATGCTGGACACGTAATCCGGGGCCCAAGTTAGGCTATCCTGTCGATAATAAGGCACCAGTTTGCCGAATTGAAGGCATTTTTAATGTCAAACAGAACCAGAACCACCCACCTTTTTCTACTTGTTTTTACAGTGTCTCTGATTCGGATCTTGGCATCAACTGCTTTTTTTGATTGACATTTTTTAAATGGGAAGTTATTTAGATAGAGCTCTCTCACTTGCCAATACAACTTCCATCCTCTTCTTGACAAGATTTTCATAAAATTTACCAAGGCAGTCTAGGAGGCATCTTGACCTGTAAGAGGATGCTGAATCGGGGGGTTTCCCAGGTTTGAGAATCCAACCAGATTTTCTTCTTTTAGTTCTCTGGGAAACTCTTGGTACCGCAGTAGATCATTAAATTTTTTCCGATCAAACCTGGTTTCTCCATTGTTGCTATCTTTAGTGCCTCGGGTGGCAGAATATCGGGACCGAAAGCTTTCCCCGTTTTAATTTCTCGGGCAACGGTCGTTATTTCTTCTTCCGAGAACTCCTTCATTACTGTGGGGAAAACCTTTAAATAGGTTTGTTCTGGTAGAAAGAGTCTTTAGGGGTGATTTTAAGGTTATTTTATATGCATCGCCCCATATGTCGTTATTTAGAGCGTTTATTAAGTTCTGTCACCTTTTATTTTTTCTTTCTTTATTTTTTTATTTAGTTTCTTCTTTGCTGCTTTGTTATTTCTCTAAGCTCGTGTTTAATTCCTGCGAGCTCGGTGGCACTCTTCCCGTAGACCTTCTATTTCATTCGTCCACCAGTACGGGGTTCTTTCTTTGTTTTTTCTCTTCACGGTAGCCATCTCAAAGACGTTACCTCGTACGTTATATAAAGGTGGTAGGTAAATAGCTGTTAGCTGGGGACATCTCAGTTTTTTATTCGTTTGGATAGCCCTTTACTTGCAAGAGTGACTTCGATGAGTATTTTGCTGGCCCCTTGATTACTTGATTCGCTAGTACTAATCAAAGATGAGCATACTTTACCAACATGATGGTTACTAAACACAATTCTGAAACTGCACATAGGTACAGATGAAATATCCAGGATGGCAACAATCAAAACTGCTACCTCAGTCATTAACAAGAGTTTCCAGAACAATTGTCCTCGTCCTGCCAGTGTTTAAAAGATATCACTTTCAACGGGAGGATGTTTAAACCACAAATTAAACTTAAATGTGATGATTCTTCTTCTTCTCGTGCCACTCCTAGCGGAGATTGGAAATCATCATGGCCACTGCGACTTTGTTAGCAGCGCGCCGAAAAAGTTCAATCGAACTACACCCGAACCATTCACGTAGATTACGAAGCCACGATATTTTTCTTCTTCCCACACTTCTTTTGCCCTTAATTTTGCCCTGCATGATGTTTCTTAAAAGTTCGTACTTTTCACCACTCACAATGTGCCCCAAGTATTCCATCTTTCTAGTTTTTATCTCATTTAGAATTTCGCATCTTTTGTCTAAAGTTTGGAGTACTTGCGTGTTAGTGACGCGGTCCATCCATGATATTCTGAGAATGCGCCTATAGCACCACATCTCGAAAGCTTCGATGTTTTTTATGGTCAACTGTTTTAGTGTCTAAGCATCAACTCCATATAACAGGGTAGAAAAGACAACACCGCAGCATTAATGTGATGATTGTGTGTTGCTTATTAGTAGAGCTGACAACGATGCATGAAACAAGATCGAGTGGCAGTTCCGATTCTAGCGAGTGCGCGAAGATAGACATTGCAATTCAGAACTTTTTTCAATACACCTAAGCATGTGCACACAATATAAAAATTGTAAAATTATTTTTACTTATTTATCATTAAATACGGTGGAGGTTTAAGTCAATCCGTTATTTTTAATATGCAATACTGTAAAATATCTACTGTAAAATGTATATTATATCTCTGAAAGTTCGAGTGATATAAATATTTTGCTCTTTTCAAGTAACAAAATAAAATGATTTGTTTAATTTGGAATTCGAGAACGATTGCCGAATTAATAATCGAAAATACCTTATTAGTCGCTTATTTTCATAAAAGCGCAGTTAATTTGAAAGACTGATTATATCCAAAGTTTAATCGCCAGAGCAAACACCTTTGCTAAACTCCAACCCTGTACACTTATATGCAAATATTGATCCATTGTTCCCAAAGCGCATTTACCTTCTACAAGTTATAAGAGCCTGTTAAAAATCTCCCTTTGTTGATGGAGTAACTACAGGAGAGAGGGAATCTCTCCAGAAATCCTCTTTGGAGGAAGTCTTTGAATGAAATTACCTGTTCGAGAAGATATATAATTAAGTTGAACTATGTAAAACGTGGAATTCTCCCGAGAGAGATGAAATTGAATAGTTTCTTAGGAACGCATAAATAGAAAAGAAGTGTTATTCATTAGTGTATAATATGGATTTTTGAAAACGAATCGAATTGAATAATTCGATAATAAATATAATAAATATTATATAACACAATATTAACGGGAAAAAACTGGGAAATCTGAGACAAAATATAAAAAAGCTCATATAAAACAATTAAAATAAAAGTGCAAACATGGAATATGAAAATTTAGAATTGACAGATTAAAACAAGAAAACAACTTAAGTCCTTTTATACCAGAATAGAACGATGATGCAGAACTATTATGTAGCGAGTTCCAAGAACAAGAAAAATTTGAAATAGCTGATGAGTTGTTATTGCTTTTTGAAGAAAATGGAAACACAAATAAGGCATGAAACTGAAAATTTAGACTTCACGGATTTTAATCCAAAAATCTTGAAGTCTACTGAGGGAACTTGTTGATGGTATTACAAATGAGATAGTCTTGAGCCGTGTTGGAGTCCAAATTTAAGAAATGAAGGCTGAAGGCGTCAATAAGCAAAGTTAAGCCCCCACAAAATAATGCCACTCTAATAAATTGAAAATATGTAAAGAGTTCGCAAAATGGTCGGCTGTAGAAAAAAAAAGACGGTTATTGCATGAAGACCCCTAAAAAAGAGAACTCAAGGATGGAGTCGGCAAATTTGCATGCCCGTAAAAGAAAGTGATATACAGTAGACTCGCATTTATCCGAATCTAGGTTATCCGAGCCCCTCGGTTAACCGAGGCAAAATTTTGCCTCGAGTCGGTATTCTCAGAAATTGGTCACCGCCTTATTTCCAAAAATTTCTGTGTCGTGTTTTGTCTACAACTTGCTGTTCCTTTCTATGTTAATCAGTGTGAATTGAACTACTGATTTGTTTGCTGTCGTTCAGATAGTCAAATTATTTGTTTACTTAATTAATTTTTCAAAGTTGATTTTTGTGAGTGTAAGAGAGCATCTTTCTGTGCAATATGAGTGTAAAGCGGAAGAGAGTAGTTGTATCTTTGGAAACAAAAGTGAATGATATTAAGAGGTTGGACAAGTGTGACTCAATAAAGAAGGTTGCTTCAGATTTAGGTGTTGAGTAACTGTTGGAGATTGGAAGCGTAAGCCGAATGAAATCGAACAGTGGGTCAACCGAAGTGTGAGTGGTGGTAGTGGATTAGCCCGGAAGACTATAAAGAAAGGGGACCATGAACAAACTTCTGAGGCGTTGTTCTTGTGGTTTTCACAAATGAGAGGATTGGACAGTCCGATAAGTGGTCCAATAAAGCAAAAGCTATTGAATGTCAGAAGAAGTTTATGGATAAATAAGAAAACTTTTATGCTAGTGAAGAATGGATTGATCTATAGAAGAAGAAATATGGCATCCGACAGTTGAATATTTGCGGCGAAAAACTTTCTGCTGACTCAACTGAAATTGGAACATTTTTTTTAAATTACAAGACATTATCCTTAAAGATGGACTAATTTCAGACCAAATATTTAACTTTGATAAGACAGGCCTTAACTTTAAAATACAAAAAAGGAATATAAAAAAATAGATTTAAAAAGAAAAAAATTAATAAAAAAAAAGAAAAAAGAGGATTATAAAAAATATAAAAAAAAAATTAAAAAAAAAGAACAAAAAAAAAAGAAAAAATTATAACAAAGGTGTGATATAGTATTTATTAACATAGTATGTACATTAGCTTAGTAAGGAATAATTTATTATTATCCCAGATTTAGCCATACGGCTCACACTCCCTCTAAGGGGAAAATTCACTCATCCCAGATACCTACGTATCAAAAGGATTGAGCTCTGGTGGGACTCTTTCCGTGTTATCGAGCCCTAGGTGACTTGGTATGTCGGAGTATCTCCCAGAAATTTTCGTACACATCTGGAGGTCGCGAGGAGTACAGCTTTCTGCATGGCCTTATAAAGATGTTCTTTTAGACCCAGCTGTTTTTGTTCGCTAGCTGTTTTATGTTCGCTGTTATTATTATTATCCCAGATTTAGCCATACGGCTCACACTCCCTCTAAGGGGAAATTCACTCATCCCAGATACCTACGGTATCAAAAGGATTGAGCTCTGGTGGGACTCTTTCCGTGTTATCGAGCCCTAGGTGACTTGGTATGTCGGAGTATCTCCCAGAAATTTTCGTACACATCTGGAGGTCGCGAGGAGTACAGCTTTCTGCATGGCCTTATAAAGATGTTCTTTAGACCCAGCTGTTTTATGTTCGCTAGGAGGTTTTTGGGAATAACACCAGTAGTAGATAGAACAATAGGTACTGTCTGGGTACTTTCCATTCTCCATTGTCTCTTGATTTGTATTTCCAGATCTCTATACTTGGCGATCTTTTCGTTGTATTTAACAAGCAAATTGTTAGTGTTAGGTATCGCCACATCAATAAGTGTTGTTTGCCTGGTAATTTTATTCACTAGTATCAGATCCGGTCTATTATGGGCCACTGGTTGGTCTGTGAGCACAGTGCGGTCCCAGTATAGCTTGTAGTTGTCATTTTCAAGCATTCTGTCAGGGACATATTGATAATAAGGAAGATGGTGGGTTTGGAGAAGTCCCAGTTTGTCAGCTAGTTCTTGGTGGATAATCTTTCCTACTGAGTCATGGCGTTCTTTATAATCAGTACCGACAAATGCCTGGCAGCCACCGGTAAGATGTTGGATGGTTTCTTGGGCTTGGCATCCATATCGGCATTTGTCGTTTTGGACTTGAGGATCTTTAACAATATATTTCAGGTAATTTTTAGTTGGAATAACCTGATCCTGAATGGCAAGTAGGAAACCCTCAGTCTCGGGAAACATCTTTCCTGATGTCAACCAATAGTTCGACGCTGTATTGTCGACATATTCTTGGTTGATCTCATTGAGATGTCGCCCATGCAGAGGTTTACTCATCCAGGTGCGCATTTTTTCTTGCTTAGTCAGATGGTTTGTGCGCATTTCTTGTTCCCTCAGTTTAAGCGGCGTTGTGTCATCTACTGCGCAAATTGCTCGATGTAAAGTAGATGTCTCAGCCTGTACCTGAAAATAAGATCTTAAATTAGCAATTTGTTTATCTAATTGCTCACCTATATCCATAAGTCCTCTTCCTCCTTGATACCGCGGTAATGTTGTTCTCTCTACTGCACTGCGTGGATGATGTTTTTGCGCCTTTGTGAGAAGTGTTCTTACTTTCCGCTGAAGACCCTCTATATCCGTTTTTGACCACTTTATAATACCAAATGAGTAGCTCAGCGCGGAACAGGCGTACGTATTTAATGCCTTAAACAAATTTTTTACTATTAAGATATGACCGATTTAGTTGTCTTATTCTTCGCACGAACTCCGAAGTTAGTTCAGTTTTCATCTGTTTATGGTCAATTTTCCGCGCCTGTTTTACTCCGAGATATTTGTAAATATCATTTTCACCCATTGCCTCGATGTTTTGGCCATCTTGCATATCGAAACCTCCGGGCTGAACCTTTCCTCTGACTATATTAAGTATACGGCACTTGTCTAGTCCAAAGTGCATACTGATATCATTTGAGAAAGTTTCTACAGTTTTTAGCATCTGATCTAAGTGATTTCGGGTGGAAGCCATTAGTTTCAAATCATCCATATACAACAGATGATTAAGCTTCGCCACAACAGTGTTGTTATTTTTGATGCTAAATCCTGAGTCAGTGGAGTTCAGCAGCTGAGATAGTGGGTTCATCGCTAGGCAGAACCAAAGTGGACTCAACGAGTCCCCCTGGAAAAGGCCCCGGTTAATAGCGATATCTTCAGTTTCGATATTGGTTTCACCAGGTATTTGAAGGTGAATTTTAGTCTTCCACTTTGTCATTATATGCTTCAAAAAGGTCACGAGATTATCATCGACTTTATATATTTTCAATATATCTATAAGCCATTCATGCGGCACTGAGTCAAAAGCCTTCTTGTAGTCAATGAAGGCAGTAAACAGGTTTCGTTTTTTGGTGTATGCCTGGTTAGAAATGACTGAGTCGATAATAAGTTGTTCTTTGCATCCCATGGAGCCCTTAGCGCATCCTTTCTGTTGGGGCTCTATGATATTGTTCAGAGCACAGTGTTGGTAGATACGCCGGGCCACACAGGATGTGACCAATTTGTACAAAGTTGGAAGACAAGTAATTGGGCGGTACTTGGCTGGATCTTGGGTGTTATTTTGATCCTTCGGTATTAGATAAGTGGTTCCCTGAGTAAGAAATGATGGTATTTCCTGCAAATTAGAAATAATATTATTAATAAATATGTGTTAAAAGTTCATGAACACTCCAAAACTTCTTTAACCAGAAGTTTTGAACTCCGTCTGGTCCAGGAGATTTCCAGTTATGAAGCTCTTTGATGATGTTCAAGACTTCTTCAGTGGTAAAAGGTTCATAAGGATTATTCCTATAGTGTTGACAATTGTTCTCCGTGTCTTCAATCCATCCAGCATTGTTGTTATGGGTAGCTGGCGTCGAAAGTTGATTTCCCCAAAACTCATGAATTTCTTCATGGCTTGGGTAGGATTTATTTACATTTTCTACAGTGGAATTTTAGTTTTCTATAGAAAGCCTTCTCTGAATTCTCAAAAAGTATATTGTCGCATTTACGGTTGTTACTAACTTTGTATCTCCTTAAGCGACCTGAATAAACGGAGAGTTTTTGTTTTAATGTGTCTAGGCAGTGTTGAGCTGTGTTGTTTTCTGGATCATGTTGTGAGTGTCTTGAAGTGTTCAGAATAATTTCTTCAGCTCTTTTAATTAGTTTTTGACTTCTTACTCCTCGGATGTATTCCGTAATTTGCCCAATATCCCTGCGCAATAATTCAATTTTCCTCAGCAGTCTTTTTTCCCAGGGTGCAATTCTGTTTTCAGTCCTTCCGATATTAGTTCCCCGTCGTGTTCTGATCTTAATGCCCATAACATTAGCAATTGCTGTTGCTGCACAGTAAATCAGCATATGCAAATATTCTAATGTATGTGCTTCCACGATATAATTGAGTAGGACTTCAGTGTTCATAATTTGTAACAGCGCACCTAGTTTCTTACAAGAGTTTATTTTTGGTAGTGGTGGTCGGCTAAGTGGGTTTGTACCATTAAACTCTTGTATGGCCCGTTCCATTTCTCTTACCAGTCTATTGTGCAACTCGTTGTTGTCCTGCTGGGTATTAACAGGTTGAGTGTCTTGTATAAGGGGCTCAGGAATCTGCTCATTTGGGATTTCATTATGGTCTTGATCCACAACTAGCTCTTGGTTATGAATCTCCCGTTCGACTTCGCTTCTAATGGTAGCGCGTCTAGCCTCTGGGATGATTATTTCTTATAATTACCCGGTATTGATCTGCTATTCGCTGTTCAGATACTTCAATCTCTGGATACTCCCTGCAAAATTCGGCATACAGTTGTTGTCTATAGCCGATCGTTTCTCGACCGAGGTTCGTCACTTTGTAATAGAAGCGCAAAATGTTTTCATTTATAGACATAGTCCATTTCATGCGCTGCCTCGGTCGTCCCGCTTGTGTGAGCGCCGCTGATGTTCCAGCGCAGCACCTTCAGCGAGTGGAGCTCTTGTTGTTGTTTGGCTCACTTGCGGTTGTTGTTGTTGTTGTTGGGCTGTAGCTGATTGTATGACAGGGGCCCGCCTCCTCAACACCCTGCCACCGACGTCCCGCATGCTGTCACGTCCAGCGCCGGCTCCAGACGTGCCCTGCGATCCCCAGGCAGCGACCCTAAACATAAATAATTATTAGTCTCCATTTTCATGGTGTGCATTTTATACCTACTGCCAGGTGTCAGTTTTTGTTCCACGACAGGTATTCCTGTTACCCTCTGGGTATCGGTTCTAAGAATACCCAGAGAGCATCCCCCATTCGCAGGGGGCCGCGCCTGATAGAAGAACTGATAAAAAACTCCCACAGGTTATCCCCAGATTTAGCCATACGGCTCACACTCCCTCTAAGGGGAAAATTCACTCATCCCAGATACCTACGGTATCAAAAGGATTGAGCTCTGGTGGGACTCTTTCCATGTTATCGAGTCCTAGGTGACTTGGTACGTCGGTGTATCTCCCAAAAATTTTCGCACGCATCTGGACGTCGAAAGTAGCACAGATTTCTGCATGATCTTATATAGATGTTCATTTAGACCCAGCTTTTTTATGTTTTCTAGGAGGTTCTTCGGAATGACTCCAGTGGTAGAAAGAATAATAGGTATCGTCTGGATACCTTCCATTCTCCATTGTCTCCTTATTTGTATTTCCAGATCTCTGTACTTGGCAATCTTTTCGTTGTACTTAACACGCAGATTATTGTTGTTAGGTATCGCCACATCGATTAGAGTTGTTTGTCTTGTTAGTTTATTAACTAGCACGAGATCTGGTCTATTATGTGCTACAGTTTGGTCTGTGAGCACAGTGCGATCCCAGTATAGCTTGTAGTGGTCATTCTCAAGCATACTCTCTGGAATGTATTGATAATATGGGAGATGGTTTGTTTGTAGAAGTCCCAGTTTAATAGCTATCTCTTGATGAAGGATCTTCCCTACTGAGTCATGCCGTTCCTTATATTCAGTTGCAGCAAATGCCTGGCAGCCTCCGGTAAGATGTTGGATCGTTTCTTGGGCTTGACATCCATATCGGCATTTGTCGTTTTGGATCTGAGGGTCTTTGACAATATATTTCAGGTAATTTTTGGTTGGTATAACCTGATCCTGAATGGCAAGTAATGAACCTTCTGTTTCAGGGAACATCTTTCCTGATGTCAGCCAATAGTTCGACGCTATATTGTCGACATAGTCTTGACTGACCTCATTCGGATGTCGCCCGTGTAGAGGTTTACCCATCCAGATGCGCATTTTTTCGTTCTTAGTAAGATGGTCTATGCGCATTTCTTGTTCCCTCAGTTTGATCGGTGTTGTGTCATCTACTGCGCAAATCGCGCGATGAAGAGTAGATGTCTCCGCCTGCACCTGAAAATAAGTTCTTAAATTATTAATCTGTTTATCTAATTGTTCGCTTATATCAATAAGTCCTCGTCCTCCTAAATACCGTGGTAATGTCGTTCTTTCTACTGCACTTCGAGGATGGTGTTTTTGTGCCTTTGTGAGGTGTGTTCGTACTTTTCTCTGAAGACTTTCTATATCCGTTTTAGTCCACTTAATAATGCCAAATGAGTAGCTAAGCGCGGAAAATGCATAGGTGTTTAATGCCTTAAACAAATTTTTACTATTAAGATGTGAGCGGAGTAGCTGTTTTACCCTCCGTATGAACTCTGATGTTAATTCGATTTTCATTTGTTATGGTCAATTTTCCGCGCTTGCTTTACTCCTAGATATTTATACATGTCATTTTCGCCCATAGCCTCGATGTTTTGGCCATTTTGCATATCGAATCCCCCGGGCTGAACCTTTCCCTTGACTATATTTAGTACACGACATTTGTCTAACCCAAAGTGCATACTGATATCATTTGAAAAAGTTTCTACAGTTTTTAGCATTTGATCTAAGTGAGTTCGAGTGGAAGCCATTAGTTTCAAATCATCCATATACAACAGATGATTGAGCTTCGCCACTACAGTGTTGTTGTTTTTAATGCTAAAACCTGAGTCAGTGGAGTTCAATAGCTGGGATAGTGGGTTCATCGCTAGACAGAACCACAAGGGACTTAGCGAGTCTCCTTGGAATAGGCCGCGGTTAATTGCGATATTTTCCGTTTCGATATTGTTTTCACCAGGTATTTGAAGGTGAATTTTAGTCTTCCAATCTGTCATTATATGTTTTAAGAAGGTCACTATATTATCATCGACTTTATATATTCTTAATATATCTACAAGCCATTCATGCGGCACTGAGTCAAAGGCTTTCTTATAGTCAATAAAGGCAGTAAAGAGGTTCCTTTTTTTGGTGTATGCCTGGTTAGAAATGACTGAGTCGATAATAAGTTGTTCTTTGCAACCCATGGAGCCCTTAGCGCATCCTTTCTGTTGAGGTTCTATGATATTGTTTAGAGCGCAGTGTTGGTAGATACGCTGGGCTACACAGGATGTGACCAATTTATACAGAGTTGGAAGACACGTAATTGGGCGGTATTTGGCTGGATCTTGGGTGTTATTTTGATCCTTAGGTATTAAATAAGTTGTTCCCTGAGTTAGGAATGATGGTATTTCCTGCGGATTAGAAATAACACGATTAATTAATGTTGACAGGCACTCATGAGCACTCCAGAACTTCTTAAGCCAGAAGTTTTGAACTCCATCTGGTCCAGGAGATTTCCAGTTATGAAGCTCTTTGATGATATTAGAGACTTCTTCTGTGGTGAAGGGTTCATAACCAGTTGTGCGGTAGTGTTGACAGCTGTGCGTCGTATCTTCTATCCATCCAGCATTGGTGTTAAGAGCAGCTGGTGTGGAAAGTTGATTTCCCCAAAACTCCTGAATGTCTTCTTGGCTTGGGTATGATTTATTGGCACTTTCGACAGTGGAATTAAGTTTCCGATAGAACGCCTTCTCGGCATGCTCAAAAAGCGCATTGTCACATTTCCGGCTGTTGCTAACCTTGTACCTCCTTAGTCGTCCTGAGTAAACGGAGAGTTTTTGTTTTAATGTATCCAGGCACTGATGGGCTGTGATGTTTACTGGATCATATTGCGAGTGTCTTGCAGTGCTTAGCATTATTTGATCAGCTCTTTTAACGACTTTTCTACTTGTTGTTCCTCGTATATATTCTGTCATTTGACCAATGTCCCTACGCAATAATTCAATCTTGTTTAGGAGCCGTTTCTCCCAGGGTGCTACTCTGTTATCAGTCCTTCCGGCATTAGTACCCCGTCGTGTTCTGATCTTAATTCCCATTACATTAGCTGTTGCTGTTGCTGCACAGTAAATAAGCATATGCAAATATTCCAGCGTATGGGCTTCTACGACGTAATTGGGTAGGACTTCAGTATTTATAATTTGTAACAGAGCACCTAGTTTTTTAGAAGAGTTTATTTTTGGTAGCGGTGGTCTGCTAAGTGGATTTGTTCCATTAAACTCTTGTACAGCTCGTGCCATTTCGCTTACCAGAGTATCACGTAACTCGTTGTTGTCCTGTAGTGTATTATCAGGTTGAGTTTCTTGTATGGTAAGCTCAGGGATCTGCTCATGTCTTTCATTAGGGACTTGATCTACATTTAACTCTTGGTGATTAATCTCCCGTTCGACTTCGCTTCTGATGGTATTGCGTCTAGCCTCTGGGATAAGATTATTTCTTATAATTACCCGGTATTGATCAGCAACTCGTTGTTCAGTTACACAGGTTATTATTATTATCCAGATTTAGCCATACGGCTCACACTCCCTCTAAGGGGAAAATTCACTCATCCCAGATACCTACGGTATCAAAAGGATTGAGCTCTGGTGGGACTCTTTCCGTGTTATCGAGCCCTAGGTGACTTGGTATGTTGGAGTATCTCCCAAGAATTTTCTTACACATCTGGACGTCGCGAGGAGTACAGCTTTCTGCATGGCCTTATAAAGATGTTCATTTAGACCCAGCTGTTTTATGTTCGCTATGAGGTTTTTAGGAATAACACCAGTAGTAGATAAAACAATAGGTAGTGTCTGGGTACTTTCCATTCTCCATTGTCTCCTGATTTGTATTTCTAGATCTCTGTACTTGGCGATCTTTTCGTTGTATTTAACACCTAAATTATTGGTGTTGGGTATCGCCACATCAATAAGTGTTGTTTGTCTAGTAAGTTTATTAACTAGTATGAGATCCGGTCTATTATGGGCCACTGGTTGGTCTGTAAGCACAGTGCGGTCCCAGTATAGCTTGTAGTTGTCATTTTCAAGCATTCTATCAGGGGCGTATTGATAATAAGGAAGATGGTCGGTGTGGAGAAGTCCCAGTTTATCAGCTAGTTCTTGGTGGATAATCTTTCCTACTGAGTCATGGCGTTCTTTATAATCAGCACCGACAAATGCCTGGCAGCCACCGGTAAGATGTTGGATGGTTTCTTGGGCTTGGCATCCATATCGGCATCTGTCATTTTGGACTTGAGGATCTTTAACAATATATTTCAGGTAATTTTTAGTTGGAATAACCTGATCCTGAATGGCAAGTAGGAAACCCTCAGTCTCGGGAAACATCTTTCCTGATGTCAACCAATAGTTCGACGCTGTATTGTCGACATATTCTTGGTTGATCTCATTGAGATGTCGCCCGTGCAGAGGTTTACTCATCCAGGTGCGCATTTTTTCTTGCTGAGTCAGGTGGTTTATGCGCATTTCTTGTTCCCTCAGTTTAAGCGGCGTCGTATCATCTACTGCGCAAATTGCTCGATGTAAAGTAGATGTCTCAGCCTGTACCTGAAAATAAGATCTTAAATTAGCAATTTGTTTATCTAATTGCTCACCTATATCCATAAGTCCTCTTCCCCCTTGATACCGCGGTAATGTTGTTCTCTCTACTGCACTACGTGGATGATGTTTTTGCGCCTTTGTGAGAAGTGTTCTTACTTTCCGCTGAAGACCCTCTATATCCGTTTTTGACCACTTTATAATACCAAATGAGTAGCTCAGCGCGGAACAGGCGTAAGTATTTAATGCCTTAAACAAATTTTTACTATTAAGATATGACCGATTTAATTGTCTTACTCTTCGCACGAACTCCGAAGTTAGTTCTGTTTTCATTTGTTTATGGTCAATTTCCCGCGCTTGTTTTACTCCGAGATATTTGTACATATCATTTTCACCCATTGCCTCGATGTTTTGGCCATCTTGCATATCGAAACCTCCGGGCTGAACCTTTCCTCTGACTATATTTAGTATACGGCACTTGTCTAGTCCAAAATGCATACTGATATCATTTGAGAAATTTTCTACAGTTTTTAGCATCTCATCTAAGTGGTTTCGAGTGGAAGCCATTAATTTTAAATCATCCATATACAACAGATGATTAAGCTTCGCTACAACGGTGTTGTTATTTTTGATGCTAAATCCTGAGTCAGTAGAGTTCAGCAGCTGAGATAGTGGGTTCATCGCTAGGCAGAACCAAAGTGGACTCAAGGAGTCCCCCTGGAAAAGGCCCCGGTTAATAGGGATATCTTCAGTTTCGATATTAATTTCACCAGGTATTTGAAGGTGAATTTTAGTCTTCCACTCTGCCATTATATGTTTCAAAAAGGTCACGATATTATCATCGACTTTATATATTTTCAATATATCTATAAGCCATTCATGCGGCACTGAATCAAAAGCCTTCTTGTAGTCAATTATTATTATTATTATTATTATTATTATTATTATTATTATTATATTAATCATGTTTCACTAATTGACATATTTAAATTCTTATAATATTTTTATAATCTTATTCTTATAATAATTTAAATTCTTTAAATAAAACTTATGTTGATCGTGACTGACTGAATGACAATTGTCCAAGCCAAAAAAAAAAACTTTAAAATACTTCCATCGAAAACACTAGCTGCTAAAAATGAAGGAACTGCACCAGGTTACAAAAAAAAAGCAAAGAGAGAGTCACAATCATGATTTGCAACAATTCAACAATGTCTAAATAAATTGCTTACCTACAATCTCTAGCAACCAACGCAATGCATGGATGGACTGTAACACTTTTAATGACTGGTTTTTTAATGACTTCGTGCAAGTCATTGATGCCTACCTAATACACAAATACACTGCACCGGAAGGCTTTGTTGTTGTTGGACAACGCATGATCTCACCCAGATGCGAGTTAATTGATTAGTGGTGACATACGAGCTGTGTTCCTTTCACCCAATGTGACGTCTCTCATCCAACCCTAGACCATCGAGCAATAAGACAAAAGAGGGAATCTAATCCTTATGAAAAGGAGACCAAAAAAGTGGCCTCTGATGGCGGACATATCCGGAAATGCGAATGCGCCAAATTTAAAATTTCCGACACTTATCAACAGTAGCTATATAATATTTCGCAGAATGTGTCTTAGACGAGAAAGTTTTAATTAATTATTAATGATAAGAGTCTAAAATGCGACACAATTGTTAAAAAACTTCAATATAAATAAGATTTCATGTGACATTTGGGACAAACCATAACATAACCCAACTAAATTTGATATCAAACAAGGAGAGAGACTCTCTTTCCTTGTTTAATGTGGCCTCTAAAGATCGCACTTCCTGTCTAACAATATGTTTGCCCCCACTACCTTTACATTCCCTCTATTGTCTTTTTGCTCGATGCCCTAGACCAAGGCGTTATAGAATCAATAAAGAGGAATTATCAGCGAAAGTTTCTTCAGGTACTGCTAACTAAGCTGGATGAAGGGCTAGGTGTAATTGGGGCATTGAAGAAGATCATGGTTAAAGATTTTTGCTATTGGATTGCATCTGTTTGGGACGACGTAAAGGTGTCCACTATTTAGAAGTCGTGGTAAAAATTATTTAAGATAGGCAATAAAATACAAGACGTTCAAAATGAAACTGATACTGTGAAGTTGATTCTATAGCCAACCTAGCCAATCAATTACCAACAGAACAAACAATCGGAAACCAAGAAATCATCGATTGGATGAATCTAGCTGAAAAAATGGAACTGACAGATCATGCTATTGCCAATCTAGTTCTAAACTTCACCCATAAAGAAGAAGAAGAATATACAGATGAGATAACTCAAAAAATTTCTTATTCCGATGGATTGATGTCCCCTGAAGCAGTTCTTGCATACATCGAGCAACAAGAAGAATCTACACCATTAGACGTCCTCCATTTTCAACGTTGGCGCAACATCGGCGCCTCAAAAAGAGGAATGAAGTTGAAACAGAAATCAATCAAAGACTTTTTTAAACAGTAACATTTATAAGGTAAATTTTTGTATCTTTTATACTACTTTTATATTAGTTTTTAGATATTAAAATAAACACATTAATCATTATTTACGTAGGTACACATTTTTCTATCAGCATAACCAATCTGTGTTAACCGAGTTTTTTCGGTATTCGAGGTAATTACGTCCCAATTACCTCGGATAATCGCGAGTCTACTGTATAAAAAAGACGAAGATCTAACAAACACATTTAAGGAACTAAAAACAAACAAAACAGGAAATGGAGAATCTCTAGCACAGATTAGCGTATTCTGACTGGAAATAAAATAAGATTTAAAAATAAATTTTTGTATTCTACTATTTTTTTATAACACTAGCAGAGAAAAAAAGTTCATCTTGGCCCCCTAAGCAGGGGCGCCCGCCTGCAGTGCATCACTTGCAGGCCCGTTATCGCCGGCCCTGCCTATATTGGTTAAAATACTCTGGGTTCTTGAAAAAAATAATAAAATAACAAAAAATACTAAATAAAATAATGTTGTATATGTTATATTGTATGTAATATATATGATAAAACCGCATCATCATCTGTGACCACTGACAGCCCTTGCAGAGCCATGGTCACCCGTTGGTGTTTCTATAGGGTCTAAAGTTTTACATAGTGTGGAGGCCAGCCACCCGCATAGTTTGTCTTCTTTGGGGAGATTATTTCAGTGTCAGGTATATTTTGCTTCTTTAACTATAGTTGACCTTTTTTTTTGTTTTTCCCATTCTCGTATTCCTTCTTCTTCTTAGGGTGCCTGTCCGTTCCGAACGTTGGCGATCATTCTGGCTATAATGATTTTATTGGTTGCTATACGAAATAGCTGTGTTGAGGTCTTTCTATACCATGCTCTCAGGTTAGCAAGCCAGGATATTCTTCTTCGTCCTGGGGCCCTTTTTCCTTCAATTTTACCCTGCAAAATGCATTGGAGTAGCTCGTATCTGTCTTGATTTCTCATCATATGTCCTAAGTACTCCAGCTTACGGCTCTTCAAAATGTTGACCAAATCCGCGGTTGTGTTCATCCTCCGCAGTACTTCGTCATTGTTGACTTTGTCTGTCCATGGTATCTTCAGGATTCTTCTGTATAACCATAATTCGTATTCCTAGTCTTTGTAAATCCTGGTTAATACCATCAAACTATCTCTTTCTAGGTCTACCTCTTGGTCTCTTCTCATTTAATTCTTTTCTATATACTTTTTTCGTATTCCTCTTATCATCCATCCTTTCTATGTGTCCCATGTAAGAAGTTGTTCCTCGTATTTAGTAGTCAATGTTTTTGATGCATAGGTTACTACGGATCTCAGAACTCAGATCTCAGTTATTAAATATTAATTTTGACTTTATATTATTCTGTAGGATGTAGAAGCGTGTGTTTCTAAGTGAAATTTTCGCTGTTACCTCATTACTGATTTTTTCTTTCTCTAACTATTGATCCTAAATAGTTGAAATGGTCTACTTTTTTAAATTTTTGCCCGTTTAAAGATATATGAGTGCCTTTCATTTGTACTTTTTCGTATCTAGTAGTTTTCAGGTACTTTATAGGTTTTTTTAGATATTAACTTGATTAACATGATAAAACCTATTTACAATAATTTCAATAAACCTTTTCAAAATTGGTTGACAGTTTCTTGTTGCAATCTCACTAACTATATAACAATTAAAATAATAATAATATACGTTTGTTCAAAGCAATAGTTTTTACATTAATTTACAATTTCAGTTTACTTACAATAAAATAAACTTAAATAAAAGTCTTAAAAGCGTAAACATGCTTGTTGACTTAATATGTCTAATATTGATTGGTTTATGTTTATTGTTTTTTTTTACAAATCATTATTTTATTTTTACAGTTTCTCATCTATTTTCTATATTTTTTTTATCTAGTATAATTTAAATTTATTAAATTGTTACACAACTCCCCTTTTTCTTTTACCCAAGCAGTAACTAATTTTTTATACAAATAAAAATTTTTGATATTTTTATAATTTATGGGCAATTGATTGTATATTCTTGGAGCAAAATATTTAATTGACGTGATTGTTTTTAAAGTGTGAAGACATTCGACATTTAATTTTCTTGTTGTTTCATAATTTGACACTTTTACTTTAAGAGGAATTTTATCTTTATGAATATTTTTAAGTAGCTCTATGGGATATGTTTTTCGTTTTCCATATATTTGTTTAAGAGACCATTTCTGAGTATTTTGAAGGGTCACCAGATGGCAATCAGCTACTCCAGCCCATCCTAAAATCCCATATACAATATGAGATTGTACTAGAGATAGGTAAAGCATTTTAAGCTATTCAACATCCAAAAACTCTTTTAAATAGCGGAATTTTGGTAGCAGTTCTCGTATTTTTCTTATAATACTTATTTTTTATTTTTATGTCCCATTTAAGGTCCCTGTAAATTAAAACTCCTAAATATTTTATGTACTCTGCTTTAAATATTTGTTGTTTTTTATTTATTTTGTTGAAAAGTTGGCAGAGAATTTTTATATATTGCAAAAGGTATATTTTTAGTTTTTTCGTAAGTTAATGTGAGTTTGTTTATTTGCAACCATGTTTTTATAATTTTGAAGTCTTGTTCTGCTATACTTTTTAGATCTTCTCAATTATCGGCCTTATAAAAAATTGCGGTGTCATCAGCAAGACTAATTATGTTTGCAATAGTTTTTAGTTTGAGCATGTCATTAACAGAATGTAAAAAGTAGAGGGTCTAAAACGGTCCCTTGCGGTACGCCATAATTAATTAAGTACTTCAGGATCACTTTTGACACCATCCATTTCTACAAATTGTTTTTTGTCAGTTAAGTAACTTTTTAGTAATGTCAAAACCCGTCCCCATTGTCAAATTGGTTTATTTTTTAATTTAACATTAAAATAATGGTAATTTCTAATTACGTTCGTTATATTGTATTTACATGAAAGTATTACTAGGATAAAATATTTATTTTTGTACTTAACCTAAGCAGCTTTAGTTTATTAATGGCCAAAATAGATTTGGCCAGGAACCAAAGCACATTATTACCCGACATCCGCTTATATTTTGCTGCACAGGCCAGCCTCCCCACTGTAAAGCCGCGTTTTCACGATGGCAATTGGCGAGACAATTGTCAGAAGACAACTGACTGACATGAAATTATTGTCTTCGTGTAAACACTTCAGGCCAATTGCCTTGCCAACTGCCCTCACAATTGGCCCAAAATTCAGTTGTCTCCGGGAGTAGGCTGAGGACAATGAGCTGCGCCCAGTTAGCCCCTCCACCACTCGAAATCTCAATTGTCGCGACAATTGGTGCCGTGTGAACGCTGTAGGCCAGTAGTGCTGCCAGCAGTAATTTGTGTTATTTGGGTTAAATTTAATTTTCGTACAATGAACATAACCTATAGATATGTTTGACGTTAAATGTAAGCGTAATATACGTCAGTGTTGACATATACTCAATTATTTCACACTCTCATATATAAAATTATAGGCAAGATTTATATATATGAAATGAAAATTTAAAAATACATATATAATTAAACAAAAACGTGAAAAATACATATATAATTAAAAGCCTTAAAATTATACCTATAAATATTATAAAATAAAATTATATCTTAATCTAAAATCTTAAATCTAAATAAAAAAATTAGGTTAAACATAAGAATACACTAAATACTTAGCTATATTTAAAGTAAAAAATACTATTTTATGAATGCTTTTTAATATGAATTCAAAAATTGTGGCTTCTCATAACAAAACATTATATAAAAATTAATGGGAAAGTCCCAGTAGTTGGCTGTATACCATCGTTTAAAAAAACTTATACAGAAGTAAAACACTTCACATTTACCTAAGTATATACCTAAATACAAGTGTGAAGCATTTTACTTCTGTATAAGTTTTTTAAAACATTATATACAATTTCGTCAAAGTATCTTTCTATTTTAAAAACTCCTATACTTTATACAAAACAATGTGGCAACACTGTGACGCACAAACATATAGTTGTCATGTTTTAGCTGTCTACTGCCATGGCAATAGTTGGCCCCGTATAAACATCTTCTCGTTCAACTGGACTGGCCTCCGACAATCCGAAACCACGTGATGACAATTGTCTCGCCAATTGCCATCGTGAAAACGCGGCTTAAGGACTGCCGTGTAAGCAAATCTATTGTGGCCTGTATTTCGCCTATACGAAACGCTTACATTATATGGGTTTATCGTCAATTGGGGTGACTTAATACGCGGGGGTGTTTTGATACGCTTTGGCGCATTGCTCTTTCTTTATCTCTAAAATATAGGGCCATCCTCGTTAACAGTTCATTTATCCTTTATTATCGTTAGCTACTATATATAAGTAATCCCTACTCTTTTTGGCGCCACAAGGCTAAAACACGTGCTTCAGTTCCGGCTTAAATCAAAACAAAACAAGGTCGTATTTCTGGTGGTCCGTACACTTTGATTTGATTTGTAGATTTTGTTTGAAGAATAACTCTTTGTACCATGATCTGTAGCTACGGTTGCATACATTTGATTATTATGAAATTTGGTGGTAAGTTAGCTTATATATCAGTTAGAAAAATTACAAAATGTCAAAGTAAAAAAATAAAAATTATTAATTTCGCAAATAAAATAGCATATCTGGTTTAAGGATGGAGTGACTTGATACACGTCATGTAAAATGCCAAGAAACTACAAAAAGTGTTCTGGGACACGCAGATATGACTCGTATTCGGTAGAAAATTTGAATAAGGCATTGGAAGATGTTAGAAGCTAGAAGTTAAGTTTGTGGCAAACCAGTGAAACGTATAGTGTTGATAAAATGAAATTCATCGCTGTTTAAAACGGAAAATCAAAAGCAATATGAAAAACATGGCTCTCTTTGTAGAGGAGGAAACCTTCTTACTGATAAACTAATCACTTTAAGTGATTGGGGCTTCCTTATGATATCTTATAAGGTCAGACGAATAGTAAACACTTACCTAGACAGACAACGATGAAAGGCAGAAGTCTATAAGGAGAATCTTCCAGGAGAAGACTGGATGCAAGGTTATTTAAATGACCAAATTCTAACAGTCAGAATAGCTGAAAACATCAAATGATGTCGCGCGCCGCAGATTCGCCACAAAATGTGGCGAGAATGAGAATTAGATCAACTTGTCTGTTGACCCTGGGAGACCCTGTTGTCGTTAAAAGGGGATGCAAGCATCCAGCATTTGTTTTACATTCTTCTAAAGCTTCTACATCAGTAATGATGGCGTGTGCTGGAAATGGTGCTCTTCTACCATCATTCGTGATATATGGTTCAGACCATTTAAGGGACACATAGACAAAAGGAGGTCCAAAAGGAACTCGATGTGGTATTACCAAATCAGGTTGGATAAATAAAAAAGTTTGGATAAATGGTTTTCAACGATAGAGCTATCTGAGAGAGACTAAACACACCACGCGCTTTAATGGGAGACAATTGATCGTCTCAACTGTCCACTCATGTCATTGCTGAATGTAAAAATAATGAAATCCGGTTTATTGTTTTACCCAAAAATTCAACTCACATAGCACAGCCTCTAGATGTTGCCTATTTTAGGCCATTCAAAAGACAATGGAATGATATATTGATGGAGTGGGAACTAAAAGGCAATAGAGGAACAGTACCAAAATACATATGTCCGTCTATGCTTAAAAACTGTTAAGCAAAATTGCTTAACAGTTTGTTTTTTTGTTTATTTGCTTAACAAATACGTTTGTCTTTCCAAAATCTATTAAGTCACTCCAACCAATTGACAGTACATGTTATTTTTTAATTATTCTAAACTAATGTGGATTAGAGTCAGAGTAATAATGAAAGTTACGCTGATTAATGTATCAGTTATTCTGATTCACAACGGTATTCAGAAACTTACATTCGTCACGAACTCAGCACCTGTGCCAATTCGTTCAAGGCGACATTCAAGGGTATCCTCGAACCTTCTACAATGAGTCATCGATTGTGATGAGGAAATGGCAATTCCGAGAAAGATCAAATGCTTGTATGGCTATATAAACTCGATTTTTGCTATTTAGTTTTCAATCTTTAATTTAGAATTTAAGACACACAATTATTATGCAATTAAATGTAAATATTATATAGTTGGAAACGTGCATTTTAAATAAATAAATAAATATTATATTATATAGAACATTTAATTAACAAAAAACCCAACTTTGATAAAATTTGTATCTTGAACCCCCTTTGTATGACTAAATTTAAAATGTGTCACTAATAGAGACCTATACACTTCGAAGTTTTATGCACTGTTTCATATTGTATTAGATTAGATTATGTGAGGTCGTTAAGGAGATGCAGCCTCACCGCACTTCGACCTATACAGATCTTTTGTGCATACCTTAATCTAGTTAAACTCTAGAATGCAAATACTTCTGATGAAGTTGATTAGCTTCCTAGGTGACTTGTTTCCTATGTCAGATGACGCCAGACTGACCTCTCCTAGGAATTTTAGTCTTTTGCAGAACAGTGCTACGCAGTTGCATAGTATATGTTCTGCCGGTTCTTTTTCATTGTGATAGAAACGACAGTTCTCACTATCTGATTTGCCCATCTTCTTGAGATGATATCTCAGAAGGCAGTGACCAGTGAGAAGGCCAGTGACCATTTTGATATCTTTCTTACTCATTTCGAGAAGGCGGTTTGTTGCAGTAGGTGACACTTTTATGAGCCTTTTTGCTTGCCTTTGTCCTGGTGTGTTAGACCAATATGATCTTATTTGATTGAGTTCCCAGGTACGGAGTTCCTCTCTGATGTGGCTTTTCGAAAGTCCACAGAAGAGTTCCTTTTGCGAGGTTGTCAGCTTCCTCATTGCCTGCAATTCCCTTGTGACCTGGCACCCACATCACAGTTACGCTGTTGCGTTCCGCCAGCTTCTTGAGAGATTTTTTACAGTCCCAAACCAACTTTGACTCTCATGTAAATGACTTTAGAGCTTTTAAGGCGGCTTGGCTGTCTAATAAAATAAAGACTTTTGCCCTACGGGTGTCTCGGTTGAGACATTCTTGGGTAAGTGCCCATATAGGTCTATAGCATGTATTTTTGCCTGGAAGATAGTTGGGGCGTTTCCAAGAGATTTCATCATCATCAATCAGCCAGTCGCGTCCACTGCTGGACATAGGCCTCCCTCAGTTCTTTCCAGTGTTCTCTACACTGGGCCGCTTGTAGCCAGTTTCCCGCTACACGTTTTATATCATCAGTCCATCTAGTCGGTGGTCGTCCTCGGCTTCTTTTATAATTTCTGGGCCTCCATTCCATAATACGTCTTATCCACCGTCCATCTTGTGCTCTGGCTAAGTGCCCTGCCCAGTTCCACTTAAGCGACGTGGTTCTTTCGATGACGTCTGATTTGTTGGTTTGTTATGCGGTCTCGAAGGCTCACGTTCAGCATTGCACGTTCCATGGCTCGTTGCGTAACTCTGAGTTTATTCGCAGATTTTTGCGTGAGTGTTAAAGTCTCCGCTCCATAAGTTTGTACAGGTAAAATACATTGGTCATAAACCTTTCGCTTGAGACACATGGGAATTGAACTTTTTAGAATATGGCTTAATTTGCCAAATGCTGCCAAGTTAGGCCTATTCGCCTCTGTATTTCATGTGTTTGATTGTCTCTGCTTATTTTGATTTCGTGTCCCAGATATTTGTAAGTGTCTGTTTGTTGTATGTTATTATTGTCAATAGTTATATTTCCACTCATTACGAGATTTGTCATAAGTTTAGTTTTCTCAAAGTTTATCTTTAATCCTGCTCTTTCAGACAGACTTTTAAGCGAATGCATCATAGAAACTGTATCTTGTGAATTATCTGCGATTAATACAACATCATCTGCAAATCTTAGGTGGTTTAATCTGCCTGAAATTGGGCCCAGTAACTCCCACTCCTGCCTTTTCATCTATCTTAGATCCATCCGTATACAATACGAGTGAGCTTCTTCCATTTTTGGCTCAATTTCTTCACCCATTTGGTGGTTTTTTATGACCACTTCAAAGGGTGTTTCAAAGTCGAATTTGACTGGCATAACATCTATCGGCATGTCCTTAGAATCCAATGGAAATTCTTTCAAGATTTTCAGGTGGCGAACTAGATCTCCAGGTTTCATTATTTGTGTCTATCGCAGTTTTAAGGCGGTAGTTACTGCCTCCCTCCTTATGCAGAACTGCAAGGGAGGAAGGTTCAGCATCGCCTCTAGAGCTGCAGTGGGACATGTTGACATTGCCCCTGTGATTCGCAGACAAGCTAGCCGCTGCACTTTTTGCAGCTTGGTGTTAGCTGTTGTTTGTTGTGTTTTTGGCCACCATACGAATGATGCGTATGTGACAATGGGCCTAGTTATTGTTTTATATGACCAGAGAGTCATTTTCGGTTGTAGGCCCCAAGTATTTCCAAACGTCTTGCTGCAGGTCCAACTTGCCACCAAAGCTCTGGATAAAATTTTTTTCAATATGAATATTCCAGGTGAGTTTTTGATCTGCGGTTACCCCCAGATATTTAACTTCCTTGGAATAGTCTACTGTGATGCCATTTATAGTTTTAGAACCTGTAAATTGTATTTACGTCTCCTTGTTAAAGGTATCAAAGTCGTTTTTCTGGGGTTGACACTTAAGCCCTCTTTTGAGCACTAACTTTTAATTTCGTTAAGAGCAGTTTGCATGAGACTAGATATAGTCTGGTCATGCTTGCCCCTAATTGAAACAACTAGGTCATCTGCGTAACCTTGGGTTATAAAACCAGAATCATGCAGCTTAGTGAGGAGGTCATCCACAACCAAAGACCACAGTAGAGGCGATAATACTCCCCCTTGAGGGCACCCCTTTACCGCTGTCACAGTCACAGATTCTCCTCCAATACTAGCAGTGATGATTCTCGTTTTTAGCATTGACTGAATCCATTGTATTAGTAAGACTTCAATGCTTCTCTTTACTAGTGCTCTTTTTATGGATTCAAGTGAGGTATTATCGATTGCTCCCTCTATGTCAATGAAAGCGCAAAGAGCTAATTCTTTTGCCACTATTGTCTTTTCAATTCTTTCGACTAGCGAATTCAGAGCATTTATAGCGGATTTGCCAGTCTGGTAGGCAAACTGATGTTTGTGAAGTGGATTCCTCGCTAAAGTTTCGCTTCTTATGTAGTAATCTACTAGTGTCTCCATTGTTTTTAGGAGAAAGGAGGTCAGGCATATAGGACGATAACTTCGCTTCGTTTGTCGAACGTTTCGCCTTTGTTATAAAATATTGTATACTCATCAAATTTCATTTTTAAAACAAAAAATGGTCATTACTGCTTGATTCCTTAGCATAATTTTTTTTAGAAGGCTACAAAAGAAAATTGTGTAATATCGAAACGAACTACAAACAATAAAAATTACGAGTAAACTTGAACAAAATTGTCTACTATCGGGTATAATGCCTTAAAACATCAATAAAAACTTAAGGACTACGTTCATATTTTTCACGAAGCATATTTTGAAGTTTTGCAAGACTTTTGGCTGGCCTGGTTGACTTCTAGCTCTACGAAGATGTTCATCCAAAAGATGTTCGATGATATTCAAATCAGGGCTGCAGACTGGCCATTCTAAAGTAATAATTCCTACTTCCCCCAAGTAATTTGTCACGATTCTTGCAGTATGCGGCCGTGCATTATCATACATAAAGAGGAAATTGTCCCCAATAAATGGACCAAATGGAACTATTACTTCTGCCAAAAGGATCCTCTATATACCGGTGAGCATTCAGGCGGTCATTGATGAAAATAAGTTCACTTCGAGCTTCAAATGAGATTCCAGCCCAAACCATGACACCACCACCGCCAAACTTTCTTTTCTGGAACATACAAGCTTGGGCATACTTTCATTTTTTCGTCTCCAAACCCTATTTCGGCCATCGCTAGAGTTTAAACAAAACCGCTGTTCAACAGTAAAGAAAATTCGGCTCCAATCCTGTATATCCCAGTGTTGATGTTGTCTAGCAAAAATTAATCGATTCCTGCAATGTCTGGGTTGTAATTCGGGAACAATAGCCACCCTTTTGCTATTAGTTCTGTTTCATTGAGACGTATTTTAACTGTTCTCTCACTTACATTTAAATTTTTACCAAACAGACGAATTCTTGCAGCAATTTCAGTAGAATGGCGATTTCTTAAAAGTTCCATCACAATAAAATGATCATCTCTTTGCAAGATAACTCTTTACGACCGAAACCAGGTCGACGTGAGCATGTACGTCTCTATAAAGCGATTGAAAGTTCTCCGCACTGTATTTCTCAGAATATCTAAAGTTTCGAATACATAAACTTGACTTCTTCCGTCTGGTAGCAAAGCATAATTCGAACAATATCTACTGTAGATAACACCATACATCTTATAATTCATTTGGTCGAAATCCACGTTTGAAAAGCTAAATTTCTGTTTAAATGTTTTCAAGTTAAAGATAAAGAGCGACTATAGAAAACAACAGCATAAACGCCAAAACTGTCAAAATGTCAAATTTCTATTGTCGGAAATTTATAAAAATCACAGAGTATTGCCATAATCTTCCGTGTCGAATAATATGAATAACCCTCTATAAGAGATTTTAATAAATAAATATACATACATTTTACACATACGGATTGTGGTCTTGTCACATGAATATTTCATTTTTGATACGGTCCTGAAAAACCCTTGATTTATTCCAACTTGTAGTGGTTATTTGAAAGGCGTCGGGATGCTGAGATGAATGGCCTGGAATTTATTGCCCCTTTCCTGATGGGCTCAGCCGATAACCCGTGACTTATAAAACCTCTTTTAATAGCTACTAACTTTCGTATTGTACTGACACATTCATCTTCCATGTAAAGAAATTGCACAAACGACATTCTTAACTGACTCATACATTGCAAATATGCCCAAAAATAGAAACAGAGACCCTCCTTTGAACGGTTACGGAAGCGACATAATTATTTATTTGCATATACATCATGGCTCAGCTAACAATATATGTTTGAGAAAAATATATTGTTGTTTCTAACGCCTCTAGCGTTACTGTTTTTAAGTATTCGATACTATTATAAACGCACAAGCCGAGTGATTTCTTTAATGAAATTAAAATTAAACCAGATTTATAATTGAAAATTTACAAATTGGATTTCGATAATTTAAAATTGTTAAAAAGTTAAAATTTTCTAACTCTTCAATATTGTAGCATATTTTTTGTATATTTCAGCCAACGACATCTCTGCAGTTTGAACAACTCTCCATCGACATTTTTTTGCTTTTTTAGAAATGTTTTCCTTAATAAAACCGCAAAATTGTAAAAAAACATCTAAAGTTAATTTAATGACATTAAATGGACGTTTTTTGATTGTGCATCTAATGAGAGTGGCCTAGTCATGAGGATGAGCAATTTTCATTCCTGATTTTCTTTTCTGGTTTTCGATAGGGAAATGGTCGACATCGCATTCCATATAAGAATGTCCAGAGATAATAAATAATAATAAATAAATAACCAAGGTATAGGAGGCGTAGGCTTTTTAGTACATAAGAGAATTGAAAACATGGTAACCAAATCCCAAGCAATTTCTAATAGAGTTATCTATATGGTCTTCTTCTTCTTCTTCTAATTTTTGTAGATCTTTCGATCTGTTTAATTCTGAAGCTGCCTCTGGTTAATTTCTTGGGAGGTAGATTGCCAACTATCCCTCCATCTTTTAGGTGGTCTTCCGGGGGGTCTTGAACCGGGCGGATTGTTTTCTAGGGCAATTTTTGGGAGTCTATTCTCATCCATTCGTCTTACATGGTTGTACCACATCCTCTTGCGCTGCCTTCCCCATCTTACAATATCTTGAATTTTGCACTGCTCTCCAATGTTTGTATTTCTCGCTCTGTCTCTTCTTGTTTCCCCATTATTGTTCTTAGGGTTTTCATTTCGGAAACCCTTAGCATCTGTTTCGTTTTGTTGGTATCTTCGCGCACTTCTATGCCATATGTCATGATCGGTCGTATGCAAGTCTTATAGTTTATCTGTGCGCATATACGGATTTGACCAGACTATCTCCCGCAGACATCCTGACAGTGCAGATGCTTTGTTGATTTGACTCCTCAGGTCCTTTACTAGGTCGTGGGTGCTTGATATATCTATGCCCAGATATCTGAATTGCATCACCTGTTCTATGGGGTTGTCCTCAACCACTAACTTACATCTGAGCGGATCTTTTGCTATTGTCATACATTTAGTTTTGTTGGTAGAGATGTTCATATTTAGTAGTCGGCTTGTTTGAAAGAACTGAAAGAGCTGCCTTTGGAGATCATCTTCTGATTCGGCAATAATTGCTGCATCGTCTGCGTAACACACCATACCAATTCTTTTGTTGCCCATTCTATATCCGAGATTAAGAGATGTTACTTTGTTAATAATTTTGCCCATGAGAAGATTAAACAAGAAGGGGCTTAAACTGTCGCCTTGTCTAATCCCTCCCGGTGTTGGAATATTTTCAGTGAATTCGTCTCCTGCTCTAACTTTGGCTACGTTGTTGTTATTTAGATATCATATAGATCATATACCATATAGATCATCTATATGGTAATAAAACTAAATCGTAGATACAGCATTCAAATAATCCACTGTTATGCACCAACTTCTTCTGCAGATGATGAAGAGGTAGAACAACTTTATGAAGACATTACAAGAGCCAGAAACCTAGAGAAAACATATTACGTAATAATTACGGGATATTTCAACGCTAAAATAGGAAATAACGAAAATAACAACGACAACGAATATATTGGATATTTTGGACTGGGAAGTAGAAATCACAGGGGAGATATGCTCGTAAATTTCCTCAGCAAAGAAAAACTATTCTGCTTAAATACCTTCTACATGAAAAAGATGCAGAGAAAATGGACGTGGTTAAGCCCAGATGGCAAAGTAAAAAATGAAATCGACTTTATACTCTCTAACTTCAAAAACATTGCTAAAGATCTTACTGTACTAAATTCTTTCAACACTGGTAGTGATCATCGATTAGTTAGGACGCGAATAGAAATACATATGAAATTAGATAGAAGAAAATTATTAACACAGGATAAATTGCCAAACATAGAAGCACTCGAAATGAATCAAGAGGAATATCAAAGTGAACTAAAAAAGAAACTAGGACCTCTACCAGTATTCAACACGAAAGATATAAATGAAATAACACAAAAATCAACGAACGACATAACATCAACTGCAAAAAAGATCTGTGATAAAAATAAAAATCCCAGAAAAACGAAACTGAAACAAACAACACTTAATTTAATGGAAGAAAGAAGAAGAACATCGAAAGAATTACCAGAGTATAAAGCTATCAACAATAAAGTTAAAAAGAGCATAAGGTCAGACTTGCGGGCTTATAAAACAAAACAAATATTGCAAACCATCGAAAACAATAGAAACATGAGAGTATTGAAATCAAATTTAACTAAAGGAAAATCAAATATAACTAAAATCAAAAATCAACAGGGGAATACGGTGACCGAAAAAGCTCAAATAATCAAGGAAATACAAACGTTCTATAAGAATCTTTATACATCTACTATACAGAACCCCGAAACAGACCACAGAACAATTCTAAACGTCGGCTCGGAAACCCTCCCTAAAATAACCTCTTCGGAAATTAGACATGCCTTACAGCAAATGAAAAACAAAAAAGCTCCCGGCGAGGATCGTATAACGTCTAAAATGTTAAAAATGGGTGGCAGCATCGTTGTAGAAGTTGTAGAAGTCTTACTGAATAAGTGTCTAACAGAAAAAAGAATACCCAGCCTATGGGAAAACGCCGAAATAATACTTTTACACAAGAAAGGAGACACTACTAATATTGAAAACTACAGACCTATAAGTTTGTTGTCACACTTATACAAATTGTTAACAAGAATAATAACCAACCGCATAACACAAAAACTTGATTTATATCAACCGGTTGAACAGGCGGGATTTAGAAAAGGGTTTGGCGCTAATGATCACTTACAAACCATCAGAACACTAGTAGAAAAAACCACAGAATATAATGTACCTTTACATATGGCATTTATCGACTTTCACAAGGCTTTCGATAGTATTGAGACTTGGTCCTTTTTGTCAGCCGTGAAGGATGCTCGAATAGACTCACGGTACACTACAGTCATTAAAAACATTTATGAACAGGCCACATTCCACATCAAAATCAATGAAGACGAAAAAACTGAAAAAATGCGCCATGATAAAGGTATTAGACAAGGTGATACTATTTCACCAAAGCTTTTTATCCTAGCATTGGAAAATGTATTCAAACAGCTTGACTGGGAGGAAAAAGGTCTAAACATTGATGGTGTACGTTTGAGTCATTTGAGGTTTGCGGATGACATAGTATTATTTAGTACAGATATCAAGGAACTGGAGCAAATGTTGAAGGAATTAAACCAGCAGTCAAATAAAATAGGTCTCAAAATGAACCTTCAGAAAACAAAAAATAATGAGTAATTTACAAACTAATCTTGTTATTGACAACGTCAGTCTTGAAAATGTAGACCACTATATATATCTTGGACATACCATTAAAATCGGAAAAGAAAATCAAATAGCTGAAATAAAAAGACGCATACAACTGTCTTGGGGAGCTTTCGGCAAATTAAGCTTTATTTTGAAGAATAAAGATATACCAATGTGTCTAAAACGTAGAGTTTATGACAAATGTATCTTGCCTGTAACTACATATGGACTGGGGACCATGGCCTTCACAAAGAAAACCTTAGAGCAGCTCAGTACAACCCAAAGAGCAATGGAGAGGGCCATGCTAGGGATTAGTTTGAGAGACAGGATTCGAAATAACGTCATTCGTGAAAGAACAAAAATTACTGATGTCTCAGAACGTATTACAAGGCTCAAGTGGCAATGGGTCGGACACGTTGCCCGAGATAATCCCGAAAAATGGACACAAAGATTAACAAACTGGAGACCAAGAGAGAACAGGCGAGGAGTAGGCAGACCGCAGAAGAGGTGGACAGACGATATCAAACAAGTCGCGGGCAAGCAGTGGATGAGAATTGCCAAAAGTAGAAATCGATGGAAGCAAATGGAAGAGGCCTATGTCCAGCAGTGGACGAACACAGGCTGAAGAAGAAGAAGAAGATATAATAAATTTATGGTTGATTTCTTTTATTGAGCTTGTTATTTGCATTACTGACATAAACATAACGACAACGTGGAAATCTTTATTCTGTCCTGCGCATGTATCTGAATAAACGGCTATTTTAGTGACTTCAAGTGACAGATTCATATTTCTTTTAAAATACAAGAAGCAATCACATTTGCACCACGGAGAGTAATGTATTCATGCCAGATATAACAAGAAACTGCTTCTAAAGCACAATTATGTACAGTTAAATTGTAAGTCCAGTACTTTCTCTTATAAAAAGAAACAAGTTTCAAAAAAGGCGTTGGCTGGCACTGCTGAAGATCGAAAGTGTAACAAACAAATGAGGCATTGTGCTTGGCCTTCACTTTATTAAACTGCTTACATTTATAAGACTTCAACACATTATTACAAATCAATGTGGCGTGTTGCTTGAGAGATCTTCAACTGGCTTATTTCTTGTGTCTTTAATGCCAGCAATTTTCTTATTTAATTCTTCACAGGTATGACAGATATCAGTTTTACGGACCTTAAACTTTAGATTAGGTTTATGAAATTCTCCTTTATATATAGTTCTTCTTACTCGGTTTTGACACATCTCAAGTAAAGTGGGTACATTTTTGTCAAATTGGGTTCTGGTTTAGATACTGTTTATTATTGAGCCGTGTTGTGTAATGGCTTTCGTATTTAGAAAATGAATTAAGATTCGCTATAACTTCTTGTAACCTTTCGTCATACGTTTTATTAGAAGCATTGTTTTCCTCTTTGGCCTTGCATAAACATTCCGCTTATAATATTCGCCTTGTTTCTCAGAGCATTTTGTATTTTATCAGTTTCATCCAACGTTGATTGAAAATATTGTTTCGCTGTAAGTCTCACATCGCTGTTTATTTATTTGGAAAAAATAGGTGTAAGCTATGTTCCTTTCCTTTGAACTTCCTGCCTTTTTTTCTATGTGTTTCAACTTCGGCTGACGTGATGCAATTTGCTACAAAATATTGACCTCCTCTTTTCATGACCTCCTCTAGATCAAGAGACTGGAGTCAATATTTTGCCCTATTCCCCGAGATCCCCAGATTTATCTTAAATTGAACACGTGTGGGACATGATGGAATGGGGACTTCCTAATTTAGAGCATCCTCCTCAATTTTTGGAAGCACTTCGAAAAGAGTTGTTAAGGTATGGAACGAGATAACCCAGGAGAATATTGACCACCTAATCAGAAGCCTGCTCAGGCATATCCAAGAGTGTGTGGGCCACCGAGGTGCATCAACATATTGTTGAGTAATTGATTTAACCAAGTAAATTTTTTCAGTCCCATTAAAATTTTGATCGTTTGTTAATTTTTCTACCCTTTACTACTAAAATATAAAAATTAATAATGGCTGTTCGGATTTGTATGTCACTTAGTATATATGGTTTTTTGAACACCATGTAAAACTTACTAAACTATAAAGTAAGAATTTCAAATCTTTGTATATAATTTTCTCACGATTAAAATTAATTAAGTGAATTTATGTTAAAATAAGATCGAGCGCCACAATATCCTTTATACACAACTACCATTATTCTATTTTGAACCATGTAGTGCAAAGAACGTAATTCTTCTCCACAGTTGATTAATAGTGACTAACAGGAAAATATAATAACTTTTTGTCTTCTGAATTAATTAAAAGATTGACCTTAATCAAGCGGGTTAATCGGTAGTGCAGCCAGCAACTTTAATGGGAAATGCTTCTTTTTGTGTTTATTTACGCCTTTGAACAACATTTTAACCAATAATTTTTATATTTTTCTGAACAGATAAAATCTCTGTAGGAAATGATTTTTAAATTTAAAAAGTTCTATTTAGTGTCAGATTTTTCGTGCTGAAAAACATATGTGTTTATCAATTCTTTGAACACTTATTAGTGTGATGTGGAGGAAGAATGTAAATGATTAAACATAGTTTTATACAACTTATGTTTTTAACTTACAGTCAAAATATGATTATAAGTATAAATATTTTTACATAGACAATTGACATTACATGTGTTTTGACTTTCTTCTTCTTTTCTCTATTATAATATACTACAATACCTCCCCACTATAAGTTCAAACGCACAGGTGGTTTTACATTTCTTTTTGGCCTACTTGGAACTGCTGTCGCACTTTCTTTAGTCTCTGGTTTCTCATTAACCTCACTAACCACTGCTTCACTTGTTACTTCATTATCAAACTCTTCAAAATTTCTCGTTTCAATAACACTTTGTTTTAACACTTACCCTTCTCTTTTTACCTTTCTCTTAAAGCTGAGAGGAGTCAACACTGGTACTAATTGTATTATTATTATTAGTTATATCAGTTACAATGGTTTCATTAAGACTATCGTAGTTAGAATCAGATCCTTTATCTCGAAAAATCTGGTCTAAATGTCTTTTCCAAATTAAACCCTCTTGTGTTAACTTACACAAATATATCCTGTCATCTAAAAGTTCATCTATTATTACTTTTCCCCATGTCTTACGATTAGGATAACGTCAATCTCTACAAAGGACTTTATCTCCCACTTGAAAAGCTTCAATTCGTCTATTACTATTAATTTATTATCAATTAATTTAGAACAATGATCTCACTACATCTCCATAACAAATCTAATCGGGTTTTAACTTCTAGAGGGTGATACACCTGTAGTACAGTGTACTGAGTTTCTATAATGGAACAGTAACTTACTGATTATAGTTTATAAACAATTATTACAGTTGTAATCATCCTTCAATCCTTTCAAAGCAGCATTTTTACATGTCTTAACAAAATTTTCTGCAAACCCATTTGTTGTTGGATGATATGGTGGTGATGTAGAGTGTTTAATACCATTATTATGTAAAAATTGTGAAAATTCACTTGATGAAAATTGAGGGCCATTATCTGTAATGACTACTTTAGGTAAACCAAACTGAACAAAACAATCTCTAAATTTTTCAATAGTCTCTCCAGCGGTTAAAATATTCATAATAAATGCTTCTGGCCATTTTGTAAAAGTATCAATGATTATCAAAATCATTTTATTTCTTATGGGACCCAGAAAATCAACATACACCCTCTCAAACATACGTGTTTCCTTTTCACATGATATTAACTTAGCTTTACTTGGTTCTGCTCTAAACCTTAAACAAATTTTACAATTATTTACATAAGATTCAATGTCTGTATCTATACTTCGCCACCATAAACAAGCTCGTGCGTTTGCTTTCATCTCGTAAATTCCTTCATGTGCATTGTGCAACTCTAACAGCAATAATTGTTTTCTTAACTTTGTTGGAACTACTACTCGAAATCCCCACCTAATGACTCCCTTCTCCACAGATAGTTCTTCTTTTCTATTTAAATACAGTTTCATTATTTCATCAACTGTCTCCGGAAATGCATACCTAATATAGTTAAACAAACGACCTAACACCGGATCAGTCCTGGTTTCTAACCTTATCCTGAGGGTATCAATTGGAGCCAACCCTTCTATAAAATGTAGATAATCAACATCTTCCTCTTTTTCGCTTACTGTTTTCTCTACTAGGAAGTCGACTCAAAGCATCTGCCTGCACATTGTCAGCTCTTTTAATATATTTAAAAACATAATTAAATCCTGACAGAAACAATGAATAACGCTGTAACCTTGCTGAGGCCATTTTCGGGAGACTTTTAAACTCACCAAAAAGTCCCTGCAGGGGCTTCTGATCACTCAAGATTTCAAACTTTCTACCTGCTAAGTAATGATAAAGCTTCTGTACTGCCCAAACAATTGCTAAGGTTTCTTTATGAACCATTGCATAATTTCTCTCTGCCTTATTTAAGATCCTTGATATAAAGCAAACTGGTCGTTGTGGTCCATCTGGCAATAACTCGAAGTTATCTCCTTCTTAAAATCATCAAATTAATTTTGACAATTACCTATCCATAAATATTTGCTATTTTTTCTAGAAATTTATGTAATGGATTCACCCTATTTGTCAAATTTGGAATAAATTTAGAATAATAATTTATCATACCAAGAAATGATCTCAACTCTGTCAAATTCTTTGGTTTTGGCAGTTTTACAATTATTACTATTACTATTATTATCCGTTTCCAGCTCCCTACTTGAAATTTTATGTCCTGAATAAAAAATGCAATATTTAGCAAATTCACATTTACTCAAATTTAATCTAAATCCTGCTTTTAAAAGTCTTTCAAGAACCTCAGTCAAGTTCTCAAATGTTCTTTGTCATCTTTCCGTGTAACTGCTACATCATCTAAATAATTGACTGTGTCCCTACATCCCTGCAAAACTTTCTCCACTATACACTGAAAAATAGAACAAGCTGATTTTGTATCAGTATTTTGTGTATTCGTAGTAATTAAAGGTGTACTCCAAGATAGTAAATGTGATGTTTCAGGATCTAATTCTAACTCGTTATATGCGTTTTTGAAACCTAGTTTAGTAAACTTTTCCCCGCCTTTCAAAGCAGCAAAAATATCTTCTATTAAAGGTAGTGGATAACTTTTTTAACTCTTTTAAATATTTGTTAATCGATACTTTATAATTAGCACATACCCTTACTTCCTTAACATTAGGTTTGAGCACAGGTACCGATGGTGTATCCCACAAAGCATATTCCACTTTCTCTATTACCCCTTCTTTCTCTAACTTAAGCAACTCTGCCTTTACTTTCTCTCTAAATGCAAGAGGAATTTGATGTGGTTTTTGAAAAATTGACCTAACATCTTTTTCCATCTCTAAATGAACTTGCTCACCTATATATTTACCTAATTTATCATTAAAAATTTTCTCATATTTTCTTAATAAAACATTTAATTGTGATTTAAAGTCAGTTTCATTTATACTTATTACATTAATCTGGGTACAATTACTAAAACTTAATTCATGGTTTCTAATATAGACTCTTGTTTCCTTTATAAATAAATTAAATTTTATAAAGATATCTCTACCCAGCAGTGCCTTAGTAGCTCCCTCCACCACTGTCAATGAAACATTTTCAACTCTATCACCTATTTTAGTTTGTATCTCAATTTTACCTTTTGGTATTACCACTGGTCCATCATAATAATTTTATTTCAAACTCGGTTTTAACTCTACCATCGAAAAACATTGATTATATACATACTAAAAGGAATGCAACAAACACCAGCTCATGTATCTATTTCCATAACAATAGGTTGCTGATTTATTAAAACGGTTATTAACATTGGTTTAATATAAGCCTCAATATTGTAAACATCCATCTGCAGCATCTCTACCATACCATCTACCTCTTAGGTATTGTCCTCAGCATCTATATTATTATCAGTTTCTATTTCTATGCTATACAATTGTTTCCCCTAACTTTACATACTGCTGCAATAATCCTTACTTGTTTACATTTATCCAAATAAATTTTCTAAACTTACACATTTTAAAATTATGATCTGGTTTATTACAATAAAAACACAAATTATCTCTTTTATTACTTACATATATTCTACCAGTCTTAGTTTGATTTGATGAACTTGCTTGTCTTACTTGAATTTTCTTACCACCATCCCTTTCGGCTTCTGAATAATTTATGTCCACTCCTCTGGATTCCCTCAAAGCTGCTTATTTTGCCAGTGCTATTTCTAAAAGATTTTTTAAAGTCCTATGCGGAACTTCTTCACATAAACGGTAAACGGTCTAATATTGGGTCTGGTTTAATTCTCACTATAAATTTTTCTTGTACTCTATTCATTAACCTATCACCAAATTCACATTGAGTTGCAATATTTTTAACTTTAATATACCATTCATTTATAGTTTCGTCTTCCTGTCTCAAAGTTTCAAATTTTATTCTTCTTCTATAAATTCCAATGCGAGGTTTAAATTGGCTTTTCAATAGTGTCATAATATCATCAAATGATTTCTATTTTGGTTTGCTAGGTGCACATACGTTTTTCAACACTTTGCAAATGTCTTTACTGAGTAATGTTAATAATACAGCAACTTTTTCCTTCTTCTACTAAATTAGCCAATAAATATTGTTCTAACCTTTCTTCAAATATTTCAAAATCGTCACCACTTCTAAACATTGCTAATGAAAATATATTCCCTGCATGTACAACTGTTATGGGCTGTGATCGTGATCCACATGGTTCCCCGGCCTGGATATCGTTTCCACTCTTTGGCATTTTTAGCAATGTCTACACTAAAAATATGTACATAAACGAAATTCTTAAAATATACACAATCACGTTATCATTTACCTCGTCGTCAAATTAGTGTGATGTGGAGGAAGAATATAAATGATTAAACATAGTTTTATACAACTTATATTTTTAACTAACAGTCAAAATATGATTATAAATATAAATATTTTTACATAGAACAACTAAGATCTATTTTGATGAGACTTTAGCATTTCCCTAATTGTATTAACTGTATAATGAATGGATGTTAGAGAATCACCCATGCGATAAGCAATGGGTGGAGAACATCAAGAACTGGGTAAGAAGTAGAAGAATAGAATGGAACGATCATATAAGCCGAATGACAACAAATAGAGTAGTAAAGACGGTAAGATACCGTTCTCCAATAGGAAGACGATCAGTAAGAAGGCCTAGAAAACGATGGAATGACAACTTATTGGAGGCACATTGAAAAACGGACAGAGTCATGTCTATATGAAAAGAAAAAGAAGAAGAACCCGACCTTTTCGCCTTGTCTATTATATAATATACAATTAAAGAAATAGACATTATTTTTATGTTAACTACTGTTTATTTTTTTTTTATTACAGGTCTAGTAGAATTATTAACAAATAACAATTATTACAGTTTAAATATTTAACCAGACGAAGTAAATTCAATAGCAATACCAAAGTACATATAATCCCAACTTCTTCCAATTTGCTTACAATAATTACGATGATTATTACTCTCATTTGAACAATAATATCTATTAACTATCCCATTTAGTCGTTCATAAGTACACATTCACATACCAACTTACCTTCCGTGGTATTGTACGAGTATGAAAATAAGAGCTTCTGGTAACCGAACAGGATCACGTACTTAGTTTTTTAGAAACAATATCTGGGAAATTCACATGACAAAAAAGGATAATTCCCATCCCATTATTCACTTTTTGCAACGATAAATTTACATGAAAAGAACGTGAGTATGGTAATGTTTGCGGAGATAAATCAGATGAAGAAGCACCATGTTTGTTTTGAGAACATATGGTGCTATTGGTTCCTGCTTAAAAGCCACCAAATAAACATTTTGTAAACACACACTTTACGTGTTGAAACAGAAATGACAATTTGTTGACAGAAGAATACAACGAATTTTAAGATACATTTTATTCTGGAGCAATTCCACCAAAGGAAAAGTTAATTTGCGGCTATATGTTCTGAAGTAATTCCATCAAGCCTAAAGTTGTGTGATCAATCTTTCAAAACTTTGTTCGAAAACTATTTGTCTTAGATTCATATCAGTGTTTTGAATATGTTCTAAATATAAAAAAACACACACATTGTAAAATGGTAGAATAATTTAGAATAATAAAAAACAAGACTATAAAATTTTTTGTTAATGTGAAAAATTTAATTTTGGTAAAAGGCGCTAATAAATATTATATAACTCACTGTCAAATGACCGTGACTCATGCTTTCTACAAAAAATTTGATAATTATAAAACATAAATCACATTTGAAAATTATGAACATAGAAAAAACAATAAACAAAGTTACTTGGGGATAGTAAACAAGGCGTTGACCCCATGCAAGTAGTTGTCAACAATGAGACGATTACAAAAGTTAACCATTTTAAATACCTAGGATGTTGAATAAATGAGACAGTAAAGCTGGATGGAAAAATTAAAACTCGCATAGAAATGACAAGAGGAACATTTATGAAACTAAGATCTATACATGTTTAATTCTCAACTGAAATTACAACTAAAAATCAAGTTAAAAAAAATTTATGTGTATCCTGTATTACTATATGGATGTGAAGCATGGATCATAAAGGTTAATATTATGAACAGATTAGAAGCCTTCGAGATGTGGTCATATCGTAGAATGTTCTCAATATTACACGAATCTCAAACATGGAAGTCTGAAACAGAATAGGTCAAGGCAAAGGTGAGTTGACAAAGATGATCAAAAAGAGAAAACTTTAATATTTGGGGCATATAAGTAATGAGAGGTAGGAGATACTGGATACAGCAGTTAACACTCAACTGAAAGATCGAGGGCAAAAGTTATAGGACTGACTTATCAGCAGATGAATTGTTACGTGCCTCGCAAGATCGAGAATAATATCGTCAAATAGTCATGGAAACTACCCACTCCTAATTTGGGCACGGTACTCAAAGAAGACGAACATTGAAAGCAATGAGAAATTGATAATTAGTTTTAAAAATATCTTCTTCTTTTTCGTCTTCTTCTTCCTCAGAGTTTCCCTTTTCAGGGGCCGCTATTCCTTATTCTTCTTCGCCACTCATTTATGGCCATCGCGTCTTTTTCACCTAAACTGTTTTCTCTCTTTTTTTATTCTGCGACACAGTCCTCCCATCTCCTGTTCGGTTCTCCCTCAACTCTCTTTCAATCAATTTCTAACAACTGCATTCTTCGTCCTACATAGTTTTCATTTCTGCGTTTGACATTACCAAACCAAGGCAGTTTTTGTTCTATAATATTTTTTGAGACTTAAGTCACTCCGGCTCTTTCCCTAAACAAGTCGTTCCTAATTCTGTCCCTTCTAGTCTTACCCATGCTTCACTGTAACATTTTTATTTCAGCTCTTCTCCAACCCTTTAACTTATCCTTCAAAACTTATTTGCTCTCCATTATCATCAGCAAAGAGCATTGACCAAGAGGCCCCCGCCCTTACTTTCGCTGTCAGTACATCCATAACAAGATAAAACAGTCTTTAACATTCTCTCTACAGTTTTCTTCATAATTTTTCATTTGGTGCGACATTAACTTTATCTCTCTATAGTTCTTACAGTCCTGAATGCTCCCTATATCTTTATACAATGATACCATCACACTATCTCTCTCTCTCCATGTATTGGCAGCCTTTCTTCATCATTTGGCACAAAATATTAACCCCTTTCTCTCCTAGAGCTTTCCAAAATCTTTACATTCTTATTTGGGAACCAGCAAATTACAAGAATTACATTCTTATTTGGGAACCAGCATCCTCATCTTTGTCTCTTCTCTGGTGTTCTTTATTTAACAACTTTCAAAATATTCATATCATTTCTGCTTTATTTCAACATTGGTTCTTAACGCTTTTCCATCTGACGCACTTTGATCAAGTTCATTGATGATTTGTCTCTTGCTTTAGCAATACTGCTACCTTGTATAATTACTACCTTACTACTTCCCACTTTGCTATCTTGTATATATTCTTATCTTCCTCTCTTTTAGACCTGTCATATCTATTTCTAGCCTTTTTTCTTCTCTCTAACCTTCTTTTGCACTTCATTGTTCCACCAACAAGTTACTTTGTCTCTAGGAGGCCCTTTACTAGATGTTTTTCCTAGCACTTCCTCTTCCACTCGCTCCACAACTTTACTATTGGCTTCCCACCAGTCATTGACCGTATCTTTTTTCTCAGCTCTTCCAACACTCTACTCTTAAACACTTGCCAAATCCTTATCCTTTAATTTCGATCACTTTACTTTCTGGTGTCCTACTTGCATTCTTTTTCCCCTTACTTTTCTCTCCGTATCCACCATCACCGGTTAGCTTTACTCTCACCGTTTATCACTTTACAGTTGGCAACCTCTTTTAGCTGACTTCTTCTACACAGCACAAAATCTATCTGACTTTCTCTTCTCCCGCTACTATAGGTAAGATACTTGTATTCAGTCTTCATAAAGAATGTATTAATGGTAGCCAAATCCATGCCACTACACTTTCAATCACACTATTGTATTCATTATTTCTTATTCCCATCGCCAAACATTCATAAACTCTTTCTATTCCCACTCTTTCTGTTCAAATATGTCCATTTAAATCACCTCCAAGAAAATACTTTTCGTCTACAGGATCCTCGAGCCTCTCGCAATCAAGGGCACTCTGAAATTCTTCCTTTTCTTGTTATTCACCCTCTACCTGTGGAGCGTAGGCACATATGATGTTCACGTTGGTATTACCTCTATTCAGTTGGACACTTATTATTCAAACAATTCTTTTGGTTACCCTTAAAAGATTTTCTTTCAAACTATTATAAATTAACTTAGATCTATCTCCAATATGTCTCGACTTATTACCTTTACAAGCTAGGGTAGATAGTCCACATCCAATTGTGGACCTTTACAACCTTCTGATAAAGAATAAAGTTGTATAGTTAGAGCTTATAGAGTTGTTTAGTTATACTACAAGTATGAGAAGTGTAAAAGTATACAAGGCTACACAAATAAAACCTAATACATAAAGATACTTATGGCGTCACACCTTTTACACTATAAATTATCTCTTGAATGGATAATCCGAATTGTACAAAAACCAGGATACGCCTATACTGCAATATGGACATTTTAAATTTATTGCTTATTATATTATTATTGGAATTCCCACTTTAATTCGAGTTTAACCATATGTATCACTAGGCATTTCTTTGAAATAAAGGACGGACTGAGACAAGGGGTTGCCCTGGCTTGCCTCCTATTTAAAATTGCCTTGGAAAAGGCAGTCCGATACACACGAATTAGAGACGTCGGTAATATTTACAATAGATCGATACAAATCTTGGCAAAAGCGAGATGTTGAGCAATATTTCCTAGAATTGGAAACGGCGGCGAAACAGGTCGTTTTAGTTCATCAACGAAGACATGTTGGTTACTAAGGATCCTATAGCAAATGAGGAACGGAAAGGAGCATATGGAAGTCATATCTTTGAACCTGTTGACAGCTTCATATACCTTGGCTCGCTGGTGACTATTACCAATAAAACAAGCGAAGAAATTAAAAGACGAATAAACCTTACAAATAGGGCATACTATGGACTCTAAAAACAATTTCAGTAAAGAAATATCCAAAGAACAACTAAAATTTTAATATGCACAACACTGCTGAGGCCGATCCTCACATATGGGGCGGAAACGTGTACTCTAACTGAAGGATGAAGGACGTCTGGGAATATTCGAGCGTAAGATACTCCGCAAAATATTTGGAGCCAATAATGATCAAGGGCAGTAGCGCCAAATATTTAATTTCAAATTATACCAACTCTTTAATGAACCAGATCTCGTAACGTTCATTAAAACACAGCGACTTAGATGAGCCGGACACATAATACGAATGCATGATAACATGATTGCTAAAAAGCTAACGATAGAAACACCTACAGGAAGAAGAAATAGAGGCCATCTGCGATTTAGGTGGTTAGATTTTGTACGTCCAGTATAAAATTGGCCGATATTTTATTGGTAGCAGGTGCTTGCAGACTAACTTAATTTTTACCGCTCAAACAATCAGTTGCTTGGTTGTCGTGACACGACTTTATTGAATAATAATGAATCCTAAACGAGTATTTGCTATGTATTTATTGTATCTGTATTAAGCACCGTGGGATTAAACGCAAGTGGTGGATTCATCATATCAATTAAAACAAGAATCACACGGGAGAATTCTGCACTATTTTTGAAGAACTAGGGCATGATGGTGTTCAGTTTTTCAATTTCTTCAGAATGTCTACTGAATCATTGGATATCTATCTATCTATCTAATTAGCCTTCTTCGGTCCATCTTTGGACATAGGCCTCCTCAATCCTTTTCCATTCTTCTCTGTCTGTCGCTACAGTCATCCATCTAGAGCCCACGTGCTTCTTGATATCATCTGCCCATCTCATTTGGGGCCTTCCTCTGCTTCGTTTATATTCCCACGGTCTCCAACTTATAAGAATTTTGTTCCATCGGTCTTCTTTTTGTCTTATATTGTGTCCGTCAAATCTCCATTTCAATTTTGCAACTTCTTGTCTAACATCCCTCACTTTTGTTTTCTCTCTTATCCACTCGTTTCTCTTCTTATCCATTAGTCTTATGTGCAACATTTGTCTTTCCATTGCTCTTTGGGTTTTTATGATTTTGTCCATGTTTGCTTTTGTAGATATCCACGTTTGGAAACCATAAGTAAGAACAGGGAGTACGCATTGATTATATACTTTGGTCTTAAGATGCTGTGGATACCTTTTGTTTTTAAGAATGTAGCTTAGTTTGCTAAATAACGCCCATGCCAGTCTAACTCCTCTCTGGATCTCTGCTGTTTGGTTCTTTTTGTTAAGTTTTTTAGTTTGGCCAAGATATATATAATCCTTAACTTGTTCTATTTCATCTTGTCCGATTCTCATTGTGATGTCTTCATCTGTATTTGTTATAGTTTTGGTCTTGCTGTAATTCATATTAAGGCCTATCTTTCCAGCTTCTACGTCCAGTTCTTTCATCATTTCAAATAATTCTTCTTTTTTATCGGTTACCAATACGATGTCATCAGCGTACCTTAGATAGTTCAAGCGTTGTCCACAAATTTTTATATCTTTTTTTCCCATTCTAATCTTTTAAAAGTATCTTCAAGAGCCTGATTGAAAAGTTTCGGTGATATTGTATCACCCTGTCTCACGCCTCTACTTATTTATAATGATTTTGTTCCTTTGGAACAAAATCAACAAAAACAAAAACAAAAAAAAACAACTTTTGGAAGGAACAAAATCATTGGATCTACTGCATGTAAATCACCCATTGTAATCGTAATTAACACTCATATACCTATGCTGTCAATTTCCTTCGTACCTACAATTTCACCGAGCAGTCAACTTGAATAACCGATAAAAAATCGTTGCGTGTGCAATCCTGTATTTAGTCACCTACGCCACTACTTTCCTGTAGTGCCGGAAATGCAGTGGCAGTGGCCGGCTGCTCATCGTCATTTTACCGGAACCGATTAGCGGTCGACGTGTGTGCCAGGTCCCATTCTCACATGTTAATTACTAATGTAATTTGGACGACCGGTATAAAATCGGCCGTCCAAAATCGATGTGTGTGAAAGTTATCTTAGGGATACTAGAGATCAGAAGATGGCAACACATTGCCAGAAACCGAACAGAATGGCGACTAATCTTAGAGCAGGCCAGGATCCACAGATGATTGTCGAGCCAAAGATGATGAAGTCAGTAAATGTAGAATGCTGTGATGTTTTTAAGTTTTTGTTCTATTTTTTATAAAATCAAAAGTATTGGATACAGTTGAACTGGCATTGAAGTGGAAATTTCAACAAAGGTACAATATACCTGGTATTGTATTTAAAAACTTAAAGTGAGTAATGATATCAGAAAAATGCTAAATATGCTAACGTTACAAATATCAGATTTTAAATCTATATATTACAAAATAGGTGTACCCCTACTATTTTTTTGTATAATTCGGACCATCCATTTAAATGATAATTAGACGTTTCCAGACTTTTGATCTACTCCGTATAATTTATGCTAATCAAATGTCAAATTCAACGATATAGATCTTTCTAAATTTTTCATTTGTTGATATGTTAATGTTAATTACATTTTAAAAAATAAATATACAAAAATCGGCACTTTTTACCACTTATTAAGATATCTTGAACCTATTCCTTGACCTGTCGCCTTTGTTTTGTAAATGGGGTGACATTTTTATTCTCCTCGTGTTATTTCGATAAAACATAGTTCGTTATCTAAACAAAAATTGACAAATTGTAAGTTTTGTTTATAGTCTGAAGAGAGAAATCAAATAATATCATTTCACTTCCTCCGATTTTCTTGTTAGCTATATTGAAAAGCAAGAGTGGCGTTATTTACTGTTAGATACGAATATCTACATCATTGGCGTAGTATCAGTAACTAAACTATAGTAGGTACAGAGATAAAAAATGTTAAATTCTCTTCTTTGTTATTTTTCTTTGTTTGAAGCATATATTTAATCAATATTTTTGACCTTCAGTCACTAAATTTTGTCTATATGGTTATTAGAAGTCTTATACCAAAATTAGATTAGTAGGGGAACTAACTATAACGTGTCACAGTCTTCCAACAAATGGAATTGGCCCTATTAGTCTCTTGCTAGCACTTGCTTGACTATTTGAAAAACTATTAGAGAGAAGACATATGAAAAATACAACTGATAAAAGTGATAACAAATAAACATAATGAAATTATAACACTAGCAGAAGAACAACAAAGTTTTAGATCAGGAAGCTCATGCACCGGCGCTATATTTATAATGAGACAAGTGCAAGAGAAATCATTACAATATAACAAACTGGCATATCTATGTTTCGTTAACCTTCAGAAGGCATTTGACGAGGTCAAATTAACGGACGTTTTCCATTTATTTTACGCAAGAGCGATACTTCTAGGAATAATCAAAACGATCGAAAATATCTACCAAAAAAAACAAAATAAAGTAGGAGAAGAACTAACTAATCCAACTGAAGCTGGAAATGGGATAATACAGGGAGATTTCCTGAGTCCGCTATTGTTCAACTTGATTGTGGATGAAATAATAAAAAAAAGTAAGAACTAAAAAAAGATACCTAAAGTGAGAAAAACAAATTAAAATAATCTGCTATGCAGGCATTGCAATACTACTCTCTCTAAGTGAAGATAATTTATAACATAAAAGTATGCCGCACCCATTTAATCTAACCGCCAGAAAATTTATGATGTTAATTTCCCCAAAAAAGATAAAACAGCAAATTTAGGAAGATGTAAATTGGAGCTGGAAGGTCAGAAAATAGAACAGGTGATGGAGTTTAAATATCTAGGCATCACATTATCTAGCTACGGAGTATCACAATAAACGGTACCCAACTTGAAAAAGTAAGCGAATACAAATACTTGGGAACCCTCAATTATGAAACAGGTGAAAAAAACCTCCCAAAAGATCTACCTTTATAAAAATGAAAAAATTATTTTGTAATCGTGATATTACTATTCATCTACGAACTTCTTCTTAGAGTGCCGTCTCCCTACGGAGGTTGGTAATCATAATGGCTATTTTTATTTTAGAACTTGCTGCTCTAAACAAATCAATCGATCTGCATTGGTACCAATCACGTAGATTCTTTAACCATGAGTTCTGCCTTCGGCCAACAGATCTTCTTCCTTGAATCTTTCCTGTATTATCAGTCTCAAAATTTCATATTTTGGTCCCCTCATCACGTGGCCTAGGTATTCCAGTTTTCTGGTTTGTATAGTGGTGATTAGTTCTGTTTCTTTACCAACCCTCTCCAGTACTTCTTTATTTGTAATTCTATCAGTCCATGATATTTTCAATAATCTGCGGTATAACCAGAGTTCGAAGGCCTCGATTCTTTTTAAATTACATTTTTTTAATGTCCAAGTCTCAGCTCCATATAATAATATTGAAAATATATAACAGCGAATGGTACGTAGTCTGATCTCCAAATTTACATTTTTGCACGTTAGGAGTGGCTTCATTCGTATAAATGCTGATCTGGCAATCTCTATTCGTCTGTTTATTTCTACAGTATGATCATTGGTTTCATTGATCAAAGTTCCCAAATACTGATATTTTTCTACTTGTTCTATCACGTTACCATTTATTGTCAATAGGTGATGTATATTTTGTGGCCTTTTTGTAATCAGCATGTACTTCGTTTTTTTAGCGTTTATAGTAATTCCTATCTCAGCACTATTTATACTCAAGCTTTCGATAAGATGTTGTAGATCCTCTATACTCCTTGCTATGATCACAGAGTCGTCTGCATATCTTAAATTATTAATTAATTTTCCGTTAACGGTGACTCCCGCTTCGATATTATTGAGCGTGTTTTGGAAAATTTCTTCAGAATATAAGTTAAACAAAAGTGGTGATAACACACATCCCTGTCTAACTCCTCTACAGATCCTCATTTCTTCTGAGTGTTGCCCATCAATTTGAACTATGGCACTTTGGTTCCAATATAATGTTTGCACTATATTTATGATTTTACTGTCAATGCGCTTGTTCATAAGTATTGATATTAGTTTTTCATGTCTTACTTTATCGAAAGCTTTTTCGTAATCAACGAAGCACAAGTGTAGATCAACATTTACATCCCGACATCGCTGAATTAATATGTTGATGGCAAATAGTCCTTCTCGAGTACCCATTACATTTCGAAACCCGAACTGCGTCTCGCTAATATCCTCCTCTAGCCTTTCGTATATTCTCTTATGTATTATTTTTAGCAGAACTTTTAAAGTATGACTCATGAGGCTCAGTGTTCGATAATCAGAGCACTCTTTTGCTGCTTGTTTTTTAGGGATGGTTATAAATGCTGACTTTAGCCACTCCTGTGGTATTATTCCCGTATCGTACACCGTGTTGAATAAATCTGCCAATACTTCTAAGTTGTCCTCTTCCACTAGTTTTAACAGTTCTACTGGTATTTCATCTAATCCAGCTGCCTTATTGTCTTTAGAGTTTTTGATAGCATATTTGATTTCATCTATCGTGATCTTCTGTATCTCTAAAGGATGTAATTCTTGTATTTTCTGCATTTCACCTCTTTCATCTTGGAAAAGTTCTCTAACGTACTTCTCCCATCGCCTTAACTTCTCTGGTAAATCTACTAGTAGTACTCCTTTTTTGTCTTTTATGTGTCCTTGCTGTCTATTTCGACCCATTCCAGTCACTTCTCTAATTTTTTTGTGCATATTTCTCATATCATATTTTGTTTCTAGTTCTTCTATCTCTTTACATTGCTTCATCAAATAGATTTCCTTAGCTGTTTTTATTTTTTCCTTAATTATTCGTTGTATTTCTTTATACTTCTGTAGATCTTTTCCTTTATATTTCCTTCTTTCTTCCATCAGTAATAGTATTTCTTCTGTCATCCAGTGTTTTTTAGCCTCTGATTTATGTTCTATTAAACTTTCTTGAGCTGGTTTCAGTAATGTGTTTTTTATATTACACCACTTTTTATTTACATCCATAATTTGTTTGTTGTCAGTTAGTGTTTTTTGTATATTAACATTCACATTATTTTTTATTTCTTCGTTTTGTAGCATTCTTACGTTTATTTGTTGGTTGTTGTTTTCTGAGTTCAATTCTTTTTAATTTTATTTTCACGTCAGCCACTAGCGGATTGTGGTCTGAGTTAACATCTGCTCCAGAATAAGTTTTAACTGAGGTTATAGAGTTTATATATCTGTTATTTACGAGTATAAAGTCTATCTGGTTTCTGACAATGTGGTTTTCTGTATGTGAAGGAGACGTCCATGTATATAGTCTTGTTTTAGGAAGCTGAAACCAAGTATTGGCAATTACCATATTCTTTTCTTGGCAGAATTCTATGAGCCTTTCTCCTCTCTCGTTTCTAGTTCCTAGTCCGAACTGTCCAACTATATTTTCAACTGTACCTACTCCAATTTTTGCATTAAAATCTCCTAAAATGTAAGTAATATCTCTAGATTTTGTTAACTTGATTTTATTGTGCAATTCTAAATAAAAGTTTTCGATCTCATCTTCGGTCTTATCAGCAGTGGGAGCGTAAACTTGGATCATATTAATATTACAGTTCCGTGCTTGAATCTTTAGCATTATTATTCTTTCTGAGATTTGAATCACACCTAACACTGATTTTTTAATAGTGTTGCTTATGATAAAAGCTACTCCGTATCGATGATCAGTTTTGTCTCCTCCAGTGTAATAAATATTGTGGTTATTTATTGATATCTCTCCATTTCCTGACCACTGGTCACTAGGTCACTTCTACGAACTAGAATGTTAAAATGCTATGTATTCAGTACTTTGCTTTACGGTGTTGAGGCATGGACTCTTAAACAGAGGAATATTAAAAATCTTGAAAGCTTTGAGATGTGGTGCTACCGCCGTATACTAAGAATAAGTTGGGTGGATAGAATTACAAATGAAGAGGTAATACGCAAAATAAATAACGATCCAGAAGTTATTATGAATATAAAAAAGAGAAAACTTGAATACCTTGGCCACCTGATGAGAGGACAGAACCTCTTTGTTGGTGACGTGTTCTGTCCATGATATTTTCAGAATTCTTTTATATGCCCACAGCTCAAATGACTCCAGTTATTTCATTGACGTCGCATACAAGGTCCAAGATTCCATTCCATAAAATAAACTCGAAAAAGAGCACCTCTCCAACCTAACTCTTAGTTCAACTTTTAAATCTCTTGCACATAGCATTCTTCTCATTTTGTTGAAATTTCATCATCATCACGTAGCGCTACAACCCTGGGTGGGTCTTGGCTGACTGTAGAACTTTTTTTCAATTTGTTCGGTCTTCCATCAACCTAGGGTCAAATGGAATATTCATTTTCCGGAGATCTGCTTGGATGTTATCTCTCCATCGCATTCTGGGACGTCCGAGTGGTCTTTTGCCTGTTTTGTTGAAATTTGCTCTAGCCTTTTCTATTCTGATTTTGATCTCCGAATGTATATATTTGTGGAGTTAATTATTGTTTCCAGATATGCATATTTGTCCACTTGTTCGACTTTTTTCTGTTTATTAGAAGATTCTTGCTATTTATTTGGGTTTTTGATATTCTCATAAATTTCGTCTTTTTGACGTTTATTGTTAGACCGTACTTTTTCTCATACTTCGCTATTCTGGTCACCAGTCTCTGAAGATCTTCAATATGTTTGGCTAAGATCACAGTGTCTTCCGCATATTTAATGGGAACTCCATTTACCTTTATTCTAGCTGTTTCACCTTCCAGAGCTTTTCTCAAGATTTTTTCGGAGTAGGCATTAAAAAGAATTAGTGACAATACGCATCCCTGTCTTACTTCACGTCTAATTTCAATTTCTTCTGATAGTTGTTCGGGTTCACGTACGTTTGCTAGCCGTTTATAGTATAATTTAATATGATCCTGAGGTCGTTGTAGTCAATCTTCTTTGATTTCAGGATATTCAATTATTGTTCATGTTCATATCGAATTTGCTTTATTATAGTCAATATGTTTGTGATATATTCGGTTATGGATGACTTTTAGTAGTAACTTTAGTACATGAGACATCAAGCTAATGGTGCGGTAATCGCTGCACTCTCTTGCGTTTCTCTTTTTGGGAAGTTAAGTAAAAAATCGACGTTAATCACTCTTCGAGTAAACTCCTGAACTATAAATTTGGTTCAAGAGTGTCACTAAAACATCAATGTGCTTCTCATCTAGAATTTTTAGGATTTCTATAGGAAGCATGTCAGGTCCAGGGCTTTTCCCAGTCTTCATTGTTTTTAATGCGTGTAATATTTCTTCTTTTGTAATATATGGACTTATTTTTTCTGACGTAAGTTCTGCGTGCTTCAGATCTCCTCTTTCATCATCGAACAGTTCGTCGACATATTCTGCCCATCTTTGTACTTTCTCGTCCGTCTGTGTTATCGTAGTCCCGTGTCTATTCAGAAGTGCACCAGTGGTATTTTGTTTTCTTAGTCCTGTCAGTTCTTTAACTTTTTTGTGTAGGTTAGTGTAGGTTAAACAGATCATATTTATTTTGAAGGTCTTAGATCTCTTTGCATTTCTCATCAAAGTATCTTTCTTTTGCCTGCTTTATCATCGTCCTGATCTCCTAATTACTTTCTAAGAAGTAGTAAAGCATTATCTGTCCACTAGTTGGTAATAATAAATGACAAATTACGCAAATAAATGAAAAAAAATAATAATTTAAAAAAACTGTAACTACAACATAACTTAAAAGTGCAAACCAACTTGAGCATTTTTTAAGGAAAAATCCATTGAGTATTTCTGAAAATTATTTGCAAATGTCCGACAATTCACAGGATGTTTGCGAATTAATGCTTTCTGTTCGCCTGTTTTTGACGAAAGGGTTGCTTCTGGCAACACAGATTGCAAAAAAGGACGTCAACAGGGCAAAAGCGCGCGCTTGACTGTAAACATGTGTACGATATGATTACATGCCTCTCCTGCTAACTGAAAGCGCGCCGTTTCAAGTGTATTCTACGAGCGCCACGTTTTGGCTACGTTCTAAACGCGCGCTTGCATGTGATCGATTTGTTCCTTGGTACTTAAAACGCGACGTCTAACGTCCTCATGTGCACAGAGCCTAATGAAGCGGTACTCAAAGTTTGAAGAGAGGATCATCATAAACATTTTTGCCGACGGGCACTCTAACTAATATAATTAACGTATACTAGTAGTCCATGTTGTTAGACCGCTCCCGTAGAAAAGCGTTTCTGATTCGGTTTTTTGCGGATTTTTTTTACAAAAAGAAAAACCACGGTTTTGTGCCCTTTTTAGGTTTTTTTTAGTACATAATAAATTTCAAACTCAACCAAGTTAATAATAAATTACAAAATTTTAATAAATATCAATATTTGTTAGAATTTTTTCGCGTAAGTACTTATAATATGTATAAGTGCAACAGAGACGTATAGTCATATAGTGCGGCAGACATATACTGCAGCGCTACTTTTTAAATAATTTTTTAACTATGAAGTCTCAATGGTACTATGTTCCTGCTCCAAATTGATGTACTGTCTGACGAGTCTCGATATTTCGTGTGCTTGCTTAGTTTGCAGCCTTGTAATTCTTTGTTGCAGTAAATTACCACATTTCATGTCCAAAAATAACGCCCCATCTGCTGACCTGACCTTTCTTGTGGTTATAACTTCCGCATGAGGCCAGTGGTGAATGGTTTCGTGAGTATTCATATCCAAGAAATGTACTCTATTTTTATTTAGTGCTAAGATGTGCCCCTGCGATTTGTCGCTTTCACCAATGACTCTCTTGACAGCAGAGAAGTAGCTACCGAAAAGCGATCAGTTACTCATAACTTGCAGCACGCGATACTTAGCAGTAGATACTGGAAGATTAGCAGCTTGTTTCCATGATGTTTGCACCAACGCTAACTGAGCAGGTCTCGGTTCTCTAAGCGCCAAAACTGATTTGGGTAATAAAAATTTCACTTCCTTAAGGTTTGACGAGTGGTCAAGATCTGCAGCTCTATGAAGCAAAGCGGCTAATTTAAGACATATCTCTTAATGCAGGTCTCATTACATTCTTATATTTTTCATCCTCTTTCATCCATTCCCTGCTCATTCGATTCCAGTTAAACCAACCAGCCTGCATCCTGTGGGTAATTTCTCGATCTAGTATCCAATTCTACGTTATGTAGAAGCGAAGGCATTTAAATTCTCCTAGCTTTTCTCCAAGCAATTCTATGTCCCCAACCATTACTACTTATCCCAACCACAAATGTTACGTTTTCAGCAGTCCTTACTTTGGTGTACGCTCCCTCATACATATCTTTCACGTTCACGAGCCATACGTACTTCTCAGGAACGCATTTCTCTCGTAAATATGTCGTACGCCTTCTCAAGATCCATAAATATCAAATGTAGCTCTCTTTACTTCTCAACTTAAAAGAACTATGGCCTCGTTTCAATTCTCATTGTACAAATGAGCGCCCCTCTGTCATACGCACTTCACTAACTATTAAAAACAATTTTAAACAAAATAAGCCCAGAATTTTCATCAGAAAATTTACAACAGACTTTTTTCTTCATAATATTCCAAAAAAATCTAAAAAAAATTTATCCGGGCCGAAGAAATGTATGGTTACAATTTGTTAAAAAAAAAATGACCAACTTTTCGCCTGGGCGCAAAAAATCTCATGAAAATATTTTTTCTGAACAAAACCGGCTTTTCGTCTTGTCTAGAATTCCAACTGAGACACCAATATTAAACATATACAAGTATGAAACGAATAAAAACTACGATTCTGATTAAATTTAGAAAACCAATCAAAGATCACAGAATGGTAATTTATCAACAAAAATAGAACCAAGTTGATTGGCACAATGCAGTGTCGATAATCATAAAAATTCACTTCACGAGAATGTTAGAAATGTTCGTTAATGCTACTGTAAATAATGCAAATAATATTCGCATGACAAGGCGTTCTAAAAACGTATACTTATTAAAACGTCAAACTCTACCTTAATAATTATGATATACGGTAAGCGTGAACACACATTTCTTTACTGCGCATGTTAAGGATGTCGTAGAATAGTTCCTTGTTGGTAACGAACATCCCTACATTGACATCAGGTTTGACGTTTTTGCACCAGTATTGCCATATTTGTAAAGTTAACTAACAATCATCTTATAAGCGCGTATAATTACTTTCTATAAATTTTTGTTAAATTTGTTCAAAAATAGCGCCCTTTTCGAACGTCTATGTGCATCAAACTAACACAGTGTAACAACTTATAACTTCCATGTAAGATGTAATATTACCAATAAAAAAACGCATCGCTGATAAGAAAGTTATTGACCTTGTTATTTAAACAACAATGTTTTAAATTAATATTTTTTCAGAATTCTGAACTAAGAACTGTTACGATATAAGTCAGTTGAGTGAACATCACATTGAATTTCAAATATGTGGTTAGGTTTTTGCTCTTAGTGATCATGCTATCCAAGTTTTTTGATGGTAGGTCAATTACAGATTATTATTTTGTAGTAATTTTTCAGTTAAATATTTTTACATGGATTATTATTTAAAATTTCCTTTAATAATAATCAAGATTAATTTCTTTGTTTCTTTTGTACAACAGTATATACGAGGGAATAAGGTTTTGCACTGGACTTGGACTACATAGTCTCATAAATAAAGGGGGGGGGGGGTTTAGTTTGTTAAATATTGGGAATGTTTTTTCCATATATTTAAGCTAATCTACCTTCCTTTATATGGGAGATAATCGGAAATAACTTTTAATATACATGGGCCTTACAAATTTACTTTGGAGCTACTCTGACATTTCAAGCAGATGCTGTTTTCTTTTACATTTGCAAAAGTCAATTAGTGACGTGTTCCAACAACTAATTTAAAATCACGATCTTTTAATTAGGACATATTATTAGGCAAATTAAGTTGGGTTTAGTTGAGGAAGTCAAAGAAGAAAAATGCATCACTAGACATTTTTTAATGGAATGGGGAGTACCTATATGCTATTTAAGAAAACATGATTTCACATTTGAAATACTCTTTAAGGAATAAAATGATATAATAATTAAATGACTGACATTTGCAGAAAGTATGAACGTCAGAAGATTGGTCTGTTTCGCCTAGAAGAAGGTTTCGTTCACAAATACAAGATAAGGTGGCCAACAGATAAAATATGAATACAAATATTACCGCACTTGTGAACATAATAGAATATTTGTTTATGCAATATAATACGCATCTCCACGTTGCTGAAAGTTTATCGACTATTTACATGCTACTTTGTATATATATATATATATATATATATATATATATATATATATATATATAAAGGTTCTTGAACTCCTAGTTATGGAGCATAGAGCTTAAGTGAAAACGATCCATCGGATTCTATTTTGGGCAAAGGCCTTCTTCACCTCATTTCAAGACTTTCCTAGATCTCTTATTTCATCCATGATGGATCTTCTCCATGTTTGTACTGGACCTCTTTTTCTTCTTCTTTGGGGATTCCACTCTAGGGCAATCTTTGCAACATGGAATTATTTTTTCTGAGTGTGGGACCAATACAACCCCACTTTCTGGACTTTATTTGATGTTCTACCCTTTTTTGTTCGGTCAGGTGTAGTAGATCTTCGTTTCTGATGATGTTAAGCCAGAACATGCGAACAATTCATCGTAGATATTTATTGATAAGACCTGCAGTTTATCTGTAAGGGTTTTTGTCACTTTCCAGGTTTCACATCCGTAGAGTAGAACAGATATGATATTTGACTAGAATATGCGGATCTTTGTCCTTGTAGTATACTCGCCAGATCTATAAACAGGGTTGAGCAAGCTGAATGCTTGTTGAGCTCTTCGTATCCTCATACGAATATCGTCCTCTTTACCTCCGTTTTCTGTTATGACACTATCAAGATACCGTAAAGTTTTCTACATTTTCAATCTGCATGTTGTTGATAGTAAATAGCGTATTGTTTCTTGCATTTATTCTTATGGATTTGGATTTACCAATATTGATTTTCAAACCTACTTTATTGGCTTCAGTGGAAAGTGTTTCCAATTGATCAGCCACATCTTGGAACCTTTGTCCTAACAGGCATATATCGTCGGCGTATTCCAGATCGCTTAGGCGTGTGGTTAACGTCAATTGTATCCCTCTTGTGTCGGAGTCTAGTTTGGAGAGAACATAGTCTACTGCTATGTTACACAGGAACAAAGAAAGCACCCATCCCTGTCTGACTCTAGTAAGTATGTCAAATTTGTCTCTGTTGATTTCATTGCGTGTCACGCTGCATTTCGCTTCAGTGTACTTTATAATGGAAATTATTTTATGAGGGATGTTTCTTAGCTGAGTGGGAATTTTCCATAAAGTAGCACGAGATAAGCTGTCAAAGGCACGCCCAAAGTCAACAAAAGCCATGTATAGAGGTGTATTTAACCGATTGTTCCCTTATTACCATCACAGTATTAATGTGGTCGATTCAGGAAGATTTTGGTCTAAAGCCTGCTTGGCCAGCTCGAAATTCAATCTTTTTTGATAATATTTTAAGTATGATGGGCGTGAAGATTTTATTTATTGCGGTAAGCAAAGTTATTACTCTCCAATTTTTGTACAGTGTGAGGTTTCCCTTTTTGGAAGCTTAATAATGTTACACACACACAGACCTCTCGGATTATGGGGAGCAAAAGTTCAGCAGTTAGCAGATTTCCGGAGACTTGTTATTTCTCATTTCAGAGTTTGGATTCTGAAAGCCCAATCTATAAAAAAATTGGAGGCATTCGAAATGTGGCTATATAGGCGTATTTTGAAGATTCCTTGGACTGCAAAAGTCTCAAATGAGGAAGTGTTAAGACGAGTTGGACATGGCAGAAAGCTTATGAACACAATTAAAATAAGAAAAACATCGTATCTGGGCCACATACTCCGAAACGATAAATACTCTCTGCTACAAATCATCATGCAAGGTAGAGTAGATGGAAGAAAAGGCTTGGGAAGAAAGAAGAAATCTTGGCTGAGGAATATCAGAGATTGGACTAACCTCAGTGTTGAACAGATATTTTACGTTGCAAAAGATCGAGAAGCATTTAAAGAAGTGATCGCCATCCTTCGTTAGAAGACGGCACAAGAAGAAGAAGAAGTTATTTCTCAGAGATTTAATAGCTGTTGATTATCTCCCTTTTGAAAGGGTTCTCGCAAGATATACGCAAGTCTACATTCTGCGGGTTTTCGACAATTTTATCTGCGTTTTTCCTGGGCCTGCCTAGCATCTCCTGAAAATGCTTTCATCTCGCTACTTGGTCATTTGTTGTAGTAAATAATTCGTCTGTCTTGGATCTTACAATATTTGAACAGTTGGGTCCTTTTTTGTTAGTCGTCTAGTAATTTGGTATAGCTCTCTAGTTCTGTTGTGCAGCTGTTTTAGCTTGTTTTGCCTCCTTCAGTTCTTCAGCCTACCTTCTTTTGTCTCTTCTTGCATTTCTTTTAACTGGTTTATTTAAATTTTCATTATTCTTGTTGTCGGTTCGCTCTTTCTTCGACAGTTCTTGCTTGTAAAGTATCTTTCTTTTGCTGTTTTCTTTCCTCGATAAGATTCCAAGTTACATCTGACATCCATTCTTTTCTATGTTTCTCTTTTTACCCAGTTTCTTCAGCTATGTTTGCCAAAACATCTGCCAAATCTTCCCAGCTATTTACTTCACGTTGTCTTGTTTTCCGTTGGAGTTCCTCTCTAAACATGTGTCGGTTAACAGTAACTAAGCTATGATTAAAACAAAAATTTATAAAACGCTCTCTGTTTTCATTCATCACTCCCAGGACATGTTTGCCATTACGATTTCTAAGTTAATATTGTCTTCTCCAACTTTAGGGTTCATATCGCCCATCACTATTAGTATATCGCCTTGGTTTAGTTGTTGGATTGTTTGGTCTAGTTTTTCGTATAAAATGTCTTTTTCTTCGGGGAGATGTATTCGTGGAAGCATAGCATTGAATCACTGTTATCTTGCGGTATCTGGTATAAAATCTGACAGTCATAATTCTACATGCTGCTTTAATAGAATGCAATGCAACAGTCGGGGCCTCGACGCCATTGACTTATTATATGACTAACTTAATGGAAAAAACCGACGAACTTTATCAACGAAGTACTAAATGCAATAATTGAAATATGTTTCTCAAAATATCATTGAAAGTCAATAGCATGTCATATTGTCTCAATGCGTATTTACCAATAGCAAAGGTACATTCTTCTTCTAACGGTGCTAGTGGTGCGGTTTAGTGATATTGGCGAATACATTAACCCATCTTATTCTATACACAGCAGTATTTCCTAAGATTGGACAGACAGGAGATACGTCTGAGTTCAGGACCTGTCTTGCCCTCAATTTTGCCTTATAGAATCAACTGTAGAAGACGGTGTTTATTATTACTCATAATGTAGCCGAAATAAGCAAATTTTCTTTTTTTACGGTGTTAATAATTTCATTTTATTTTCTGGAGAATAGTTATGTTAGTTGTGTGGTGTATCTTCTTCTTAGAGTGCAGTCTCCCTACGGAAGTTGGCAATCATAATGGCTATTTTTATTTTAGAACTTTAAGATTCTTTAAGTAGTTGTGTATATATGATATATATGATATTTTAGATTCTTTAAGTAGTTGTGTATATATGATACCTTTAACATAAGTCGGTACCACCTCATTTCAAATGCGTCTAACCATTTTATAGCATCTCCTGTAAGGCTCTAGCTTGCTACCCCGTGGAAAAGGACAATACAGACGTAACATCTAAGAATTATTATGCGTATATTATACTGAAGGATAAGTTGCACGCAATCTTCCTAAGACCATTAAAACAGCTTCTGCCTTTTCAATACGAGTTTTATTTAGTAGCTATGATCCCAGGTATTCTTAACACTGCAGCCCAGATAGCATATTTTCTCCACTCTTTCTAACGGTGTAGCGTTTATTGTAATTTGGCCGTTTATGTTGGTGTTCTTACCAATGATCATTATTTTGGTCGTCTTACAATTTAGTTTTGGGCCATAGTTTATATTTAGTTATATTCTTGAATTGAAGTTATTATTTAAATAGCTCTGAGATGGTTCTGGATTTTTATAAAATGTAGTCGATTAGTATCTAACCATCCGGTTTTCATTTCATTTCTGTGTATACTTTGTATCAGTCTTCAAAGCATGAACATGCACTTTATACCATTAAAATACACTTCGTCACTCATATAACCCATGTGAACGCCGAGTCAAATTAAATATCTTTCTTAAGTTTTCCCAATCTCCTCTACAGCAACAACCACAGTTAGCTCTTATCATTTTCTAAAGAATACATTTTGGCAGACGTCCTTCCTTATACTCTAGCACTCTCTTCGCATAATTTTGTAACGATAAGACTACCAAAGAGAATTGAAGTACTATTGTAATAATAATACCTCAATCAATCATGGGAGTTTATCGTTTATACCTTGCCTAGCTCAGTATCTCAAGGATGAGTTCGTCTTGTCCTAAAATAGAGATTGAATCTGAGTTCTCAATTGATAGAAAATAAGACAAATTTTAACCAAACATATTTATTTAAAAGAATAAAAAAACACAATAATTAACCCTGCCAAAGCTTAACAATTGATGAAATACTTATTGCTTCGTTCGATGGGCTACTTGTGTGTTCTAGCTGCTAGGTCCTCCAATGGAATGTTCTAGGTTGTAGTTCTGGAGAGCTGCAGTTACATGTGGTCGTACGGTTTGATTAAAAAGTCCAATAGAAGTCCAATAAAATTATTAATATTTCCAATGAATCCAATAAGTAAATGCCCAATGTAATATTTATTGAATTATTATTCCCAAAAATGGTGAATATTCCCGATAAACTAAAACAGAAAAGGAATATGAGCATTAGAGAGACATCAAGAGGAGTTTAACTTCCTTGCCATCTTACAAAGTTACAATTAAACAAATAGCGTATGGCAAGGATAAAATGAGATATGATTGTTACTATGATTGTTAGTTAAATTCTGTTAAAGAGTCCTAATGCATATAAAAAAAAAACAATGTGCTTTCGAAAGAAAGTAAGGTTACAAATATCGGAAATGCGGTCAGAACTATAGAATAAGTATCACAATGAAAGTACTTACCCCAAGAGAATTTGTAGACCATAAACTGAGTCTAATTATAATTTTTGTCTTCTTTTATAAAGATAAAAGAGACAAAAATTAATATTCCCACTACATTAGAACATTTAACTGAAAGAAAGTGGGAAACTAAATGAAGTTAGCACAGATGTCACAGAATGTTGCTATTTCATGAAACTAGCTTGTCTGTCAACACAGAACACAAAGAGAGAGGGCGAATATTTATCCTACGTGACAGAAAGAGACAGTAAATAATGACAGAGGAAGAAATGAAACCAGGGGAAGAAATATAGCGGGACAGAGAGGGCGCCAACTATTTTTTAAATAAAAAAATAGTAAAAATTAACTGAAGATAAACAAATTAACAAATTACTAAAAAAATTAAAATGAAATAATTATTTAAGTATAAATTAATAGAGATGTAACGTTTATAACGTTACAATTTTTATGTAACTTCATCGTAACTCCCCAAACGTAAGCTCCATTAGTTAGAATAGATCGGACGACACCTTAGATCATAGTGGAAGATTCGCCTTAGCTAAAATCTGTCGCCAAGCCATGTTTATAGCTGCTCTATCCGCTCGTCGTTTTTCGTTAAAGTGGGCACTAAAAGATAGCCGCAGTGTTAATTTGACTTCCAACTAATAATCATCAACGACTTCTACAATTTCTCTATTTATTTTCCACTTTTTAATATTTCTACCCACTTGTCCAAACACCATAGTTTTGACTTGTCTATGTTGATCTTTAAGCTCCATAGCCTACAATACTTACCTAATTTATTAACCATAATTTGAAAAACTCTCAAACTGCTTCCTATCATCATCATATCATCAGCATAAAGCGATATTTTAATAATAAATCCATTTAAAACAACGCCTTCTCCTAGAAAATCATCTAGGTCATTAAGAAATAGTGCAAATAGTAGCGGACTAAGAATACAACCTTGCCCCTCATCTCACAGTTTAACCAACGTAACGTACCAGTCCTCCCCTAAATTGCAGTTTGTGTTCCTATAAAAAGACATTTGATAATTTCCCGCATTTAAGAAGACAACCTAATACAGCTAAACTTGTAATATAACGCTTGTTGATCAATCGTATCAAACACGTTACTGAAATCCACAAACAAAGCCTCTTATAACCCCTTGCTCTTCGTATTATAATTATACTTATCATGTTAAACAGTTTTCTTTATAAGTTAAACAAAACTGGCGATAAAACACATCTCTATCTAACCCCTCTTCTCCTTAACGTGCCCTATCAAGTCCCCTTGACGTTGGCGATTAACATGGCGAAACTGTCTCTGTCTCGAGCTATTCTAAAGAGTTGCTCAGCTTTCCTTATTCCTGTCCATTCCCTGATATACTTCAACCAAGAGGCCTGCTTTCTACCAATTCCTCTACGTCCTTCGATTTTTATCGCTAATCCTTCTACAGATCTTTATTTCTTCTGAGTGTTGCCCATCAATTTGAACTATGGTACTTTGGTTCCAATATAATGTTTGCACTATATTTATATTATGAGATATGATTTATTGATATTAGTTTTTCATGTCTTACTTTATCGAAAGTTTTTTCGTAGTCAACAAAGCACAAGTGTAGATCAACGTTTACATCCCGACATCGCATCAATATGTTGATATCAAAAAGAGTTTCTCGAGTACCCATTCCATTTCGGAACCCGAACTGCGTTTCGCTAATATCCTCCTCTAGCCTTTCGTATATTCTCTTATGTATTACTTTCAGCAGTACTTTTAAACTATGACTCATGAGGCTCAGTGTTCGATAATCAGAGCACGCTTTTGCTGTTTGTTTTTTAAGGATGGTTATAAATGCTGACTTTAGTCACTCTTGTGGTATTATTCCCGTATCTTACACCGTGTTGAATAAATCTGACAATACTTCCAAGTTATCCTCTTCCACTCGTTTTAACAGTTCTACTGGTATTTCATCTAATACAGCTGCCTTATTGTCTTTAGAGTTTTTGATATTTGATTTCATCTGTCTCTGTAAATATCATGCCTACATCGTCTTAATTTTGCTATATCAAGTAAAAAATTAAAATTAGTCTTTTATATGAAAATATTAGCTCTTAATTGAAATTAAAAATATCAGAGTACCACACCGTTAAATATCGCATGTATGAATTATTTTTCTTGTCATTGACCCCTGCCATAACTAAAGCACCTGAAATACAGTATAAACGTATTTTGTGTATTAAAAATTCTACAGTTGCTTTATCAATTGTATTCAATTTGAACTTGTATTATATGTAAATTTTTATTGCCATTAGATAGATATTATTTGACAAGTCACAGTATCCGGATAATAAATAAACATATACTGCTTATTTAGTAATATGTACTTGCATGCCGATACCGCAAAGGAGTTTTAAAGTAATAATAAACTTGCGTGCATAGAAATCGACCCACTTTAAACTTTTGATTTGAACTATATTTTTTTCTGAAGCTAATTACGCGGATCAAAAAAGGGATATTAAGGGATATGTGATGGAAAAAGTCTGCTTATAGATGGAATACTAAAATGATATGTTGACAAAAATAAACGTTATATTCTATCACAAATTCATGTTTACAAAAAATGTCTAAAAACTACTTGTTGACGTTGACACTGGTGTCACTGACAGGTGGTGCCAACACTTAACATAAAAATGTACAATATATAATTGTAATAGCAACACCCTTCTGCAATTCTATATTAGCGTAACTACAAAACTATTACATTTCAATAACGTTTAAAAGTTCCCTAAAATACGTGAATTTAGTTTTTGACAATGACTTTGTAAAAATGTCAGCTTGTTGCTGATCAGACTGTACATACTGTAAAGTAATAAGTTCCTTTTCCAAACAATCTCTAATAAAATGATGTCTAACATCAATATGTTTGTTTCTTTTTGATCCCAATGTAGAAGCCATCTTAATACATGATTATTTATCTTCATACACATGTACATTATACATAATTTTAAAAATCTCTTCCAACATCTGACTAAAGAACAAACTTTCTGTCACATGAAGATAACGCAATATATTCGGCTTCTGCACTAGATAGTGACACTACATTTTACTTCTTAGTTTTCCAACAAAGAACATTATTGTTAAGCTTTATAGCATAACCACTAATACTTTTTCTGTCAATTTGATTGCTTGCAAAATCTGCATCAACATAGGATACTATCTCTATTTCTTTATTTCTACCTTTAAAAAAACTTAAGACATAATTTTCTGTAGATTTTAAGTATCTCAAAACATTTTTAAAATTTTTCCAATTTTCTTCAGTGTAATTATTTTAAAATTGAGTAAAATATGACATACAAAAACTTAAATCTGGCCTAGAGCCTAACATTACATAAATAAGACAACCAATAAATTCCCTATAAGGTAACAACCTTTCCTATCAAATTTTTATCTTTACAAATTGACAGGTTAAGTTTAGGTTGTATTGGAATATCTGACATTTTACAATCACTCATATTAAATCTGTGTAAAACTTCCTTAATTAATTCATTTTGTGAAATATAAACTTCATTTAAAATTTTACTTATATGTAAACCTAAAAATACTAATTTTTTATCATCAAACTCTTTCAATTAAATTTTTTTTTCTTTAACTCAGCTTTTATAAAAATAATATTGTCTTCAACTTTTGAAAATATTATCAAATTATCCACATACACAAGTAAAAATGTAAAATCCTTAAAATACAAACAACGAACCTTTCTAGATCGTTGAAAACCAAGATCATTTTAGACTTTCATGAAAAAGTGTATTCCAAAATTTAGGAGCTTCTTTTAAACCATATAGTGATTTACTTAACTTACAAATTAAAACTTTTGTCATATTCTTCAAGCCCTTCTGGTTGATACATATACACTGGTTCTTTCATTCCTGTTACTGGTGCATACACATTTTCATTAAAATTACTCTATTGGAAGCCTCGAGCTACCAATCTAGCTTTCTTAACTACCTTTCCGTTCACTTCTTTTTCACGAAAAAACCCACTTGGAGTCTATTAACTCACATTTTCAGGTTGTTTCATCAAAGTCCATGTATTGTTTTCTGCCAAAGGCTAAAGTTCATCCTGGATTGCTTGTTTCCATTCCACGTCTTTGACTGCTTCAGAGAAGGTTTCAGGAACATCATCATCAAGAAATTGACCTACCGATAAAGCTGTTAGTAGATTCATCTCTGTATTAGACGCACAATCATAGTCTTCAATATATGTTGGTCTCATTTATTAATTCCAGGATTAATTCCTAGGAAGTAAATTATAATTGATATGAGGTTGAGTGCTTGAATAAATGAACTTTGAAAAATTAAGGCAAATATCGAGCACAAGTTTAATTAAATCTTGCCCAAGTACTTACGCTATCTACAGTATCATCAGGGGCATCTGAAATAAGCCAAGAAACGTTTTTTTTTTTGAAGAAAGTTAATTAACTTCGAGAAAAACTCGAAGTTAATGAATGATAAAAGTTTTGTGTGATTACCGTTTTAGACTTACTTCGTCAACTTTGCGCTATCCAGCAAGCGTAGAATGTAATACACATGAGACTGGACATAAATTGTACATAACACTACATTAACACAAGGACAAACAGTTTAAAATTATTAAAATTATTTTAATGATCTACATTCTTGTAGAGCATTAAAATAATCTTTGGCGTTTGTAGTTTACTTGTTTCACTTTAATTATATGAAAACTCCAAAAAATCATCTACATTTACTGCTACGACTGCTTTTATATAGATACAAAGTTAATGTTTTGATTTCTTATAATTAATATTTTCCAAAACATTATTCACTTCTTAATTCTAGGCCCTAGAAGACTGTTTAAGCCCAAAAATTGCCTTATTTAATTTTAAACATTTGTTATCTGCTAAATCAAAACTCTCTGGTGATTGAATGTATGTTTTCTCTTTTAAATGATCATTTAGAAATGCTGTTTTACATCCGAGAGAGATAACATCCAAGCAGATCTCCGTAAAATGAACAATCCATTTGACCCTAGGTTGATGGAAGATCGAACAATTTGAAAAAAAGTTGTACAGTCAGCCAAGACCCACCCAGGGTTGTAGCGCTACGTGATGATGATGATGTTTTATCATCTAAATGAGTAAGTTTGGCTTGACAACTGCTTCGAATTCCTTGGATGGCTCGCCACACGAATGTCTCGGTTCTAGATGAAATTAAACCCAATCAGAGTATATCTAGATTGTTTACTCTGGAATTTTAAAGTTCTATGTTGGTGGTCCAAGGAAGGCCTTAGAGCCAATACCAACGCGACAGATCTCCACAACGATGGGCAGACATTACGAACAAACTTCGGAACAAATAGTATACTAAGTCAGTATATGTAACAGATGACTGCGGCCAGTGGAAAAATATCAATAATCAAACTATCTGAGCTCCTTCTTCTTTAAGGCTGTTTTATCGGTGCACCAAAACCTAGGAACTGTTATTTACCGACAAAATGTCTCGAAATTTGGACACAATATTCGAAACTATGATTCTTTTAAAATTATGGTTTTACTTTTTTTATTTTTTTGTTACTTCTGTTGAAAAATTGGATTATACTGTTTAACGTTCCATTATAACCAAACTTTTTACTCCCATCGCTTGAAAGAGTTTTTTTTTTCTTTAATCGTTGATTTTTTTTCACCTTTGTGTGTCCAGTAATAATCAAGAAAAGCGTGTTCAAACTTTGAAGAAAATTGCTAAAAAATACTAAAATCTAATAGTGAAACGTGTTCCTCATCATTGTCGTTTAGGTTCACCGTTATCGCCTTCGTGATTTCAAATCTTATGAGCGTACGGTCAGTTAGTTCGTGTTAAAACTAATTTGAATGGAGAGTAATGCATTTGTTGCCCGTTGGCCGACGCCACTGAATAAAGATAGTCTCGCGGAAGCAGTCTAGAAATGTAAGTGATACGCCCATTTCAAATCGCAGTGTGCTTGAACTGCTAAAACAGCCTTAAGTTCCACTCCTATCGGAGATTGGAAAGCATTCTGGCAATTATAATTTTGTTGGTTACGCGCCTGAATAGTTCAACAGAACTGCATTTTTAATGTTGGATTTTTTAAGTGTCCAAGCTTTAACCCCATACAAAAAGGTAGAGAAAATATAACAATATAACATCGAAGCATTCTTATTCGGAGCGATATATTGATATCGCGATTACAAAAAGTTTTCTCATTCTATTAAAAGTTGACCATGCAATTTCAATGCGGCATCTTATTTCTTTTGTCTGATCAGTATCTTCTGTGATCCATGCCCCAAAGTATTAGTACGAAGATATTTGTTCAATTTCTGTATTATCTATTACTAGCTTAACATTGATATTCTGTGATTTTGTAAATACCATGAACTTGGTTTTTTTTTTAATTTATTTTTAGTCCATAATCGTTGCAATATATATTTGATTGTTCAGCAAGGTGTTGTAGTTCTTCTAGTGTTCCTGCCAGAAGAACGGTGTCTTCAGCATATCTTATGTTATTAAGTGGCTCACCGTTTATTATAAGGCCCTCACTCACTTCGGCAAGTGCTAATTCTGAGATGGCTTCACTGTATAAATTGAATAGCAAGGGTGATAAAATACACCCTTGGTGGACCCCATGGCGAATCTGGATATCCTCGGTCAGTTCATTTTCAACTTTCTGGATAGTCTGAACCGATGTCTGCTCCAGGGTAAGTTTTGGTAGATAGTATAGAATTACGAAATCTTTGTCTAATGAGGACAAAATCAATTTGATTTCGGATTATTCTATTAGTTGTATCACCGGGAGATTTCCATGTATACAATCTTCTTGTTGGTAGCTTAAAAAGTGTATTATCTATTATAAATTCTTTCGTCTAGCAAAATTTTATCAAACGGTCACCACGTTCATTTCTATTTCCTAGACCATATTTCCCCACATATCCATCCACTCTTTCCTGACCAACTTTGGCATTGAAGTCGCCCATTACTATTGTAGTGTGATGTTTCTTCATTCATCGTCATCTTTATCTGCCGTAGGAGCATAAACTTGAATAAAATTTACTATCCCTTTTTTAGACTAAAGTTGTATTGATAAAATCCTATCAGAATAAGGCGTAAAACTTCTCACAAAGTAATTGATTTTTTTTGCAACTAAAATAGCAACACCATAGCGATGATTGACCTCGTTGTTACCTGAATAATATATGGTTTCATTATTTGTAATTTGTTTGCCTGAACCTGGCCACTGGCCATCACTTATATCTAAAACATCAATTTGGAGGTTTTCCATTTCAAGCAGTACGTTCGCTAATTTACCACTTGCTTATAGACTTCTGACATTCCAGGTTGCTATTTTGAATGTCTTAAGTGCACAGAGATTTCTCTGGTTTGCGACCTGGGAGGCCCTATGATCTACGGTTATTCTTCCCCTGCCGGATCTTGGATTCTGTGCTCCATAATCAGTAAGTTTGTTTACTCTACTTGTCATTTGCCATTCATGACTTTACTAGGGTTACTCTATGAGTCTTTAATGCAGTGGTTCCCCGTTGTCTTCTGCGTTCTTACTCCGTTTCAGTTTCCCAACATTTGGACAAAAGAGTGCCCTTTCACTTATAAACTCATCCGCCCGCAGCCGTTGGTCATAAGTGGGGGATTGCGTATACCGGCAATCATTCGGTGAATGTCGGTGAATGAATCTGTCGGTTCACGTGAGGTATCTTATTTCCCTCCTACCCACCGGTAAACCAGGTCGGGCGTTCCCCTATCCGCCTCCTGGACGGATATGACCGCCATCATTTGAGCTGCTAAAGCTCAATGATTAACTACAATACATGTGCTAAGATTTAAATGACTATTGTTATGATAAAAGCTTTACCAGAGTCTTCTAGATATTATAATTAATGTATGATAATAATAAACGTGAATATGCTAGGGTAAGTTTTGCTATTATTACTGGTACTGAAAATTGCCATTTCATTTTAAAATATCTTGCTTTTTGCACCAGTAGATTAGTTTGTTGATTTAAGTCCATAGAAATGTATCTGAAATTTTAGATTCAACAATATTTAAATATTTTAACATATTACTTTGATATAAGTACTCGTAGTCTCATACTATGCTCCGTACTATACTCTATATAAGTACTGTCATTTCTTAACGAATTCTAAAAACTTGTGTTTCTATAGCATATTTCTTTAGGCTTAAATCATTTTATGTTTACAAGAACTTGACTGCATCAATTTTGGATTAGGTAATTTCATTTCAGATCTAAATGGCAGCATTTCTCAAAAATGGAAAAGGCTGCGTAAATGCTGTGCCTCTCTTCGGGGCAATAACGTACATAATTCAGAAACAGCTAAAAGTACACTCTTAGAATCTACTACGCCAAATATTCTAGTCAGTACCCCTCATACCACTTCTTCGTTACGAATACCAAACAACTCCAAAAGGAGTAGCGTCCAGGATGTCCTGAGAGCGAAACTAAGTCAAATTCACGTAGGTGAGTAATTTATATTTTTTACTTATTATATTTTTTTATATAAGTTAAGTTAACTGTTAGGATCTGTTTTATAAATGTTTTTATAGATAAACTGCTTATGAGCGTATGTTATATTTCTGTGTTATTACTTTGTCCATTCGCTACTTTAGTAATTAATTAGATTTAAATATGCCAAAAAATATCCATGGGATTCGATACCGACTATTATAGCATGCCAGGAATGAATCCTGTTCAATATACTAAGAAGGCTTTTTTATACTAATAAAAATCTAACTGAAGTTGTACCAACATCTAGACACTGACAAAATTGTTTTACAGCGACCATAATAAATAAATAGAAATAAAACACTTCACACCTAAGATATTTCAACTTAAGATATCGTAGCCTTCTTTCTTGACGTTCCGCTTCCGCACCGTCTACTGGTTGGACTGCTTCCTCTCGGATCTTGAGTTTTTCTGTCCTGAACTCCTTTGCTTATTTTTTGTAGGAACTTGTTTTCGGTATCGTACCTACTTTCCTGATTGACTGTCTTCGGCAACCACCCAGCTAGACCGTGATCATATGGTTGATCAGTCTGTGTTTTGATTTGAACATCTTCTGGATCCGATTCTTGACGAGGATGTCGCTGGTCTTAAGCAGTCTTCTTGTGATTTGGTGGAAGAAGTATCTTGTCCTTTCTCAGCCACCTCCCTCAGTGGTGTATACTAGAGCCTTTCTTTGATGGTCGCATTTATTCCCATGTTGATCCATCGATGATCCTGTAGTATGACGTCTTTGTAGCTTCTCGTTTTTTCCAGTAGGTTTCCGATGTGGAGCTCTAACCTGGGACAACGTATAGCATAACCGATCTAAGGTAGGCCTGGTATAACTGGATCTTCTTGGCTTTCGTCAGTGGAATGGACCTAAAAATATATGAAAGTATTAGTTTTTTAGCAGCATTTGCTTTTATCTTGATTTGTTAGTGTTCTTTGTGAAGTTGAGTTTCCTGTCAAACATTTCTACTACTGGTGGACTTACATGATGAATTGCGTCTTTTGGGTTGATTCTTTTATTTTTTGGTGTATTCTGTGATTCTTCCATGGTGGTTTTCTATGTTTTGGACTATTCTTCTATCATCCTTTCCTGTCGCATATATTGTCGTGTCGTCTGCGTAGAGGGCTGTACTTGTTCTTGGATCTGTTGGTAGGTTTGAAACAAATATCCCTTCTTAGATTTCTTGAATTCTGGACGTCTTTTGGTCGGCTGAAACTTGAAAGGTTCTATTAGTTAGATATGTGTCGCATATATTAACTAAATATTATATATAAAAAATAAAATCTATTTCTGTCCATCTTGTAGATTAGTGCCTTCTTCCAGATCGTGTCATATGCCTTCTCGATGTCTAGGATGGCCATTCCTGTCTTCTGTTTCCTGTTGAATCTGATCTTCTTATCGCTAATGACTCTTGCTAGTTGGAGTTCGAAGTTTATTTCTCTTCTGAATCTGAACTGATCCTCGTGAACGATTCTTCTTCTTTCTGCGTGCTTCATCAGCCTTCTGTAGATGATTTTCTACAGTATTTTTCTTAATGTTTCCAGTAGTGAGATTGGTCTGTAGCTTTCCAGTCTTCTTCCATCTTTCCTTGGTTTTAGCAGAGGGATGATTTTGGCATTGCTCCAGTTTTTCGGAAAATGCGCTTTTCTAGGCATTATTTGAAGATATCGTACAGTGGTACTATTATATTCTTTGGTAATTTCTTGCGGGCAATGTTGTGGATTCCTTCTGTTCCTAGTGCTCTACTTCCTTTTAATCTTCTAATGATTTTGGCAACTTTTGTTGGGTTGATGTAGTCTTCTTCATCTACTAAAAATTCATTTCTGCTTTTTATTCTTTCATATTCTCCGTTGACCTCCTTGATGGTTCTTGCATCCGACATATTTTAGTTTTGCCTGTGTGTTGCTGCCCTTTTTCTTTGCGATTGCATCTCCTTTTTCTTGGGTTTCGAAGTGAGTTCCCTTGTCGCTTATTATTTGCGGCATCTTTTGTTTGCTCTTCGTTTGGCTTTCAGCATTTTCCACACGTTTCCATGGTTTTCTTCTGCTTTCCTAATGTCGTTGTGCCACTTGTTTTCTGCTAGACTCCTGAGACTTATTGTTATTTCTTCGGAAAGTTCGTCTCCTTACTTCTGGAATTCATGTCTTCTTCTGCTTTGGAAAGATCTTCTGGTCGTGTTTCTGTCCTTGATGATTAGTAACAAACAAAATGCGCTAGAATTTATAAAATACATAAAAATAATGTCCTGTTTAACCTACCAAAAAAATTTACATGTTTTGATTATGCAACAGAAAACCGCATAAAAAAGCAGCAGTTCTTTTATACAAAACTGAAAAAATTCGATACCCGACAGTTGCATTTTAGGTTTTCGACCATAAGACCTTAACTTAATGAAAAATGCCTTATTGCCCTAAAATTAACTATGCCTGGGCGAACACCGACAGCGGTCAGGAGTTCCGAGTTCTGAGTTCTTAGGGTTTCTTTCTTCTTCCTCTTTATAAGCAATTCTGCTTGTTCATTGGCGGATTAATACCTCTATGGAAGGTTGTCACTCCATCTTTTGCGCGATCGTCCTATACTTCTGCCGATTGGTAACTTCTGTCGCCAAAAGAATTGCAGGATTTCCTGTAATTCTTCTCAGCACTCTTATCTCTGTCAATAAAAACAGACAATGTACGAATTGTTGGAGTAATGAAATAAAAGAAGAGGTCAAATCCGAGATATTAGCGTGAAAAAAATATCTAGGGAACCAAAATGCAAAAATCTATCAAAAAAATAAGCAACAGAGGGCAAAGGAGAAGAGCTGGGAGGATTTTGGGAATAAGCTGGAGAAAGATTACCACACCAACCAAAAACTATTTTACAAAACTCTGAGAAGCCTGACAACAGAGAACAGACAACAAACACCAAGCAAATTAAAAATAAAAATGGCCACATCCTCTGCGAGAACGAAAGTATTATGAACAGGTGGAGAGAATATTTCGAAGACCTCATGACTCAAGAAGACTTTAATAATGAAATAGACAACACTGAAGAAAACCCACCTGAGAACCCAAATCAAAACGAAATAATGATAGAGGAAATAAGAGAAAATGAAAATTAAATGCTTAGAAAAGTTTACAGTAAAACATGGAATAAGAGCAAGATCCCAAAAGACTGGGAAGTGGGCGTTATTCTACCCATTTTCAAAAAAGGTGAAAGACTAGACTGCAGCAACTACAGAGGTATAACCCTCCTGAGCATCCCTTCCAAAATTTACGAACGAGTACTGGAGAAAAGACTACTACAAGAAGTAGACCATAAGGTGGAGCAGTCACAGAGTGATTTCAGGAAGGGAAGAAGCATCCATGACCATATTTTTACTCTCAAGCAGCTAATACAAAATACACTAAATACAAGCACGGAACTATACCAAGCCTTCATAGACCTCGAAAAAGCATTTGGTATAACCCCTCAAACCGAAATAGACAAAAGCCTAAGGAACAGATAAGTAGACAGCAAACTCAGAAAAGCTATTATGAGCCTCCAAATAGAGAATCCTCCAAATATGGAGAGATAAACTTAAAAACCTTATCTGAGAATTCATGAAAGTAAAACCAAGGTCATGGTATGTGGGAAAACAAACCAACATACAAACACTAAAATCAATAACGATCCTTTAGAACAAGTCGAAACCTTCAAATACCTGGGAGTGCAAATAGAGAGTAAGGGTACACAAGAAGCAGAGATAAACAATCAAATAGCAAACGGTTCCCGGATATACCACGCAATTAAAGGCAAATTTCTATCGAAAAAAGAGAAGTATCCAAAAAAGCCAAGATAGCTATCTACAACACAGTTTTTGTACCTATCTTAACATTTGGATGTGAAAGCTGGACGCTCACCACCAGACTAAAAAATAAACTGCAAATTATTGCAATGAAATATCTAAGAAGAGTACTAGGAGTGACCAGAATGGACAGGATACGGAACGAGGAAATAAGAGAACGCCTTAAAATCCAATCATTAAGGAAGAAAATCTAAGAACCCTAACTGAGATGCACATGGCTGACGGCCACATGGTAAGGATGGAGAAAGAAGGACCAATGAAAAAAGTGTGGGAAGCGAGAAGAATCTTGAAAAGACCGAGGAGCAGACCCATGAAGACCTGGGACGATGAAATTGCCGCCATCTTAGACAAGAGAGGAGTCACCAAAGAGCAAGCGAAAAAGTTGGCAAGCAACAAAAAGAATTGGAGGAAGTTTGTATACGAAACCTAAAAAAAACTTTACACCCAACACCTTAGGTAAAAGAGTTCTATGATTGTATGATTATATATACTCTCATCTCTGCAGTTTCCAGTAGCCTTTGCGTTGTGGCTGTGCCGGGTCTTATTTCTGAGGCATATGTCATTATTGGTCTTACACTTTGGCTTTATAAATTCTTGACTTCATCTTAGTGTTAATGTGTCTGTGTCGCCATATACACTTGAGTGCAAAAAAATCGACTCAAAATTATTTTGCGAAAGTACATCTCCTGTTTCAATCAAAAAAGGTGTAAATTTAAAAATATTTAGTGTACAATTATTAACCTCATTATTGAGTTTAAAAAAGTTATGATTTTTGGTAAATCGGGTGACGTATTACATAAATAATGCAACACGTAGAGAGGGGATCATAATTTGACCCATTGAAATCGACACGCACCCACTTAAAACACTTGGTTAACATCGTAACCATCAATTTCTATAGGAACCCACTAATATATCAGTCAATTAAGTTCGCAAGTTCATAACAAATGGATACCACGTCCGTCAAAACAGCTCAAGCAGTAGCATTATTGAGAGAAGACCTGAGCCAGAGATCCATGGCAAATCAAAATCCACAAGGAAAACAATTCCTGTAGCTGGCTGTATACCACGTATCACAAAAAAGAGGTTAGTCTTCGTAAGTGGGTATATTTATTTAAAAAAACCCTTAAAAGGGCTACATCAAGAAAAACAAACGTTTTCGGACTAAACAGTCCATCATCAGGTTTAAATTTTAAAACTGCTAGGTTAAAATGCCTGAGCCACCAAAATACATGGGTAAAAGCCCTTTAAATTCCATATAGTTGTTAAAGATTATACATCTTGTTGTATCTTTAACAACTATATGTAATTTAAAGGGTTTTTACCCATGTATTTTGATGGCAAATCGACTAAATTTAAGCCAATCTGCTGTGTCCCGAGTGTATCGTCGCTACCAAGATACTGGTGATTATGTCCGCCGACAAGGAGGAGGTCGTAAACGAATAACAACAGAGAGAGAGAGAGAGAGAGAGAGAGAGAGAGAGAGATGATCTAAATCTTGTATCTAAATCTCTGAGAAATCGACATTTGACTGGTGCTAATCTCAAGGAAGAACTTAGAGAGGTCCGGGGTGTGGTTACCAGCGTTTGGACAGTCAGAAGGAGACTGAAAGCAGCCAACCTGACACCAAAAAGGGCAGCTACTAATCCCAAGCTAACTGCAGCCCGGAAGCAAAGACGACTAGAATTTGCTCGCGAACATCTGGATTGGGACGACTATCAATGGAGTCAGGTATTATTCTCCGATGAAAGTAGGATCTGCCTACATGACAACGACAAGAGACGTCGAGTCTATAGAAGGCCAGAGAAACAATTTGCTCAATGTTGTATACGAGAAATTGTGTCATATGGAGGCGGTTCTTGTATGTTTTGGGCAGGCATTTCCATGGATGGGAAAACCGAGCTTGTTTTCATGCCTGATGGAGGACGTGGAGAAGGTTTAACGGCGGATCGTTACATCAGAGATATTTTGGAGGAACATGTAATTCCATATGCGGGATTTATTGGTAATGCCTGTATTTTATTGCATGATAATGCACGATGTCATACCGCACGAGTCACTACCACCTATCTGACTGAGATCGGTATACCTACAATAAATTGGCCTGCGTTGAGTCCGGACATAAATCCAATAGAGCATGTTTGGGATGAGCTTAAACGCAGGGTCCGGAGCAGAAATCATGCACCAAGGAGCATAACGGAATTGAGAGCTGCGCTTAATGATGACTGGGAAACAATGCCTTAAGAATTTATTAGAAAAGTCATCCAATCCATGCGAAATCGATTGGAAAGTGTAATTAGGAATAGGGGTGGTAGTATCAGATACTGAAAAACAAAAAAATTCATTTTGTAATTGATGATTTCTCCGTTCATTACGTCTTTCTTGGGATAGTTCCAATGATGAATATTTGAGAAACTCTGTTCGTATTGCATATTGTTTTTATAATGCGTCTTCCAAATAATGAAATAGCAGTTTTTGTAAGTTCAATAATAAAGTTACTGTTTGCACATTACATCTTGTTATTTTCATACTTCTTGCATTAAAACAGAAGGTATAATCTCAAATATCGCTTTTGAGTCGATTGTTTTGCTCTCAAGTGTAGTCTTATTAAGGCATCCTGCCAGTCTATTTGCTTTTTGTACTTGATCTCTCACTTCTTTGTCCAGGTCTCCATAGCTAGACAGTGTAATTCCCAGGTATTTTATTTCCATTACTTGTTGAATAATGACGCCATCAATTTCTATTTTATATCTGGTTGGTTCTTTGCTGACTACTACTATTGTTTTAGATTTCTAAGATGAGATTGTCATATTAAATTATTTTGCTCTTGTGTTAAATCTGTGGACCAGTCTTTGCAACTATCTTCATCTTGGGCTATCGATATTACGTCGTCTGCGTAACAGAGTATTTTTATTTCTTTATTTCCCATTCTGTATCCTCTTCATTTGTTAACTCTTTTAATGATTTCATCCATGATCAAATTCAAGAGCATGGGACGCAATGAACTTCTCTATTATACAGAAGATGGATTACATATTTGAGTGTAACTTTGGCAAACGCTTTCTTTAGGTCAATCAGAAATGCTGCTCTATTATACTCTAGTGATTTCTGAGTAATTTGCTTTATAACGCATATTGCATCTGTACACGATCTTCCACTACGAAAACCATGTTGTTCATCTGCTAAACTTATCCTCTGACTTATTAGTTAGTTGTAAGTTTTCGTTTAGTATTTAACAAGTTTATACCTCTGTAGTTTTCTGGCTGTTTTTTTATCTCCTTTTCTGAATAGTAGAATTAGTTCGTTCGTTCTCCATTCTTCCGGTATTTTATTGTGTTTTATAATTTTATTAATTAATGTTAATTGTTCTGTCATTGCTGCTCCACAATATTTCAGTAATTCGTTTGGTATCCCTTCTTTACCTGTTGCTTTTCTGTTCTTCAGAAGCTTTTCAAGTATTTTCCGAACTTCCTGTGCATTTATATTAAGTTCTTCATTTGTGGCAATTTCTGTTCTTTCCGGTTCTAGCGTCGTTTGTTCCTGCTCTGCATAGAGCTTTTTTAGGCAGTCAATCCACGTATCCTTTTCTATGTCTTTTGGTTCAATTAGTTCCTTTATCTCCGTTCTTTGACCTCTTATGAAGCGCATATTTCTTTTCGCAGATCGTAAAAATCATATTCCATTTCTTTCGAAAAGCATTTCCAGTGATAATTTTTTAATTTTTTTTTATAAGTGCATGTGTTTCGTTTCTAATTGTCTTGTAATTATGGTATGCCTCTTCTGCTTTGGTTGACATGTATTTCAAGTAAGCTTTTTCCTTTTCTTTACATTTATCCTTCACTTCTGTACAAACCCATGGAGTTTTTTTTCACCTTGGGAACGCTTTATTTTTATTTATATTTCTTTCACCAAGAGCTTCCTTGGCCGAGGATAATATATTAGTTTTTGCCCAGCTTTGTTCGACTCCATCACTTTCTTTGATGTTTATGTGTTTGTGCTTTTTTCTGTTATTCTTTTTTGGAATAGGTATCTTGTGTAGTCATCCTGTAAGCTTTCGACTTTTATCTTTGTTGTATACTCTGGTGTTTTGTTATCACATGTATGTGTTTTCAATCGGATTGTGCCCAATACCAATTTATGGTCGCTTCCTATTTCTGCTGATGTTAGTGCTCTTACATCCAAGATTTGAGAGGATTTGTAAGATTTGAGAAGATTTGTAACCCTCTATTCCAGGGGTGCTCAAACGGTCGATCGCGATCGACTGGTCGATCGCGAGTGCTTTTTGGGTAGATCTCGAGAAGAAAAAAATTTTTAATAAGTAGGTAGGTAACTAAACTACTGTCAGCAGAGTTAAACGTTTTATTAATACTGAACTATACAAATACATAGAATGCTTGACTAAGCATTATTGTAATTCAAAGAAGTGGGGACAACAAAATACTGTCCACATAGCATATTTTATATTAACATATACTAACTAATTATTTTATTAATTCAATATCTATTATAATTATTAATCAAATTTGGGATAATATTCTATCAACAACAAAAATGTATTACGTAATAAAATAACACTGCTTGCGGCAAAAGGTGGCTTTATCAAAGGAACGCGCGGCACTTGTCAAAGAAAAGCCGTGTTGTTTCTAGACAAGAGACAGTACAGTCTGGTTTGGGGCGGCGCGTTTGACAGCAACATTCGAGACTTTCGTTCACGCCGATATAAATGTGCGCCTGCAGGAATTGGAGTTATTCTGAATTGTAACTTGATAGCGATCCTACGTCGATACAAAGTTTATTATTAAATAGTGGAAAATGAGTGCAGTGAAGAAATCTAAAAGGTATCATTTTAATAAGGATTGGGAGGAAGAATTTTTCTTTTCTATGGTGAAGGATAAGTGCATTTGTGTTATTTGTCGTACGTCAGTTGCAATATCTAAGCGTGGTAACTTAGAGAGGCATCATAAAACGGTTCATAAAAACTATGAAAAGGATTTTCCGCCACAGAGTGAATTAAGAAAACGAAAAGTAAGTGATTTGATATCTTGTTTGAAAAAAGAACAATCCATGATCACAAGACCAGCCAAACAATCAAAAGCTGCTACGATCGCGTCATTTAAAATATCTCATATTTTGGCGAAACACAAGAAACCATTTAAAGATGGATCGGTGGTGAAGGAAGCGTTTATTGAAGCGGGTGAGACTTTATTTGGAGATTTTAAAAATAAAACAGAAATCATGTCTGCTATTAGAGAACTTCAGTTATCTCGTCCGACTGTCACAAGGCGTATTGAAGTCATGAGTCAAGACATCGCAGATAAACTAAAACATGATATCATGGAATGTACATACTTTTCTTTACAGTTCGACGAATCCATCGATATGACAGACACTGCCCAGCTGTGTATTTTTATTCGGATGGTATTCAATGACATGTTGGCTAAGGAAGAATTTTTGACAATCATTCCTCTGAAGGAGAAGACCCGTGGCGAAGATATATATGACGATTTCTTAAATTTTGTAAAAAACTACGAGCTACCAATATATAAATTATTGTGCATTACAACCGATGGAGCACCAGCAATGACTGGAAACAAAAACGGTTTTGTGGCATTGTGTCGAGCTAAAGAAGAATTCCCTTCATTTTTTTCATTCTATTGCATTATACATCAACGAGTTTTGTGTTCAAAAGTTTTAAACACGGAGGAAATTATGGGCATTGCAACAAAAATTGTGAATTCCATCCGTGCACGTAGCTTGCAACGGCGGCTCTTTCAGTTGCAGTTGGAAGATAGACATCACAATGCACTTAAACACCGTTAACTTGGAGCTTCAAGGTAAAGGAAAAACTATTATTAAGATGATTAGCGCAAAACGCATTCAAAAGTAAATTGCAACTTAAGATAGATCAACTGAAAAGAAAGGATCTGAAACATTTTCCTTCTTTGAAAGCAAGGATTCCTCAGTTGAATTATGATACGTATGAGGCTGAATTATCAAATATTTTGGGACAATTCGAAATGCGTTTTTATGATTGCAGTAAATTGGAAAATATAGCATCATTTATGAGTTATCCTTTTTCATGTAAAAACATTGAGGAATTAGCTACTGAAATAGCAAGTCAGTTTAATATATTAGATATACATCTCATAGCTACAGTATCTGATACAAATTTCTGGCGTTTTATATCTGAAGATAAATATTCGAATGGAAGGCAAATCGCCCTTCAACTGACGGCATTTTTTGGGTCAACTTACTTGTGCGAGTCTGCATTTTCTGAAATGAAGATAATTAAGTCAAAATATCGCAATCGACTAACTGACGATCATATGACATCATGCTTGCGATTAGCACTCAGTGGTTACGTACCATCTTATGAAAAGTATGCTGAGGACATGCAGTGCCACGCTTCAACATCCAAAGCCACTCCTTAGTTAAGTTTAACACCATATGTAACTCTTTTGTTTTGTAACAACAAATAAACTCGCAATTTTGAATAACTATGAGTTTTTTCATTGATATTGTAGAGAAGAACCTAACTAAACCTAACCCAAACCTTGACTAAAATAATGTACCTATATTGTGCAGAAAGCTAATATCTATATATGCTACGGTACGCCCTACCTAGGTAGGTAGGGTGTATCGTGTATGTACGACAACCCTGCATCACACACACTTGCAGTCTCTCAGAGTTGATCGTAAGTAGTCTAAAAATATTGAGGTAGATCGCCAGCAGTTCAAGTTTGAGCACCACTGCTCTAGACTATATATAGCCCAGTCTGGATAAAAAACAAGGTCGAAAAGTTTTTCGCAGATATCTGAAGCTTTTAAGACATAGGTGGGGGTTACTAGATGACGAATACATGAAAAAGTACTCGTATTTTTACCTTAAGTTTTTTTTAAACAATAAATTATGATAACAACTTGATTTTTTGTCTATAAGTTTTTTCCTTATATTTTACATAAACAATATTTGTATCTTTTTTTATATCCAGAATATCTTTATTTTCCTGTTATTAAATTAAAATTGAAAAATAATTTACGGAGTTATTTGCAAAAAAGCAGTTTTTTGCACTAATTTATAAGTTTTATTAATTTTTATATTAACAAAATAAAATGTTATTAATACATTTGAACATCGAGGTATTACAGACTTTTACATTTGTGCGAAATTTCTCCCCGATCGGTCGAATAGTTTAAAAGGTATTTAATTTATTTATCCCTGATGCTAAATATTTAAACTATTAAACTTGCTCTATTAATAATACTAGATACATTTAGCAAATTTCATAGGATTCTTTAAGACTTAAACTCTCTCAGAAGTTAAATGCATATTGCGTTTTATTTGAAATTATTTACAAAATAAACGTTTGAAAAGGGGGTATGTTTTTTACTTATAAAAAATTGTAATACCTTCTATATTTTTCAAGTTACGCACTTGTACGTACAACCATTGGATAGCTGATAAAAAAAATAACCTATGACCAATAGGAACTAAGTTAGGGACTATTTAAATATATATATATATATATATATATATATATATATATATATATATATATATATATATATACCTGTGTTTATGAAAATTAAGAAGTAAAATTTGCACAAATTTTCAACGAAAATCTAAATTTTATAATGAAACTTATAGCTATAAAATTCATCCAATTTTTCAAAACTTACAGCCCTTTGAAACGAAGGTACTTTCGAGAGGTCGATATAGAAAAGTGGAGAGGATAACTGTTTCAGCTCCGTTTTTTTTTCAAGATCGGAACTTTAAATTTATTGACTCACGTAGTAAAATTTACGTTATGTCGGCTTCCATTGCAGCTAGAAGCAATTTTCTTTTTCTTTTAATCTGGGGTAGCTTGTCGAAATATGAATAACTGCGTAGTTTTCACTGACTGGGAAATATGGGAAACCTCGGAAAAATTGAGTCTATTTGAAATTCACTGTAAAACTTTTTTAATTTAGCTGGAATAGTCTGTCGCAGTATTAATAATGACATAATTTGTACCCCCCCCCCCTTACCGGAAATCTCGAAAAATCAACATAATTATAATTAATATAAGGAATATAATAATATAATGTGTAAAAAATTACCTGAAATTTAATTTATAAAATATATATATATATATATATATATATATATATATATATATAAAAGTATTATTACATCATAAAGTGAAAAAAAAAGATATGTTGATTTTCCGAGGGGCTGAAAATTATGTCATCATTATTAATACTGCAATAGACTATTCCAGCCAAACAGCTAAAAAATAGTAGTAAGTTTTTACAGTGAATTTCAACTGGACTCAATTTTTCCGAGGTCATTGGTCATTTTCCAGCCAGTGAAGACTATGTAGTTATTCATATTTTGACGAGCTATCCCAGATTAAAAAAAAAGAGGCTAAGCTGCAATGGAAGCCAAGATAATATAAATTTTTCCTACTTCTTTCAATTTAAAGTTCCGATCTTGAAAAAAAACGGAACTGAAACAGTTATCTCCTCTACGTTCCTATGTCGATCTTTCGAAAGTACTGTAGTGAGATTAAATAAAACGAGCGGTTCGAATTTACATAAATATATTTATTTATAACTTTACAGTTCGGTATTCTCTTATCAACTAACTTAAATCCTAATTTCGTTACATATATATACCAAAGTATTATGTTCGAGAATATTCGAGAATAGTCCCACCTCCAATTCGTTATTTGACGGGTGAAATTTTACAGCGCTCGAAATATCGCCGAAACTCTCGGTGCTTCGAGATGCGACCGTTAGGTAATCCACGCTAAATGCATGTTCGTAACACTGCTCCCCTCTTAGATCTGAGCGTCCCGATCAGGAACTCTATCTATAGGCCCAGGATGGCGGAATCTACAGGACTCTCCAGCTCTGCATGAACCCCTCAGAAAGAAATAACAGTCTACTGTCTTTGAAGGACACGATCTCTTCGGATTAATGCAACACACGGTAATTCTTACACCGGTTTCTCGGAAGATCACTTCAAGCATGCTTCTGACAATCTTCCAATCCAGATTATCTAGTGCATGGCCTATCTTGGGTAAAGCCAAATTCTTAATGTCGTAATTGCAGACGATTTTCTTCAAATTAGTCAGAGCACGCCATATATCCTCGTAGCTTGCCCTGTCTGTATACGACTTTCTGGTCACAATATACAACAAAGATCGAGAACCATCTTCTAATCTCAGCACTCTTCCAACTTTAGGCTGCTGGTTTTTTAACTCGTCCAAGCGACCAAATTTCTTATGAAATACGGATGAGATTCCTTTAGTCATCTCAAGATCTTGGGCAACACAGTGGGCTAGAGTGACGTTATGCAGAACACTAAAAAGATCCTGCTGAACTTCTGTCGTCACGCCGAATCTAGCACTCTTTCTCTCTGCGTAATTTGACATAAACTGATTAAAGCTTGGTCGCCGATCATCTTTGATCTCATGTTGAAGGGTTCGGACTTCTTCGGTTTCGTTTGAGCCAGCATAAGGTGCAAGACGATTTATGTGAACTACTTTTGGTTTACCTTTCGGCAATTTCTTAATTCGGTATATTACGTCATTTATTCTCTTTTTAATTTCATACGGACCCTCCCATTGTCTTTGCAGTTTAGGAGACAAGCCACGACGACGTTGGGGATTATAAAGCCAAACAAGATCACCTACTTCATAGCTTTCATTCTTACATCGTGAATCGTATTGATCTTTCATTCTGTCACTGGCTAAATGGATGTGTTGTCGGGCAAGTTCATGAATGTTGTTCATTCTTAACTTTAGCCGGTCGACATAATCTTCGCTTGCAACATGTTCTTCAGAAGGTCTGCAGCCAAACTCTGGGTCGCAGGGCAAACGAACTTCACGACCTAACATCAGGCAGGTTGGAGTCTGGCCCGTAGTTTCATTCACAGCCGAGCGGTAGGCCATTAGGAATAAATGAATGTGCTGGTCCCAATCTCTTTGATGTTCTGATACAACTTTGGACAGGTGTTTACCCATCGTTCGGTTCATTCTCTCGACCATTCCATCTGATTGAGGATGAAGGGGTGTCGTTCTGGTCTTATTGACACCAATCAATTTACAAACGTTTTGGAAAAGGTTTGACTCGAAGTTTCGCCCTTGGTCGGAGTGGATCTCCAAGGGAACACCAAATCGGCTAAAGAATTCTTTAACCAGTACCTCTGCAACGGTAGCAGCTTCTTGATTTGGTAGCGCATAGGCCTCAGTCCATTTAGTAAAATAATCCATGGCTACTAGGATATATTTATTTCCATCATTTGTCTCTGGAAGTGGACCTGCAATGTCGAAGCTACTCTTTCCATAGGACTACCAACATTGTACTGTTTCATGGGTGCCCTCTTTTTACCAACTGGACCATTACTGGTTGCACACAGTTCACATTTCCGGCACCATCTTCTTACATCATCTTTACAGTTCACCCAATAGAACCGTTCTCGAACCTTTTGCAGAGTCTTCGTAATACCAAAGTGTCCACCTGATGCACCATCATGCAACTGACGCAATACTTCTGACACTTTACTTTTAGGTACAATCAACTGAAGCTTAGTTTCTGTACCATCATCGTTCTCAAAGGTTCTATACAGAAGATCATCTTTCAGCACTAGGCAATTCCATTGGCTCCAGTAACACTTGACTTCGGGACTACATGCACTAATGTCTTGCCAAGAAGGTCTTTCACTTCGACGCACCCAATCCAATACTCTTTTTATACATGGATCATCTGCTTGACCGTCTTGTAGCTGTTGAGGCTGCCATTGACCATTAATAACGGTGGTTCGCCTCACGGGGCAAAGTCGTTGTTCTAATTCAAGACAATGATTACGATTTACACTGTATGGCCGTCTTGACTGAGCATTAGCATTTGAATGACTTTTTCCCGCCCAGTGTTCCATCTGTTCTAGCTTTCTGACTATTGTATTATTTTCTTCTAATTTACGACGAATGTGACCTTCGTTGTTACCATTCCAACATCTGGGTTCACGTCTCTTCGACATCATGTTACGAACTATTTTCCGTACGATTTCCTCCAGACGTTTATCGTTTCGATCGTCATTCTCTTCAGAGGTTCGTACTTGATAGCTCCGTGAAACTCGACTAGCTATCTCGTGTTCCAAGGCAATGGCGAGCGCTTCATCTAAAACTTTCGGTCTTGCTAGTCGTAAAGCTTTCTGCAGTTCACTGTCTCTTAACCCATTGACGAAGGCATCTACAGCAATTTCTTCCAAAATGTTGTCTGGTGCCGCTGGATAGGCCAACAGCGCTATACGAGCAATATCTGCTTCAAATTCTTGCAAACTCTCACTTGCTCCTTGAACTCTACTTCTTAGTTGCGCCTTGTAGACTTGTTGTAGATGGGCATCTCCGTAACGTTTATCTAGTCGAGTGAACAAGTTCTGGTAACATTTTTCTTGACCCTTAGGAATCGATCTTAGGATATCCGCAGCATCACCTCGTAAAGCAGCAGTCAAGGAAACAGCCTTTTCTTGTTCTGTCCAATGATTGGCTGTCGCAATAGCTTCAAATTGTCTAAGGTATATGGACCAAGAGGACTTTCCATCAAATGGTGGCAATTTGAATCTCATATGATGTGTCATTTCGTCTCTAGGTGATTCTTCTTTCACTATTGGTTCTAAGGCTACTGTGTTAACTGGTGGTAGCATTTTTGTGTTAGTTATCATGCTCTCTAACTGTTTGATCTTCTCTTCTACTTTTTCGAATGTTTTGGAAACTTCTTCAAATTTCTCATTATTCTTTTTCGAAGTTTCTTCCATCTTTTGAGAAACATTTTCAAATTTCTCTTCGAATCTTTTTGACACATTTTCGAGTTTCTCGTCGTTTTGTCTAGCTACTTCTTTAATAATTTGCGAAGTTTCTTCAATCATTTGAGACGTTTCATCGAATCTTTTGGAAACAGTCTCGAATTTATCATCATTTTTTTTAGAACTCTCTTCGATCATTTGTGAGACATTCTCAAATTTTCCATCAATTATTTTAGTTAAAACGGCTTCTTCTGCTGACTGGAACTGGAATGTCTCTGGGTCGTCTCCATTCTTGTTGAGAACAGTCTTCAGTCGTTCTTGGAGGATCTTCTTGGACCCGCTGCAGTCTTCATCGCGTTCTTCTAGTTGCTCACGCAACTGTTTCACTGAAAGTTCTACTAGCAGCATCTTTGGTCAGGCACACACGTACTCTTTAAATGTTCTTTCGTACAACGATCACTACTGAACTACGCGGATGTTCCCGACAAACAATACTTTCCAAAAGTTTAAAAGTCTTTTTTAAAAATCACTGTTGAATTTATATTCAAATCAATTGTCCTCACACGGTGACACTAACTGTACCGTTTTTAAATAAAACGAGCGGTTCGAATTTATATAAATATATTTATTTATAACTTTACAGTTCGGTATTCTCTTATCAACTAACTTAAATCCTAATTTCGTTACATATATATACCAAAGTATTATGTTCGAGAATATTCGAGAATAGTCCCACCTCTAATTCGTTATGACGGGTGGAATTTTACAGCGCTCGGAATATCGCCGAAACTCTCGGTGCTTCGAGATGCGACCGTTAGGTAATCCACGCTTAATGCATGTTCGTAACAGTACCTTCCGTTTTGAAGGACTGTAAGTTTCGAAAAATTGGATGAATTTATAAAAGGTTTTTTTAATGTGAGTTTTTGTACAAGCTTTCCAATGGTTGTCCGTACAAGTAAGTCTGTAGCTTGAAAAATATGGAAGTTATTACAATGGTTTATAACTAAGAAACATACCCCTTTTTTAAAGGTTTATTATGTAAATAATTTCGATGAAAACGCAATATGCATTTAACTTCTGGGATAGTTTAAGTCTTAAAGAAACTTATGAAATTTGCTAAATGTATCTAGCATCATCAATAGAGCAAGTTCAATAGTTTAAATATTTAGCCTCAGGGGAAATTTCGCACAAATTTAAAAGACTGTAATTCCACGATGTTCAAATGTATTAACATTTTATTTTGTTAATAAAAAAATTAATAAAATTTATAAACTAGTGCAAAAAACTGCTTTTTTGCAAATATCTCCGTAAATTATTTATCAATTTTAATTTAAAAAACGGGAAAATATAAAGATATTATTGATATAAAAAAATTATATAAATATTGTTTATGTAAAAAAGGGAAAAAACTTATAGACAAAAAATTAATTTGTGGCCATAAATTATTGTTTAAAAAAACGCAAGGTAAAAATACGAATACTTTTTCATCTATTCGACATATAGAAACCCCCACGTATGTCTTAAAAGCTTCAGATATCTGCGAAAAATTTTGCCGTGAAATCGATGATTTTTGCGTAACCAGACTGGGCTAATAATACAATATTTGAACTTACCACAAGATATATTATTGTTTTTAATTTTTCTTCCTAGAACTAACTAACAAGTATCGTAAGAAGTTAAGAATAATTTAAATAACAGTATTTTGACTGCACTATATTTATCATTTGCCCAAACTATTATAATTAAATAAATTGTCGATGAGTCGCCAGTAAATAATTAACCTTTAACTATTTACCATTTCCCAATCTATAGTTTTGGTAATTATTCGTCTTGTTTGTATTATAAAATTATTGTTGTTTACATATGGTAGTGTTGACCTAGCTTTAGTCAGGAATGTTAAGTTGTTTGTGTAAGTATTTTTAGTGGGTGTCAACGATGTGATTTTGGTAAAATTTTAATTTATACTAATTATACGTAGTAGATTATATATATATATATATATATATATATATATATATATATTATATGTGTGTGTGTGTGTGTGTGTGTGTATGTATGTAGTATGTATGTAAATTTCCTGGATTTATCGGTCTTGAGGAAATAAAACACTTCTATTTATCCTTTCTATTTATTTCTGTCTATTTATACTTTACCTTTTGTCCCTTTATTATTTAAATATCAATAGTGTAAAATATCTTTTGCTTTAATCGGTTAGAAATATAATTAGAAATGAGAATTTCACTATGCGAACACTTCAAAAATAGAATAATTCATTTTTTTTTTCTCCTTTTAGTTGCTATATCTCGGCAGCTATGCATTTTAGAAAAAAAATGTAAACACAAAAATTCTGAATTATTGAAAAACATTGTTTTTAATTAATTTAATGCTTTCTGCTACTTTTGCAAAAGTAATAATTATTTTTTTAATTTGCAATCAATTTTATATTGTAGAAAATTTATTTGCAAAACGTGTTTGTCTTTTTTCTATTTTATTTTCTAAACTGTATAGCTGCCAAGATCTAGCAACGAAAAGAAGCCCCCAAATCAGCCTTTTATATTTACACCCCCAACTAATTTTCAATCACAAGCCAATCAGCTTGTACTGGGAGACTTTAACAGTCACAGTTTACTCTGGGGCTATGCAGATTCGGACGCAAATGGAGACGCAGTAGAAGCATGGGCCGAAACGAGTGGCCTCACGTTAATCCATGATCCTAAACTTCCACCATCTTTTCAGAGCAAAGTTTGGAAAAGATCATATAACCCGGATATCTGTTTTTCAATCAACAACTTCGAAGACCGATGTACCAAAGTAGTATATGGCCCCATACCAAAAACTCAGCATGGACAAATTGGTATAAATATCTTCCCAATTGTCAGACCACAAGCTCTTCCATTCAGAAGGAGATTTAACTTCAAAAAGGCAAACTTACAAAAGTATGCAGACATGCTAGATTCTGAACTACTACGCCTTGAACCAAAAGTAGAGAACTACAAAAAATTCGTAGAGGTACTCAAAAATGTGTCTAGAAAAACTATCCCTAGAGGATGTAGACAACAATATGTTCCCGGGATGTCCAGTGAGTCCAAAGAACTAATGAGAACATACGAAACCCTCTATTCCACTGACCCTTTTAGCCAAGAAACGGTTGACTGCGAAGCAGTACTACTCCAACAGCTAAATCAAGCCAGACAGGAAAAGTGGATTGAGACCCTGGAAAAAATGGACATGACACATAGTAGCAAAATAGCATGGAACCAAGCGGTGATCCAAAAGAACATAAACCACCTTGCAAGGTTACAGCAAACCAAGTCGCTGCTCAACTCCTTACGAATAGAAGAACTACTAACCGATATAAGGACCCAAACACTAGGAGAAGATTGGATTCGGAGACAAACTACCTAGGAACTCCTTTTACACTAAAAGTACTCACAATAAAATGGTAATACATTAGAACACACAAACCATCCTTTATATATTGGAGTAACTCTGGACCGGTTCCTCACCTACAGACAACATTGCATAAAAACGAGAGGGAAAGTAACAACTAGGAACAGCATACTCAGAAAGCTAACGGGAAGTAAATGGGGCGCACGTCCTGGCGTTTTAAGAACAACGGCACAGGCACTGTGTTTCTCAACTGCTAAATATGCGTGCCCCGTTTGGAGCAGATCTGTCCACACCAAACAAGTTGATACTGCGCTAAATGAGACATGCAGGATAGTAACGGGGTGCATGAAACCAACGCCACTTTCAAATCTATATAGAGCAGCGGATTTTGCAGAACCCTCAACACGCAGGGGCGTTGCAGAACACATAGAGAAAATTAAACAGATCGCGGACGAGCGGCATGCCCTATACAAAGCTCGAACACCACGAAAGCGACCAAAATCTAGGAAAAGCTTAGTTGGAACAGTGCAGGATGAACCGCCTGATCGACTTCCCCAGGTTCAATGGACCGGCAAGACCCTAGATTTTAAAACGAGAAAAACTTTGAATAGGATAAGAACGGGGGTCGCTACAGTAAAATCAAACATGGCAAAATGGGGAAAAATAGACCAAGATGATGTGAACTGTGACTGTGGAGAAACACAGAATATGGAACATCTTCTTACATGCAGAAACTGTTTTCATCGATGTACCCTTGAAGATTTGTGGTTCGCCAACAAAGATGGAACCGACGTAGCCCGATATTGGCCCGAAATTTTATGAATGACATGTCCGGACACGATAAAGTAAAGTAAAGAAACGAAAAGAAGAAAAAATTTAATTTTTCTAATGATTTGCACAAATTGTTAAATCAAAAATTTAGCCCACCTTTTAAAGTTTCCGCATAATGAAATTATCATTTCTAATAATATTTAGAAGCGATTAAAGAAAAAATATAGGATCATAATAATATACTATTTACCTAAATGAGGGTGTTTGAGAACAGATACCGCCTGGTCTATGTGTACGTTTGAACAAAAACTGCTTTATTAATCTCAGACCGATAAATTAAGAAAATTTATACAAAAGTAATATATATATATATATATATATATATATATATATATATATATATATATATTGCACATTGTATTTTTTAATATATAGTATTAATATGCCACGATTAACATTTTGGGCCGTGGTAATATAGTACACAATATTTTTCTGTTCAATACACATTTAATTTTGAATTTCGACTTTTTAGATGTATTATAACATAACCGAATTATTTTTGTAATTTTAACAAACTGTATCTGGAGTCCTTAGTGTACGTTCACATAGACTGCTAAGGCACGATCAACGATGCGTTCTTTTGCTATGCTATGCGTTACATCAAGCCTGTGGGTGTTTCAATACAATGATAATATGCTTGTAGCATAAAGCTAGTCGTCACCGTAGTCTTTTTCGTGGCGGACGTGATGATGGAAAGAAAACTAATCTAAATTTCTAATCTAAACTCTAAAATCTAAAATCTAAACTAAATTTATTTGCTAAACTAATTGTGCATCATGATAAATTTCGATAATATTTTTGGATGTCTTTAGAAACATTCGACTACATTCAGAGGTATAACCCCTGACGTAGAGGAAATGCACAAAAACTGTAGAAAACCAATAGGCATTAAAGAACGGCTTACAATAACTTTAAGTTAAGTTTGAATATTAAAGTAGTACGTCGAATATTTTCATAAATCTACCAAAAAAATACAGTGAGTCCCTTTCGCGTACGATCACACTTCAGGGTTAGAAACTTACTTAGAACTAATTAGATTTCATTTGAAAATATAAAAAGTAGGGCGGAATCTGACGTAGGTGAGCCAAACGGAATCCCTGCAACTATACTCTTATGGGATGGTTCGTGTTATTGTTGGTTGTGAACCAGTACCAATTATACAAAAGCTCTTACATATTTCAACGGAACCACATTTTAATGTCCTCACTCATTCTTTTTTAAAGGTGGGTAGAAACTCATTAAAAAATTATAATCTTCGTCATCATTATGTTTTGAGTTAATTACAGAGTCTTCTTCTTCTTCTTCGCGTGCCATATTAGAACTATCCGACGTTGGCGATCACCATTTCGAAGGCTTCTCGATCTTCTGAAATATGGAACATAGCAGAAGGCTAGTCTAGTAACTCTAATTTTTTTTTCTAAAGATATGAATCGCTCGATATCCAAATCATCTGGTTTACGTTTACGCCCTTGGTTAGTATTTTTGGATCGCTTACTAGAGGATGACTTACTAGGTTAAGGTTCTTATCTAATTATCTTATCTTATCTTATCTTAGGAGTCCCGAGCAAATGTGCGTATGTCTTAGTCAATCTATTTACAAATACACAAGTCCATATCCTTTTAAATAATTGGTCCCAAATATAGGTAACAAACGTTCACCTCAGAGCTCAGTCCTTACTCCCTTACTATTTACCTTGTATTCGTTAAACTTATATACATACTATGGGAGTAAAGTGTAACATTTTATAATATGCAGATGACTTCTGTTTTTATGTTGCAAAAAAAATATTTCAGCAATGTATTAATGCCCTTAAAGTAAATATGTTTTATTACAAAATGTATTTTGATGATCATGGTCTTGATATTTTACCTAAGAAGACAGATATAGTATTTTTTTCGACACACAGGCTAATAAAACTTAGTAATTTAAAATTCTCACAAGTTGTAATCCCGGTATATAACAGTTTTACATACCTAAATGTCACCTTTGATTCTAAATTAACCTGAAATGAGCATATTAATAATTGCCTTAACAAATGTAAATAAAGCCTTAATATCCTTGAACCCGTTAATCGATATGATTGGGGAGCAAAACCGAAAATAAATTTATTATTTTAAAGAGTTAATACCAGATCAGTTTTGGAATATGAAAGTTTTTTTTTATGAATCAGCGAAAAAACCTCGTTTGATTAAATTGGATCGAATGCAATACAAAGCATTTAGGTGAGTCCTCATCATCACAGTCATTAACATCTTAGTAGATGTGTTGTGGTTCATAATTGGGCTTCAGCAGCTCGGACAGTTTAAACCCTGTTTAAACAAATTTCCTTATTAGCACTCCCAACCAAAGGGGAAGGCAACGGGAAACCACCCCTTTATTTCACCCACGAAAGTTCAGGTGAGTCCTATATATATATTTTGTGGCTAAACACCCCGTACGGGGTTACGCCGCTTGAGCTCTCTAGATCTATTTTACGAGGTAGATCAGTCCTCATTTTCTTTATTTAATTTTTCTTGTTATTTTTCTCCACTGTTTCCTATCTCTGGTTTTTTCTCTCCATTGTCGTACGCCCGCCCTGTTGAGATCGTTTGTTACTTCTTGTAGCCATGTAGATCTTGGTCTTCCACGTCTTCGTTTACCAGCTGGTGTCCATTCCAATATTGAGAATATTGTCGTAGATGGTCCTGATCTCCATATATGTCCTAGCCATTTTGCCCTTTGCTGTTTTATTTTACAAACTATATCCTCTTTAATTTCGTTTAGTAGTTCATGATTCGTTCTTTGTCTATATTGGTTTTCATTAATTTTTGTTGGTCCTAATATTGCTCTTAGTATTTTCCTTTCTAGTATTCTAAGGTCTTCCTCTTGTTTTTTTGTCATGCTAAGGGTTTCGGCAGCATACATCATAGTCGGTCGAATTATTGTTTTATATATTTTCATTTTCGATTTTTTGCTCAGTAATTTATTTTTTAGAAGCTTTTTATTTGCATAGTATGTCTTATTTGCTGTAATTATCCTTTCTTTAATTTCTGTTTCCCTTTCTCCATTGTTTGCTAATAATATTCCCAAATACTTGTTTCTTACATTCTGTCCTTAATTTGTTGTATTCTTCTTTATATTCTTGTCTATTTGTTCTGATCCACCTTTGTCTTATTTCTATCTTCTTTTTTAACATGTTATGGCAGTCTTGATTATACCATTCTTCTTTTTTGTTCTTTCTCTCTATCCCTACATGTTCAGAAGCTGTTTCATTTATACATTTTTTTATATTGCTCCATTCTGTTTCAATATCCTCTGTATGTTCACAGTATTCCTTCAGTTTTTTGCTTACATCTTCTGCATATTTAATTCTTCTATCTCTAGCATTTAATTTTTCTATGTACCATTTGTTCTTTGTTGTCAGGTGAGTCCTAGGAGCCCTCAAATCTAATTCTGCACCAACCCTTTTGGCAGAATGTAACGAGTCACCTTTGCATTTAAGACCTTTATTGTTGGCAGACAAATGTATTGTTCAATGCCAGTTTAACAATCAAAACAGCTTAATTCAAAAAATATCTTGTCTCTCTTTTGAAAATCTAACAAACATATGGTGGGCAAATAAAAACTCTATGATTCTAACTATTGCTTTTCCCAATCTATTACAGTATTCATTCAGTGGAGAAGTAATTCCATTCTTTGTTTACTTTACTTTACTTTACTTTACAAAATTTAGTAGTACAGGATAAGCTGGAAGACTGTAAACACATTGCAAAATTTATACTGATTACTCAAAATCGTCTGCTCGTGTCGGCTGTGTCATTTACATAGATAATATTCAGAATTATTTTCAGTACAAATTCAAATCAGATAGCTCAATTATCACAGTTGAATTGGTAGCCATTGTCAAGGCGTTGGATTGGATAATTAATAGCACAATATATTTCGAAGGGTATATAATTTTATCCGATTCACAGTCCACCCTTTTCGCATTAATAGAGAAGAAATATACTTTATTGGATTACTAGAATTTCTGATAATAATGTTATTGGCCATGATTTTTGCATTTCGTATTGCAATTTTGTATTGCATTTTAAAGTCTTTATATATCCTCTCAATGGCTGATAACCGGTCGTATTCTTAAAGCTGTTCCAAAAAGTGCAGTTGATCACGCACAGCTTTTAATTCATTGTTAAACTAATTAATTTTATTAGTTTGATTGGTCCTGACTTTATACTTTTCTCTAGGAAAGATTCCAAATAAGCTTCTTCCAGAATATTCATAAATATGTTACACTTCTCACATTCACAAAGTCCCAACTTATTTCAGATATTCTATTATGAAACAGAAAGAGTTCTCTGTATAATTGGTCTTAAAGTAATTTTTTCTTCTTTATCTTATTTACTTGATGGAATGAAAAACCAACCTGTTGACCTTTGTAGTCAGAGAAACAAAGTTCACAGAGTCAGAGAAACAGAGATTCAAGTATCTCAGAATCCAGGAAAATGTTATGAAGAGATTTTCTCCTCGAGTTGACTTAAAAATTGCTCGATTTAAATTGTATAGAATAGAATAGAATAGAAATATGCTTTATTGTCACTGAAAATTATTGAACAATTTTATGGACAAAGCTAAAAAATAAATCAGTCAAATAGTACAAAGAGTATAAAACAAAAACAAATATAGTAAAAAACAGAATAACACAATTTTAAATTAGTAAAATTATTGTATAACCTACATAATTTGTACAGACAACAACAAATGAGACAAATTGTAGCCACTGCTTGAGACACCCAAATGTAATTATAAAAAAATAATTATAAATAATTTTGTTTCTTTGTTATACATTGAGAAACTCGTCAACTGAATAATATGGTCTTTCTGAGAGATAGATTTTTGTCACCTTACGAAACTTAATGAAGGATGTTGCGGATTTAATTTCTCTTGGAAGGTGATTATAAAGTTTCTTTGCACGATATAGAATAGAATTCTTTACTAGCTGAGTGGACGGGATCGGCAAATAAACGTTACAATCCGAATTTCTAATGGAGTAGCCATGGTCAGGTCTATCGGGAAAAATGTTTAGATACTTTCGAATCAAACAAACCGTTTCCAAAATAAATAAAGAGGGAAGCGTCAAAATTCCGTGATTTTTGAAGTAGGTCTTGCAATGAGTTGTTTGTTTGAGACCAAATAGATAACGGATTGCTCTTTTTTGCAACTTAAAAAGAGTATCAAATTGGCCGCTGTACTAGAACCCCAAAATGGAAGCCCATATCGAAGATGGGACTCGAACAATGAGAAATATGCCATTTTGGCAGAAGATAAATTTAGTTCCTTCGAAACAGATCTTATTGCAAAGCAAGCTGAGGCTAGTTTTTTTCTTAAGGAGTCAGTATGCAAGTATACCTAGAAATTTCACGAAATTTACGATATTGATTTGGCTCTCATTCAAAAGCAAGGGTTGCATGATAATGCTACAGTCTTATCCACGTTAAAGCTAAGTAAGTTGGAGTCTGACCAAGCCTTGATTATAAGTAAATCAGCGGTTATAATTGAATGAAGCGTTGAAATATCAGAGCTGCTCCAAGTAATACTGGTATCATCAGCAAATAGAAAAATTTTCCCTTTAATTTTCAAGTAAGTGATGTAAGATTAATGAAAAGTAAAAAAAGAATGGGACCTGATACTGAACCTTGCGGTACTCCACACTCAATATTTTTACAACTAGAGTCGGTGTCATTTATTCTAACCAATTGTTTCCTACCTACCAAGTAAGTTTTGAACCAGTTCAAAGACACACCCCGAATTCCATAGAAATTTAATTTTTTTTAATAGAATGTCGTGATTTACGCAGTCAAAGGCTTTGGAATAGTCGCAGAAAACGGTGGCGGAGGAGAGGTTACTGTTTAGTGATAGATATACATCATGTAACACAGAAAATATGGCATCACTAGTGCATTTATTAGAAAAAAGCCGAACTGATTTTGCGATAAAATATTATTTTTAAGGAGAAAGGGCATAAGTCGAACTTTTATAAGTCTTTCAATAATTTTTGGTAGTGCTGGTAACAAGGCAATAGGTCTATAGTTGCAGGCATCATATTTTTCTCCACCTTTATGAAGAGGAATGACGATGGAAGTCTTTAGGCAGTTAGGGAATGTACCTTTTTCAAGGGAATCATTTACTAGCGAGACCATGACCTCCAAAACATTATGCGGTAGATTTGAGAAAATTTTAATAGATAATCCATCTGTACTACAGGACGATGTGCTTTTTATACTACGAATTGTTGAAATGAGTTCCGTCTTATCAACTGGTCTTAAAAAGAAGGTATCAGCAATGTTTTTTGAATTAGAGAGATAGGAAACTGGATCTTGTTGTATCGAAATAGTGGAGGTTATATTTTTACTCACATTAACAAAGTAATCATTTAGATTTTTGGGGTTAGGAAAAAAAAGGTTTGATTCGCTGTACTGGTTTTATTTCGAAAATCGTTTATTATTGACCAAGTTTCTTTTGAAATATTTTTGGAGCTTGTTAAGCGATTATAAAAGTAGGATTTTTTGGCTACTTTGAGTAGTTTTATATAGCATTTTCTGTACTTATTGATATAATCAGAGATGGGGATACTGTCATTAAATTTTTTAATATATAGCAGAGAACGCATATTTTTCGCAGATATGCGAATGCCTTTGGTAATTCAAGGTTTGTTATGTTTTGGCCTGATGTTTAATAGAGGAAATGCTTCATTAAAAATAGATACAAGTCTATTTAGAAAATCACTAACATTACAGTCAATGTCCCCAGAAGAAAAACTCCAGTCAGAAGTCAAGCATGAATTATAGAATTTACGAAAGTTTTGAGTGGAAAAAATCCTACCTAGTCGTCGGGTTTTTGAGTGAGGTGTTTGTAAACTGCTAAACTTGGTATATACCGCTTCATGATCAGAAAGCCCCCCACTAATAACTGTAGAATGGACGTCAGCGGGTGGAAAATCGGAAACCACATAATCAATTGTCGAGGATGATGTTTTTGAGATTCTTGTTGGAGAATTAACGTGCATTGTGTAACCCGAGTACATCTTGTACCCTAGTTGTATTGATGTCATTGGTACAAAATATTACATTGAAGTCACCTGCCAAGACAATGGGTGTCCCTATACCAACACTTTCCAGAAGTCTCTCTAAAGATGTTAAATATGTCCATCTAACAAAAATACACTTCCTCCTCCAACTGAATCTAATCTGGTCGACAAAAATTCCAGTATAAATCCCTTTAAGTGGACTGCTTAAATCTTCTCTTCTTTCAGCTAATGTTCCGTTATATAAAAAAACATTAATTTTCTTGATTGCAATAAAAGTTACCCGTTTATCTACTTTATTTCGTAATGATCGCACATTTGCATGTAGAATTCGGAGGTTGACGTTTGTTTCATGGATGATATCAGGGATTTTAAGAGCACCTTCCCGCAGATTTAGAAAATGGTTAACAGTCACTCCGTTAGGCCATATTTCTGAACATAAATACCTAGGTCGGTCTTCCATTGGGACTTTGGAAGTTTAATAATTTGAATGTTTAATAATTTAATTTCATAATTTGAATGAGCTGAAATATTTGTCTATTCCAGTTTTTATTTTCTCGCACTTGCAGTTAGTTACCAAATCACAGGAGTGCAGAAAGTCCACAATGTTTTTAGGTGTAATCTCTGGGCAAATCTGGTGACGAGAAAGGCATTTTGGTTTGATCCCTTGAGTGGTTTAAGCCTATTGGTTTGGCTTAGGTCATTGAACCGTTTTGTTTTTTTTTTGTTTAAACTGTTTTCTATCCACCATTTTCGTGGTTTTCTTCCTTTTGTTGATATTGTTGTCGTGCGTCATGTGTCAGTGGCGTGCCTGGAATATGTTTATCATTTGGTTTTGTGTGACTAAGAGTCGACGTATTTCGAAAAAGTCGAATGGGGTTTTCTGCGCATGCTGCTATATAATTACAGCAGCTCTAGTCGCGTAGTTAAATGTAAAAGTAGTAGATGTTGCGGCACTTGGGGCTGGGAAAATTTTACCGACCGTGGGAAAAAGCGGCATCCTTTGATGTTTGCACCTGCTCAGGTGTTCGGGTGAGATAACGCTTAGTGACAAGTCGAATCATTTTTTCTTTTCCTTTCTTTTGTCTTCTTCTTTTCTTTAGCTAATCTGTTTTTCATCTCATGTCACCTTCTTTTATTCACTAATTGAACGTCCACTGGTTGACAGAGAACCATAATAAGCTTTCGTTCTTTCGTCTAGTGCTCGACACAGATTTTTTCTCCCAGTACTCTACATAGGTCTACGATTGTTTCCTCCAATGCTTTATATAGGTATTTTTTATTGTCCACGGCTAGACACAGATCTTGTCGCTAATCATCAAAGTGCCCCACTGCCCAAATTAGATAAACAATATTTTCTTCTATTCGTTTGTTGTCTCCTTTGTATATTTAGATGCTGATATATACAAGGTAAGGTGAGAAAACACAATTCATGTTACAGTGCTAGTGGGGATATGATCACAGACAATTCTTCGATAACCATCAGGCAACAATACCCCGATGCATATTAAAACATACAGAGAACACTTTACGTACTCAACTCAATAAGTGACAGCCCGGTTTGTAAGCGAGTCTGACAGACACCCTAAGTTTACAGTACTACTCTCACAATGTGGTACCTGGCGTATTTCTGTTCGGCAAAAGTGGACCACCGTTTATACTATAAAGGGGCCACCAAATATTCAACGTTGAAATGTGATATAATGTATCGATATGATCAATTATTAAAAAATAGTGACCAAACTCTTATGAGTTGCATACTATATTTTATCTACGATCATAAGTTAATTATTTTAAAAAATCCAGAGTATATAATATACAGAATAAACTTAAAAGGACAGTTTGAACAAAATGAAGTCTTATCAGCAGTCAGTACCTACGGAAAAGGTGCTGCTGACAGAGAAAATAATATTAAAATGGTAGGCAAGCGAAGGAATGAAATTGAGTAAATATATTATGAAAAAAAACATATATTAACAACAAACGTAACCAATTCGGTTCGAACAAATTTTGTTCTTAACAGCATCCACCGCTAGTCGGTACGGTTACACGACCGCCGGGAGAGGTTTTGTTAGTATGGGACAAACAGTCAGTATGAAAGCGAAATGATTGTCTTTTTTCCATCACACACTTGAATAAACATTTTTATTAACTCTATTATAAGATACTTAAACTGAAAACTAAACTCCTGTTGGGTAACTGGCCATTAAAAACATACTTAAAAATTAACTCCGAAAAGAAGACCATCAAGATTTGTCGATCGATTTTCTTATTATTTTAGGTGGCAATACGAACACTAGATCCTAATGTAATAAGATCGGTTTATAATTGGCCAATGCTCCATATCAGATATCTTTGTGAATAATAGTTTCAGTATATGTTTCTTACGATCTGATGCTAGACAACTTTGTTACATTTTATTAAAAAGATGTCAACACGAACACTAAATCCTAATTTAATAAGATCGCTTCATAATTCGCCAGTGGTCCATATCAGATATCTTTGTGAATAATATGTTTTAGTAGACGTTTTTTACAATCTGAGGCTAGACAAGTTTTTTGTTACATTTTATTAAAAAAGTGACAACACGAACACCAGTTCCTATTTTAATAAGATTGGTTCATAATTCACCAGTAATCCATATCAGATATCTTTTGTGAATACTATGTTTCAGTAGACGTCTTTTACGATCTGATGCTAGACAACTTTTTTTTTACATTTTTATCAGATAAAAAAAAGTGACAACACGAACACTAGATCCTAATTTAATAAGATCGGTTGATAATTCACCAATGGTCCATATCAGATATCTTTGTGAATAATATGTTTCAGTCGACATCTTTTACGATCTCATGCTAGACAACTCTGTTACATTTTTATCAGAAAAATGCGGCAACACGAACACTAGATCCTAATTTAATACGATCGGTTCATAATTCGCCAGTGGCCTATATCAGATATCTTTGTGATTAATGTTTCAGTAGACGGCTTTACGATCTGATGCTAGAAAACTTTTGTTACATTTTTATTGAAAAAAGGTAGGAACACGAACACTACATCCTAATTTAATAAGATCGATTCATAATACGCCAATGCTCCATATCAGATATCACTGTGAATAATATGTTTCAGTAGACGTCTTTACGATCTGATGCTAGACAACTTTTTGTTACATTTTTGTTAGAAAAATGGTGGCAACACGAACACTTGATCTTAATTTAATAAGATCAGTTCATAATTCACCAGTAGTCGCTAACGAATATCTTTTGGTAGTCTTAACATCTTCTAAACCTTATTGAACAAATTTTATGATAGTTAACCCTAATATGCTATACATCGTTTTTAAGATCTTTAAATTAATCAGTAACTCATAACAGATACCTGGTAACGTTATTTTGCTATAAAAATTTTAAAAGTCAACTGCAATATGCGATAGAAAAACAGACAACTAAATAGACGCTGGATAATAGGGAACGGAAAACTAATTTATGAAAAATTCTTAAAACACAAATTTAATATTAATATAAAATATGTACATATAACTAAATAATAAAAATAATAAAAAGCCGTGTATTAAAACTAGAATAATCAATAATACTAACACTATAAATACATTTATACATATTTTTAAAATTTCATTTTCTTATAACCAAAAGGAACGGAACTAAAATCTTCTAAAAATTTTCTTTTAGTAGAATGTGGTCGATAATTTTTATGGACTTCCTGTGTTATGACTTGATGTTCTGTTGTTCGTCTAACTTATTTACTTATGATTTTAATACCTTCCGACTTTACAAGTACCATCTTTTTAATAGTATCAAAATTAATTAATTGCGAGTTTAAATAATTAAGGGATATTCCCTTAACTTTGCAACAAAATTTTTCGTCACCATTAGGAAGTATGTATTTATAAGCATAATTTTTGGGGCCTCCAGAAACGAACTCTGAAATATGACCACCACTTAGCTCATCAGTTAAATCACCAATACAGTCACCGGTAGGAAGATCAGGCAGACCGTCTCTGGAAATGTACACAATTGAATCGGTATTATAATATAAAGTACGCTCGCCCACCATGTCTAAATAGGAATACAGGTTTAGGCAGGCTAGAGCCGTAACGTATGAGGCCAGAACGACGTTTACAGTGGAAGACACTGAAAATGCTTCTTCTACATACTCCCACGTAACAACCAGTGTTTCCTCGTTAACAGGAACCACAGTATTTACATAGATCGAGGGATTAATCATCATAGCAAAGAATTCCTTAGGATTGTTTACAATAGAAGTTTTAGGAAGATTTTCTCGCTGTGCAAATTTACCCCAGAACGAATTAAGCATTAATTTAGCCAACGATCTAAGGCCAGGATTCGCCGTTATTTCGGTAAACTCTAACCGAACGTCTTCTATCTGGAAAAACTGTTCGATGTATCGGTTTTTTTCTTCGTCTGTTACACAACCACGGGGCCATCCTGAAGCTTATAACTGTATCCTTATCATTAAATTCCACGTCGTTTGTGGCAAATTTAATGTTGTCGATTTGATGACTTTTATGACCGTTGGAGGAGTCGCAGAAAATTGGCGGGAACTGGATCTTGTTTACTAACCACAGTTTTTCTTTTTTAGTTATTTCTTATTTAGTTTTTCTAATCTATTTTAGTCTATATTTAGTTTTTCTAATTTCTGCTCCAATTAAAACACTTTTTCGCGAAGAAGGTCATTAACTTCATTCAGACTCATCATCAAGGCACTTAGCAGTCCATTATTTTGGACGTAGAGCTTCAGTTTATCCAATATTGATACGCCGACGTTGTCGTTGCAATCGGCACATAAATTTTTTTTGTTCCCTGAGCTATATAGCCCGTCGTCGTCACAATGCACTGGCTGTGAATATATTTCTTGCATTTCATACGTCTAATCCAGTTTTTGACAAAAAAATCACATATTTTACAAAAAACTAAAACTTTTCAAGTCGTCGTTAAGTCAATATCTTCATTACATTTATCTCTACAGACATCTCCATCCTCTTTTAAGATATTTTTGTGCACTCTTATTTTTTCTCTCTCTATTTTTTTTCATTGACCTTTGACCCGTCCCTGTAGAGTTAGCCGACTAACAACAGTACATCATTTTTTATGTATCTTTGGGTTTTCCGAATGACCTTGCAGACTAACATTTTAATTTTAAAGGATGAATTCAGTTCTCACCGCCAACAGATAAAAATCATTCAATTGTTAAATACCTTTAAGCGAACGTAACAACTATACAGAGTGCTTTTTAAAAAGACCTCGGTGCTTGCTACGAAGTTTTAAGAAAATGAAAGTTTTTACTAGACTAGAAATTTATTTTTAACTAGATAGAAATTTACTAGAAATTTTTTCATTTAGTTACTTCAATTTTAGATACTGCAGCTAGTGGTTTTTCATTTACATTAATATTTTAAACAGCTGGTAAATAAATTATTAACCCTCCAGTACACGCGCCCTATTTTCTTACGTGACTACACGCGTGGATTACATTAGTAATCCATACGTACTGGAGTACGAATACGTACTGGATATTGTTTTAATAATTTTTTAATAACACCACTGTAACCTATAATTGGCTTTATTTTATAAGTAAAATATACATTAAATTAAAAAAAAAAAATCGAAAAACAATGAAAATGAAAAAAGAAATACTATAAATCAAAGTTACCTATAACCAAACATTACAAACCAAACTACGTTCTACAATATCCTAAATACAATATCTTAATCTGATTCAGACTGCATGTTTTGTTTTATCTCAGCACAATGTACACATATTTGCTTTAAATGTCCCGGTCAAGTCCACTGATCACAGCTGCTGCACCATTTTCTTGTGCTCTTATTCCTTGCTCGTCCACAAATATGATAACGCCCAAGGGCCGAAGAGCGAGTCGGAACTTCTTTAGGAGTTTCCTTATTTATTTTTAAAAGAAATTTAATTTTTTCTTTTATTTCTGGGAAACATCATATTGTGCACACAACTGGTCAACCAGATCCACACCAAATTTTGTTTTATTGTAATCCGTTATTATTTCGGGTTTGTTCTTGTCTTCTGTTTCAGGATTAAGGCAGGAATCACACTGCTCGACCAGACCGACCGTCCACGATCGACCAAAATTACAAGTCTATGAAAATGTATGCGTTGACTCAGACTGGTGGACCGTCCATCACTTACAGCGACCGACCGCGATCGTCCAGTTTTGAAATTCGGACTTGTTGGAATTTTTGGTCGTTTGGTCGATGAATATGGAACATTTCGCATTCATTTGTGCTGTTTTGAGCTAAGACATTGACCATTGACATTTAAAAATTTGTAATTAACCTATAAAATTGGATTTGTTTTTGTTTCTTTGGATTATGTAGTTTGTATATCCAATACAAAAATTAAGGTTCTATTAATTTTTTGGAAATGCTAAGGAATACTCTGGAATACTAAATTTTTGGAAACAGGACTTGTTCATGCGATAATAATATTGAAATTTTATAAAATCATTTAATAGAATGGGGTATAACACAAATAATTCTCCTTGTTGGTGTCTTTTTAAAAAATGTCTTAAAAAAACAAACTGTCCTACGCCTATAAAGATATCAAATAAGTGATAAATAATTTATCAGTAGAATTATTGCTGCTAATTCTATCCATAATTCAATTTTTTACAAAGAACCCAATAAAATGAAATAACAAAAATGTGGTTATGTTGCTACACACTCCTGACGTCTTGATGGTCGGTCGATCGATCGTGGACGAGTAATGTGAGTTTAAAAATAAAAATACAAAAGTTGGTTGTTCGCCGTCGGACGGTCGGTCGTGGTCGATCGAGCAATCTGATTCCTGCCTAATACTGCTATCATGGTGCATGGTTAAAACAGCTAATACGACCTTATTTTTTTTTGGAACGTACGTTACCAACGTACATTTTTCTTGGAGGAATCCGAATAGTGAAGAATGTTTGTCTCTGTTTTTAGACGTTATAAATTCTTGTGGTAGCTCCCTCTTATTTTTGCGAATCGTACCAATAATAGTTAATCGCTTTTAAAGCAAGACCATGGCCAAAGGTATACTAGTAAACCAGTTATCCATGGTTAAATTTCTGCCCGTTCCTTCTAGGGGTTTAACCATTCTTTTAACAACCTCTGCGCTACTCCAATCAGTTTCACAAGGACCAGTTGGTTGTGTTCCACAGTAAATCTCCATATTATAGGTATATGCATATTTGCTATCTACTAACGCAAATATTTTTATACCATATTTGGATGGTTTACTGGGGATGTATTGACGGAATTGACATTTTCCCCTAAAAGCAAGTAATTGCTCGTCAACTGTTAAATATTCTGAAGGTGTAAAATTTTTTTGAAAATTTTCAATAAAAAGTCCAAAAATGTCTCGTATAGGAGCAAGTTTATCCAGCTCTCTCCTTTGTTGTCTAGAATTAAAGTCGTCAAACCTCAAACATCTCAGTAGAAATCGGAAACGATTTAAAGACATTGTCAAGTAAATAGCTTCAACACCAGTACATTTCTTATTATCCCACATTTGCAAAACATTTAGTCTTCCAGATTTTAGAACACCTCCTAAAAAGAGTATACCAATAAGTCCCCAAATCTCCTCGACGTCGGTCATTTTAGCATCTCTGTAGCGTTGGAAATTTGCTCTTACCTTCTCAATATAAATGTTGGTACAACGCGTAACTTCTTTGACTATATTATCATCTAGCATACATTTGAAGCATTCAAACTGTTTTTTGCGTTTCGAGCTTCTGTTATTGGTGCTGGTAACTTCAAAACAATATTTGTTGCACGAGTTCTTGAAGTAGGCGCAGGACACATCTTACTCCACTTTGTTTTTTTTTTTGTCTTTGCCAAGATAGTATTTTGAAATTATTTTTTCTTCATCTTCTTCCCCTTGAACCTCTACATCACAGTCTTGTTCCGATTCTTGTTCAGAGATGGTACATTCTTGTTCTACAACATCATCAGATACATATTCCTCAACAATATGGTCATCTGAGCAGCTGTCGTCATCACTACCATCTATATTCGGCTCCTGTTCGTTCTCTATTTCATTGTTCCATTCCATTAGCATTTTTTCAAAATTAGGGTCGCCGAATCTTACTTTTTTTGGTCGGGACATTGCTGATAACTAAAACAAAAATAAAAAATAAATATTTGTTACTCTTTTTCACGTAGAAAACTTATGGTACAAACAATATGGTCCGAATAGCAATTTTATAAAATTCAATGGATTACGTATGTAATCCGCGGGTGTACTGGAGGGTTAATAATTGTCAACATTGTAATTCAGATTATATAACAAATGTTAACTTACCGTTATAATATCGACTGTAAAATAAATGTAAAAAATTTTAACTACTAACAATCTCTAAAAAAAAAAAGCTATCATTCGAAGATTAAGAATTGGACGTACCCAATTCTCACATGACCTTTTCTTAATGAAGTCTAGGCCAAAGCCCAGTTGCCAAATCTGCCAAATTAGCTGTGAAACACATCTTTATCGATTGTCTCCAATACACGAAACATAGAACGCAAAATAAACTTAAGTCAATTAATTAAAGACGTTTTAAACTCACACGATCAAGTCTTTGACCTAATTGTTTTCTTGAAAGACATTCAGTTTAACAGAATGTGACCCTTTGTTTCCCATTTACCTTTAATTTATAACTTCTTCTTGTTCTTCTTCTTCTTCCTTCTAGTATGTAGGCTTTAAAACATGTTTCTTTTTCAATATTAGCCTCCTAAATAGTTTAAATTGTCGCACCATTTTTTTCTTGGTCTGTCAATACTTCTTCGTCCCTTTGGTGAATTTGTACTATCCTATTCTCTGCCATTCTACTGATGTGTTGTTTGATTCACTCCTGTTTTCGTTTTGTCACCCATTCATTTATGTTTTCTATATTGCATGCTCTTCTTATGTTTTCGCTTATCTCCCTATCCAACAGACTTCTCCCTGATATTCGTCGGAGTATTTTTTATCTCTGTTATTTCTAGCAGTCGTCTCGTTTAAGATGTGTCAGATCTTGTCCCCGCCGTGTATGTTAATATACATATGTCTAAATGCTGCCTTATATATTCTTGTTTTTGTGTCTTGTCTTAGGTGTTTGTTCTTCCAGATTGTGTCACTAAGAGAACCCGCCGCTTTACTTGCTTTTAAGCTTTGTTGTCGTACTTCTTCTTTAACATCTCCGTAGCTAGTTCCCGTGTCTATTCTCAGACATCTAAACCTTGCTTCCTGCTTTATTATTTTTTCATCAATTTCAATTTTACACCGTAGTGGGTAATCATATTGTATTTCTTGGCTATTGTATTGAAGACATGTGTTAATCTTTGGAGCTCGTCTTCTGTCTCGACGATTAATGCGACGTCGTCTGCATAACATAACATTTGGATTTCTTAGTTCCCCAGTCTGTAGTCATGACCTTTACGTACTGCTTGTATTATTTCGTCCATTATTATATTAAAGAGAAGTGGGCTTAATGAGTCACCCTGTCTGACTCCGCTTTGTACACTGTCTTAGTTTTCCAATTATCTTTACCTGTATTCGATTATGGAGGTAGATGTTTTCGATGATTTGTATAATATTAATTGGTATGTTTCTTTTATTCTTCTTCTTCTTCTAGTTCCACTCCTATCGGAGATTGAAAATCATTCTGGCAATTATAATTTTATTGGTTACTCGCCTGAATAGTTCAATTGAACTGCATCCAAACCATTCACGGAGATTGCGTAGCCACGAGATTTTACGTCTTCCTACGCTTCTTCTACCTTTGGTTTTACCCTGCATTATATTCCTTAGTAGTTCGTACTTTTCACCTCTCATGATGTGCCCCAAGTATTCCAATTTCCTGATGTTTATGGAATTTAAAACTTCGCATTGTTTTCCTAGTTGTTCTAGAACTTGTTCGTTTGTTTTGCGATCCATCCATGATATTTTCAAAATACACATTTCGAATGCTTCTAGGTTTTCAATGTTGGATTTTTTAAGTGTCCAAGCTTCAACTCCATACAAAATGGTAGAGAAAATATAACATCGAAGCATTCTTCTCCGGAGCGATATATTGATATCGCGATTACAAAAAAGTTTTTTCATTCTATTAAAAGTTGACCATACAATTTCAATGCGGCATCTTATTTCTTTTGTCTGATCAGTATCTTCTGTGATCCATGCTCCAAGGTATTTGTACGAAGATATTTGTTCAATTTCTGTATTATCTAGTACTAGCTTAACTTTGATGTTTTGTGCTTTTGTAAATACCATGAACTTGGTTTTCTTCAAATTGATTTTTAGTCCATAATCGTTGCAATATATATTTAGTTGTCCAGCAAGGTGTTGCAGTTCTTCTAGTGTTTCTGCCAGAAGAACGGTGTCGTCAGCATATCTTATGTTATTAAGTGGCTCACCGTTTATTATAAGGCCCTCGCTGATCTCGGCAAGCGCTAATTCTGAGATGGCTTTACTGTATAAATTAAATAACAAGGGTGATAAAATACAGCCTTGCCGGACCCCACGGCGAATCTGGATATCCTTGATCAGTTCGTTTTCAACTTTCAATTTTGCTGTTTGATTCCAATAGAGGTTACAGATGATTCTAATGTCTCTACTGTCTATGTTTTTATTTAATAAAATTTCTTTAAGTCGATTATGCTGCACTCTGTCAAATGCCTTCTTAAAATCAATGAAACAGGCATATACTTCCTGATTAATATCTAAGCATCTCTGCGAAAAAACACTTACTGCAAACAGTGCATCTCGTGTTCCCAGTCCTTTCCTAAATCCCACTTGTGTATTACTTATGCCTTCATCTAATTTCTTATGTATTCTATTGTGAATTACTTTTAAAAACAATTTCAAGACATGACTCATTAAGGCTATGGTGCGATGTTCATTGCACTCCTTTGCATTGGCTTTTTTGGGAACCAGTATGAATGTTGATTGGAGCCATTCTTTAGGTATTATACCTGTTCTATGCTATACTATACTATACTACACCTTGTTTCATTGCATATTCAATTTCTTCTCGTATAATGTCAGGCCCAGTATCATCCTTAAATTCTTTTGGTGCTTCTGTTCTCTCTTTGTCTTCAAAAAGTTGTGCTATGTATTGTGTCCATCTCTGCATTTTTTGGTTTATATCTGTTATAAGTGCACCCCTTTCATCTCTTAGTTGCCTAGTTTGAAGTGTTTTTCTCATTCCTGTTAATTCTCTAATTCTTTTATGCATGTTAAAAAAGTCATATTTTTTCTCAATTTCTTCTAGTTCTTGGCACTGCTCATCTAACATTCTCTCCTTAGCTTCTTTTATTCTCTTTTTTATTAATCGATCAGTTTCATTATATTTAATTGGATTTTTTGTTTTGAATTATTTTCTTTCATTCATTAATAGTAAGTATTTCTTCAGTCATCCAATCTGTATGTTTTCTATTCTTTGGTTTTAAGTTTTCATTTGCTGTTTTAATTATTGCTACTTTTATATTTTCCCATTTCTGATCAATGTTATAGCTACTTTTATTCAGTTCTTGGGCATTACGTAGATTTTCAGTAAGAGTTTTTACAGTTTGTTCCTTTGTTTGTGGTTCCCTTAATCTCTTAATATCAATTCTACTTTCTGTGGGTTTTTTAACCAGTTTTAATTTGGTTCGTAATGTGACTACTATGGGGTTATGGTCTGAACCGATGTCTGCCCCAGGGTAAGTTTTGGCAGACAGTATAGAATTTCGAAATCTTTGTCTAATAAGGACAAAGTCAATTTGATTACGGATTATTCTATTCGTTGTATTACCGGGAGATTTCCATGTATACAATCTTCTTTTTGGTAGCTTAAAAAGTGTATTAGCTATTACAAATTCTTCCGTCTGGCAAAATTGTATCAAACGGTCACCACGTTCATTTCTATTTCCCAGACCATATTCCCCCACATATCCATCCACTCTTCCCTGGCCAACTTTGGCATTGAAGTCGCCCATTACTATTGTAGTGTGATGTTTCTTCATTGATTTTAAGACTTGTTCCAAATCATGGTAAAACAGTTCGATATTGTCGTCATCTTTATCTGCCGTAGGAGCATAAACTTGAATAAAATTTACTATACCTTTTTTAGACTGTAGTTGTATTGATAAGATCCTCTCAGGATAAGAAGTAAAACTTATCACAGAGTAATTGACCTTTTTTGCAACTAAGATAGCAACACCATAGCGATGATTGACCTCGTTGTTACCTGAATTTATTCCATTAACAAATAATGGAACCATTACCATGGTTCCATTATTTGTAATTTGTTTGCCTGAACCTGGCCACTGTACGTCACTTATACCTAAAACATCAATCTGGAGGTTTTCCATTTCAAGCAGTACGTTCGCTAATTTACCACTTGCATATAAACTTCTGACATTCCAGGTTGCTATTTTCAATGTCGTTTCTTTTATACAGTAGGTGTAATACGTCTTCGACTTGAATGCGATCGAAAGCCTTTGTCAAGTCTATAAAATATAGAAATGCTGGTTTATTGTAGTCGATGGTCTTTTCTGTGATTTGTCTTAGTACAAATACGGCGTGTACACAGGATTTTCGGGATCTGAATACTTGTTGTTCATCTGATAAAGTTGTTAGTTTATTGTTTTTCTGGGTTAAGACTGTTGTGGTAAGCTTAAGTGCAGTGTTCAGTAGATTTATACCTCTATAATTGTTGGGTACTTCTATATCTCTTTTCTTGAATATTGGTATCATTATGCTGTTTCTCCATGCGTCTGGTATCTTGCAATGCAATATTAGTTTTTGTATAAGTTTTGTCATCTCTACAGTTATACTTTCTCCTCCGTATTTTAAAAACTCGTTGGTTATTCCATCTGGTCCTGGTGACTTTCTATTTTTGAGTGAATTTATAGCTATTTCTACTTCCTGAAAACTGATTTTTATTTCGTGGCTTAATTCGGGTACGTTATTGTGTTAATTATTATTTTTCTTTGCTTTAAACAGTTCCGTCAGGAATCTTTCCCATTCGTTTGCTGGTATGTCATTGTATTCCTTCAATTCTGTCATTTCTTTCCGTTGGTTTCTTATGAATTTTCATATTTGTTTTTGTGTACCGTAGAAGTCGTTTTCCATCCTTTTTGTAAACTGTTTTCAGTGTTCATTATTTGTTCTTCTTACCAACTGCTTTGTTTCATTTCGTATTCTTCTATAGTTGTCTCGGGATTCTGGGGTATTTAATTTTTGTACTTTGTGTAGGCCTCTCGTTTCTCTTTATATTTCTCTTTTATTTCTTTTCTGAACCATAGTGTATTGTTGTTGTTTCTTTTGTTCAGTGTGACTTTGCGTTTTCCTAGAGCTTCTGTTGATGCTTCTTCAATGTTGTTTTTAATTTTCTCCCAGCCCTCATTTATATCTTCGATATTGTCTATTTGTTTTAGCTGTATCTTCTGTGCTAGCCTCCTTTGGTACATTTCTCTTGTAGAGTCGTTCCACGGTGATTCTACATTGAATTTTGCCTTAGTGATTTCTTGTAGAAAATTTTGTTTTGGTGTTATTTTCATTGTTATCTTTGCTAGTACTAGTTTGTGTTCACTCCCTGCGTCTGCTGAGTTTAAAGTTCAGATATCTAAAATTTTCTTTGGGTGGATTTTTCTATTAGTGACTATAAAATAAATCATAGAATTATGCCCCTGGAGTTTTCAAATGTATACAGGGTGAGTCATGAGGAACTTTACATACTTCTATCATATGTAGAGTCCCTCAGGGAGCATATCATGTGGCCACTAAAAAATGTCAACTCCTCTTCTTTATTAATTAACAGGGTGATTTGTGTAATTGACCATTTATCTCATTTTACTGTAGTCTTTATACGGCTCATTTGATTTTTTTAATTTTTGCATGATACAGTACACTACTATCAAGCATTCGACTGGTATTAGCTAAACTAAAAAATTCCAGGACTGGCTTGGGAAAAATTAATTTAGGGAACCCTATTAAATATTACACCCTGTATATACATATTTTTTAAAATGCAATAAGTGATTTTCAAACTAAATAAATAGCCAATGAAAACGACATATGCGACAATGTTGTCGAACTTTTATTAAATTTTTAGTGAACGATCAAATCTTACCAAAAATAGAACAACCATAATGAAGTATCAAATTATAAGGTATTAATTTAAACAAATGTTATAAATTTCAAACATTTTAATTAAAATGAGTTCCTACAACATAATCTAATACGTAGAAAATAAACATCTTTACTGTCACTTTGTATTATCTCTACGATAGAATCAGTTGTTTTTCAATTTTAAATTTTTACTCATAGAGTATTGGGGCATTATTTTCGATAAATAATAAATTAAATTGATTAAAAAGTCAAACCTCTTGTATGTGTTAGTTTTTTTTGATTGTAAATGATTAAAATTTTATGTCAAATAGTAATACATTGCATCAACCGTACTAAATAAAAATAAATCTAAAAAAGTTTAAATGAAGGTTGGCGTTGACCGTTTGACGTTTCTTGATATTTTATACCCATTGTCATTATTGTCATTATCAATTGTTATTTATGTGTACAAGAATACATATTTCTTCTGTCATATCTACGTTAAGTACATTGTGTTAGTTTTGGTAGAGCTTTTGTTACTTTCGTTCAAAATGCCACATCAGTTTTCGACCACAGAATATGCAGACATAATATTTGTTTATGGATTCTGTAATGGGAATGGTAGGGCTGCTAGTAGAGAATATCGCAGGAGATTTCCTAATCGTCGAACTCCCAGTCATCCAACATTTGGGTCAGTTTTTAATTATTTGCGAGAAAATGGCACTTTTCCTAGTGGAACAACAGAGCGACATGTAGATGAAGCGCAGGAAGATGACATTATGGACGCCGTTACTATGAACCCTACAATAAGCACTAGACAAGTAAGTCGAGAACTCAATTTTACTCAATCAAAAGTAAGTAGTCTTACAAAAAAATAACCTATACCCATATCACATTCAAATGGTTCAGCGACTACATGCTGGAGATGAGATCGATATGTTGGAATTTTGTAGGTGGATTAACAATAATCGACCAACGCAATACAGGACACTATTTACAGATAAAGCCCAATCTACCAAAGACGGGATAAATAATTCAATATAAGGTTGAATGTTCGAATAATTAAACTTTGAGGGTATACAAGGCAACTATCGAACACGGTGATTAATTTAATCTTGCCCAAGTACTTTCGATCATTAGATCATCTTCAGGGGCATTTCGTCAGTTGTGGCCTATCCGACATAGTAGAATGTCATAAATGTAAAATTTGGACATAACAATACAAAATACAATACACTAAGACAAACAAACACTTTAAAATTTATAAGGAGAAGCCGGAGACAGAATGACAGAAGACAGATTCTGTCTCCGGCTTCTATACAACATGTAGCTTCTCCTTATAAATTTTAAAGTGTTTGTTTGTCTTAGTGTATTGTATTTTGTATTGTTATGTCCAAATTTTACATTTATGACATTCTACTATGTCGGATAGGCCACAACTGACGAAATGCCCCTGAAGATGATCTATTGATCGAAAGTACTTGGGCAAGATTAAATTAATCACCGTGTTCGATAGTTGCCTTGTATACCCTCAAAGGATAAATAATTCACGAAATTCACATGTGTGGGCAGAAGAAAATCCCCATGCTATTCGAGAACGTCGTTCTCAGTTAAGGTTTTTGGTTAACGTGTGGATTGGTATCATAAATAACCAATTAGTAGGTCCTCACTTTTTTGATGGTCCTTTAACAGGGCAGATCTATTTGAACTTTCTACAAAATATTTTCCCGAATTTGCTTGCCAACGCGAACGTTGCTATCCGAGGGATGTATTTTCAGCATGATGAGGCACCCCCACACTTTTTACTGGCAGTGAAACATCTCAATAATGTTTATGGCAACAGGTGGATAGGACGTGCAGGTCCTATTTCGTGGCCTTCAAGATCCCCTGATTTCAATCCCGTTGATTACCATATTTGGGGACGATTGAAGCAACTAGTTTACGCAGTGAATATTAATAACCGACAACAATTAATTGATAGAATTATACATTGTTGTAATACTATTAGAAACGATCCCCAGAGTATCCGTAATTCAATACGTCAATTAACAATTCGGCAACAAAAATGTGTACAGGCTGCAGGGTTCCATTTCGAAAATCTATTTTGAATTATTTTTATTTTGTTATTGTTATTTATTTATTTATTTATTTATTTATTATTGTATCTTTTCCAGTTCTAATTTATGGGTTTATCATAACTATGTACATATTTTTAGTTTTTTTTTAATTGTTCTTCGTTATTGTTAGTAGTTACTGTTTTTTGTTGTGCAGTGACTCAGTTTATCATTTCAATTAAAATGTTTGAAATTTATAACATTTGTTTAAATTAATTACCTTATAATTTGATACTTCATTATGGTTGTTCTATTTTTGGTAAGATTTGATCGTTCACTAAAAATTTAATAAAAGTGCGACAACATTGTAGCATATGTCGTTTTCATTAGCTATTTATGTAGTTTGAAAATTACTTATTGCATTTAAAAAAATATATACAGGGTGTAATATTTAATACGATTCCTTAAATTAATTTTTCCAAAGCCAGTCCTGAAATATTTTAGTTTAGCTAATACCAGTCGAATGCTTGATAGTAGTGTACTGTATCATGCAAAAATTAAAAAAATCAAATGAGCCGTATAAACACTACAGTAAAATGAAATAAATGGTCAATTACACAAATCACCCTGTTAAGTAATAAAGAAGAGGAGTTGACATTTTTTAGTGACCACATGATATGCTCCCTGAGGGACTCTACATATGGTAGAAGTATGTAAAGTTCCTCATGACATACCCTGTATTTATACTGGAGCTTATGGTCGAAAAATGTATTATTGATTCTGAGTTCGTTAAAAGTACAGAGATTAGTTATGAGTTCTCCATTTGCGTTAAAATGGTTTTCATTAAATCTTTGTTTTACTCCTGGAACTATTTCATTTCCGATTCGTGCATTAAAGTTACCCATAAGAATTAAGGGCTCATCATGAGGTATTTCATCCATGGTTTGCAATTGTTCGTAGAATGTCTCTCGTTCCTCCTTAGGTTTGCAGTCCTCGGGACTATAGATAGATATGACATTTAATTTGCAGTAGTCCATTTATGATGTTCATATGTATTATTCTTTCGGAGATATAACGGCAGTTATTTATGTTGTATTTAAATTTTTTATGGACAAGTATACCTACGCCTGCTCGCGCTTGTTCTTCTTTTTTCACTACACTGTTGCTAAGAAATATTGGTTAGGCTCTCTTTGGCCTTTACCTTTCTTCTTGGTTTCTTGGATTGCACAAATGTCTATAGTTTTATTTATCAGTTCTTCTATTATCTATTGGTCTTTATTGTTTAAAGAAGTAATGTTCCATGTTACTAATCTGATTGAGGTATTATTTTTTCTTTTCGTTTTCCTTCTCTTTGCGTGGTTCGTCATCTTAGGTTTCGTCTGGTTCCGAGGCTTTATATCGGTTCTTCGAGCCTTGATTTCTTTTACAATGGGTACGATGTTAACCTGGCCCTTCAACCCTCGTCTTTTATCCGGGCTTGGCACCGGCTGGGGGCATGAACGCGGCTTCTGAGCTACTCAATCCACCCAGTCATCGCGCTCATAAACCCCAGGCAAAGTCTAATTTTTAACTTAGTGATAAAACTTGTATTTGGTAATAGGTTCTTATTTAAAGCTTATAAATCAACTGTTCTTCTTTTTCTAATATCGTCTTTCTAGTATCGTCTCCACTAATGAAGGTTGGCTATAACCATTGCAAATTCATCTCTATCTTCTGCTTTTCTTAAGAACGTCTGTTTGTTTAACCTGGTCCAGTCGCGAATGTTTTTCAGCCAGGATATTTGTCGTCTACCAGGACCTCTTTTTCATTCGATTTTACCCTTCATAATCAGCTGCAACAACTTTTACTTCATTCATTTCTAAGTATGTGCCCCAAATATGCTGTCTTTCGCCTTTTAATGGTGGTCAAAAGTTCTCTGTCTCTTCCCATTCTGTGCAACACTATTTCGTTTATAATATGGTCGGTCCATGATATCTTCAAAATTCTCCTATAAAGCCACATCTCAAAAGCTTCTAGTTTTTTCAATAAGTCAACATTAACAGTTCAGGCTTCGACACCATAAAGAAGAATAGAGTGAATATAACATTTTACCATCCGATATCGGATTTGCAGATTGAGTCTTTGGTTACTCAGAAATTTCCTCATTTTCAAAAAGGCTGCTCATGATTGCTTTATTCTTGAGCTAATTTCTGATTTCGGATTCAAATCATCCGTAATCCAGACTCCTAAGTATTTTATTTTGTCCACTTGCTTATTATCTTCATTTTTAACTGGACTTTAACTTAACGTTTGCAGGTATGTCCCACTTTTAGCGATAATGACTGTATCGTCAGCATAACGGATGTTATTTATATTTTCACCAGATTAACTGTAGCAATTAGTAATATATTCTTATTGTAATTATTATACATAATATTGTTTGTGTTAATGGCCATTTCAGCCGAGACACGTTAGTTTTAAATAAATACGACTGGATCAAAAATTTACGTTAGTCAACAAAACAACTACGTTTTCAATATTTACATGGCGAAATAAAACGAATATTCATAATTTAATTGGTAATTTTAAAAATAGATTATTGTCTATAATTTCCAATTCAATCATTATGTATTCGTCACTAGATATAATTTACTAAAGGAATTTACTATGGAATTGCCGCACTCTCTTAACGGCTCCAGCGGTCAATCATTCTATTCGCAAAAAAAGATCACTCTATGTTCTCGTTGCATAAATTACTATTAAAGGATTCAAAATATGATGAAAATGTTAAGTAGAAGATCTATATCAATAAATTAAGAATGTAAATTTCCACAACTTTGTTAAATTTGATGAATATTTTTCCTTTTTGAACAGGGACCTTTTAAAGTGATCCATTTATAATTTTTTATTCCACCACTTTTATCTTCCAGCCTTGTAGATGAAAAAGTACAGTTCACCAAAAATAGCTAAAAGTCTGAAAATAACCATGCGCATGATGCGCATTCGTCATCCGACGGAACTCGCACTGAGCGTCCGAACCGCAAAGGAGAGTAATTTCCAAATTTGCAAATCTGTGTTGTGTACCTATATTAAACATGGAGTTTAAATCGAATCTGAAGGGATTTTTAAATAATCAGACACGGGAAGTGATAGCAATTTTGATTCATTTTATGAGAAAGGAAGCCAAAGACAATAAACCGTGTAGAAATTTGGAAAAAGTGCACGAGCGTGTGGTATTGGCAACAAGTGTTAGTTTAAGCAGCGTTTAAAAAATTGCTCGGAAAATGCAATTAATTGAAGACGCTAATGTTCCTCATTTGTAACAAAAAAAAAGAGAAAAAAAAGCGCTTCAAAAGCGTGCTTGGACGATTTTGATATTGTAACGAAAATTTTTACCACAGGGTAAGATTATGGGGTTAAAGATAGGGCAAGCAAAATAAACGCTAATTGTGTGAACGGCACTCAGAGTTTGTTAGGAGAGCTGGGGTCGTAGATAAGTAAAAGATAAAGGGGGGTCGATTGGGCAACTACAGAAAAAAGAAACAGGAAACACCTCTAGTAATTTAATATAGGGCGCCACTTTGAGGTGCCTAATTATACCTATTACAACCACCAGTTGTAACTAGTGAAATAATTATTAAACATAACAAACATTTTTTTTTTCTAATAAAACTCAAAGAAGGGGTTAGTTAAAAAATAAACAAAATGTTAAGAAAACAAAATTTAACATTTATTTTGTCTTACCACAAACAGTTCAAAAACATAGAGAATACAAGAATACTCAAAAAAGACAATACAAAAATATTACGCCAATAGTCGCAAAATACAAAAATACAAAAAACTTCTTCTTCTTCTTCACGTGCCATCTTCTCTAAGAAGGTTTCTCAACCATCATGGCAATTCGCACTTTCGACGCCGCTGCTCTAAAGAGGTCAGCAGAAGTGCAGTTAAACCAAGTTTTCAGATTATTCAACCAGGAGATGCGTCTTCTTCCGCGACTCCTTCTACCCTGTATTCTTCCTTGCATTATTAATTGCAACAAGTTGTAACGCTCGCCTCTCATAACATGTCCCAGATATTGCAGTTTTCGGACTTTAACTGTATTTAAGACCTCTTTATCTTTACCCATTATTTTCAACACTTCGACATTAGTGACTCTATCTATCCAACTTATTCTTATATCCTTCTGTAAGTCGAAGACTCGAAGGCTTCCAATTTGTTCGAAACATCTTTCTTTAAAGGCCAAGGCTCCAACCCATAAAATAATACGGAGAACACGTAGCATCTCAGAAGTCTTATCTTTAAAGAAATTAAAATATCCCTGCTGCAGAGTACTTTTTTTAGTTTGTTGAAAGAATTTCTTGCCTGTCCTATTCTTGCCTTAATCTCTTCTGTGTACTCATTATTTTCATTAATTATTGTACTCAGATATTTATATTTTTCAACTTTTTTAATTTGTTCTCCATGTATTGTTATGCTTTCTTGGCGCTGTTGGGCTTTTGTAATTACCATAAATTGTGTCTTTTTTGTGTTTCTTCACAGTCCGTTTTCTTCACTGACTTCTACCACTCTGTCAACCATTTGTTGTAAATCCTCAAGACATTCCGCTAATAAAATAGTGTCGTTGGCAAACCGTATATTATTGATTGGTCGGCCATTTACTTTTATTCCCATAATTAGTTCTTCTAGTGTTTCCTGGATTATTTCCTCTGAATACAAATTAAACAAAGTAGGAGACAGGACACAGCCCTGTCTCACGCCCCTCTCAATCTGTATTTCATTTGAAAAGACGTTGTTCTCTTTTAATAAAACTTACATGTCATCCATTACAAACTCTAGGAGTTAGAGATACTACAAAAAACTTACAAATGTTACCGCACAGAGGTTAAGCTTTTTTTAAACAAAAAAAAAATGAAAATCAAAAATAATAAAGCGAGCTGTCTTATGTAAACATTAAATTTAAAATAGAAACATTTAAAATGACAGCTAAACTCAAAACCTAAAATTTACAATTTTTAAATATTACAATTTCTAAATTTTAACGAAAGCAATTATTATTTTATAAAAAAAATTGTTTCTCTTTACTTTAAAATTTGAACAAAATGTTACCTGGATTTTTCACTAAAACACTTTGAATTTTCTGTAACTGGACGTCACTGGAATTTCTAGAACCATAACTGGGGGTAGACCTGGGCTTCACTCTCTGTGCAACGAACACACGAACAAATATATCTCCATACTGCCAAAAGTCTTGGATGGTAACTAGGGAGAAACAAAATGAGGAAGGAAACGACAATTCTTCCAAACCTCACTCAAAACATTAACTGAACCATTAATTTCACACTGCTACACATTTTGTGTGAAAAGGGGCAAAAAAACAGAAAATTTTACAAATTCGATATGAATTTGGACATAACGCTGAACCGCTCTTGATCGCAGCTCCAACTAGAGTAATCTAATTATCCTCAAAATTAATTCATATAAGTAAGAATAAACAAAGCACTTAAAATAAACAAAACACAACGAAAATTAAGACGTAGATTCTTCTTCTTCTTCTTCGTTAACCATTTTCCATCCACTCCTGAATGTAGGTCTCTCCCAATTGCTTCCATCTTTCTCTATATTGCGCCAATCTAATCCACTGTTTGCCTGCCACTGCTCTTATGTCATCTACCCATCTTTTTTGAGGTCTTTCCATAGTTCTTGTTGTCGTCCTTGGTCTCCATTCTAGAATTCTCCGTGTCCACCTGTTGCCATTATATCGGGCTACGTGACCTGCCCAGCGCCATTTCATTTTTGTAATTTCTTCCACAATATCCCTAATCTTTGTTCTACGTCTTATCTCGGTGTTTCTAATCTTGTCTCTTAGTGATATTCCAAGCATGGTTCGTTCCATTGCTCTTTGCGTTGTTTCTAATTTTTTAGCAGATTTTTTTGGTAACGGCTACTGTGTCCAAGCCGTAGGTATAAACTGGTAGTATACATGTGTTATACACCTTTTTCTTTAAGTTTATAGGAATGGAGGTGTTTTTCAAGATAATATGTGCTAGTTTGCCGAAAGCGCCCCATGCCAGTTGTGTTCTTCTTTTAATTTAAGCATCTTGATTTGGTTTTCCTAGTTTGATAACATGACCTAGATATACATAATGTTCAACATTTTCTATGGTATGACTTTGTATTGTTATATTTGTCTGATCTCGGCTCAGTATTTTTGTTTTGCTGTAGTTCATTTTTAAGCCTACCGCTCATGAAACTGCATTTAATTGTTGTAACATATCATTTAGTTCTTGGATATTATCGGCTATTAAAACTATGTCATCTGCGAATCTCAAGTGGTTTAAGTATGATCCGTCGACGTTGATACCCTTATTGTTCCGTTCCAGTTTCTTAAAAATATCTTCTAGAGCAAGGGTAAATAGTTTGGGAGAGATGGTGTCTCCTTCTCTTACTCCCCGTTGTAGTCTTATGGGATTAGTTTTTGTGCTTTCGTCCAGCTTTATATGCATGGTTGCATTTTCATATATGTTTTTAATTATGTTAATGTATCTTGAATCTATGCGTGCATTTTCTAGAGATTCAAGCACTGCCCATAATTCGATGGAATCGAATGCTTTATGGAAATCGACGAACGCCATATGAATTGGAACATTATACTCGGTGCATTTTTCTATCAGTGTTCTTACGGTGTGCAAGTGGTCTATGGTATTAAAATGTTTTCTGAATCCAGCCTGCTCGATAGGTTGATAGAAATCGAGCTTATTGCCTTTCCTCGTTTCTCACCCTATCTGTCCATGGTATGCGGAACATTCTTCGCAACGTCCACATTTCGAAGGCCTCCAACTTATTAATGGAAGGTACTCTTAACGTTAATGTTTCCATGCTGTATATCAATATGAACCATACATAGCATTTAACCATCCTGTAGCGGAGATTAAAGGAAAGATTGCGGTTACATAGTAGCGGTTTAAATTTGATAAAAACTTATCTTGCTTGTTCGGTACGGCATTTTATTTCTTGTTGAGGATCCCATTAGTCATTTATCATCATTCAGAAGTATTTAAACGTTTTCACTTGATCGATTGGAGCATTATCTACTTGCAGTTGTATTCTTAAAAGGGTCTTTTTTCTTATTGCCATGCATTTAGTTTTTCCAGCATTTATCTTCAAGCCCTATATTTTTCCTACGTTGTTTATTTTATTTACCATCAACTGCGTATCATGTTCGTTGTCTGTTATTATCGTGGTGTCGTCGGCATAACGAATGTTATTTATCGGCTAACGAATGTTATTTATTGCCTAATAAACAAATAATATTTTTACCTTTTTCTACTACTATTACATGAATAATTCTATAACCAAATTTTTGTAAGATGTAAATAATATTTACCACAGACGTTGATAATAGGAGAAAATGTTTACTAATAATTTTATTACGGCAAAATATTGTTCAAAAATAATAACATAAATAAAATATTGTTCTGAAGCTATTTCTTTGTAGCATCTTATGCAATTCACTATTTTAATAGAAAATAAGCCACAATTTATGTTAAAAATTAAATTTATTGACCTATTAAAATGGTAGTTGCATCCATGCAGTCTAACATCTGGGAAAACAGTTTTAAGAGCTTGAATAACAGCATCTTCAAAATCAAGCGTCACTGTTGTTGGTTTCCATCCGCCTAGTTTTTTGTCAGTATTGTAAACAGACTTCTATACGTTTTCATTTGTTTTTGTTTGGTACAAGCGCATACAACACAGGAACAATTCTTGTTTCGTCGTCAGTGCTGCCCATATCAACATGCGTGGTATATATTTGTGTAAACTGTTTGGAGGAGCTCTTAAATGTACAGTCGACAAAAAAATCTGTTTTTGTTGCTAACGTTTCCTTTGCTTTCGAAGTCGAAAAAACTTTAAATTCTTTCACCTTCTTCAGTATTAGGTATTATATATTCAGGATATTACTATGGGGGTTGAAAACTTGGCACAGAAATTATTGGGGGTGGAGATAGGGCAAGCAAAATAAACGATACTTATTCGAACGGCACTCAGGGTTTATTTGGCGAGCTGGGTCGTAGATAAGTGAATGGCACAATGGGATTATGTAGGTGCAACTACAAAACAATGAAACAAAGGGGTACTTTCATGAATCTCCTTGACAAATGGACAAACAAAACAACAACAAGGATCTTTAGCTATTTAAAATGGACGCCGCTTCGAAGTATCCTCCTGCTGGATGAAGGAAAAAGGCTCTTCCTTACAGAGACCAAATAAAATGACCGCAATGGCCACACCCTAAAATTTACAATATTAATTATTACGATTTAAATTGTTATGAATGCAATTATTATTAGAGAAAAAAATGTCTATCTTTTTACTTTAAAATTTAAACACAAAAAGGTTACCTGGATTTCACTAAAACACACTTTAAGATTTCTAGGGTTACCTTTTCTGCCACACGATCAAATCCATCTTCAAACTGTGACAAATACAAACTTGAGGTTGAAAGTTTGTAACACAAAGTTTGGACTGGACTTCTTAAAAAACAGGAATATGTAAAACTGGACACAATGGCAACATGTGGTTACCTTTCAAAATTGTTGCAGGAGACACAAATGTCTTACAAACATAGAAATAGTGATTACTCTTACTCTTACAAAACTGACACGTTACATAGAGTATAATTCCACTATTTTCAACAAATTTTGCTGGCTCTTCAACTAATTAAATAAGTCTGTCCCCTTTGACCAAATCTTCCAACTTTCCAACCTAAAAACTTGAATTCTCTCGACCCTCGATGTTCTCTATCGGCTTACCGGCTCTTATACCACCGTTTTCCCTCTCCAACCCGTTCTCGCAACGAAATTCTTGACAAATATGGTATTTGACCTTCAATCAAACACCTTATAAAATTGTAGAAATAAACAATTATATGGATTATTTAACTTCGTAACCGAATTCTTTCTTTATGGAGTTTGAATGTAAACAAAGACATCACAATTTATATATAGCGCAGGAGTGTACTAGAAAATTTTTATACATAAATATTAAATAGTTTAAGGAATTCTCTGCATGCTACAAGACGACGCTGGTTCTGGTCCGACACCAGTTTGTAAATGTCTTAAACGACAAAGTGTAGACTTACGTGAGGCATACTAAGGAATTTCACTCATAAAATTAAGTCCTTTTGTAAATAGTTTTTCGAACTCTTCCTTGTAAATATCTGGGGTTGAAAGGTCTTTTTCTCGAGCTCTCTTTTTTGAAATGTACGTAGCCTTTTTTACTTCTAAGAGAGCTACATCGGGACTACAGGTGTGTTGGTTTACTTCAAGTAATTCCGTTGGTTTTGTCTTCATCCTCCCTTTACAGTTATGGTGACGTTTTTTTACACATACCCAAGTTACATCTTTCTTATTCTTTCTATATTTTGATATCCTGCGTGAAGAGCAGAATGTTTTCCCTTGGTTGTTACAATCACTTCAAAATTTTCCATTATTAAAGTTGTTACGTACTGCACTAAACAATCTCCCAAACTAACAATGTACAAATAAGCAATTTAATTAAAACCAGCCTGTGAGAAATGTTCACCCCTAAGAATTACGTTCGGGTGTAACAATTCATTGGAGCGAAGTGTGTTAGCTCGAGTAAAAACAGGAGTCCCCCACCGCGCTCCAATGCTCCAGACCATCCCTTTCCCCCCTGTAGCACTCTGATGCGCGATAGAGGCACAACTATCAGCCAAATGCTCTTCATGTGGAGGTCCTGGATAATAGAACCCCAACATGGTTTCCTAACCGAATGCAAAAACTCAGAACTGCGCATTGTCGCTATATTCCTGTTATCTTAATGTGGCTTATCCGCGAACTAACAATATACAAATAATATGCATTTGTTTTTATATTTAGATTTTGGTAATTCTCCCCCCAACCTTTATAATTAGGCAAATACAAACTTTCCAAAAATCCGTAATGAGGGGATTATTGTGGTTTAGTCATTACTGTTTTTATTACCTATTGTTCGAAATATAGATAAGCGGATTAAAATATTTCAATAGGGTCGACTGGGCATGCTAATAACCCGGGTGGTTACTTATTTTAGGGCCTTTTTAGATTTCTAGCATTTAAATAAAATGTCTGATCGCAAGTGTAACGTTACCTTCCAAAATATTTTAGATTGACCGCTTTTGCAACGAAAATTACCTTGACCGCATATGCAACGACCGCATCTGGACCTATTTCGAATAATCGCTGTCTTCTAATGACTCATAATGAGTTGGATCTTTCAAATAGTCGTCAAATAATTCTATACAAAAAGTATTTTCCTGTGATATTTTTTTATTGTAACTGGAATATTTTTTCGTCAAAAATAATGTATGTTGATTTTTTAATTCATCAAATAGGCAATAATTTTTATATTATTTTAACCTTATTTGATATTTTTAACATACGTTAAAAACGTATTGAATGAAGAGCCACGAGAAAATAAGGTAGCCCTAATTTAATTCACTAGAATTCTTATCGAGATCATTTGAATTATTTATCGCATTTGCTGTTTCCAAAATGCATTTTGTTCTATTACTAGTCATTATAAAAAAATTATCGTAATCAGTCACTAAACGCTCTATAATCGAATTAACAAATGCTGTCACGCGTTGTATACACTTGAATACGTTGCGGCAACTATAAACAAGATCTAACAAGTCTGGTAGCTAACCTTGCCAAATGTACGCACCTGATAATTAATTTCTGGGAGTAACCGACAAATGACCGCCCTGCCTGGAGGGACAAAACTTCCCACCACTCCAGAGCGGTTATTAGTGACCGACATATTTTATCTAAGTTATAAATTTAATTTTCATATAAATATTCACGGATTCTACAGTATTTACTGCCTTTCCTCGCTCAACCGTTCCCATCTCTCTCTGCTGTCCCATTATCCATCGTTTAGGCCTCTCTTACTCATGGCGTCGTCTACTTCGTTCCTCCAAGATCTTCGGAGTCGTCCTCTTTTCCTCCTTCCTATGTGGCTCCATTCAGTTATTCTCTTTATCCATCTGCTGTCGCTAGTTCTTCTTACATGTCCATACCACTTTAGTCTTTTTTGTTCTATATGTGTTAGTATGTCTGTTTCTATTGATGTTCTTTGCTTTATTTTGTCATTACTTCTCCTGTCTATTGTTGTTACTCTGCAGCATCTTCGCAGGCGTTCCATCTCTGTTGCTACCGTTTTACTGCTGTTTTTCTTGTTTATAATCTAATTTTTAGCCCCATGTCATAATACTTTGCACTAATTTGTTATAAATCTGTGTCGATAAGTTGTCGAATTACTGTTCTTGTTTGTCCTAATCTTTGCGTAATTTCTTCCTCTGTTGTTGCCTTTTTCGTGATTATAAACACCAAGTATTTGAATTTGTCCTTTCGTTTGATTGTTACGTTGTCTCAATCTGTCGATCTTCTATGTCTTCTTCACTTGTAGATAGGTACTCTGTTTTCGCAAGGTTAATATCTAGGCCAGGCTTGGTATATTTTTCTTGTAGTTTCTTCATCATGTAGCTGAGGTCGTCTTAGTCTTGTGCAATCTCTACTTGATCGTCTGTAAAGCTTAACGTATATAGGTATTCATTCCGTACCGGTACTCCCATGCCTTCGCATTTTCTTTTCCATGTAGTCAAGGCTTTCTCTAAGTATATTTTGAATAGGGTTGGAGTTGTGGAACAACCCTGCAGGAGCCCTTTTGTCGTGGTGATGTCTCCTATGATACTTGTCCCCACTTAATGGACACTTTATTTTCTTTCCGTCTGTATTTCTAATTTGTACATTGCCTCCCATAGTTCTGACCTTGCTACAGAGTCATACGCGTTTCTCAGGTCCACAAATGCCAAATTTATATCTCTATTTTTTGCTTTTTTCTTTTCCAACATTTATTTCAGTGTGTATATGTGGTCTATGCATGATCTTCCTGCGGTGAAGCCTGCCTGATCCTCCCCGATTTTGCCTTTTATCGCTTGCTCTGTCTTTTCTCGCAGTATCTTCCCATATAATCTTCCTATTGATGATATTTCGCTTATTCATTTGTAGTTTTCGCATCTATCTCTTTTCTTAAATATAGATGTCATATATGACTCCGTCCATTCCTTTGGGAGCTGTTCTCCATTTATGGCTTTCTGAAATATGCATTGTATGATCCGGTGTAATTTTTTGAGCCGTATTTTATAAGCTTAGATGAGATGCTCTCAGGTCCCGGTACTTTCTTATTTTTGATTGCTTTTATGGCCGTTCTCATTTCCTTATCTGTTATTTTTATTTATTGTTGTGGGGATCTGCTTCGTCTTCGCATGTTTTCTTAGTAGGTAGATAGTGTTCCTTCTGGAGCGGAAGTGACGTCACACGTCGATCGTCAAGCGTACGTATCCTCATGGGCCAAGGCCACGCCCCCCTCGTGACGTAGGAACGTGCCTAGGGTCTCGAGGCCACGCCCCTCGACCAATGGTGACGTAGGAACGTACCTCGTGTCTCTAGACCACGCCCCTCGGCCAATGGTGGCGTAGGAACGTCCCCCCATGTCTTGCTGACCAATGGTGGACGTTCTCGTGACGTCGGAACGTGTCGTCGACCAATGGCAGCATAGCAGCGTCAGTGGTGGGAATAGCAACACCCCCAGCGACCAATGACAGCTCAGAATTTGAATAAACATCATAGAAATGGCGGTCTAGCGATGAGGAACCAATGGTGACATAGTAACGCCCTCCTCGTGACGTCGGAACGTGTCGTTGACCAATGACAGCATAGCAGCGTCAGTGGTGGGAATATCAGGCCAATGGTGGCATAGTAACGCCCTCCTCGTGACGTCGGAACGTGTCGTCGACCAATGACAGCATAGCAGCGTCAGTGGTGGGAATATCAGGCCAATGGTGGCATAGTAACGCCCTCCTCGTGACGTCGGAACGTGTCGTCGACCAATGACAGCATAGCAGCGTCAGTGGTGGGAATAGCAGACCAATGGTGGCATAGGAACGTCCCCCAATGGCCTGCTGGCCAATGGAGGACGTCCTCGTGACGTCGGAACGTGTCGTTGACCAATGGCAACATAGCAGCGTCAGTGGTGGGAATAGCAACACCCCCAGCGACCAATGACAGCTTAGAATTTGAATAAACAACATAGAAATGGCGGTATAGCGATGAGGGACCAATGGTGTCATAGTAACACCCTCCTCGTGACGTTAGAACGTTTTTCTCGACCAATGATGCCACAGAAACGTGTCCTCAACCAATGGCGGACATCCTCGTGACGTTGGAGGCCAATGGTGTGCATCAACGGCCAATGAGAAAGACGTGCATCGACTAATGGTGGAGTCGTACCACAATATTAACGAAAAGACGCCCCCAGTCCCCCCCATTCCCCCCGAAAAGACGTTCCCAGTCCCCCCATTCCTCCCGAAAAGACGCCCCCCAATAATAACGAAGCTACACGTCCAACGTAACCAATGAGAACGATGTACAATCGCTGGTCGGTGACTGCGTTCTATGAATTGACAAAGAGAAGAAGACGAATGACAGACAAAGAGAGCAATTTTTCCTCGTATTTTTTTGTAATTAAAACCTACAACCATTAGCGTAAAACTTCTAAATTTTTTCAATTTATATTTTACGAGTTACCTCGTATATATTTTATTGATTACCATAATAACAAAAATTCGTTTATTTTTCAATTTATACTTTACATGATCAGTTGAATGCTACTGAGAATAATGACATCACCCGGATACGCCGGCTATTAAAAATGTCTCACGCGATCACGATATATAGCCGGAAACACGTGCACATTCCAATTCGATTATTTAATGTAAGATAAAATATATTCGCATGGAGGCAGGAAGCAGGTGCATAATCCGTTGTATTTAATAATTAAGCCCGGCATGTGATGCATAAATGAATAGTCTTACGAAATATTGCGCAACATAGTTTTAGCGTGGGAGAGGCAGTTAGATAAATAGCAGACGCTATCAATTACTCAGTTATATTTCATGTTCCGCGCTAATACGTCAAATGTTATATAATATGCCACATCCTACATTGAATACTATAAGTCAGGTTGGCCGAGTGGTCAAAGGCGTTGGATCTAAGCTCCGATACCCGAAAGGGTGCGTGGGTTCGAATCCCACACCTGACACATTTTTTTAATAAACTCTTTATTCGTCTTCTTATGCCACGTCCTACGTTGAAATATGTCCTGCGTAGAATGTTACGATATCCCCACTTATACGTTGGAGTGGAGAGGTAAGAAGATATAATTAAAAGTTTTCATGTTCACAGCTTTATTTCGCGAAACGTAGGCATTACAACATGAACAGTGTGGAAGTAAAAGCTAAAAGTGAAGTGATGCTGCTTAATACTTTGTATAATTTTGAGAATTTAAAAGTATTAGTTGGATTAAGTTCAGCTCAATCATTTGAACCAGGTGTTAAATTAAGCAGCGAGAATAATGAGATATTGTTCGGTATATGTGATTGGATCCGATTCATCGATGAACTTAATCGTAAATATAATCAGTTTTTCCTCATGCCTCTACAATGCTATTGTGAAGATGAACCTCCAGAATGTTGTGAATTTTTAGCAATTGAAACTCAAGCTACAGATCAACTTAAATGGCTCAATGTTAAGAAACTTGGTGTTACTTTGCAGATATTTGAAAAAGATGTTAAGAATCTTATTGAAGGAAACGAGAAGTTAATTTTACCACGCATTCGTTTCCTCGATGGACTGAGATTTTTAGATTACTATTGTAATGCGTTGAAAATTGCTACTTCATTCAAAAACGATTTACAACCAATAGACATTTTATATTCATTTTGTGAGGCTTCTTGTGATACTAGTATTTTAAGTTTAGCATTAAGGGAATATTTGTATTATTATAATGAAGATACAATTAGTGATTTAAATAACAGTATTTTTGAATAAAGGATTAAAACATTTATTTCTTTTTATTATACCATGGTAGTGGGGGTGATTAAGGATATTATTTATATTGACCTATGGAGTGAAAGACATTTATTTCATCAATGTCCACCGTACGGTGTAGATTAGAAGAGTTTTGGGAAAAAATACAAAAGTTGAAGGCGGATATACAGTGGTACGAAGATAGAACCGCAATCGAAAAACAATTTGCAGCGTTCCATTTGTCAGATAGAAAACTAACAAAAACACAATACCCGTTAAAAAGAATTCAACCCACAAGATGTCTCAACTAGCACCATTCATCATTCTCACAGCTATTGCTAACAATGTACTCTATACAAACGTACCAAACAATGTTAAGAACATGGCGATATGTTTTAATGATGTAAAAACTGATTGCAATCGAACTGAATGGACTCTAATGGATCATGAAGTAGTGAATAATGGGTGGCTTCCAGTATTTTTCAAAGCAATACCAAAGTCAGGAGGAACATTCTACAAGATCATGCTAATATCCCCAAATAACACCGAAAGTGATTCAAAATGGTACAAGACTAATAATAATGATGATGATGATGTCAGCAGTCAATTATCAATTATACTCTTAAGCATTATATTCATAATAAATGTTTTTATAGCGAGTAATATCATTATAAAATTTTTTGTAAATCGCAAATGCGAATCATCTTGCATTAAAATAAATATGTAAAACTGTTAAAATAAAACTAAAATAAAACTTTTAATCTTTTATTAAAAAAAAATCCAATTTATATAGGTAATATTTTGTTACACAGCCATTGACGGAGGTGATCCACATTTATCGAGGAGCAGGAAAATAGTCCAGTAGCGTGGCAGTTGTATTCATGTGGAGCAAAGCCTCCAGTAGAGTATGGAGAATCATCAAACTTGCAAACATCAATAATTATGGGACAGACGTCAAGCATATAACATTTGTATCTTAAAAATTCTGCTTGTTGTTCTCCGCGAACGTAGATGTAGTCAGCTGCATACAACAACTTAGATTCCAGTATTTTATTTATTTTTGAATATTTAACATCTCCATTAGAATACCGAAGACCATGCACGTTTTTCTCCAAGTACACAGCAGTCTTCTTATCTTGATTACTTAATGTAGCAAACGGTTGTGGAGGTTTAAATATATAATGGCAATGTTTAAAGCCAATTTCAATGCTAAGTTCTTTGGGAACAAACCACCCATCTACGGTGAATCCTTGAATGTCAACTAATGCGATCCTCATGATGGCTGATAGTATACTGAATTGGATATGATTGAATAAGTCAAGTTAAATGATATTTTTGATAACTTCAGTTAGAGGAAAGTATTCGAGTAGACTGTCGTGGACAATTAAACAGTACGCTCGAGTGCCTGCAGGAAAACCTTCATCTGCTTCGATTTCCAACTTAATATCAACGGTTCCCGATCTAAATGACGTATCATCCTGTTTGGAGCAGTCGAAAGTAAACAAAGCATATTTTTTAAAAGCATTATAATCCAAGATTGGATGTTTTGTTGACGAATGAGTATAACTGGGAAAGAATTGGGTATAGTTGTAGTGAGCTATAGCATAATCATTTTTCGCAAAATCCAATTGCATTCTCTCGTTAGGCCAATATTCACCATTAATAACCACTCGTACGCTGGACACCTTAATGTTATCGAATAACGTTGGATTGGCGTGAATGTCATCTCGTTTAGAAGTTTGAAAAGCTACAATGACATAGCGTGGACGTTCAACAGCTGAAGTTGTCTTTACACTCCATATCTCACGTCGGGATCCAGCCGTAAGTGAAGGTAGTTCATTAAGTTCCCATTTACGGAAAGGTATAGTTATCGGTGTATTATTCTTAATCGGAGTCATTAAGTCAATTTTTACATCGTCATTCGGAAAGACATGTTTGACCTTCAGTTCCATGCTGGTAACAGTTAAAGACACTGTTGTTGCTGTTGTAGCATTTGGTTCTTCCACTAAAATACTGTCTCTATCATTACGTGCTCGAACAAATCGAAACACTTGACGACCATAGGTTAATTTATTGTAATCGTTGAAAATGTTGAAAATATGTTTTATCGGAATCAGTAAACTAAAGCTGTCTCCCGATAAATGTGGATTATTCGGATAGTTCCATCCTGCAGTACTGAGAAACTTGGAATCTTCAGGAGTATAACACAGCAAACTGCGAATAGTGCTGACTACACCTGGATCTCTAACTATTTCCATGTCATGTGAACTTTGGATATATGTACATGTATCAAACAAGAAGGCTCCAGCATTCGGTGCAAGAGAAACAGTTCCATTACCCACTTTTTTTATACTTCCTTTAATTTCCAAAAGTGTTTCGTGTATGGCAAAAAATGCATCTGATTGATTTATGATAAACTCGACAACGTCGCTATTGTTAAATGACTTGATGTAAGGTGTATATGTACGAAATTCTTCTTTTCTAATAGTATCGTCGAACAGAGGTTTCTGGTAAAGATCTAAAATAGGTGGTTGAGGCTCCTGAACCTGTCGTCGAATGTATTGACGTTTTGACATCTTTTAGCTGTAATCCAATGGCAATAAGAAAGGCTTTATTGGCAGCAGACACGTCACGTCGCTTGCAAGATTTGCGTGAGACTAATGGATATTGATGTGTAGAGCTTTGTTTTATAATTAAACCCATCTATATCGTTTCCTTAAAATCCAAATGCAGCGTACTTTTCTCTCCTCTAAAGTTGACCGGTCTTAATTCTTGATCAACTACACTAACGGTAATTTTGGTAATGTCACGTATGCTGTTGCTTACTGGTATGTATATTGGATTATGAGGACGTTCGTCAATAGAAAAACCTGGATCAACACTTATCGGAAAATGTAGAATGGTGTGCGCAGGTCTATCCTCGTAGAAGGCTCCTTCGGTAATGTTGCATTCAAACAGTAGACTCGATACTTTTATAATGTTTACAGGTTGATCTGAAGAATGCATTTTTCCTGGCTCCAACACTCTATTTGAAGAGAAGCCCAATAATTTTCCAAGACTATCGTCTTTCTCGAAAGTAATAGTATGATCTTGACAGAAAATTTCACATTTAAGCGTATTGTTGTTCGGTCTTAAAGTAAACTCTCGAACCGAATTGTATTTATGCATTAATTCATTTCGAATGTACGCTTCTATATCAGTAATTTCATAACATCCCGATGGAATTTCAATATTACGCAACTTTGTACGATCATTTTGCTCATAGAAATAAAACTTTTCACCATCGATGTTTGGAATTGAATTAAATGTATGAAATCCCAGCACTGCTACATAATATTGTCGAAACGGATCAAGCACAAGAGGCACTTGAGGAGTAAACGAAAACTCGTTTGTAGTACTTGTCAAGGTCAACAATCGAGACATGACTGATATGAGGTAAAAGGTGTAGTAATTTAAATACCAAAATATTTTAAAAACTTCTTTATTTTTTTAATCATACTGTTACATGTTTGTGTTTTATTTATATTTTTCTCATAATACGGTACTCCACAAAATACACATTCACTTTCCATAAATCCACAAACATCACACCATACATGTTTATCATAGTCTTTCTTGCAAGGTAAGTAATCTTCTAGTACACCACGAATATCTTGGGGCATTTCATACCAAACACCACTCGTTATATTTTCCATAAAAATGCGAATAGCACGTCTCAAAAATTCGTTAGATGGTTCCATTGTAGAGAAACTTTAAACACAAATGTCCGCAGTTTATTTGGTTATAACTTTGATATTGATCGTTATTGTAGAAAATTCTTCCACCGTTCAAGTAGGAGACTAGTTCTCGCGGTGGCTTCAAGCAACCATATGAGTCAAAGTACTCTATGTCGTTGTTTATCTTTCTGTAAGCTACCCAATGTGTACCGAGGTTTGTGGAAATGTCGAGATTAATAATAGCACATTCATGTTTACGAGGGTTACGTGGTAAATTATCTCGCATGAACACGCCGCGGAAATTTGAAATTTTAAGTAGTTTAACAAATCTATTTAAATCCACATTGGTTAAAGGCCTATTAGGTAGCTTCAGCGGAAGTTTTTTGCCTTTTTTAAATATAATCCAAAGCCACCTTTAGCGTTTTTTCGCAGGTATAATCCTTTGCCTAGATGTTCCATTGCATTGTTGTGACGTTTATCTTCTTCTAGTTTCTTTTGAGCATTCTTTGAATCGATAACAGTTTTCGCTATCGCGCTTGCGCCCCCAGCGAGGCTTCCGAGAGCGGACAGGCCTGCGAAGATGGGGATTAAAGGTAAAATCCCACCAGATTTTGCTTCAAATGGAATGATTCTTGGAACACGTACATTTTTCTTCCCACCTACATTCTTAACGGCTGTTCTTGCTGCTGCAAGTGCAAGTAGAGCGGATTTACGCAGATTTGGTGACGGAGGAGCACGTTTTAATGTTTTGATAATTGGCTGTAACACATGTCGCTTAAATGAACCAACACCTTTACCACGTTTCATACCCATACCCAGTTTTCGTTTAGCTTTCATTGCTGTAGTAGTTAACCAGGCAGCGGTTTTTTCACCCAAAGATGCGTCTTTTGCTTTAACTCGTTCCCACGCTTTATTTTCCAACACCCAATCTGCTTTATGTCGATCTTTCAATGAATTACTTTGGGAATATGCGAGATCGTGATCTCTCGCAGCTCGATCTAACGGATTTATCCCCGGATCTCCACGAGCTAGACGTTTCTGTAATTTAGTTCCAGGTCCTAGATATTGGTAACCAGGAGCATGCAATTCAAACGGTAGACTATTGATCAGAGAATTCAACACTCCTTCACCTTGAACGACCAACATTGAAATGAATCGCTTTTTGCAAAATGTCTTTATATAACCATGTGTACAAAATACATCTCAATCACAAGATGAAGGTCATTCAACAAGACAAGACACTAGCAGTGGAAAACTTGGATTTTGTCGACAACGTGACAAGAACCAGCAAACATGGTGCATTGCTACCACATTCATTTCGTGCTATCATATGTGGTCCAAGCGGATGTGGAAAAACTAATGTTATGTTGGCATTACTTTTTGACCTGAATGGCGCTAAATTCAAAAATGTTTACGTTTATTCAAAGTCGTTGTTTCAGCCCAAGTATCAATTTTTGAAGGAAGTGTTGGAGTCTGTGAAAGAAGTAGGTTATTTTCCATTTAAAGATAATGATGATGTTATAAGCCCAAGTAAAGCTAAACCAAACTCAATATTCATATTTGATGACGTATCAACGGATCCACAACAAACAATACGTGAATATTACTGTATGGGTAGACATAAAGACATTGATTGTGCATACCTATGTCAATCATACAGTCGAGCAGGCAAACAACTTTTACGTGATAATGCGAATCTTATTGTATTGTTTAAGCAAGATGAGCTCAATTTGAAACACGTCTTTGATGACCACGTATCACCTGATATGACATTTGAGCAATTTAAACAATTTTGTTCCGAATGTTGGAAGGACAAATACGGTACATTCGTCATTGTTAAGGATTTCGATATTTCTAACGGACGATATCGTAAAGGTTTCGACAAGTTTATAAAACTGTAGGTATGATCGAAAAACACGCATTGTATAACAATATGTCAGACAAAGAGGTAGCTGCGCGCACGCGTAAAGTTGCCGAACTAGCTCGTGTCATTCGCAAAAAGTATTTGGCATTAAAGTTAGGTAAAACAGAACAAGATGAGTCGCTAAATAAACTCTTTAAGCCCATAGCTAAACCTCTAACAGATATTGCGCAATCGTCAAAAACGTTGCATCATGCTATTAATAACAAGCTTAGACACGTTAAAAAAGAAGAGGTGAAAACGGAGGAAGAGATAAAAAAAGAAGCCAGAGATGATGATGTATTTTCCGATGCAGTATCAATCGATCAAGTTAACGAACATGACATATTTGATCCTAATAATGTTTCGAAAGAGGCTATTGATGAATATATCGAGCAATATCCTCCAATGAGCCATAAGTATATAAAAGAATTTTGGATGAAAGATAATAAAATTGATAAAAACTACGGACCTATTTACAATGATGAAATTGGCTGGATGTTGGGTAAACGACGAATAAACTTTAACAAAAACAAAGGTAGTATACAAGTTATCAGTGATGGTAGTGGGGAAGGAGGATGGGTGCCGGGAACGCCAGGTCTATACCAACTAATTTTCTATGATAACCCTGAAGATTATAATGATACAGATTTAAAGCACTATAAAAGTTTATTAAATAGTACAGAAGTTCATCTGGATTCCAAAGGTCGTCTTAAAGGTGCAACTGGGAAAAAATATCATCATATTATCAAACCGCTATTTAAACCTACCGATGAAACAACAAAGAAATCGCCACCGAAAACTCGATCTACTGCATTAAAGAGACAACCTTTCGAAGGTCTTGTTCGTTTAGCAAAAACGACTCGTTCATCATCGATGACAACGTCTCCTCGAACATCGTTATCTTCACCATCTAGCTCCAAAGGGTCAGGGCTCGTCGATAATTCTCATTTGATCTACAACGATAATCCTATTGAATATGTATATTGGGATGATCCAAACGAACTATGCGACAGACTCAAATTGCTGGTTGCTTCCCAAGAAGCAGGAAACACATCCCACAATAACGAAATTGTTGCCATTATCAACGAATTACGTGAAGCAGATATTATATATTAATGTTTGGATTATTGGAACATCATTTCCAACATGAGTGTTGACAAGTTTGGTCGTCATCATTACCGTTCTAATGAACAAGTTGTTAAAAAGCTACGTGAAGGCTTAAAGCAATCCATTTTGGATTTACAAAACCAGATACATGAAGTACATAAAGACATTACACGAGATCCTCCTGTAGCAGGTAATCATCTTTCCAATAAGAAATATGTAGATGACAGCATTGTTCGTGCGAAAACTTTTCTAAGAAAAGAGATTAATTTGATACAAAAAAATAGAATTCAAAAAGATACTCAACTCGAACAAAAAATCTCAAACTCCATTAGTAAAATAGAAGTTAATTTAAGTAAAAAAGTTAACGAGTTGTCTGATGAGAATAAAATGACTGCTTCGAAAATATCTGATTTATCAAAACAAATGCATGAATTTAAAAATGATCTTGATATATTTAAACAAGAAATGACGAAGAATATTACAGATGCCGCCAACCAAAATGCACAAATTATGATGAAAACGTTGGAAATAGAAAAAAAGATTAAAACGGCGGATCTTAAATCACATGATTTAGATGAGCGTCTTAATGTAATGGAAGATTACCTCTTACATTATAAAGCTAACGGAACAACGAATTAGCGTTAGTTCAAAGAATCGAATCGTTGGAAGCTAGACATGGCATTTACCGAGGAGAAGATACAACTAGTTAACGAGCTACACAAGCCTGCACGAAAAAATTATCCTCGTCGACGAACAATCATTAAAGGACTAGACGATTTGTGGCAAATGGACCTTGCTGAGATGAGGCCTTATGCCAGTCAAAATAAATCTTACAAGCTCATTCTTGTTGTAATTGATTGTTTTTCAAAGTTTGTGTGGACTCGACCATTAAAGACGAAAACAGGTGAGGAAATTACTCGAACATTTTCGGATATTCTCGCTCATACTCGACGATGTCCGAAAAATTTACAAACAGACCAAGGCACAGAATTTTTTAATTCCAAGTTTCAAAATCTCATGAAACAGCATAGTATTAATCACTATAATACCTTTAGTGTTAAAAAAGCAGCCATATGTGAACGTGTTATTCGAACATTGAAGGAAAAACTTTACAAGTATTTCAGTCTTAATGGAACTTACAAATGGATTGATATCTTGCCTCAAATTACAAAAGAGTACAACAACACGAAACACAGCAAAATTCGACTTAGACCTATTGATGTTAATAAATCTAACGAAAATGAAATTTTACGAAAATATTATACTCACTTGAAAATTGCCGGTCCAAGAAAATTGAAAGTTGGTGACGTGGTTCGCATTAGTAAAAATAAACACATTTTCGATAAGGGATATAAACCGAATTGGACAACAGAACTGTTTAAAATTACTGAAATTAAAATAACGAATCCCACAACATACTTGATTGAAGATATGACTGGAGCGCCTATCAAAGGAGCATTCTACGAAGAAGAATTACAGAAAACAAAAAATAAAGACATATATTTAGTAGAGAAAGTACTGCGCAGACGTGGAAATAAGATGTATGTTCAATGGTTGGGATTCGATAGTAGCCATAATAGTTGGATTAACGTTAAAGATATCATTTAGGATCTACTTTTACATACACCGCGTAGATATACACTAAATGAGTGGGGGGTGACAAAAAGTATAAATTTCATAAATGCTGCAAGCTCATGCCCAGTTGTTCCTGCCAGTTCATCAATATGAGTTCTCAAGATAGTGGTTATAGTTCATCAGACGATATGGTGGTAGCTGCTGATTCACCATCAGATGATATCGATTATGATGCTGAATTAGATAGAGTTTTGGCGAAATTCGAAGAAGCAACCAAAAATGAACCATATTATTTACTAGAAGCATCCTTTCCGCTTGTCAACTGTATAATCAAAGTTGGCCTTTCTCCAGCTCGTCATTTCTCATCAGCCATTATTTTGTGTCAGCACAACAAGAATGCAAGAATTAGTTTAAACACGTTCGAGTGGGATGATATAATCGGAATTTTTAAGCAGAAGATTTGCGATTTCTTTAACAGCACCTCTCAAGATGATTACAATCCTATCGAGTTTCAGTGTGGAGGCTATTGTAAAATTAAACAAATAGTGTATGATTCAACCAAGTTCCTTGTTATTCAAAAGCATGGTCTGGAATACTATCTAGATGAAAGTGATGTCAACCAAATCCTAGAAGTAAACAGCAGTCTGGTGTGTCATCGTGTATCGTTATTGGATAATTTACACTTTTATGCTTATTATAGAAATGTTATCGATTTGATACAATCAAACTTTTGCAGCAGAAGCAGTTTATATGGACCACTTGAAGCTCTAACTGCGTTTTGCGAAATTTCCTCAGACTCTTTGTTAAGTAATGCTTTAAGAGAATATTTATATTATTATAAAATTAAAGTTGTAAATGATTTTATGTAATAATCAAAATAAATGCTATTTATGCAAACATGTCTTTTTTTATTTTCACGTTGAATGTCTCACAACGCTGGAAAAGATAAGCTGAGACTTAAAATTACAGGAAAACAATGTATATTTTTTAGAGTTTTTATTTTCTACTTATAATAATTACAAATGTTGATTTTCACCAAATTACAATTATCATTCTACATATTCATTTAACAAATAGCCAGTCCATTTTCGTGTGGAGATTGATAAAGCTATAAAAAAATTGGTTATGTTTTCATTTATTAATTTTTGTTTTTACTCAATCATTGTGGTTTCATAATGACCCCAAGGTAAAGTGTCATGAGAATTTTGTTGCAAGTAACGTTTATCGTCATACGGACTTAATGCAATTTTGTCTTGTGTTATTGTAAAAAGATCATGGGCGTAGGAACGAAACGTTGATTGGGAAACACTTTTAGTTGTAAATTCGTTTAAACACTTAACATAATCATCGAAAGTAATGTCATTTTTTACCGTTGAATATTTTACACCCTTAGATTTTTTTGTGACGCCTAAATTATTTGCAAGTCTTTCAATATTTGCATCATCCATATTATTCTTGTATTTATCCCACAATGCATTTCGATCCTCATCCGTCGTACTAATCTTAAACGAATACATTTTAGATCTAAGTCCGACAAAATGAGTCATAATGCGACCGTTTGCCTCATCTTTCATCATTCCGAGAACTTTTTTGTTGACTTGAGGTATTCCATAAATATTATTCTCAGAATAGTCTGATGTATCGAATTTGGATAAATTTGCTTTAATAACATCTCTGTAAACGTCATCACATTTTAATTCATAGATAAAACTGTCAGTGTCCCCATACATTAGCTTACAATTTTCAACTCCCATATATGGCAGCATAAAGTTATAATGAAAATCGTACATACACACTTTGGATATATCTAAAATTGACATGCCGATGTACAATGGTTTGTTGAAAATGATCTCTGTTTTGTTAAGTTCGATTGCCATTAAATTTTCATTAAACACAGTTCTATTATGAAATCTTGGACTAGCAATCAAATTTTTGGCTCCATATCTTCCATCCCATTTTGATACAAGTTTTACAATGCGATATTTCCTAATGTTTTCCATCGTTTTACCAAATATGGCGTTGTTGGCCAACTTAAAAAGATCTTTCTCAAATGCCGTTGTTGCTGCAGTTCGCAATTTTGTATTAAGATCGATATATGGCTTAAGCCAAGCGCTCTGTTTGAATTTCAACACTTTATGGATTTTTGTTAGTTTGAGTCCTGCATTCAGAGCTTGTTTTAGATTGCGATAGTGCAAGGTGTACTCTTTTTTATGGTACAAGGTGGTCATAAGTTTTGGAAGCTTACTTCTTGGAGGCACACGATGTTCGCAACAAAACGGTAAATCTCGATGTAAGTCATGTAAGTGTTCTGGGTATTCCAAATCTACTTGTAGTATGTATCCTGTATCTCCATCGTCAGGAATAGACAAGACATCAATATTGGTATCGACCCACTCGAAACCCCCATATGGTAAGAATTGAGACATTGCCCAACCATACAAATTGTTGACATCTAAATATAGCACATATTTACTAGGCTTTGATGGATCATAATTATGCATGTATTTGTTATTTGCCTCAGAATACCGATTACTTACTTGACTTATACCACCTCGGATAGCTTTCTCAATAAACATGATTTTATCGATATCATTCAGCAGTTCAAGTTTACATCCAGTATATTTAAGCATTGCATCCCAAGAAAATCCCGGCATGGTATAGTACCATGCAGGATCAAGACTGTATGTACTTCGACATTTTTGTCGAAAATTTTCAAAAATGCAAGTCAATAACATAATATCAGTTTTCATGTACAACATACTATATTCCAAAATATTTTTAATACCGAATGACTGCCAAACATTCTGAGCATGATGATACATATTTTTGGAGATGTGTTCACCCGATAATGAGCTGTAAAATTTATCAATTGATGGTAGTTGCGTTTCATTCAATTTATTGAAAGACTCAATATATTCGTATGGGAATATGCCTTTTCGTTTCAATAATTCCATTTGTTCGGGAGTGGTATTTGGAAATTCGCTAGCTAAATATCTTAAATCCTCAGGTTGCAATGTGGCAGCCAACTTGTCCAATGATGAATTTAAAAATCTCAGTGAATCAACGAACCTCAACTTAATACTGACCTCAGAATCGTATATTGTAAATGAAATATACTTTTCCTTATTTATTGGTAGTAAGCTGATACTACCATTTTTCGCAAGATCTCTAATCATCATATGCGAATCGTAACCGCTAAGATTATGAAAAAAAATTGGGACAACGAAAAGTTTTTTGAAATTTAAGTTACACACTTGGTGTGCGAATCCTCGAAAATCTCCGGTAAAATGATCATGATCACGAACAATTACATCCTTATCTGAAAACGTTTTTTCGCAAATGTGACAATTAGATGCATTAAAACTGGGTGCGACATTCATAGGTACAATATCTTTAATTTTTCCTTGCACAAATGCCGCCAACAACGTCATTTCCTTGGCAAACCACTCCATGCAATCTTCACCTGCGTAACTTCGGTAAAACGACAGAGATTCATCGTAAGAGCATTTTACGTAATAACCTGCACTAAAGGCTTTATGCTGCTGATACTTAATTGTTTTGCATTTTAATGGACTGTTTTTAACTTTGTTCAACATTGACTCAAAATCGGCATAGACTACAAAAGGAGTTGTTTGTTTATAAATATGATTTTTAAATTCAACATTCTGATATGATGGAAAAGAAACTTTACATTCATTAATTTTCTCACAGTATTTTGCATGATCATTTAATCTGTCAAAACTACTAAAATAATTCAAACACCTATCACATAAAAATTTTTTATTACGGTTCTTACTTAACTGCCTGGACATAAGTCGAGACATATCTTTAATCATGCAATAATGATACTTAATTTCTACAGATTCATCGTGAGCCATAGGTGCTTCGTAGTCATTCAATTTTGGAAAATATTTATCTTGTACAATCAATAAATTTACATGTTTAGTTAATTTGGTTTTGCATAGCCTTACCGGCGTTGTTACGTAAAATGTTCTCTCTTTAGCAACATTCATTTCTAACCCGTACACGTTTACAGAAATATTATTTAACTTTTCAAATTTTGAAATACCCTTTATAGTCATAGGTGTCTCTAGCCCATCGATATTTAAGACAGTCGCATAATGTGGATATGAAGATGTACGATCTGAACTGCATTTAGCTGGATAAATCGCTGAAACTATGCTCCAAAAAAAGCATGCTTCATCATCGTTTTTGATATTAATACATGCGTGCTTCTTTTGGATTTGTTCTGGTAGTCTAATGAACGACGAAGCTCCATTTCCCACTTCATATTTATTTATATTGACTTCTAAAGAAACTATTTTTTTCAAAGCCCACCCTGATCCCGTTTCTTCAAATTCCGATAGCTTAGACATTAATTTATCAACTATGTTTGTGTGAAACCATAAAACCAAGTCCGTTCCTGCGTCTATGGCTTCGTTTTTGGTATTAAAATATTTAAATTGGTTAATATCACCTCCTTGATTTGATTTTCTAATAAATTCTCCACATAATGTCATATTACATTTTATCATATTTAATTTTTTTAAAATGTTTTTAATTCGAATTCTAAATAACTTAAAACAATCTCCGAAAAATTGCATTAAATCTTTGTGTCCTAGATTAATAATTATACCTGTTCTGATTCTACTCTTGAATGCGGAATTTACATCTTCCCATTTAACCCGACGATGTTTAGTAATTCCACCACCCACGCGAAGACCGAAATTTTGAATTTCCGATTTAATTGTCTTTAAATGCCCCGCGTTTGTCTGTAGTTGCCGTAATTTAGCTAATTCCAAGTCCCCACACCGAATCGCTTTAGTAAACAAAGTCAAATGCCTTTTAATGTGATTTAACCAAATATTCGCTTCTCGCGGTGTATAATTTCGAAACAAAACATCACGCGCTTTAATTAAATGTTGTACAATGTCATTACTAAGATCACCAATGTTACTCATGATTAAGTAAAAAGCAATAAATCAATAAATGAAAAACTCACCAATATTTTTTTTATCCTCTAATTTTCTATTATTTCAAACGAGGCGGCTGGCTGCACCTTTCCAGTGGCAACGTTTCCTCGGAACACCAAGCTGTACTTTCCCTCGCTGAAATGTTCCAAATGCGGCCTGTAGAGTTCAACCACCCTTTGCGGCAAGAACGTCACCTCCTTTTCTAATTCAATAAGGATGGATTTCCCAAATTTCGTATCGACTTCTCTTGCCGCAATTATCTTCTGGGGTACTCCTACGGGTAGGCTGTTTAGCTTTCTAATTGGCTTGATTGTCTTCTCTGTAAGCAGAGAGGATGCATTAATCTTTTTTAGGTCCATCTGCAACAATATATATTTTCTTAATTTAACAGTAACATATCTTTGACTAGCAATTTCTTAATTTAACAGTGAAATATCTTTGAGTAGCAATATTATTTTACAAAAATTCTATCTATTATAATATGTATATTTTTTAATTTAACAATGAAATAGTTTTAACTAACAAAACTTTCATAGAAACAAAAAATTACAAATACCGCACTATTTACAAACATTTTTTTTTTTTTAGAACGGAGAATATAACCAAGTAATTTGAATAAAATGTTTAAATCAGAAAAATTATTAAGAATTGGAAATTAGTAAAGATAATGATGAATTCTAAATGATATAAAAAAGGTTAAGTATTATAAAACTTACTTTTGTATATATAATTGCCGGCACTTCACAAACACAGAACTTCTCCGAACGGTACTTTGTATAATTGCTGACGCTGCACAAAACACACAACTTGTCTGAAGGATGATCAGAATTGAACTGACGATATGTAGTGCATCTGCTCTTTATCCAACAGCCTCTCCCACGCTAAAACTATGTTGCGCAATATTTCGTAAGACTATTCATTTATGCATCACATGCCGGGCTTAATTATTAAATACAACGGATTATGCACCTGCTTCCTGCCTCCATGCGAATATATTTTATCTTACATTAAATAATCGAATTGGAATGTGCACGTGTTTCCGGCTATATATCGTGATCGCGTGAGACATTTTTAATAGCCGGCGTATCCGGGTGATGTCATTATTCTCAGTAGCATTCAACTGATCATGTAAAGTATAAATTGAAAAATAAACGAATTTTTGTTATTATGGTAATCGATAAAATATATACGAGGTAACTCGTAAAATATAAATTGAAAAAATTTAGAAGTTTTACGCTAATGGTTGTAGGTTTTAATTACAAAAAAATACGAGGAAAAATTGCTCTCTTTGTCTGTCATTCGTCTTCTTCTCTTTGTCAATTCATAGAACGCAGTCACCGACCAGCGATTGTACATCGTTCTCATTGGTTACGTTGGACGTGTAGCTTCGTTATTATTGGGGGGCGTCTTTTCGGGAGGAATGGGGGGACTGGGAACGTCTTTTCGGGGGGAATGGGGGGGACTGGGGGCGTCTTTTCGTTAATATTGTGGTACGACTCCACCATTAGTCGATGCACGTCTTTCTCATTGGCCGTTGATGCACACCATTGGCCTCCAACGTCACGAGGATGTCCGCCATTGGTTGAGGACACGTTTCTGTGGCATCATTGGTCGAGAAAAACGTTCTAACGTCACGAGGAGGGTGTTACTATGACACCATTGGTCCCTCATCGCTATACCGCCATTTCTATGTTGTTTATTCAAATTCTAAGCTGTCATTGGTCGCTGGGGGTGTTGCTATTCCCACCACTGACGCTGCTATGTTGCCATTGGTCAACGACACGTTCCGACGTCACGAGGACGTCCTCCATTGGCCAGCAGGCCATTGGGGGACGTTCCTATGCCACCATTGGTCTGCTATTCCCACCACTGACGCTGCTATGCTGTCATTGGTCGACGACACGTTCCGACGTCACGAGGAGGGCGTTACTATGCCACCATTGGCCTGATATTCCCACCACTGACGCTGCTATGCTGTCATTGGTCGACGACACGTTCCGACGTCACGAGGAGGGCGTTACTATGCCACCATTGGCCTGATATTCCCACCACTGACGCTGCTATGCTGTCATTGGTCAACGACACGTTCCGACGTCACGAGGAGGGCGTTACTATGTCACCATTGGTTCCTCATCGCTAGACCGCCATTTCTATGATGTTTATTCAAATTCTGAGCTGTCATTGGTCGCTGGGGGTGTTGCTATTCCCACCACTGACGCTGCTATGCTGCCATTGGTCGACGACACGTTCCGACGTCACGAGAACGTCCACCATTGGTCAGCAAGACATGGGGGGACGTTCCTACGCCACCATTGGCCGAGGGGCGTGGTCTAGAGACACGAGGTACGTTCCTACGTCACCATTGGTCGAGGGGCGTGGCCTCGAGACCCTAGGCACGTTCCTACGTCACGAGGGGGGTGTGGCCTTGGCCCATGAGGATACGTACGCTTGACGATCGACGTGTGACGTCACTTCCGCTCCAGAAGGAACACTATCTACCTACTTTTCTTTTCCAATGAATTGTGGTCTTTGTTCAGTTAACAGTTCCTTGTAATAGTCCTTCCATTCTTTGTCCTGTATATTTCCCAATTTAATTTTTCTTTTGAGTTTTGTTTCAATACTCTCAGTACTTTCTTGTATCTCCTATGTATGTTTCAATATTTAAGCAGGTTCTTTCCCATTCTTCATTCTTTTGTTGTGTTATTTGTTCTTGGAGTAGTTCTATATTGTATTGTTTTTCTCTTATAGTGTTCGACGATTCTTCTATAGAGGGGGTTTTGTTATGTTTCTAATTAATGCCCATTTTTGCTGTCAGTAGTTTATGGTCCGTTCCACATTCTGCTCCTCTTCTGACTCGCATATCTTTGATCTTTATTGTGGTATCTTGTTTGATCATTATGTAGTCTATTATCGATACAGCTTTCGTGTTTCTTGCGTCCATGTATATTTATGAATATTTTTATGTCTGAAGAATCCGTTGATGATTTTTAGGTTGTTTAGTTCGCATAATTCAATCAGACGTTATCGTTTTGTTCCTCCTCTCCAAATCTCCCCACTACTTTATCGGTTTCTTTCCTTCTGGTTTTGCCGTTAAGGTCTCCTGTTATGGTTATCTCCACGTTCTTCTTAATTAGCTCTATTTGATGTTGGTTCCGTGGAATGTTCTTTTTCTACTCTCGGGAAATCGCCTGTTGGTGTGCATATACTCCGAGTATCACTGTCTCTTTACCGTATTACCGTATTATTTCTATACTCGGTTCACAATTTGTTGATAGCTCACTACAAGTTTAATCCTAATTAGAGAACTGAAATACAGAGAGGATAGGTAATACGATATAATAGTAAAAACCAACCTGAAACTGACTAACCAGATGTTTTCGACTAACCCACCTTGTATCTGCCGGAATACAATACACGGTCAAGCTTATAATCCGATTAGGAACGTATTTTGGCCGACCAGTGTCGTAAAGTATATGATTGAAACATTTATTTGAACTAATTAAATATATTTTTTAAATTGTATTTTTGTTTTAATAAAACTTATAATAAAATAAAATATTTTATTCAAAAATAAAGTTTTTTGCCATTTGTAAAAGATACATTTATTTAATTAAGGGGAAAGGCACCAAATGTGTTTTAAATGTATCCATTATTTTCGAATTCAGAGAAAACCAATAAATATTTTTGAAAAATTGCAAAGCAGAATGAAAGATTACGTTATTACTGAGGGTATTATATATGTGTATACTGATGTATATTACAGAAAGTCCCTGAAAACTTCTACAATGTTTATTTTATTATGTTATGCAACAGGGGTGAAAATAAAGAGAGAATATAGTATAATTTTTAATTGAAAATATTGCATGCAAAAGAAACTTTTTATTTATTCTAATAAATATTTTATTCTGCCTTTAAATTTTTCCAAAAAGACTTTTTAGTTTTCTCAGGATTTGAAAAAAAATCGATACATTTAAAACACATTGAACATTTTGACAGGCGACGTTTTGCGCCTTTCCCCTTTAATACCTTACGATTACAACTACTATCACTTACCTTATATAATTACGATTAGAAAACTATTCAAATTCAAAATAAATAGGATCAACTTCGGAATCCGAGTCGTCTTGAGGGTTAATAATTAGCGGTTGTGTCTCTACGGTCGCATCAATTATGTTATTAAGATCCCACATTTTTTTTTCTTCTTCTATTACATGTCTTACTGCATCTTTCCAGTTTTGTTCTGTAATGTGTTGTAAAGACTCGTATAACAATTCACGTACAGCTTGTATTTTATATGACTTATTTTTTCTAGCCACATAACTTTTCATTTGTGCCCAAATGAGTTCAATTGGATTTATTTCGCAGTGGTAGGGTGGAAGTCTAAGGACTGTGATCTTTCTCCTTTCCGCCATTTTGTCAACTACGTATTTCTTGATTTTAGATTTGTGTTGCCGGGCAATTTTTAAAAGTTCTGCTTTTACCATTCCATCTTCGTAAGGCAGGTACTTATTCCGCAGCCAGTCAAGAATATCCTGTTTTTTCCACGCAGTCGTTGAAAGTCTTTCTACTAGTCGTGAATGATAAGGTGCATTATCTAATACTATAATTGAATTTGGTGGTATGTGTTCAATCATCTGCACAAAATACTCTTCGAAAACATCAGCTGTCATCTCCTCGTGATAGTCTTTTGTGCTTTTGGACTGAAATTCCAGCAAAACATGCTTAACAAATCCTTTTTCACTGCCAATGTGAAAAATTATTAATCTACTGCCTTTACCAGAAGGTGGGGAGATACCAGTAGACCAACCTTCCATAAAGGCTTGCCTGGAGCTTAATATATTTTTATCTGACCAAACTTTTTTTAGAGTATGACCTGAGTTTACCCACGATTCATCCTGGTAGAAGATTGGCCTTCCTTCAGCCCGGAATTTTTGTATGGATCTTAGATAATTTCTTCTCCAACATATTATCTCCTCCCGGTCAATCAAAAGTGATTTTCGGTCTGATTTCTCCCACCAGAAATTTAATTCTTTTAAAACTTGCCACAATTTAGTTCGTCCGATATGAGGCAAATCCGGATCATATCTAACTTCTTGTAAAATTTTATTTAGGTTTGGTATTTCTTTTGAAAAAAAAATCCATGAATTTTCCTTCGAATACCATTTTTGGCAAATTCATCAAGTTCAATAGGTTTTTTCCCTCTCTTTAAGTGTTCGTTTGTGTTTGGGTTAGCTATACCGTGTTTCTTTCTGATAGGAACTATCTGGTAGGTGAGTCAACTATATATAGTTGATTCTCCTACGCCAGTCATGTTGGCACAACTTTCGACTATGTTGCGAACAGTGTTTGTGGGATTCTGAGAAACCAGAGCATCGTGAACATTCAGGACAATAGTCTTCTCTCTTGGTGAATAGACAGACTTACTGACTGTACGCAACAGTACCGGTGTAAAACTTGATGATGTTGATGATGAAGCTATCACAAACAATCCAACAAAACGAGCACGAGCGAAAGGTACGTATATGTTCGTAGGTATATGGAATAAAAAATCACTCACGCACTGCATATAATTCGCAAAAGAAATATTCGAGACGCTAATTACTGCTGTAGAATCGGAAACACCGACGAGCCGTAAATTACATGCGATCAAAAACGTACTAAACAAACAAATTGTTTTCGTTCGTAATAACTTCACCCTTTTAAGTTAAGTTTCGAATATAAACTAAACAGACGAGGTACGTGGCCAAATCCGGCATCTATACCCATTATATTATTAAAAATCTGGGGAATTCCATCCTAATTATCTTGCAACCGATAGTACCTTCGGATATAAATACCAGGTTTTCTAGTAAAGTGATTAAACGCGAGGATTAGTATTGAAATATCCAAAGAGATAAGGTATTCTTATTTACAAAATTTTTAATGGTTAAATTATTATTTTTATTAATATAATATAATAACCAACATTAGCCGTGAAAGTTTTAATTGTTTTTTACTAAATATATCAGTATTAAAACATTATTAACATTAATATTAATTTTAATGAATAAACACCTCAGGAACGCCTATGATGATACAAATTTTACGACCGTTTGATGATTTTGAGGCATATTTCGTGCTATCAACAATTTGTGAACAGAGAATATATGCATTTTAATTATTCACTCGTTGATAGGCTCCCATATTCTAACCCTGTTCTTCCACTTATTTTTGATTAGTATTCCCACTCCTGCCTTTGCTCTTCATTCTTTATTAACTTCGCTCCAGCAGTGGATATATTTTTCTATTGTTTCCATTCCATTGCCTTCCTTTTTGGTTTCTGTTGTTACTAGTATGTCGATGTTGCTTTCTCTAAACTCCTTGATTACTTCTGTCGCATTTTTGTTCCATTCTTGTATATTCCATGTTGCACATATGAATGTTCTATCCTTTTTTTATTTTGATTTTTGGTTGAGCTTTGATAAGTTTTTCGTCTTACCCTTCGTTTTTCTGTGTTCTCTTGCTAATTCCTAATGCCACAACCCCCGTTTGGGGGACCTTGTCTTCAGCCGCCCATTCTGGATCAGACGCTCTTGGTTCTTCCGCCCTCTCGACCATTGTGACTTTTCCAGCCATTCTCTGCTCACGAGACCGTTGACCGGTTTTCACCTGTACCCCAGACAGGGACCCTCACAGGGTGCTATCAGCTGGATCAGCTGAACCCTGTTTTTTTTAGAGGTGTTACTCCTCTATCACTCGGGCTTGGGACCGGCTGCGTCGGTTATAGAGCTACTCAATTCACCCCATACCAATCCAGGCAGAGTTATTTAATTTTCAACAAATACTTATTGCAACCATATTTTATTACATAAAAACCACCACTAGCAACATAGAAACCAATTTTATATACTGCCCTGTACGGCTTGATTACAAATTTTGTCGTGGCGCTCAACGTGTTAAAAAGAATAGCAATCTATAAATTTTCGGCATGTCGTAAAATCGACATGTTTTATTGTGTCAGACAGCCTAATGAAGCGATATTAACGAAGTTTATAGAAAGTATCTATCATAAACTTTTTTGCCGACTGGCACTCTAATTATGAAGATATAATTCGTCAGGTAAAAAAAAATAGGGACAAGGAAAACTTACCAGCCCTTTTTTTGTTTCAGGTTTAAGAAAAAGGCGAGCGCTGTCCGTTCAAGAGTTTTTCCATAATCCCAACCAGGAAAAGCCCAATCCAACGTTCTATGTTCCATCCCCTTGTCTGAATCCAGTCACGGCCCAGACACGAAGGCCCAGATCTCGCCAGAGGGCTGTTAACTCTTTGTCTTTCACTCCAACGCAAAGCCGAGAGTATATAAAATGCAACAGTGGTGAATGGCACCCGCTTCCTTATGAGCCCCCACCTGATTACGATCTGGAAGAGAAACCTCCCAACAGAAGGTGGTCCGTGGTGACGTTCAGCAAGGAATCGCATAAACCAAAACCGAAGATAGAAAATGTGAATATAAAAATACCGAAGACTAAGTTGAATAAACAATTCGACCGGGCAAGGTCGCAGTCACCCAGCTGGAAAAAAGAACAATTCAAAGTGTCTAATGGCGAGAACCGGCGTGTGGCTAACTCAAAGAGTCATTATGAACTCATAGGTGCTAGGCAAAAACCTGAAGGAGGACGAGACAGAGGAAGTGAACATCAGGTAACAATTTTTTTAAACAGTCATACATACATATCACTTTCAGGGGCGGGTGCGTTTTATTTTATACAACCTTTATTAAACGTATTATTAGAAATAAATTATTTAAAAAAGGTGTTTTATGTTACTAATGGAACACTTTCAGTTTTAGTCCGTCATGTTTGCTAAAATAAAGCCTTAAAATATCATTATTTAAATAGGAATATAAAACAAATATACAGGATGTCACAAAAAGATTGGTCATAAATGACATAGTATTAAATTAACAAAATAAATCCGAAATTTTGAGTGTTTCTCCAAAACTGTTTAAAGTTGTTTTATGAAAATTTATATATATATATATATATATATATATATATATATATATATATATATATATACTATACCATGGCAAATAAAACGAAGTAGCGAAAAATATTTTATTCTCGATTTCTCTAGATATTTAGAGGGGATCTAAACCATTTCCCCCCAAATTTGTTGTGGTGTAATATTGGCAATAAAATGAAATACCTATTTAAAAAGTTTTTTGTCTCTTGATGATGATGATATGATGATAGTGTGTTTGGCATGGAGACTAGTCCTTTTGCCACAGATATTTGAATGACTTATGTTATAATAATATTTATGAATTAAAACTTGATTGTACCAAATTTATATTATATATTCGGATGCATATAAGTTATTACATATGAGTTCGTATATTGATTTCTGATTCAGTGACAGTAGGTGGGTTATGTTTACTGGAAGTTGCACATTACTTTTAACGAAGTTTTCATAAAATGTAGACGAGAGTACTTTATTTTAATACATCCAAACACTGGGAAATATTATCGCATAAAGACTTTCCTGATCCTGTATTGTTTAATCTAGCCAGGTGAGCAGGAACAGCACCGTGACTAGTTTTTAATCTTGTGATAGTTGCTGCTGATCGTTTACATATATTAAAATGGAATATGTGTGGTAATTCTGTTAGGGATGGTAACGTAGGATGAATCTTGTAGTAATGATTATTTAAAGTATTTGCCAATATTTTCCATCTGTCTTGCCAGTTAAAATATATTTTTTATTATAAAAATTGATTAGATCTGATACTGTGTAAATATGTTCTTGTATACCTGAATGAGTAGAATCCTTAGCGAGCTCGTCTACTATTTCTAAGAGCTTTCCTAATAGCTACCGCTTCTGCAGTGTAAATAGAGCAATGTGGAGGAAGCTTTATTTTAAATGATTTGTTTTTTGAAGGAATGTATACTGCAGACCCTACCTTCCCATCGTTCTGTTTAGAGCCATATGTGTAAATTATAGTTTTATTAGTACAGTCACTCAATATGGAGTTGAACAACTTGTTATTTATTTGATAGAAATCTGAATACTTCGGAAATATAATATTTAATTATGTGAAGATCGTATTAAATTCTAATTTATAGAATGGTATAATAAAATTTGTTGAAAGTGTAACCGGTAAATCATTGGTCTCCAGAAAGGCATCCACTATTGGTGGTGAATTTTTTATTTTCCAATAATTGTTTACTAGATTTTGTATGGATAATTCATACAGCATACTTAGTAAGCCGCTTGTTCTAACCCTTAATTTTAATACATATTTAGTTGCTAATAAATTTCGAATAAATACTATTTTCGAATGGCATTTCATTACTTTCAGCAAGTAAAAAAGGGCATGGTGTTGATTTTATAGTACCCAAAGTTAATCTTAAACTTTTAAACTAAATACGATCTATTTTTAATAAATATGTATTGCTTGCTAATCCGTATAACACACATACGTAATCCAAAATTCTTCTTTGTAAACCATTTTCCATCCACTCCTGAATGTAGGTCTCTCCCAATTGCTTTCATCTTTCTCTATCTTGCGCCAATCTAATCCACTGTTTGCCTGCCACTGCTCTTATGTCATGTACCCATCTTTTTTGAGGTCTTCCCATGCTTCTTGTTGTCGTCCTTGGTCTCCATTCTAGAATTCTCCGTGTCCAACTGTTGTCATTATATCGGGCTACGTGACCTGCCCAGCGCCATTTCGTTTTTGTAATTTCTTTCACAATATCCCTAATCTTCGTTCTACGTCTTATCTCGGTGTTTCTAATCTTGTCTCTTAGTGATGTTCCAAGCATGATTCGTTCCATTGCTCTTTGCGTTGTTTCTAATTTTTTGACAGATTTTTTGGTAAGTGCTACTGTCTCCAAGCCGTAGGTACAAACAGGTAGTATGCATGTGTTATACACCTTTTTCTTTAAGTTTATAGGAATGGAGGTGTTTTTCAAGATATGTGCTAGTTTGCCGAAAGCGCCCCAAGCCAGTTGTGTTCTTCTTTTAATTTCACCATCTTGATTTGGTTTTCCTAGTTTGATAACATGACCTAGATATACATAATGTTCCACATTTTCTATGGTATGATTTTGTATTGTTATATTTGTCTGGTCTCGGCTCAGTATTTTTGTTTTGCTGTCATTCATTTTTAAGCCTACTGCTCCTGAAACTGTATTTAATTGTTGTAACATATCATTTAGTTCTTGGATATTATCGGCTATTAAAACTATGTCATCTGCGAATCTCAAGTGGTTTAAGTATGATCCGTCGACGTTGATACCCTTATTGTTCCATTCCAGTTTCTTAAAAATATCTTCTAGAGCAAGGGTAAATAGTTTGGGAGAGATGGTGTCTCCTTGTCTTACTCCCCGTTGTAGTCTTATGGGATTAGTTTTTGTGCTTTCGTCCAGCTATATATGCATAGTGGCATCTTCATATATATTTTTAATTATGTTAATGTATCTTGAATCTATGCGTGCATTTTCTAGAGATTCAAGCACTGCCCATAATTCGATGGAATCGAATGCTTTATGGAAATCGACGAACGCCATATGAATTGGAACATTATACTCGGTGCATTTTTCGACCAGTGTTCTTACGGTGTGCAAGTGGTATATGGTATTAAAATGTTTTCTGAATCCAACCTGCTCGATAGGTTGATAAAAATCGAGCTTATGTGTTAGGCGGTTGGTTATGATTTTAATTAGTAATTAATCCAAAATTGATCGCACGTAAATCCTGTGAAATATTAATGCAACTTTGAGATCAGCACCCAATTTCCTTTCTTACATCTTTTTTTTACATATTGGACATGTTTGGACCATATTAATTTGGGGTCTTGGATTATACCAAGAAATTTATACTCACTGACAACCGGTACATTATATCCTGACAGGTTTAGACTATCAGTTGTACGTATCCTATGTCTTGTAAATATCATAATGGCAGATTTTTCTGGGGATATTGGTCTTTAGTCCAATTATCCACTAGTTTCACGATGTGTTCCAGAATCTTCACACAATCGTCATATGAATCGCGGATGGAGTAAATACGTATATCATCGGCATACTGAATACATTTTATGAAATCAACAAAAATGCCGTGTATACTTGCAGAAAATATGTTGAAGAGAATCGGGCTTAATACAGACTCCTGTGGTAATCCTGAATGAGTTATTCTTGAAACATGTAACTGATTACTATGGTCTCTGATATATAAAGTTCGGTTGCTAAAAATATTAACTATATTAGAAGATAAATTTGTGGAAAACCCCAGTTTGCATAACTTTGAATGCATTACTGTTAAATTAACACAGTCATAAGCGCCTTTAAGGTCTAAAAAGAAACACGCTAAATATTTATTTTTAGACAAATTTAGTTGGATGTTGTTAAGTGACTTATTGCGTCTAGTGGAGCAAGACCCGGTCGAAATCCATATAGAGTGCTTGAGTCCAGAATTTTAATTTACTAGAATTGCATATTGTTACGTGTTTTAATTGGTCTTGAACATATGGTGGAGCGAACGTGTAAAGTAACTCTTCTATTAACCTGTTGAAATTGGTTGTATCTTTGAATGATAGTTTTTGTTAGCCGTTTTATTAACAAATTTCCATATTTTATTGTGCGGTGTATTTTTATTAATAGTATTTACAAAGTTGATCCAAGATGTTTTTTGTTTTTTCGTGAGAACAACTTTGCATTTCACTTGAATGTGTTTATAGTGTATTTTTATGTATGAGAGAGTAATAAAACAATAAATTATGTATGCAAATCCCTAAACTGTTGATACGGGTGACTCAATAAAAAACAGATATTTGTCAACAAGTTTACAGAAGTATATAGGAAAACAATTTTAAATTGAGTATGACCACCAGGTATAAAGGTTGGAGCAGAGTAGAATACAATAGTTGTGAGGGTTACTAATCCCTAAATAAGATTGCCAGTGTCGAAGTGATGGAGGTTAACAGGTACTAATGAATTTGCAAGAAAAGTAAGATGTTTATTTTATTGGTTATATATAACCAATAAAAGTTTAATAAGTACCGACCTATTTGCAAAATAAAGTTTAATTCTTTAGATAAAATAAAACGTTTTATTTTATCTGAAATGAGTGCATTCCACGAAGTAAGGGTTTCAACAATCAAACATTTAATTCTTTAATTCCAGGAATCTACGACAGTAATTGACTAGATAATTACCTTCTAAACTTATTTCACAGAAAATGTGATAGTGGGTTTTTCCATTTTGTAGGAAGGTCCAAGTGCCGTATTCAAAATTCTTAACAGTTCACTAAAAGTAGGTACTTCAGTTGCAAGGTGCAGTTTATTGTGTATACTAGTGTTATGGAAAATTTGGAAGTGCCGTGTAAACGCCGAAAAATTGGTCCTTTAACAGTTAATGAAAAAACATTAATATTTAATTGTTTTAAATCATTTACAGACAAACGTTTATGTGAAAGTGTTGATGAGACCGTTGAGTTAGTTAGCAGTACACTTGGTGTTGGGAAATCTAAGATTTACAGAGTTATTAAAGAAGAGAAATGTGGTAGTTTTCAAATGCCTCGTAATGCTCCAGGGAAACCAAAATTTCAAATAGAATATCATTTTAAAGAAGGACTTCGACGGAAAGTGCATGAATTCTTCTTTAGACAAGAATTTCCAACATTGGATAAAGTTCTTGTCTCAGTTCGAGATGATAAGGATTACCCAGAAATGAGTCGAAGTACGGTATGGAAACTTTTAAAAGAAATAGGCTTCCGCTGGAAAAAGAATCCCAGAAAGTCTATTTTATTAGAAAGAAGCGATATTGTCATATGGAGAAGACATTTTCTAAGAACCATAAAGGAAATGAGAAACCAAAAAAAAATAATATTTTATCTTGATGAAACATGGATCAACGAGGGTCATACACCAAATAAATTTTGGCAGGATGAAACTGTTACAAGTCAAAAGCACGCTTTTGTAAATAACTTATCTACTGGTTTAAACCCACCATCAGGAAAGGGACGCAGGCTGATAATAGTACACATTGGCAGTTCAGACGGTTTTGTTGAAGGTGGTTTATTAACTTTTGAATCAACTCGTACCGGTGACTACCATGAAGACATGAACGCTGATGTCTTTCAAGAATGGTTTGAACAAATGATAGATCTTCTTCCTAAGAACTGTGTAATAGTAATGGATAATGCAAGTTATCACTCCAGACTTATAGAAGGACTGCCCACAATCAAGTGGTTAAAAAAAGACTTGCAGAATTGGCTGAGTTCAAAAAATATTACGTACCATCCCGGATCTATAAGAAAGGAACTTTATTCGTTGTGTGCCCTTCATAAAGAAAAATTTAAAAAATACGAAATTGATGAAATTGCCAAAAATCGTGGAATGACAGTACTTAGATCCCCCCCATATCATTGTGAATTAAACCCGATTGAACTGGTATGGGCACAGATAAAGAGTGAAGTTTCAAGAAAAAATACCACTTTTAATATTCATGATGTTAAACAGTTGTTTTTGGAGGCCGTAAATAATGTAAAACCTGAAAACTGGGAAAAGGCAGTAAATCACACTATTAAAGAAGAGGAAAAAATGTGTAAGCTGGACAATATTACTGATAAAATGATCGAGCCAGTTATTATAAATCTTGGTTCTGAAAGTTCATCTTCTGAATCTGATTTGGATTTGTAACAAGTAGCTGTAAGTTTTATATTAATATTTTTATTCATCTATTTCGGCTATCGTATCCATTCAAGCCGAAAAACAATTAAAATGGTATGGACACCTGAGACGGATGAACGAAGAAAGGATACCACGAAAGGTTTGGAACTGGAGACCTACATAGAGAAATAAAAGGGGAAGGCCAAGAAAGAAATGGATATCCAATATTCATATAGAAATGGAAAATAGAGGTCTTCAAGAAGGAGACTGGGCCGATAAGAAATTATGGCGATTGGGATGCGAGAAGCGACAAAATTAAAGTTGCAAACACTCGCTATATATGTATATATATATATATATATATATATATATATATATATATATATATATATTCATCTATTTAACATACCTTAGACGGTTTTAAAAACTCTTTTTCTCTTTTGTAATTTTTAAAAATTAAAAAAAATGTGAATTTTTTAAAACCCTTTTTAATGTAGGCCAGTCAGTTCTAATATAGTATGTGATAAAAGAGGTCACTTTTGTTTACATACACATAACACTTTATAACACTGAAATAATTCATTTATTTTTTACAATTATTCAAAGTAATTTTTCAATTAATCTTGAGCACGCCCATGAAGTGGTCGGAGGTACCAGTTAAAATTATGCTAATTACTCTCTTGTTCATTAAAATAAACTATAAATTTTAGATAATTTTCAAGATTTGACACAGTATTATACTCCCGAAAAGCATTTTTTTCTACAAGATACTAAATTTTTACATTCGTCGTTCCACCATACGGGAAGACGGGATTTTGGTTGAAATGATTTTTGAGTAATCATAGCAGAGTCTGCAGCTTCGCTGCAAAGTCGCTGCTTCGTCTGCAAAATTGTTTTTATTAAGTTATTAAACATTTCCAAAGATTTAACATCTATAGAATGAGTATCTGGAAGCCATTTTTCTAATTTTCAAATATAGACCAGTCCACTGAAGACTCTTCCCATTTTGTGGAGGTATGGATTGTTCTTGGAGAATGTTTCAAATCTATGGTGATTTGGATAGGGATGTGGATAGTACCTAGTGAGTCACTTAGAGGATTCTAGGTAGTAAAGCCTGTTAAATAAGGAGATACTAATGTTAAGTCTATCATTGAAGGACGTTCATTTGGTCTGGATATTTTGGTTGATCTTCCGTCATTGAGTAAAATTAGAGTAGTATTGTTTAATGCGTCAGCTAGAATATTACCTTGTGCACTATCCTGTATCTACAGTAATGACTATTAAAGTCGCCACCAATTAAAACTCTGTCTTTAATTTGTCCAAATAAATTTTCCCAATCTTTGGATGCGACGTATATTTTAGGATGTTTGTAAACACATAATATTGATAATTTTACTTGTTCTAGAAAAACACCGCAAACTTCTATATTTGGATTATAATTTGTTTTGAATTTTATATCTGAAAAGGAAATATTTGCAACTAAAACCAACGCCGTGATAAACTTTTAATATTTGGGTCGATGGACCCTACAAAAACAAAATACGGGCCTTTATCAGAAGACCTGTACCTATTATTTAAATCAAAATGGGATTTTTAATTCTTTCATACCAATATCAGACTTCGATCGAACCAGTCGTACTTTACTACACTTGTATGTGTTTTTAAAAAACCAAAGAAATAATGTATTGTGATTGTGTCTTTAAACATTCAAGTAAGTAATAACGATAAATTTGTTTATGTATTATTTTATTTTTACGCACAACAGGCCGTTAAGGCCTAGGGCATTTTTTTAAAACATAATCCTAATATTAACTAATTACAATTATTTTAAACAAAACTTTAACTTAAATGTGTATATACAACATTCTTAACTACTCTGAAGGACCTGGTGGTATTTTGTGCTTTTCTTTTCCAGTCCATCACCTTCACTGGTCTGGTGTTTAAGGTCTTCCTCCACTTTACTAATCCACTTCGTTCTGGGTCTACCTCTTCTTTTGGGGTCGATTAGTTTTCTGGTTATTACTAATTTAGGCATTCTGTTTGCTGCCATTCTTTCCACATGTCCCAGCCATCTGATTCTTTCTGACTTGACGAACTTGGTAATGGTAGGTTCTTTGTATAAAGCCATTAATTCATTGTTGGTTATTCTCTCCCCACCATCTTCTGTCTTCCGTCCTCCGAACATGCGTCTCAATATTTTCCTTTTCCATCTTTCCAGAGTATCCTCTTCCGTCTTATTTAATGTCCATGTCTCACCGGCATATGTTACTGTGGGTCGAATTACTGTTTTATATATTCCGAGTTTACCTTGTCTAGAAACGTATTTTGAGTTCAGTAGGGCTCTTAAGCTACCTAATTTTTATTCTCTTTTGCTATTCTAGCTTCGAGTTCTCATTTCTCTTTTCCATTTTAATCGAAAACTACACCTAGGCATTCACATTTGTCCACCCTTTTAAAACTATAGCTTTTACCACTTCAGACTTCACACTAAAGTCTTCTTTTTTCCCTTCTGTCCCTCCCATGATCATATATTTGGTTTTGTCTTCATTTAGTTCCAATCCGAATTTTTGTGCTTCTTCGGTGATTTTCTTCACAACTCTTCTTAATCATTTCTCGGTCTTTGCTACGATCGTTAGATCGTCAGCAAATACCAAGCACTGGTGCTCATTTTTAATGATCGTTTCTTTCACCTTCATGCTGCATTTTCTGATTACAGTTTCTAACACTAAGTTGAATAATGTAGTGGATAAAGGATCTCCCTGTCTCAAGCCTTTTGCAACCATAAATTGATCTGATATGTGACCCTGCCAAGCAATTTTATACATAGAGTTAATTAGTGTCATTTTAACTAGCCGGATCAGTTTTTTTGGTATACCCAAATGTTCCATTGCTCGATACATTTTGACTCTAGTGACTCTATCATATGCTTGTCTACAATCCACAAACAAAACATGCAGGGGAACTTTACCTTCATAACAACTCGTTTGTATCTCCTTTAATGAGAAGATTTGGTCTACAGTAGATCTGTCCTTTCTAAAGCCGGCCTGATACTCATGTAAGATTCTTTCCGTATAGCAATTTAGTTTATTTCTCAATATTCTCGACAAGATTTTGTATACCGTGTCTACTAAGGCTATACCTCTATAGTTGTCACACTTCAGTTTGTCTCCTTTTTAATGCAGAGGGCATATTATGCGGGCCTCATACCACTATGATACATTATTTCCTTTTCCCACACTTGCACTAGTCGCTGATATATTTTTCTTTGTAGTTGTTTTCCACCAAACTTGATCATTTCTATGCATATGCCATTTTTACCAGAACTTCTGTTATTTTTCATTTCTTGTATTGCTGATTGCTTGATTTTTTTTACTAAATATATCCCATTTTGTAAAAAGTGGACTTATGGTATTGTGGCCCCACACAAACCCCTACTGTAGGACTTATTTTGGCTCTACAAAAATCTCTTACTTACCTAGGAAAAGGACTTACTTATCTAGGAAAAGGTGTTTAGAAATAAATTTCATGTGCTACTATTAAAAACATGTAATTATGATAAACAAACACAGATGAAAAACTAGCATTTAGTCAATGTTTTTCAATTAATTTTGAACATGATTGTCAAAGAGGTAAAAAGAAAAAAATATATTCAACATCAGTCGAGTCATCCTCAGGGAAGTTGCCTTCGTGTTCACCATGTGAAAGGTTTTCAAAGCCAGATTTGTATTCTTCAGGGATCCATTGCATCAGGTTTATGAGGTCGTTGTACTTTTCATTGCTTATTTTCTCTTCGTGTGCTCGTATTTGTGGAATTGCCAATGGCATATTAATCCTTTCTTGCCTCCGATTTCTTTTCAATTCAACACTTTTTAATAAATCTTCCTCAAAACTGGTTTTGTAGTATAGCTTACTGTCCTCTTTTCGAAGCTGTAACCACACTGCATTGAATATTAGAAATGGTTCGTTTTTTTCTTTAACTCATATCTTAATGAGGCATCTTCGAGGTGTTTATTTTTTTTAATTTCAGTTCATTGAGTAGTTCATATTTTTTTTCATTTTTCATTTCACAATCTAGTCCATCATAAACATCACATGTATCGTTGTCTGGTGAATGAAAAGACAAGTTGAAATCTTCATTAAAAATTTTAGAATAAATCCACTTTTTTTCTGGTTTAACTTGTTCGATGAATAAAATATTCTTTATAAAGTTTATGTCCTATCTATTTTCTTCTAAAAGTCAATCACAAAATCCTATACGTTTGGGATGGTCATGTGGAAGTAATTCTTGAGCTGCTGTTACGCGGAAGGGGTGAAGTAATACTGTTCTTTAACCGTTCTCCGAAGAAGCAATCTTTACAAAAAATTGAGTCACTAATCTTCGCAATCCTCATGTCTGGGCAGACGTAAATTCTAATGGTAAAAAAGTGCACCACGATTAGAGCAATTTTAAGGTAAACATTTGGGCTGGAATTATCAGTAATTAGTAATTAGTAATTATTCCAAAAAAAAATTACCGAAAAAATTAGAAACACATGTATCACAGTAAGTGATTGAGTCGAAGAAAGCTGGGCAAAAATTAAGTCTAATATCTTAGCCTCGGCCAAGAAAGTTCTTGGTGAAAGATTTATAAATAAAAATAAATCGTTCCCAAGGCAAAAAACTTCATGGTTTTGTACAGAAGTGAAGGGAAAATGTAAAGAAAAGAAAAAAAGATTACTATAAAAGATACCGTAATTTCAAAACAATCAGAAACGAAAGATATGAACTCGTAAGAAAAATAAAAAATTATCACTGGGAACGCTTTTCGAAAGAAATGGAACAAGATTTTTACGGCCTGCAAAAGGAAATATGGCGATATAATACGTGGATTGACTACCTAAAAAACCTCTATGCAGAGGAAGAACAAACGACGCTAGAACCGGAAACACCAGAAATTCCCACAAATGAAGAACTTAATATAAATGTACAGGAAGTTCGGTAAATACTTGAAAACACGAAGAACAGAAAAGCAGCAGGTAAAGAAGGGGTACCAAACGAATTACTGAAATATTCTGAAGCAGCAATTTAATTAATAAAATTATAAAACAATAAAATACCGCAAGAATGAAGAACAAACGAACTAATTCTACTATTCAAAAAAGGAGATAAAAAACAAAAAACCACAGATGTATAAACTTGTTAAATACAGAAAGATCTAGTACAGATGTAATATTTGTTATAAAGAAAATTACTGAGAAAACAAACAGAGTAAGACTCAAAGATGTAACCATCTTCTGTATAATAGAGAAGTTGCCCTGATATTATAAATCTATCGAAAAAATCTACCAAAACAAGAAAATAGAAGAATAGATGGACAACTTACAGAACCTATATAAATAGACAGCGGAATAAGACAAGGGGATTCATTGAGCCTCATGCTCTTTAATTTGATCATGGATGAAATCATCAAAAGCGTTAACAAAGGAAGGGGATACAGAATGGGAAACAAAGAAATAAAAATACTCTGTTACGCAGACGATGCAATATTGATTGTCCAAGATGAAGATAGTCTGCAAAGACTGGTCCACAGATTTAACATAAGGGCAAAAGAATTTAATATGACAATCTCATCTCAGAAAACTAAAACAACAGTAGTCAGCAAAAAACCAACCAGATGTAAAATAGAAATGGATGGCATCAGTATTGAACAAGAAATGGAAATAAAACACCTCGGAATTATACTGTCTAGCTATGGAGACCTGAACAAAGATGTGAGAGATTAAGTACAAAAAGGAAATAGACTGGCAGGATGCCTTAATAACACTATGGCGAAACATTATTTGTAGGAAATTAAATTGTCTAGAACTTTATTCCTATTACTTTTTGGTGTAGATTTGGCAAACAAAACGAAAGAGGTGAAAAATTCTTCTTAGAACAACAAAATTTATGTGTCATGAACACACACTTCCAGCAAACCGAAAATAGACGTGAATATCTCCCGATAAAAAGACGAAAGACGAGATCGATTACTTCTTGTGTGTGTACAAAGACATTTTTGAAGATATAACTGCTCTCAATCGATTTACAGCAGCGATCATCGCCTTTTAAGAGCAATGATTCTTGTTAAACAGACGAAAACCAGTAGAAACAGGCCACATAATGATTGTAATCAGACAGATCAAACTAAAATGCGACAGAAGGAAGATGAGTACAGAGCAGTCTTAAGAAAAGAATTTGTAGAACATTATCAACAAGAATATTCCGACGTGAACACAATTAATAAAGAAATGCAACAAAAGCTCTTTAAAGCAGGACTGACTGTTGCAAAGAAAGCGAAAAATAAAGAAGACAGAATGAGTGATGGAAAATTTAAGGACCTACAATGAAAACAAGGTAGAAAATAGTGAAAAGATAGCAAATATTTGATTTCACGCAAAAAGCGCCTTTGTATCTGTTGATAGGTATAATCCGACAAGTGAGAGCTGGCGGGTGAAATATAAATAATAGTTTATAATATAGGGCCACTCCAAATAAAAACGTAAATACTTGACAACACTGTCAGAAATCTAGCACTAATTACAACATGTGAACTCTTAGCTGACTGCAATAGAAAGGAGCAATCCCTTCCTTTTTTCAATTTGTTCCACGCGCAACCCGCCAGCTCTCGCTTGTCGGGTTATATTTCGACCTAATAGGTCTCATCAGAACAGTTATTCAAAGGTGTTCTCAACGTGAAAGATCAATATTTTCTGTCTCTTAAGAAGCAACACTAAAATGGCTTCAATACGGACGCAATAGCGACATCTGACAATAAAACCGCAAAATAGTTTCGAAACACAATTCAGATTTCTGCTTTAATCTGTGCTTTCTAAAAATTGCAAAGCAAAACAGACGTTGATAGAGGTGTTTTTAACACCTTTATCAACGTCTGAAGAACTATAGGCCAATATCCCTGCTGTCCCAAATATACCAACTATTTATGAGAGTAATAACTAACAGATTAACGTAGAAGCTCGATAGCCATCAACCGGTAGAGCAGGCAGGATTCCGAAAAGGTTGCAGTACAGCGGATCATCTTCTTATAGTCAGAACGCTAATAGAGAAAGCCAATTAATATCACTTGAACTTATACATTGGCTTCGTTGATTATTAAAAGGCATTTGACTCCATAGAACTTTGGGCAATAGAGAGAGCTATGGACAACTGCAGGATAGACTCCCGATACAGAATGCTTATACATAATATTTACATGAAAGTTACAATGAAAATACAAATAGATGCGAAAACCAAAGCTATACCAATCAACAAAGGGTTTCGACAGGGAGATGTTATCTCACCAAAGCTATTCACACTTGGACTGGAAGACGTGTTCAAAAACATTAACTTGGCAGATAAAGAAATAAATGTTAATGGAAGAAAACTGAGTCATTTGAGATACGCTGATGACATTGTAATATTTGCTACAAGTTTCGAAGAACTACAGACCATGACGACGCAACTCTCTCAAGCTTCGAAAAAAGTAGGTCTTAAGAAAAAAAACCAAAATAACGACAAATAAACCGAACATTAGAGAAATAACGTTGAACGGTATAAATTTATTAACAGTAAGCGAATACATCTACCTGGGACAGATAATGAAAGTTAACAAAGAAAATCACAACCAGTGTATCCTTCCTATACTCACGTATGCTTTACAGACGTGGAGACTTACCAAGTCTAATATGGATAAAATAGAAAATTCACAAAGAACGATGGAAAGATCAATGCTCGGGGTGAGACTTACAGACAAAAAACAAACAAATGGATTAGAAGCAAAACTAAAGTAAAAGACGCAGGAGAATATGCTGCCAAATTAAAATGGAGATTCGCAGGACACAATGCCCGACTGAAGGATAAAAGATGGAACCACGAAATACAACAATGGAGACCATGGTTAGAAAAGAGAAGCAGAGGAACACTACACATGAGATGGTCTGATGACATTAAGAAAATCGGAGGGCACAACTGAAAGCAAGTAGCACAAAATAGAAAACACTGGATTGATTTGAGGGTGGCCTATGTCCAAAGATGAATTACTTAAGGCTGAAGAGAGAGAAGAGTAGAATAGAAAATAAAAAAGTTACAAAAAAATAACTAAAAACTTTTGAAAAAAATTTCTTTTGGGTCTTATAACTTTTTTAATCATTTTACAATAAAATGAATCAGGGCAATATTATAAAAGATTTTCCAAAGAATAATTTTCACTGCAAGTATAGTTTTCTGAGTTCTTGTTTACTCCTAAGAATGCGATAAAAACGAACTATTAGACTTACTTTTCTATTATATATTTTTTGTTCATATCATTTTAAATCAACTTTAACATTCTTAACATGATTCCTGTTATTATTAATTTATTATCGACTCTTTCGGCCGCCACAAAACTTATTATTATTATTAATCAACCTAAGATAAATTTGTTGGTAATGAAAAGAACAAAACAAATTTAATAGACTTTCTTAAAACTACTCTTTAATTTAAGAAGTTGGCAACCTGAAAAATAATAATTTTCCTATAAGTTTTCCTGCCTGGAAAGTGGGTTTTTCGGCTTTTTTGTAATTTTAAACTGTTTATAACTTGAAAGCTATTAACTTAAAAATGACAAGACACTTTTTTGTTTAAAATGATGCAAGAATAAAAAAAAAACGGTCAAAAACCTGTTAATTTCTGCCCAAAAATTGTGCCACCCTTCTGATTTGTTTAAAGGGTACATTTTTGAGCAGGAAACCGAAGAAACCGAATCAGAAACATTTTTCATACTGGAGCGGCCTCACAACAAGGACTATATTACTTTTAAAACCATTTATAACCATTTTGTGTGTCCGGATTTTGTTTTTGTTTATAAATTGATGTTAATATTAACAAAACATATCAATGCTGTTCGGAAAATGTTGATCGTATCGTAATATGCCACTTATCAATCCTCATTTGTACTACTTAAAAATCAAGGGTTGTGGCCTAGATATCTCACCCCTGCATCGGCGCACCCAAAATTTGTATGAGGGGGCTTCGAAATTTTTTTATGCTACCTCCATTTTGAGTCCCTAAAATTTGAGTTTTAGTTTAATTTAAAGTACTAAAGATAGCAGTGCGAAAGATTCAAGTATCTATTATCCGGCCTACCAACTAAAACCACCCTCTCTTACTTGTGCACTGTTGCACGTACCGTACTCCGAAAGTGGGGTGGCCGCTGTAAGGCTGACGACATTTTTAGAACACTTTAGAACACCTATCTAGATCTTATATGTCGTTCTTCTGAAGCTATTTTCTTGTAGCAATTTAAAGTAATTACTATGTTCATGGGAATAAGCCACAATTTTAAGATTAAAATAAGTTTATGGACGTTTGACATTAATCTAACTTGTAAATATAATACATTTTGGAGACGATCATCGTATTCCCGTTCTCCTCCGCCAATCCTCCCGGTCCAAGGCATGCTTCTCCTCCAAACCTCTCGATTCTATCGCTCTTCTAATTCCTTCATTCCATGAGCGTCGAGGTCTACCTCTTTATCTTCTTTTAGGGGTCTTCCATTTGTGAAGTTTTTATGGCCAACGTTCGTCAGACATTTTCAATAGGTGTCCAAACCATTTTAAACCTCTTCTTTCTGTTCTGTCAATGACCGTTTATATAGCATTCATGTCATTTCTTATATATTAGTTGGTCTTCCTTTCCTGCCTTGACGTTCTAGCACTTCTTCTCAAATAAAGCATTTCAACTGCCAACAATCTTCTCTTCAGGTCTGCATTAATTGTCCATACTTCAGAGCCATAACAAAGAACTGATTCTATCATGGTTTGCCCTGTTCTTTTTTGTTCCTTTTGGAAATGTTGCGATCCCACCATAAGGAGTTCAGACATCCAACAATTTTACATCCCTGATTAATTCGGTGTTTAATTTTTGTTTCTCCTAAGCCGTTCTTAGCAATGAGTGCACCTGAATATTTAAATTTTTTCACTTGTTTGATTTCCACGTCCTCGTCTGTCAACACTTCAAACCTTGCATCTGAATTAATGACTAAATATTCCGTTTTCTTCATGCTGACTTGTAACCCCCATTTTGCATATTCTCTAAATAGACGTTTTATCATAAATTCTAGATCATAAGAATCTTAAGCTAGGACGACTTGGTCATTCGCAAAGTTCAGAGACAACAGTACGTCATTTCCTATGGGGATTCCTATTCCCTTTCAGTGGTTTTTCCAATTTTGGATGGCTGCCTCAGTATATCATTATATTAAATAGTAAGTGTGACATACTGCATCCTTGTTTTAGTTCTTTAGTTATTTTTATTGTCTCTGATAGTCTATTTCCTATTTCCAATTTTTAGGTAAGTAGTGTTATCCCTGTATACTTATTGGACTATCCTAGAAGATATGGACTAATGTCGATAATGTCGAGTTGTTGTGAAGTTTGCCACAATTTAAATCTTGGAACTGTATCATACGCCTTTTCTAGGTCTTTCTGCTTTTTAATGACTGCTCGGATGTAATTGTGAACACTATTCCATCCCTTCATACTTTCCGTCATCTTCACGATCATCTCCCTTGCAGTCACAGGGTTAATACCTATTTCTTTATACATTCTGTTTCTCTCCACTGTACATACTGTCTGTCTATTACACTCCAGCATTGTATAAGTAACAATGTCGGAATATTCGCAGTATAGGCATTTATCTGTAACTGTCTTTCTGAACCTATGAAGATACGCCCTAAAACAGACAATCTACCCAGTCCCTTAGGCTCGGGATCAGCATCTTGGTCCACTGGGCAACATCTTGCTTGTTGTTCCACTCTTCTTGCCATGTTTCCATTGATCTTTCTCTTCTTCTTTTTTATAGCTGTTGTCAAATGCTCTCTTCTCTCATAGAGATGCATCTTTTCTACTGCTAACACATGCAAAGGGACACAAATCGTGATAGTCCACACGTCCGCCGCAGATACAGTCCTATAGGCGCATGCTACTCGCGACAGACTCGTTCTGTCTACTTTTTTTCATAAGCCTAATATTAGGTGTCTATATCTAAATACACTGGGGACCAAAATTAACCGGACACTTACATTTTTTGTTTTTGTTGGTGATTAGATCAAAACTTATTAATTTGTTTGAATTGTATTTTATGCTATATTAGCGATAACGTGTTTTTCTTGTTTGAACTTGTTTAGATGTTTTGTGCGAACAACAAATCTTTTACAGATGCGTTTTGATATTAATGTGAAAAAGTGGATAAGTATTATTTAAGTTTATTGTGGTACTGTACCTGATTATAAGTTCGGCTGTAGGTTTTTGTTTTTACATCTTACATTAAAAAAATTATAACACCGGAAGAAGTAGTACCAGCTTTTGCTTTACAGGATGATGGGCGGAGCATTCGTTACGTCGCAAATGCTTTAGGAATTTCTCGAAGTACAGTGTTTGATGCAATACAAAGGTTTCGGGAAACAGGACAATATACCAGGAGGTTGATCAAGGTAGACGAAGAACCACAAGACAAGTTAAAGATCGCTTTCTTAGGTTACAAGCGTTACTCTATCGTACATTATCAGCACCAGTGCTTGTTCAACGATTAAATCATACCCATAGAAACACAGTTTCCGTTTTTACATCTTCATTTGGGTGTTGACGATTCTAGTGCTTGTCACAGATGAATCAAGATTTAACGGAAACTCATCAGATGGGCGGCCTAGAATATGGAGAAGAGCTGGTGAACGTTACCAGCAATGTTGTCTTACTCCGAGAGTTCAATTCGGCGGAGGTGGTGTAATGGTGTGGGCAGGCATTTCCCTAGAGGCTCATACAGAACTTTTTACAATTCAAGGGGGCAATTTGAATGCTCAACGGTATATTCAGCAATGTTTGAAACATCATGTAGTGCCATTTGCCCCATTTATTAGAGAAAACTTTCGTCTGATGCAAGATAATGCTCGTTCACACATCGTAAGAATAATATGAGATTACTTTGATGAAGTTGAGATTCGTTTATTACCATGGCGCCCAAGGATTACAGACTTAAATCCAATAGAGTATGCATGAGATATTCTGGAACGACGTATTCGAATGAAAGCCGTAATTAGGGGTCGTGTATCGTGGAGGTAATACACGCTACTAAATGTCGTTTTCCATAAACAATGTTTATATTTAAAAAAATAATTTTTGTTTCTTTGGGGATTTTCAAATTTTTTGAATTGTTTATTGTTTTTTCTGTGTAACATTTTTGAGTTGTAATAAATTTGGATTTTAAATTTTGATTATTAGTAAATACTCAATAATTGGGAACATCTTAAACTTTTTTAAACTCCAGTTTTTAGGAAAAATCCAGGTGTCCGGTTAATTTTGCACCCCAGTGTATAATGAAAAATATTATTAATAGGCGAGCGGTTTACCCCTATAAGCAGAGCATCAACCTACTAAAATTCTTTTTGCATTTCTAATGCACCAAACCTTTTTTATTCGATTCTATATATTTTTCCAAGATGAAATTTATTTTTTAAAAATTTTTACAAGTGGGCCGGCAATTGTTATTAACAAATAACTTATACAAAAAAGCAATTTCACCGAATTGTTTCGAAATCAATTTTTTTAGGTGTACCTCGTCAAAATAAACACTTTTTCTCTCCTGATAATTTTTCGAAAAATGCTTCCTTTTCAAGTTATTTGCAGTTTTTTGTTGAAAAAATGCCTTAATTAGTGATTTTTGGGATTTTTTTTTCTAAAAAACTACTAAATGAATTCCAATTTTACAAATAGCTTTATAATCTTTTAACCGTCGAGTATAAGTTGGAATATTTTGACAAGGATAAATGGTTTCTATCTCGCTAAAAACTTGGACCCAAATATTTCGAACGTGCCTTTCGAGAGTATCCCGCTAAGCGTGTACAACCGTTGAGGTGCTGTAGGTGCTCGAATCTTTTCGACTTTTTTAATAATGTAATATATATATATATATATCTATATATATATATATATATATATATATATATATATATATATATATATATATATATATATATATATATATATATATGAAAAATATCTGATAATTGATTAAATGAAATTTTAATTTTATTTAATACTACGTGAGTAAGTAAATACTGGGTTACTTACTAGATATTCTACATTTCACTACAAATTTCTTAGGTAATTCTAAATTAGCGCCAACGATATTTGCTCCGTGCGTGACTATGGTGAGGGTACATTGAAAATACATGTAAGGGTGTGCAAATACATGTTGCGTAATTTTTTTATTGAGTTAATGCGTCGACAACTAATGGTCATTGGCACGGTACAGTCAGGTACCTAGTGTAGTGTGTGTGTGTGTGCATCTAATGAAAAATTACCACCTTCGAAACCAGCATTATTACAACATTACTTAAGAACAAAGTGGCAAATAAATGAATGGATTCAAGCAAAAAAACAATATTATTTCATCTCTTGATCCATTAACCCATGGTTGGACAATGGAAAATAATTGTTTCGATTTTAATTATTTTGAAGGCGAAACTAGTTTAGATATTTTACAAAAGTATTTCTGCTCATGTACCGGAAAATGTTCTACGAAAAATTGTAATTGTATTTCCTATAATTTAGAATGTTGCGCAGTATGTACATGTACACCAGAGAATTGTAAAAATGTTAAAGACGACTTTATTGAAGACAATGAAATCAGCTTATTAGATGGAAATCCTGTTGCTGTTGATGAAAATTTTCAAATTATTGACAATAAAAACGATGTATAAATAATATTGTATTTTTATTTTATTATATTTTTCAATGAAAATTGATTATATATTGCTTAATGTATTTCACTGTAATAAAACATTCAATAATAGAGTCTATTTTAGTAGATTAGTATATTAAAAGAAAAATTACATTATTATAGCATTGTAAAAAATTAATTTTAATTGTTTTAATTATAATATGTCTATATAAAAATAATTATAAATATCTTTTTTTTTAATAAATTGTACGTAATATTTGTATTAAATTAATTTTTTAAATCTAAACAAATATTTCTACGCGCCGCACGCCTGTATCGCCGCAACCGCTGTACACACTTAGCGGTAGACTGCTCGAAAGGCATATTCGAAATATTTGGGTGCACGTTTTTAGTAAGATAGAAAAAAATTATCCTTGTCAAAATATTCTAACTTGTACTCGACGGTTTAAAGATTATAAAGCTATTTGTAGAATTGCAATTCATTTAGTAGTTTTTTAGAAAAAAAATCCCAAAAATCACTAATTAAGGGATTTTTTCAACAAAAAAATGCAAAGAACTCGAAAAGGAAGCATTTTTCGAAAAATTATCAAGAGAGAAAAAGTGTTTATTTTGATGAGATACACCTAAAAAAATTGAGTCCGAAGCAATTAGGTGAAATTGCTTTTGTGTATAAGTTATTTGTTAATAACAATTGCAGGCCCACTTGTAAAAATTAAAAAAAAATACATTTCATCTTGGAAAAATATATAGAATCGAATAAAAAAGGTTTGGTGCATTAGAAATGCAAAAAAATTTTAGTAGGTATATTCTGTTTCTAAGCGTCTTTTGAGGGGTAAACCGCTCGCCTATAATTATTGTGATAATTTAATTATATTTAAAGTGATAATTTAATTATACTTCAACCCCACCCCCCGTGGTGCGCCACAGACGTCGAATCGAAATAAGCAAGTTCGATACAATATTGTAGTATTGATTTATAGATGATGTATGCTGGGTCAAATAAACCCTTAAAAATCACCACTTAAAAATGTTGTAGTCATAGGTGTTTGTATTTTTGCTCGCGAAAAATAATTGGTATAGCCTTGTTTCATCATTTAATTTGAATAATTTCAAACTTGCAAAATACAATAGTGTTTAGTCACAAAAACATTATTAGTTTCCTTTATTATTAATTAATTTGAAAACATCATTTATTTAATTATAACACATTAATACTAATTAATATTAAACGTTCCTTTTAAGTTATTCTGCACTTTACGTAAATAATAACAAATAACTGCTTTATTTGTTTACATATAAAAAAAGTGTGTGTAAATATGGGAGAAAATTTGTTCGTACTTTGTAATTTGTACACAAGATTTTTATACTTAACAATTCGTACGTTGTACACGTTTCTTCACTCACAATAGCAGTTTTAAGTATTCTACTAACTCCCGCAGTAATTTTGGTTTCTTACTTATTTTCTCTCTCTAAGTAATTAACCAATAAATTATTGCAAGAATAGTGATTATTGCACCGACCCGTGTTTTCTAAACAAATTCACCTGCATATTTAAAAACTATTTTCAAGTTTACGCTACGGCCATGAACGTGCTACCTATTATTAGTCATTGTACAGGCTAGTCATGGATGCGTACGTGCATAATAAAAAGTATCCTGTTGAGCTATTGTTACTCTAAGTGGTACCAGAAATGTGCATCTGGAGAAAATGACTCAACCACTTATTTATGTGTGTTAAAATCATTTACTAAGTGTGTCGTCAGGAAAAATTTGTTCTTTATTGTTTGTCAGTAACAAGAAAATAATAGTTAACTGTAACATTTGCATTTGGATTTGGAATGCTCATTATGTTAAATTTGTGTAAGCTTGTTCTTTCTCATGGCAGTCAAATAAAAAAACGGTTTATAACGAATACTTACATTATTCCGCTTTTGCCTTAAGGAGGTTAATATGGGGATTCATTGAGGTGTATTTTAATTGAGTTTTTTTAATCAAACTCAACACTCGCTTGATTTAAATAGCTGGTATAAAATGAACTATTTTTTTTAACCCTTAACTGGTGAACATGCGTCTCACAGACTCCGCACGTTTATTAACACGTCTGCACTTCTCGCCACAAATACGTACCAACCTGTAATTCGGTGTACCTTTCTAGCTTTTAGAGTATATTCAAACGTGTTAATGAGAGGTACCTCGCTTGTCTCGTTTTCGAAATATTTACGTCGCGGAGTCTACTAGACGCAAGGTCACCATTAGTGTTATTTTAATATGGATAGTTCTCGTAAAGCTGTAAGCGTATTAGACGATGATTTCGAAGAAGTGTGCACAAAATGGTATAATGAGGCGAACAGTGACATTAGTGATGATGATGTGGAAGAAGGAAATTATATAGAAAGTGATCATTTTACGGACAGTGAACAAGAACTAAGTGAAAATGAACAGCAACAAGACTATCTAGCGAAGATGAAGAAGAGTGTGCCAATTCCAGCAATTATTACTATGGAAAGAATAGGCATAAGTGGAGTAAAAAAGGAGCCAACTAGAAACGTCCGTACGCCTGCTCACAATATTGTTGTACTCCCATCAATCCGTTCAAAAGTAGAAAAGTCAACGAGTCCCGTTTAATATTTTAATAAATTGTTTTCACCAGATATGTATGGTCTTGTTGTTAAGAGAACTAACGAAAAACTCGCAACTTTTCGGCCAAAATATCAACAATATAAAAAATCTGAGTTGGCTGATACTGATGAAATAGAATTGAGAGCTTTCTTGGGACTGCTTCTTTATACTTCTATTTATAGATCAAATCATGAGGATATACGAAGTTTGTTTGCTACGAACGGGAAAGGACGGTCTATATTTAGAGTAGTTATGTCGCAAAAACGTTTCCTGACCCTGATGGCCGCCTTAACGTTTGGCGATGCCTCGGACCGAGAACAAAGAGCAAGGGATAATTCAGCTGCCGCTATCCAAGAATTCTTTGACTTATTTGTACGCAATTCAAAAGATGCATATACGGTTGGGAAAAATGTGTATGTAGACGAAATGCTGGTAGGCTTCAGAGGCAGATGTCGCTTTAAAATGTATATTCCCAGCAAACCCTGTAAATATGGGATAAAAATCTTATGTATGACATGTATAATGCTTACATTTATGCTGGGAAAGGTTCAGATGGATTTAGCCTCACTAATGAAGAAAGAAGAATGAGCATACCTACTCAAGCAGTTATAAGATTAGTCAAACATCTTTACAATACTAATAGAAATGTAACTGGCGACAACTGGTTTAGTTCAGTTGATTTAGTACATCATCTTCAACAACATAAACTCACTTACGTTGGCACAATGCGAAGAAATAAAAAAGAAATTCCTCCACAGTTCCTTCCGCGACCAAATCGTAATGAAGGCGACACTTTGTATAGATTTACCAAAGACCTAACACTTTTATCCCGTACAACTAAGAAAAATAAAGCTGTGATATTAATTTCTTCCGTGCATCATTCCATAGAAGTAGATGCAGATAATGGACTACCAGAAATAAATTCTTTTTACAACTTGACCAAAGAGGGTGTAGACGCGATGGATGAAAAGTGTGTAAAATATTCCTGTAGCCGCAGAACACGTAGAAACACGCAGAACACATACATTATGTTTACTTCGATTCCCGAAAATAATTGGACTAGATTCAAATTTATAGAAACCCTGGCCGATGAAATCGTTTCCTCACATTTGCATAGAAGGTATGAAATGCCAACATTACAAAGGCAGCTGAAAGAACTGATCGGAAGTATCCTTGATATTCCCGAAAATAAGGCTAACGAAGAAGAAAAGCTTGAAATAAGAAAATATTGCTACATCTGTCCATCCAAATTAACAAGAAAGACTGTATATTTATGCACAATTTGTCAAAAACCCATATGTTTGCAATGTTCTCGAAAAATTTGTATAAATTGTACCAGGGCAGACATTTGTACCATTTGTATAAATTGTAACGTTTTTAGTGATTTGCAGGTTTTGTGCAGAATTGCAATTATGTTGTTTTTTACAATTTTTTATGTAAAATGTACCTAATTTTGAACATACATATATTATATTTGTTTGTATATGTTTAATTTTTTTTGGTATATGACTTTAAAAATTTTGTGTTATAAAACATGTTGCCATTTTTTCTGTTTTTGTTATAAGTTCTACAGTTTGATTTTTTCTTTTTCACTAAATAAAAATGACATAACAATATTGCTTTATTATTGAAAACTGTTTTATTGCATTTTTGAGGTGCAAGTTTTGCAAAAACAGCTTTTTTGGCCAGGAGTCTGTCAGACTCATGGTCACCATTTATGTAATTAAAAGTAGGGTCACCAGTTAAGGGTTAATCATATTCATATTTTTTAATATTGTTCTAAAGCTATTTTCTTGTGGCATTGTAAATTAGTTACTGTTAAACTGGGAATAAGCCACAATTAAAGATAAAAATACGTTTATTGACGTTTCAATTTCCACTTCGGAAATCGTTCTCAAAATACAAACAGTAAATTAAAAAAATTTTGTTTTTTGTTACATAGTGAAAAATTCTTCTAATAATTTAATTTTATCTGACTCGTTTATATTGACAATTCAGACATACATTATGCATTTTAAAGTAGATGACTTTAAAATGATATTGCCAATATTGTTGAGTTGCGCTCCTGGGACGACTTTACTTATAAGATAGTTCATTCGATTACATGAAATCAACTTTAACTTGAGAATATCCGTCAGAAAAAATCATAGCATGTAATTCGTCTTTAAAAAGACAAACACATGACATGATGACAGTAAAATTCTCCTGTTAGTGACTCCATAGTAAATTATGAGGGAAAAACCAGGAAAAAAAACCTCATAATACTATCCCGACATTGTAAGTATTTGTTCGTGAATTTAGTTTACCTTCAACAAACATCAAAATTCTGATTTTATATGTTACGTTATTTAAAAAACATAAATGATGTATCCTCTATATGTTACTGACTTACTAATACTGGTATTTTTTATTAATAACTTCCTCTTTCAATATTGGTAACCAGATCCTACTACATTCTGCCGAGGAATTTGCGACACAATTGGCCTCATTTAGCATAATTAGAGCCGCTTCTTTGATTTTTCTTTTTTTACTATCCGTTTCTTTTAGGACTACATTTGAATTATTCCATTGAACCCTATGTTCATTATCCCATGCGTGTTTACAGATTTGAGATCTATCAAATTCTCTATTTTTAATATAAGATTGATGTTCACTTATTCTATCATTTAATGGCCTTGATGATTCACCTAAATAAAACTGATCGCATTCACAAGGTATTTTATAAATGCAATTCTTTGTCCTTTCTTGTTCATTGTTAGGTTTGGTTTTGGACAAAATAGATCTCAACGTGTTTGTTGTTTTGAATGTTGTTGAAATGTTGAATTTATTTCCTATCCTTTTAAGTTTTTCTGATAATCCTTTTATGTACGGTATTGTTATTTTCCTCATATTATTCCTTCGATTCCTTCGATTCCTTCCTATCGATTGTTGAAAATTCCTTATTTATAAACGATAAAGGATAATCATTTTTTAATAAAACAGATGTTAACAAATGTTTTCTCCTCCAAGAACGAATTTTCGTTAGAACAAGTAATTTTGGCTCTATCGTATAAGGATTTAATTATTCCCTTTTTTTACATTAATATTGTGATTTGATTTGAAATTTAAATATCTATTGGTGTGTGTTGGTTTTCTATACACCTGAGTCTCATATCCAGTATCGTTCTTAGAGATTAAAACATCCAGGAAAGGTAGCGTGTTATTATATTCCTTTTCCATGGTAAATGTTATTGTCTCTTCTTTATCGTTTATATCATTTAGGAATGTGTCCAACAACTCGGATCCATGAGGCATGATATATTTATGGAAGATTTTGAAACAAATATCATTTCTAAACAAAATTTCAAACCCACAGTATGGTGGAGGTATGTAGATGATGTATTCTCAATATGGCCTCATGGATCAGAGTTGTTGGACACATTCCTAAATGATATAAACGATAAAGAAGAGACAATAACATTTACCATGGAAAAGGAATATAATAACACGCTACCTTTCCTGGATGTTTTAATCTCTAAGAACGATACTGGATATGAGACTCGGGTGTATAGAAAACCAACACACACCAATAGATATTTAAATTTCAAATCAAATCACAATATTAATGTAAAAAAGGGAATAATTAAATCCTTATACGATAGAGCCAAAATTACTTGTTCTAACGAAAATTCGTTCTTGGAGGAGAAACATTTGTTAACATCTGTTTTATTAAAAAATGATTATCCTTTATCGTTTATAAATAAGGAATTTTCAACAATCGATCGAATAGAACAGAACAACTTAGAACAAGATCCTACAGCATACACAAGGAATAATATGAGGAAAATAACAATACCGTACATAAAAGGATTATCAGAAAAACTTAAAAGGATAGGAAATAAATTCAACATTTCAACAACATTCAAAACAACAAACACGTTGAGATCTATTTTGTCCAAAACCAAACCTAACAATGAACAAGAAAGGACAAAGAATTGCATTTATAAAATACCTTGTGAATGCGATCAGTTTTATTTAGGTGAATCATCAAGGCCATTAAATGTTAGAATAAGTGAACATCAATCTTATATTAAAAATAGAGAATTTGATAGATCTCAAATCTGTAAACACGCATGGGATAATGAACATAGGGTTCAATGGAATAATTCAAATGTAGTCCTAAAAGAAACGGATAGTAAAAAAAGAAAAATCAAAGAAGCGGCTCTAATTATGCTAAATGAGGCCAATTGTGTCGCAAATTCCTCGGCAGAATGTAGTAGGATCTGGTTACCAATATTGAAAGAGGAAGTTATTAATAAGAAAATACCAGTATTAGTAAGTCAGTAACATATAGAGGATACATCATTTATGTTTTTTAAATAACGTAACATATAAAATCAGAATTTTGATGTTTGTTGAAGGTAAACTAAATTCACGAACAAATACTTACAATGTCGGGATAGTATTATGAGGTTTTTTTCCTGGTTTTTCCCTCATAATTTACTATGGAGTCACTAACAGGAGAATTTTACTGTCATCATGTCATGTGTTTGTCTTTTTAAAGACGAATTACATGCTATGATTTTTTCTGACGGATATTCTCAAGTTAAAGTTGATTTCATGTAATCGAATGAACTATCTTATAAGTAAAGTCGTCCCAGGAGCGCAACTCAACAATATTGGCAATATCATTTTAAAGTCATCTACTTTAAAATGCATAATGTATGTCTGAATTGTCAATATAAATGAGTCAGATAAAATTAAATTATTAGAAGAATTTTTCACTATGTAACAAAAAACAAAATTTGTTTAATTTACTGTTAGTATTTTGAGAACGATTTCCGAAGTAGAAATTGAAACGTCAATAAACGTATTTTTATCTTTAATTGTGGCTTATTCCCAGTTTAACAGTAACTAACATATTTTTTACTTATGTTTTGTACATAAGTTTTTCACATAAAAACATTTCTTGTTAGGATTTTCCGTACTATTTGCCTTCAAGCAAACTCTATTAATATTTTCTGGTCCACTGTCAATGGTCACTGTGTCTTCCGATCCTCTTGTACCTTCGATCTCATCTCTTTTCTTTGAAGAATGCCAATATTCGTCGTCTTATGGGCTCATATTCTGAGCATTATTTGGTCACAATATAATTCAAATGCTTTCATCCTCTTTTCTAATATTTCTTTCATTATCATTGGCTCAACACGGTACATGGACCGTCGCATATCCAAATTAGCAAATAAAAAGCCGTCGTCGTGACACTCGTTGATACAGGTATCTAACAACTGCTTTTGATAAATTTAGTGATGTTATAATGATGTGTAATAAACAAAATATGCAAAAGATTAAACGTCATACTCTGGCTTCTAAACACTTGGTTATTTCCCTCGATTTCTTTCGGTCCCTTGCTTTCGCTCTCCAACTTCTCACGCCTATTTCTGACAAGTCTTGCTTTACTGCTTCCAACCACTTCTTCTTTGGACGTCCTCTTCTATTTTTTTCCCATTTCTCCCTCCCTCAGTATTGTTTTAAAATTTCAAGCCATCTAGCTCATACATCCTCATTATGTCTTTATTCGTTCGTTTTCTCCAACTGTTCTCTGTCGACTTTATTCCTCCTAAGATTTTTCTGAGCACCTTTCTTTCCCAGATCTTTACTTTCTTTTCTTCCTGCTGGTTCATAATCCACGTTTCACTGGCATACATCACTGTGGGTCTAATAACTGTCTCGTAAACTCGCAGCTTAGATGTTCTTGACACATTTTTTGCTTTCAGTAATGAATTTAGTGATCCTATCGCTCTTCTTCCCTTCGTTAATCTTTTGTCTACCTCTTTTTCTTCTTTTCCCGTATTTGTTATGATTTCTCCTAAATATTCAAATTCTAACACTTTTTCAAAACTATAGACAGTCTCTGCTCATTTCATTTTGATATATTTGTTATTTGTTATGTCTCCTCTCATTTCCATATATTGTGTTTTTGTTTGGCTTATTATTAATTCGTATCTTTTCGCTTCTTCTTCAAATTTCTGGAAAACTTTTTCTAAATGTTTTTTATTCTCAATAATATCACATCATCCTCGTACGCTATGCACTGTTCCCTGCTATTAAAAATAGTCCTGTTTTTGCTTATATTTGATCTTCGTACGATTTGTTCTAATACTAGGTTAAATAAATTCGTTGATAGAGGATCCCCTTATTTTAAACCTCTATTCACTGTGAACTGCCTTGAAAATCTTCCTTCCATTGTTAACCTATTCATCGTGTTCCTAAGTGTCATTCTAACTAGACTTATAAGCTTTTCCGGTATTTCTAATGTTCTCATGGCCTCATATAGCATCGTTCGATTTAGGGAGTCATATGCTTGTTTAAAATCGATAAATAGCATAGATGTATGATATTCACAAAATAAATGTCTTATTGTCTTATTTGCTTCAAAGAAAAACAACTCACGTTGCCCGAAAGGTGCCGAAAATGGACCAGAAAGTAGCAAGACGCAGAAAGTAAATTAACACTTATTTAAAAAAATCTATCGACACATAAATAACACTTTACTCATTTTTGTCTTTCAGAATGAATATACAAGTTAGAAAATAATTTAAATTATTTTATATGTTTAAATTGAATTTGAATACGTACGTCTTTGTTGAAAGTAAATTTAAAATTCAGAATGAATAATGCCGAGGCACGCAGTGAGGTTTGGCCTGTTATTGATGGTAAAACCAGGTATCGATTAGTACATTAATGATTTCGAGGAAATGAATCATGTTTTAATTATACCATTAATGGCACTATCTGTATCACACAAAATCATCCTTGATAGTACCAAAGAAATAGGAGAAAATGTTTAAAAAAGCAAAATAATGCTAAAACAATGAATGGAAATTAAAGTAAGTAGCAACATATAGAGAATGCAATACAGAACTATGTAAGACATTAAGGAAAAATATTAAGGAAGACATAAGAAAATACAATGAAAGACTGGTAGAAAATACAATCGAAAACAGAAAAAACTATAGGAAAACAAGAAAAGCAACAAATGAAAACAGCAGAATTACAGACAGAAATGAAATAATACAACTCGTGACTAAATTCTACAGCGAACTATACAAAGCCCCTGAAACACTTGAAGAAATTCGTAGCCAAGAAGATGTGTCAGAAGTTCTTCTGGAAGAAATAAAATCGACAGTTACAAAAATGAAAAGTTGTAAACTAGCTGGAATAGATGGCATAATAGTGGCATGGGCGGACAGGGAACATATATAGTTCTACATTTTATATTGGTTAATAGTGTGTAAATGCAGATGCATCCCTAAAAATAATCCTGGCGGCGCTAATAAGTGTAACTGCCTAAATACGCTGGCAAAATACCTGGAAAATCTTGGCAGGCATATTTACGAACTGTCTAAGATCAAGGTGCATACTATACCATTGGAATACAGCAAACATAATTCTCATTCGTAAGAAAGGTAGCAAAGAGGATATCAAAAACTACAGACCTATAAGTCTACTACCAATCATATACAATAAATTCTCAAAGACCATCAACAACAGATTCAGAAATGTATTTGATGCTGCACAGTCGAGAGAACAAGCTGAATTTAGTATCGTAGATTATGTCCATACACTTCGAGAACTAATGAGTAGAGCTAAAGAATATGAAATACCGCTAGCATTAACCTTCATAGATTTTAAGAATACTTTAGATTCTGTATACCCGAAAGCAATAATAGAAGCTTTGACCAACCAAGGCATTGAAAAACCGTACATAGAGACTTGGCAAATATATACAGACAAACTAAATCTAAGGTAAAAATTTATGAATTTATGAAAGCATTCCACAGTTTCCCACTACTAGAGGCGTTCGACAATGAGACACAATATCACCAAAGCTCTTCACTGCATCTGTAGAAAATATATTGAGCAACATCAACTGATAAACCCAAACGCAGGTAGTAATGAAGTTGGCTTAAAAATGAGCTTGACAAAAACAAAAACCATGTAAAACGAGCTACTAGATGTCCAAAATGTAATAATAAACTACACTGCATTTGAGACAGTAGACGAGTATGTCAATGAGACAATTAATACATAAATCTGACTCCTTACTCCCAGAAATCAACAACAGAATTAAACTTGGGCATCCATCTTTTACTAGAAATTCAGTTATATTCAAATGGAAGGTGCCATTCCACCTGAAGCACCAACAATAGAAAGAGATAATAGCGAGACTCGAAAGTCACCCAAAGGTAAATATAGCGATGCATGCTAGGTATCACAAAGACATACGAAAAAAGAATAGAATGGATCAGACAGAAAACCAAGGTCACTGATATCCACAGAAATGATATTTATCCAGAAGAACTGGATAGTCCACTAGAATTACACTGTGGTATCCAAAAGGCGTCAAAATGTCAAGATAACGTCCAAATTTAAGATGGGACTATGACATAAGGAAACAAGCCGTACAACATAACCCAGCAAAGCGAATATTAGAGACAATCGTGGGCAGAAATGAAGAACGACTATGTAAGGGAAGCTGTACCATTTATATATATATATATATATATATATATATATATATATATATATATATATATATATATATATATATATAATAGTGGCTTTTCTTGGGCTTAGGTTCATAAAAATTAATTTTTACTAAGACATTTTTATATATTTTTTTCGACGTTTCGGCAGGAAATCCATGCCTTTTTCAAGAAGTAATATTGACTAAAAAACATTTTATGACAGACATAATACGGTTTAAAAGTTAAACTTTTGACTTACCAAGCATGTAAAAATTCGGTACTAACAAGTAGACGTCACAATTAAAATAATATTAAAATCATAGGACATACCCACTTAGTCACTACATGTAAAATGTATTTTAAATCTAATGTGTTGTTTATTGATATTAGTTTATCGTTTAAACAATCAGTTATTTTAATATCATAGGCGTTCTGAGATTGTCTTTTTATGTGTTTTTAAATTAAGTTAAAATATATTTTGTTCAAATTTTTGACATCTTTTTTATCATTTATTGCGTTATTTTCTTTATTTGTATATACTCTAGAAGCTCTCTCTTCTTCCTGTTGGGTTCACTTTTTAGGATCTTGGTTTTCTCAAAATAAATTTATGTTTTTTTTTTCGTTTTCATGTTCTGTGAGGGCGGTTGAGTTTTTTTTGTCATATTTGTGGGAATGTATTCTTGAGTTAAGTAGCTGACTGGTTTGTCCAATATAAACTCCATCACAAATCGAGCAGGGAATTTCATATACAACGTGCAATCTTTTTAATAGAAGGGTTTTTGTTTTTAATCTTGTAAAATTCCTTTTCAAAAGATTGTGCCCTTTATGAGCAACCGTAATATTATGTTTAGACAGAAGATTTGCAATTTGTTCTGATAATCCTTTTATATAGGGAAGAGACATATAGTTTTTCTTTACCGTGTTGGTTTCATTGTTATTATTGTTATTGTAAAATTTATGCAGTCGCGATTTGAAAGTGTTGTCGATAAGGTGGTGTGGGTATGAATTAAGTGTTAATGCTGTTTTTGCTTTTTTAATGGCCTGAGGTCTATTGATAGGATCGGATAATCTAATAGCTCTATCGGCGAGTCCGATAACTACTGATTTCTTTTGAGACAGGGGATGATAAGAGTTGAAATTCAGATATCTCGACGACCAGGTTTTTTTGGTGTACCATGAAGTAGTTATAGTGCTGTTTTCTCTATGTAAGGTCAGGTCCAGAAAATTAATTTGATAATTTTTTTCAATTTCGAATGTGAATTTTAGTTTTTGGTGAAAGTTATTGGATTAATTTAGTAAAATATCCATTTTATCCTCTGGTGTTGCAATCAAGCAGTCATCTATATAGCGATAGAAAAAAAATTCCTGCCGAAACATCGAAAAAAATATATAAAAATGTCTTAGTATCAAATTAATTTTTTTATGAACCTAAGCCCAAGAAAATCCACTAAAAAATATATATTAAGGTTCAAGAACTAAACTCAAACTATATTATATCAAATGTCTGTACCCATATTTCAGGCATATTAAAAAATAGCTGAAACCGGGCCAGTTAAATACACACAAGTGACAGACAAGTCCATTGGCTCTTAGTTTCAAGTAATGTGTAGGTATGTATTACTTAAATATCTCACTTTAATAGCTAGTGGGTAGTAAAGTTATGCCCATAACTTTACAAAATTTCATTATGCCTGTTAAATTTCACTTTATGTTTGTTTAATGTAAATGCGGAATTGATAAAAACAAAAATAAAACGTCGGAGTACCACATGTGGGCAGATAAAAACCAGCGGGGCCACTTTGTGTAATTATTTGCATAAGTGTTTACTTTGTTGACACCAAATAACTACTTGGCTTCATCCTCATTGAGAAAATGGTAAAAAATTAAACAAAAGCTGACTTATAGAAGACTGTTTTTTCTTTTATTGATTGGTTGACAATTATCTCGGAAATCTACTCGAAGAAGTACACGTCATTTAATGCTTAGCAATATATTGTATAATAACTAACAATTTATATCTAAGTTCTTTATTTACAGACTGTCCCTACGGTCAGAAGTATTATACCACGAAATGGACCTCGTATGTGCTAATACTGAACAAAAATCTTTGACAGGAATGCTAAGGTTTTAATACATTAGAATTATTGTAGAAATATTAAATACTGGAACAAATGCAAAATAAAGGTTTTGTTTATCTAAACGATATGTTCGAGAAAGTATTTATAAAGAACTTTTTTTTCGAATGTCTTGCTGTTATATACATATAGCCAGTCGTATTGTAGCCAATTGGCTTATTGTATATCTTCTATTCGTGTATCCTTCTGGCTCAGGTTTTAACTCGGGAACTGCACACTGGGGTCCGAAAAACCCAGGCGCATGAATAGCTCAATATAACTTGCGCATGTCTGCGTCTTTTGATGATCTTTTGCACGTAAATGCGTAAATTCAGTTCTGAGTCGACTATGTTGAGAGAGAGTCCCTGCGCCGCGTAAGTTTGTTGTATAGTTTGCTGTGACGATTTCAGTGGAGCTGTGGGTACTTCATATTACAGTGTGCAGTTAAACATTTATTGTGACGTGATTTTTTTTAATTGCTAGTATGGCAGATTCTAAGAAAAAATATCAGCGTCCACTGACAACAAAAGAATTAAAGTGAAAATAAAGAAAACCTGTGGGCGAATGAAGTGAAGATGTTTTTGGAGACCCATCAGATAAAGACGAATAATAGATTCCTGAGTATCAATTTGGCACTGATAACGAACAAAGTGACAATAATGAAGAAGAACAAAGAAAATCCAGTACCCCACACAAAAAAATCGCTAGCATATTGGGAAAAAATTGTCATCGTTGGACCACACAGGCACCAGCACTACAAGGACGTCGAACAAGGGATAACATCGTTTTATATTTACTACGTCTAAAAAATGAAGCAAGAAATGTTAGTAGCCCTGTTGGATGTTGGAAATTACTATCTTCTTAAGAGATTGTGGATATTATTGTGCTGCATACAAATTAAGAAATTCTTAGGAAGTGTCAGAGTCGCTTACCCCAGAGTTACAAAAAAATGACCCACACCACAGAAGTCAAAGCATTTATTGGTTTGCTGTTACTCGCTGGTGCATTATGAGTCTTAAATTATAATTAAGATGAGCGTTGGTTAATAAAATATGGCAATGAACTATTTCGGGCAACCATGCCCCAACAAAGGTTTCATATCTTTGCTAAGGTTTGACGACAAAACAGACTAGACAATGCTATAAAATTGATTGACAAATTTACCCATATTTGCTAAATATGAGAAATTTTATAAATAATTGCAAGCTATACTACACGCCCTATGAGAAATGTATAATTGATGATCAGCTCGTGAATTTTTGTGGAAAATGTCCATTCCGCGTTTACACGGCCAGCAAACCTGATAAATATGAAATGAAATTAATGATGATAAATGATTCGAAGACATTTTATATGCTGAATGCCAATGTATATATTGGGAAAGTTGATGCTGAGAATAATGAATCAGTTCCTACATATTAAGTCAGAAAACTTTCTCAACCAATACACGGTATTCACCGTAACATAACAATGGATAACTTGCTGACGTCAAAATACCCCTAAGCAAACACATGATGAAAGAGTATCAGCTAACAATCATAGAAACGTTGCGAAAAAATAAAAGGGAAGTGCTGATTCATCACTTAATACTATGACCGGAAAACCAAACCTTGTACATTCCTACAATGAAACAAAGGGTGGCACAGACACCTTTGGTCAGAGGTGCCATTCTGATGTGATACCTTGGTCTTGTAACAAATGAAAACCGAACTAACTTCCGAGTTCTTAAGAAGAGTAAGACAAATCGATCATATCTTAATAGTAAAAATTTGTTTAAGGCATTAAATACGTACTTATTTGGTATTATAAAGTGGTCAAAAACAGATATAGAGAGTCTTCAGCGGAAAGTAAGAACACTTCTCACAAAAATGCAAAAACACGATCCACGCAGTGCAGTATAGAGAACAACAGTACCGCGATATCAAGGCGGAAGAGGACTTATGGACATAGGTTGATACACATGTTGCTAATTTAAGAACTTTTTTTCAGGTGCAGGCTGAGACATCTAGTTTACATCGAGCAATTTGCGCAGTAGATGATAGAACGCCGCTTAAACTAATGGAACAAGAAATGTGCATAAACCATCTGACTAAGCAAGAAAAATACGTGCCTGGATGAGTAAATCTCTAGGCGACATCTCAGTGAGATCAGCCAAGAATATGTCGACAATACAGCGTCGAACTATTGGTTGATATCAGGAAAGATATTTTTCGAGACTGAGGGTTTCCTACTTGCCATTCACGATCAGGTTATTCCAACTAAAAATTACCTGAAATATATTGTTAAACATCCGTAAGTTCAAAATGACAAATGCCGATATGAATGCCAAGTTCAACAAACCATCCAACATATTACCAATGTCTGCCAGGAATTTGTCTATGCATTGTATATTTTATCCACCAAGAACTAGCTGACAAACTGGGCCTTCTCAAAACAGACCATCTTCCTTATTGTCAATACGTCCCTGACAGAATGCTTGAAAATGACAACTACAAGCTATACTGTGGCATTACAGACCAACCAGTGGCACATAATAGACCAGATCTCATACCAGTTAAAAAAACTTACTAGGCAAACAACACAATTATGTGGCGATACCCAACACCAATGATTTGCGTGTTAAATACAACGAAGAGATCGGCAAGTATAGAGATCTAGAGATACAAATCAGGATACAATGGAGAATGGAAAGTACCCAGATAGTACCTTTTATTCTATCACAAAGTTCCTTTGTGTTTTATTAACTTCTTCGATTGTAGTTATTTATGGTGTTCCTGGTTCCAAGGTCATTGTTTCCCTCTGTCTGCAGCTTCTTTATTAATCTATGTATTTATTTATTTATTTAATTATTCTTACAAGAACATGTTTGTTTCTAATTTTTTGTTGAAATTTGTATGGGAATTGTCGTAAGCATGTTGTGTCTTAATTGACATATATTTAGTTAAGCTTTTTTCTATACATTTCTTTCCAACACATATCTAATAGCATTTATTTACCTTTCAGAATTCTATAGAAGAACTCGAAGAAATAGAAGAGGAAGAAAGTAAATTCTGTACTCTTCCTCGAGGAGGCAATACGTTCACTATTCGACAGGTCATTTTCCATAAAGGAACAGACTTTAAACCATTAGGATTTAGTATAGTAGGAGGAAGAGACTCGCCAAAGGGCAGCATGGGCATTTATGTTAAAACTATTTTCCCCAATGGCCAGGCAGCTGATAATGGTACGCTTAAGGAAGGTATGTTCTGACTATTTTGCTTTACTAAAGATTTGAATATATATATATATATTTATTATATATATATATATAATTTATATATTATATATATTTATATATATATATATATTTTATTATATATATATATATGTATATATATATATATATATATATATATTTATCTATATCCTATATATATGTATATATATATATATATATATATATATATATATGTATATATATATATATGTATATATATATATATATATATATATTTATATATATATATTATATATATGTATATATATATATATGTAATATATATATTAATATATATATATATATATATATATATATATAAAGGGAGAGGCTGGTAACAGTGGCCACCTTTCAAACAACGTCAATCCCAAAAAAATACAGGCTATACAGGAGTAACTAATTTTGTTTTTTTCAAAAAATGTGGCCTCTGTACCATACTAGATGGTACAGTGGCCACAAAGGTAAGGTACAGTGGTCATTACTTGCAATTCTTATATTTTTATTTATAATATTCATAAAAAAAAAGTAATATTAATCTTTAACAAATATTATAAGATGATAAATCCGCTTTAAGAGTTAACACATTTGCTGTTCGTTGTGATGCACGTGCACTTTTTGGTTGGGTTAAAATGAGTTCAACATCTTCTTTTGTAATTGTGGCAGAATCTATAACTGTAGGAAATGAAAACTGTATTCCGTGACGCCTTAGAAAATTTACATTGTGTTCTTGGTCAGAAGGAAAAACTTCTGTAACTTGTGCAACATAAAATTTTGAAGTTTTCTTTGTTTGAAACCTCACGAGAACAAATTAATTCTGTTCCACAATTCCTGAGATATGTCTTCGTCAGAAATTTCATCTACTTCTGAAAATAGACTAACATCGTCGGAATCCACAACATCAGACAATTTAATGTCACTGTTACTGTCATCATTGGGTATGCTTTTATTTTTCTTTGCATTACTTCTATTCGACTTGTTTGAAACTATCAATTTTTTCTTTTTACTGTTGTCTTAGCTCTCTTCACTCTACTTTGCCTTGATATTCTTTGTGCTGTTTCCGCTTCTATTCTTTTATAAATTAGTGTATCGGTTAAAATTTCAGTAGTCTTCTTTTTCCTTTGGTTTTTTAATGGCAATAAGGTAGCTTTAGGGTATGGTTGCAGTAATACAGGAGAAATAAATCGATTTTCGGGTGTGTCCTTGGAAGTTGCCATCGCTTCATAAGAAACAGTTTTCTCTTTAGGTATTATTTCCGATGTGTCTGATATTTTATCTAGACAAGTTGATGTTGAAGGGAACTGAATGTCCTTTTGTGGTATATCGCTAACATTTGAATTATTTGGTTGTTGTTCTTCTTGATGTATGTTTGGCATGTTTGTTACGGTTAAAGCCATCAAATCATCGTCATTAAAAATGTTATCATTGAATGAAAATAGCCTAGTAGCTTTAAAAGCTGATATCACATTTTTGGGACAGAAAGCAAGTGCATAAGCGTCGTTCAAAATCTCTACCATGTCGTAAAGTGATATCCTTTTTACAGGATTTTTTAATAACCAATTTTGACAACCATGTGAGTAATATTTCTTCAGAGGACCAAATACAGCTTTATCTAATGGCTGAAGGCGATGACTACTAGTATATGGCGGTAAAGTCAACAAGATTATATTATTTTCTTTTGCAAATTTAATAGATGCTAAAGAAACATGGTTCTCATGGTTGTCCATGATTAGTAAAATGGGAGATTTCTTTATAGGATTAGTATGTTTGGCAAAATGTATCATCCACTGTTCAAATAATTCTGCTGTCATCCACCCAGATGGTGCAGTACACTCCTGAGAGCCTGGAGGTGCGTTTTTAACCATATAATCTTTAAAAAAATTCCTTGGCAACACTAAAAACGGTGGAATCGAATTACCTATAGCGTTTATTGCGTTGCACATGGTTACCAAAGTGCCTTTTTTATTTGAAACTATATGGCCTACTTGTTTCTGTCCCTTTTTGGCTATTACTTTTCCTGTATCTTGCACAGTTGTTAGTGCTGTTTCGTCAACATTGTATACCTGACTAGGTGTTAATGCATATTTTTCATAAATCTTTTTAAGATTACTAAAAAAAATGCAACAACTGGTCGAATAAATCCCATTGCCCTACCTAGTGAAGTTGCTTCTGCTGATCGTAATGATAATTCTGAATTTCGTTTCATGAAAATTGTAAACCAAAACTTGCCTGCCATCTTGTTTTCTTTCCATGAAGTTGGTATTTTTTTCCTGTTAGCAATTGCCAAATCATAAACTAGTTGTCTGCCACCTTTTGCATTGAGACCATGATAAAGCTTGGTCATCTTCTGTAAATAATTACTCAGTTCTTTTTCCTTGGTTGAAGAAAAAAATTGATTGATACCATAATTTGGGGTCAATCTTGGATCTCTCTCAAGAACATCTGAAGTCCAATCTATATTATTTTTATTTTTGTTGCACTTTTTAAAATATCTCCTAAAAGTAGTGCTTGAAATGTCATATTTTAAAGCAACAGCCTTTTGTGATAATCCACCATTCCAAACATCATAAATTGCTTGTCTAATATTTTCATCTGTAGTTTTTCCAATACCGGGATTTTTTGATATTTTCCGTGGCAAATTACTATCTGAAACAAAATTATTTTTGATATTTTTTGCAGAAAGAACAATGGCCACTGCTTTTTACAAACGTATATAGGAACAGTGGCCACCACTTTTTTGTCAAAACCAATGGCCACTGTTCCTGCATAAGTGTGTGACCACTGTACCAAAAGCTCATTGTTTAGGTGGCATAACCTAAAATCTACTATTTTGAAGATAGATCATAATTTGCATCACCTGCAAGTTTTAAATACTATACTATACTATACCACAAAACATACAGAACATTTAATATGTATATTATTATTGGTTGAGAAGATGTTTAAACTTATCTGCTACTTCTACACAACACACCTCTCAAAAGGCGCGTAGTAAGCGACTACTGTGACTAAAATTGTTAGCGTTTGTACTAGATGGCGAGTCTGTATCTATCAAACAACAATAAAATATTTAAAAGTGACCACTGTACCTGACTGGCCACTGTTCCAGTCTCTCTCTCTCTCTCTCTCTCTCTCCTCTCTCTCTCTCTCTCTCTCTCTCTCTCTCTCTCTATGTATATATATATATATATATATATATATATATATATATATAAATATATGTTCCGAAATATTTCCGCAGTTAGTACAATTAAACCTAGAGCTAAGATCAATACTATTACAAGAAATAATATTCCGGGTTGAACCGTGTTGATTATCATTGCGCAATGGGCCTCTTTAAAATAATGAGTGTATTCACCTAACTACTTTTAGAGTGAGGAAATACTTAACCAACAGGCATTTGTGAAAAGTTTATGGAACTTCTATGTCCTCACAATGTCTACTTCATGATTTTCTTTATCCCTTTTGAGTTTGTCAAATTTTCATCTGATTACTGTCCTTTGATTTGGAAGGTTGTCATTTCACCAGAGTATCGTCCTGTTGGAATTCTTTACCATCTCTAAATTATTATCTTTGAACGCCGACAAAGCAACCTCTTGAAATTATTTAGTAGGCATGTTTAAGTCCGGTGTTTAATCATCCTGCCTAAACAATGTTCCAAGTCTGCTTGATATGCTTCGCAGTCTATTTTACGAGAGCTACGATAGGTTTTAGTTATAGTCTCATTATCTGAGAGATAATAACTCACTCCTCTCATTGGTGTTTGTACTGCCCCATGTCAGTGGTGTCCATTCGCGTCAAATTCCCTGTAATCTCTCACTAGCTGTTCCAACTCCCTTGGTGGTGGTCGTTCGGGATCATCATATCAAAGATCTGCTGATCCAGGAATTATTTCTTTCATATCTCCTTCCTCTGTGATCTTCATCTTTACCGTCGTTAAATCTTTGGAACGTAAATGTTCATATACGGTTAAACTAACCTAAAATACACTGTTTATGTTCTTTTCTACTCTTTTAACCCTATGGCACCTGCCATGTCATCTTACTATGTAACCCAAGAGAACCAAATTTGAACTGACATCGATTTCCATCTCGGAAATCGCTCTCAAAATAAAATGCAGAAAAGCCACAAGAAAATAGTTTCATATTAACATAAATTAGACAATCATCAGTAAAAGAAAACATGATCCATTTTCAATTAAAAATACATCGTCATTTCATCTAAGTTTTGATCAATCTCTAGGTTTACTTCGACATAAAAATTCTTCTTGGATGGTTGGCCTCTTGTTATCAAGCTAGGTGTCTTACTCATCTGAGTAGACTTCATATTTTTAGTTGAAGAGATTACGGCTCTTTTACCAGATATGTTTTTTAATTGTTATATATTTTATAGTTGTCCTTCTTTATTCAGATACAAGTTTCCACGCCAAATATTCCTCATAAGATCCTTCATTCAAAGGCCAGTAAACTGTTTTGATCTGCTTTGAAGTTGTCCTTGTTTTCTAGTTAGACTGTATTATATATTGAAACAAATATCTGCATAGTAATAGTGTCTTAACATTCTTTTTTGTACTTACATATGACATATGTTTCAGGGGATGAAATTTTAGCAGTAAATAGTAAACCCCTTCATGGATGCTCGCACAAAGAAGCCATCAATGTTTTTAAACAGATTCGACAGGGATCAGTTCTATTACACATAGGTCGTAGGATAACAAAAAAAACACAGAGATAAAACATATTAGCAACTACAATTTTTAAGTGACAGCTATCGGGAGGTACCAAGATAAATTAAGTAAACGTTAAGGGAACAAACCTGTTAATATGTTTATATGGTTACGATATATAGCATAAGCATTTTCTGAAAATGAAAATATTCTGGCAAAACTTGGTACACTGATTGAGTATATACACAACCAAACTCATATGAAATCATCTGATATTTCTTATTATTTTAAGCGAATTTAAAAAAAAACCAACATACAAAATCAAAGAATTTTTTTTTTAAGTAATTTAATCAGCAATAAATACAAAATTAAAGAAAACGGTAAACTCTTGAACTAATAAATAGGGTTAAGGTAGGGTGAACAAGTAGGCCACTTCAGAACAGTGATATCTTCTGCTTCAAGGATATCTGTAGTCACTCTGCTGGTATGTGAAGGCGCAATTTTTTTCCCATTGCACATCTCCAGAACCTAACTGCAAGTTGTAGAATCAAATCAACATACCTACGAGCTGATAAAGTTGGCGGAATGGAAATTAAGAGTTTTTCTACTCATCATAATGCCTCCTAAAAAGATGACACTTTCTTCTTTATATATATGAACAGATCTGGCAATTTCCATTTTGGCTTGTCGTACTCGACCTCTAAATACACGAATTCGTCGTTCATCTGATTTTTCACAAATCCTGGTTTTATCTGAAAATAGCACAATTTACCAATTTCCAATGTAGAATTACCAATGGATAATTTGGGAACCCGTAACTGTCTACTGTTGTATAGTGCTTGGGTAGAAGTCTTTTTCTTGTTTCTACTGAAACACTTATATCTAAAAACAGATCAGACATTTTTATTCCCCTTCTATAAACCATTCACATTCACACAATAATTCAATCTCTTACTCATATAAATCTCCTCACAGTTACATATCCAGATAATTTCATGGTCCATCTAAATCCAAGTAACACATTCGAATCTCCTCTCATTTTTCCCTATCACAACAACAATAAAACACTACAAATCATAACTCTAATCAAATAGGTTTACCCAATACCCATCATTTATGTCCATCTTTAATAGTCTGTCAACACACATTTAATATCAACTCTTGAAATTTTACATATTACTTACAACTTAGACACCCATAAAAAAAATTTCAGGTTCCAAATGTAATATCTTAACATGTAGAACCTTTTACGTAAGTCATAAGTTAAGTAATATAATATCCGTATTTAAATTAACAAATAATTCTAACCATCTTCTATCTCAATCACACAATTACATACATCAATCAATATATTACTCGGTAAGAATACATATTACAGTTACAACTATACAATATTACAGTTATTCTCACACTTTTAACACATTTGCTCAACCAAGATCATGACCCTTCCATTTTCTTTATCACATACTTTATTTTCCTTATTCACACATACTTCTCTCAGGTTATGGTTTCGGACCTCTAGAGATCTCAGCCTCTTGTAGAATCTTTTCTTTTCTCACATATACAATAAAACATCAAATATTATAACTTTAGCCAAACAGAGCCATCTTTAATCCAGTAATCTGTTAGAACAGTTCTCTAATATGTTCAAGTATTACTAAAATCTATCACCCTAATATAGGTAAGTTAGGAAGAATATGTTTAGGTATTTTAAAAGACTAATGGTCGCCAGCTCTTCAAGTTAGAACAGTTCTTTGATCTGTTTAAGCATCACTAAGCAGCCCAAACCCTGATGATCCTCTTGCAAATGATGTTGCTAATATGTGTAAAAATAACTTAATATCAGTCGTACTTTAGTCCATCATATTTGTTGGTTTTACATATTATGTCAACACACAACAACATTTAACTAACTTTATTCATCTACCTTATGTTCATGAACTTATAATTTATACTTCTTACATTTATCAGGTACCAAATGTTGCTTTTTAACATATAGGGCCTTCTCTACTTAAGTTATAAGTTAAGTAATATACGAAAAGTTCAAAACAAAATTTGTTCTATTCACACTCCATCTCAATAGCAGTTTCAAATACACCAATGAACATTTCATTCTACAATAATAAAATTAATAAACCCAACTTCCTACAAATATCTGCTTTCCATATTCCAGGTACCAATTATTGAAAAAATGTATACCTATGGCCTTTTATAAAAATCTTTAGTTCACCACCACTGAATTTAGATATCTGTATAGTTGGTTGCCTACTTTTACTCACAACTTTTTAGCATACTTTACTTCGCCTGCATTATTAAGAATTTTTCAAGTTTCCCAACGTAATTTTAGGACAAATCGTATTTCAAACTACAAAATATTGATGGTTGCTACTGTTATTATTAATACTCCGTTCGGCTCGCGGAGATAAGAATACGACCGAGGCCAGAAGACCCTGCCTGTCGTAAGAGGCGACTTATGGGTGAGTAATGAGAGGTGGAGAGCCGTCGTTTGAGGTGCCGGGTCTGTAGAAACGCACTCGAGATGCATAGTCATCTCGGTCACCGGTCTACACTCCTAGTATCCAAGACGAGCATCTCGTGGGACCACTCTACTCTCATTCCACAAGAGCCAGGTGAGGTTGAACGAGCTGGGCCCGTAAATACCTCCCACAGCCTTACACCACCGAGGGTGGTGTCGGTGCCCCGGCACGTACCTACCTAGATTGATTTAAAGTTGTAGAGGAGTGATCCTCGGCGGTGACCTGTCTACGTGCGAGGTGGAATTCCTCCGCCTGCGTCATCTTTCCGCCCCCAGGGGGATCTCCGGATGGGTGACGTACTCGCAACACAGGTACTACGGATAAGGTGGAGCCCCACTATGTTTCGGCATCGTGTCACCTTAGTTGTGTTGGACTCGTAGGGGCAGTGGTAACGCTTGGGTCGTATGCCGAAGGGTAAGGAAGACCAGGGTCCAACCAATTTTATAATTGGAAGGTCACACACTTTGTCCATGTTATTATTAATAAAAATTTTAACATACTTAATTTTAAATGTTGCTGGCTACTGTCATATTCAGACTCATACCACAGGTTACATTGACTGCTTTGTTCCGACTTCCGTAGTAACATGTCATTTTAATCAGTTGCTGTCAAAAAGTCCTCGTAGAGAGTTCGTCTTAGGACTAGCAACCTTCAGTGGAGTCTTACGTTGCCATGTTATCCATTGCTGTTGTAACTTAAACATCGTAGTTTATAAAGTTAAATAATATAATTCAGAGTTAATTCAACAATATTTAAAGAGTTTTTACCCATGTATTTAGTGGCGTCTAAAATGTACATTTGGTAAGTATTAACCTCATTTTTGTATTAAACTTGGTCACAGTTTTAAATTTCATGTTTGACTTAATTGAAGTGGTTATACTTTTAGGATAGCACTGATGATTGAATGTTAATTCCGAAAACATTCTGTGAAGTAGCCCTTTTATAAACGAATTTTTAAATAAATGTTTTGTTATACATAATGTACAACCAGCTAAAGGAATATAGTTTCCTTGTGGATTATATCTGCAACTTTGAAAAGTTGCCTTTGGTGCTATGGGTGAGAAATTGTTGGGTCTCTTCTAGCTACTTAAACAATTTTTTCTTAGTCCATTCTTAAGCGTTACTAATTCCGGATAACTAGCATAAGTTTTTAACACAACGCCCTGTGTTACGCCTACAACTGCCGCTATGTCCCTCTGAGATATTCCTTGTTCCACAAGACCAATATTCTTTACCCTTTGCATATGCGTTAACCCTACCTAAGGCATATTTTCGTTTTTAAATGAAAAACTAAATTTATTTCTTCTCGTTTAATTTACAACTAAAACAAATAATCTATAACGTACCGAGCTGTGTTACCTGATTGTTTTATAGGTTTGTTAATTTTCAATAAAAACCCTTATTCTTCTCAACAATATCAAGTTTTTTCAAAAGAAATAAATGTTGGTTTAAAATAAATGGTGATTCCATATACGTTTGGTCATGTGTAGAAGTATTTCATTTCCATTAAAAAGTATTTGGTATATCTAGTACTTGGATACTTTTTAATAAAATCAAATTTTTGTATGTATGTGAAATGTATTCATTAATTTGATCAAAATTTATTGATTAAATTTAACTATTAAAAAAAATATTAAAATTTAATCAGTAATTTTACTGAATTATCAACATAATGAATTCTGAATTCAACAGAATCCATTCTGCAAGTTTGTAGGACCGCTTAAATGTAGAGTAATGATAAATAGACCAAGCGAAATATGTACGTACGCAAATAAATCACTTAATAACATATAAATAACTACGCCAAAATAATAACTGAGAACAGAAAGCAAATGTAGTTCTATAGTGTAAGTTACATTATTAATCATTTTTTTACGTCACTATGATTTTAACTTCTCACAAACCGCATATTTTACTGTGGTATAACATGCGCTTTTACACTTAGGCACCTACATAAGATATCCTAAACTACGAGAATTTACTGGATTTGACAAAAATGTTTCATCAGCAATATATTCAGTCAAGATTTATAAGGATATGTTCAATCAACAAAAAGGTAAAATATCAGCATTTCAAATAATCTTGATATATAGCTGACAAAACAAAACTTGAAGTAATATGTGGAGTGTGTGATCAAGAATCAAACAAAAATGAATGGACTTATAAAATCGTTGATCAACTAATAAAAAGAGAAAAATACCTCAACTAGTATGGTGTTGTAGAAAGAACAAGAAGAATGTCGTTTATTAGTCTTACTGAAAAAGCCCCAGAAATAAAGTAAACAGCATAGTATACCAAAAATTAATTAAATTTAAAAAAAAATGGCGAATTCTATCGCAAGAAGCCTGTTGAAAACAGGCAATGAGAGCAAATTCTTATTATATTGGCATACATTGAAGAAATAAAATGTGTGTTTGCGAAAAAACAATGTCATTTTCTCTTGCATTCTCCTTTTTTTCTACACTGTTGGAAAAATATTGGATATTTGAATGTGTTGTTATTTTCTGCAATTGCTAAGAATGTAACAAAAGAAAAACTTATAATCATACAGACAAATTTATTCTAAATAAAAAAACATTTAATGTGAGGTTGACATATTATTTCGAATGAGTTTGGCTATTAGATCTTGGCCCAGCCGTTACCGGTCTTCCCGATAATTACATTGAGGTTCCTTAATATCTTATTAACTTTCTCATTTCGTTTTGTATAAACTCCATACTAAGCAACCGCACATACACCTAATGGCGAATTTTGAAGTAGTAGATATATTTTTATACTTGGGCGCACTGATAAGCAACAGAAATAAACCGTAGACTAGCAATAGCTTAAACTGCACCAGCTAAACTAATTAAAATATGAAAAGACTGAACAGTAACAAGGAATACTAAGCTCAGGTTGGTCAATGCCCTTATTTTTCCCAACACATGCAGCTAAGTATATCCCTATACTTACGCAGCTGTAACATGGATTCTCAAAAAATCTATAGAACTAAGATCAAAGTCTTTGAAACGTGGGTCTACAAAATAATTCTACACGTGTCCTGGACAGAACACACAACCAACTGTCAATTCTGGAAGAGCTTAATATAAAAGAAAGGATATTAAAGAAAGTAAACGGATCATACCTAAATTATTTCGGTCACATAGCTACACGACTGGGAATTATGGAACTATTGGTAATAGAATGCAAGGTAAAAGAACGAAGACCGAGAGGAAAATCTACAACACAATGGACAGACCAAATGAAGACTGTCAACAAAATTTAGAGTGTCATCACGCCCTGACAAGGGCTGAAGGAAAGAGGAGGAGAGGAGACTCATATCAGATTTAGATCTGGACTGAAAATGGTAAATTAATTTAATATCATTTAAAAGATGATCATCAGGGTTTGGGCAGCTTAGTAATGCTTGAACACATAAGAGAACTGTTCATATAGGCACGACTGATATTAAATTATTTTTCCACATATTACCAACATCATTTGCAAGAGGATCATCAGGGTTTGGGCTGATTATTGATGCTTGAACAGATAAGAGAACTATTCTAACTTGAAGAGCTGGCGACCACTGGTCTTTTAAAATATCTAAACATATTCTTCCTAACTTATCTATATTAGGGTCAAAGATTTTTGTCAAAAATCTCACATTTAGAGGAGACATTGGATAGTTCTCCGGTAAAAATAATTCCAACTTAAATAATCCACCTTCGTAATGTGATTCAGCAGAGCTTGCCCTCACTACATGGAAATATCTGCAATTCAGCCCGTTCAATTTCCGGTAAAGATAAAACATTTTATGATTTAATTAAAATATAGGTATATTACAAAGCGAGTACCAAATTTTAAGCATCTTTAGTTGATACAATGGCTACCGGATCAAAAAAGCATATTGTGGTAGAAACAAAAAATTTGTCAAAAGATCCTCCTCCCGGCATTAGTGCAACACCTGATGAATCAAACTGCAAATATTTTCATGTAGTGATGGCAGGCCCTGCTGGATCACCTTACGAAGGTGCGTTATTTAAGTTGGAATTATTTTTACCGGAGAACTATCCAATATCTCCTTCAAATGTCACATTCTTGACAAAAATACATATAATCAAACAAATACATACATATAATTTACAATATTACAGTAATCCCCACACTTTTAACACATGTGCTCAACCAATCACTCTTCCATTTCCCTTATTCACACTTACTTCCATTAGGTTATGGTTGCGGACCTCTGGAGATCTCAGCCTCTTATAGAGTCTTTTCTTTTCTCACATATACATTAAAACATCAGATATTATAACTTCAGCCAAACAGAGCCATCCTTAACCCATCAATTTTTGTTGGCTTTACATATTATGTCAACACACAATCACATTTAATTAACTTTATCCATCCACCTTATGTTCATGAACTTATAACTTATACTTCTTAAATTTCTCAGGTACCAAATGTTGCCTTATAACATATAGGGCCTTTTCTACTTAAGTTATAAGTTACTATCTTCAACACAATGAGCAGACCAAATGAAGACTGTCAACAAAATTTAGAGTGTCATCACGCCCTGACAAGGGCTGAAGGAATGAGGAGGGGAGGAGATTCATATCAGATTTAGAACTGGGCTGTAAAATGGTAAATTAATTTAATATCATTTGCAAGAGGATCATCAGGGCTTGGGATGCTTAATAATGCTTGAACAGATATGAGAACTGTTCTAACTTCTGAAATATTTAAACATATTCATAACTTATCTATATTAGAGTCAAAGATTTTTGTCAAAAATCTCACATTTGTAGGAGACATTGGATAGTTCTTCGGTAAAAATAATTCCAACTTAAATAACTCACCTTCGTAAGGTGATTCAGCAGAGCCTGCCATCACTACATGGAAATATCTGCAGTTTGATTCATCAGGTGTTGCACTAATGCCGGGAGGAGGATCTTTTGACAAATTTTTTGTTTCTACCATAATATGCTTTTTTGATCCGGTAGCCATTGTATCAACTAAAGATGCTTAAAATTTGGTACTCACTTTGTAATTTATCTATATTTTAATAATATAGATAAGTTAATATAGATAAGTTAAGAAGAATATGTTTAGATATTTTAAAGGGCCAGTGGGCCCAAACTCTGATGATCCTCTTGAAACTGATGTTGCTAATATGTGGAAAAATAATTTAATATCAGTCGTGCCTATATGCGGAAGTGCATAGTTATACATAAAAGAAACATCCGGAACAATAAATATTGGAAGCTGTCACATATTCTCTGACAGGAAAAGGAAACGGAAAGGAATTTTTTGGTTGAAAGATTTTATCTTGTTAGAATGACCTTCCTGTAAATATTTTTACTTATTATGTATTAATTCTCTAAATTTTAGGATATACCGACATAATACAGACTACGGGTACGAACTTTAAAAACTTTAATTAAGGAGTTAATTTTCATAACTAACAAGGGCTGGGACTTAGGAATAATATATTCCTAACTTATTTATGTTAGGGTCAAAGATTTTTGTCAAAAATCTGACATTTAGAGGAGACATTGGATAGTTCTCCGCTAAAAATAATGCCAACTTAAATAATCCACCTTCGTAATGTGATTCAGCAGAGCCTGACATCACTACATGGAAATATCTGCAATTCAGCCTGTTCAATTTCCGGTAAAGATAAAACGTTTTATGATTTAATTAAAATATAGGTAAAGTACACAATGAGTACTAAATTTTAAGCATCTTTAGTTGATACAATGGCTACCGGATCAAAAAAGCATATTATGGTAGAAACAAAAAATTTGTCAAAAGATCCTCCTCCCGGCATTAGTGCAACACCTGATGAATCAAACTGCAGATATTTTCATGTAGTGATGGCAGGCTCTGCTGGATCACCTTACTAAGGTTGGTTATTTAAGTTGGAACTATTTTTCCCGGAGAACTATCCAATGTCTCCTTCAAATGTGACATTCTTGACAAAAATACATATAATAAAACAAATACATACATATAATTTACAATATTACAGTAATCCCCACACTTTTAACACATGTGCTCAACCAATCACTCTTAGATTTTCCTTATTCACACATACTTCCATCAGGTTATGGTTGCGGACCTCTGGAGGTCTCAGCCTCTTATAGAGTCTTTTCTTTTCTCACATATACATTAAAACATCAGATATTATAACTTCAGCCAAACAGAGCCATCTTTAACCCATCATTTTTTGTTGGTTTTACATATTATGTCAACACACAATCACATTTAATTAACTTTATCCATCCACATTATGTTCATGAACTTATAACTTATACTTCTTACATTTCTCAGGTACCAAATGTTGCTTTATAACATATAGGGCCTTTTCTACTTAAGTTATAAGTTACTATCTGCAACACCATGAGCAGACCAAATGAAGACTGTCAACAAAATTTAGAGTGTCATCACGCCCTGACAAGGGCTGAAGGAATGAGGAGGGGAGGAGATTCATATCAGATTTGGAACTGGGGAACTGGACTGTAAAATGGTAAATTAATTTAATATCATTTGCAAGAGGATCGTCAGGGTTTGGGATGCTTAGCAATGCTTGAACAGATAAGAAAACTGTTCATATAGGCACGACTGATATTAAATTATTTTTCCACATATTAACAACATCATTTGCAAGAGGATCATCAGGGTTTGGGCTGCTTAGTAATGCTTGAATAGATAAGAGAACTGTTCTAACTGGAACAGCTGGCGACCACTGGTCTTTTAAAATATCTAAACATATTCTTTCTAACTTATCTATATTAGGGTCAAAGATTTTTGTCAAAAATCTCACATTTGTAGGAGACATTGGATAGTTCTTCGGTAAAAATAATTCCAACTTAAATAACTCACCTTCGTAAGGTGATTCAACAGAGCCTGCCATCACTACATGGAAATATCTGCAGTTTGATTCATCAGGTGTTGCACTAATGCCGGGAGGAGGATCTTTTGACAAATTTTTTGTTTCTACCATAATATGCTTTTTTGATCCGGTAGCCATTGTATCAACTAATGATGCTTAAAATTTGGTACTCACTTTGTAATTTACCTATATTTTAATAATATAGATAAGTTAATATTGATAAGTTAAGAAAAATATGTTTAGATATTTTAAAAGGCCAGTGGTCGCCAGCTCTTCAACTTAGAACAGTTCTCTTATCTGTTCAAGCATCACTAAGCAGCCCAAACTCTGATGATCCTCTTGAAACTGATGTTGCTAATATGTGGAAAAATAATTTAATATCAGTCGTGCCTATATGTGGAAGTGCATTGTTATATATAAAAGAAATATCCGGAATAATAAATATTGGAAGCTGTCACATATTCTCTGACAGGAAAAGGAAACGGAAAGGAATTTTTTGGTTGAAAGATTTTATCTTGTTAGAATCACCTTCCTGTAAATATTTTTACTTATTATGTATTAATTCTCTAAATTTTAGGATATACCGACATAATACAGACTACGGGTACGAACTTTAAAAACTTTAATTAAGGAATTAATTTTCATAACTAACAAGGGCTGAAGGAATGAGGAGGGTAGGAGATTCATATCAGATTTAGAACTGGGCTGTAAAATGGTAAATTAATTTAATATCATTTGCAAGAGGATCATCAGGGTTTGGGATGTTTAGTAATGCTTAAACAGATAAGAAAACTGTTCATATAGGCACGACTGATATTAAATTATTTTTCCACATATTAGCAACATCATTTGCAAGAGGATCATGAGGGTTTGGGCTGATTAGTGATGCTTGAACAGATAAGAGAACTGTTCTAACTTGAACAGCTGGCGACCACTGGAAGATTTTTGTTAAAAATCTCACATTTAGAGGAGACATTGGATAGCTCTTCGGTAATAATAATTCCGACTTAAATAATCCACCTTCGTAATGTGATTCAGCAGAGCTTGCCATCACTACATGGAAATATCTGCAATTCAGCCCGTTCAATTTCCGGTAAAGATAAAACATTTTATGATTTAATTAAAATATAGGTAAATTACAAAGCGAGTACCAAATTTTAAGCATCTTTAGTTGATACAATGGCTACCGGATCAAAAAAGCATATTATGGTAGAACCAAAAAATTTGTCAAAAGATCCTCCTCCCGGCATTAGTGCAACACCTGATGAATCAAACTGCAGATATTTTCATGTAGTGATGGCAGGCCCTGCTGGATCACCGTACGAAGGTGCGTTATTTAAGTTGGAATTATTTTTACCGGAGAACTATCCAATATCTCTTTCAAATGTCACATTATTATGTAAATGTAAAATACATATAATAAAACAAATACATACATTTAATTCACAATATTACAGTAATCCCCACACTTTTAATATATGTGCTCAACCAATCACTCTTCCATTTTCGTTATTCACACATACTTCCATCAGGTTATGGTTGCGGACCTCTGGAGGTCTCAGCCTCTTATAGAGTCTCACATATACATTAAAACATCAGATATTATAACTTCCGCCAAATAGAGCCATCTTTAACCCATCAATTTTTGTTGGTTTTACATATTATGTCAACACACAATCACATTTAATTAACTTTATTCATCCGCCCTATGTTCATGGACTTATAACTTATACTTCTTACATTTCTCAGGTACCAAATGTTGCTTTATAACATATAGGGCCTTTTTTACTTAAGTTATAAGTTAATATCTGCAACAGAATGAGCAGACCAAATGAAGACTGTCAACAAAATTTAGAGTCTCATCACGCACTGACAAGGGCTGAAGGAATGAGGAGGGTAGGAGATTCATATCAGATTTAGAACTGGGCTGTAAAATGGTAAATTAATTTTGTATCATTTGCAAGAGGATCATCAGGGTTTGGGATGCTTAGTAATGCTTGAACAGATAAGAAAACTGTTCATATAGGCACGACTGATATTAAATTATTTTTCCACATATTAGCAACATCATTTGCAAGAGGATCATCAGGGTTTGAGCTGCTTAGTAATGCTTGAACAGATAAGAGAACTGTTCTAACTGGAACAGCTGGCGACCACTGGTCTTTTAAAATAGCTAAACATATTCTTCCTAACTTATCTATATTAGGGTCAAAGATTTTTGTCAAAAATTTCACATTTGTAGGAGACATTGGATAGTTCTTCGGTAAAACTAATTCCAACTTAAATAACTCACCTTCGTAAGGTGATTCAACAGAGCCTGCCATCACTACATGGAAATATCTGCAGTTTGATTCATCAGGTGTTGCACTAATGCCGGGAGGAGGATCTTTTGACAAATTTTTTGTTTCTACCATAATATGCTTTTTTGATCCGGTAGCCATTGTATCAACTAAAGATGCTTAAAATTTGGTACTCACTTTGTAATTTACCTATATTTTAATAATATAGATAAGTTAATATAGATCAGTTAAGAAGAATATGTTTAGATATTTTAAAAGGCCAGTGGTCGCCAGCTCTTCAAGTTAGAACAGTTCTCTTATCTGTTTAAGCATCACTAAGCAACCCAAACTCTGATGATCCTCTTGAAACTGAAAATTCAAGAGCCTATATGCGGAAGTGCATTGTTATACATAAAAGAAATATCCGGAACAATAAATAGTGGCTACACCATGATTTCTTGAACAATATTGGAAGCTGTCACAAGGAATTTTTTGGTTGAAAGATCTTATCTTGTTAGAATCGCCTTCCTGTAATTATTTTTACTTATTATGTATAAATTCTCTAAATTTTAGGATATACCGACATAATACAGACTACGGGTACGAACTTTAAAAACTTAAATTTTTTTTTCTTCTTCGGCCTTCATATCTGCTATATACAAGCAAGGAATTATGACTATTAATAAATAAAACCAGAATAATTTATAAATTTTAGCTTTAAAAAATAAACTTTCGACTATGTATGTCAACAAATGAATATAAAATATACATATTTCAATAAAAATTGGAAAAATAATTTTGCAGTTTTCAGAACACCACGAAAATTAGAGATACATGTTCAGAAATCAATGTTAACTTGCTTTATAATAATTTCAAAGTTTCATTTAAATTTTATTAGCAATAAAGTTGCAAACATGAAGCTGTTGACTTTTTTGTCCAGCAGTTTAAGCGTGGTTGTTTCTATGTTCTTTTTTGTATTCAAATTGTTCCTGCTTTAAAACTATGAATCAGGTACCAATATTAGTAAATTTTAGCATGAATTTTCTTAAGCTATATTTCATAACGGCTCATATCAAAGATGCGGAATTCTGTATCATCAAGTGGTATTGAATAATCTGCTTGACTTGTTGTTTGTTATATTTACATTTTTATACCCCGTTTTACAATATTCAGTGAAATGTAAGTTTTATTTATGTAACTACTTTAAGTTAACTAACCTTAACATCATTTTTAATTATTGTAGGTACCGTTATCTGTGTATGTATGTAGTATGTATTACTTTGTCGTATGACTATAATGGTACTTTTGTTATCTGGTTAATTTTAAAATATGTGATAATGTGTATTGTTTGGCATATTTAATTGTATTTATCTTAGTTTTTTATTTTTACAATAGAAATGCCTTTTTAATATGATTTGTGCTGTTTTTATTGGAACCTAAATAAAAGTCAATGTTAACTATAATGATTTGAATATGCAGGACTTTAATGATGATTGATATCAAGTTTTATGGCAGAAGATTACAATGGTCTGTGCAAAGCAATAAAATTAGAAACATCGATACCTTCTTGTTTCAGTTTTGTATAAGAATTTATAAATGTGATATAGATTCCATTCTACCACCCCGATAAACTTAGTCTTTGCATAGCGTCCGAGACGAATACAATGAACCAGTGACGGATCCAAGGGGGTCATGACCCCCTCCAAACAAACATAAATATCAATCAAATAATCCTAAAAGAATAATTCAAAACCCATCAACCTTATAAGCAGGAAGTTAAGAGTTGAAATGATTCAAGAAAATAGAAAGAATTTTAATCCAATAATAAAAACTGTTATTTTTTGTGGTAGACAAAATATTTCTTTGAGAGGGCATAGGGCTGATAAAAATATTTAAAGTATTGTAAACAGCGATGGTACAAAAAAATGATGGCAATTTTAGAGCATTGCTTTGGTTTAGGATAAATGCTGGCGATAATGATCTGCTGAAACATTTGGAAACTGCTCCGGCTAATGCTACAATAATTGGTAAGACTACTCAAAATGATATCATTTCTTGTTGTGAAGAAGAAAGTATCGGCGATATCTGTATTTAAATGAGATTATAGAAGTTTTATTACATTTTTTATCGCCTACGATTCGATTCGAGAAGAAGACCTCGGTTCAGAAGGAGAACGCCGCTTAACTGGAGTTGCTTTAGACCACATTGTTGAAGATCCCGTAAAGAATTTTAATTTAGATTTAAATTTTTGCGTAGGATTTGGTGTCGACAGTTGCTCAGTAATGGCATCTGAAACGAAAGGTGCCGTTAACGAATTAAAAAATCGGCCAAACATGCTGTGCGTTGTCCATGTAGCAATCATATTTTGAATAATTCCTTGGCAAGCTCCTCAAAAGTTATATCACGTCGTAATGATTCAGGACCTATGAGAAAAGTAGTAGCTTTTGCGAATGCCTTTCCCAAACGACATGATGGTTTTAGGAAGGAACTGGAGGCTGCTGTCCAAGGTATTTGTGAAACTCGTTGGGTTGAAAGGCATGAAGGTCATCTTCAGTTCCAGGGCGAATCAATCATCAAAATATATGATTTTTACTCTTGAAACAATTTTTACGTGGAAGGACAGTAAAACGTCAGCAACAGCTGACGTTTTACCATCGAGCAAAAAGACAAAAGAGGGAATGTAAAGGTATAAGGGGGCAAACATATTGTTAGACAGGAAGTGCGATCTTTAGACGCCACATTAAACAAGGAAAGAGAGTCTCTCTCCTTGTTTGACATCAAATTTAGTTGGGTTATGTTATTGTTTGTCTCTAATGTCACATGAAATCTTATTTGTATTGAAGTTTTTTAACAATTGTGTCGCATTTTAGACTATTATCATTAATAATTAATTAAAACTTTCTCGTTTAAGACACATTCTGAAAAATATTATATAGCTACTGTTGATAAGTGTCGGAAAATTAAAATTTGGCGCATTCGAATTTCCGGATATGTCCGCCATCAGAGGCCACTTTTTTGGTCTCCTTTTCATAAGGATTAGATTCCCTCTTTTGTCTTATTGCTCAATGCGTTTTACTGTCATTAATGCACACTATTAGGAGCCCAGAATTTCTCATTTCAGTAGTTTGTCTTAGTGATGTTTTAGGTACAACTGTATCACTTAGTCGTCTTCTTCAGTCGCCAAAATTAGATTTGAAGAAGACTACTGAGGCCATAGAAGACATTAAATGCATTTTTTTAAATAAAAGATTAAATGCTGAATCTGTTTTTAGCAAACTTTACTATGAAGTAAAGGAAATAGCTGAACAACTAGACATTGAATTGAAGATGCCTCATATAGTTTTTCGTCAGAACCAACCTGCTAACTCTTGCGAAGAATATTTCCAAAGATCTATTTATTTACCCCTTTTAGGAGATTTAAAAAAAAAATTTAATAGATTAACAATATCTAAACTGATTTAAAAGAACGACTTTCACCGAAAGTTATGAATCTATTTAATCATCGAGTGGTTTTACCTAAAACTGATAACACACCAGAAGATAAAGTTGCATTAAAAAAATTTTTTGATAACTTTCAGGATATTATTGGACCATCTAGGTACATATCATATCTATAACCACTTAGGATATTTTAGAAGTATTAGAAAACTGCGATATTCATGTGTATCCAAATATCAGAATATTTCTGCAAATATTAATTACACTGCCAGTCAGTGTAGCAACAGCAGAGCGTGGTTTTTCTACGCTTAAGCGTCTAAAGACTTGGATTAGAAATAAAACTTCGGAAAAGTTAACTAGTTTAGCACTCAACAATGTGCATCCTGAAATTTCTCTACATGTTGATGCAATCACAGAGCGATTTGCTAAATCGGATAGGCGAAAAGAATACATTTTATAAAATTATATAAAATTAACTTATCTTCTTATATTCTTATAGTATTTTTAATCACAGAACTTTTATTTACCACTCGTTGCCGGCTGTTTCTGACAATTCGTAAGAAAGATTTCAATACCGAGTAAAAAATTATTTCACTCACTTGTAGTCTAATATGCCTAATTATAGCATACAGAACTCAGAATAGAATAATAAACCTTTAATACAGAAATAAGAAGACATATGAAACAAGATCTCAAACGGCATCAAGAAAAACGAATCGAGAAGATTATAGAAGGAAACAGAAACTTAAGATATATCAAGTCCCACCTAGGAAGAAATAAAATCATAGAGATGGAAAATAAACAAGGTGTAATAGAAAGAAGCAGAACCCAAATATCTAAAATAACAAGGGAATATTATATTGACCTCTACAGCTCTAAAAACAGTCCACCTGATACAACTCAACAAAACCTGAAAAATAAAATAATGAATGTAAACTCTGAAATATTACCCCCATAACCAGAGAAGAAATAGAAAAAGCAATTAGAGATATGAAAAGCAATAAGTCTCTGGGAGACGATGAAATTCTAATTGAAATGTTAAAAGAAGGAAAAGATAAAAGACTACCTAAAGATACTTTTCAATAAATGTTTGTTTGAAGGACAAATACCGCAAGAGTGGAAACAGGCAAATACAATGCTGATATATAAGAAAGGAAATAGATCAAAACTAGCTAACTATAGAGCAATATCTCTCTTGTCACAAAACTATAAAACTTTCACTAAGGTGATTACAACTAGACTAAACAAAAAATTGGATGCATACCAACCAGTTAAGCAGGCAGGATTTAGAAAGGGGTACAGCACAACCGAGCACCTTCACACTCTTAAAATATTAATAGAAAAGACCAACGAATACAACCTTCCAATATACCTAGCGTTTGTTGGATATGAAAATGCGTTTGACAGCATAGAACTATGGGCAGTGGAAGAAGCGCTAGTTAATTGCCGAATAGATTCACGCTACAGAATGTTTTTCCACAGTATAAATCAAAACGCCACTATTAGAATTCAGCTAGACAGAGATTTGCAAACTCCATTAATTAGAATTTGTAGAGGTGTCAGACAAGGGGATACAATCTCACCCAAACTATTTACTCTGGCGTTGGAAGACATTTTTAAATCTATAGACTGGGACAATAAAGGGATTTGTATAAACCGATGATAAGATTCGCCGATGATATACTCCTAATAGCAACAACTATAGAACAACTACAAATAATGATTTCAGACCTAGAAAAAACATCTCTTGAGAAAGGACTAAAAATGAATCTAAAGAAAATTAAAATAATGACTAATATAGAAGACGGATCAGTAATTACCATAGGTGGAACAAACATAGAATACGTCCAAGAATATATTTACTTGGGACAAGCTATCAGAGTAGACAAAAGTAACTAGCAATGGTGTGAGCTCTATTCGGAAAACTCTCATATAATATCAAAAATAAAAAAATACCTTTAAAATTAAGAACGAAGGTATTTAATTCATGCGTCATATCTGTTCTGACATAATATGGTGCCCAGACGTGGACGTGTACCAAAAGCAACTTAGATTGAATAAAGAAAACTCAAAGATCTATGGAAAGACAAATGTTGGGAATATCATTGAGAGATAAAAAGAGGAACGAGTGGATAAGATGCAAAACCGAGCCGAAACAACAGACGCTGTCGAACATGCATTGAAATTAAAATGGAAATGGGCTGGGCATAACGAAAGATATCAGGATGGAAGATGGAATAAAGAAATTGGCCACTGGACCATATACTGCAAAAAGGTCAAGAGGTCGACCGCAAATGAGATGGAAAGATGACATTGAGCAAAGCGCAGGTCCAATGTGGAAAAGACTAACAGAAGACAGAGACAAATGGGAGAGGCCTATATTCAATGCGTGAATAGATTTTGGGCTATAGATAGATAGATAGATGCCTAATTATAAAAATAACTATTCTTAAATTATATAATGTTTTTTGTTGAATAAATTAGTTTAAATAAAATGATGTTTATACTTCGTCTTAAGATTCCTTCTTCATTACGGAAGGGTGGCTATAACTACAGCAAATTGTTTTCTATCTTAAACTGTTCTTAGTGTGTGAGAGAGAAACTCTCTCCTGTTAGCGCCAAAGAATGTAGAGCGTAGAAGTATTTTAACTAATTTTAAACTGTTTGTCCTTGTTTTAGCGTAGTGTTTGTATAATTTTATGTTAACATTCATGTTCATCACATTCTACGTTTGCTGGATAGCCCATATTTGACGAAATGCCCCTGAAGATGCTATATTAAGCGAAAGTACTTGGGCAAGATTTGATTAAACTTGTGCTCGATATAATTGCCTTAATTTTCAAAGTTTAATTTTTTTTTGTTTAAGGTTAAGACCCCTTAACCCTTCATTAGTCGGGCATAGGTCCAGTGGACCTAGACCCCAGTTTTTTGCCTGTAATTTAAAATAAAATTAATATATATCATTGAGCCTAAGTGACATCTAATGATGATCAGTCTTCTTTTAACTGCCGAAGTAACATTCCAATAACCGCCGAGATTTTCCGGAAATTCGACCGTACACAGAATAGGTCCGCCGGAGCTAGCCCGCTCAACCACATCATGCGTCAGTGCTATTTGGTACGTCGGCTGTGGCGTATGAGAGTTATATACTAGTGCTTATTGTCTTTTACTGACTCTGAATAGTGTGTTTTGTGAATAATCGACCTTACTTATTTTGTGACAATTACGTAAAAAAGTATTTTATCATAATTTGGCGACACTTTTGAGAAAATGAGTAATCGTATTTACAAACTTGATAATCCAGCAGACGTAGAAGAGCTTAATCGTCTTGTTTTCGAAGAAGGTGAATGTGACACAAATACTTTACCCCAAGAAGATTTTGACGAATCAGATGAATCGTCAACAGAGGATTATCTGGAGACAAGGTCGATGGATTCTGATACCGATCATGAAATCGACGACGTAGATACAGAAGACATGGTGGGCGCCGAAAGCGAAAACTTTTATAATGGTAAGTCAGGTTATAAGATGTGTCCGTTTCGATGAAAAAACCACACGGCCTCAAAGACAAGCAACAGATAAATTAGCTTCAGTGAGAGATATTTTTAACTATTTTTTGGAAAATTGCAAGACGTATTATAGCCTAGGACAAAACACAACAATTGATGAAATGCTGCCACAGGATTTCGAGGACGTTGCGGATTTAGACAGTACATACCATCCAAACCGAGCAAGTAAGGAATCAAGATATTCTCTTTATGTGATGCAAAACTTTTATATTTTTTATTTTTATACTTATAATGCACTGTCACTACTACTAGTGCAGTGATCAGTCAACAGTGCAGTAGTAGCTGGGGGCTCGGAAGACTGAGACCTCGGAAGCCCTGAGGAAGACATCAGAGAGGATGTCGAAAGCTTGGCAAAATGGATATCGACGCAGTTCAACCCGGAAGACTGGTGAGTTTAATATAAATTTTTGTAATAGTATTAATCTTACCTCTAGGTTTCATTGTACTAACCGCGGAAATCTTTCCGAAGATATATATATATATATATATATACGTATATATCTTCTTAACATGCCATACACCAAAGTGCGTAGGCGACTATCTCATTACTAGAATTCTGTTCTTGGCGGCGTGACATAGCTCACCTGTATTGTGTATTCCTGTCCATTCTTTAATATTCCTTAACCAGGACAATTGTTTGCGGCCGGCTCCTCTCCTACCTTCGATCTTCCTTGTAGGATTAACTGTGGTATTTCATATTTTGCTCCTCTCAATATGTGCCCAAGGTAACCAATCTTGCGTTTTTTAATTAATTCAAAGAGTTCACTTTCCACGCCGGCTCTATTAAGGAGGTCATCGTTTCGAACTCTATCCACCCAAGGTATGCGCATCATTCTTCTCAATGACAACATTTCAAATGCTTCAAGTTTGTTGATAGATGTTTTTTTCAAAGTCCACGTTTCCATGCCATAAAGCAAGATGGACCATATGTAGCACTTGACCATTCTGTAGCGTATTTCGAAGTTTAGGTGTTGATTACATAGGAGCGGTCTGAATTTCACAAAAGCTTGTCTTGCCATTTGTATTCGGGTTTTTATCTCGTGTTGTGGATCCGATTGGTCATTGATTGTGGTGCCAAGGTATTTAAAAGTTTTCACGCGATTTATACGATTGTCACCTATGCATAATATCGGGTTTTCTGGAGGGTTTCTGCTAATGACCATATATTTCGTTTTCAAAATGTTGATTTTGAGGCCATATTTTTTACCTATGCTATTCACCCTATCAAGTAATAACTGCTGATCTTCCAAATTATCAGTTATAATCACTGTGTCGTCCGCATAGCGTAGGTTGCTAATTGGTATGCCGTTCACCTTAATGCCTAATTCCGTATCTTCTAATGCTTCCGCAAATATATTTTCAACATATAAATTAAAAAGCATCGGAGAGAGTATGCAGCCTTGGCGGACACCTTTCCGGATTTCAAATTCATCCGTATATTGGTCTTGATCAATCCTCACCTTTGCCATTTGGTTCCAGTATAGATTCTGAATAATTATGATCTTCTTCTGGTCAATGTTTGCCTTATGTAGTAGTTCCATCATGATATCATGTTTAACATTGTCAAATGCCTTCTCGTAGTCGATGAAGGTGAGGTAGACATCTTTTCGTTGATCTAAGCAGTTTTGTATTAAGGTGTTCAAACATAAAATTGCCTCTCTTGTTCCTAGTCCTCCCTTAAAACCGAATTGTGTTGACCCGCTAAGTTCTTCTAGTATCTTATACATTCTTAAGTGTAATTTTGCATTTTGTGGCATTAGCTGTTTTTGGGATCATCACAAAGGATGACTGCAGCCATTCTCGCGGAATGTAACCAGTATCATAAATTCTATTGAACAGCCTTACCAAGATTTCGATATTCTCCTCGTCTAGTAGTTTTATTGCTTCTATATTAATTTCATCTGGACCTGTTGCTTTATGCATCTTTGTGGTTCTAACTGCATATTCTATTTCACTTCGCATTATGGATGGCCCTGATAAGTTTTCGGAAGGAAGTTTGCGCGTTGGTTGTGTTGGTCTTTCGTGATTAAAAAGGCTTTCTGCGTATTTTTTCCACGCCATTGCTATCTCTTCTTCTGACTCTATGTATTCGTTTCTGTCGTTGCGTATTCTTGTTCTGTGGTGGCTTTTGTGTATATTCGATATTTCTTTGATCTTCTTATGTAGTCCAAAACTATCTCCTTTTTCCTGCAATTGTTCTATTTCGTTGCACCTTTCCACCATCCAACGTTATTTTGCTTTCTTAATTTTCTGACGGATTTCTTTGTGTATCTGTTTGTATTTGTCTTGATTACGTTGTTGTTTATGTTGCCTTCGCTTTTCCATTAGATCCATAATTTCGTCCGTCATCCATTCGTTATGCTTTATCTTTCTGATCTGTGTTTTAACTTCCCTGTTTACTGCCAGAATCGTTCCTTTAATATCATTGACCATCTCTTCGATATCATAATTTTGTTCTATTACTCGCATTCTTTCATTAATTTGATTCGCATAACTCTTCTTCAGATTTTCGTCTCTCATCAGTTCTCTTGTATTTATAGGTGTGCTGGTATTTGTATTTGTTTTCTTAATTTTTGCTAGTTTTAACCTCACATCTGCTATTAGCGGATTATGATCGGATGCAATATTAGCACCTGGATATGCTGCGATTCTTTTGATAGCGTTACGAAATCTTCTGTTTATTAAAACGTAGTCAATTTGGTTTCTAATTATTCGATTTGTATTCGATTTGATATATATATATATATATATATATATATATATATATATATATATATATATATATATATATATATAACGAGATGTATGCAAAAGAAAAATTAATAATTTTATTAGTCTTCGAAAATATTCTCCTCATTTATGTCTTGGTGAGGTTCATGAATAACTACACCATTTTGAACTTCTTCATTTAGTTTTTTGACAAAAACTGAATTTATTTCAGATATTTGAGCAAGAAAGTTTTGTATTTGATCCGCAGTCCAATGTGTAAACCATTCTTTGAATAATTTCATCTAAAAAATAACTATGGCAAAAATTCATAATATAGACATTAAATCAATCATCCTATAAATAGTAATATATACAATCTTTAGTTATGTTATGCAATATTTACTGCAATGAATCTGCTTATATGTAAAGTAAACATATTCCTTTTTTTTTCTCCTTTTCTTCCCTTTTCCATGTTCGTATATCTGTTGAATCAGAATACTTAACAAAATTCCAGTAGAGTATACAATTAAAAATTTAAATTTTTTTTTTCAGTAACTTTATGATTATTACATAGTATACACATCATCAAACATACCAAGTATAATATCCTTAAATGAGTACAGTACATGATACTTAAAATAAAAATATTTGTACACTGATATGTTTCCAAAAACATGTCACACAAAGACTGTTGTTTTTATGTCTATAAATAGGAAAAATATTTTGATCAAACTAGAAGGATGCAATAGGAATCATTTCTCATGCAGCTCATAAATTTTAATTACAAAAACTATTTAGTAGTAACAATAATATACCCGATTATAAAAATGAAACCTTTAAAATGTTTTAGATAATTTTACTATATAATTGTGGCTAACCCATATTTACTTACTTAAAATTGATTTTCTTCACGAATTTACATAATAATGAACGACACATATTTGGAAGATCTGGCGGTTGTTAATTCCACTTAAAATTTTATTATAAGTCTTGATTTTAACAATAACTATTCTGTTGCTTGTTTTATTTTTGCTATCATGGCTGTTATTTTCATTCCAGGATTATTAATTTTTATTTATTTTTACATGTTTATAATGCATTGTTTTCATTTAATGATAAATAACCCAAATCTACTCGGCGTTTTTTAGGTGAAGAAGGATAATTCTCTCTAGTACTTGGCATTGAATCCATATTGTTATCTTAATACCTCTAGTACGTCGCTAAATAGTTCTGAAATGAACTGTTTTTTATATAAATGCAAACAAAAAATCTAAAAATTAAATGAATAACGCAGAAAATACAAAAAATCGATATAAATTTTGAATTTTAAAATTGCATAAATGTCATTAGTGTCAAAATGTCATAATTTAGTGGAGTAAGCTTGCCTGCGCTTTGACCAATTTCAAACAAGCATTACAACGCGGTAAATTTGAATTACTCCTTTAATAAACCCTAGAAACTTTTTAAAAAACAAAATGAAGCTATTTTAAAAACTTTAAAAAAGTTTTGATGAGTTTTCCCAAGAAAGTGCTTTATTTTGTGGTTATTTCACATTAAAATATTCGATTTGGAATTTGACAAATAAGAACTTAATTTTGGTGGGCTAACAACAAACTCTTGTTCTGAAATTCGCTTAGGAGGGATCTGCACCCATTTCCCATTTTAATTTTTGCATTTAAGTAATTTATAATCAGATGTTTTTTGTTGTTAAAGTGTATAATTTACTGTAAAATTAACACATACAATATTGTTTGCAGTTATGGAAGAAAGTCTGATGAATCAACACCCGCTGTGGCTGCAGAGGGAAAATTCAATGGAAACAATGGTGACAGCGAAGATGTTTTAATAATTATAGGAATAACATTTAATGGTTAATTCAAACTTACTATACAGTTTAGTACAATACTTTGCCTGTAATTTTTTAAGTGTAAATGAAATTTCTTCACATAGATATGTCCCAGGGGAAATGCAAAAGCATATCTAGCAGATAAGCTAATATATATAAAATCAGGCCGCCCGGATGCTCCCGTGAACGAGTTGTCGTCTGCCGCGCGCATGACGTCACGTTCAGAGTAATGGCAAGCGGGAAATAAAGAAACCAATATAAATAACAATCAGGTTTTCTTATTTTATTCAAATTACAAAAGGAAAAAATCTGAACTCTACACAGAAGGACTTTATATGTTAATACAACTTTCTGCCCAAGGAATTTTAAAATAATTGCCTACAAATTAAAATTAAAAAATGTATTCATAAGCAGAAGACCAAAGAAATTTGTATAAATAACTCAAAAACTAAACAGGTAATCACAAAATATGTTATCACGACCATTATTTTAAATATTAAGTTAGCTTTGAATAGAGTAAACTACCAGAACTAAATATGTGTGGTTTTCGATTAAACATTTGTATAACTAAAAGTTCTATTGCTATAGTTATTACTAAGGCAAATATACTAATAAAAAAAAGGGAAATTTGGGCATAAATATGCAGTATTTTACATAAAATATGCATGTTTATTTAGAAAATGCATGTACCTAATAATAATACCTAATAATAGAAAAAAATATAAATAACTCAGAAAGTAGTATACGTTTTGTTTACCAAAATATTTACAATATCTCCATATTTTATAGTAATTAATATTTATTTATTTTACAAACTAAGTTTAGGTAGGAAATCACAAATTTAACTATTTTAACAATATATCACATTACTTTGATTTGTGCGAACAATAAACTATTAAATGGTGTACAAATTTTTTTTAACAAAAATGTTTGGCTTCTTAGTACATACATATATTTGTAAATGAAAAAACTTCTTTATACATCAACACTGATATAACAAGGGCATTTTCCAAATGTACGATAATATTTTGTTTCAAATTAAATGGTTCGTAAAATGTCCCATCTGGTACTTATACTTATAACACTTATACTAAAGCTTACTTAATACTAAAGCACACCACCAGAAAGAACCTGGTAAATATTTGCATAACAATTAAAATATTTGATGACATATCAATAAAAATCGTTGTAGGAATCTTGAAAATATCAAGATATGACTGTGAAAGAAGGAAGATCACCTAATATTTAGAAGAAGAACCCCCTCTTGGTTTTTTCTGTTTATCCCCCTCTTGGAAAGAATAATATGAGCATAAATTAAAAGCACTTAATTAAGTCCAATATACATGTTTTTGTTTATACAGTATATAATATACAGGTTTTTCCACCATTGTAATGGACTCTCGATACAGGTGTACGTTTAGATGAGTCATGTCCAATTAATTGATAAAAAATACACCACTGATTTAAGTCATCTGTATCGTTTTTTTTTCTTATACTGGTTGATTTTCAATAGTACAATCTTCTTGTTTTTTAATTATAGAAGTAATCAGCTTCTTAACTCTTTCTTTTGTTCTTTTAGCTTTATTTTTATCAGAAAATTCCTGCACTTTAAATCGTGAATCCATGAATGTACATAATGACAATGTGCCACTCTGTTCTATCCCTCTAAATCTTTTTGCTAAGCCCGATATTAGTAATTGTACTACGTCGGATACTATGGATGTAAGGTTACCGTTTTCTAAAATTTTATTGCAAGATTCTTGCAGGAAGCGTACCATAACAATCACTGAACTACCCTTCAACTATTTTTGGCCACTCATTGTACTTGTTATTTCTTTAAAAGGCCGTAAAATTTGGGAAAGTTGAGAACAAATAATCCAGTCTTCATTATTTAGATTTGGTCTAAGTCTAAGTCTATATTAACTAATACCAATGTGGAACGGATTGCATCTTCTTCTAACTCGGTCATTCTTTTTAATATGTAATAGGTGAAGTTCTACCTAGTTTCCACGTCTTGGATTGGCCGTTTGGGAACATTGTTATGTTGTAATTGATACTTTAAAAGCCTTTCTGAAGATAAGGTACTTTTTTTGCAATGTGTTTTTTTGCCGAAATGTCGATAAAGAGACTCTTTATTTTATCTATTTGTACACGACAGCATTTGAGTGCGCCCTCCACCAATAAATTTAACGTATGAGCAAAACAATTTAAATGTTTTCCTTCCAATACATCTTTAATAGCTTTGACCATATTTGAGGCATTGTCAGTTACTGCAAAATCTACTTTTCGTTTTAGACCCCACTGATTAATAATTTCACTAATTTCAGAAGCGATGTTTTCAGAATTATGGTTTCTAGAAAAATAACAGCAGCCTAATGAAACCGTTTTAAATTCCAAATTTTCGGTTAGATAATGTCCTGTTAATGCAATGTAACTCTCAGTTACTCCAGATGTCCAGAGGTCAGTAGTAATACAGATATTTTCTACTTCTTTAACAACTTGTGATCTAATAATTTGCTCAGTTTTGATATAACATTCCTGAAGTAATGAACCTGACAAAGTTTTTCTTGTTGGCGGTTTATATCCAGGAATCCACCCTGCAAACTTTTTAAAAGCTCGTTCTTCAACTATGTAAAACGGATGAAACGAGTCTTTCCATAGGTTTAGTAAATCCATATCTCTTTGTATCTTTCGTACTAAATATTAATGGAAGTATCCATCACTACTTTTTGACGCTTGGGTGGCGGTTGCAGTATGTCAGTACTTGTAGTAGAAGTAGTTGAAACGGACAGAAATGCGTCAGGAGAAGTTTCAATCATTGCAATATTCAGAAAGTGAACCATAAAAGCTGCATCTTCTACAAATGTGCATTTTTTGAAAATAAAATAAATATTCTTATACTAGGTCAATAATAGAAAAATAATTCTTAATTGAATATTTACAATAAATAAATCCTTTGACGAACTATCAATAAAGATTTGAAATCGAAAATGCAGATCAATCGAAAACCGAAACTCACTCATTAATCAGAATACCTAGTTATTTTATTTTCAACGTCAACGTGATATTTCGATCCTGGTTATTATCTCTTCATCAGAGTCACAATTTACATTTAATCATCTGCCAAGGTATTTGAAATGATTTACCCTTTCGATATCCTCTCCATTAAGAGAAATCAGACTTTGATCTATATTGATCTTTCCAACTGCCATCCACTTTGTCTTTGAACAAATACCTTATTGATAGTTCGTAAATTGCATTAAAATTATTTCTTTAAAATACTTGATAGATCGATAGAAAATATTTTAATACATTATTATGTTAATTCTGTCAATCTCGTCAAAATTTTCACAAAATTGAAAAAACCTTGTGAGATAAAATTATATACTAGCGCAAAAAAGTACCTTATTGGTGCTTGTAAAGTTTGGTGATTAGGAAGCTTACCTTACTATCAAGTAAATTAATCCACTGAATACAAAAAAGATTTTCACAAAATATTGTCTATAAAAATCTTCACTAAACTAAATTAAAAATTAAATATGGGTAATAACTAACTAAACCACGATAAAACTAACTAACAAGGAAATTGAACTAAATTGACTGCACTATTACAAATTTCTGAGTCGAAGCTATCTCCACGGAGGACAGACTAAGAATGAAGTTAAAAAGCCGTAATTATTAGGATAGTTAGTAGAACGTTTGTAATACGTAAACTTCTGTACTGCGTCGGTATGACTCATAGCTCTTCTTAAAATCGATTAGTTCTAGTTAATTTTATTCAAAGTCGAATATTTTACTCTTTTAATTTTTGAAATTGAAACCATATTCCCCACTAAATGTTTTCTTGGACAGTTGCAATTCTGTTTTAAACAAAATTTAATCGTATGTGCTGGCAGTTCGGTTAATTGAAGTTACAGAATAATTGAAAACTAACATTTTAAGCTTTGCTAAATGTTTCTTTGTTAATTTTTTGACGAGATATTGAAATGCGCTCCGGAATGCCGCTCCGGAACATATCTTGGTCAAAAATGAACATTGAGACATTTACCCAAGTTTAAAATGTTGGTTTTTAACTGTTCTATACCTTTCACTAGCCAGATTTTTAGTTTATAGCTTAATTTTGTTTAAAACTCTTACAAAAAATGGATTCGCAACAGTTTAGTGACATTTTTAAACATTAATTGTTATAACTTTTTTATTAATACATATAAAGTAGTTTTTCAAAGTTGCAAAGCGTATATATAACTGCTTTTTCTTTAATGTTACAATATGTTGCTACAAATTAACTAGTAATATTAGTAGTTAGTTTCTACATACATTAATTTATTCGGGAAGAGGTGATAAGCAGAATTTAAGACAAAGCATATATTTTTATCTAAAAATAGTCGTAATTATATAAAGTTCTTTTCTAATTGCTATTTTATTAATTGCAGATAACGAGGAAGCCGTCATAAAGTACCGGGAATATCCTGCCGTGACTACAAGCTAGACAGCTAATTTTAATAAATTAGATGAAAAGTATTGTAAATAACATAAATTAATAATTTGTAAAACAATATTCTTCCCAATAAATATGTCTCATAAATCAATTGTATGATTTCCTAAGATATCCCTAAAATAACTTAAAATCAATTCCAAATTCGGGTAAAGAATCACATTTTGTATATATTCATATCTTGAACCTAATTAAAATTAAAAGTAACTAACCCTTTGCGACTTCTGCTCTCCTGATACTAAATTTGAAAACTTGCTGATTTTGAAAAGGTTTTGTCTAAGAAGGTCGACCTATGGTAACCCTTTGCCATTTCTGCTATCCTGATACTAAATGTAAAAATTGTCGATTTTTAAATGATTTCCTATTAACTTACTCATTACCATTTCTGCTCTCCTGGTACTAAATTTTAAAAACTGTGGACTTTTAGACGAATTCCTTCAAGCAGGTTTATCTATTAACTAAACCTTTACGACTTCTGCTCTCCTGATACTAAATTTTAAATCTTGTTGATTTTTAAAAGATTTCGTCTAAGAAGGTCGGTCTATGGACTAACAACCTTTTGCCATTTCTGCTATCCTAATACTAAATGTTAAAAATTGTCGATTTTTAGATGATTTCCTTCAAGCAGGTTCATCTATTTACCCTTTACAATTTCTGCTCTCCTGGTACTAAATTTTAAAAATTGTGTTTAGACGATTTTGTTAAAGCAGGTTCATCTATTAACTAACCCTTTGCGACTTCTGCTCGCCTGATAATAAATTTTAAAACTTGTTAATTTTTAAAAGATTTCGTCCAAGTAGGTCGGTCTATGGACTAACAAACTTTTGAAATTTCTGCTATCCTGATACTAAAATGATCAAAATTGTGGATTTTTAGATGATTTCCTTCAAGCAGGTTAGTCTATTAGCATTTCTACTCTCTTGGTACTAAATTTTAAAAATTGTGGATTTTTAGACGATTTCCTTCAAGCAGACCCATCTATTAACGGACTCATTGCAACTTCTGCTCTCCTGATACTAAATTTGTAATCTTGTTAATTTTTCAAAAAGTTTTTGTCTGAAAAGGTCGGTCTATGGACTAACAACCCCTTGCCATTTCTGCTATCCTGATACTAAATATTAAAAATTGTCAATTTTTAGATGATTTCCTTCAAGCAGGTTCGTCTATTAGCATTTCTACTCTCTTGGTACTAAGTTTTAAAAATTGTGGATTTTTTGACGATTTCCTTCAAGCAGACCCATCTATTAACGGACTCATTGCAACTTCTGCTCTCCTGATACTAAATTTGTAATCTTGTTAATTTTTCAAAAAGTTTGTGTCTGAAAAGGTCGGTCCTAACAACCCCTTGCCATTTCTGCTATCCTGATACTAAATGTTAAAAATTGTCAATTTTTAGATGATTTCCTTCAAGCAGGTTCGTCTATTAACTTACTCTTTACCATTTCTGCTCTCCTGGTACTAAATTCTAAAAATTGTATTTAGACCATTTCGGTCAAGCAGGTTTATCTATTAACTAACCCTTTGCGACGGCTGCTCTCCTGATACTAAATTTTAAAACTTGTTGATTTTTAAAAGATTTCGTCTAAGAAGGTCAGTCTATCGACTAACAACCCTTTGCCATTTCTGCTATCCTGATACTAAATGTTAAAAATTGTCGATTTTTAGATGATTTCCTTCAAGCAGGTTCGTCTATTAACTTACTCTAGCTATGGGATGTTGGCACCTCATTGATCGAATTTCGTAAAAATAATTATACCGTCTGAATGGTCACGTTTTGGTCACAAATGGTCAGTTAGTTTCAGCTTTTGGTCAGGTCTGGTTAATTTTTTATTAAGGGTTGAAAATTTTCAAGGACAAAAAAAGATGTTGGCACCTCATTGAACGAAATCTATAATAAAAATGACTGCATTCGATAGAGATTAAAACGCTGACAAATGGTCAGCTATATTGAGAGTTTGGTCAGGTTGTTTTAGGGGTGAAAATAATTAATAAAGTTGCAATCACCTTAGCACGCAAGCGCAGTCCATTAAAAATTTTAAAAATACCAGGATTGCAGTGCCTTGCCGCAATAAACATTTTAAAATTACTAGGAGAACAGTAGGTTCCCGCGTTTCCCTAAATCACTATGTTACAGCTAGTATTTCTGAAATATAATTATACCACCTGAAAGATCACTAATTAATCTCCAATGGTCAGATATATCCAGAAATTGGTCAGTTCTAATTAATTTTTTTATTAATTATTGAAAAAATTTCAAGGACAATTGATGTTAGTTTCTCATCTAAATCTTAACATTTTTACAAGACACCAAGTCTTACAGTGTTGCGCGATTTTGAATATTTGATGAATTGTAAGTTTTCAACCAGACACATTCTTTAAATTTTAATCATAGGAAGCGGTTATAGTAAAACTTGTTGATATCTAGATAGTGTAACAGTTGTTAATGATACTAGGAATTGTAATATATTTCTTTGTTTTGGATATTGGGACGCGATTAATACAAATATATTCGAACGAGATTAACTTCGCTGATAGGTTTGGCAAATATGGATCTTAATACACATGCTCTCAAATATACACCGTTGTCGCTTCTAAAAATTAGTTTTTCTCGTCTAATATCATTGTTATATTTTTGTAGAATATCCAATTTATAATTCTTAAATCTGATCTGATTTTTATGCAGTCATTTTACTTATTCTTTTGTTAGAATAAATGTAAAAAAATATTACTTAGACGCACAAATTCATTGCAGTTGTAATTAAGAAAATTGCTAAGAGTCATTAAAGATTCCGGAAATTCTCAAGTATTTTTGAGACATACTGTGTTCTGACTCAAGTATTCTGTGACTGTTTTCTGTTAAAATATTGATATGAAGTAAACAAAATTTAAATATTAGCGCCATATGTCATTTACAGGAAGTTATTGGTACAATATAAACTGTCAATTGTATTCACTTTTGGAACAAAATAAAGTATTCTTAACCGTATACTCAACTGGTTCGTTTCATTTGTAAGTTTTAACAGGTTATAGTGACTCAGACCATTTTTTCCGTTGGTAAATAGATAACCGTTTATACTATACTATACTTATTATAGTAAATGTTAAGGTTCACCATAGCAGTGAATTACATGTCTACGGTGCCAAAGTTATGAGGCCGCAAAAATTACACTGATTGGGTTTTGCAGTGCAAAATTATTTTGTTCTAGAAGGTTTGTCCATATGTTTGGATGGAACTGAAACCGAAGTAGATAAACAAGAAACATCTAAAGCCGAGTTTAGTTCTTTTGCTTGATCCATCGTTATATATAATATATATATTATATATATATATATATATATATATATATATATATATATATATATATATATATATATATATATATATATATATATATATATATATATATATATATAAACAAGCAAAAACCGCTGAAGAAATTTGGGAAGCTTTAAAAAACGTTGTTGAGATTGTTATTTCTATCGATTCAATCAAAACAAAAGTATTGGACATAGAAAGTGATATTGTTCTGAAGCTATTTTCTTGTGGTATTTGAAATTAATTAGCATTTAACTGGGAATAAGCCACAGTTAAAGATAAAAATACGTTTATTGACGTTTCAATTTCCACTTCGGAAATCTAAATTTTTTTATTAGGTCTGTGATTTTCCGAAGTGGAAATTGAAACGTCAATAAACGTATTTTTATCTTTAATTGTGGCTTAATCCCAGTTAAATAGTAATTAATTTATGGAAAGTGATGTTGGTAAGTGCGTTTACAAGTGGTACTAGTAACCGAACCAATCACAACAGACAGTTTGAAAATCACAGAAGTGATGACAGATAAATAACAAGAGAAACAGAGATCTGTCGAAAATTAGATGTTATCGTTGTAAATAAACCGGTTACTATGAAAATGAATGTCGGAAGGTTAAAACATCCGAAAAACATGCGTTTAGTTAGTTCAGTTGTTAAAAAGGCGTGGCATCAAAGATGAAATAAAAAACACCAGTCGCTCAACGCTACTAGTTTAAAGTGTCAGTTGTGTTAGATTTTAAAGCATGCGTCGTTAGATAAAATAATATACACATTATCACTTGTCAAACCAGTGTCATTGCGACTTTACTTTATTTTTGATAATTCGCGTTATTAACAGCTGGTAATTAATGTGTGACCATTTTTCTCAGCCAACCTTATATCAATCTCAAATTAAACATATTTGCGGCTACTTTTTGAGTGGTGACTATTATCAATGTATTCTCTTAATTTTAAATGTATGTAAAAATGTGAATTTGATGAAATACGTTATGAATGTAGTGATCCTTATACTATAAGTTAGTGTTTAAGTTAAAGTTTAAGTTTAAGTACAATAGCGAAATAAAATTACATATCGTGCTAGATTAGTAGCTAGTATTAATGAAATAGAATATATTAGACTATTGAGAAAATTTTGCGCAAGTAATAAAACATTTTTCATTAAGGTTGCTTTTTTACTTTCTATAAAATTAGGTTTGGATATTACTCATTTAGATGTTAAAACAGCATTTCTAAATGGTCATTTGAAATAGAAAATATACAGGCAATCGCCAGAGGGTTTTGATTTAGCAGGTAACAAATGTTTAAAATTAAATAAGACTATGGGCTTAAACACTCTTCAAGGATCTGGAATTATGAGGTAAATAATGTTTTGGAAAATATTAATTATAAGAAATCAAAACATGAGCCTTGTATCTATAAAAAAGAGAAAACAATAAAATTACGGTTGTAGAAGTATAAATGATTTTTGTGTGTTTTCGAATCATCAAAGTGAAACAAGTAGACTAAAAAAATGACCTAAAAAGTAAATTTGTTATTAAATAAAGGGTATATTTCTTTGAATCAGAAAAACTATATTATTCGGTTGTTAAAGAGATTTAATATGAGTTATGCCAAAGGACTTAAAACTCCAATTGAACCAAAATTATCTTTAACAATTGATGATATTAAAATTGTATTAGAGATTTTTTTATAAGTTTCCTTATCAGATGGTAATTGGTAGTTTGATGTATTTATCTGTTTTGGTCAGAACAGATATATCATTTCCAGTCAGTTTCTTGAGCCAATTTAACAATGTATATACTAAGTCTTATTTGAAATGTGCAAAAAGAGTATTGAGGTATTTAAAAGATACTTTAGATACTATTAATTATTCTCTGATTGACTCAAAAAAAATGATTCAGAATTGCAAGGTTTTGTAGATGCCAATTGGGCAAGCAATACATTAGATCGTAAAATCCTTTACTGGATATGTATTTAAGCTTTGTAGCTCTACAATATCATGGCAAAGTACAAAGCAAACTACGAGGCGGAATATACGGCCCTCTCAGAGGCTGTTTTTCTTAGAGGTTTGCTAAGTGACTTAATTGAAAAAACTGAATATATTACTTTATTTAATGACAATCAAAGTGCATTAAATTTATCAGAAAATCCAATTTATCATAAAAGAAGTAAGCATATTGATGTATGATGTTATTTTTTTGAAAGACCTAATATCTGACACAATAATTAATGTAAAATATATGCCTACTGATGTTATTCCAGCTAACGTGTTGGCTGGTAAAGGTCTAATTGCTAAAAATATTGCATAGATTATTGAAACTGTTTGGTATAGGTAACCTATAAATTTTGTTTTATTCATAAATGGGGGTGTTAAAATATTGATATTAACTAAAAAATTTTAAATATTAGCACAATATATCATTTAGAGGAAGTTAAGATTTGTACAATGTAAACTGTCAATTATTGTATTCACTTTTAGAACAAAATAAAGTGAATCTTAACTAACTGGTTTCTCAACCGTTTTAACATTTTCTACTTGGATTTTCAGTTAAAAATTGCCGCCCATAAACAGTATTATAAGGGAGTGCAATATAATTCAAAATAATAGCATCATAGATATCTTTAACACCAACACCAAAGCCATTAAATTTCGCTTTCTACCTGCTTCGACCTCTATATCATAGTGTGTATGTCTAGTAGGTATAGATACGTGAATGTTTTATAATTCCTACTTTTTTTATTCTCTAAAATACGTTTGTTCTAAAATATAGATAAATAGTTTACTATTTATGTTGGGAACAAGCCACAATTCACTTTAAAATAAGTTTATTTAATATTTCGAATTCCACTTCGAAAATCGTTAAAATCATTATTAAATGTTGAAGTTGTATGTAAAATTAATAAAACATTAATCGAAGCCACGAGATATGTTATTATATAATGTTTAAATATTTACTTAAAAATGTAATTTATGTTAAGCAATTTAATTTTGGTTTAAAGAAATATTGAAAAACATGCAACAAAGCCAAATATCAGCTGTTACTATCTTAGTATCAAAGAGTATGCGCATGCGTCTATCCATTTTCATTACGGAACACTACACAGATGATATTAGGGTAGGGGTAGTGTTCCGAAATGAGGTTGAGAACGATGAGCTGAAATCAGCTGTGCGTACAGCGTTGCTCGTCTTTCAATATTTCTTTAAACTTAAAGATTAAAAACTAAACTAAAACTAAAATTACATTTTTAAGTAAATATTATATAATAGTATATCTCGATGGCTTCCATTATTGTTTTATTCATTTTACATACAACTTTAACATTAATTAATGATTTTAATGTTTGTTAAATATATTTACGTACATGCTATCAAAAACGTGACCTTGATCTCATATACCTAGTATAGTATTATGATAAGAATATTGTTTTGAAGCTATTTTCTTGTGGCATATGAATGTAATTTACTATTTTTGTTTTTGAATAAGCCATTATTGTACTTTAAAATAAGTTTATTTCTACTTAGGAAACCATATTTTAAGAACGATGTTCGAAGTGGAAATCAAAACATCAAATAAACTTATTTTAAAGTAAAATTGTATATACTTTACAACAAATTCATTTTACAGAATAAAAACAAGTAGAAATTTTAGATACACATATTTCGAAAAATATATATAGGTACAGATTCACACATATATGTGTATAGGTATATACATATACACATACATAAAGACATCCATATATCTATGGTAGACACACACACACTATTATATAGAGGTCGAAGATGGTTTAGATAGCTAGATTTATAATGGCTGTGGTGTTGGTGTTGAAGATATCTATGTTGCTATTTTTTAGAATTATGCATCATCATGCTGTTTATGGGCGAGCAATCTGTCTCACAAATACAAAAGAGCCCTCTATGGCTGAACCTCAAGCTAATCTTAGATCCCAAGAACTTAATACAGTCAATGAAGAATAAATAATCTTTAATTTTACTTTATTCACAATAACATATACAAACAGCATTACATACTTGCATTCTCCGTCTCTGTTCCAGTGTTACAAATTTAAAAGTTTCAAGCAGACTTCTGTAAAGGAGCGGTCTCACAAAACGTGAAGTGGCGTTCTCTATCGGCAAAGAGAAATAGAAAACACGTAATAGAAAAAGACAAAATATAAAGAAGAGAACCAACAGAACAGAGAGTACCGTATTTTTTCTCAATATTTGTGGTTTACGAACCCAGTGATAGGGCAAAACTGTCTATTTATTGCTGGCGGATGCTATACCGTTGTTTATCGTTAAATCGATCCAGTTTAAAAAAATCTGAAGCTGCGGCACCACATTACCAAACCTAGGGAGGCAGTTAGGAGAGGTACGGTTATTGCCGACATAATTTTACCATAGAGTGGTCCAACGAAGTTGTGTTGGAATTTTTATTAATTTACAAATTTCCCAAATTGATAAATTTTTCAGAGAGGACAAAAAGGATGATAGAAACAGCAGAGATGAAAACACTTAAAAAAAAATAATGGTAAGACACTATGGAACAGAACTAGAAGTAAAGATATACTACATAGGTGCAAGGTGGAGAACATAAAAAACTGGGTAAAAAATAGAAGAGTATACTTTAACGATCATATAAGCCGAATGACAACAAATAGAGTAGTAAAAACGACAAGAGACGGTTCTCCAATAGGAAGACGATCAGTAGGAAGACCACGAAAACGATGGAATGACAACTTACGGGAGGCACATTGAAAAACAGACAGAGTCATGTCTATATATAAAAAAGAAAAAGAATAAAATTTTTACCACTAAGACTGATATTGTTTTGAAGCTATTTTCTTGTGACATTTTGAACTAATTACTATTTAACTGGGAATAAGCCACAATTAAAGGTAAAAATACGTTTATTGACGTTTCAATTTCCACTTCGGAAATCGTTCTCAACGATTTCCGAAGTGGAAATTGAAACGTCAATAAACGTATTTTTACCTTTAATTGTGGCTTATTTCCAGTTAAATAGTAATTAATACCAACACTGATGGCTTACAACAGAGTTAATCCTCGATAACGATCATCGGAATGGTCCTACTACTGGACTACTGGAATGGACTACTGTTTAGGATATGTCGATTGCATTTACCAAAAAGTAAATATTTACTAATTTCACAGTAACGTGGGTGCCAACCGTTGTCTCTTTTCTGATCGCTAATATCGATTTTTTGTTTCTCTTTGCCGAAGCGAAGAGCATCATTCCACGAGCTATCTGATTCCGGCTTAAGACACGCCTGTTATGATATGAATCACAACTGCACAACCTAACGTAAGAGAATCTAGGGAGACCTTAGCTAATGTGAATTTTAAACTGAAATTCCAAGTAGAAAACAGTCGCAGAACACTTGAATCAGAACATAGTATCTCGCAGGACACTTGATTTCAAGGATCTTGAGTAACTCTTCGCAATTTTCTTAATTACAACTGTTGTAAAATTGTGCGTCTAAGTAATATTTTTTACATTTTTCTAATAAAAGAATAAATAAAATGATTGCATAAAATCGGATCTAAATTTGATATTTTACAAAAAAAAATGAGAGGTAAAAAAACTATCTTTTAGACGCGACAACGGTGTAAATTTGAGAACATGTGTGTTAGCATGCGTATTTGCCAAACCTATCAGCCAAGTTATTCCCGTTGGAATATATTAGTATTAATCGCGTCCAATATCCAAAACAAAGAAATATATTACAATTTGTATTATCACTAACAACTGTTACACTGTCTAGATATCAACGAATTGTACTATAACCGCTTGCTGTGATTAGAATCTAAAGAATGTTTCTGGGTGAAAACTTACAATTCCTCACTTATTTTAAATCGCGCAACACTGCACGACTTGGTGTCTTGTAAAAATTTTACTGTTTGGATAAGAAGCCAATATCAGACTGTCCTTGAAAATTTTTCAATAATTAATAAAAAATTACTTAGAACTGACCAATTTCTGGAAATATCTGACCATTGGAGATTAATTTGTGATCTTTCAGGTGGTATAATTATATTTCAGAAATACTAGCTGTAACATAGTGAACTAGGAAAACGCGGGAATCTACTGTTCTCCTAGTATTTTTAAAATGTTTATTGCGGCAAGGTACTGCAATCCTGGTATTTTTAAAATTTTTAATGGACTGCGCTTGCGTGCTAAGGTGATTGCAACTTTATTAATTATTTTCACCCCTAAAACAACCTGACCAAACTCTCAATATATCTGACCATTTGTCAGCGTTTTAATTTCTATCGAATGCAGTCATTTTTTTTATAGATTTCGTTCAATGAGGTGCCAACATCTTTTTTTGTCCTTGAAAATTTTCAACCCTTAATAAAAAATTAACCAGACCTGACCAAAAGCTGAAACCAACTGACCATTTGTGACCAAAACGTGACCATTCAGACGGTATAATTATTTTTACGAAATTCGATCAATGAGGTGCCAACATCCCATAGCTCTTACTCTTTACCATTTCTGCTGTCCTGGTACTAAACTTAAGAACTTGTTGATTTTTAAAAGATTTCGTTTAAGAAGGTCGATCTATGGACTAACAATCTTTTGCTATTTATGCTATCCTGATACTAAATTTTAAACATTGTCGATTTTTAGATGATTTTCAAGCAGGTTCGTTTATCAACTTACTCTTTACCGTTTCTGGTTTCCTGGTACTAAATTTTAAAAATTGTGTTTAAACGATTTCCTTTAAGAAAGTCCATCTAGTAACGAACCCTTTGCAACTTCTGCTCTCCTGATACTAAATTTTAAAACTTGTTGTTTTGTAAAAGATTTTGTCTAAGAAAGTCGATCTATGGACTTATCAACCCTTTGCAATTTCTGCTATCCTGATACTGAATGTTAAAAATTGTCGATTTTTAGATCATTTTCAAGCAGGTTCGTCTATTACTCTTTACCATTTCTGCTCTCCTGATACAAAATTTTAAAAATTGTGTTTAGACGATTTCGTTCAAGCAAGTTCATCTATTAACTAACCCTTTGCGACTTCTGCTCTCCTGATAATAAATTTTAAAACTAGTTGATTTTGAAAAGATTTCGTCTTTGGTTTAGGCTTTGTACCACATAATTTCAGGTAATAATAATACTTTAAGCGTATTCATGGCTGCCCAAGTTTAGGCGTATTTTCATTAGTCAAAATTTTATTTTCTATAAAATCTTTTAATAGGAAATATTTTTATGGAAAATAAAACAAATTTAATAATAAACAATTTATTTTTCTTTAGAAGTGTATACAAGTCTTTTGAATGAATTAATTAATACTAACATACAAAATATACGGAAGCCAAACGAACCATGACCAAACGTTAATTTTATTGAAAGGTGACTTGTATAGCATTTAGGCAATAATTTTCCCTGATCATGTTAAACATACAGAAACACTTGTCTTACTGACACCCTAAATTAATATTACTCACATGGTGTGGTAAATTTGGCGTGTTCCTGTGGGGGAAAAAGTTGGTCATTCCTTTTTGAGGTTTAAAATACAATAAAAATACAATAAATATATTAATATTATAGAGAAATTTAAGGAAAATTGTCAAATTAGTCTCAAGTAAAGACACGAAATCAATTATTGTAGATAGAATAATTGAAAAAATGCACATGCTTTATTCAAAATTAGTTGGATTGATAGGTTAGCCAGGGATATATATTTGTTAATATTAGACAACGATAAATTAAACAATATCTGTCAATTTGTATTATTACTTGACTGTATAATTTTTCCCTTTTAACATCCGAATTGAACTTTACAAATTTATGCAATTATTATTACAATTATGTGAAATATTGGTTGCCTATAGCAGCATTCACTACCTTACATTATATTCTTCATACAACCAAGTGAAATAATGGTTGCCTATAAATCAAACTGTTTAAAAACTAATAAAAATTCGATTTCGTTATAATCTATGTAGATAAATTAATAATAATACGGGTACAAATAATAATACGAGTAAAAATAATAATACAGGTATCTGTGATACTTACTTTATGATTATATTTCTATAAAACCAAGTAGTTATAAAGTCATTTTCAGCAAGTGACTGAGAAAACTGTATCCAAACAAGAATGACAACAGAAGTGTCCTCATGAAGAGATGAATAAAACTGTTAACTTACTAAATTATAAACAGACAGACACAAGTTGCCTATATATCTGAACAAGAAAAAGTTAAACAGGATGAAAGATAACAGAGCAACTGGCTCTGGACATAGCTGCACGATTGGTAAAACACACCCTTTGACCTTAATACAAGAATTAAAACAAGTATTGCTTATTTGATGGAAATTACCGAATGAACGGAAAAAGGATTACTTAAGCTCCAAACATAAAAAGAGAAACAAGACCCATACAATGATATAGGAATAAGCGGTTTTAGCTTCTGGTGGTAGGTTGTACGAAAAATCATTAATGCAAGGATGGAAAAATAGCTATAAACTTCAAAAGAACAGAGTAGTTTTCGTCCAGGACCAGGTTTTTCTTTATTTACTGTTTTATTGGCTTGTCGAGGACATCTCAATTTTTGATGCGTTTTGATCCTTCACTTGCGGAAGTTATGTCGTTGTGTTTGGCTGGCCCTTCTTATAAAGTTGGTTTGTTGATATCAAGCACTTGGAGGCCAGATTGGGCTATCCATTTGTTCCAAGCTCTCCCTTTTCATCATTTACTGGAGAGTCACATTGTCTTGTAAATTTCAAAGAAACTGAGTAGTTTTTGTCCAGGACCAGATTTTTTCTTTCTTTATTGTTTTATTGGCTTGTCGAGGACATCTCAATTTTTGATGCGTTTGGAGAGCTCTTTACTTGCGAAATTTATGTTGATATGTGTTTGGCTGGCCTCTCCTATAAAGGTGGGTTTGTTGATATCGAGTATTGGAGGTCAGCCTGGGCTATCCATTCGTTTTATAGCTCTCTCCCTTTTCCAATGGCAGAGCCCCATTGGCTTGTGAACTTTAAAGGAACAGAATAGTTTTCGTCCTCAACGAGGTCTAGTATGCTCTGCCATCTTTTCTTTCTGTCTTTATTGTTTTATTGGCTTGTCAAGGACATACCAATTTTTAATGCGCTTGGATAGCCCTTCACTTGCGAAAGTTATATCGATGTATGTTTGGCTGGCCCCTGTTATAGAGATTGTTTTGTTGTTATCGAGTACTTGGAGGACAGCCTAAGCTATCCATTCGTTTCATGGTTCTCACTTCTCATCATTTATGGGAGTGGTGGTGTTCATATCTGATCTACTATCTCTTCGTATTCTCTAAACGTAATGTTTGGAGATACTTATGAGTATATACTTTACCCCTACTATGCTACGCACTCATGCTAAACAAGGTTTTGTTATTTTCTTAACATCTGCTCTACTTTGACTTTGGTTAATCTCATCGGTTTTGTTAGATATTTGTTGTGGTGGTTACGTGCCTTCAGATGATGATTATGATGATAATGGTGAATCACAACCAGATGTAACTATTAGTGATGGGAAACATCGAATAATTCGATAGTTGTGGATCATTCGAATTAGTGATGGGACAATTCGAATGAAAAACAATCGACCATTCGATTATGGAAATAACTCGAGATATCCCGAAAACTTGAACAAGATCACTCGAATTATTAGATCACTCAAATGACTCAAACATTGTATTCGGAAAATCACGTTATTCGAATATCCGATTTGAATTTTGAATGGGAAGAGAGGGAGATGCCAGAGGAGTGATCAGATGAGTAATGTATTCGAATGAAACATTCGGTATGTATTCACACGTTGTGCGTGGCTACATTACATAATTACATATTAGAAAGGAACAGGAACGGAATTCCAATTTCAATTAAAAATAAAACATCTTCAGAAAATATATGAAACAGACTCAAATGTATTTAATATTACAAAAAGTAAAAACAGTATTAAATATAAAAACAAAACTAACTATAAATAATCGAAAGATATGCACAAACAGAAATAAAGTTTTTAAAAACTATAATCCAGAAAATAACATATTTTAATAAACATAATATTAAGAACACATTCTAATGTCTAGTCTAGTTTCTAAAAAAATAATAACTTTTATTTGTTAAAAAACTTATTACATTTGAAATGAATGAATTTGAGTGTAATGACGTCGATTTTATAACAAAATACATTTACGTGCTGTTTAAAAATAAAATTTGATCCAAATTTTTGGGTGGTAACCGGTTTCTTCTTAGGTTTGTTAACTGCCCCGACTTTGAAAATACTCTTTCGTAAGGTACTGATGTGGCAGGTATTGACAAATATTTTTTAGCCAAATAATAAAGCTCAGGGAAAGTGGATTTGTATTTTTTCCAAAATTCCATCGGTTTTTTTTCTTTCGAAATGTGGCATTTCTAAGTATTGTTGTACAATTAAAGTGACAGTAGTGGTTGGCGTTGACAAGGATTTTGCTTTGGCCAATTTATGGTCAAAATGGGACTATATATCTAATTCTTCTTTGTTGTCACTAGATACTGAAGTGTGCTGATGTTCCTGAATTTCCGAATTACTGTTTTCATTAACAATGGCTGTTAGTTCTTTGGTTATCTATTTCTGGGCGGTATTCGCATTAGTATCATTCCCCAATGCCAACTTTTTAAATCTTGGGTCTCGAAAGACGGCTTTTGAAATTATTTTGTCATATTCTAATATCCCTAATCGACGAGCAAATGTATCTAACAAGCTTTGTTTTAAATTTCCACAAATGTCTGTGGTGGTATCCATCTTATTCAACGAAAACTGAAGACCCCTCACAAGTGGAATCACAGTTGATAAAGTTGGATATTTTTCAGCCGATAAAGCGGTTGGCATTATCTCTAATGTTTTCAACAGTTTAAAACTTAATGACGCCCCATTCACTGGCATCCAGAAATTCCGGCGCCTTATCAATTTTTGTCATGGTAATTGATAAGGCATCTTTGATGATTACCAATCTTTCCAACATCAATAAATTTGAATTACATCTAGTGTACCGTCCTGTTTTACATTCATAACCGGAAAACTCATTTGTTATTGTACCGACTTGAGTTTGTTGCACGATAATGCACTGTGATTGAAGTGTCCCACAATTGTTTTAAACTTATGTAAAATACATTGAAATTCGGGATTTTTCTTAAGAGCGTCATTTACACTTAGGTTCAGCGTATGTGCTAAACAAGGGTGGTGATGTTTTTTTAAAAATTCAATTATAGTACATTTAATATTCGGCTCATTGTCTGACACTATGGTAGCGATTTTATGAAGAACATTCCACCTATAGAAATCTCCTTCAAAATATTGGAAATATTTTCACCTGTGTGGTGCCCTAAAATTTCTTCCGTTGATAACTATTTGGAGAAAAATTCTTCTTCGCAGATAAAATGACATGTTACCGTAACATAACTCCTGTTGCTGTCAGATATCCAAACTTCTGTCGTAACTGAAACATTGTCGGTAGCACTAAGTAATGATTCTAGCCTAGAAACTTCTTAAGTGTACATTTTGGGAAGAAGTTCATATGAAAGCTTTTTACGATTTGGTGGTTTATATTTGGGTTGCATCAAGTTAGGTCTTTTAAATCATCATTTAGAGTGTCAAACAGCTTGGCTTTTGACGTTTTGGTTTTGGTAGAGGTAAGTGAACGTGATCTGATCTATATAAAGCTTCTGAAGCTGACGACGGCTCTGCCTCCTGATTAATAACACTGGGAGTTTACTCCAAATCTTTAGTAACAGGTTCATCTAGTGAAAAGTGTTGGGTGTATTCTTTTTATATGTTGTTGTAGATTAGTAGTATTACCAAAAAAATTTAATATTTTTTTACATACCCTGCATTTCACTTGACGGTCCTCTATTTTATCGAAATATTCCCACACAACAGATTTTTTAGCACCTGGTCTCATTTTTCAAGCTACTACCTATTTACGTTCAATATCACAATAATTTGATAAAAAGTAATTTCGATTTTATATCATTTTAATAAATTTTATTGTATATGCATTTAATTAATTTCTTTAAATTAATTAAAATCTATGATTTTTTATATAATTTCAATAGATTTCTGTATTATGTGAGAGTATGAAAAAACTGGAGACTTGGCAACTCTGAAACCATTTAAGCGTATGTTAAATGTCATATAAAAGTTTTATATGACATTTAACTTACACCATTGATTATAAACCACCACCTAGATAGCTCACCTCGTGGTAACCGAAAGACGTATCAAAAACTAGATGGCGTTACTCGAAAACCGTATCGAGATTCTCATTCTCTCTCTGACTTGCGAGGAGATAGGAGTGGTGTCAGAGCCGAACTTACCCTATAAGTGTATTATATGTGTCAAGTCGACGGTTAAACTGCAAAACCTCGTAAGTCAGTTTTATGTAACTTTACAGGAGAGACGAAAAACGTTTTGGCTTCTTGACTTAACATTCAGTTTTCTCGTTTTTTGAGTGTAGGGTTCTTTTGAGGTAACGATTACATTACTCTTAAGTAAAATTTAGTAACATTGTTTTTTTTTGTCAAAAAGCCACTTACGAGGTTTTGCAACTTAAAATCTTAAACTGTCAGTAAACTTACGAGGTTTTGTCTCAAAAGAACCACTTCCGAGGTTAAAAAAAAAAGCAATAAATTAAATTATTTTTAGTTAATTTATTACATTACATCACCTATGGTATAAAACTTATAAAATATTCTTAAAAACGAATAGTGACAACCAATCTTTATACTTATAAAGTAAAAAAATCAAAACCAAAATAGCCGTAGTTTATAAAACTTGCTAATATTCACTATTAAATTAAATTCTGTCCATAAGAATAAAAAAAAAATAAAAAATAAAAATTGTGATAATTTATAACTGGCTAATATCCTCTATTTACTCATGAGCAAGAGACTCATAAAAATGCCGAAAATCTTTAGGAATAAAGTTTTTCATATCCTGCAAATCATTAAATTTAGAAAGTGTTATTTCTGGTGCAGTAGGATATGATAATGGCGGAGCATTATTTGCTTTTTCTTTGTTGGGTCGTTGCGGTAGTAGTTTCCAGTCATCTTCGTAATACAATTTGTACTCTATAAGACCATTCGGACGATATGCTAGACACCTTAAATTTGTGACTGTAGAATCACCTTTTTTCTTACCTGGACGAATTGAGGGATATGTTTCAATCTGGGAATAATCTTTAAAGAAAAGATAATCTAGGTAATGAACATCATAAGGATGCTGTAATTTTGCATTTTTACAAATTTGAACATAACAGCCAGGTACATAAATGTCCCTATTTTTCAGCTGACGCTCGATGCAGGCGTGCATCGAGTCGCACTCCATTTGAGTATGTCCTTTTTCCAAATAGTTTTGGTAAATTTGAATATTCTTTGCTGCTGCAAAATTGGATAAAGCACTACTCAAAGTTGAATTCCTGTTTTGGTAATTGCAGCCATCAGAAAAAAAATAACTTCTTTTGTTTCTTCTGTTACATACTTTTCAATCTGGTGAATGACAATTGATGTGAAGTCAGAAGCTTTTATATTTCCGGCTCCCTCATGCCAGATATAACAGTCACCCTTATTTGATGCTAGATTAAAAAAGCACAAGTTGTGAACATTAAGTTTCTTTTTATAGTACGAAACAGATACTTGCAATTTTGGCGCACTTAAAATCGTTTGTAAATCCATAGTGAACAACAATTTAGTTGAATCGTTTTTAGTGGACTGTTTTAATTTTTCCTTTTCTTGTCGAGCAGCATTTTTTCTAATAATATGTAACTGATAATATTCATACTTACAGTCCCAACAGTATTACTAGTGCAGATGTCACACTGGTCCTTCCTAAAAAAAATTGATTTATTGGAGGCAATAAAATAACAATAAGTAAACACTTACTTTGGCCTAAACAGAGACAAATTTTGGTCCTCAAATTGTCTTCTAAAATACGTGTGACTTACTGGAGCATGTTCGTTAGTTGATCGACATTCATTAGTGTAACATCTATATAATTCATTTATATTTTGCCACATCGGTTCTAAATACAATTTAGATGTATCTTTACGGCAATAGTGGCTTTCAAGTTTGGGCAACTTTTGAAAAAAGTTAATTAGGAACTTTTTCTTTTCCGTTGGCTCGGATTTACAATTAGTATTCAATTGCTCAATATTTTGGGTTTGAGTTACGTTTACCCAACTTGCTACACTCCACTCCCCTACACATAGTGTCTCTAAAAACATTTTTTTGCATACCCGAAGTCGTATACTATTCTTTTTTAAATGAAAACATAAGGTACCTTTCCGCTGTTTCTCAATGGCTTTTAAAATCAAATTTATTTTAGTAAACCTATTATAGAGTTTAAAATATTATTAGTTACCTGCTTTGCGTAGTTTAATTGGTGCTGTATCAACAAGGCCTTTTACAAACATTTTTTTCTCGTCCCAATTCAACTGCCAAAAGTTATTGAATAACTGTAACCTATCTTCTTGACTAAATGTTCTGCAAAAGAGTTTTGATGATTTTAAAGACAATTTGCATTCACAAGCTGCACCCATTTGTCTTTGATTTCTTTCAACGGTTACGTACTTTTTAGTAGTTTTTTCGTACATTTTGGAATCATATTTCTCACCTCGCATTCTTTTTATTCTGTTGTTAGAGCGACCCCATTTTTCTTTGTGTACATTCCATTTTTTTGCCCTTTTCTTTTTGGTTTGATTTTTATTGTCAGTTTCAGCTTCATTGGTAAATTGGTCACTTTCATCAGTGTCATCGGTAGACACTATATATTCAGATCCACTGTCTTCAAATGGTTCCGTTTCTTCAGAATTTAAATTTATAACATCATCATTACTGTTATTTAAACTCTGAGATAAAGATTTTAAATCTCATTAACACAACAACAAAATTGACAACCACCACTCAAGTAATGAAATAGTTTCTGGAAGTCCCACAAAATTAAACTCCAAAACCACGCAAGTCGAACTTAAGAGTTTTCTGCTAACAGTTAGTTTTACGAGGTTTTTGTAGATGTCGCTAGTACCATTAAATTTAAATATAGACTTACAAGATTTCGTAGTTTAAAAGATATGGAAAAATATAAACCAAAAAAGTATAAAAGTCATAATTGACCAAAAATCGACTTACGAGGTTTTGCAGTTTAACCGTCGAAGTGTTGTGACAAGTTATAGCGAAATTTTATAAAAAAAAAGACTCACGTTTTAGATAAAATGGCCACTGTAACGCATAAATTTGTTTACGCGGGATGTTTTGAAAGAAACGATGGAGCAAATAATAATATATCTTCCTTTAAATTTCCCCTGAAAGACGTAGAGCGCACAAAAATATGGCAAAAAAACTGCGGGAATATTGATATTATATTGATGGATATCAGTGACCTAAAACAGAGGGTAATTTGCCAGCATCATTTTGCAGTGGAACAGGAAAAGTGCTCTTTCTCTAAAATTTACGCAATTAGCAACTGATTTAGGTGAGTATTCAATTTTAGAAATATTTTTATGTTTGCGTAATGCGCTTTGTCAATGAGAATAATACTATTAAAATATATGATATATAAAATCAGTTGATATTGAGTGATTTATATATACAATTAAATCAAAAGAGAGTTTTTTTAAATATGAATGCGTTGTTAGTATCACTCCAGAAATAATGGAGATGCTTGTTTTGCTTTAATTAAAATTACACATACATTTCAATGATTACTTATTTTAGGTGATACCACACCAGTATGCTCTACATCTCTTTATTGCGGTACGAAAGTGGCGATTGTATGGTTAGGTCAACTACATCGATAGTCTCAGTGATATTTCCAGTTTTGAAATTAATTTGCCCACAAAACTTAAAACTGAATTGACGGAGAAAGTAAAAAAAATGGAGTACCAAGTAAATGCTTTAAAGAAGAAGTGCCGTCAGAAGAACAGTCAGCGTTGTAGAAGAACAACAAAAAACAGAAAATCGGCAACCACATTCATGTTACAGATACTGTTAGAAAATAAAAGCAAATACGTTGCACACTTTTGTTAATATGCAGTTTTTACACAAAACTCGTTCACAGTGGAGTCACAATGAAAAGGACTTAGCTGTGGCCATTTATTATAAGTCTCCTAGTTGTTACAAATTTTTAATTAGATCTCTTAACTTTATATTACCTTTAGTAAAACAATTCAAACTTGGTCGCGTGTCATAAAATTAAGAACTGGTTTAAACACTTCCTTAATTGACAAGTTGAAGAAAAAAGCAGAGAAAATGGATGAGTGGGAAAAATTTGTGTGTTAATGTTTGATAAAATTTCTTTGAAAAAACAATTGGAGTACAATAAATTAGATGACATTATAGAAGGGTTTCAGGATTTAGGTGCTTTAGGAAGAACAAACTTGCCAACACAGATCTGGTTTTCATGATGCGCGGCTTGCTACATAACTGGAAGATTCCGATTTGTTATTGTTACAGGCGGTCCAATACATAGCGATAACTTAAAAAACATTGTAGTTGAAGTTCTTTCAAAATTACAAAATATTGCGTATATACGAAAAGTGTTAGTATGTGATCAAGCATCTAATAACAGAGCTTTATTTAAGCTGTTAGGCGCATGTAAGGATCAGCCTGCAATAGAAATACGAAATCAGAGGATTTTCACTGTGTACACACCCTGTATAGACCGCACGGTGTATACACCCCACTCATTAAAAAGGCTAAGAAATAATTTTCTTAACAAAAAGTTAACGTTTTTTATCGATTCTAAACAAATATCGTGGCAAGATATTGAATACACATACACATCGATAGAACCAATGTAAGAGCACGATGCATGGTGAAAATAATAGACGTTCATATAAACCCTAATAATTTTCAAAAAATGCGTGTAAAATTAGCAGCACAAATTTTTTTCCAACTCAGTTGCCTCAGCAATAGCTGTAGGGCAGTTACACACTAAAACGGCTCCTCATACTGCCGAATTTTTGAAAATTATAAATAATATTTTTGATGGTCTTAACAGCAAATATTGTAGTGATAGTAATACAAACAGAAAGCCAATGTCAACTTTAAGCAAGTCAACTGAAAACTTAAAAGCAGGTTTAGAATATTTAAAAAAAATTAAAGTTTTTGAAAATCAGGAAATAATATTCACTGCCTACACGGCTTTCAGTGGACAATTTTGTCAGCTTTATGTTTGTGGGAGGAACTTCAAAATATAATGTGTCATATCTTTTAACATCTTTCCTGAACCAAGATCCTCTAGAAAATTTTTTCTCTATTGTGAGCAATAGGGGTGGTTACAATCCAACACCTAGTGTTTATTCAGTTAAGAATTGCCATTAAGCATAACACAAATATTAAACTAAAAATTGCATTAGACAATGGAAATTGTGAAATAGCACAAACTGTTAATTTAGATTTAACCCTCGAAGTAACTAGCGTCGAAATATCTGACGAGTCCATTGAAACCCAAACAGTTCATGTAGAAAAATCTTTAGACAAGCAAAAGGAAAATTTATTTCATATCTTTTATAAAAGGTATAAAGTTTTGTGCAAAAGGAAAATAACGACAACCAAATTTTAAGAGCGGCAAATTCCATCAAATCTAGCATAAATTTACAAACGTGTCCTGTTACATATGTAACATATGTTATATATGTGCTGGTTACATTTACTATAAGATTATAAAGAATTTGAATTGTATTAAATGCCAGGAAGAAAAGACAATAAAATTCTATTACAGAAACACGAATTAATGTTACTTTTCAGAGATTATGCCGCAAACGAAGAAATAAAGTTTCTTCAGAGACCATCAGATTTGTTTGTTACTATTATTACAATATTGTTAGAAAAGTTTCACGAGGCTTTTAATTTATTTAAAGTAGATAATGCAGTTTAAAAAAAAAATTGAAACCTATGTGACTCAGCATATTTTATTAACTACTAATTGGCTTGAAAGCTGTGAAGACCATAAAAGAAAAATTATAAAATTCTTGGTAAAAATCAAACTTTTAAAACTTTCAAACTTGTCAGTGGTATACCGTTAATGAAAGCAAACAAAAAACTAAAAGGGAAAAGATTCACAGAAAATTCTGCTGAAAAGAAAAATGCTTTTTTTCAAAATAACTTAAAATTTATTAGTGACACCAATAATCACAAAGAGTAAAAAAATTTAGGTTTTGCTTTTCTGAATATTTTGGTCATAACTTGCTTACTCTTGATCCAGGAAACTTAACAAAAATAAACCTTTTTCAAACACTTTAAAAAAAGTTGTAATGAGTTTTCGTCGAAAAGTGTTTGATTTTTTTATTATTTCACGTTGAAATATTCAACATGGAATTTGACGATTAAGAACCTATTTTTCAATAACTCGAAAAGTATTGACTTTGTGAAAAAACTCTACAGAACAAAAGTTGCTTAGAATTACTGATTTTAGGCACTTCCGAACTTATCTTGAACATATATTTTTTCACTCCCGATAAGTGGTGATACTGAACCATAGGGCAAAAGCATAATCTTTTTTCCTTTGATATCATAGCTAGGCGTAAACCAAATTTCATGTCAATCCAAGCGATTCTTTAAAATTAGGAGGTTTTGAAATATTTTACCATGAGTGAATTGACTAAATCTGGAAATAAATTCTGTATATTAGCTTGAAATATTTTAGTTTGCATCAATTCTGGAAATTAATTGGTTTGAAAAGTTACAAAAAAGTAATTTACATGAGATGTAATTTATCACTGCTAATTTTATTATGTATTTTATGTTTTGTTATTTTTTTGTATTGTGTTGATATAGAAATAATTTTTAGAAAAGCTTTACTGTTTTCATTAATCAATTTTTAGGGTTTTTTCTTAAGTAAAACCAGAATTTCATAAGAGATTACAAGCACGTTAAAATTATTTGTGAAAATGCTGAATGCCATCCTATTATCGTCCTCATTGCACTAGAGAATTGCCGGAGCAGGGAACTCAAATTTATTTTTCAATCTTGGCAAAGATTTCAATGAATGTCGCCGCTATAGAGTCAGGTAGTACTTTGGAGCGAGGGGCAAAGAGGTGTAAGTGGGCGGAGTATAACACTGAATTCGTTTTTACCTTAGAGTGAGGTACCTAGGTAGTGGTTTATAATCAATGCTTACACTTTAACTTGCACTCTTTGAAAATACATTTGAAAATATCTGCTATATTTTCGCCAGTGTGGTTTTCAGGAAATTCTTTTGTGCATAAATTTGTACCCCACAGCTTATCATTGTGAATGAAATGACATGTTAATGTGATGTATGTCTTTGTACTATCAGACATCCAAATATATGTCGTTACTGCTACATGTTTGATCTCTATTAACAAAGTGCGGAGTTGTTGACAAATGCTATTATATGCATTTTGAATTAATTTTGTTGATTGCTGCATTCTATTCGGGAGCGTGTACACAGGTTGCAACTGTTTTGAGTAATAAAAAACCCAGTATTTTCCACAAATAAAATTTGATGGTAGTCAAGTGCTATCATTTGCAGCAAGCTTCGGTCAATTTGATCACACTCTCTGTTTGATAATTTCTTAACTAATTGAATACAACAATAAATAATAAAATCAGATTCAGCGAACACAAGAACAAAAACATTTAGTAACTACTTCATTCAGTAGTTAGGGGATCCTCCATTTCATTGACATTACATATGTTTTGATTGGTTCGTTAATATTTTAAAATGGCGGCGGCAGGCGAAGTTATAAAAAAAATCTAGGCGAGAATAAAAAAAGTATCACAAAAAGCCAACATCAAACAAATAGGGCAAATACGTACTGTCCATCGTGAAAATTGACTAAAAAACCAACGTAAACGTAACTATGCAGGAGGTAAGGCTAAAGGTAAACAAGCTGGTCCAAGAAGACTGAAGCCCCCGTGTGTTTCTCGCATAAAATGTTACGAAAAACTATCTGAAGCAGACAGACAATATTGTCTAATTATTGGCAGGAGGATAGGAACAGTTACTTCAAGATACAATTTTTGCAATCATGTATAGATGTAGCTCGTTTCAGGAGCAGAGAAAATTTGAAGCGGAAAAATAATACTGATTTATAGTTTTAGTATTACAAACAAGATCAATGTTTGTAAGGTAAAGTTCTTGAATACCTTTTTTATTTCAAACAGCGTTGTTGTCAACACAATTTAAAAACGCTTGGCACGGGGTCTTAGTCAACCCGATAGAAGAGGAAAACATGTACCATCAACTTAAACACCTGAAATGGTTAAGGAAAGTGTCAGGCAGCATATTGCGACTATTGCAGTCTACGAGTTATTACAGCAGAGAAAAAATAAAAAAAATACTTAGGCCCTGAACTGACTATAAACAAACTATATGATTTGTATGTGCAATCATGTAATGAACAAAAACTTAACAAAGAGTTGTGGCTAAAGAATGGCTATACAGAGAGATCTTTAATGCAGATTTTAATTTATCTTTTAAGCCACCAGAGGTTGGCACGTACGATGAGTGTGACACTTTTCATGCTAAACTGAAAAGTGGTTTGTCCGCTGAAGAACTTATTGTTAAAGCCAATTATCGTTCCCATACTGATGAGTCTACAAAGAGATATGCGATGAAAAATGCTAATAGTGATGCTTGTAAATTCAGTAATACAAGCACTGTTTTAACTATGGATTTACAAAAGTGTCTTCCAACACCCTTACTGTGATTTATTATTTTACAAGAGGAAACTTCTTCTTCTTCTCGTGCCACTCCTAGCGGAGATTGGAAATCATCATGGCCACTGCGACTTTGTTAGCAGCGCGCCTGAAAAGTTCAATCGAACTACATCCGAACCATTCACGTAGATTACGAAGCCACGATATTTTTCTTCTTCCCACACTTCTTTTGCCCTGCATGATGTTTGTTAAAAGTTCGTACTTTTCACCTCTCACAATGTGCCCCAAGTATTCCATCTTTCTAGTTTTTATCTCATTTAGAATTTCGCATCTTTTGTCCAAAGTCTGGAGAACTTGCGTGTTAGTGACGCGGTCCATCCATGATATTCTGAGAATGCGCCTATAGCACCACATCTCGAAAGCTTCGATGTTTTTTTATTGTTAACTGTTTTAGTGTCCAAGCCTCAACTCCATATAACAGGGTAGAAAAGACATAACACCGCAGCATTCGTATTCGTAACTTTATATTGATATCACGATTGCAAAAGAGTTTGCGCATTCTATTAAAGACTGATCTAGCGATTTCTATTCTACATCTAATCTCTTTTGTTTGATCAGTATCGTCTGTGATCCAAGCACCTAGATATTTATAACAGGGCACACGCTCAATCGTTGTATTGTCTATTACAAGATTAGCTCTGATGTTCTTTGATTTCGTGATTACCATAAATTTAGTTTTTTTCAAATTAATTTTCAAGCCGTAACTGTTACAGTATATATTGAAACTTTGAACGAGATGTTGTAGTTCTGCTAGCGTTCCCGTTAGGAGAACTGTATCGTCAGCATACCTTATATTGTTGATCGTCTCACCATTTATTATCAGACCAAGATCTTCTTCCTCGAGTGCTTGTTCACAGATAGCTTCACTATACAGATTAAATTCATATAATTCGATTGCATATAATTCGAATATCTCGGCTGTCTATATTTTTCTTTATTAGAACTTGTCTTAGTGGTTCATGTTGTACTTTGTCAAAGGCCTTTTCGAAATCAATAAAGCAGGCGTAAATTTCTTGGTTCATGTCTAAGCATCTCTGTGAGAGAACGTTCATTGCAAACAGAGCCTCCCTTGTACCCAGCCCTTTTCTGAATCCCATCTGAGTGTTACTGATGTCTACGTCTAATTTACTATAGATCCTATTATGGATTATTTTTTAAGAACAGTTTTAGAGCATGACTCATCAAAGCTATCGTACGATATTCGTTGCATTCCTTTGTATTTGCCTTTTTTGGCAGTAGTATAAAGGTCGAACGGAGCCATTCTCTAGGTATTATTCCAGTTCTATATATTGTGTTAAATAGATCTAGGAGTATTTTAATAGATTCATCGTCCATAAGTTTGAGCAGTTCTACGGGAATTTCATCAGGACCGGGGGCCTTACCACTTTTTGCTTGTTTGATTGCATATTCTATTTCTTCTCTGATTATATCAGGCCCTGTATCATCTGTATATTCGTTTGAGATTTCTTGTCTATCTTTGTCATCAAACAGTTGTGATATGTATTCTGTCCATCGGTTCATTTTTTGTTGTAAATCTGTTATAATTATACCATCTGTATCTTTGATCTGTCCTTCTTTTCCTTCCTGTAATTTCTTTAATATTTTTGTGTACATTAAAAAAGTCATATTTTCGCTCCAATTGTTCCAACTCATGGCATTGCTCACTTAGCCATCTTTCTCTAGCTTCTCTTATTTTCTTTTTTATCAGTTTATCTGTTTCTTTGTATCTTATCGGATTATTTGTTTTGTGTACCCTTCTTTCACATATCAACTGTAGTATTTCCTCATTCATCCATTCTTTATGTTTCCTTTCTTTCGGTGTTTTCTCTCCCTGCCAACATTACGGCATGTTTAATATTCTCCCATTTTTGGTCTATGTTATCAGTATTTCTATTCAGTTTCTCTATATTTTGTAAATTTTCTTTGATATTCACTATTGTTTTCTCTTTTATATGTTGTTCATTCAGTCTTCTCACGTCAATTTGTTTCTGTATGTGTTTTTTTAATGATCTTTAGTTTTATTCTTAATGTGACTACTACAGGATTATGATACGAGCCTATATCTGCTCCTGGGTAGGTTTTAGCTGAGAGTATAGAGTTGCGGAATCTTTGACTAACAAGGACAAAGTCAATTTGGTTTCTGACTACTCTACCTTTGGTGTCACTCGGAGATTTCCATGTGTACAGTCGTCTGTTAGGTAACTTAAAAAGAGTGTTAGCAACTACTAACTCCTCCGCTTGACAAAATTGTACCATACGGAAGAGGAAACTATGGACCCTAACTTCAAAATCCGCAATGCTTCTGATGGTATCGTCTCGTGTATGATGTGGGACGAAAGTAAGGGTGACAGTAGGGGGAACCAGTTGGCGTCTGCGCTTGTTAAGTGGATATGCAATAATATTGGCAATACAGAAGAAATTATTATATGGTCTGATAACTGTTACGGCCAGAACAAGAACATGGCGCTTATCATGGCTTTCTACTGGATACTATGGAAATTTCCCAGCATCAAAGTAATAAATCAAAAGTTCTTATTGAAGGATCATACTCACGTGGAAGTAGACACCTGCCATGCTCTAATTGAACGAAAGCTGGCAACAGTTTATTAGGCAGTGCTCAAATAAATATCAGGTAGATAACATTGAGGTTTCAGATATGTTGAATTTTCAGATTCTCTATGATAACCCATCTGCACCATTTGTTAAACGGAAACTTACTACAAACAAAGAGCCGTTTCTAATTTCGCAAGCAGCTCATTTTCAAGTCAGGCAAGTCGAAGTTGGTACATTATATTATAAGCAAAACTTTGAGGAAGATTTTCGAGTCGTTGATCATAAACGAAAGAAAGGAAGTACATTAAACTTGCCTGATTCTTTACCAGCTATATGTAATCCAAAAAAAACCCATTAACGAAAATAACTATAAAGATATTATATCACTGATACCTTTCCTTCCGTCATATTGCCATGATTTTTACAAACATTTAAGTTATGGTGATAACACTACACGAGTACCCCCTGCCAGAGGCAGATATTGAGGTCGACGTTACTAATAGTTCTAAGCTTTATTGTTCGTATTTCCAGATACAAGTAATGCATTTTATTAAATGTACGTTTATAATACTTTATATTCTTATAAATAATAATAAAAATTGGACATAACGTTTTTTATTTTTTACAACAAAATTATTTTTTTTTGGAGTTATAAAACACCATGTCCCTTCAAAGTTTTACAAAAAAAATTAAACCGAAATTACTGTCAGGTATAGTACAACTATTTAGTACAACATTAACTACCTTAATAGTAAAACACTACATAATTTTCAAAACTTAGGAAATATAAAAACAAGCGTGACAAAATCATTTTTTGCTCTTTAGGAACATTTTTATTTATGTGACATGGTGTCTTATGGTTCCGATGTACAGAAATATACAATTACTATAACCTACTACTTTAAGCACAAGTGAAAAGCAGCTTACAGTACGAAAAAAGTGTACAATTGGAGAAATAGAGATGTTAAACAAAAATGAGACCTCTGCAAGAATTGGTATATCAATATAGTTAAAAAATATTAATAGATATTATATAAAATACATGATTTTTGTATATTTTATTCTCCAATGATGTGTTTGTAATTTTGTCTATAATCCAATTGTGACTAATTCTTCAATTTTCTCGTGGTATTGAATTTTATCCATGATTACCTTGTCTGCTGATAAGATTATTTGGAGTCAATGTCTTTTAGAGCTGGTTTGAACTTAAAAAGCACAAAATCGAAAGCAAATTAAGTATAGAGGAGAAATTATTAAAGGTATATGAGTTGACAAGGAATCAACTGTAATCATAGACAAAAGTTAATACCACGAGCAAATCCAATAATTAGTTACAAATTGACCAAATACACATATATTATTTTTTACTTTATAGGTACACAATATAAATTTTTACGTTCTAATAAATATTTCATAACACTATTAACCCTTTCGCTCACAACGTCCACAAATGTAGACATTTACGCGCTCAGTTGTACGATATTCTAATAGTATAACTGTTTGTTCATGTTGTCCACATTAGAGGACCTCTAAATATTCCATATTCATGCACTAGACCCCATCTGTTGGCAAGTAGAAGAGACGATCGGAAAAGTTTTTAGTAATATTCTGGCCACTATGCAGACATCTATACCGTGCAAAGAACAATCATTTATTTTTAGACTAGGTGATTTACCCATAGTCTGTAAAAATTGTTATATGTTTCAAAAGTTGCAAGTGACATCCTCACATGTGGACTGTGTGAGTATATGGGTTCTTCTACAGTAGGTAAATATAACCTAGTCCATTCTGTATGAATCCCAGTATAGATTCAAGCTGTACGAACGACTGTCTAGAATATACAGGGATAGGCAATTGAACTGTTACCAACTTCACATCGATATATCTGGTAAATCAATAATGACAGCTACGTCAAAGTTAGCCTGGTAACACTTCAGTATATTGTTTATAAGCCGTGAAAAGCATTTGCATTTAAGTTTTATACATACAACAAAAGTTATTTGCAATGAAATTTAAACGTAATAGTGTGATTGTGTTATATTTGGCTGGAACATCACAACCTGCTATTGTTCGTCAGCTCAAACACCTCAATGTGAATAAAAGTTTGCAGCAACATAACCTGAAATGGTTCGGAAAGTGAAGGCTCGACTTGAGCGAAATCCACATCGTAGTGGTAATCAAATGGCCAAGGAACTGAACATATCCCAGCGAAGCATGCAACGAATATCGAAAAAGGAGCTCAAGGTCAAGCCAAGTTCCAAAAAGCACACAATCTTATACCAAAGCAAAAAAAAGTTCGGCTTGAAAGAACAAAGAAGTTGTTACGCTTGCACGAACGTAGCGAATTTCCGAACATAGTGCTCTCTGATAAGAAAAATTTTCCTATTGAGCAGTTCATAAACTCTCAAAATGATCGTGTTTACTTGACCGAATGCACCTACGAAAGTTTGAGCTTACGAACGGCCACCCGAAGTAATTTTCCATCTTAAGTAATGGTATGGGCAGCTGTAACTGCCGATGGACGCTATCCAATAGTTTTTATTGAATCGATGGAAATTATCCATCCAGCAATGGACCTAAAAGGCCTGTTAACACTGTACATACATACATAGATGCGCTGAAGAAAGCAATTATACGTGAATGGGCCAAAATACCGGAAGATCACATTCATGCAGCATGAAAGTTCGTTTTTTGATCGTTTGAAGGCCATAGTCAAGGCAAAAGGTGGGCCGCATCGAGCTTAAGTGAGTGGATTCTGAAATTTTGATTATTTTCACACATTTTTGTCCTTTGAATCAATAAAAAATAATTTCACACAAAAAAATTATGGTCGTTTGAATAGGTGACAGTTCATTGCGTAACCCTGTAGAAGGCAAGCAACAAATTTGCAAATACCAAAGAAAAGAATCTTTTTCACAAAGAAATTGCATTTTTTTCTAAGGAAAAAACAGACAAAAAAATGACCGCTTTCAATAATGCCTGAACCAAAAGCACCTAAAAGAAAAAACATTTTAAAGTATGACCATTAAAGGAAGTAAGATTGAACAATGTAGGGCATTTACCTACTCCTGATAAATCGAAAAATGCTTGGCATTGCAAGAAACCCAGATGCAAGGGAAACTGTTGTATATCTTGCCTCAAATGTAAAGTTCATTCAGTACATAAATTATGTATGTGTCATTGAATAAATGTTATCATTGTTCTCAGTATTTATGTTTTCTCTAACCCATTTTCTTTTTACCCCGTTATCTCAGTGCCCACAAATGTAGACATAATATTTTTTTAAAATGGAAACATTTTCGGCTTGAAACAAACTCTATAAATCTTAAATAAACTCAAATAAGCAATATTCAAAATTTCAAATTTTTAGGCAGAGTTTAAAAAATTATGAGCGAAAGGGTTAACATCACTGTACAATATTTCAATATTAAATTTCTGAATATGGCCATCTTCTTTTCAATAAATTTCAATGCTGCACTAACTTTGGATCGGTTCTAACTAAAAATTAAAAAATAAGTCAGTAAGGTCATATATTGTTAAAAAAAACACTTTTAAAAAGAGACAATTTTGTAAACTATTTGCGAAAAAATAGAAAAATCCAAAGGATTAAAATCAGACTTCTTTGTGGCCAAGCAAGCTCACTTCCACAGTCAATCCCTCAATGTGAAAACTGTTAATTTAACTAATGATGAGGATATTCACAATTATACCCAAACTGAAGGTAATGCAAACTATTTGAAGTCTTTACAACCGCCTAGGTTCTAAAAGTCAACACGGAGCTACAAAAACTATTACTATCAATTAAGATAAAATTTTATTTCCTGTTGCAGAGAATCCAGATATCAGTACCACAGAATAAGAAACAATCAGCATGCCCACTCTCAGATGCCACCTTTGAAGTTTTTCAGCACACGATCGTCCTGTTAGACAGAAACACAGAACGCAGACTCGGATTGAGAATCACATTTGGTGTAATTGGTCTTTATCGACACACGATTTGTGAAGTTATGTAATTGTTTATTGGCGGTTTTTTTTTACACCAAGCCCACATAAAATTTTTTTTCTCTGCTTTTCTCTCTGAAATGAGATTCTCCTTGAAAAAAATTATTTTTTCAAGGAAAATGGGCATTCTGATTGTTTCTTATTCTGTGTCATTACTCACATGATAATCTGGCAACAGAGATAAGCCTGACTTCTGTGTCATTACTCTGTTTTTAGAATATCGAAGAGGACAAAACTGCATCCATATCATATCATTACACTCCTGTTCAGAATTTATTACGTCGAGATTTACCTGCGCATCTAAAATTTGCTCAATTTTTACAAGATAAACAAAATATTAACCTAGATTATCTGGATAAAATTATTTTACTGATGAGGCAACATTTACCAGACGAGGAATATTTAAATGGAGAGATATTCATTTGTGACATTCTGAAAATGGTCATACTAAGAAACAAAACCATTTTCAGGACAACTTTAAGGTTAACATTTGGTGTGGTGTAATCTGTGACTACTTAATAGGCCCTTTCAAACTAACAACCAATTTAAATGGACCTCTATTTAGATGTTCTTCAAGAACATATACAAGAATTACTAGAGGATACACCTCTTGCCTAAACATGTGGTTTTTGCATGACAGGGCACCACATTATACTTAAGAACCTCATTAATACTTAAATTAACAGTTTTCCCATATCAGTCATGGAAGTGATATCAAAGAATATAGACGCTGATATCATGAAATCCTGATATTTTGAGGTCTACAATCTGCAACTCAGAGATTGGACCTTCTTAATGAATTACCCTGTATAATTATTCTTTCACACAGCACAAGTATAAAATCTAATCAAAAGACAAAAAAGCAAAATATAAATGAGTGCCATATTAACAGTTAAGAGATTAACATTTACAAAAAATAAAAGGTACAAGACCAGTGAAGAAAATATGGCAAGCAAAAATAAAAAAGAATCAAAAGGAGAAAACCAGGACAAACATAGGAATAAACACTTGGCAATTTCATCAAATATCTTACAAAATAAACGGCTCAAACAAAAAATGCACAACAAAGGATATTAATACATTAAAAAGAAAAATACTCATTTTTTACTAATATTTGTAAGAAATAATGTATTTAATTTACCTTATCCTTATCATCTGCTGTGTCAAATAATTAAACAAAATCAACTAAACTCCAAGATGGACATCATTTCAAATTACCTATTCCCTTGTGGCTTCTCTGCAGTTTAATCTTTGCGTCTAATTGTAGCTGTTATGTTTATCAACTACTAAGTCTAGCGAGCCTGCAATATCGATCCCAATAGTTCATTTTCTATGGCTCTAATTTGATTTCTATATTTATTTCCCACAATTCAGCACATTATTGTTTGTTTTTTTTATTATGCAAATTATTCTTTTTGTTCTGTATTACCTAAAACAGCATTAATATAATAATCAATATTGTTTTCACAGTTGAATTTTAATTTGTTGTTAAAAAAAAAACCCTACACAGAATGTCCAATAATGAATCAGGTATTCAGTTAACCCTTGATAACATTTGAGAAATAAAACCTAGTTTTATTATTTCATGTAAGAATACCTATGTTTTGTAAAATATTATAAATGTGTTTTTACTTTCGATATATTGCATGGAACAGAAGCAATGATTTTTTGTCTTTAACTCGCAATGTTAAAATCAGTTCAGACATTCTTTGCAAAATATCATTTTGCTCTTCCAGCGCCAAACCATAAGCCCAGTGTCTGGTTTGAGTGTCACTCACATTGAATATGTCAAACTAATTCTTCACCTATAACAAGTTAAAACTAAATTGTAATTAATGCTTTTTTCACCATTGTGTGGTTTGGATTCTGTAATTTCTTCTAATTCAGTGTGCTGCAGTCCTCTTTTTGTTTTTAAAGTAAGATTTGGTTGGATTCTGTAATTTCTAATTCAGTGTGCAGTCCTCTATTTCCATCCCCAAATAAATCACAAACCATATACTTGGAAACCTATAGAAAATTTATAAGTAAATATGAGTGCTTAAATATAATGCTGGTACTCAACTGCTTCCTTGGGCAATGTAAATAATAATTTCAGATATGATGAAAAAAGTAAAAGTAATTCTTGTTTTTTGTCCCTAATTACTATGTGAAATGGATAGTGCTAATCGAAAGGGAACCAATCGCCAAAAAATGATTTTGAGTAATTGAAGTTACAAAAATAAAACATGTTTTTCCTTGTAACTTTCAAGATATTAAAGACATTTTAAGGTATGATACCGCATTTGAGAGCAAATATTAGCCACTATTAAATTATTTTTTCATAAGTTAACTTTTTTTTGTTTTTTGACAGTGTTTTGGTGGTTGGATCTTTTTGAATTATTTCAGACAAATTTAATATTGCGATTCTGACCACCGCAGCTATCTGACCACAAAATAAGTTCTTCAAGACCTTTTTTGAGATATACCTTTTTAAAACAAGAACCCACTTCTTGTGCACCCCTGCCAGCAACACCTTCTTTCCACAAAAAGCAATATGGAGTATTAGTTGAAGCAAAGTGGATTCCCTCATTGTAAATACCTAATTGTCTTTTGTAATAAACTATATTCGTTGAAAGTTTTGACAGTCCTAATACTTTTTCCATATCATATACCTGCTAGTATAAGTTTTACTTGTTGCCTTTGTTCACTTAATTTTAATTGGCATCCCTTTTACTGTTGCTCCGATGTAACCAATTTGTAAATCATAGGAAGCTAAGTTCCAAAATTTTTTAAAACATATTTCTTTCTCATCTCTGCTTACATTTTCTCCACATTTTTTTAGGCATGTACATTTGTAATCAATAAACTGTTTGGCCTCTCTAATTTTGCCTCTAACAGTATAATGAGTTAAATTGGAATCTTTCATTTCTTTTCTAATTTGAAATGTTTTTCCAGGATATTTTGGATTTCTTCCTTTTTAGGTCTGACTTTCCAGGTTTCTTTCTCCTCGATTAACTTTTTTTAATGTGATCTTCCTTATTAAATCTATTTTCAATGTCTTCTGAACTACTCCCATCTGATTCATTAGGTGTATAGTCCCTATCTTTAACGGAATCATCTGAATCTTCACCTTCAAGGTACTCCTGCGAATCATCGTTGTGGTTGTTATTCATAGTTGTGTAATTAACAAGCGGTAAAATATATTGTTTTTCAATGTACTGAACTTCTTCAACAATAACGTTTAAATTATTCGTTCTTGTGCCAAATGCATTTTCTATATTTCCTTCATTAATGTTTTTGTCATCAGAACTTTCGCCATATATATCTATAATATTGACGATTTCTAACAAAAAAAGTAAAAAATACTTTGAAGATACCTGAAGTAATGTGTGGTATGGTTAAGTAATCCTACCTGTTAAATTCGGTGGTTCAGTCTGAGTAATTGTTTCTACTGGACTCTGTAAGATGAGTACTTTTTGAACAATTATTTTGTCTGAATTTGGTACCCTTAGGTTCACATCATCATCATTTGCACTCAAACTGGGATATTCTATTTCTTTTTTTGTAAAATCTGATTCCTATTTATAAAAAAGAAATGGTAAAAATATAAATAACTCATTTAAAACACTGTACACTGATTTTTTACAAAAATAATCATCCACCAAGCAGGTCATTTGGTTGCAATTATTGCAATTAATATAAAAAGAACCAACCGCCTTGCATGTCGTTTGGTTGAAATATTTGCAATATTATAAAAGGAATCAACTTCCTTACTGGTCGTTTGGTTGCATTTATTGCAAAAATATAACAGGAACCAACAACCGGGAAATATTTTTACCATGTTATAAGTAATAAAAATAATACAAAAACTATTTTCTATCGGTGTAGAATAAACCTATAATAGTTATTTTAAAAGTAAATGTTAAACTAATAAAAAAGTTGTTTAAAAACCAACAAATAACCTAACCAAAAAAAACTTACCAAGTTGTTTCTGCTGGTTTTAAGTCGTTTCGATTCCAGGGGAGTTGCCTCCGTGGAATTTAGCTCTAATAGAGCTTTTCAGGAGTAATTTGGAGCACTCATTCATTTTTCACTTATTATTTTCACTTTAAACATTTTTCATGATTCATCAACAATCATTTTTCTACAATGTACCACCGGAACCACCGCAACTAACCTAACTTTAACTACCTAATCCTAACGCCCTCTTTTCTATGACCACCACGTCACAGTATAGGAAACAAATTTGTTTCCTATGCTGTGACCTTGTCCGCTTGGGTCTTTTTATATTATAGAAAACTGCCTGATTTTCCGATTGTCGCTTGGACCTTTTTTCTACAGATGTCGCTAGAAGTTCCGTAGCCATACGGATTTTTTTATAATATGTAAAGTGAATATTAGTATTCTGTGGTGCTATCTATTGGTGCTCATTTTTTTTGTAAAATGTCACTTGGTTCGTTTTCGATTAGCGCTATCCAAATGCTTGCTTGTTTTCCGCGGTTCAGTTTACCGATAGTACAAGCTGATTATAGCCGCAAATGTCAAACATGGAACAAAAAATTTTGGTATAGCAGTGTTGGCATGTAGATGCTATATGCTTCAAATATAAAAAGATAAAGCTTTAGAAAAGTACTTAAGTACATTTTGTTTATATTATTTGTATAAAACAAGTATGAGTAAGTATTTGTTTCTTAATAAATAATAAAGATTATTGCAGTTAATTATTAAATTTTTTTTGCAATTACCCTTTGATATATTAGGAAATAGATTTGGCAATCGTCCAATCAGCAGTTGCCAGATTGCAACAGATGTTTGCAATTAATCTCGAAAGAGACAAATATTTACTCTTTATTACTTCATATAAATTAAAAATTGTTCATAAAAATAGATAATCAAAATGTACTTTTTAAAAGCTTTCTCTCTTTATATTTGAAGCATACAACATATGCATTATAAAAACATCTCAACACTGCCAAACCCAAATATTTTTGACATTTGCGGCTATTTTCAGCTTGTACTTTCGGTAAACTCAATCCTTTCCCGCTATTCGCGATAGCCAATTCCGACATGAGGCGCTAAAGATTTCAAAGATGGACGATAACTTCGGGAAAATAAATCATTTTGTCATTTGATCTTTAAGCTATAAAACGTTTAATATAAATCATTTACACGTGTGTTTTGCCAAAGTAAAAGTTGGAGTACGTTCTTCAAAGTTTATTTGTTTGTGATTCGAGTTTATACATAAGGTAATTGACTCCCAAACCTGAATAAAAATTAAAATTAAATGTTTGTTTTTCTACAGTATGTCTGTAACACGGGCAGAAAAATCAAGCAAGCAAGCAATTTAATTGAACCCAGCCTATGAGAAATGTTCACCCAGGTAGTACGATCGGGTGTAACAATTCATTGGAGCAAGGTGTGTTAACTCGAGTAAAAACAGGAGTCACCCCACCGTGCTCCAATGCTCTAGACCATCCCTTTCCCCCCTATAGCACTCTGATGCGCTATAGAGGCACAACAATCAGCCAAATGCTCTTCATGTGGAGGTCCTGGGTAATAGAACCCCAACATGGTTTCCTAACCGAATGCAAAAACTCAGGACAGCGCATCTCCGCTATATTCCTGTTATCTTAATGTGGCTTATCCGCGAACTAAAATTGCTTACTTGGGCCTCAAGTCTCCGCTCTGAGTCCCGGCTCAGTTCGGCGACTTGGTGCTCAAGGGGTTGGGCCCTACGTGCCCGGGTTTTGGGGTTTTTGTTAATTTTTTTGGTGGCCGAAGCCGGTTTTTGTTAGTAATTTTTTTGGTGGCCGAGGCCAGTTTTTTGTGGTTTTTTTGTAGGTGACCTGTGGACAAAAAATCATAATTAGTATATAGTCTATATTATAATAAAGAAAATATATAAAATATTATACGATACCACAATACAGACTGTATCCTTGTGTGAGTGTTATGATTTTGGAATTTCTTTTCACTCTGGGGTTTTGTATGGTTACGTTTCCCTCTGGGGGTTTTTATTTCTCTCTCTGGTTTTCTTTTAGTCAACTATCTGTTGTTTCGGTCTTTTGTGCTTCCATCTGTGGAAAGCGTCATACCTCATTGTCTCTCGTAGAATGTGACTGGGGTGGTTCTCTAATTCTGCGAACTTTATCCTAGCCTTTTCTTTCATTGTGTCAGTCACTCTGATTTGCTGTAATTCTCTGAAAAGGAATCTTTCAGCTACGTATCTTGGTACGTTTACCGCTTCTCTTAGGCTTTTGTTGTGTTGTGCCTGTATTTTCTTTTTGGTCGTGTTGCATATATGTCCCCATGCAAGTGACGCGTAGGTCAGTATAGGAAGGACTATACTGTTTATTAATCTTATTTTGGTTTTGATGCGAAGTTTGCTTTTCCTTCCTGCTAGGCCTCTTATTGCGGCTCTTGCCATATTGGCTTTTTGTATTGTAGCTTCTACGTGTTTGTTAAAAGTTAATCCTTTATCCATTATTACACCGAGGTATTTTGCTTCGCTTTTCCACTCGATGGGATTGTCTTGCACAGTTACCTGTTCTTCCGGTTGTTCTCGCCTCTTTTTAAAAAGTACAGCTTGCGTCTTGTCTGAGTTTATTGCAATTTTCCACTTTAGACTCCATTCTTCTATGTCGTCTAATGCTGTCTGTAGGTTGGTGACTGCTATGTCTACATTTCTGTGTTTGGCCGCTATCGCTGTGTCGTCGGCATAGAGACTTAATAGTGTACCTGGTGTTCTAGGTATGTCTGCTGTGTATATCGTGTACAGCAAAGGTGACAGTACCGCTCCCTGTGGCACTCCGGCCTCCGGGTTCCCGAGTTCGGACAGGACTTGTCCTATCCGGACTCTGAAACAGAGTGAAGAGATTAGTCTTGTCATTGCTCCGCTGTACCCGTATCCTCTCATTTTGTATAATAGTCCCTTATGCCAGACTCTGTCGCATGCTTTGCTTACATCCAGGAATGCAGATCCTGTGTATTGTTTATCGTTGAATCCAGCTGCTATGTACTCTGTTAGTCTGAGTACTTGTAGCTCGCTGGATTGTTCTGATCTGAAGCAGAATTGGGCTTCAGGTATGATGTCTGTCTGTTTCAGCTTGGAGTTTGCTGAGTATCACTCTTACCACTATTTTGCTGATTGCTGGTAGTAAGCTTATTGGCCTGTAGTTTTGTGGAAATGTACTGTCTTTACCGGGCTTTGGTAGCATTATGACATGGGCCTCTTTCCATCTATTTGGGAATTTTTTAAACCTTAGCATTGCGTTTATGATGTTTGTTAGGTATACGATGGCTTTCGCTGGTAAGTATTTTAGAGCTCTATTCGTGATCTGGTCTGGACCGGGACCAGACCAGATCACGAATACCAGACCAGACTCCGGTGTTGTTGGAGGGAGGGAAGTAAAATTTACATTATCTTAATTATTTATATGGTTGCAAGATCGGCAGAGATTTTTAGTTGAGGGTGAGGCAGTTTTTGGAGCTGGCCACGTTATATTTTGTAAATTACACCTTATGTTTTCTACTAATAACTTCATAAGACCGTTGGGGCAATTTAGCTGATGGAACAGTATTTTTCTTTAGTTTTCTTAATTTAGTTTCAGGTGTTATAAATACATTAAAATATAAATAATATTTTAATCAACACTTGGAAAGTAATCGTTCTCAGTAAAATGTAACCTGCACACAGTCGCGTACTTGGTTAAATGTTTGCCAATTCACAAAATGTATTGCCAAACTTTTCTCATATTCTCGTCCAGCGGAAACTTATGTATGGAATTTTTTTTGTGAATTATAATAGGATGAACTTTGAGGAACACTGCAATAGTTTTTTGAAAGTCGAAGTCATTGTTAATTACAATATAAACCGGTCGCTAATATAATGCTAATATGTATACAAATTAATGACAATTTCAAAGTTTTCCCGAAGTGGATGCTTTTGAAATCTACCACCAGGCGTCGCCCAATTTGCGGTTCCTCGCCAATGTCATACCACCACTTAGCGTGACTTGTAGCGCCACCGCTATTACGAACGCTTGGAATCAGCAAAATATTATACTTACCACCTATTCTATGCCACTTGCTCTGGAATATTCTGTGGTTTGAAGCCATGGTACAATGAATACAAGGTATGACATTACTTATGACATTTGACAGCTGAGCCAGGCGTGTGACGTAGCTAAAAACCCTCGGACCCATTATTTTTAATGATAGTGACGAGTTTTTTTTGATATTGTAGCAATTTACCGCGTTTTTCTTCAGGTAAAGCATTATAGTGCCTTAAAAAGTACCTGTGGTATTTAGTTGCTGTTTAGTTTATTATATGGTATAGTAGTTTTTTTTGTGAAACTTGTAGTTGACTTGTTTTTAGTGCTTTGATGTACAGCACAAAATCATATGGATTCAGTCCTGTGATGTATCAAAAACGTTATAAATAACGCATTTACGTTACATCCTAAAAATTAATGTGATGTATCACAGATAACGTTTCTCAAAAACGTTATCTGTTAACGTTTTATGTTATCTTGTTAACATAACAGGTTCAATTTAACGGGGTACGGTGGTATCAGAAACAGGGACAATAGGTTATGTCTATATCAAATATGTTGTTACACAAATTTGTTGTTGTTTTCGCAATCGCTGTGACAAATTCTATTTCTTTTATGTGAACACTTGAGAGTGAGAGAGGGCGAGGAAGATCGGTGGCACAGACTATGAGAATCACAAATACAAAATCACAAAAATGCATTTTAAAAACACCATACCTCTTCCGCGAGAATGTCTAACATACTCGTTTTTTGGTACGGTAGCCAAGTTCAACCTGCAAAAAGCAAAAGGCTTTTTGAAGCAGCTACGTTTCTTGTAGGAATGATTTTAACAACTATCGATGGTGTTTTATTATTGTAATGGAATATTTTAGCCGCCATAGCATACATGGTGGAGTAAATTTAATACAAACAAAAGGAAAGATTTTATTTCACCAACACTTTGAAAATTACAGGGTTTTAAACAAAATTAACAAAATTGTTTACAGTCATCATACTGCAGCCCAAGAGAAATGTCTAGTATAATCTTACTATAAGGTGGAAGAAGGGTCAAGAACATTCGTTTCAGTCTCATCTAGAGGTAATGGGGTAAGTTTAATAATAGGACGAATGAAGGTTCCACTTTTCATTCGAACTTGGAGTTCTCGGACGTTGTTGTCTTTTCCTTCATATACTTTCACCCGAGATAGTGACCAGTGCAAGGGAGGAGAGTTAGGATTTTTGACCAATACTAAATCGCCGACCTTAATATTAAGAGTTGGGTGAATCCATTTGGGCCGGTTTTTGGAGCCGATTTAGGAGTTCAACGATTCTAATGGATCAGTACGCAATGGAAATAGAGGGCGGGAGTTAAGAATGGCCCCTACTTGAGCAAGACTCGTGCAGAATTGTTTAAAGGTATATACAGAGTTACCGGTGATTTTAATCAAAAGTTACTTAGCACTTTTAATTGAGGTTTCCCTTAATCCACCCCGGTGTATTGATCTGGTAGAAATAAATTTTTAAGTTATGTTTTGGGAATAAAGGAACTCATGAAACACATGAGGCTGTGTTGAGAAATGCTTTCTAAGAAGAGTGAGATAATAATTGGCACCAACAAAATTAGTTCCATTGTCACTATAGATGATGTATGGGATACTACGTATAGCTATGAATCTTTTGAGACAAACAATGCTATGTAACCTTTGGATGTAGGGGCTCTCGTCAAGGAAGAGAACTGTATGCAAAAGTGTCCTCCAAGATCTATTCCAGTGTTTTCAAAAGGTCTTTTTGGTGTGACATGTTCACAAGGGAGATCTGCCATGATTTGGTTTGAGGCGATGGCATTAAACGTAAAGCAAGTGTTTCATAAGTGTATTATACGTTTTAAACAACTAAGTCCGTCAAGGGGCCAAATCTTAAGCGGTCATTGTTAAAGGTGGTTTGAGATCCTGCATGTCCGAAACGCTAGTGCTCCGAGGTGAGCAACAGTTTAATGAAGTGATTACGTGCAGGGAGCAATAAGGGGTGCCATTGATCAAAGGTTACATCTAAATACTTGAGTTGACAACCTATTCTAAGTAATTTGTACCCGTCATTGAAGGGATTCAGTAAATCAATTTGCTTCTGCAACCTGCAAGTCGTTGCAGGTCTTCTTCATTGGAGGCAATAAGTACCGTGTCGTCTGCATATCTGAGATTGTTGAGATTAATTCCATTGATTTTAATGCCTGTATCTTCAACTAAGGCTTCTTTGAAAATAAATTCGAAGTGGATATTAAAAAGTAGAGGCAATAGAGTACATCTTTGCCTCACTCCACGTCGTATTTCCACTGCTTCCGTCGTGTTGTGTCCAATTCGTATGTTTGCACATTGATGCCAATACAAATTTTTGATAATAAGGAGGTATCGGTCATTAATTCCCACCTGTTGCAAGACACCTATAAGTTTGTCATGGTTTACTAGATCAAAGGCTTTTTCGAAGTTGATAAAACACATATATACCGATTGTTCGATATCCCCATCTCTTTGAACCATGACCTGCAAACTGAAGAGTGCTTCTCTGGTTTCAAGGTTGTTTCTGAAACCAAATTGTGTTTCACTTAGTTGTACTTCTATTTTGTTGTAAACTCTCGAGTGCAGTATTCTTATAAACATTTTCAGTACATGACTCATCAGAGTGATAGTGCGATGATTGCTGCACTGTTTGGCATTTATTTTTTTCGGTATCATTACAAATTTTGACAGTAGCCAGTCTGTTGGTATATGTCCTGTTTCGTATATTTTATTGAAGAGGCCTAGAAGAGAATGTTTACCCTTATCGTCGAGTAGTAGTTGATTATTTGGCTTGGAATTTCATCTGGACCAGTTGCTTTTCTATTCTTTGATAGCTTTATAGCTCTTTCCCTTTCATCGAGTACCAGTCGATATATTTTCGATTTGAATGTCTGTTCTATCGTCATCAAACAGCTCCTTAATATATTATTTCCACCTCTCTAATCTATCTTGCCCATTGACTATATTATTTTCTTGTTTGTCAAGTAAACTACTTGCAGTTGATCTATATGTTCCAGTTATTTCTTTCACCTTTATGTACATATTAAACGTGTCATTTTTTTTCTGCAATTCTTCTATTCCAATGGTGTTGGACGTTAAGTGTTTCTTCCGATTTTTCGAACTTCTTTTTTATCTCGTGTGTAATTTAATGACTATTATTTCGAATTCAGTCAGTGTTTATTCGGTTAATCGGTTGTTGGCGTTTTACTTTTTTAAATTTGAATTGAGTAACTGATTAATAAGTTATGATCTGAGAGGACATTGGCTCCAGGTAGTGTTTTAGTTATTTTGATTGAATTTCGGTACCTTTCGGTAATTGTTATATAATCGATCTGATTTCTTATGATCTTCTCTTTAGTATTGGGTGTCTTCCAAGTATATAAACGACGCTTGACTAGTTTGAAGAATGCTCCGAGATTTGTCACACAAAGATTGTTCTCTACGCAGAATTCTACAACACGGTCTCCCCTGTCATTACGTTGTCTAAGTCCAAAATTCCCTACAATGTTTTCTTGTCTACCTTTTCCTACTTTGGCATTGAAGTCCCCCATTATTAGCTGACCCCCCAGCTGACTCATTACCTTCTTTATATCATCATAAAAATTATCTATGTCGTCTTTACTACTACTGGCTGTGAGCGCATAAACTTGTACCAAATATATATCTACTAGTTTTGAGTTTAATTGCATCACGATGACTCTATCCGAAATGTAACTTACAGATTTAATACAGCAAGGAACTTCTTTATGTACAATGTATGCTACACCATTCAGGTGATTAGTGCCTTCTTCTCCGGCATAGAATACATCGTGGTCATTTCGCTTATCCCAAGAACTGGTATATTGAGTACGTATGGTGTTTTGAATCTTACCGGGCTCGTAGAGACTTCTAACATTCCATGTGCTTATTCTGATACCTAATTTTATTCTTATTTCTTTTCCATTATCACATGGATTTCGCTTCGCACGAGGACCATGATCAGTATACCTTTTCTTATCATATGATAGTGCCATTATGCTTGAACTAGGGAATAATAATGGGGTGGTTTCCCGTTGCCTTCCCCATCGCAGTATCACAACCATTTAAACTACCCTGGTCATGCTTGTGATAGTCTAGTTTGCCCTTAATGACATATAGTGATGATATATAATCCCTAAAATCAAGGTATTGCCACTTCCTCCATCCACACGGTACCGAAGGAATTCTTCCCAGCCGTGGCTGCCGTTGTGGACTTCATCCGTGACCCTGGATAAGGGACCCTAAGCAGGTACTAGTTTCCCGGGTCAGGAAACACCTGGAATCTGCGGAGGGCAGGGATTGATTCATTTTCCCTGACAGGACTATCCAGAGGAGTTCCTACCCGCTACCCGCTACTCGAAATGACCATTATAATGTAGTTGGTGAAAATGATTAAATAACTGCATTTTCTATCAAGTTTTAAGCAATGACATCCAGGTTTTAAACATGAGATACTATTACACACATGATCCTAAAGCGTACCATGTCTATTTTTATTAATGACTTAGACCGTTATTCCACTCACATGCGTTGATCGCTGTTTTGCATTAATAATCGTGTTTCTTTTTGAAACATACACTTCTCTTGCGCATCTTAAGTCTTTTAGTTTCATATATTTCCACTCAGCCACATTTGCTTTTCTTTTTCTTAAATTATTAACCTTTTTCAGGTCACTAGGGGATAAAACCAAGTGCGATTCGTTAATGAGATATATCTTTTCCTTTTTTATGACAATTGTAAAAATATATTGCTACGCAATCTAACCAGTCACGCCATAACTGCATAGACCGTCGGATATTCAACGGTAAATAGATTATTGTTCTACGGAAACCCAACATACTGTCAAAATGTAACATAAATCGGTGTTCCGGTGCACGCTTCAATTATCAAAAATAAGAGAATAAAACGTTTCCTTTTAAAACAATTTATTTAGCTTAAATATAAACATTTTATGTCACATTGAAATAATAACATATTTTTTAGTAATAAACAAATTAAAGTTCAACTAATATAGTTATAATTAAATTACATATTTTAAAGTTTTAATGTAAATCATATTACGCAGGCATCTATCAGCAACATATCATGACATTTATTTGCTACTACTAATATATTTGTATTTTTATACAGGATATGGAGTCTTCTCAATTAAATATATCATGGTTGGGAAAGAATATATTACATATTTGCATGGTTAAAAAAAGCTTTGAAATCTGTATCACCAGAAACTCACGAGATTCTAGTATCAGAAATGAGTTTTTAAAAGGTTTTTAGAGTGCAATCTATTTGGTTTTCAAAGATATGTAGGTAAACACGTTGGTGATATGTTGGATGTCCGAAAGCTCATAGTAATGGCCAATATCTCTGGATTCAAAATTAAAGAAAAAGTACTTATTGATATTTGTGCAAAGTAAAAACTAAAAATAATACAAACAAGTGCTTGAATGTATTTTTTATATTTATATTTTTTATAATGAAGATTACCATAATTAGTGATACCACTTTTCTTTCCACTGTTTTATTTATTGTCTTTAATTGGACTTAACCACCATTTTAGTTGCCTATTGACGTGTCAATTTCCACTCTTCGGAAATAGTTCTTAAAATACCAATTAAACAAATCATTTTTTTCTAAAATTGTAGTTAACTCCCAAATGCAATGAATAATTGGCACTTTGCTTCATAATGTATACTGATTTTGAAAATCTAAACTATCTGTTAGGTATAATGGGATAGAGACAGAAGAGTCTCTTTAAAGTTTCAAATGGTAATTTAAAATACAGCATTTTTTTATATTTGGTAATTACAGTTTATGATAATTTATGATAATTACCATACCAGGCTGTTCCGAAACAACATATTAAAATGATATGTATCAATATGATAATTATGATATAATATGTTCAAAAATTAGATACTTTTTAAATATCATACCTATTTATACAATTGTGCGGTAACTACTATATCGCTTACATCTCTTTCTGTTTTTAATGATACCTATTTTTATTATATCCTATCAGTTTCTCTTTGGACTTGCGCAGTCTAATAGAGTCACCATTGTTGAAAGGTTTAAACTGCACTGTTAAACTGCACCTCTTTTTACTGTACTTTTCTATATACGCAGACGCAGTAGCTATACATTAATCTACCGAGTGTTTGTCCGATGAGATTTGATAATATCTACCAATATTAACTCTTCGGAAAACCCATGCTATCCAAAAAGGCCTTCTATAGCAGCCTCTCAGCCGACTACCCAAATTACGAGGTCTCAAAGAGTTAGGTGGACTAAAAACAAATTTCAATAATATAAGTCGCGCGGAATGGATGCCCTAGCAACAAGAACAAATTTTTTAATAAGCTCAACAAAATTTGAACACCCTAAAATACATAAGGTAACATGGAGGTCACTATATCAGAAAGCATATAGTCAAATCGATCACATAATGATTAATAAACGAAAACAATCGCCAATAAAACATTTAGAGGTACGTATGCAAATTCAGACCACTACATGATCACAGCCACTATAAGATAAAAAGTAAGAAGTAAGAAAAAAATATGAAGAGGCAGTAACAGTTCAAATAAAAGAGAAATATAAAGCAGAAGATATAAACACAGAATGAGAGACGATCAAAAAATCAATAGAAGAAGGTGCAAATATGCACGTAGGTAAAAGTCAGGCTAAAACAAAAATGGATGGTATAACCAAGAATGTAGAGTAATAACAGAAAAAAAGTGCAAGCCAGAAATAAATAGCTAAGAACAGATAAAGAGGAAGACAGGGAAGAATATGAAAAAATAAGAAGGAATGCCAAAAAAGTGATAAGGCAAAATAAAAGAAGATGGGTAGACGAAAAAATGCAGGAAACAGAGCAGGAAAGAGCAAACAGAAATACAAAAATTTTTTACAAAAAAATGAAAGAACAAAATCAAAAGGCAAAACAAACGGAATAAAAAATAGAGAAGGAACAGTGATAATAGAGAATCAAGAATACAAGCAAGTATGAAGGGATTACTACAGAAAGCTTTTGACGGAGGAAACAACACAAGAAATGCATACCGAGAAGGAAATGGTGCACAAAGAAGAAGTAGACGAAACAGATGAACCAGGGGAAGCAGATGAAACTGAGAGTAAAAATACTGATACTATTGAAAAATATATGAAAAGAAGAGAAAATGCCAGGTGACTAGGAGGTAGGTCAGATCATAACAATACATAAAAAGAGAGACCAACAAATCTGTGAAAATTATAGAGGAATAACGTTACTAAATACAACATATAAAATATTGACATCAATAATAAAAAGGAGGTTATCAAAGATCACAAAGAAGACAGTAGGACAGTACCAATGTGGATTCACAGAAGGAAGATCTACAATAGATGCTATACACACAATAAAACAAATAATGAAAAAAGCAAACAAATATAAATTAGAATTGGAAATGTTATTCATAGATTTCAAACAGGCATTTGATTCAATTAAAAGGAACGGATTAATGATGAGACTTGAAAAATTAAAAATTCCACATAAACTCAGAAAATTAATAGAAATTACAATAAGAACTACAAAATAAGCATAAAGACACAAAGAGGAGAGACAGAGGAATTCAGTATAAATAAAGGGATGAAACAAGGAGATGCCTTATCAACAACGCTATTTAATCTAGCATGTACTACATAAGAAATATAAATAAAGGAAATCTCAGAGCAAAAGGTGGTCAAATAATTGCATGTGCAGAATATATTGCCATTATTGCAAAGAACAGGAAAATAATGAAAGAAATGCTAGAAGAAATAAAAGAGAAAGGGTAGGCAATGGGACTATGATTAAATCAAGAAAAGACAAAAATATTAAGATTAGGGAAAAAGCCATAGAAAGAAAAAATCCAAATAGGAAGTTCTGAGTTTGAAAAAGTATAATACTTCAAATACCTAGGAGTGATAATAAGCAAATCCGGAGAAAGGAAGTCCGAAATAAAAGAAAAAATATTAGCAGCGAATAAAGCGTATTTTGCAAACAAAAGATTACTTAAAAGCAAAACACTGACTAAGAAAACTAAGATGAACATTTATAACATCATAATTACGCCAATATTATTATAAACTTTGAAAAATAAGGCTATTATCGAGCACAAGTTAATTAAATCTAGCCCAAGTACTTTCGCTTAAAATAGCATCTTCAGGGACATTTCGTCAAAATGTAAACTATCCGGCAAGCGTAGAATGTGGAAACATTAATTTTTTTATTTTTGTAAGTGAAACATCCTCACTTACAAAAATTGATGCAAAGACACTATGAGACAGAGCTAGAAGTACAGATATATGACGTAGGTGCAAGGTGGAGAACATCAAGAACTGGGTAAGAAATCGAAGAGTAGTATGGATCGATCATATAAGCCAAATGACAAAAAATATAGTAGTAAACGGCTCTCCAATAGAAAGACGATCAGTAGGAAGACCACGAAAACGATGGAACGACAACTTACTGTAGGCACTTTGAATCCACGTTGATGAATTCACGTGATGAAAGCGCTAAAAAAAGAAGTGCCCCCTTTATAAAAGAGTGGACGAAGACAGTCTTAACAAATAGGACCATCGTGTCCACATTAGGTGAAACCATTGTCAAGGTTAGGGTAGAAAGTGGTTGCCCACCTAGAGGGGTATTATCTCCACTGGGGAACGCTAATAGACAACCCTTTAACAAAATTGTCCAAAGATGGATTTTACTGTCTGAACTAAGCGGCTCATCTGGCAGTAGTAGTTAAGGAGCGCTTTGCCAAAACAATATCAGAACGAAGGAAATCGCTCTGAGAGAGATGGATGACTGGTGTGAAGCTGGAGACATAAGCATTAACAAACTAATAAAAATCAGAAGTTGTTACCTTTATCAGAAAAAGAGCACTAGAAGCTGATCAAACAAGGTTATATTAAGGCGTAAAACCGGATCTCTTTCTGGGCATGCTTGCAAACCGAATGGTCAAAAGCTATATCCTGGTACCAAAGAGGGAAGACTGGAAAATAGATCAGCCATTAATGGCAAATTGAAGTTGGTATACAGAAAGCTCCAAAACCGATAAAAATACAAGGGTCAATATATACAGCACAAGACCAAAGACAGAAATCCGGTTAAGCTTGGAAAAACATACCACCGTATTTCAGACAGAAGTTGCCGCTATACAAAGATGTGCTATAGAACTAATATGCCAAAAAGTGGAGAATCACTCAATATTGATCTACTCCGATAGATCTAGTCCGATAGTAATTTGGGATATAAAATGCGAGGTAGTAGATACCACATACTGCAATTAAAAATGACAGATAGAAAGAGTGGATAGTTTATTTTATACAATATATATATATATATATATATATATATATATATATATATATATATATGTCAATTTTTCATTATTGATTATTATTTCTGATATTTTTTATATAATTCATTGTGATACAATTTTCTAAAAGTTAAAAAATAATTTAACCATGATACGTTTTAATGGAAGATACAGTAACACACAGCATAATAGGTAGTAGCGAAGCACATGTAGATTTGGCACATATCACATAATTATACAATGTGTACTCGCATTGTGAGAGCGTAGGCTTCATATGGCCAGAGTCAGACCCAATCAATTGTCTTCGATTAACTCAGGACTGCAGAGTAAAGCATAGAGCTTTGGTCATTCATACCAACATTCTGTTAGTGTGACCGTAGTTTTCCAGGCTACTGGATTTTCCTTGGATAGTACAGTACCTCATTAAAGAAATCAAGAGTCTATTATTTTCTTTACAGTCTTTGAAATATGTAGCTATAGATATATAGCGATATATTGCATATTACTGTTCATTTTGAAGACGAAAACAGAGGTCAAACTTGGAACACAATTTATTGGATCTGTACTCCCATTGTCTTTTTAAATATAAAATAATTCAGCTGAAAGCCAAGGAGTATAAAATAAATCGTCAATAAAAATAAAAGTACCCCAGTCTTTTTGCGAAAAAATCATAGATTTCACATAAAACTCTTATACAGGTTTTTGGAAGTTCTAAAAGGTATAAGAGGGATAGCTGATGACAACTCCGTGAAGACTCCTTTTTCTAAATTAAAATATATAAACAATTGAACGAGATACTTGCAAAAACACTTATTTTTGTAGTAGTTATTTTTTTTAAATAATGACAAGTTGTCAAATTATGCTAAATCTCAGATGGATAGACAAAATAGTTTTTAAGTTATTCAATTTCTTTATTCTGAAGAGTTTATATATATTTAAACATCTGTACTTGCCCAAAAACTGACTCAAGAGGTATTTAGCAGATCGGAATCGGTTATTTGAGTCTTCAATTTTAAGATATATTAAAACATTTCGACATTTTATCAAAATTGTTATTAAAAAACCGTTTAAAAAGGGCTGATTTTTTAGTTAATAAACATTTACAATAACTTATGTTGATATTTTTTTTTATCACGCGGTTGTAAGTAGGTTCACTGAAAAGATGATGAAAAAACACAATCTTAAAAAAAGAACTTGTTCCAAGTGGAACCAACCTTGGAGAAAAGGTTAAATATAAGAAGTGAGACAGGGCTCCACGAATCTGAAATCCAACTCGAGGATATTGACGACGAAAGAGAGAAAGATAACATCCCAACAGAGGTAGAAGTCATCCAATCAAAATTGAAAGAAAACAAACCTTCTGGGTCAGATGGCATTCCTTCAGAACTTTTAAAGCATGGAAAAAAACCTGACATAGTGTATATGTCGACTGGTAGAACTGATCTGGAAGCAAATAAAGTTGCCAGAAGACTGGAACGTAGGTATAATTGTACCTATTCACAAGAATCAAAGATCAAACAATATGTGACAACTACAGAGGAATAACTCTCCTAAACGTAACATACAAAATATTGGCATATATTCTTTACGACTGACTATCGGAATATTGTGAAGACATAATAGGTAAATATCAGTGTGGGTTTCGTAAAGAAAGATCAATTACCGATCAAATATTCCTTCTAAGGCAAGTTCTGGAAAAAGATATGAGTATGGCATTGATCATGGTACAAAGAATGACAGGTATGATATTGCGCAGGCCACTCCCCCTACTGTCGACGTCATAATGAGAGTTATAATACATTTGTTTATAATTTGAATTTTATCAATGTTTAAACTTTTGACGTCTTTAATAAGCTTGTGGAAGATTTTATAGTGTTTTTGTGAGAGTTAAGTTGATTTGTAGGCATTTTAGTAAAAAATAATTATTATTAAGGATATATTCAACTCTCTATGCGAGTTTTTTGAGTGATCGTGGCTTTGTAGGTATACCTACTTTATATGGGCAACAATTTGGTCTTTTAGAAATTGTAAATTAGGTATGTTTAATTATTATTGAGTCAGTATTTAATACTCAACCATATCTATACCCATCTTGTATTTTTTAGGGGGGTTTTGCTAAAAATTGTTTACAACGTAAACATAAAATGCGTTGTGCAGTATATAGTTGTTTAAGTGATAATCAGACAAAAGGTGCCGATAAATCTGTTAGGTTTTATAGTTTTCCCAAGGACTCGGTAGTGGAAAAACTGTGGGTTATTGCTTGTTACCGTAAAGACAAATTTAATACTAAAACTTCAAGGATTTGTTCCAAACACTTTAAGCCGGAAGACTTTAAAAGAAATTTGCAGCATGAATTGCTGCAGTATGAATCAAAGAAAGGACCCAAACTGAAGGGTGATGCGATTCCTTCTCTTCATCTACCAAAATCAAAAAGCTTATCCATAAATCAACTTAAAAGGCAGGAAAGGTTTTCCAAAAGGGAGTCAAAGAGGATTGTGGAACAGATAATTACACAATCTAGGTGAACATTATTTTATTCTACATCTTTTGGTAGAAACACTTTTAAGTATTATGACATAAAAATAATATCTTAACATTTATTTTTTAGTTCTACAGCTGGAGAATCAGGTGTGGACTCGGTGTGTCAAGGACTCAAAACTGATTTACCTGAAATTATAAAATCAGACGGGTATGTAAAATGTTCTAAAATATGCTGTGATCAGTCGTCTGAATGAAAACATAATATTCTTAACTTTATGCAATATATATATAGTAGATTAAAAATATGATTTTTGTTTTTAGATTAAATACAGATATGGAATCTGCACAAGATCTTGAACTTCAAAAGTTACGTGTCGAGAACAAAGCCTTACTTCAGCAGGTTAATGAATTAACAGAAATGAAGTCAGGAGTAGATAAGATATTTACCAAAAGACAGCTAAAAAGACTGCAAAGGCCCAAAGTTAGAACAGTATGGACTACTGAGGAAGTCTCCCAAGGTATTGCCATACATGCAGCTGGACCAAAAGCATATAAATTATTGCTGAAAAAAGGTTATCCATATCCTGCTGTTTCAACCCTTCGTTCATGGACTAAAAAAGTCAAAATTGTTCCAGGCATAATAAAACCTGTTCTAAAAATTTTAAAAAATTCTCACTTATCCGAATCTGAAAAAATATGTGTTGTTTCCTTCGATGAAATGAAGATTCGAAAAACCTATGCATACGACAAAGCAAATGACCATCTTTTAAAACCTTCCAACTATGTTCAGGTAGCAATGATGAGAGGACTACTGACATCCTGGAAGCAGCCAATTTATTTTGATTTTGACAGAAAAATGGAAAAATCAATTCTGTTTGACATAATTAAGGAAGTAGAAGAGGCAGGATTTCATGTCTGTGCCATTGTTAGTGATTTGGGAGGTGGTAACAGAGGCCTTCATAAAAATCTTGAAATAAATGAAGAAAAGCCGTGGTTTATAGGCCCTACAAATCATAAAATCCATGTTTTATGTGATGTACCACACCTTATAAAACTTATAAGAAATAATTTTCTTGATAATGGCTTTGTCTTTCGTGGAGCGGAAATTAATAAGAACATTATTTATAAATTACTAAAACTTACTTCTACATCAGATTTAACAATCTCATTTAACGTAAATGAAGAAATGCTAAATGTACGTAAAGAGCAAAGGCAAAAAGTAAAGTTAGCAACAAAGTTATTTTCAAATAACACAGCTCAAGCTATTAATAGGTGTGGAACACTAGGTTACTTTCAGGACGAAAGTTGGATAGAAACTGCTCAGTTTTTTAAATTGGTAAGCTAAATCTAAAAGTTTGTTATGTTTCTGTTCATACATTTTTTTGTTTTTTAGGTAAATGATTGGTTCGATTGCCTTAACGTTAGGGTACCCTATACAGATTCCCGAGAACGAGTACAAGGCTATGGGTTAAATCTAGACGTTCAAAATAAGATTATTGACGAGATGTCAGAAGCTATGAAAGCTTTAAAAGTTAAAGGAAAACGATCATTGTTGCCTTTTCAGAAAGGTATGTTATGTTGCTTTTGAAATATTCTAATTAAAACTATTCTTTGGAGCTAATAATTAATATAAATATTATCGTCTTTTTGGCAAAATTTAATTCCGTTGTTATTTTTAGGAATAATTCAAACCAACAATTCCTTAAAAAATTTATTTGAGGATATAAAAACTAAATTTAATATAAAATACATCCTTACATACAACTTAAATCAAGATGTACTCGAAAATTTTTTTGGCAATATTAGGAGGGTTGGTGGATTACATGACCATCCCGATGCTGTGGAATTTCGCTACCGGTTAAAAAACTATATTTTAGGGAGAAATGAAGGTTCTTTATCTGAAGCTGGCAATACAGAAGCTGATAAGGTCATTGATGGACCAATTGATAACTTGGGAGAAGTTTTGTTAAGTGAAACATATTTTTTAAATTTATCCTGCGAAGCAGAAAAAGAAGAAGTGGATGCAGACATGGAAGAACTAGACCAACTTCATTATGATGCACTGGAATATGTCAGTGGGTATATATGTAAGAAATTAGATCTGCCTGAAACTACGGATACTTCCACTTACACGTGGATTGATCAAGTATCCGAAGGCGGTCTAAGGAAACCTCCAGAAGAATTGGTGGCAAAAATTAATGAACTAAATATTATTTTTAATAATTTCAATGGATCTGAACATCAATTAAAATCAGGCAAAAATTATATAAAACAACTAATTGACTTATCGGAGAACATTCAATGTGATTATAAAATCAAACATCTTTTCTTCCGGTCTCGAATGTATTTTAGAATTAGGAAATTAAACCTAAAACTTAAAGAAAATATAAGAAATAAAAGAAAATTAATAAAAATTGTAACTTAAAACCTTGTGTTTAATTTGTTTTCCGATTTTAGTGCAGATAATTTATGATAAATTATTTTCTTCTGTTTACGTTTAGACAAAGACTTTTTTCCTCCTCGATACTGGCGCCAAATAAGACAATTCAATCAAAAGCTAGCTCGTAAAATTTATAAAGATTACCTTTCTAGGATTAAAAAGCGAAAAACACAAAAAAACTCCCAAATTTATTTTACAGATTTATTTTTTTTTCACTGTATTATTATTTTTTTCAATCAAAATAATAAAACACCTATATTTTAATAAATCCGGAATAGTTCAATACAAACTCTATTAATCCATTAAAATGATTTTTTATTGCCAATTAAAAATTAATTGTATTCTGATTGCTAACGTTCTTACGGGAAATATTTAAAATCTCTCTCATTGTGACGTCATGCGCGAACTCGTCTCAATTTCTCTCTCGGGAGTATCATACCTGTTATTCTTTGTACCATGGGCATTGATACTCATCACCTGTTTGTTGATTTTAGATGTGCGTATGATAGTGTTGAAAGAAACGCAATGTACAAGGCCATGATAGAATTCAGCATACTAGTACAATTAGTAAAATTGGTGAAAGCGACCCTCCCAAGAGTCAAGTGTAAAGTTAGAGTGCAGAACGGAGTTTCCAGAAAGTTTTAGGAGACAGCCTATCATGCCTTCTATTTAATATTGCACTATAATCAAAGAATAGATGGAGTGAGAAGGAGAGGCAGACCTAGAGCACGATTTAAGGATCAGGTGGAGGAAGACTTGAGAATGTTGGGAGTACGAGACTGGAAAGTCAAGGCGAAGAATCGGAGAGAATGGAGACTTATCCTTGAGCAGGCCAAGACCCACCATGGGTTGTGGAGCAAATGATGATGATCCAAATGGAACCAAGATAGCACTTGCTCTTAAAATCATATTTCCATTGTTTATTAACATTAAGAGATGAAAATTAAATAGCTTAGAAGTGAAAATCTAGATTTTATGATCCAATTTATAGAGAACATATACAGGAAAGGTGTAAAAAGTTATAGTTCGTTAAAGTGACCGTACTCGTAAAATATGGTCACGTAAAAGTGAATGGGATTTCCAAAATCTGTTTTTAAACTTCAAATTTAAGGACGATGGAAAAATTTGCAATATCTCGTCTTCTATGGCACGCAAAACGTTCATTTTTTAACTAATAAATTAGTTAACTAATTAGATAAACAGAAAAAATAAATAAATCAATTTTTTCCATAAAAATATTTAAATTTTAGTAATTAGTGTATATTATGTATAAATATCTAATATTAATGTAAATTAAACTTCAAAGTATTATTAAATTAAAATCTATATTAATTTTTAAGTTTTACCTCTAATAAATAGTTAAATCAATGGAGGACTTGTATGTAAGAGAATAATATATTAATATTTATATAAAAAGATAAAATAATCAATAAAATTAAATATTTTGTACGAGATAATCGTAAAATTCAATTTTTTTATAGAAAAAATTTAACTAATGGATTTTCTGTGATTTCCGATTTTTCGGGGAGTGAAAATAGCTCTTCTTACTTCTATTTCTCATTCTAAAAAAAAAGTGAGCTAGGACACACGGTATTTTACGAGTACAATCACTTTAACGCATTATACCTATTTACTCCTTCTCAGTATAGCCATTTATAAAATGGATCATACATTTTAGATCTTGGTTTACAATCTGTTCAAATCAAGCACTTACTGTTAATAAACATTGAAAATTTATTTAAAAAAATGGCACTTTGGTTCCTACTGGTCATTGAAAGTTTTTTTTTTAATATTGTTTTTTCAGCATTTTTGCAGTGAGTGTACTTAAAACTGCGTGAAAATATCAAAAAATATCAGTTATTATAAATTTTTATAAGCTAAAAATAAGCCCCTGTTCAAACCGTTTTTTATAAAATTTTTTATAAAATGTTTAACTTTTGTAAGCCTCAAATAATCGATTGCAATCTCTCGGTGATACAACGAATAGAATAATCCGAAATAAAATTGACTTTGTCCTCATTAGAAAAACATTTCGTAATTCTATACTGTCCGCCAAAACTCACCCTAGAGCAGACATCGGTTCAGACCATAATATCATAGTAGTCACATTACGAACCAAATTAAAACTAATTGAAAAACCCACACAAAGTAGAATTGATATTAAGAGATTAAGGGAACCACAAACAAAGGAACAAACTGAATGTTTGTTCTAATGCCCAAGAACTGAATAAAAGAAGCTATAACATTAATCAGAAATGGGAAAATATAAAAGTAGCAATAATTAAAACAGCAAATGAAAACTTAAACCAAAGAAAAGGAAACATAAGGACTGGATGACTGAACAAATACTACTATTAATGAATGAAAGAAAATCATTCAAAACAAAAAATCCAATTAAATATAATGAAACTGATCGATTAATTAAAAAGAAAATAAAAGAATCTAAGGAGAGAATGTTACATGAGCAGTGCCAAGAACTAGAAGAAATTGAGAAAAAATATGACTTTTTTAACATGCATAAAATAATTAGAGAATTAACAGGAATGAGAAACACACTTCAAACTAGGCAACTAAGAGATGAAAGTGGTGCACTTATAACAGATATAAACGAAAAAATGCAGAGATGGACACAATATATAGCACAACTTTTTGAAGACAAAGAGAGAACAGAAGCAATAAAAGAATTTAAGGATGATACTGGACCTGACATTATACGAGAAAAAATTGAATATGCAATGAAACAAGGTAAAGGTGGTAAATCTCCCGGGCCTGATGAAGTTCCTATCGAATTACTCAAAATTGTAAATACTGAATCTATTGATCTTCTTTTGGATCTATTCAATACCATATATAGAACAGGTATAATGAACATAGCACCACAGCCTTAATGAGTCATATCTTGAAATTGTTTTTAAAAATAATTCACAATAGAATACATAAGAAATTAGATGAAGGCATAAGTAGTACACAAATGGGATTTAGGAAAGGACTGGGAATACGAGATGCACTGTTTGCAGTAAGTGTTCTTTCGCAGAGATGCTTAGAGATAAATCAGGAAGTATATGCCTGTTTCATTGATTTTAAGAAGGAATTTGACAGAGTACAGCATAATCGGCTTACAGAAATTTTATTAAATAAAAACATAGACGGTAGAGACATTAGAATCATATGTAACCTCTATTGGAACCAAACAGCAAAAGTGAAAGTTGAAAATGAACTGATCGAGGATATCCAGATTATGATGGGGTCCGTCAAGGGTGTACTTTATCACCCTTGTTATTCAATTTATACAGTAAAGCCATCTCAGAATTAGCGCTCGTCGAGGTCAGTGAGGGCCTTATAAAAACAAAACGGTGAGCCATTTAATAACATAAGATATGCTGACGACACCGTCCTTCTGGCAGGAACACTAGAAGAACTGCAACACCTTGCTGAACAACTAAATATATATTGCAACGATTATGGACTAAAAATAAATTTGAAGAAAACCAAGTTCATGGTATTTATAAAAGCACAAAACATCAAAGTTAAGCTAGTCCTAGATAATACAGAAATTGAACAAATATCTTCATACAAATACCTTGGAGCATGGGGTTGAAGCTTGGATACTTAAAAAATCCAACATTAAAAACCTAGAAGCATTGAAAATGTTGTGTTACCGACGTATTTTGAAAATATTATGGATGGATCGCAAAACAAACGAACAAGTTCTCGAACAACTAGGAAAACAATGCGAGGTTTTAAATTCCATAAAATATGGTTTTTTACAATCATCTTGGTCAATTGTTTATGTATTTTAATTTAGAAATTTGAAAATGAAATTACTGATTTATTAAATTCTATTTGAACTATTTTTCCTTAAAATCTATAAGAAAGGTTTGATAGGCCAAAAATAATTTTTTTACTTTTTATGATTGTTTAAAAGAAAAACAAAGCAAAATCAATTGTACTTAGAATATACCATATTTTATACCTTTTAAAATGTTTCAAAAACCTGTATAAGATTTCTTCAGCTTTTTTTACTGGCTTAAAAAACCAAAGGCTATTGTTTTGAAATCGTTGTCTTGCGGTATCTTAGCTTTTGTCAAATATCTTGTCGGAAATAAACTACATTCATAAACTAAAACATTTCTTTGACGTTCTTAACAGTGTTAGTTTTTGGTTAGTTACGTTTTATGTCAATTCCAGCTATGGTATACCGATTGACAATTTAATCCTCTTAGTGTACTATTATTATTGCGATATTGTCTTATATATTTTATTAAGTTTTCACTACATGTGCGAGTTTAGCTTCCTAAAATTTTCAATAACTGTGGACAATTACTTAAAATTGAAGGGGTGGATTCCAAAAGGGCTTAAGTAATTTTTTTTACATTTTGAGGTTTTAGTTGGATCTGATTCTAGAGCATCATTTCTAACATTAGAAAAACAATTTATGTCATAACAGGTTAAGTCAAGTATACTATACAGATTACAAATCAGTAATGTTTACACAACACATTACACAAAATGTGTGTTATATTATAAAAAAATATAATATAATAGAAGTATAAAATGAGTTTAGATTTTGTAACAAGTGATTTTTCAGTTTCTGTAAACGACATTACTAGTGCCTAGAAGAGAAAGCATCTTCCAACATCCGGAAGTTAAAAAGCAAGTGGTGGAATATATTAACAACCAAGTTAAACAACTAAAAGAAGAAAATAACATCCAACGAGAAATCAATCAATTCGAAGAAATAATTAAGAAAACTAAACAAGATCTGCTAAAACCAAACAAAGAAACAAAGAAGAAATCTTGGATGACTCCAGAAATCCTTCATTTAATGGAACGCAGAAGGTTAATTAAAGGAAATAAAGATGAGTATAAAAAAATGCAGGCTTACATCAGAAGAAAAATAAGAGAAGCTAAAGAAAAAGAAGCTGTAGAGAAATGTAAAGAAATAGAAAGACTACAAGCCAAGCATGACAATTTTAATGTACACAAAAAGGTAAAAGAAATAACGTACTTTTAAAAGCAACACAAATGAAACTATAGACACCAATGGAAAATTAATCATTGACACCCAAGAGATGAAAGACAGATGGAGAATATATTTGGAGACACTTTTTCAAGATCAAAGAACGGATTGTAGGCATCCATTTTCAGAGAGGATGACGGGCCCGGACATACTTAAATCCGAGGTAGAAGAAGCAATAAAACGGATGAAAAGCAGGAAAGCTGTAGGGCCTGATAATATCGAAGCTGAATTTTTAAAACTCTTGGAGGAAGAAGGAATAATTTGGATCACGGCTGTCTTCAATAAAATTTACAATACAGGAATCATCCCTGATAAATGGCTAGAATCAGAATTCATAGCGATACCTAAAAAACAGGGGGCTAAAAAGTGCGAAGAATATCGAACAATCAGCCTAATGAGCCACATGTTGAAACTGTTTCTTAGAGTCATCCATGGAAGAATTTATAAGAAGTGCGAGGAACAAATATCGGACAGACAGTTCGGCTTCATTAACGCAGTGGGTACCAGAGAGGCACTTTTTGGAGTACAGGTACTGATTCAAAGATGCAGGGACGTTAACTGCGACGTATACGCGTGCTTGATCGACTACGAAAAGGCATTTGACAGAGTTCAACATCAAAAGATGATAAAAATTTTAAAAGAGGCAGACTTGGATGACAAAGACCTCAGAATAATTTCAGAACTCTACTGGAATCAGACCGCATACATGAAAATTAACGGAGAAGAAACAGATCACATAAAAATACTACGTGGAGTTAGACAGGGATGTATCCTATCGCCGTTGATATTTAATATGTACTCAGAGAAAATTTTTAACGAGGCTCTTTACGGAATAGACGAAGGCATCCTTCTAAATGGTGAAAGAGTAAACAATGTTAGATATGCCGACGACACCATGGTGATAGCAGATAGTTTAGAGGGACTTCAGAGGCTAATGGACAGAATAAACGAGTACAGTCAACAGTACGGACTAAACATTAATACCCACAAAACGAAACAAATGATTATCAGCAAGGAGAATATAAATGGGGCTCATATATACATTAATGGGACGCAGATAGAGCGAGTAAAACAGTATTGTTACCTGGGAACTATTATTAACGAACAGTGGAGCAATTTACAGGAAATAAAGTGCCGCATAGGAAAGGCAAGAACGGTCTTTAACAAAATGAGCGCCATCTTCAAAAGTCACAACATATCCCTTGATACAAAAATGAGACATTTGAGATGCTATGTTTTCTCTGTGTTGTTGTACGGGGCGGAGGCATGGACGCTTACAGACGCCACTATTAAAAAACTTGAAGCATTTGAGATGTGGCTTTATAGAAGAATGCTGAGAATATCATGGACAGCAAGGATCACGAACAAGGAAGTTCTAGGAAAAATGAAGAAGGAACCAGAGATTGTGTTTACGATCAAACGCATAAAATTGCAATATCTGGGACACGTTATGAGAAATCAGCACCGTTACTCCCTGCTACAGTCTATATTGCAAGGTAAAGTCAAAGGTAAGCGAGGACCCGGTAGAAGGAGAATATCATGGCTGCGGAATTTAAGAACATGGTTTAAGAAAACCTCAACGGAGCTGTTTCGAGCCGCAGCGAGCAAGGTTATGATTGCCAATATGATTTCCAACATCCGAAACGGATAGGAACTAGAAGAAGAAGAAGAAGAAGAGAAAGCGAGAGAAAAATACAGACCTGTGGGAAAAAAATCTCAAGAAATTCGCAAGAAATAGTAAAGAAGCTCATCCAGATCCTCGCATTGTTTGTGCTCATAAAATGATGTTTGTAAGGCATATCTATTGACTCCTGAAGAAGTAAGTAACTTTTACGATAAAATATACTCACATAAGACTGCTGCTGATCACTTCGTATTCAAATACCTTCTCAATCAAGAGTCTAAGCAACATAGGCCTAGTAATAAAACAAATCTACGATCTCGATTAGTTACAAAATACTTCATACGATAGATAAATAGTTTTGTATTAAGTGTGTGTAATTCCACATTCCTGTCCATATTTTCATCAAAAAGATTGAATCGATTAGCTAAAGCTTTAAAAGAGTCAGGAGAATGTCCTCATGAAAAGCGAGGTGGAGCTAGGATAAAACCCAAAGATTCAAGTACAGCTCAATCAATGATTGATTTCATAAAATCATTAAAGTGCTGTGAAAGTCATTATGGCCGGGGTAAGAGCGCCCACGGTTACCTGAGCCCTGAGTTATCTATTAAAAAATTGTGGCGTATTTGGACTCAAAAAGAACAGAAGAAGTCACTTGCATCTCACTCAAAGTTCTTCAAGATCTTTCAGACGAAATTCAATCTAAGTTTTGGCAATCCAAAGACAGATGTTTGTTCATTTTGTGATCCAACAAAAAGTGAAATAAATTTATGCAAAGACCTTCAAGAAAAAGCTTCCTTATTACTAAGTACAGATTGCACAAGTTACGAGCTAAGAAATTTTATGAACTGCTTAAAAGAACAGAAGCTAATGTAGTTAAGGTATCTTTTGACATGGAACAAAACCATCCTCTTCCAAAACTAAGAGTTCTTCTTCTTCTTCTTCTTTTTTATTAGCAAAATGCTTGTTTAATGTCGATTAATGCCTCTATTGGAGGTTATCACTCCATCTTTTGCGTGGTCGCCCGATACTTCTTCTACCTTTTGGTGATTTGTCCCTCGCTATTCTGACTAATCGGGTCTCTTCCATTCTGTTTATGTGTTCGTTCCATTCCTTTTTTCTGTTCAGTGTCCACTCATTTATTTCTGGTATATTGCATTTTCTTCTGATCTCTTCACTCCTCATTCGATCCCTCAGTGTGTTTCCTGTAATTCTCCTCAGTAAACGCATCTCCGCTGTTTCTAGTAGTTGCTGAGTTTTGGAGGTATCCGGTCTTGTCTCTGAAGTGTATGTCATTATTGGTCTTATTGTTGCTTTGTAGATTCTTGATTTCACGTCGGTATTAATGTGGGGATTGCGCCATATCGTGTTATTAAGACAACCTGCTATTTTATTAGCCTTTTGTACTTGATTTTTCACTTCCTTCTCCACATCTCCGTAGCTAGACAGTGTAATTCCTAGGTAATTTGTCTCCATTACTTGCTCAATGCTGATACCGTCGATTTCCAGTTTACATCTAATTGGTTCTTTACTGATTACAATTGTTTTAGTTTTCTGTGTAGAGATCACCATATTAAAGTCCTTTGCCCTTGTGTTGAATCTATGGGTTAGTCTTTGTAGATCGTCTTCATTGGATGCAATTAGGGCCGCATCATCTGCATAGCAGACTATTCTGATTTCTTTGTTCCCCATTTTGTATCCTCTTCCTTTATTAATAGTATTGATGATTTCATCCATGATTAGATTGAATAGCGTTGGACTAAGCGAGTCTCCTTGTCTTATTCCATTGCTCATATCTATTGGATCTGTAAGCTGGTCATCTATTCTGACTTCCATATTGTTGTTCTGGTAAATGTTTTCTATTGTTTTTATAACATTTAGTGGAATTTCTCTATCGTAAAGAAGGTGAATTACATCTTTAAGCTTTACTTTATCGAACGCTTTCTTCAGGTCTATTAGACATATAAAACTAAGAGTTGGTGAGGTATTTTATTCTCGAAAAATTTGGGTTTATAACCTTACTTTTGTATTGATGGAAGATACACAACGCTTGCTGAGAACATTAGTGACGTAACTCAAAAAATACCAATTTTGACTTAACCTATTAGACATATTCCTAATATTGAACTTGATATTATGCTTTAATGACGGAAGTATAATTCTACTATAAATCACTTGATGGCGCTATACGTCAGTAATATTCTGTGACTTTTAGTTCCACTTCTGCATGCATTAGTGGCGCAACTCAGTGTACGCTGGACAGTGGCGAGAGTTTGAGCATAAGCTTAGATACTTAGTGACGAACCTTGACTTACGTCAGTAGTGCAATAACTTGAGGCATTATTTTTCAACCTATGGAAGACGAGTTCGTGCTTTACGTCAGTAGTGCATGATAAACAAATCAGTTAATACTAATATACCGTTGACTTAAACTAGTTAATCATTGGTGTCAATTGCTTATAAACATTAAATTTGTGCCAATTTGTCTCAAAAATGAGTACGAGGGGAGAGAAGATGCTCTTAGCATCAGGAATAAAGTGAGTATAATATGCTTATTATTCGTGTTTTTAAAACTTTCATTAATACAAGAAGTAACAATTTGGATTTTTTCTTTACCATCAATCACTATAAAACTTTTATACATCCATTGTACTTTCACGGTATTTTATTAAAGAGAGAGAAAGTAGTTATTTGACAGTTTTTGGGAATTGGCTGATTTACACAGTCAAAGGTCGTATGTACTGAACTGCATGCGTCCTATTCAGAAAAAATATATTAAAGTAGATGCTACTAACACGAGGCCGCGAGGACTAAATAAAGCTTACTACTTTACAAAAGAAGACGATCCTCGTCAAGTTTGTCAAAAATATTTTATATCTACATTAGGGATCACTGAAAGATTCATTAGAACTACAGCTTCAAAACGGCAAGACGGATTTTTGGAAAGTGAAAAGAGGGGTAAAACAGGCAAAAATAAGGTACCCGAAGAAATAAAAAAAGGTATGCATGAACACTTATCGTCAATACCTGCAGTAGAGAGTCATTACACAAGAGCGAATACTCAGAAAAAGTATATCGATGGAGGCAAGACAGTGATGAAGGCAAGACAGCGATGGATCTGTACCGTGATTATGTTCAGTGGTGTAATGATAGTGGGAAAAATCATGGAAAGTTGTCTATGTACAGGCATATCTTCAATTATGATTTTAACATGTCATTTCATACACCAAAGAAAGACCAGTGCCTTACATGTACAACTTATGAGAACTCTGACCTGGATGGTAAAAATGCCCTTAAAAATGATTACGAATCTCATATTCTAGAAAAGAACTTGAGCAGACAAGAAAAAAATGCAGACAAAAGCAATATTACCAACTTATTCCACGTAGCTTGTTTCGATTTACAAGCAGCTCTACCACTTCCTAAAGGTGACGTTTCAGCCTTTTATTATAAGTCTCGTTTAAATTGCTACAATTTTACAGTTTGTAGCCTTCAACAAAAAGGACTTGGTCCTGTAGAGTGCTATATTTGGCATGAAGGAGAAGGGAATCGTGGATCCATTGAAATAGGTTCTTGCCTACTTAAATATTTAAGAAAAACGGCTAATGGAGCTGACTCTGAAAATTTGGAAGTAGTCTTCTTTTCAGATAACTGTGGAGGACAAGGCAAAAATAAATTTGTTGTAACCACCTTTTTGTATGCAGTTACTAATTTCAAAATAAAAAGTATTATCCATAAATTTTTTGAAGTGGGACATGGTCAAAACGAAGGTGACAGTAGTCACTCCATAATCGAAAAAAACATCAAACGAGCTTTGAAATCGGGCCCCATTTTCCTACCAGCTCAATACTCAGCAATAATAAGTACTGCTAGTAAAACAGGAAGTATGTTTAAAATCAATGAAATGGCTCATAATGAGTTTGTTGACTTAAAAAAAATGACATCCGATTGTACTAATCAGCCATTTAATGTAAATATTAATGGTGAAAAGTTTAACTTTATGATATAGTTATGATTAAAGTCGACAAAATTATCCAGATCGTTATAAAACTTATACAGCACAGAATTTAAAAGTTATAATCAGAAATAAAAACAAGGAGCGGAATAACTCAACTACTACAAAATTATGATCTATCCCCAGCATATTTGGATACTGTTAAAATTAATAAGAAAAAGTATGATGACCTACAATCTCTCGTCCAAAATAAATCTATACCACCTATACATGCTCCTTTCTTCAATGCATTGAATTATAAGGTCGCAGAATAATATTCCGTTGGAAAAATTCTCTCTTTATCTGATGCATTTCGACTCTATGGAATATTTTTGATTTTAAGGCTTGAATGTTTATACTTAAGTTTTTAAATAAAAATTAGATCAAATATCTTGGTTTTATTTATAATGGTATTTATAACGACCACCTGTCAAAACTGGCCACCTGTACTAGCCGGCAAGTTACAAAGTTCCCCAAGCCAAAATTTGTGGACTACAAAACCTGGTATTAGCGGCCACCTTTTTATATCGGCCAATAGTTCTGTCATTTTTAGTGACCGTTATTGACAGGCGTTACTGTATTAGCATGTTTTTAATAAATTTATCCAAATTAATAAAATAATACGTCACTAATACCGCACAAAATCTTAAAAGTTCCACGTACTTGAATGCATTAATGACGCAACTTGAAAAAAAATTGTCAAAATACCCCTGTCATCAGTTAAACGACTGTATTATGTGAACTGTTAGCTTACCTAGATGAATAAAATCGAAAATACGTCAATAAGTCAGTCAGCTACCGAGCAATCAAAGATTGCATTTCCCCCAAAACTTTAAACGCACTTTACTACAAACTACGTTTTTGAGGTTACGTCACTAATGTTCTCAGCAAGCGACAAGATTCTACGAATACTTTTGTGTGGTCATGGACTGAAAACTGGAGTGGGCGAGGCTACAATAAAGTATTTTCAGCTCTGTATAACTTTTTCGGGATTTTGGAAGACAAGTTTAAAAATGTTTTAGCGAAATCATTGACACTGTTTTGGGTTTCCTACTTAGTTATGTGCAGACCTCCAGAGCGTTTAGTGATATTCAGCATTGCTTTCCAATCATGAAAGGCATGGAGGCATATAGCTATATGCCTCCTGATAGAGTATTTGGACGTTTTGAAAAAATATTTAGAAGAAAAGAAACAATAGTTGAACCAGAGGAGTGCTACGAAGTGTTTGATTCTTCAGCTACATTTATAGTTTTAGGAAAAGACTGGGAACTTTTTGATTTCATGGATGCTGCAAAATGAGTTTTATTGAAAAAGCTCCGTTTTTTGATTCGTGAACAACGAGTTTTTTTATTTTCAAATAAAATCATTGAAGCTAAAAATATCTACTTTGGTGATTCTAGTACTTTTAACGTTATAAAGAAAATTTTTATTTCAAATCCTTTATAAAAGGTATATAATAAAAATCTTTGTTTTTAACAACAAATATTATAGACAACCTGACGGCTTAGCCATGGATAGTGTTTCTCCCCTCTATTAGCTGATGTGTTTATGGATCATTTAGAATCCACACAGATTATGAAAAATCCTGAAATACTCTATTGGTTTTGCTATGTTGACGACTGTTTAGTCTTCATTTCAGGTAACTCCAATTCAGCTGAACTATTACTTTCTAAACTTAATCAAATCCACCCCAATATCAAGTTCACCATGAAACTAGAATCATCCATGTCAATCAATTTTCTTGATCTTACTATTACCAGATTAAATGACCACTTCGACTTCAGTATCTATAGGAAACTCACACATACTGACCATGTAATACCCTTCTCATCTAAATACCCCATGTCTTATAAATATGCAGCTTTTCATAGTTACATCCATTGCCTGGAAACCATTCCACTTTCCCATTTAAACTACAAAAAGAACTTAACATTATCAGACAAATAGCAGTCAATAACGGTTATGATCACATCATCAATAAACTCATCCATGAAAGAGAATTTTGTTGAAAACAGTTAGTTTTGAATTTCGAGTTAGTTTGAGTCCGAAAATATAATTGTACGCGGAAATAAAAATAAATAAATATTGTGTAATTAATTAGTGAATATTTTAATAAAGACTTTAATAAATTTGTAAGTGTTATAAATAGAAACTTTAATAATAAATAAAGACAATAAATTAGATTAATAAAAATACTACAGGATTATAAGAAAATGGTGCAATTTGCTGGGAGTGTACATTACAGTGAAGTTTATGCCATTAGTAAATCATGTAAGTGAAAAGAAGGAAAAAGATGTGGAAAACCTTCTCAAATTTATTTTTATTTGAAAGATTTTTCAACTTTCATTTTAAAATTTTGACAAAAATGTAAATAATTGATTTTGATGAATAAAAAAAATCTTAATTATGTACTTAGATAGTTATTAAACCTTTGCCGACATCTTAAAAACAAGCAAAACAAACAAGATTATTAATAAACTTACAAATGAATAACTATATGAAGTTATATCGCACATGAATTTTCCAAAAGTGGTAAGTCACTGATTTAAGGTCGTTTTGAAAAAAAAAACAAGTGTTTAACTTCTTAAAAGCCATGATTTGGTGTCCAAATGTTACTTTCAATTATTGTCTTAAAACAAGAATTTGAACCTGCAAATTACATGACTGATTTTATTCCAAATTAACATTTAATTATATTCTTAAACATAGAAAAAATTCGTTCCTGAAATATTTACTTTTTTTACTTAAGACCTTTTGGAATCCACCTCTTCAATGACCGTCTACAATTGTTTGACGTTTCGCTTTCATATCGTAACCCAAAACTTCAAACAGAAGTTTATATAGCTTTAGTTTATTTTTAACAAAAAATTTGATGAGATACAAAAGACTAATACCAAATTGTCTAGTGAGTTTTTCATGAACATGAAGTAGTGTTTTTTTTATGAAAATCAGTAAAATAAATTTAACTTTTTAATAAAAATTATTTATTCACTATGAAATGTTAAAAGCTTGGAACATACATTAAATTCCAACAGCGAAAAAATTCGAGCAGCAGCTAGTTGTAATTTTTAGTTCGAGATTGTTGCTGACATTCATTTTTTAAATTTCGTTAAAAGTTCTTACTTCATACTAATTTAAATTAACGTCTGATTTGAACTGTATAACTACTTTTTGATACATCGAATATGAATTAGTGATAATAATCAATATTTTCACTAGCAGAAACTTATAATTGACGAAAAAGAGAAGTTCATAATAGTTGAACATTTCCTTCGTCAACCGTTGGAATGAAGTGTAACTTTATATTTGTTTTTTAAAAGTTATTTTTCCGATATAGTATGCACTTAACTTCTCAAATTTTCAAAGTATTATCCAAATTAGCTCTTTATGTGATATTTTTGTTTGTTTTTTTTTCATTGGATATAATTTATATCTATAGGACAATATAAAAGGTTGTCCAAAGTAGCTTTTTAATTGGTACAATTTTGTTGTTTTCATAGGATACATTTTACAATGAGGACAAACCGATTCAGGTAGTTTATAATTAGTGTCCGATCATATGCTCGCAAAATTTTGACTTTCAGCCAATTTATTTTATCTGTCAGTACATTGACAGTAATTCTTTAGTACAATTGAAGCAATATCATTAGAACGGGATACAGTTTGTGGAATCGTGATATAGAACATGATGAACTGACATTTAATGGTAAGTTGTTTTGTTCGTTCTCGCTGTGGGGACCTTGGAAACCGTTGTATAAGCGTTTCTCGCTATTTTCGGAGTTTTCCTCTTCTGCTGAGGTTTGCTCAGTATCTTCTACTATGTCTACTCGCTGTGGAATTTCTACTTCTAAAAAAGAAATGTTAAATTAATTCATAGAATCAATCTACAAAGAAAATTGTTTGTTTATTTTAATATAAATAATATCAACATACATAATATCAAGATTCATTTAATGTTTTAGTGAATAAAAAACAGTGTGATCAAATTTATCTAAGATCAATGTTTGAATCTGAAAATATCTGTATGTAAACAAAGTTTGTTGACTATCCGTTGCAAGATATTTCGGATGGAATTCCCCAGATTAAGAGACTGGGCCGATATCAAGCACAAAATGACTGTACTCCCTTACTGCTGTAACGAATAGTCACCCTTAGTCTTTCGTTAAATTAGGTTCAATTTTTAATTCTATCCAAAGTTTAAAGGTACTTTACTAAATGATACAAAGTAGGTGTATTCAGGTATTTCAATTTTAAGTTGTTAATATTTGGTAAATAAAATTTTAAGCATAATTTTGTATACCTATTTAAATTTAATTAGTTAATTGCATTTGCACTGCAAAAAGGCTTAAAAATTAACTTCAACAAAACAAAAGTAATGACAAACACGGAAGACCAAGAGGCAATAAAAATAAAAACAGAAAAAATAGAACAGGTAAATGAGTATATCTATCTAGGACAAGCAATCAGAGCTAATAGAGAAAATCAAACAGCCGAAATATCGAGACGAGTAAGAATGGGATGGGCAGCGTTCGGCAAACTTTCTTACGTTCTAAAAAATCAAACAATCCCTCTATACTTACGAAGCAAGGTATATAACTCCTGTATCATACCGGTGCTCACCTACGGAGCACAGACATGGACATTTACACAGGCCAATTTGGATAGGATAAGGAAGGCACAAAGAGCGATGGAGAGACAAATGTTGGGTGTATCACTTAGAGATAGAAAACGTAACCAGTGGATCAGAACCAGAACAAAGACAGTAGACGCGATAGAACAAGCAGCAAAACTGAAATGGAAATGGGCTGGACACAATGAACGTCTCCAAGACGGACGATGGAACAATGCCATCGGAAAGTGGCGTCCATACAATGCAAAGAGATCAAGAGGCAGACCACAGATGAGGTGGAAAGATGACATCAGGAAACAAGGAGGTCCCACATGGCAGAGAACAGCTCAAGATAGGGAAAGATGGAGAGAACTGGGGGAGACCTATATCCAACAATGGAAGGATAGAGAATAGGTTAAAAAAAAAAATGCATTTGTACTTGGAATTTAGTCACATAAAGCGAGTGTTTAGAAGATATTAGTAAACTTTTTAAAATTTTATTCAGGTAAAAGGATAATGTTTAATTAATATGAAATTATGGCCTAAATGGGCTTCTGTGAGCAGAATGTTTATTTGAAAAGAACTTCATTTTTTTTGTCGTTAATTTAGAACAGAAGTCGGTGTAATAACTATATATATATATATATATATATATATATATATATATATATATATATATATATGAGTGATATAGAAATGATTAGTGACGATGTCCTGTACATTCATACCACTATTTCAGGAAGTGAAGACGAGTCTGAACCTGGAAAACATTCTGGTTATATTCATCTCACACACGATGCAAAGCAAATCGTGCTTAACGTTTACAACGGTAAGTACTCGTTAAAAATACTCTTTAGTTAACCTTCCTAATACCGGATGAATTTTAAAACGACCAGTACCAGGTGGGCGACTTCTCGCCCCAGTAGCTTTGTTCACTTTTAAGCGCAAGGATTCTGGTATTTCATTATTCTTACTATTTTTTAAACTTTTATTGTCTGTATACTTTATTTAGTACCAATTTAACAAATTAAAAATCAAAGACAGAAGACAGTCACATTCAGAAACTCACCAAATAAACAGGTAATTTTAGCAGTTATCAGATATCAGACGTACTTAGGGCTAATTGCACTTTACAAATTCTTAGAGACAATCCCAACTAGAAAGTGATGCTTCAACTGCTAATATGTAAAGAATGCGACTGCACATCATGGCAAGTAATTATTACAGTCATTAGTAACCATTTTCCAGAACTTTCGTCTAAACTGATAAAATCAGATTTGTAGAACGTGAAAACACTCGATACCACGTGGGGCGAATTCTCGCCCCACATACATTTCGCGAAATCCGACGAAAATATTTAATTTTCTGTTCGCGGTATTTTGGGTTTTACTACTTCTTTGTGCTCTTAATACATCAACTACCAATGTCCTAAACCGTCAAAGCGATCGATTAAACTTAATTACAGATATTAATAAAAACGTTTGACCTGGGGCAAAAATTCGCCCACCCGGTATTAGGAAAGTTAATCATTTTTACCGATTAAGGTAAACGTGAGGGATATCACGCGTTTTTAATATCTTTCAAATTATGCATGCTCGCGCGGGGAAGGTTTTGGGAAACGGTAGTACCCACCATTGCCATCAAATGAAGCATGTCCAAGTTAGTGTATACAAGTATAAGAATATGCGGGGCTGCTGGACTGAAGATAATCTTCGTGCTGCTTTCAGGGATGTTGCAGACGGCTCTTCAGTTAGGGGTGCAGTTAAAAAATTTGATATACCGGAAAAAATCTTGAAAAAAAACAAGGAGAGACAGTGACAGCTGTTGCCTGTTGTAATGCAGAGGAAAGTTTTTTACCTCCCTACGTAGTGTTCAAAGATGTATACAAACAACAAGTGTGGCCCGATAATATGCCTAACGGTTCTGAAGTGGTGATGTGAAAAATCAGCCTACATAAATGAAGACCTATTTGAAAACTGGCTGCAAAACGACTTTATTCCAAGGAATGTATCTGATACATGCCTATTACTGCTCGACGAAGACGGATCTCACACTAAATCGCCGGACATATTAGAGATAGCGCTGGAGAATGATGTTTACTTTCTTTGCCTTCCGAGCCACACGACTCAATACCGATCGGTCTTCAAACCGTTGAAGGCCTATTACCGAAGTGCAGCTATCGAATGGGGGAATGCAAATCCTGTAAACAAGATAGAACGCAAGCACTTCGGCCAACTTCTACAGAAAGCCTGGTCACAAGCTGCAACAATATCTAAGCGTTCAGCAGGCTTCCGGGCCTGCGAGGTGTTTCCATTCGCGCCCTCCTCTATTCCTGATTACGCTTATCTACAAGAAACCTTGGAGTCTAACTTTATGAACAAGGATGACAAAAGTGTTAGCTCAGCCTTGGATCCTCAACCCAGTACATTTGGTTCACTCTGACTTAATACTCCAAAGAAGAAGCGTAGTGACGCACATTTTCATAAAACCACAAAAGCAACTCCTATGAAACTTCTACAAATTGTGTCACCAGTACCAAAATGTCATGCTCCTGCCGTAGCGAAAAAGAAACAGCATGCTCAACTTTTAATAGATAAGGAGTATTCCTCCAATGTGTAGAAAGTGTTAACGTCGACGACTACGTATTGGTCGAGTTTCCAGGAAAGAGCAAGCCATTATATTATGTGGGCGTAGTCATTAGCATCAATAATGATGACGTGGAAGTTAACTTTATGAAGAAAGGAAAGATTCAGTTCGTCTTTCCATTAGCTGAACACATCGGTATTGTCAAAATGGAACAAATTAAGAAAATCCTGCCAAAACCTAATGTTTGTCGTGGACACTTCAATTTTGTTGTTAAATTCCCATATCAGTTGTGTAGACAGTTTTATTTCACCTCATTTCATTAAAAGTTGCAAAGTTAATCACTCTGAGTTTTTACTCCTAGTGCGTCATATTACCCCCCTGTTGGGAATATGACGCAAAAGTTGACATTTTTTGGTTTTTAAATTATAGTAATTCTTATTGTAGGATTTCGCTGGAATTTATGCTGTGAGTACCTGATAGTACTAGGTGTTATAAATACTAATCAACATGTTATTATCGGTATTACCGTTTGAGATCTGCCAAAAACCCGAATTGTGCGTACGTTTACGTTAATTAATTCATAAAAAAACATAGAATTCCTTAAAAAGTAAAATTACATATTTTTTCTTAGGTTTTCTTTCGACGATGGTTAAATCAGAAGCGATCAGAAAGATGGTTTTTTTGACACAAGTGCCACGATCCACTGTGTACGAAGACGGTCCAGTGTTGCGAAAAAAAAAAAACGAAAGAATTCTGGTGCCCATCAAATATTAGCGAATTTTCATTTATCAGCTATACGGGAAACAATATATCATATAATATGTGTTCAGTCAATAACTTACCAACTTTAAATAAACTTTTGAGTAAATTAAGAAACAAATATATAATCCCCGAGTGCCATAAAACTACTTTTTGGAGGTTTTTAAAATCTAATGGTTTTGTGTTTAAAACAGTGAATAAACGGCAGGCAATTATGGAATCGAGCCGTTTAATAAAGTGGGGTTCGATTATTTGGAGAGTCTAAGGTCTTTTAGGAGTGAAGGGAAGAACTTGTATTATTTGGATGAAACTTGGTTCGACACCCACGATATAGTTAAAAATGTTGGACCGATGGTAGTAAAAATTGCGTCACCAATGTTACTCCCTCTAGAGAGAAGAGAATTTGTATTTTACATTGTGGGGGAGAATCAGGATGGGTAGAAGATGCTTTATTACTCTCTGCTAAGAGTGTAAGTGATTGTCGCTTAGATTATCATCAAGATATGGACAGTACTTTGTTTGAAAAGTGGTTTGAGCAGCAATTACTACCTAAATTAAAAAGAAATAGCGTTATTATTTTAAATAATGCTCCGTATCATTGTAGACTAAAGAGTAAAATTCCAAACACTAATTCAAACAAAGCTGAAATTCAAGAATTTTTATCAAAAAATGAAATATATTTTATGGATTTTTACACAAAAAACAACTTGTAGAAGCTAGGCTAGCTCAGAATTATGGGCATAAAGTACTAAGATTACCTTTTCACTATTGTGTATTGAATCCAATAGAATTGGTTGTGCTCTGAATTAAAAAGTAGTGTGAGGAAAATAATAATTCTCCTAAATCATTTCCGACTCTTGTAAATTTAATTAAGACCGAATGTAATAATATTACAGCAGATAATTGGAAAAAAATGTATAGAATTGGAAAGAATGTATGTCAAAAAACTAGAAGAAAAATACTTACATTATAAATAGAGTAGTTATAGATGGAAACGATAGCGATGACAGTGATACCGATTTAAATGTAGACGATAGTTAAGTTTAAAATTATTTTTTTGTAATTTTTTTCACAATGTTAAATATATATTTTAATATAAAAGTATTACTTATAACGTGGCAGGTAGCACTCTTCTACAATCCCAGTAGAAGACAGGCTGCTACAGGGATTAGTGACCCTGCCTTATGCTAGTTTCTGGTTCTCCCTCCTTCCTTACCCGAGGGGGTCAGCTCCTCATACCTTTTTCGTATCTCTCCCCTTTTAAAACTCCCACCTTCATCCTACCCTCTACCAACTCGCACTGGCCAGCGCGGTAGAGTATGGCTAAAATCTAAGCATGCTTGACACGACAAAAACATGGCCCTCAGTCCCCGGCAGTGAGCTGATCCTTGGTCAAGGTAGCGATCAAGAAAGACAGCAAATAGAGGGTGCAAAGAATCCCCGGGTCAGATCAGGCTACCACGGACGACGACAAATGTATATCGCTACGTACAATGTAAGAACACTGTCACCTGAAGAAAAATTACTGGAATTAGAAGAAGAGTTAAAACACATAAAATGGGACTTTATGGGTCTCTTTGAAGTAAGACGTGAAGAAAAAGCCTGTATAACTCTTAAATCAGGGCATCAACTTTTCTATATGGGAAACAAAGAAAAAATAGGAAGAGTTGGACTTCTTATACATAAGAGACACACTAAAAATATCTAACAACTTAAAGATATCAACCCAAGAATAATACTCTGCATACTGAAGCTTAATAAAAAAAACAGCCTTAAAATAATTCAAGCCTATGCACCTACATCTACACTAAGTTGGGATGTAAACTGGACGGGACCGAAGTTGCAATAGGTCCCTACGGATTCGGAAAAAGAAATGAAAGAGGCGAAATGTTTTTGGGTTTCTTGGTACGAAATGGCCTCTTTGCAATGAATAGCTTTTTCAAAAAAAGTTCCCAAAGAAAATGGACCTGGGCAAGTCCAGATGGAGTCACCAAAAATGAAATTGATTTTGTCTTAACCAACAACAAAGACATGATCCATGATGTAACAGTTCTTAATAGCTGTTCAGTGGGAAGTGATCATAGAATGGTAAGAGCGAAGATCGTGCTAAATCTCCAAAAACAAAGATACAAAATGAAAGAACAAAAACACACCCAATAGAATGGAATCCAATCGAAAACACCATGTCCTTCGAAGAGGAAATTCTGAGATGTCTAGAGACAACAAATATAGACGTTATGGATGTCGAAACCTTAAATGATAACTTAATAAAAGCTATTAAGAACGCAGAGAAAAAGTGCAATACAAATTCTAGGAGAGATAAGGAGGAAAAAATCAGTCAAGAAACAAAAAGACTTATGGAGGCACAAAGAGAACTTAAGAACAAAAACGATACGAATGCACGCGTACTACAACAACTTAATAAAGATATTAATAAAGCAGTGAGAAAGGACGTACGACAATATAACACAAAAAAGATTACAACGGTTGTCGAGAAAAATAAAAGTTTAAAGGTGCTGAAGAGATGTCAAGCTCTAGTAAGAAGAATATTGTTAAGCTCGCAGATCGAAATGGAAAAGTGGTAACAGATAAAGATAAGATAATTAAGGTAGTTGAAGAATTTTACACAGAATTATATAGAGAAAGGGGTAAGAAAGACGGCACCAAGTTGAGAAAAGTCAGAATGTGGGTTCAGAGGATATCCCAGAAATAACAATCGAAGAAGTCTCAAAGTCATTAAATCGAATGAAAAACAATAAAGCAGCTGGTGATGACCAAATCGTTATTGAGGCAGTTAAAGCAGTAGGAAAGACAGTATTGAAAGCATTGACACAATTATATAACTTATGCCTTTCAAAAGAGGTTACACCATCTCAGTGGAATAAAGCTGTTATAGTAGTCATGCACAAAAAGGGAGATATAACAGAGCTAAAGAACTATAGACCTATTAGCTTGTTATCTCACGTTTATAAGTTGTTTATGAAGATAATAACTAATAGGTTGACATCAAAACTAGACTTCTATCAACCTTGCGAGCAAGCAGGATTTAGAGCTGGATACGGTACAATGATCATTCAAACCATTAAGTCGTTGATTGAAAAAACCATTGAATATAATAGACCCCTGATACTTGTCTTTGTCGAATTTGAAAAAGCATTTGATACGGTCAATCAAAGTGAAATGCTCCAAGCTCTAACACAATGTAGAATAGATCACCGATACATATCTCTCATCAGATACATCTATCAACATGCTACAGCCTGTGTAAGACTTAATGAAGATACTGGGACTTTTCGTATTGAAAGAGGCGTTCGGCAAGGAGACAACATGTCTCCTAAATTATTTACAACTTTGCTAGAATACGCTTGTAAAACAATAGATTGGAACGAAAAGGGCATCAATGTAGATGGAAAATGTTTAAATAACCTTAAATTTGCAGATGATATCGTTCTTATTGCAGACAGCTTTGATCAGGCACAGATAATGCTCCAAGAACTCCATACTGCCACAAAAAGAGTTGGTCTTAAAATAAATTTTTCAAAAACACAATTTATGACAAATTTAGTCCACAACAAAAACATCTCAGTAGAAGACAAAGATATTGAGCCAGTTGACTCCTATAAATACTTGGGCCATGAGATCAGAATAAGTCGAGACAACCAAACAATCGAGCTGAAAAGAAGAATAAACCTCGCTTGGGCTGCATTTGGAAAGATGAAGGATATTTTTAGGTCTAAGATTCCAATGTGTCTGAAAAGAAAAGTATTTAATCAATGTATTTTGCCAGTGATGACCTACGGCGCAGAAACCCTAACGCTCACAAGAACAACAGTGAGTAAACTACAAGTTGCGGAAAGAGCAATGGAGAGAATTATGTTAGGGATTTCTCTACGTGATAGAATACCCAATGCTACTATACGCAAAAGATCAGGAGTAGCAGACGTTATTGAAAGGATAACAACACTAAAGTGGAACTGGGCAGGTCATGTAGCAAGATCAGTTGATGACCGGTGGACAAAAAGAATTTTGGAATGGAGACCCCGAATACAAAAGAGTGACTACAAATTGGATTCAGATGTCGCAAAATCGGACTAAGTGGAAAAGCATGCGAGAGGCCTATGTTCAGCAGTGGACGTTAGAGGCTAGTAGATGATGATGATGATTACTTATATGTACTTTTCTTTTACTTTGTGGGATTGCCGTAATTTTGAAAAAATGTATCAGTATATAAGTCTGACCCTGTATACAACTATACCTAGGGGATTAAATCGGAAATATCTTGCAACGAACGGTACATTTATATTTAAGCATTTATTGTCAATCGAAAAACGGCCATCATTTTTCGGAGATAAGTCTAGATAAGTTGAGATATCGAAACAAGTTCTTCAGGTGTACAGGACCGCACTTACCGAAAATTTAAATTATTGCGTGTAAATAATAGATAAAAAAAACAAGGAGATCAAGTCCCTAATCCTCCTCCGAACCTTCCTATACCTAGTAACCCAACCAAATACAATACTCAATTCAATCAAACGCATCAATTACAACAAAAAATCACACATTATACAAATTCCTCGATAAACAGCAAGCCATCTTCTTCTATTGGCTATTGACAACGTAAAAATTGGAGATTATCTAATAGTTCTGGGCAATATTGTAAATCTTAAAGATATTATTTTTGCGTTACGAATTTCGCAAAATAGAATGTATGCATTTACTTTTTTTCAAAAGAACTAGTAGATAACTTAAAAAAAAATGGTTAAATTAAAGTCAACAATCAAATTCTCTCTGCCGCAAACTAATCACTCCAAGTTAAAAAGAATTGTTTTATCCAATGTATATCCCAGCATACCACATTCTATCTTAAAAGAATTGATGATTAAGTTAAGCCTAAATCTATTATCTCCTATCAACTTTTTTAAAATACATGCCTCTCGCCCAGAATTAAGTCATTCTCAGTTTTCAAATAATGCAACATTACTAGCTTCTTTTATCATAAATTTCGACAATACATTATACAGAATTTTCTTAGCTTCTTCTTATGGTGCCCTATACAATTAGTGGATGTTGGCGACAATTCTGGCATACTCCTCTCGATCTTGTGTGGCTCTAAAGAGTGCTTGGGCATCGAGGTTCGTCCAATCCCTTATGATTTTAAGCCATGACTATTTTTTTCTTCCAATGCCCCGTTTTCCTTCTATCTTGCCTTCCATGATAAGCTTTAAGAACTGATACATGGAATTTCGAAATATATGACCCAGATAAACAGTGTTTCTTCTTTTTATTATTGGCAGCAATTCTCGTTCTCTGCCCATTCGATTTAATACTCCGACATTTAACCGTAAAATAGTTTCGAAACACATAGTTTCAGATTTCCGCTTTAATCTGTGCTTTCTAAAAATTGCAAAGCTAAACAGACGTTGATAAAGGTGTTCAAAGAGAAGTGGGGAATCTAAAATTTGCATTCCACGACACGTGTTTTCAACTAAGCAGAAATCCTTAGCGAATTGGTTTCTAGTACTCGTACAGAGTAGATCCGAATAAAGTGAAAAGACAGCAAATATTTGATTTCACGCAAACAGCGCCTTTGTATCTGTTGATACGTATTTCGACCTAATAGGTCTCATCAGAACAGTTATTTAAAGGTGTTCTCCTTTGAACAACTGTTCTGATGAGACCTATTAGGTCGAAATACATATCAACAGATACAAAGGCGATGTTTGCGTGAAATCAAATATTTGCTGTCTTTTCACTTCGACATTTGTTGTGTGATCTGACCAGAAAATTTTAAGTACTGTTCTAAATACCTACATTTCAAAGGCCTCCATTTGCTTCATCACATTGGTCTTTATGGTACAGGTTTCTACACCATATAGCAGTATGGAGTAAATGTAATATTTTACAAAGCGATATTAAAGCCTTAAGTTAAGGCTGATGTTGCTTAGCAAGGTTCTCATATTAGTAAATCTGCTTTCTGGCTTGCTGAATCCTGCTACGTATCTCTATGTCTGGATCTAGATTTTCAGTTATCCAACTACCGAGATATCTGAATTTGGGGACCTTTTGGATGTTCTTATTGTTTATTATCATATTTAATTGCATATGTCGTGTTCTACTAACCACCGTTACCTTCGTTTTGTCTATATTAATCTTCAAGCCCAGTCGTTCTCCAGTGTTTTTCCTATCTATTAGTCGTTGTAGCGCTTATTAGCAATCCACTATTATGACTGTATTATCAGGATAACGAAGATTGCTAATAGTCGATCCGTTGATTTTGATTCCATCTTCAGTTTTACGTAAGACTCTATCGAGAATCGTTTCAAAGTAAAAATTAAAAAGGAGGGGTGACGGAACACAACTCTGTCGTACACATTTTATTAGCAACCGACAAATTTGAATGTATTTCTTGTAAACAATTAGCTCACTTAGCTGCAGTATACCCACTTCTACCACATAACGAGCTAACTTCAATAGAGAATTTCACCCAATGCAGAATATGAACGAGAATATGGATTCGATGAAAACATCTGAAACGTTAGCCCAAAAAACTCCAACGATTTCCATTAAACGAGAAATGTCAGAATTTATACCGCTGCATGAAGACCTACAAAAGCAACCCACATTTCAAAAACCCAAACCAAAAAAGTTAAACCTGAAAAAATCTATTGACGATTAAATAAAACCATTACAAGAAATGATCGAAGACAAAATTTTTTTTTACAAATTTTACACTGAACTATAATCAGACTTCATAAATTCCTTTGAATCAGCTCCACACAACTCGGACATACTGGATCTTCTTAAAACCTATACAAACAATGTACCATGTTTTCTTAATGATCTGGACACTATGTACTCTCAAAATTTATAAAGGTTGAAAACAAAAACGACAAATTTTAAAAGGAAATTACACTAACAACTCTATCAACCCAGAACACCTGATACAATAGACAGCGAACTCTTATCCTCTTAAGATTAATCAATACTCTCAAATACTTAACATTCAGGTCTATAATACCTTGAAAATCTTCTTAGGTACCACACCCGTTGCGAAATGTTACCGAAGTTAGTTGCTCAACAGACGTCATCAGTTATTTGCCTTCAAGAAACTTATTTAAAAGGTTTTTACCATGCTCGATTAAAATGTTTTAAGTGCTTTTATTAAAATAAGACCAATAGAGATAAAGCAAGTGATGGAGTAACAATCTATATCAACCAAATGTACGAAGCAGAATTAATACCTTTAAATATATCCTTAGAAGCTGTTACAACCACTATTAATAGTGATATAAAAATCTTAATATGTCACATTTACATTCCACCAAGTGAAAATTATTCAATCGCCGGAATTGGGGAACTACTTCAACATAGGGGATTTTAATACTCATAGATCCTACTGGGGATCCAAATTTCGATCATTATCCTGTCATTGTTCGTGTGGTGAGCGCAGCACTCAGTTGGAATTATTTTTAAGGCTACAAAAGTATCCAGAAAACAACCGGCATTCAGAATCAGTGTAATCTCTGATGGTAATATGTAGGAGGCACTTACGTCTTACGAGTAAAAACAATGCCGGCAAGCATAAATACCCCACAACTAAATATTTAATTCTGGTCCGGTCATAAGCTGATCGGACCGCTCAGTACGCGAACAACCGTGGAAAAAATTTGTTGTGTTTTAGTCGTGCTGTTTTAACGTTACTGCGGAGATATAATTGTACTACCTGCGATTTTTATTATGAATCCAGCCCAAGAAAGACAACTTTTGGCGTGGTTAGAAAAAATTTAAGCAGAAGAGAATGACAATAAACCTGGTTTACAAGATGAAGGAGTCAGTGATATAGAACAGTGTGAAAATTTAGGTCATAATACAGACTCCGATCCGTAAAGGTGATCCAGTTTATCTTGGAAAAGATGGTATAACAAAATGGGCTATTCATGCAGAGCAAGAACTAGTCGAACACGTAGGCGCTACATAGTTACTCTGTTGCGCCTATGTAAACACATACCAAAAACAAATAACAAAAACAAATAGCAAAAAATATGTTAACACGAATGGAATGCTGGAAATTGTTTTTCTCAGACGAAATGATAAACGAAATTGTGCAACATAAAAATACGTATTTAGTAAAAATGCGCAACCAGTTTTCTCGTAAAAGGGATGCAGTATGTATCAATAGTGATGAAATTAAAGCACTATTTGGTTTGTTGTACTTAGCTGGTACTTTCAAAGCTTCTCATGCAAATTTGGACGATCTTTGGGCTACAAATGGAACAGCTCCTGAATATTTTGGGACAGTTATATCAAAGAAGCGATTCTATATCCTCATTCGTGCACTACGCTTTGACGATATCCAGTCCAGAGCAGAACGACGAAAGCATAACACACTTGCACCCATTAGAAAAGTTTTCGACGAGTTTTTGGAAAAGTGCATGGCTTGCTATACAGTTGGAATGGATTGCTACGTCAATATATAAGTAGCTTTCGTCAATATATATCCAGTAAGCCGGCAAAATATGGAATAAAAATGTTCGCATTTGTTGATTCGCGAACTTTTTATACAGCAAAGTTGGAAATATATACCGGGAAGCAGCCAAAAGGCATCTTTGAGATAGATAATAGTCCAAGCAGTGTAGTTAAACGCATGATACAACCAATTGCCCATTATGGACGCGACATTACTTGTGACAAAATGACGAAAAATTGACATTTTTGGGCCTTCAATTGTTAATAAACATTTAAATACTTTTAAATAAAAACCTTTAAATAAACTTTTGGCTAAAATTTAATGTAGCATACCTCAAATAAGTTCAAGCTTTTGTTATTTACGTTAATAATATTGAACTTTTACATTTTACATTAGAATATAGATTTAATACAGTGTAGTCCAACTTCAGGCACACGGGCCGCATGCGGTCCGGGGCTCGTTAAATCGCGGCTCCCGCAAACACATTTCAAAAATATTGCCATTGATAACTTTTACCTGTTCCAACCGTATCTAACTTTTCGTAATCTTAAGAAAGTAGTTAACCTTGAACACCCACTCCCGATGAGCTGGCAGTTAGCTTCAGTTAGCTGCAGGTATCTTGTTGAATTAACAGTGGCGAATAAATTTAATGTTAAATTCAGAATGAGTAGTACCAAAAAAAAACGCAAAATTTTCGAAGAGAATCGTACGTTCCAAGGAAAATGGCAAAATCAATATTTCTTCATCGAATTAAAAGGCAAACCTCAGTGCGTTATTTGTTGTCAAGTACTCGTGGTATCAAAAGAATACAATATTAGTAGGCATTATGAAACTCAGCACAAAACAAAATACCTTAAATATCAAGGTGAAGCTCGCAATACTCTTGTAAAAGAATTTAAAGCTAAGTTAGTTAAATAAAAAAATCTCTTTATTAACAAAACCGACAGCTGTTCAATCATCAAGCTTAGCAGCATCATATGAAGTATGTTTAGAGCTTGTTAAAAGTAAAAAAGCATTTAGAGATGGAGAAATGATCAAGCGGTGTGCCGTTAAAATGGCGCGATCCTTTGGAGATGAAAAGATGGCCAAAAATTTTGACTGTGTTTCAGTTTCCGATCAAACTGTATCTAGAAGAGTTGATGAGCTGAATACTCATGTTTTAAAAAAATGGTCGACATAGTTCGTGATTGTTTGTACTGCTTCTTAGCCCTGGACGAATCTGTTGATATTACTGACAAAAATCAGCTATTAATTTTTGTTAGATACAGTAGTGAAGATTTTTGTGTAACTGAGGAACTTCTAAAACTGCACTACATGGAAGACGGAACCAAAGGTATAAATATATTTGAAGCAGTTAGTGACGCTGCGAAAAATATAGGCGGTTTTCAAAAGTGCTCTTGCGTTTGCACCGACGGAGCAAAAGCAATGACGGGACGCATAACGGGATTGGCTGGACTTTTGCGGGAAAATGGTGTTAACTGTGTTATATTTCATTGCATTATCCATCAAGAGGCTCTCTGCGGAAAGATAATTAAAATCAACGATACTATGAAAACTGTAGTGCAGATAGTAAACAGCTTAAGAGGAGGAAACAGAGATCAGCGACACCGAAAATTCATCTCTTTCTTGGAGGAATTAAATACTGAATATAAGAACGTCCCCCTACATTCAGAGATAGCGCTGGTTGAGTGCAGGTAAAAGCCTCAGAAATTTTTTTTCGTTAAGAAAAGAGATCTTACTGTTTTTTTTAAATGGAAATTGTTATTAACACGGACGTATTTATAACAAAGCTTAAGAACAAAACATTTCTTCATGAATTGGCATTTCTAACAGACATTACCTCTCACTTGAACACATTAAACCTACAACTCCAGGGGAAAAATAAGACAGTATCACAGTTGGTTGGTTAAATTGAGACATTTCGCAAAAAACTTGATCTTTGCGAGAACTGCATGAAAATAAACGACCTCACACATTTTCCTGCGTGTTTCGAAATAAATCAAGAAGAAACCATGGTCGATTTCTCGAGGTTTGCAAAAGTTCTTACAGAAATAAAAAGAGAATTCGATGAAAGGTTTTCGGAATTTGATGCACTAAAATCCGATCTTGAGCTTTTTAACAATCCAATGGAGTCAACATCCAGAACCAATCAGCAGAATACCAATTAGAGCTGTGCGAACTACAGTCCGATTCGTTTTTTCAAGCAAAGAAAAATGAAGACATTAGTACCTTTTGAGAGTTAGTCTCCAAGGATCGTTTTCCTAAACTTCGTAACTTTGCGTTGAAACTATATTCAATGTTTGGTAGTACGTATATATATGTAAAAGTACATTTTCTGCTTTGAAGCATATTAAATCTAAAACACGTAATCGCATGGAAAACGATTCTCTGGAAGCGTGTATTAGACTCACTACGACTAGCATAGATATAGATGTGCAAAAGTTAGTAGAGGATAAACCCTTGCCTCAAATATCCCATTGATTTTTTATTTTATGTTAAATTTTAAACATAACATGTAAATTGTAAACCATAATAAAATACTTGTAAATAATATTTCGTTTGTATATTATTTTTTAAAATAAACTTTTTTTGAACGTGTCGAGTTCTCTGGCTCTTCATAGAAGAATTTAAAGCAAGTAAGACTTTCCGCATCATATCCTCTTAACAGGTTTGGAAAATACCTAATTTTTAATTGAACCGAAATGCGAAAAAAAAAGGAGCCAAGTCAGTAGAGCGAGCAGGTCATCAAAACGGGCCGTGATTGTCAATCCATCTGCCATCAAACATATCTCAAAGATGCTGGAGGCATTTTGAAAAACCGTAAAATAACCCAAAACATTAATTTTGTTTACGTCATTGTCCACTAGTGGTTTTTTTATTAATTTTAATATTAAATTGACTAAACCGATGGCAGTTTTTAAGCAATTTTCTTACAATATCACCAGTTGCATTTGGTCAATTTGGATACTTATCTTTCTGCAAAAACACGGCAAGTCTGTTCAACAATGCTATTACAATCGCTGTTAATATTAAGATTTAAAAAATAATCATTAGTAAATTCTAAATTTGCCATTATTATCAAAACAATATATATAAACGACTAACGTTCAGTCTTATCTGAACAGCCAAAATATTAATACCTATCCACATCATGTCATCTTCATCTACGTCAACTCAACCTAGTTCTGTACCAGACCAACAACCTCTACAACCTGAAAGTTACTCTTCCGTAACCAGACAACCAACTACTAGTGTTTTTCCGTCAAGAAATCAAGCAATCGTATTTGATGCAATAGACAACACTAAAGATGAAGATTATCTTCACAGTTTAAGCCTAATAATTCGACCAATAAATATTATTTTCTGTTCAAGTCTATCCAACAACAGATTATGTATTTACTTAGCAAATGAAAAATTGGTCGATGATTTTATTACCAACCATGGAAAAATCAACATTAATCAACAACTATTATAAGCAGGTCGACTATTCACCCCCAGCCAACGACTAGTACTTTCTAACATATGTCCGTCCATTCCAAACTTAATCTTAGAATCGGAACTGCAAGCACTTGGTGTCAAACTTTTGTCATCCCCCTCGTTTTTACGGATAGGGACTTCAAGTCCTGAATTCCAGAATATATTAAGCTTCAGGCGGAAAACCTACATATCCCCTTTAACCAACCATACCTTACCCGATTCTTTTGGTATTATCCATGAGGAGAGATCATATCGAATATACTTCATCATCATCATCAGTCGTGCTACAGCTCTAGTTGAGCCTTGACCTTCCCCAGTCTATTTCGCCACTCGTTTCTGTTCATCGCCAACCGTTGCCAATTTGCCGCGCCGATTTTCCTTGCGTTCTCGTCCACACCGTCCCTCCATCTCAGTCGTGGTCTGCCTCTACTCCTATTTCCCACTGGGACCGATAATAGAGTTCGTCTGGGTGGGTAATTTTCATTTGCTCTTGACACATGTCCAGCCCATCTAAGCCTACCTATTTTTATGAAGGATATTACATCTCTACCATTTACTATTTTTTTATACTTCTCGTACAATTCGAAATTATATCGCCTTTCCCAAATACCATTCTCACAGAATGCGCCCATTATTCTTCTTAGTATCTTCCTTTCGAAGACGAGCAGAAGATTTGCGTCTGTTTTGGAGATGGTCCATGTTTCTGACCCATATGTCAGCACTGGTAGGATGAGTGTTCGATATATTATTAGTTTGGTTTTCTGATGTGTCATTATCGTTTGTTATGAGAGAACCCAAATATGTAAACTTATTTACTACCTCAAAATTGTATTGGTCTATACTGAAGTTTTGTTCGGCGTTTCTAGCTCTATCTCTGTTATTTGGAATAGATGCTAACATTTTGGTTTTTTCTTTGTTTATTTTAAGGCCCATATTTTGTGCGGCTGTCAAGAAGGTGGAAGTCATCTCTTTAAGTCCTCGTGTAGTACGTGCGATAAAATCCAGATCGTCAGCGTAAGCCATAAACTGCGTTGATTTATTAAAGATTGTTCCCATATTGTGTAACTCGGCATCTCTTATAGTCTTTTCTAACGCTATATTAAAGAGAAGGCACGCCAGCGCGTCTCCCTGCCGTAACCCTGCATATGTTTCAAACGCTTGTGACATATCGCCTTGTATTTGCACTCTGCAGATCACTTTACTCATAGTTGTTTTTACGAGCCTTATTAATTTATGGGGAATGTTAAGTTCATTCATGGCTTCGTATAATTTACCTCTTAGGACGCTATCATACGCTGACTTAAAGTCCACAAAGAGATGGAACGTGTCAATATTAAATTCATTGGTTTTTTCTAAGATTTGACGTAGCACAAAAATCTGGTCAATTGTTGACCTACCTGGCCTTATCGAATATACTTATCTTTAGATAATCAGACTTGCCAAATATGCAAAAACACCAAGCACTTAGCAAAAGACTGTCCAGAAAATGTATCTGTATTGGGCGAGAAGACTTCTATACCTCACAGTATAGGAGCAGGTCAGAACCCTATTGAAAATAGTAACAATCAGGTGACTAAAGAAGTAACTAGTGCCATCCAACAAAAGCAAACCCAACTGAACGAACAAACTGTGCAACATGAAACACCAAGTACAAAACTCCTAAGTAATCAAATAGAAACAGATTCAGCACCACAAAAACGCACAGTTTCTGAGCGTTCTACACCGTCCCCAACTCCTTCATCAGAACACATCTTTGAAAAACCAAAAAACAAAAAGAAAAAGACTAAATCAAACCAAGAAAAGAAACCAAAAAGACGCTAGAGGAAATGCAGAAACCAACCGAAGAAATATTTAGCGACTAAAATTTCAATTATCCCTTAAACTATGAACAACTAATAGATTTCTTCACAAACTGCACCGGATCTTCGGACCCACTAAGTATTGCAAGAATATATATCAATGAAATTTCTGAAGTCACAGATATTCTGACAAAAATATCATCTAAACTAAATGACAGAAAAATTCAAAGTAGATGCACCCGAATAAAAAATAAAATTCTTCGATAAATTGATCAAAATTTCCATATCGAGGCAGTACGCGATACCTCTATAGACAGATACTAACATAATAATAACATTTAGCAGGTTTAATTCAATGGAATGTAAATGGGTATTACACCCATTTTGAAATGTTGCAAATACTAATCTCAAAATACAGACCAATGATTCCTCTATGATTACAAGAAACTAATTTTAAAAGCAACATTGTACATAACCTAAAAACTTTAATTGTTTCTTTAAAAATCGACAACATGCTAAAATAGCCAGCGGAGGAGTAGCGATATACATAAAGAACGACATTAATAGTATAGAAATACAATTAGAAACAAACTTTGAGTCAATTGCAGTCAGAATCAAAGACGTAACTATCTTTTCCGTATGCAATATATACATTCCCCACAACCAAGAACTTAACCATAACGAAATATCGGACCTATTAGATCAAATACCTACTCCACGACTAATTGTCGAAGACTTTAACGCACATAACCCTTTATGGGGTTCAAAAAAATTAACGAGTCTCGGTAGAAAAATAGAATCCCTTCTGGAAAAATTCAACCTAAATCTACTTAATGAAGGACAAGACACCCGTTTCGACATAAGAAAAGGTAAAGTTTCTGCTATTGACTTATCTATATGCGAACTATCAATGACGCATATGCTTTCATGGGGTGTATTACTGGATCCATACGATAGTGATCACTATCCTATTATAATTCATAACGAAGAATTATCTACAGCTATACAAGAAGTAAAATGGAACTTAAACAATGCGGATTGGAAGAAATTTCAAAACCATATCGAACACAACTTGCATGTTATAAATCATAACATAACATAACATAACAATATCTTTATTTTTAGAAAACAATATACATTCAGTGAACATAAAATTATTTAAAAAAAACAGTGTCACAAACGAAAATATTATTTACTTATTCCTAACCGTTACATATGCAAATAGTCCTCCACAGAATATGGCTCAAGAGCTACCAGTAATTTAAATATTTGATGTTTATACACACTTAATCTTTCCTCCCTTTTAATAGGTTCAGGCAGTTTATTAAACAATTTGATGCAGCAATAAAGAGCGTTTTTTTCTGTTATACTTAACCTGTGTATTGGAATTTTATAATTATATAACCTGGTATTTACTATACTATTGGGCTCAAAGTTCCTAAATAGTATTTTATTTTTATATAGAAACAGTAAGCATTCTTGAATAAATACAGCATAAACTGTTAAAATATTATTACTCCTAAAATGCCCTCTACATGATTCCCTACTTTTTAAGTCAAACATAACTCTGATTATTTTTTTCTGAACCAGAAATACATTATTTATGTCCCTACTGTGTCCAAAATTTATTAGACCATATCTAAATTTTGCTTCAAAATTAGCATGATACACTGTTTTTAATGAGTTACTATTCATGTATTTTTTTAGAACTCTAAAGCTGTAAATCACTTTACTCAAAGACATACATAACTGGTCAACATGTTTATCCCAACATAAAAAACTATCAATATATAATCCTAAAAATTTGGTACTGCTGCTAATATTTAAAGTGTCATTATTTACAATAATACTGTTTGGCATATCTGAATGTGCATAATTTGTCTTAAACAAAAGAAGATCTGTTTTATTTTGATTTAAAACCAACCTATTCATAGAAAACCAGTCTTTAGCTTTCTGGAACTCTAAACTAGCATTAACGCTTAGAACAGACATGTCTTTACCACTGACTAAAATGTTAGTATCATCTGCATAATTTGTTATGCTGGAAGTAGTATTAGCCACTAGACCATGAAGATCATTGATATAGATCACAAACAGTAAAGGACCAATCACACTTCCTTGTGGTACTCCAATATTGATAGTGCTTTCAGATGAGATGCCGATTTCAGTGTTTTTATGTATTTTTACTAAATGTCTCCTATTTGCCAAGTAGGACTTAAACCAGTTCAATGCTGGTCCACGTATACCATATTTCTCCAATTTATCAAATAATATGTCATGCACTAAACAGTCATATGCCTTTGATAGGTCCAAAAAGAGACCCAAAGCCATATGACCAATCTCAGTACATTTCAAAATATCCCAGACAAATTGAAAAATCGCAGTCTGAGTTGATTTTCCCTGTTGATAACCATGCTGATTTGCACTAATAATATGACATTTTGTTAAAAATTCAAACAGTAATGTGAATGACGACGTAGATTTTATTACAAAACTGATAATAGATTCAGCAGATAAAAATATTGGGAAAATTAACTTCGCTTGTAAATTTCATCCAGTTCCTTGATGGAACCATGAATGCAAACAAGCAATACAACAATCCAAAAAAGCGTTTAATAAATTCAAACGACAGAAAATGAACAAAACTCTTTAGAATTCAAACGACTACGAGCTATAGCCAGATATACTATCAAAAAAGCAAAGCGCGAATCTTGAATATTATACGTTTCAACAATTGACAGTTCTACTCCAATGACAACTGTATGGAAAAAAGTAAAAAGAATATCTGATACAAAATTACGTAAGTCGATAAATCTGTTAGAGCAAAATAATGTGATATATAAATCTCAAAAGGAAATATCAAATATACTGGTATTATGTTATGAAAAAAACTCAAGCGATGCAAACTATTCACTAACTTTCTTAAAGAACAAAAGAAACGAAGAAAAATATACCATAGACTATGAAGATCAAAATATCAGGGAAATAAAGTTTCCAATATCGGTGGATGAATTAGAAACCATAATGAAAAACTGTAAGAACTCGTGCCCAGGGCCAGATAATATACTCACTATTTTTCTAAAAAACCTCACCTACCCATCTAAAGAATACTTACTCAGCATGTACAACCTAATTGAAAATACGATTGCTAAAAAGCTAACCACAGGATCACCTGTAGAAAAAAGAAGCAAAGGGCGACCGCGAATTAGGTGGTTAGATGAAGTTGAAACCGACTTACGAATATTAAAAATCAGAAGATGGCAACATGTTGCCAAAAACCGAACAGAATGGCGACGAATCTTACAGCAGGCCAAGATCCACAGAGGATTGTCGAGCCAAAGATGATGATGTACAACTTAATTGTCTCGAAAAATGTATTTCCAGAATCCTGGAGAAATTCAATAATAATTCCTATTCCTAAACAAAGTAAATCAAAATCAGATCCCGAAACATATAGGCCAATATCTCTAACTTATAGTATGGGTAAAATGCTAGAGGAAATAATAAATAACAGACGACTCATACGGTATCTGGAATAAAAGAAACTAATTATACCAGAACAAAGTGGCTTCCGAAAGCGTCGTTCTACTGTAGACAACCTTATTAATGTAGGATCGGAAATACACGAGGCTTTCGCAATTAAAGAACACTGTATTGAAATATTTTTCGACATTAATAAAGCCCACGATTCTTCTTCTTATGGTGCCCTATCCAGGTAGTGGATGTTGGCGACAATTTTGGCTTATTCCCCTCAATCTTGTGTGGCTCTAAAAAGTGCATGGGCATCGAGGTTTGTCCAATCCCTTTTGTTTTTAAGCCAGATAAGCAGTTTTTCTTCTTTTTATTATTGGCAGCAATTCTCGTTCTCTGCCATTCGATTTAATACTTCGATATTTGTTGTGTGATCTGTCCAGGGAATTTTAAGTAGTCTTTTAAAAACCTCCAAAGGCCTCCAATTGGTTCATCACATTGGCCTTTATGGTCCAGATTTCTACACCATATAGCAGTATGGAGTAAATGTAACATTTTACAAAGCGATATCAAAGGGTTAAGTTGAGGATGCTGTTGCTTAGCAAGGTTCCCATATTAGTAAATGCTGTTCTGGCTTGCTCAATCCTGCTACGTATCTCTATGTCTGGATCTAGATCTTCAGTTATACAACTACCGAGATATCTGAACTTGGGAACCTTTTGGATGTTCTTGTTGTTTTCTCTTATATTTAATTGCATATTTCGTGTTCTACTAACCACCATTACCTTCGTCTTGTCTATATTAATTTTCAAATCCAGTCGTTCTCCTTCAGTGTTTATTTTATCTACGATTGAGAATGGAAATATTCAATTTTAAAAACGCTCAGCGAATGGAAAATAAAAGGTAATATACTCAAATGCATATCAAACTTATTAAAAAATTGACAATTTCAAGTCAGAGTAGACGGCGTATATTCCTCAACAAAAAATCAAGAAAATGGTATACCATAGGGCTCGAACCTTAGCACTACTCTGTTTCTTGTAGCTATGAATTCTATTACCGCAAAAATTAAACACCCTGTAAAAGCAAGGCTATATGCAGATGATTTAGTTAAACTTTGTAGAGGCAAGAACCTAACAACCATCCATAACCATGTCCAAAAAGTCATAAATCATATTGAATAATGGTTATAAATAAAATACAACCGAAGAACTTATATTTAAATGGAGAACAGCTCAAATATGTAGACGAAGTAAGATTCCTTGGTATGATCTTTGACCAAACACTAATTTGGAAGATATATTTAGAATATTTAAAAATGACATGTCAGCCTGGAATAAATTTGCTAGGATCACTCGCAAACAAAAAATGGGGCGCTGACTGTTCTACACTAATACATATCTACAAGGCCCTAGTACGTTCCAGACTGGACTACGGCTTAATCGTATACAACTCCTCCAAAAAAACGTACTTAAAAACAATAGATGTTATTCAAAATACAGGTCTTCGAATTTTTTTAGGAGCACACCACACAAGACTAATACACACCCTATACTGGGAAACTGGAGAGATTCCATTGGTGTTTAGAAGACAATGGGTGGAATGCATAAAACGTAGTAGATGCTATTGCTTCAGCAAATAGTATCTAGTTTGTAGCATTTTCTTTTACATAAAAGGAGGTGCTTTGTTGAAGAGACCGTACTACACCACCGAAGTACTTGCTACTGACCTGAAGGATCTACTACTAAACGTAGCGCCAGCCGGAGTGCCCTTATGCGCATCACACCAATCGTATTAGAACCAATTTTTCATGTGGTTTTTCATATGCTTGTGTTTTGTGAATAATTATTATTAAATAAGTAAGTAGTGAGTAAAAATGAGTGGTTTAGATTCAGAAGCGACAAAAGAGTTGGGCGAAGACAAAAATGAACAAGTATTGTTTGTTAATCTTCTTGAAAATTATCAAATTTTATTTGATATCGAAAAAAACCTGGATTCAAAACAAATTATGAAGAAATTCAAAAACATGAAAACAAAGTTTAAAAAAATTGTTGACGTAAAAAAACTGGTAACAAAAAAATCGTACTAACTGACTGGCAAAGAAAATTCTATGAGTTATGAAACATTGGAGAAAATCCAGTCTTGCACAGGGTACCAGGTACTTGTCTGGCCGGTGTAACAGAGGAGATTGGGTTTTCATCACAAAAAAATAATGATGAAAACGTTCTTTTTAGATCCAATTCTGGTTGCCAAAAACTAACAGGCAGAGCTCCCAAATATCATAGTGCGAAGGAGGAGTCGCTGATTGAACTACAGAAGACCTGTTTACGAAAACAAATTGAAGCAGCCGAAGCTCAAATTTCTTGTGCTCGAGCTTAACAGTCTTCGGCAGAAGCTCAAGAACGGGCCGCGAATGCATTGATAAAGTTTGCTGAAGCTGGTGAGCAATTAGTCAACCATATAGTTCAACGTGATATGGTACAGTGACAAAATTTGTACGTAGATATGTATTTTTATAAAAAACAAAGTTATAAACTAAATATGAAATAAATATGTTATTATGTTGTATTTTGTTTAATATTAATAGAATAAAAATCAAAATATTCGTTACGAATTTTTATTAGACACTGTACATGTGGTAATAATATATGTATTAGTTGGCATTACGAAATAGAGCCTCCGCAACCTCATTTCTACGTCCTGTGTCTCGATTTCAAATTTGTGCTTGATTTCCTTCAGGTATCTCTTCATTTGCATCTTGCACTACAATTTGAACTGGATCAAAATCATGGTACGAATCCTGCAGATGTTTAGATATATTGTGAAGTACAAATGCACTTACAATATGTTTTGGAATGTTTTCAGTTTTTAGGCGTAAAAGTATACTGTAACATTGGAAAATGCCTTTTCAGCTAACCAAAACAGCCCTCGATGACACAACTTCCTTCGCATGAATTGTATTATAATTTTGTTGAATAGGTGTGGTTGAATTTTTAAAAGGTGTCAACAACCACGGTGCAATACCATATCCTTCATCACCTATCAACCCCCCCGTACTTTCCCACTTACCATTTAAAAAATCAAAGTTATGACTGTCACTTGAAGAAGGATTGCTTAAAGTTCGAAACATTGATGCTATAATATACTATGATTATTTTAAAAATCGATCTCTTCAAGCGTTTTGCTTATATACTAAAAATAAATGAGTTAATATGGGGGTTAAAACTTATTCCAGAGCACTGTATGAATAAAACTGCACGATTCATGATAATTACCTGAATATTTTACGATAAATATCGTTATTGTATATTCTTCCTAGTTTGTAGATGTTTCTACGACGAACATTCATAAATGGATTTTTAACAAAAAATATCTACGCCGAAGTCGTTCATCCACCAACTTCACCTAAACTGAAGCAAATTCTACTAAACTAGCAAATACTTCAAAAGCATAGTACATCCTTCTATGTATCTGGTAAATAGTAGCAAATACTACCGAGTAAAGCAAAATGCTTTGTAAGTGTAGCATATACCACAAAAATGTAGAATTACTTGAAGCATTAGCAGATACTACGTTTTATGCATTCCACCCAATATTTAAATATCTAAGTCTTTCTTATGCCGCGGCAGTATGGTCTAATCAAGATAATCCAGTTATACACAACGTATTCGCTGACCGCTTCAAAAAAGTTGTTTCCAAACTTTAAATCGAACTGATCACCTTTTTTATGACCGCCTACATACCTACTTGTTAACAATAGGTATCCAATTTCCAGACAGCTACGATATCTCCTCAATTTAAATCCCTCCTCCTTGTACAATTCGACTTCCCTCTACTGACATCACCTTATTGCGCCTAAACAAATCAGAAACGCCAGCAAGTCAAATTAATCAATAATTTCTTAACATATTTAGCAAATATGGTAGCTTTTTCAAAGGTTACACCGATGCCTCCAAAAACGAAGACGAAACTGGAGCAGTAATCTACTCATCAGATTATACAGAAGCTTACAAATTATCTTCATATACAACAACTTTCTCTGCTGGACTGTATGCGATACTAAAAGCACTATAGTTCTGATAGTTAACAAACATAAAAAGAGAAATAGTATTATTACAGATTCTCTCAGCTCAATAATGAGGTTAAACCAACTCTACTGTAATCATCCACTACTCCTTCTTATTAAAAAGGAACTAAAACATGCAGAAAATATGAACATTAAAGTTAATTTTATATGGATACCGTCACATACTGGAATCGAAGGAAACGAGGTTGTAGACAAAATAGCAAAAAATGCACCTACTAACCTAAACGCAGAAGAGAATACGAAATCTCTTCACACCGACCTGAAAGCATTCTTTAAAGAAAAGATTAATTCAATATGGCGGAATACATGGAAGAACTCCCCAACCAAGCTGTACGAAGTTGATATTAATCATCAAAAACTCCCAAAATTTAACAATAGAAGAGAACAAGTAACCTTCACTCGCCTCCGGATTGGTCATACTCGGTTGACACACGACTACCTACTAAAACGTGCTGATAAACCTGTGTGTGACATGTGTAAAAGTGTCTTAACGGTAAAACATTGTTTATTGCAGTGCCCCAAGTATGATGTGCAACGCAAAATGTATAACATACCATCAACATTAAATAGTGCTCTTGGAAAAGACAGTGATACTAAAAATATTTTCGCCTTTCTCAAAGACTGCAAGCTGTTATCAAAAATCTAATATTTTACTTTGTATAGATTTAGGTTTATTTCTATTTATGTATTGCTATGGTTAATATTCTATTGTTAAGTTCTAACTCTGTATCACAATCCATACACGCTAATAACCCTGCGTGGTTGATGCATTATGTAAGGAAAAAAAAACAATTAACGTTCTAACTATCAAATGTTTGAGAGTCATAGCGTACTCTTTACTAATATTGAAATAATTAAGTGTTGGTATGTTTTAACTTAGATAATAAAATATCTTAAAAGTAGTTTGATTTAGATATATGGAATACCGATACCAAACGAATTAACTTAAAAAAATGCAGCAGAAATTGTAATAAAATACAGGGTGTTCTATTAAATTAAGCAACTTATAAATGATTTAAATTGTGCATGTTGGTATATATGGCAGAAACTATAGGGGAATAGCCCTTTTTAATACAGCATACAAAATATTTTCGAGTATTTTATATGGTCGCCTGAGTGCATATTCAGAGGAATTTCTTGGCGAATATTAAAGTGGTTTTACGCCTGGTCGATCAACATCAGACCAGATCTTTGCGATAAGACAAATACTCAAAAAAACCAATGAATTCAATATCGACACATACCATCTTTTAGTAGATTTTAAATCGGCCTATGATAGTGTCCTAAGAAATAAATTGTATGAAGCCATGGACGAATTCCACATCCCCGATAAACTGTTAAGATTGGTTAAGAATGCAATGCGTAAAGTTGTTTGCAAAGTCGAAATACAGGGCGAACAATCACAGGCATTTAAAACGCATGTTGGGCTGCGACAGGGGGATGCGCTGGAGTGTCTCATTTTCAACATGGCTCTGAAAAAGGCGGTCAGGGATGTCCAAATAGACAACAGAGGAAACATTTTTAAAAAATCATCCTAAATTTTGGCATATGCAGATGATGTTGACCTAGTTGCCCGCACAATACGCAAGCTACAAGAAATGTATACCACCTTGTCAAATGCCTCAAAAATATGGGCCTGCAAGTAAATGAGGAGAAAACTAAGATAATGGTACTTTCTGACTCTACTGTTGGGTGTTACCCAACACTAGAGCCAGAAACATCGGCCACCAATTCACGGTTGATAACTCTACCTTTGAAGTGGTGGACAAATTTACATACTTCTTCTTCTTCTAGTTCTTATCCGTTTCGGATGTTGGAAATCATATTGGCAATCATAACCTTGCTCGCTGCGGCTCGAAACAGCTCCGTTGAGGTTTTCTTAAACCATGTTCTTAAATTCCGCAGCCATGATATTCTCCTTCTACCGGGTCCTCGCTTACCTTTGACTTTACCTTGCAATATACACTGTAGCAGGGAGTAACGGTGCTGATTTCTCATAACGTGTCCCAGATATTGCAATTTTATGCGTTTGATCGTAAACACAATCTCTGGTTCCTTTACATACTTAGGCTCCCTAATCACCAAGGAGAACTTCATGACGGAAGAAATCAAGCAAAGAATAATCATAGCAAACAAATGCTATTTTGGATTGAGTAGACATATGAGAAGTAGAAACTTAAGCCAAAAAACAACAATAACCATATACAAAACCTTTATACAACCAGTGTTGACATATGGATCGAAGACATGGACCATTTCCAAGGCAGATGAAAACCTCCTACTTATATTTGAACGAAGGATCCTGAGAAGAATATTCGGTGGCATCTGTGAAAATGGTGTTTGGAGAAGGAGGTATAACTACGACATATACCACAGATATAAACATATATTTGGTCATAAAGACGTAGTATCTCTTATAAAAATAGGAAGACTAAGATGGGCAGGACATCTGGCAAGATCACAGCAGAACAACCCTCCTAGCAGAATCCTTATGTCACAACCTGTGGTGTAGATGAAGATGGTAGAACAATAGGCGCAGCAAACTGGCAACAGTTGGCAATGGATAGAACTGACTGGTGTAATAGACTTGGGAAGGTCGAGGCTTTTTTATAGGGCTGTAGCACCAATGATGACGATGGTGTTGGTATATATATATATATATATATATATATATATATATATATATATATATATATCTATAGTATAAAGCATAATTTAAGGATGATCGAGGATCACTACCTAACTTAAGTGCAAATACAGGACCATCAATCTTAAAAGCTGAAGTGGAAAAAGCCATACACCAAGCCAAAAACAACAAAGCCAGTGGAAAAGATCAAATACACAGCGAATGGCTAAAATTACTCTCAAATGACAATATAAAAGAACTTACTGTACTTTTCAATCAAATATGTGATACCAGTGAAATTCCATCGGACTGCTTAATATCGATCTTTATTCCTCTACCTAAGAAACCAAACGTTAAGAAATGTAGCGATTGTAGACTCATTAGTTTAATGAGCCATGCCGTTAAAATACTGTTGCATATTCTTCTAAACCGAATTAACAACAAGTGCGAAGAAATAATTAGTCAAGAGCAGTTCGGGTTCCGGAGAAGCCTTGGAACTAGAGAAGCACTATTTTCTATGCAAACACTCCTTCAACGATGTTAGGAGGTAAGAAAACCCGTATATATGTGCTTCATTGATTTTGAAAAGGCATTTGATCGCGTTCAGCATACCAGGCTAATTACCGCCTTGCAGAGCATCCAACTAGATGAGAAAGACATCAAACCTATGGCCAAACTTTACTGGAACCAAACAGCCATTATTAATACCAACAACAGAGAATCAAAGCCAATCAGTATTGAACGAGGCGTAAGACAAGGCTGTATATCTCCCACCCTCTTTAACGTGTATTCTGAGAATCTATTTAGGGAAGCTTTAAAAGATCAAAAAGGAATTATCATAGGAGGAGAAATAATTAACAATATACGGTACGCCGACGATACTGTGATTCTAGCTGAAAACATCGACGATCTGCAGGAGCTAAACAATAGAGTTAACATGGAATGGATAAATTGAGGACTGTCGATAAATATCGATAAAACTAAATACATGGTGACCAGTAAAGTGGATATCGGCGCAACCCAACTGATATTAAACCAACAACCGCTGCAGAGAGTTCAGAGATTCAAATACCTTGAATGTTGGATTACCCAAAATCTAGATCCATCCTTCGAAATTCGATGTAGAATTGAACAGGCAAGAAACTTATTTCAAAAATTCAAGCCTCTATTATCCAATAACTCATTAAATTTGGAAATCCGTGAAAACTTTACAAGATGTTACGTGTGGTCTGTACTTTTGTATGGATGTGAAACTTGGACTTTAAACGCCGATATTATGAATAAAATCGAGGCGTTTGAGATGTGGTTGTATCGAAGGATACTAAAAATTCCATGGACTAGCAGAACCAGAAACGAAGAAGTTCTTCGAAGAATGGGACATCAACGAATTCTATTAAATATTATTAAGAGGCGTAAACTAGAATATCTTGGAACATATAATCAGAGGACCAAGATATGAGTTCCTTCGGCTAATTCTCAACGGTAAAATAGGAAAGAAATGGATAGGACGGAAGAAACTCTCTTGGTTGAGGAATTTGCGACAGTGGACAGGTTTGACAGCGGACCAATTGCTACACGTAGCGCAATACCGAGATCAGTATAACAATTTATACTGATAAATATATACTGATACTAATATAATCCGATTTAAAATTATTTTTCGTTTCTTTGAGATGTTGGAACGAAGATCACATATCCTTAACAAGAACCCTTTGGAAAAATAAAAAATTGAAGATTTTAAGTATGAACTGATAGAGCATCCTTTCTATCTGCCAGATTTTGATTTATCTGATTTTCCAATATTTTAAAATTTTAATAACTTTTTGGGGTAGCAAGCGTCTTGGAGGAATGGACATTTTCCAGAACTTATTGAATGGGAAAAAATGTTTTTTTTTTCAATGGTAGAATCAAAACTCGTTACTTTACCCTCTCTACCAAAACTCATGATTAACTAAGTCATATAAAAAGTCTTTATATACAGATTTAAAGAAACATTCAGATTTTTACAGTGTAGCCTTTTCACCTGAGTACCTGTTAAAGTTTGTATATTTAGTTTAAAAAATCAATGGAGCTTGATGGTTTAGTGTTGTAAGACAGAAATGGATTTTATTTGCTTATCGATTTCCCCTCGTAAATATATGATCCCCACTAACGTTTTGTCTCTCGTGAAGTGGAGATCTTGAGTTCCACTTACTTCCTGATTTATGCCTTTAAAACTATGAAATGTTGATGAGATTTCTTCTAGGAATCGAAGACAATAAAACGAAATTGGTTTTTTTTATAAAAATTGCTAAAATTCACTTACTGTTTTGTATACAGAGTCCTTTTTCTCAAGATCAATACACATATTACCAGGGGCGGTGCTAGTACACTAGTGTACAGTATGATTCATTAAGAAAGATAATATTTTATCTTAACATATATATATATTTATATATATATATATATATATATATATATATATATATATACATTTATATATATACATATATATATATATATATATATATATATATATATATATATATATATATATATATTTAATATAAAATTAATGTTTCTTGGGTTTAGGTTCAATAAAGATATGTTACATGTGGAACTAGATTTTATTTTCCATTGTAATCAATCAACGTTTCGGCAGGAAAACCCTTGCCTTTGTCAAGATTCTAAAATGTGTATATATATAAGGACAAACAGATATTTTAAAATATGTATATATATATGACTTACCAAAACGTAAACCGTGACACAGACATTAACGAACTGACACATAAAAAAGTTGATATCTGATATCTCATTGTTTACTGTCATTAGTATATAATTATTTTTATATGAGCGTATCGTTGATGTTTTCGAAAAAGGTAAGGTGGAGATATGTTATGACTTTAAGAGCTTTTTATGATGTTATATTATTATTGTTTAAATCAGATTGAAATATATTTTATTTAGGTTTTGTGTATCTTTTTTGTCATTTATTGCGTTGGTATTTCTTTTTATTTCTATTGATTCGTATATCTCCCTCTTCTTTTTGTTTTTTTCTGTTTTTAAAATTCCTAATGTAGTTGTATTAAAGCCTGATAAAACTAACAAAACCGTTATTATGGAATCTAATGATTACGACTATAAAATGAATGATCTTTTAAAAGATGACACCATATATCATAAACTTAGAAATGATCCTACCAATATCTTCCAAAAAAGAAATAATGCTCTTATTGACAGATGGGACAAAAGTGGATATATATCACCAAATACAGCAAAATCACTTAAGATACACAACGCTATTCCACCAAAAATTTATGGTTTACCTAAAACACACAAGGAGAACATACCTCTACGTCCTATCGTTTCCTGCATTCAGTCACCCTTCGAAAATCTTTCAAAGTTCTTGAAAAACATTATCTCTAATGTCATCAATAAAAATCCTTATTATATTAAAGATTCCAGTGATCTTATTTCTAAAATTAAAAACATTCACGTTCCGGATAACTATAAATTAATCTCTTTAGATGTCATTTCACTATACACTAACATTCCAATAAAACTTGCCACTGACATCATTAAAAAGAAGTGGAATGACATAAAAGAATACACTAACATCCCATTGCAAGAATTCCAATCATCTGTAGAGTTAACGTTAAACTCAACATACTTTTTATATAAAGACGAAATATACCAACAAATGGATGGATGCGCAATGGGTGCAAGTATCTCTAGTGTAATTGCCCAACTGGTTCTGGAAGACTTAGAAGAATCTGTCATGAGTCACTTAGATTTTAATGTACCTTTCTTCTACCGCTATATCGATGACTGTGTCTGTGCTATTCCAACAAATAAAACAACCGAAATTTTAGATATTTTCAACAGTTACCATCCAAAATTAAAGTTCACTATAGAAATTGAACAAAATAATAAAATAAACTTTCTGGATGTCACCTTACATCGCATTAACAATACAGTTAAAACTATGTGGTTTACAAAAGAAACATGGTCTTCACGTTATCTTAACTACAATTCCCATCATCCATTTTCCCATAAGAAGTCTGTAATTATAAGTCTCGCTGATAAATCTATAAAACTAACAGATCCAGAATACAGACCAACTGCAATAAAAAAAGCAAAAAATGCCCTCCTAAAGAATGCATATCCCGAACATCTAATCGAAAGTATTTTCAAATCAAGACTCAATAAATTTTATAACAATACAACTAACAACAAACCCAACAGTATCAAAACCACTTATACAACTCTTCCATATATAAAAGGTTTATCTGAACAACTAACCAATCTTTTAGCCAAACATAACATAACAGTGGCCCACAAAGGCAACAATCTCTTAAATAAATATTTCACAAAACTAAAAACACAAACTCCAAAACTTAAAAAATCACATGTTGTTTACGAGATACCATGTACAAACTGTGAAGGTGTCTATATCGGTCAAACCAGTCAACTGCTTCAATCCAGAATTCGTTCTCACAAATACGACAAGAACAACGTCACTGCGCTCACAAAACATGAAAGCGGGAAGAAGCATAAATTTGATTTTGAAAACATCAGAATTTTAAAAACAGAAAAAAACAAAAAGAAGAGGGAGATATACGAATCAATAGAAATAAAAAGAAATACCAACGCAATAAATGACAAAAAAGATACACAAAACCTAAATAAAATATATTTCAATCTGATTTAAACAATAATAATATAACATCATAAAAAGCTCTTAAAGTCATAACATATCTCCACCTTACCTTTTTCGAAAACATCAACGATACGCTCATATAAAAATAATTATATACTAATGACAGTAAACAATGAGATATCAGATATCAACTTTTTATGTGTCAGTTCGTTAATGTCTGTGTCACGTTTTACGTTTTGGTAAGTCATATATATATACATATTTTAAAATATCTGTTTGTCCTTATATATATATACACATTTTAGAATCTTGACAAAGGCAAGGGTTTTCCTGCCGAAACGTTGATTGATTACAATGGAAAATAAAATCTAGTTCCACATGTAACATATCTTTATTGAACCTAAACCCAAGAAACATTAATTTTATATTAAATATAATACGGTTCAAGAAACTCAAAACTACTATATATATATATATATATATATATATATATATATATATATATATATAGGTGAAGAAATAATAAATAAGACTTACTCACAATCAATTTAATTTAACTATCCAGACGACCGGTTTCGCTTTCTACAATATGCAAAGCATCTTCAGGTCTCGATACAAAGTTAAATAAATGCTGAAATATTAATAAACCCATATTAGGGTGTTGTCTAATAAAGATAAACAGAGTAGATGTTATAAATTACAGTAATTATGCCAATATTACATGTCTGTGGTTTTTAGGAAAAAGGAATAAAAATGTATAAAAAGTTTTAACAGACAAGGTAAGACCCACAAATTGTTATAAAATAGTCTTTTAGATTGTAATAAATTAATAAATGAGCAAATAAATAAAACATTACTTACATGCCAGTACTCTATTAATTGGTGGATGGTCAAATTTCTTTGATAAAGTTCTATTGGCAAAATGGCAAAAATTACCATTTTGCCAATAGAACTTTATCAAAGAAATTTGATAATTACAAGTTGAAAGAATAGCACACCCACACAATTTGTACATCTAATCTTATTCATTGTCATAAAACTGTCACCTTCATAAAATAAATACTCCATAAATAACACACATTTCATAAATAATTAATAAATAATCATATTTCATAAATATATAACAATCACATTACACCTATCTCTACTTCATTGAATCAAATCTATCTCCTCAAGAACCTCCCGTTTATTGTCAAACAACTACAATAGCAGACTTAAGTTCTCCATTCAACAATACATGATAGTTTCAACCATGTTCTACCATCCATCAATTAATAGAGTACCGGCATGTAAGTAATGTTTTATTTATTTGCTTATTTAATAATTGATTACAATCTAATAGACTATTTTATAACAATTTGTGGGTCTTACCTTGTCTGTTAAAACAACTTTTTATAATTTTTTATTCCTTTTTATTCATTTTGAAAAACCACAGACATGTAATATTGGCATAATTACTGTAATTTATAACATCTACTTTGTTTATCTTTATTAGACAACACCCTAATATGGGTTTGTAAGGGTTGGTACTCTTAACCTTGCTGTTCTGTCGAAGAATCTTCGACCTCAAGGTTGGATGTCTGTTCATGTCATTGGCTCGGTATCTATTAATTAACGCCATTTCAACCGCAACAGGTGCCAAGCATACAGTGGTAACTTCACTTTATATCTTTTCTTTTTTTTTATATATATTTTTATATCTTAACGTAGATAACTTAAATAATGCTACCAAAAGTTAAGATGAAGTCATAAAATAAAATTTTTGCATAGTTGGAAGTGAATCAATGATTTTCTTAGTTCTTTTACACTAGTTATTATTATATAAAATATTATATGCTTATTAGACCACGTGTTCTGTTGCTTTGCTAATTTTTATTAAGTCTCTAAATGTTGTTAGTTATTTAATTGTTTATACAATATCACCATATGATGTCCATTTATTTGAGTTTTTGTACTATCTTTTTAATACCATTGACAACTACATATCTTTTTAAAGGTAACATATAACATCTTCTTCATAAATGTGTGGTACTCATAATGTAAAAATTTTTAGATGAACTGATGATGCTATCAGAATTTGATAGCCAAACGTCTTCAAAATAGATGAAGTAGTATCAACTTTGTCTTTTATTTCTCCACCTAGTAGACCGATATTTGAACCCACCACTCGTCTGAGTGATCCTTATTATATATATATATATATATATATATATATATATATATATATATATATATATATCGAAAGTTTACTTTCACACTTTGGAATACAATTCCAAAAGTACTTACATTTGAAAAAAAATAACATGGACGAATATTTAACAACAGAGCAAGAACCAGTGAGAAACTTGGAAATAGGGAAATTAACGACACTAAAAAATTAAAACATTTAGGATTCATACTCTCAAAAAATGGAACCACCGAGCAATAGATAACCAGTAGATTAGCACAGACAAGACTATGCATTAAACAAATGAACGGGGTACTGTGGGATAGACAGATTATCAGAAATACAAAGATAATTTATAACACCCTGGTACGCAGTATAATGACCTATGGAGCAGAGAATTGGGTAATAAATAAACGAAACAGATCCAAAATCACAGCAACTGAAATGGAATTCACGAGAAGAAGCTGCAGAATGACAAAAATAGATCACATCAGAAATGAGAAGATAAAACGAAGAATGACAGTAGAACAAGATATACTCAGCTACATCGAAGAAAAACGTTTAATTTGGTATGGACATGTGAGAAGAACAGATCATACAAGGTGGATAGCAAAGATTTCGGATTGGAGCCCAATAGGAAGGAGGAAAAGAGGTAGACCCCGAAGATCATGGAGGGATGAAGTAGACGAGGCCATGGAAAGACGAGACCTTAGAGATGGAGAATGGCAGAACAGAAAGGACTGGAGACGTTGGCTGAAAAAAGGAAGGCGGCGACAGCTGTAAAAATCCTTATATAGATAGATAGATCTACACTTGTGCTTCGTTAACTACGAAAAAGTTTTCGTTAAAGTAAGACATGAAAAACTAATATCAATACTTATGCACAAGCGCATTGACAGTAAAATAATAAATATAGTGAAAACATTATATTGGAACCAAAGTGCCATAGTTCAGTCACACAAAAATTGATGGGCAACACTCAGAAGAAATGAAGATCTGTAGAGGAGTTAGACGGGAATGTGTTTTATCGCCACTTTTGTTTAACTTATATTCTGAAGAAATTTACCAAAACACGCTCAATAACATCGAAGCGGGAGTCACCGTTAACGGAAAATTAATTAACAACTTACGATATGAAGACGACTCTGTGATCACAGCAACGAGTATAGAGGATCTACAACATCTTACCGAAAGCTTGAGTATGATTAGTGCTAAGATGGGAATTACTATAAACGTTAAAAAAACGAAGTACATGCTAATTACAAAAGACCACAAAATATACATCACCTATTGACAATCAATGGTAACGCAATAGAACAAGTAGAAAAATATCAGTATTTGGGAACTTTGATCAATGAAACCAATGATCATACTGTAGAAATAAACAGGCGAATAGAGATTGCCAGATCAGCATTTATACAAATGAAGCCACTCTTAACGTGCACAAATCTAAATTTGGAGATCAGTCTACATACCATTCGCTGTCATAAATTTTCAATATTATTATATGTAGCTGAGACTTGGACATTAAAAAAATGCAATTTAAAAATAATCGAGGCTTTCGAACTCTGGTTATACCACAGAATATTAAAAATATCATGGACTGCTAGAATTACAAATAAAGAAGTACTAGAGAGGGTTGGTAAAGAAACAGAACTAATCACCACTATACAAACCAGAAAACTGGAATACCTAGACCACGTGATGAGGGGACTACAATATGAAATTTTGAGACTCATAATACAGGGAAAAATTCAAGGAAGAAGATCTGTTGGCCGAACTTATGGTTAAAGAATCTACGTGATTGGTATCAATGCAGATCGAAAATAGCCATTATGATTGCCAACCTCCGTAGGAAGACAACACTCTAAGAAGAAGAAGAAGAACCAAGCCATTTAATTAAAATGAGCATCCATCCGAAAAGAAAATATTGCCTTACAATTGTAGATTGTTAATGATGTATTGTGCCATTAATTCGTAAAATTCAAGACGACGATCAAAATCTTCTCCATTTAACTTTTGTGCCAAGTTAATTTTTTTATGTGAGAGATTAATTTCTGTGATAAGTAAAATAGATGAAAATTACAGTAATATGCTTATTATCATTGCTATATATATATATATATATATATATATATATATATATATATATACATATATATTTATATATTAATGTGATATTAAAAGTCTGAGGTGTACCAAGCAATTAATTAGATAATTAATTAATCAATTAAATTTATTTAAATGATGCAATTATGATTCTATCACACTATTTAATGCTCTTATCTCAGGGTTATACTCATGCTTCAATATCTATGCTTTACATATGATAGGTAAGGTCTAAAGAATACCGGAATAATAAAAAACATTATGATACAACATTATATATTGAAATAAAAACATATTGAAATAAAATTCCCACTCAAATATCTTTATAAACAATATCGCATATGATAATTATCAAAATTTTGTTCTACGTACGTGAACCTTCAAAAATTAATGGTACGTACAATATAAATTAAAATTTCAAATCAAAATTGTTGTTCTATATCTCCTGATCAAAATATCCCTATCTTTTCTAAAGCAATTGTAAAAATTGTGTTGGTAATAGAGAAAAACTGACGAATAGTAAAACTATCTCTCTGATAATGAGTTGTCCAAATCCTTGTTACTTGTAGCCTACACTATCTATTCTTAGCAGTCCCCTAGGTAATCAGCAATCTTACAACAAATTTTTGCGAGCCTATCGTCTTTAATGATCTTCTTCAAATGCACGTATTGTTCAAATTATGCTAGTCTCTTCTCCTCTCAATAAACTAAATCTCGTTCTGGCCTGAACAGTGACTCTTTCAATATAAGTAGAAAATTATAACTTACAATATTTTACTGGATCAGCTTCTGTCAGATACACGTACTCCACGAAAACTCACAAACATTCACTTCTACTGCTTCCTACCTCTGGGGAACCACCAGAGAACAACGACTGTTCGCCTTGCACCCTTGAAAAACAACTGATTATCTTTTTCCCTCAAAAATCTAGCTAAACTCTCATTCTTACAAACCATCCCACTTTTTTCAATCTCCTCCAATCAAAGCTTGTCATACGTATCCCCATCTCTTCATTTAGATAACAAATAACAATTTTTCCTACAATTATAAATTTCCTAAAAACTATTAACATGCTAATCGGTTTCTACAAATTCTTAAGAACTAACGGAGAAATATATTTCCTAAATATTTATTGTATTGTCTTATTCACTGTACAAGTCCATTTGGAAAACCGCTCACATTGTTCATGATTTCAATTAAGCTCACTCACGTCACTTTACAAAGAAAATAATTTATGCATATCTTTAAAATTTTGTTTACTACAGGTAATCCAGGATAATGAACTTTCATTTCTTCGAAATATCTTTTATAGTTGATTAGTCGAATTATTTGAATTGTTATATTTTGTACTAATATTATTTTAGATTTTACATAGCATAACAATATATATATATATATATATATATATATATATATATATATATATATATATATATATATATATATACCTATGGATTTTAGAATATTTACCTATTGGTGCGTAACTATGCGTAGTGCACCCCTGAACATATTTTCAAACAGTGTATCAAAAAAGCAAGTACGGTCCCTGTGTAATACGATTAACAACTTACAATCGAAGGTTTTTCGTCCGGATCTTTTTATTTTTATAGTAGTCATTCACACTTTTCCTCTTTTTCGGATATCTAGATAAACTCCTTTCCTGGTTAACAATTCAATAAACAACTTATTCGAATAATATAAACGACAAGCGGAGTCGTGCAATCTCTTTCTCCGAACCCTTAAAAAGCTTACTTCGGTTATGGAAAACCCGGAACAATTTTAAACCAGCTGCAGCTCTTTATTGAAAGAAAAACAATATCTTTTTTATCGACGTCAGGACAAGTCAGTGCAAAAAATTGTCATTATTTTAATAATTTCAAGACTAGGCCTAAAATTAGGTTGTATGGATATATTTAAAAATTTTACGTTTAATTTTAAAATATATCCATAGAACTTTAGATTTATTGTATAGACAACTTAATATTGGAACGATTCGAACCTTTAGCGAGGTTGGACGTATTTAATTACCAGCCTAATCGCACTTAATTTTTGTGCTTTTATTTATATCCACTTAATAATTAAAGTGTTGTGTTATTTTAAATAAAAATTAGTGAACTTACTGGAGAAAATCTGTAAGTAATTTTAATCTAATTAGATACTTACTTCAAAACAAGTTCATATTATTTATATTACCTGATGTCATTAAACAACGAAAATGGATTATGTTAACAGTCCAGGGGCGTATCATATAAAACTTCTTCATATTCTGCAGCGTTAATCAATTTAACTCCAAAATTCCCATCCAAGAAACAAGCTATTTTATATAATGCTCTGGAAAACGCTAAACTTGAGGAATATCTACTTGCACTGGGAAAAATTATAGAATCAAGATATATTATTTTTCATCACGAATTTCAAATCACCGTATTTGTATTTACCTAGCTAGTGAAGAATTAGTAGAAACTGTCATGAATGCTGACAACGGAAGAATAACTATCAATCAACAAATATATTTACACCAAATGAAAGATTACTGATCTCTAATGTTTTCCTAGTATTTCTCACACTTTCATAGAATCTAAACTTAAAAAGTTAGGCTTCTATTAATTTTTTATTAAACTCCAATTAATTTTTTACGAATAGGTACAACAAACCCAGAATATAGACATATACTGAGCTTTCGAAGACATACATTTATCTCTCCTTTGGAAGCTACATTAATTCCTCCCTCAATTGTCATAAACCACGATCAAACATCTTATCGTATTTTCTTATCGTTAGAAAAACAGATGTGTTACTATTGTAAACAATCTGACCATTTCGTAATAAATTGTCCATCCTGTACAAATCCAAATCAAAACTTAACAACAACAGTGCCAACTACTACTATAAATTTTAAATTTTACTAAAGAAAATTTTACAAAACCAATACAAAAACTTAAAAAATCCAAAACTATTGAAAATTCTCACACTATTGCTAACAGTATGGAACCCGTAAAAGATTTTATTACTAATAAACTTATTACACCGATATTAAATTTTGAAAACTAAATGATTTTTTTAAAAATTCTTTTGGATCTTCAAATAAATTGGGTCTATCTAAAACATATAGAAGACACATTAGGCTTACTTAATTTGTTAAAAGAAATCTATCCCCACATTGTATAAAAAAAATGAAATCGCGATGTACTAAAATAATTAATTCAATTACTAGACAACTAAAACCTCAGCTCGATAGCGACTCCTCCATTGAAACTTCTACATAAGATCACATTAAAGTCTATTCTACAGTGGAATTTGAACGGATATTATACCCATTTAGAAATGTTACAATTAATATTTGCTCAAAATTCTCCTTTAATAATTTGTCTACAAGAAACTCATTTTAAAAATAACAAAATTCATAATTTGAAAATTATACAATATATTCCTCTACTTCGGAGATAGCACGCCCAAAGACGTAATTGTCAAAGTATAAAATGTGATTAACGAAATTTGGAATGTGCTTTGATAAGCGAACCACAACATTCAAGGCAGCCCCAAGATCTGGAGTGTCGTCTAAGGATTATGTTGTCTCCTGTACCAGTGTAAATTTCGAATGAATACGAAAATCTACAATTGTCACAAAGGCAAAAAAATTTGAAGCCCCACTTATGTGGCTTGTTGCTCACATATTGTCGGAGGTCACTACCAGTGATCTTTGTAGCGCACATTTGTTCATCTACTCACAACCTAGAAGGATAAGGGGCTGATTTGTCCTATGGAGAGACTTCTCATTAAAATGTTTTACTAGCGAATGAATTTTATGCAGAGGATCGTATCCAGGGTTACCCCTTTCCACAGCTACTGAGTTGTCATTATAGTGTAGGTACTGGCATATGGATTCAAACCGAAGCAAAAGCATAGTCTGAGGAATTGGCTCAAAAAAGTGTTTTATCCTGATAGCAATAAATAGACATACAGTGTGGAAACCACTTATGGAATAAAATTGTTTGTGTCCTTATTTTAGAAAATAATAAAAAACGTTGAGATACCTTAACTTTTAAATTTAAATGTACGCTTTTTAGACATAAATTTGAATGTACAGGGTGATCAATGCAAGTCTGGCATAGTGCATAATCTGTATTTTAAATGAAACACCCTGTATATTTTCATGTTTTTAAAAGCTCCTTAACAACCTGATTTCAACGAACTATATCATGTAGGGTCTATTATGAATAATACAAGGTGAAATTTTGAAATTAGGTATTTTCTTCAAGACAATGAATTCATAGAATACCCGAGGTAATTGATTGGATTACATTAAAATAAATGCTCAACATGTTCTCCACCTTGTTGTTGGCAATAACACAGTCTCCTATAAAACTCGTTCCGAACTTTGTTTAAAGTTTGAGGTGAAATATTCCGTATTTCTGTAGTTATCCTTACTTTTTGAGGTCTTCAATGATAGTTGATTGTGTTGCATATACTTTGTTCTTGAGATAACCCCACAAAAAAATTAAAAGGCGTAAGATCTGGCGACCTAGCTGGCCGCTCACTAGTCCCCTTCATCAAATCCACTTATTAAAGAAGATTTCATTCAAGTAATTTCTCACCATTAAAGCATAATGAGGTGTTGCACCGTCCTGCTGGAACCAGACAGTTTCATGCGGAAGGGTCGGATCTATTGGATTGGGATATAAGTTAGCCAACTAAGGAAGAACATCGCCTCTTAGCATGTTTAAAGATTTTCCCGCTGTCAAACTATCATCTATAAATATAGGACCAATAATATGATCTCCTATAATACCTGCCCAAACATTCAACTTTTGAGAATATTGAGTGTGTGTCAACAACACAACACTGCAATGAGTTCCGTCTGATAAGCCTTATGAGTCATGCTGTAAAAGTCCTACTAAAAATCGTACATAATCGTATCTATAGAAAGTGCGAAACAATCATCGGAGACGATCAGTTTGGATTCAGAGCCGGCATGGGAACGAGAGAAGCCCTGTTCAGTTTACTAGTTCTCGCCCAAAAATGCTACGACCAACAGAAAGATATATTTATATGCTTTATAGACTTCGAAAAAGCATTTGATAGAGTAAGACACGACCTACTATTAGAACGTTTGCAAGAAGTCGGTTTAGATGGAAAAGACATCAAATTCTTAAAAAACTTGTACTGGAACCAAAAAGCCAGAGTTAGGATCGAAGGTTCCACATCCGCAGAAGTAGAAATTAGGAGGGGAGTTAGACAGGGATGTGTTCTGTCGCCTCTGCTGTTTAATCTTTACTCCGAGTTTCTATTTAAAGAAGCATTGGAGGATTCCAAGGATGGAGTCAAGGTGAATGGCGTAAATATCAACAGTATCAGATACGCCGATGATACAGTGTTAATTGCGGATTCCGACTCAGGTCTACAACGACTCATCGACAAGACCAACTCGACCTGTGAGCAATTTGGTATGAAAATAAACATTAAAAAAACCAAAGTGATGTCAATCCGAAAAAACCAAAACGTACCTCAACCTTGCACAATAAATGGGCACATCTTAGAACAGGTCAATAGATTTAAGTACCTGGGATGTTGGATCGATAGCAGCCTAAATCCTGATCAAGAAATAAGATCGAGAATAGAACAGGCTAGAAAATCTTTCGAAAAAATAAAAAAACTGCTTTGTGATTCTCGAATAAAACTCGAAATTCGACTACGTTTATCAAAATGCTACGTCTGGTCGACTCTTCTATATGCAGTTGAAACGTGGACCCTTAAAACATCAACCGTAAATAAATTGGAGGCCTTTGAAATGTGGATCTACCGGAGAATACTCAAAATTTCATGGACATCGCATACCTCAAACGAAGAAGTGCTGCATAGAATAGGCAAGGAAAGAGAACTTTTTAACACAGTAAAAGTAAGAAAAACATCATACCTAGGCCACATACTGAGAAATAATAAGTACCAATATGCCCAACTTATAGTGAAAGGAAAAATCGAGGGAAAGAGAGGCCTAGGAAGGAAAAGACTATCATGGCTCAGAAACATCCGACAATGGACAGGGCTAAATTTTGAACAGCTAATAAGAACAGCTGAAGATAGAGAAGAGTTTAAAATTGTAGTAGCCAACCTCCATTGAGGAGAGGGCACTTTAAGAAGAAGAAGAGTGTGTGTCTCACGTATCCAATGAGGATTCTCCGCTGACCAACATCTACAGTTTTGTCAGTTTACCTCTCCGTTCAATGTAAATTTTGATTAATCAGAAAAAATAATTGTGCCAAGAACTATGTCATTTGTTAATTTTATCCCTCATTCTTTTGCAGAAATCCATTCTACGATCCGGATCCGTCTTCTGTTAGCTCCTGCACAAATGTCAATTTATATGGATGAAGTTTTTTCCATGGAGACACCTTAGGACAGTTGTGTGACTCACATTATTTTGACGTGCAATTTGACATGAACTTGACTTTGGATTCTCTGCGACACTTAACAAAATATCCACTTTCACTTCATCTTCAATGAAGTTCGATTTTCTTTTTAATGGTTTGACATATCCAAGATCTCTGAATTGTGCATGAATTTTAGACACAGTACCTTGTGAAATATTAGGCAACTGAGGATACCTCTGATTAAATAAGTTTGCTACTTCAACTTGACTTCTACAATTCTCCCCGTAACCGATTATCATTAAAATCTCAATTCGGTGGGCCTTAGTTGAATATTTAATTTTTATTTCTGCAAGAAATTAGTTTTTAATTAAGAATTTATTATTTTAATGTAAAATGTCAACAGCATGTCAACTGATTGATAACAATCCGCATTATTTACCGATTTAGTTTAATTAGCAGACTATCTATAGACACTTAGAGTAGAAGTTTATTTTCTGTATTTAGCTAATTTAAAATAATACCATAACACGTGATAAAATATTAATTTCAAAATTTCACCTTGGATTATTCATTATAGACCCTACATGATATAGTTAATTGAAATCACGTTTTTAAAAGTATTTTAAAAACATAAAAATATACAGGGTATTTCATTAAAAATAAGAATTATGGACTATGTCAGACTTGCGTGGATGATCCTGTACATTTAAACGTATGTTTAAAAAGCGCACATTTAAATTTAAAAGTTAACATGTCCCAGAGTTTTTGATAATTTTTTATAATAAAGACACAAACAATTTTATTCCATAAGTGGTTTCCACACTGTATATTGTTATGCTATGTAAAATCGAAAATAATATGGGTTTGCTTACTATATTTCAAAGTACAAAATATAATAATTCAAATAATTCGATTATTAAAATATAAAAGATATTTCGAATAAATGAAAGTCCATTATCCTAGATTACCTGTAGTAAACAAAATTTTAAAGATAGGAAGAAATTATTTTCTTTATAAAGTGACGTGAGTGAAATTAGTGAAACCATGAACAAATATATTTCTCCGTTAGTTCTTAAGAATTTGTAGAAACCGATTAGCATGTTAATAGTTTTTAGGAAATTTATAATTGTAGGTAAAAATTGTTGTTGTTATCTGAATAAAGAGATGGGGGTACGTATGACGAGCTTTGATTGGAGGAGATTGAAAAAAGTGGGATGGTTTGTAAGAATGAGAGTTAGCTAGATTTTTGAAGGAAAAAAAGATAATCAATTGGTTTCCAAGGGTACAAGGCGAACAGTCGTTGTTCTCTGGTGGTTCCCCAGAGATAGGAAGCGGCAGAAGTGAATGTTTGTGAGTTTCTTGGAGTTAGTGTATCTGACAGAAGTTGGTCCAGTAAAATATTGTAAGTTATAATTTTCTACTTATATTCCAAGAGTCACTGTTCAGGCCAGAACGAGAGATTCAGTTTATTGAGAGGAGAAGAGTATATCAGAGTATATGAGTAAAACCGTTATAGTTTCATATTTCTACCTACTTCTGCCGTATTTATAACTCGAGGTAAGTGTGATAATAAGGTTCTTAACTGATTTGTAGAATATGTCCTTTAATAATCTGATACATTAGATACTTTTCGGTGAGATTGCTTTTAAATGTTTGGTTATTATTTGTAGTATGTAATGATATATCCACCATGTTGTTCTCGAGGAGCAATTCCGTCACTTTACTTCGGGGTAATGCCGCCATGAAATAACCCAGACACTTACAAACACAGATAATCTAGACATTGAAGAACATTGGAAACAAATGAAGACAAAAGTATTAAATGCAGCAACAAAGACCATCGCTAAAAAGGTAAAGAGGCAAAGGGCAGAATGGTTCAACGAAGAGTGTAGACGGGCCATACACGAACGAAATGAAGCTCACAAGAAATATATGGAAAGGCGAACCAGAGAAAGAAGAACATTTTTCGAGGAGCTACGACGCAGGGCGGATAAAATATGTCGAGGAGAAAAAAGAAAATGGGAAAATAATAAGATACAGAAAATGGAACAAAACCTCCAAAGCAACGATCTAAGGGAGGCATATAAATATCTTCGACAACTAAGAGAAGGATACAAACCCCGAACAAGTCTGTGCAGAAACCAAACAGATAAGATAATTAGTGAACCAACGCAAATAAAATCAGTTTGGAAAAGCCATTTCCAAGCTCTGCTAGGAGCACAAGGAAGCTCACGATCTTCGGATTTGCGGCACATCGAGGAAGGAGACGAAGAAATAAGCAGCCCGACTCTTAAAGAAGTCAAACAAGCAATACAGGCGCAAAGAAACAACAAAGCGCCGGGATTTGACGATGTCACTTCCGAACTGTATAAATTAGGTGGCGAACATCTAACAACGCAGGTGCACGCGCTCATATCTAAGGTATGGAGGGAAGAAAAAATTCCTAGCGATTGGAAAAATGGGATTATCTGCCCAATCTACAAAAAAGGGGACAAACTTAAATGCGAAAATTACCGCGGCATAACCCTCCTATGTTCGGCCTACAAAATTTTTACATCCATCCTGAATAGGCGACTTCAACCATTATGTGAAAATATTATCGGCGAATACCAGACCGGTTTTCGACAAGGCAGGTCGACAATAGATCAGCTTTTTACAGTAAAGCAAATCCTTAATAAAGCTTGGGAACACGATATTGATGTTCACAATATATTTGTCGACTTCAAACAGGCTTATGACTCCATAAATAGAAGCCGGTTATATAACATCATGGAAAGCTTCAATATTCCCTCGAAATATATCCGACTAGTAAAAGCAACGATGGACTCCACAATAGCAACTGTACGCATACAGTACGAATTAACTGACAGCTTCGAAATAGTTCAAGGGCTGAAACAAGGTGATGGACTAGCTCCAACACTGTTCAATCTGGCCCTTGAATATGTCATCAGAAAGCTGAATGTCGGAAGAGCCAATCTCCTAACAAACAAATCTGTCCAGCTCGCCGCATATGCGGATGACATTAACCTCATGTCCCGCAGAGTGGATGATGCAGCAGAAACATATTCGCAGCTGAAAAAAACGGCCAAGGAGATTGGACTTGAAATAAATACACAGAAGACAAAAATACTAACACAGACGCGGACAAAGCGAACAAGAAATCAAATCAAAGTAGAGGATGACATTGAAACAGTGAAGAGTTTTACTTATCTGGGAGTCGAAATGAATACGGAGGGAACAGAAGAGGCCGAAATTCAGAAGAGAATAATGAAGGGAAATAAAGCCTATTTTTCCCTGATTAACATATTCCGCTCCAAGACGGTACATCGAAAATCGAAACTTAAGGTCTATAAAACTATCATCAGACCGATAGTATGCTATGGATGCGAGACATGGGTTTTGACAGAAAGCACTAAACGAAGATTAGAGGTTTTCGAGAGAAAAATCCTAAGGAAGATCTTTGGACCCATCACTCAAAATGGGATGTGGAGATCTAGATATAACCATGAACTCTACCAACTGTTCAAAGAAGCACCTATTGCAGAGTTCGCTAGAGTACAAAGGCTTCGATGGGCTGGTCATGTGGTACGGATGGATGCCGACAGATTGCCGAGAAAGGCCTTGGATGGTAAAATGCAGGGCAGAAGACCAAAGGGAAGACCACGTAATAGATGGGAGAACGAAGTCACAGCAGATGCGCACAACTTATTGAACGTCAGGGCTTGGAGACGAGTGGCGCGGGATCGCCTTTGTTGGAGGCAGAAGTTACAGGAGGCCAAGGCTCAATTTGGGCTGTAGCGCCATTGGAAGAAGAAGAAGAAGAATGCCGCCATGGCGGTATTTTCCCGTATTTTCTTATTGAAATGAAAGGATAACAACGCTTTTTTGGTATACCCCGAACAACATTAAGGGATAGGCTAAAGGCAAACGATGGTAGTAAGCCGAGATTGGGTCGGAAATGTGTTTTTTCTGTAGAGTGAGTAAGAACAAAACTTAACAGAGAATGTGGTTAGCCTATCAAAACTATTTTATGGCATCACTACAATGAACTACATCGAAGAAAAACGTTTAATTTGGTATGGCCATGTGAGAAGAACAGATCATACAAGGTGGATAGCAAAGATTTCGGATTGGAGCCCAATAGGAAGGAGGAAAAGAGGTAGACCCTGAAGATCATGGAGGGATGAAGTGGACGATGCCATGGAAAGACGAGACCTTAGAGATGGAGAATGGCAGAACAGAAAGGACTGGAGACGTTGGCTGAAAGAAGGAAGGCGGCGACAGCTGTAATAATCCTTATATAGATAGATAGACAAATGAACTAAGGCGACTGGCTTTCGAATTAGCTGAAAAACATCAAATTAAACAAAACTTTAGCAAAGAGACCAAGTTAGCTGGGATAGATTGATTAAATGGGTTGATCAGCAGTCATAAAATTAGTTTAAGAAAACCAAAAGCCACTAGCTTGAACAGGGACAAAGCATTCAATAAAGACGAAGTTGATTTGTTTTACAAACATTTAGACACGGTAATAATTAAATATAACTTTCCACCGAACCGTATCCATAATATGAACGAAACTGGAATTTCCACAGTACAAAAATCAGGAAAAATTCTTGCACCAAATGGACAGAAGCAAGTAGGAGGAGTTACGAGTTGGGAGCGTGGCAAGAATATCAGTGTAGTGTGTGCCATGGGCGCTTCATGAATATATACGCCCCCAATGTTTATTTATACAAGGAAACGGATGCCCATTGTTGCAGCTAGGAGGACCTCCTGGAACCATTTATAGATGTGACACAATGGGTGGTCCAACGAAGATTTATTTGTAGATTGGCTGAAACATTTCCAGATAACCACTAAGTCAAGTAAAGAGGACACTGTCCTTCTGTTAATGGATAATCATGGAACCCATATTTTTTGGCATGTTATGACTTTTGCCGTTCAAACCACATTCTACGGGCCTCTTAAGAATGCGGTCAATAAGGAGTGTGATAATTTTATGAAAACAAATTTTCATCAAAAAATCACTCCATACGACATTGATCCGATATTCAGCAAAGCTTACTTGAGGATTGCTACCCTTGAAAAGGCAGTGGCAGGATTCAAAGCATGTGGAATTTTTTCGTTTTAACCAGATACATTAAGTGAAGAAGATTTTGCTCCTGCTCATTAAGTCATAGAGGAAATAATTGTTGAGGACATAGAGGAAAATTCTGAAAAACTAAATGATACCTCTACTAATTAGGCACCTATCCTCCTGAAAGTTCTGCTACTGCTACTGCTACTGCTATCGAGATTATAAATCTTAACCGGGGACATCGTCACGAAAAGTAGATTTTTCAAAAAGCATTCTCGACATTTCACCAATGCCAACTAACAGGACCGATCCTAAACAAAAAGCTCAGGATAGAAAGCAACATTATATTATCATGACTTTGACACCAATGAAAGATATCCTGCAAGATGCTAAAGAAAAAAGGGAGTTGAAGCAAAAAGCGAAAGCAGTGAAACGAAATTTTACAGATTGCGAAAATAACAAAAATATTGGAAAAAAAATAAAAAAAATTGAAACAAAACAGAAGGACGTTTATATCTGAAGACGAGCTTTCTAAGAATAAAAAAAACAAGAAAATGAAGAAAACTATCAGACCAAAATTCGATTTTGATGAAACATCGTCAGAAGATTTTGATGATGACAAACTTTGTGATGATGATTCAAATGATGATATCTCCCTACCCACTGTGTTTGCCGATGAGGAGAAATGTTTAATTTGTGGAGAATTTGGAGACACTGAACTTTGGTATCGCTGCTTTGCTCGAAATGGGCTCATTCTCAATGCTCATGCGCGTACAAAGACAGTGCCAAAAATTATGTTTGTGACTTCTGTGAATAAAATATTAGGTTGTTTTTAGGTTATGTTTTCATTTATCATTCATTATACTGTTATTTTTTTATGTTTCCAAATAAAATTTCAATAAAAATATTTGGTTAGAACATGTTTTATAGAGAAGTCTTATCCATCATTTCAGTTCAGTATCAGTTTATTGTCTCTTAATCAAGGCAAATGAAAAATTTCTGAAAACTAATTTAAGTTAAAAACTTAGTTCTTAGATCGCTAGCATAGTTACATATTTCTTTCATAAACAAATGATGATCTCTTAAGGTGACGCCATTACCCCGCCCTCCCCTACACCTTGTTTTAATTTTTCACAGCAGCCGTCTCTAAAGTCCGAATAACTATAATGGCCAACATTCATCGCAAAGATGGCACTTGAAGAAGATGATAGTTAATAGTATGTAATTCTTCTTCCTTAATCTTCTTCTTCTTAAGGTGCCGTGCATTTCTGCGTAGGCGTTCACCGTACATCGACTTGTCAGGTGAAATGTTAAATATTCGGGATTAAATAATTCTGTTTTTAGCAGCATTGCGAAGCATTTCATAGCGGTGGATTCCTGTCAATTGTCGAATATTGCGCAGCCATGACATTTTTTTACGTCCCAGATCTCTCCTACCCTCTATCTTCCCTTCGAGTATCAGTTGCTAAAACCGGTACCTAATCAGTAAACCGGTAACCGGTAAATCATTAATCAGTAAACTGGTATTTAATATGTCGGATCTATGTTTGAAAAAATGCTAAAAGTGTACATAACTGTGATACAAGAAATATTTATTTAACAAATGTCTAAACAATATTGTATACTTACCGTATAATCTAATATTGCCTTCGGCATCCCCTATGGAATTTTTTGATATACATTTATATCCACCCTGGTCAGCCTTGTGATATCTTCGTATAATAAGTTTCATTTGTACGCTGTAGTATGAATTGTTGATTTCTGTCATGTAGTATTTGTCGTTTGAAATAATCATTTCACCTAAAGAAAAACATGTGTTATACATTTATAAATAGCAAATATACTTTTGAGTATATGTTCTAAAATTGTGTCTTTGTGGTATTCGATGACACCGAGAAGAACTTCTTAATAAACCAAAGAGGATATTTATTAATTGGTAAACGGCATACGAATGAAATACAGTCAACTCCCGTTTATCCGCGACTCTGTAGAAGCTTTTTTTATATTAATGAAAACATTATTTCATAAACTAAATATATGTATTATCATTCTGAATTAGAGACAGTGTTGGTAGGATAGATACCCCAAGTTCGTCATATGGGTACACCCATATCAGGTTCAATTTTTGCTGTAAAAGCAAAACAGTTTTTTGACGTGTTGGGACTAAAGTAAATTTTGATGCATGATTTGGTTAGTTGGCTTGCTTTAAGCAATGCCATAAGATAAACGAGATATGACCTTATGAAGAGAAGATCAGAGGTGAGCAACAGGGAGCTGAGGAATTTAAAAGCGAGTTCGAAGAGTTCCTTTCTTTACATGATCTGAGCTACGATCAAATTTATAACTCAGACGAATTGGGCCTCTTGTGAAAATGCTTTTCAACTCAAACGCTAGCTTTTGCAATTGAAGGTAAAGTGGGAGTCCATAAATCCAGCAAAGAAAGGATCACGATTATGTCTTGCAGCAACGATGAGTGGATCGAAATCAAATTTTTGAAGAATTCAAAAAACATTTAAAAGCAAACAATTTGCCACAACAAGTTATATTGTTGATTGATAACGCCCCCTCACATCCTAAAACGCATATTGTTACGTCTGCTGACGGAAAATACACTACCGAGCATAAAATTAGGATCACTCCGTAATTTGAATTTATTTTAAAAATTATTATTCTGTTTTAACTATTTTCGCTTGTAACATTGTTTACTAATGGATTTCTTGAAAAAAAATTGTGTTGTTTCGACAAGCGTTTGAGATAAAAAGGACCCCTTAGCCTAATTCCTAAAAACCGTTATCAGCACAGTTTTTGTTTCTATGGTTTTAACGTCAATTGTAAATTGTTTGTGTATTGTTATCACTGTCAGTGTACTGCAATGAGCATAAATTCTGTTGTGGCGGCAAGAATTGTGGCGGCGTTAGAAGATGGCCACGGTCAGCGCGAAACTGCAAAAAACGTTGGTGTAAGTCTCTCGAGTGTGCAACGAGTATAGCAACGATACGAAGAGACCGGTCTGCTTACTCGGAGACCTCGTTCAGATCGAGGCAGAATTACAACAGCTAGAGATGACCGCTTTGTCGTTTTGTTTGGCCTGCTCGCAGTCCAGACATCAATCAAATAGAACATGTTTGGGATGAGATGAAGAGACGTTTACAAAGTCATGTGCCGGCCCCCAGAAATTCGAGAGAGCTTTGCGACATATTGGTGCAAGAATGGAATAATCTTCCGCAGAATGTGATCCAAAATCTGATCCAAAGCATGCCTCATCGTTTGCAAGCTGTTATCACTGCCAGAGGAGGGAATACTCACTGCTAAAGTTCTTAAAATTTCTTTTTTTTTCAACAAAAAACACATCAAATTAAAATTGTCCCTTTTCAATATTTAGTATATCAAAGGAAAGTTCTTTATTTCCATTATTTTTAATAAACTTTAAACAGAATAATAATTTCTAAAATAAATTTAAATTACGGGGTGACCCTAATTTTATGCTCGGTAGTGTATTTGCCAAATTTTTGTTCCCAAATACAACTACAGAACAAAGTTACTTCGCTCAAACATTAAAGAAAGATATGGCTTAAAAACATCCAACCTTCCAGAATGATCGACGTGAGACAACTTAGCTCAGTAACCACAACAACAAATCACAATATGGCAATAGTGAAAACAGAAAGCCAGATACAACTTAAGAAGATATGCAAAATCGAAAGTGTAGAGAAATTCATTATAGAAGCTCTTTCCGACAAAACGACAAAATACCTTTACAAATGCTCAAATAGAGAATGAAAAACTTTTATTAGGAACCATTGGTAAACATTCACTCCATCAAAAAACCAGTGAAAATGGAGATTTGTTTATTAACTTTGCCAGTAGAAAAACACCGTCACATACACAAAGCGACATTATAGCGGATTATTCCTGCTAAAATATTCGCCAATCGATCACGTATTGATAAAAAAAGGGTCACAGCAACGATATAAAGATGTAAAGAGCCGAAGAAGAGCATGCTGCGAATCTGACTATTTCCTAGTACAGATAAAATGCATAAGATGCAGAATTTAGAAAAACAGGAGTAATGGAAAGAAACAAACAACAGAACAACTAGGTATACAAGAATTGAGACAACAAGATATCAAACAGAATTATGAGACATAAATAGCACAAGGACTGATAAATACTCGATTTTTCCGGTTGTTTTTTTATCTCGGTTTTAACTGTTTTTTTCTTTTTAAAGTATTCACCGGTAAAATAACCGCAGAATAGATAACCAAGAAAATATTAGTCTATATTACAATGATGTTGGGGGTTCGACTCCTTTAAAACAATTAATACTGGGGATTATATCTGCCAAACCATGAAGGAGCTCCTTGAAGAATTTGGCATTCCTGTTTTGATACAAGTCAAGATCTACTCAAATATGCGCATACGCGAATACTGTTGCCATAATAAGCCGCAATAAAAGGGCACTAAGTACTAAGCGAAAAAGCAATAGATTTGAAACGGGAAGATGTTGAATTTGGTCTAAATATAAATGAAACGAAAACAAGTATATGGAGTGCACAAAGTCGAATCGACATGAGAATTTGACGGTAATGAAGTGAAGATGATTTACGACGTCAGACAACTGCCAGAAAATTTAACATGTTAATTTCCCCAAATAAGAAAAAATACATGGATATAACAGCAAATCTGTTAAGATATAAATTAAAGCTAAAAGGTCAGATAGTACAACAAGTGACGGAGTTTAAATATCAAGACATCACACTATCTAGCTACGGAAAGCTGGAAACAGAAGTGGAAGATTGAGTGAATAGAGTAAATAGGGCCACATATTGCCTAAGTGAAACAATATGGAAAAATAAAAATATCGGGAAAGAAATGTAAGGCAGAATTTACAAATCAGACCAATAATGACATATGCAGCGCAGAAACACTACCTGATACAGGGAGGACAAAACGAATGCTAGGCACAGAAAAGATAAAAACCCTTGTAAAAACCGATGGTGTATGGGATAGAGCTAGAAGTACAGATATGTGACGGAAATGCAAAGTGAAGAAGATAAAGGACTTTCCCAAGTTCCTCAATGGGAAGACGATTAGTAGGAAGACCACGAAAACGATGGAGCGACAACTTACTGGAGGCATATTGAAAAACAGAGAGAGTCATGTCTACACACAAAAAAGAAGAAGAATGAAAAGAAGCTTAGCAATACGTTCCAAATGCTTTGATGTATATTGAACGGCCTTTCAGTGTCTCTCACTAATAATCCAGTTTTTTAGAATATTTAATTAATCATAGGTGGTAAAATTAAATCATTATATTTGGTAAGTGAATTTTAACTACCAATCCTTAAAAACCTTTAACAAATTATTTCGAAAAAGTGCTTTAAAATAGTAAAGTAATGAAAACGCGTTTCGTGTAGCACTTCATGTTTAATAATCCTGAAGTGTAAGCTGTAACGATGTTCGTATTTTTTGTTGCCAACACGCAAAGAGCGTCAAATTCGTACCCTACATGAATTTAGAACACTCTTAAATAAAAAGGAAATTGCAGAAATTCCTTACTGCAAAACGTGTGGAAATAGTTTTGACGTATGATATATTTAAGAAAAACAAAAATATGGAACGAAATTGTGTCAATGAATATTTATCAAATTAAATGAACTTTTCACTGACTACAGTTTAAATAAATTATTTGGACAAAGCTTCAAAGTTAATTAGTGTTAAATTAGTTTCTAATTAAATGTCTTTCATAATTTTTGATAATGTAACAGCTTTTAAGTGACCAAATACGTAGCAGTGGCATATTAAATAGCAATTTTAAATCATAAAAGTAGCGTAACAATAACAAAGTAAAGTTTTGAGTTGGGATCCGGTCCCTGTGATACCTCTGTCACTGGCTAAGTGCCGGTCAGCGCATTGTCAAGTGTTCAGCTTGTCTGAGACTTCACTACTTACCGCTCTCTCTAGTCCAGTAGTTGATTGCTTTTGGGGACGCCTCAACGTGACACTGTAGGGTGACATCCGTGTTTACAGGGGCTCCCACTAACTGATTTCGAACTTGAATCAGAGGGTGAACTGGAACAACCATCGTTAAACTAATTAGTGTCCAAGAGCATTTAGCCGAGTCAAACTGGAGGACACCGATGCTGTGCTGATTGTATTGTGGATAAATGAACGAATAACTACTAGTCACCTACGGTCGGAAATATCTCAGCACGCATTGATGTCTTTCCAATGTATAGGCTTTTTATTATAATACGGCAGTGTCGTAACAATAAATATAGTTTGTAAATATCTAAATTGTGTTCTGATGCTATTTTCTTGTTGCATTGTAAATTAATTACTATTTAACTATGAATAAGCCACAATTAAAGATAAAAATACGTTTATTGACGTTTCAATTTCCACTTCGGAAATCGTTCTCAAAATACAAACAGTAAATTAAACAAATTTTGTTTTTTGTTACATAGTGAAAAATTCTTCTAATAATTTAATTTTATCTGACTCATTTATATTGACAATTCAGACATACATTATGCATTTTAAAGTAGACGACTTTAAAATGATATTGCCAATATTGTTGAGTTGCGCTCCTGGGACGACTTTACTTATAAGATAGTTCATTCGATTACATGAAATCAACTTTAACTTGAGAATATCCGTCAGAAAAAAATCATAGCATGTAATTCGTCTTTAAAAAGACAAACACATGACATGATGACAGTAAAATTCTCCTGTTAGTGATTCCATAGTAAATTATGAGGGAAATTTGCGACACAATTGGCCTCATTTAGCATAATTAGAGCCGCTTCTTTGATTTTTCTTTTTTTAACCCTCCGTTTCTTTTAGGACTACATTTGAATTATTCCATTGAACCCTATGTTCATTATCCCATGCGTAGATCTCAAATATGTAAACACGCATGGGATAATGAATATAGGGTTCAATGGAATAATTCAAATGTAGTCCTAAAAGAAACGGATGGTAAAAAAAGAAAAATCAAAAAAGCGGCTCTAATTATGCTAAATGAGGCCAATTGTGTCGCAAATTCCTCGGCAGAATGTAGTAGGATCTGGTTACCAATACTGAAAGAGGAAGTTATTAATAAGAAAATACCAGTATTAGTAAGTCACTAACATATAGAGGATACATCATTTATGTTTTTTAAATAACGTAACATATAAAATCAGAATTTTGATGTTTGTTGAAGGTAAACTAAATTCACGAACAAATACTTACAATGTCGGGATAGTATTATGAGGTTTTTTTCCTGGTTTTTCCCTCATAATTTACTATGGAATCACTAACAGGAGAATTTTACTGTCATCATGTCATGTGTTTGTCTTTTTAAAGACGAATTACATTCTATGATTTTTTTCTGACGGATATTCTCAAGTTAAAGTTGATTTCATGTAATCGAATGAACTATCTTATAAGTAAAGTCGTCCCAGGAGCGCAACTCAACAATATTGGCAATATCATTTTAAAGTCGTCTACTTTAAAATGCATAATGTATGTCTGAATTGTCAATATAAATGAGTCAGATAAAATTAAAGATTCAAACAAAAAATTTGTTTAATTTACTGTTTGTATTTTGAGAACGATTTCCGAAGTGGAAATTGAAACGTTAATAAACGTATTTTTATCTTTAATTGTGGCTTATTCCCAGTTTAATAGTAATGAATCATTTTTAAGTTTTTTTTTTATTTAAATTAATTACATCTTGTATAAATAATTTATAAATGTTAGTTTAAGAATCATAATCATTTAAACAATTAATTTGTTTATAATAAATTCCCGCCACTTTCGATGCAAAAGCAAGTTTTTAAATTCGAAGAAAGTAACCATTTTATATTGCAACATAGGCAGAAAAGGTATCGCTTTTCCACATCAGAATCAGAAACGGCGAATTGTAATCTTTTTCTGATCTTGTTAGTTTGTTTTAAAACGTGCAACGCTTTACGGTTTTGCGTATTACCTTTGCACAAGGGCCTTACTAATCTTCCCTGTATCGTTCCTACCGCTAAAGCAAGTTGAATTGAAATTGAAACGTAAATAAACGTATTTTTATTTTTAATTGTGGCTCATTCCCAGTTAAATAGTAGTTAATCTAAATTTTGTTTGATTAATAGTTTTACTAAAATAATATAGAGTAATTAAATAACCAAGACCAAGCGCCAAAAATTGATTTTGAGATATTTGACTTCAAAGTTTTCACTCTATTAAAATTCAGTATATATGTTACAATAGTCGTAATTTTTTGTTTTTGAAGACAGCTTTTTATATTTTCTTTAAGTGCGAAATAGTAACTTGCTAATGTTGAAGGCTAATTGTGTTATACATCGTATATAAGTCGTTTGGTCTAATGATGCGTAACTTAAATATCACTTTTAGTAAATGATTAGTAGGCCACAAGCTATTTTTTCTTTTGGGTATGATAATAAAAGTTGTCGTTTTGAATTATATTAAATTCCACTAGGAAACTAAGTTCCTGTAGCTGGTTGTATACCATATATCACAAAAAATTGATCTCAAATCCTTTATAAAAGGTATATAATAAAATGCCCAAACGGGCTATCACAAATATGTTACAAAACGTTTTCGGATTGTTAAATCCATCATCAGTGTAAACCTGAAAGTAAATAACCACTTTAATTAAAAAGAACGTAGAATTTAAATTGTTGACTAAGGTTAAAGAACATTGTGGTTAATACTTACGAGGTATACATGCTATGAGCCACCAAAATATATGGGTCAAAACCCTTTAAATGATATTAATTTACAGTTGCTTTACATTATATGTAGTTACAAATTATAATGTTTAAGTTACCGTTGGAATTGGTAACATGGCGACGTATGACCCTACATAGGTAAAATGGTCCTGAGACGAAGTGTCTTCGAGGACCTGTTGATAACAATTGATCAAAATGACATTGTTGACTAAAAATAACAGATGTCAGCATTATTTAAAATTGAAAAATTAAAATTATAATAATGTAACCGTATCAACCATCAATGTTGTCGTCTGTAATGTGGATTAATTATATGGCTATATTGGAAACATTGAAAAAATTGGTTTTTTTTAAATTAATGTGGGTAAACTGGAGTTAATGAAATTTTGTAGGATCAATAGGCAACCAACTATACATGTGTATGGATTTATTTGTTCTAAATTAAAAAAAATTTATCAAAAGGCCCTGTATGTTGTGTAACATTTGGTACCTAGAAAATGGTAAAAAAAGGCACATGTAGGAAGATGGGTCCTATAAGATTTATTAATGAGGAATGTTGTAGTAAAAAGTGTGCTTAGATCTGTTGTTGAGCTGAAATTTAAATATGACAAGAATGTGATTGTGGTGTGATGTTCATGTAGTACTTAACTGAAAATTTAAACAAGGAGGGCCCTCTATGTCAAAAAAAAAAAACAACATTTGGCACCTGGTAAAAATAAAAGATTTTTCAAGTTATAAGTACATGAACATGAATTGCTGGTTATGTGTGAAAATTAAAGATGGTAGATTGGTTTTGTGTGTGGACACGTATGCCAGAACAATAGAAAACTGATGGCTGAAAGGTGGTTTGGTATGGTATTGTTAATACATTGCTCAAATTAAAACTCAAGAAAAAACAAAAGGCCCTATATGTTAAAAGGAACATTTGGTGCCTGAGAAATATAAAATAAAAAGGATGAGTTATAAATTCGAGTTTAGGTAGGTATGTGAGTTTAATAGGCTTTTGGGGTGTATTGTGAGAATATGTGAAAATGTAGGAGTAGTTATGTTTAAGTTGGATCTGTCAAATTTACTAAAGATGTGTGATGTTTAATTGTTATTGTGAAGTGAAAGGTGGAAAAACTACAAGAGGCTGACAACCCCAGAGGGGTTATATTACTTAGGAAATTAATCAAAAATAGAAAATAAAACTTGAACTCAGTGTTAACAGTAGGTACAATTTTCTGAATATTATGAAAATAGTAAATAAACATTACTCATCTTGTATGCCAAAGTTTAAGTCTCCATCAAATCCATCAATGTCATCTTCTACTGTATTGTTACCGAAAATGAGGCGATACAGAGGTTGTGCATCATTTGGTATTAGGTTCATTAAAGATCTTAAGTCGTTAAGCTTAGGCACATTACTGAAGGTGGCTTGCCGGTGGACCAAAGAGGAATCAAGTGGTTACTTAGGGATTGCATTGCAACGGGCCGTGCTTTTTGAAGTTTTTTGTGAAGATCTACTTCAACTTCAGTAGTGTTAAAATCAGTTTTCATAAAAATACTCAATTTTCTCTTATTTTAAGCCCGCTTACCGTACATTTTTCTATGTCTGATTTACGGTTTGTAATCATAGTTTTCAACTTCTTTGTTCCAACGAATTTTTTTTTTCATTCTGTGAACTACTAGTGGGTTCTTTTTACGGGATTTATTCATCACGTTTAGGTAATCATCAACGGTATATAAACGTTCAATATCTCCAAAATCACTATCACTGTGTAAAAAACTATGACCAGGAAAGAGCGTAATATAATTTTTTCAATGGTAGGATGAGTTTTCAAAATCGTTTTTAGAATCAAAACTATTTTGATTTTGCGGTTTTGGCCGCCACAAGAGTCTGACCACAAAATTACATGTTTTGCAGAAGTAATATTTTCTTCAATGTGTTTCTTAAGACAACTGCCTACTTCCTAGGCTACCTGACCAGCTATCCCTTCTATCCAAACATAACAATGACCTTTGCTATCCTTGCCGCTATGGATAAAAAGGTTGTAAATACATAATTGACGATTATAATATAGAATATTTGTTGGAATTTTTGTAAGGGGAAAAGTTTTTTCCAGGTTTCCATTTCTGGTTGATCGTTGCTCATTATTTTGTCTAGCTTTCTTCTAGATTGTGTATTTTCAGCTTCTTCTAAGTGCACATTTTCTTCTTCCTTTAACTTGCTTAATTTTTCGTTTGCACAATTTTTAATTTCTAATTCGAAACAATCACATCTACTACAAGTATCTTTTTTCAATTTTTTCTTTGAAGATTAAATCGTGTTAAAAATATTTGTGTCTTCTGTTGGATATTCTCTTTCTGTGTTAGCTCTTCTGTAATGTGACTTGTACTTAGGGAATTTCGTTATGTGCTCAATTACTTTTTATACACAATTATCGTTAATAGGTAAAGAAATAATAAATAAGAATTACTCACAATCAATTTAATTTAACTATCCAGACGACCGGTTTCGCTTTCTACAATATGCAAAGCATCTTCAGGTCTCGATACAAAGTTAAATAAATGCTGAAATAATAATACACCCATATTAGGGTATTGACTAATAAAGATAAACAAACTAGATGTTACAAATTACAGTAATTAAGCCAATATTACATGTCTGCGGTTTTTCAAAATGAATAAAAGAAATAAAAGGTATAAAAAGTTTTAACAGACAAGGTAAGACCCACAAATTGTTATAAAATAGTCTATTAGATTGTAATAAATTAATAAATGAGTAAATAAATAAAACACTACTTACATGCCGTTACTCTATTAATTAATGGATGGTAGAACATGGTTGAAACTATCATGTATTGTTGAATGGAGAACTTAAGTCTGCTATTGTAGTTGTTTGACAATAAACGGGAAGTTCTTGAGGAGATATATTTGATCCAATGAAGTAGAGATAGGTGTAATGTGATTGTTTGTTAGATGAAAGTGATGTTTTATACCATTGTATTATTTAAAAGTTATTTATACTTATTCAAGAGATATATTTATGAAATGTGTGTTATTTATTGAGTATTTATTTTATGAAGGTGACAGTTTTATGACAATAAATAAGATTAGATGTACAAATTGTGTGGGTGTCCAATTCTTTCAACTTGTAATTATCAAATTTCTTTGATAAAGTTCTATTGGCAAAATGGTAAATTATTGCAAAGTATATAAAAAATTATTAAAGTTAAAACCATTAAGGACAATTTAAACACAAAGAAGCAGAAAACACTTAGAAGGGACGAAACAAACATTAAATTTAAAAAGGGGGAAGGACTTTTATGCACTTCATCTCAGTCTTGGAGACAATGAGTTTTTCTTATGTTATTTATTAGATTTTAACCTATACTTATATATTTTACCTATAACCATATGTAGGTTAAAATGTTACAGTTCTTCTATTTATAAGAAGAACTGTCACATTTTAACCTACATATGTCAAATTTACCTCTAAAATCTAATAGATAACATAAAAAAAACTCATTGTTTCCAAGAATGAGATGTAGTGCATAAAAGTCCTTCCCCCTTTTTAAATTTAATGTTTGTTTCGTCCCTTCTAAGTGTTTTCTGTTTCTGTGTGTTTAAAATTTTCTTAATGTTTTAACTTTAATAATTTTTATATACTTGACTTTGCTATAATTTACCATTTTGCCAATAGAACTGTATCAAAGAAATTTGATAATTACAAGTTGAAAGAATTGCACACCCACACAATTTGTACATCTAATCTTATTCATTGTCATAAAACTGTCACCTTCATAAAATAAATACTCAATAAATAACACACATTTCATAAATATATCTCTTGAATAAGTATAAATACCTTTTAAATAATACAATGGTATCGAACATCACTTTCATCTAACAAACAATCACATTACACCTATCTCTACTTCATTGGATCAAATTTATCTTCTCAAGAACTTCCCGTTTATTGTCAAACAACTACAATAGCAGATTTAAGTTCTCCATTCAACAATACATGATAGTTTCAACCATGTTCTACCTTCCATCAATTAATAGAGTACCGGCATGTAAGTAATGTTTTATTTATTTACTCATTTATTAATTTATTACAATCTAATAGACTATTTTATTTACATGTACCCTGCGAAATATTAAAGATCCTATGTAAATCAGACAAACAGTTCCTTGATAATCTAGTTGTACTTTTTAACAACATATAGAATAGCGGTAAAATCCCGGAGAACTGGCTACAGTCAACATTTATTACAATCCCGAAGAAACCAAATGCCCAGATTTGTGATGACTACCGGCTTATAAGCTTGATCAATCATGTCACTAAAGCGTTCACTAAGATCATTCACAGAAAAATATATGATAAATGTGAGTCAAATATTGATAGATCGCAGTTTGGTTTTCGGAAAGCACTTGGAACTAGAGAAGCAATTTTCGCTCTCCAGGTGCTTATACAACGGTGTAGAGACGTTGATAAAGACGTGTATCTGTGCTTTGTAGATTTTAGAAAAGCATTTGACAATGTCAATCATGAACAATTGATAGGTATTCTGCGAAAGACAGGTATTGACGACAAGGACATTCGAATTGTGGCAAACCTATACTGGGGTCAAACAGCAAGAGCAAAAATTGGCAACGAACTCACTGAAAGCGTGCAGATCAAAAGAGGTGTCCGTCAGGGGTGTATATTATCCCCACTCCTATTCAATATGTATTCCGAGGAAATATTTAACAAATGTATGGAAAATGCAAATGAGGGCATTAAAATAAACGGCGAGTTAACGAACAATATAAGATACGCCGACGACACGGTGATCCTTGCCAGTACCATAGACGAATTACAACAAGTAATGGAAAGACTTTATTCAGTTAGTGAGGAATACGGCCTGAGCCTCAACTTCAAGAAGACAAAGTGGATGCTGATAAGCAAAAAGCAACAACCTGCTCGACAATTACGGATAAGTAACATATTAATTGACCATGTAGAGTCTTATGTGTACCTTGGCACCAACGTAAATGCAAAATGGGAACAGACCATAGAAATTAAGGCGAGAATAGAACGAGCTAGAGCAGCATTTAGCAATATGAAAAAGCTCCTCATAAGCAAGGATTTGTCTCTTCCCCTAAAACTACGTATAGTTAAATGCTACATTTTTTCGATCTTGCTGTATGGCGTGGAGGCCTGGACGCTGACGGAGACGCTAACGAGAAAACTAGAAGCATTCGAAATGTGGGTGTACCGACGCATTCTTCGTATATCCTGGACCGAACATGTCACCAACATAGAGGTACTCCAAAGAATCGGAAAGGAGAAAGAAATCGTGAATACAATTAAACAAAGAAAGCTTGAATATCTAGGCCACATATTGAGACACGATAAGTACCGTCTGCTACAATTGATTGTCCAGGGAAAAATAGACAGTAAGCGAGGGCCAGGCAGGAGAAGACACTCGTGGCTCCAAAATCTGCGGAAGTGGTTCGGGCTCACATCGGTCGAACTATTCAGAAGCGCCGCAAACAAGATCAAAATTGCCATGTTAATAGCCAACGTTCGCAACGGACAGGGCACTTGAAGAGACTATTTTATAACAATTTGTGGGTCTTACCTTGTCTGTTAAAACTTTTTATACCTTTTATTCCTTTTTATTCATTTTAAAAAATCACAGACATGTAATATTGGCATAATTACTGTAATTTATAACATGTTTAACAACTTTGTTTATCTTTATTAGACAACACCCTAATATGGGTTTATTATTATTTCAGCATTTATTTAGAAACCGGTCGTCTGGATAGTTAAATTAAATTGATTGTGAGGAGTCTTCTTACAAACTCCTTCTGATGACGGGTAGACCCAGAAACACGTGTCAGGGAGTGGTAAGAGACTCGAATTAAATCGAAACGCAACATTCTTCGTATAAGTCTTATTTATTATTTCTTTACCTATTTGAAATGGACTCACACAAGCAACACATTCATGATTATCGTTAATTTTAGTATGACCTCCACTTTGATCACGACAATCTCGAACACCCATTGGACGTTTCATAGCTTTCAATGCTGCATTGACTTTGCAACTTGATATTCTCAAGGTATGTAAAAAGAAAGGTTTACACACTGTCACAGCGGATATTGTGTAGTACTATTGCAGTATTTCTTTTGTTGCTGGTTTTTGTTCTTTTACGCTTTATTGGGACTTCGGAAATATTTGAACAAATTACAGATATCTGAGCATTATGAGATTCAACATTGTAAAACTTATCAAATTCTTTTTGAGCATTATTAACACCAATCTTGTCCAAATACTTACACTTACAAAGATATATACGGAACTGTTTTGATTCTTTACATGCGTTTCTCTGTGTGAACTAAATCTTGTTTTAAATAAATCTTTTTTTTCCTGATTCGCGACTTTAATTTAAGTAATTCGTATTCTCTCTTTTTTGGTCTTCCCATGGGCGAATAGTTTTTAATCACTTCACTGTTTAATGCTATTTTCCCTTCTTTTTTTTTCCTTTTAAGGAATAATGTTACTTCTTGTTTCGTCTTTTGAAAATGAAGGCATCTGCAGTGATTCTTCTTGTGCATCTTCTGTAGAAAAATTTAAGCAATAACTGCCATTACTTCTTAACATAAATAGTTTGTGCTATTTCCCACTATAAGTTTATTTTCATGAACGAGAGAGTAATTAGCATAATTTTAACTGATATCTCCGACCACTCCATGGACGTGCTCAAGATTAATTGAAAAATTACTTTGAATAATTGTAAAAAATAAATGAATTATTTCAGTGTTATAAAGTGTTATGTGTATGTAAACAAAATGACCTCTTTTATCACACACTATATTAGAACTGACTGGCCTACATTAAAAAGGGTTTTAAAAAATTCACATTTTTTTTAATTTTTAAAAATTACAAAAGAGAAAAAGAGTTTTTAAAACCGTCTAAGGTATGTTAAATAGATGAATAAAAATATTAATATAAAACTTACAGCTACTTGTTACAAATCCAAATCAGATTCAGAAGATGAACTTTCAGAACCAAGATTTATAATAACTGGCTCGATCATTTTATCAGTAATATTGTCCAGCTTCCACATTTTTTCCTCTTCTTTAATAGTGTGATTTACTGCCTTTTCCCAGTTTTCAGGTTTTACATTATTTACGGCCTCCAAAAACAACTGTTTAACATCATGAATTTTAAAAGTGGTATTTTTTCTTGAAACTTCACTCTTTATCTGTGCCCATACCAGTTCAATCGGGTTTAATTCACAATGATATGGTGGGGATCTAAGTACTGTCATTCCACGATTTTTGGCAATTTCATCAATTTCGTATTTTTTAAATTTTTCTTTATGAAGGGCACACAACGAATAAAGTTCCTTTCTTATAGATCCGGGATGGTACGTAATATTTTTTGAACTCAGCCAATTCTGCAAGTCTTTTTTTAACCACTTGGTTGTGGGCAGTCCTTCTATAAGTCTGGAGTGATAACTTGCATTATCCATTACTATTACACAGTTCTTAGGAAGAAGATCTATCATTTGTTCGAACCATTCTTGAAAGACATCAGCGTTCATGTCTTCATGGTAGTCACCGGTACGAGTTGATTCAAAAGTTAATAAACCACCTTCAACAAAACCGTCTGAACTGCCAATGTGTACTATTATCAGCCTGCGTCCCTTTCCTGATGGTGGGTTTAAACCAGTAGATAAGTTATTTACAAAAGCGTGCCTTTGACTTGTAACAGTTTCATCCTGCCAAAATTTATTTGGTGTATGACCCTCGTTGATCCATGTTTCATCAAGATAAAATATTTTTCTTTTTTGGTTTCTCATTTCCTTTATGGTTCTTAGAAAATGTCTTCTCCATATGACAATATCGCTTCTTTCTAATAAAATAGACTTTCTGGGATTCTTTTTCCAGCGGAAGCCTATTTCTTTTAAAAGTTTCCATAACGTACTTCGACTCATTTCTGGGTAATCCTTATCATCTCGAACTGAGACAAGAACTTTATCCAATGTTGGAAATTCTTGTCTAAAGAAGAATTCATGCACTTTCCGTCGAAGTCCTTCTTTAAAATGATATTCTATTTGAAATTTTGGTTTCCCTGGAGCATTACGTGGCATTTGAAAACTACCACATTTCTCTTCTTTAATAACTCTGTAAATCGTAGATTTCCCAACACCAAGTGTACTGCTAACTAACTCAACGGTCTCATCAACACTTTCACATAAACGTTTGTCTGTAAATGATTTAAAACAATTAAATATTAATGTTTTTTCATTAACTGTTAAAGGACCAATTTTTCGGCGTTTACACGGCACTTCCAAATTTTCCATAACACTAGTATACACAATAAACTGCACCTTGCAACTGAAGTACCTACTTTTAGTGAACTGTTAAGAATTTTGAATACGCCACTTGGACCTTCCTACAAAATGGAAAAACCCACTATCACATTTTCTGTGGAATAAGTTTAGAAGGTAATTATCTAGTCAATTACTGTCGTAGATTCCTGGAATTAAAGAATTAAATGTTTGATTGTTGAAACCCTTACTTCGTGGAATGCACTCATTTCAGATAAAATAAAACGTTTTATTTTATCTAAAGAATTAAACTTTATTTTGCAAATAGGTAGGTACTTATTAAACTTTTATTGGTTATATATAACCAATAAAAAAAACATCTTACATTTCTTGCAAATTCATTAGTACCTGTTAACCTCCATCACTCCGACACTGGCAACCTTATTTAGGGATTAGTAACCCTCACAACTATTGTATTCTATTCTGCTCCAACCTTTATACCTGGTGGTCATACTCAATTTAAAATTGTTTTCCTATATACTTCTGTAAACTTGTTGACAAATATCTGTTTTTCATTGAGTCACCCGTATCAACAGTTTAGGGATTTGCATACATAATTTATTGTTTTATTACTCTCTCATACATAAAAATACACTATAGAAAGCGCCATAATCTACAATTTGAGAAAATCACGCTTGGTGTAGTGATGCACAATGCAGTCCATCTAACAGCAGGATAAATGCCACCAAATATTAGTTTATATTTAAACATTATGTTTATATGGGATTAAGCCAAAATTATTTTTTTTTTATTTTAAAAAGTCGCATCTACCTAATGGTTACTAGCGACGGATCCATACAATTTTACAAGTATAGCTATATACATGGTTACAAAAAAGATTTTTTTACAAAATAGTACTAAAAAGTAAGCAGTTTTATACAAACAAAAAAAAATAAATCTTATGGAACACATCGATAGCTTTTATATAATCATTTATTAAGTTCTTTGAATAACTATTTTGACCTAAAACAACTGATAAATTTGAATTTATATTATAAAGAGCTTGTTAATGTTTGAATTTGACACATTTAAAGATATGTTTTACTGTTACAGTCTTATTAATAAAAATTGCTTAGTCCGAAGTTAGCCTCGGACTAGTTAGTCCCAGATTAAGCGAGTACTAACTTCATTTTTAGAATGTTATTAATAAACATGGACTAAGCTCAGACTAACTAAACCTTCCTTAGTCCTAGGTACAACAAGTTTATGTTGGCAACCATTGCAAAAAAGAAGAAAAATCGAGAGAATTTTGTGAAAAAGAAGAAAAATAATTGAGAATTTGACAATTAGCATGTTGGAGCACGTGGAGTTAATTTTAGTTGGACTGTGTTCTGAGAAAGTTTGTTTATATTTTATATTATTTTTTAACTTTTTAAAACTTTTAAATGAGGAGGTATATGTCCACCTCTGGAATCACCAGATAAATCATCTCTAAGCATATATATTATAAAAACTGCTGTAGCTTTTGAAAAGCGATATTTGCACTTAAATTCATTTTCTTCTAATTCTTCTAGAGGATTTTTTCTAATTTTATATATTTTAATATATGTCTTAGATGAATATTATTTCGCTGATTTCTATATGGTCATTAAGTTGTTCTATTAATCTTAAGTCGTTGATAAAATAATCTTCCATTATTAAATAATGTATAAATAATCAAAAACAATTCAGGTTATGAATACCAAAACGAAATTCAACTCAATGTCAATGTCAAGTTAGTCACTCTCTAAACCTGCCACTACCTCGGATTAAATGTTAGTCCGAGACTAGCGAAGGATTAGCTTAGTCTGTCCTTAGTCGCTGTTTATTAATACGAAAAATGAATGTTATTGGTGTAGTCCTGGGACTAATGTTAGTCAAGGTTAGTCTGTGTTTATTAATAACCTAGACAGCACAGGACATCCCTGGGACGTCCATTTTATGTCGTTTTAAGGTCCAAACGTCCCGGGACTTCTTTAGGACGTCCGAGGGACGTCCAAGGGATATTTCTAGTCGGACATACCAGAGACGTCCCATAAGGTCGTCCAAGGGACGTCTTATTAGGGATGTATTAGGGACGTTTTCTAGGTGTTAACTGTGTCATTTTTTTACTTAAGCATATTTTTTACAAAATATAATCTTCCTACTAAACTTTGTTTTAAAAAGTTATATTTAGTTTTAAATACCATTAATTTATACGAAAACAGACAGAGGCTCCTTTTAGAGAAAAATCTTTATTCTATAGCAGAGCTGTAACTCTAAAATTTTGTTCTGTAGTGGAACTGAAATTTAAAAATTAGGAGATAAAAGAAGAATGTGGTTATGTTTTAACGACGCTTCTATTTATCTCGTTTATTTCTCGAATTATAATCATTGTGGTTGTGGTTGTAATTAGAATTAGTTTATTGCTTTCGATACTAGTTTATAGTTTGGTAATTTATTATTATAGACATTAAGTAAGTATATAGGACTTTTATAGGTAATTTTTGTGGTTGTGGTGTGTTGCTACATTTGTAAAGTAGAGTAATGCTAAAAATACTAAATTAAAGCAATGTAATAAGTACACAATAAAAATCCCATTTATTTTTGCTTTCCATTTTATTAATTTTAAGTTCCCTTTAGGTCCTGTATACATCCTCATTTAGGTCCTATATTAGTCCATGTGGACGTACAATAGATGTCCCCAATACATCCTTCTTAGGTCCTATATAAGTCCGTATTAAGTTCTGTATATGTACTATGTACGTCCCCATGAACATCCCTGGGACGTCCAGGGGACGTACTTTTTGGTAACATTTAGGTTTTATTGGACGTCCCGGGGACATCCAAATTATGTAAATGGATGTCCGTGGGATGTCCGGACATTTATTGAGGTACATCCTTTGGACGTCCATGGGACGTACTTGTGCTGTTTGGGAAGAGATTTAGGGTTTAGTTCCTTTAACTGTGCCTTTAATTTGTCGTAGTTAAGACGTTGATATTCGCCATTCGTAATGCAAAACTTCTAAGATTTTTGCCTTAATAGAAAGTTTTAGGTATTCTGGACCGCACTTCAAAATATTATTTCTGAGTCCGCACTAGACACTGAAATACGCTCACTTATGTCTGCTTCTTCATATCCGGGGAAACCCACATGAAGGGGTTAGAATACAAAGGGTACAAGTACCTTTTTCTTATAAAATGAGATATATGTACTTCTGACAACTACAGTAGAACTCCAATTATCCGAATTAATGGCGACCGGGACCCATTCGGATAATCAAATTATTCGGATAATCGGAGTTTTTTAATAAAAATTGCCATTGGAGAGAAAAAAAGCTACGTTTTGATATTGCACTATTTTTTAATTGAATAAAATGAAAGAAACATGATATTTTCACATGTTTTAAATGTAAATAAAATGTACATATGTACATACATACATACATACGTACAAGTTTAGAAATAAAAATCATTGTCTTTTAAACATCTCCGTCAATGTAAGCTGTTTTGCGTTCTTCATCCGTTTTCGGGCAGCCAGGTCACGCATTCGCTTGACGGTGAGCAGTTGCAAGTGGTCACACTCGGGCTGACGCTCCATCCAATTCAAAGCAGTCTCGAGGCCGGCAAATGCTTCACTAGCTGATGGTCCAGCGTCTACTTCAACATCAGCAGAAAGTTCTTCTTCCACTTCCACTTCAACATCTTCTCTCACACTTTCAACAATTTCATCGTCATTGAGAATTTGAAAACCAGGGTCAGACGTGTCACAAGCCATCCACTCTCCTACATCTTCAGCACTTACTTCTGTACAACCAGGAATTTTTACAATCATTTTTCTCATTTCCTCTAGTGGCAACGCATCTTCATCATCTTCATCCTCTCCATTTTCTTGTTTCTCATTTTCTTTTTTTTTGTTCTTCTCAGACGGTAGGCCTTTCAGTTTATTCCACGCACGTCTTAGCGTCACTGCCGTAACCAAACTCCAAGCTTCCGCTACCATGTAACAGCAGTCCTTTAAATTTATTTTGCTATGATTTGCCAAAACCAATTCTTCATCTTCAGCACCTTCGATCAGCAGTTTTCTCAGCAGTTGCCTTCTGTAATGGCGCTTCATTGTTTCAATAACAGACTGGTCCATGGGTTGCAGCAAACTTGTAACATTGGGAGGCAAAAACGTCATTTTAAACTGCCCATTCTCTCTTTCCAACAGTTCTGCTGTAGGATGAGTGGGTGCGTTATCAACAATTAAAAGCACCTTACTGCCTTCTTTTCCCACCGATTTTTGGTGCTTTTTCACTTCAGGAATAAACACTTCATCATACCATTCGGTAAACAAAGCTGCAGTCATCCAGGCCTTGGGTTGACTTTTGTAGAAGAGTGGAAGTTTTTTTACGTTTTTAAATGCTCTTGGATTTTTTGATTTTCCTATCAAAAGAAGTGGTAGTTTATGATTTCCAGTGGAGTTGGCACAGTTAAGCACTGTAACACGTTCTTTACTGACCTTATGTCCAGGGGCACTAGATTCCCTTTTAGAAGCCAAAGTGGTTTTTGGTAATGCTTTCCAAACAAGGCCAGTTTCATCGGCATTATAAACAAACTCCGGATCATAGGATTCTGCTGCAGTTTTAAATTTTTCAATAAAACTTTCAGCAGCTGCAGAGTCCGCTGAAAGCTTCTCACCAGCCAAATCTAACTCGCGTACACCATGCCTGAATTTAAAGTTCCTTAGCCAGCCGTTACTAGCCTTAAAAGATGAATAACCAAGCTTTTCTGCTAAGATTTTGGCTTTTTCACAAAGGATTGGGCCTGAAATCGGATTTCCCATAGAACGTTGCTGCAAAAACCATTTAAACACGGCATCTTCCAAATTTTTGTTGGTTTCTGTCTTCATTGTTTTCCTGGAGGAACTTCCATCTTCATTTTCAAGCACCGAAACAAAGTTTAAAAGTGTTGACTTACTGTTTTTAATGTCACAAATTGTTGCTTGTCCAACACCATAAATCTCAGACAACTTCTTACCCGTTACACCTTTATCGAGTTGCTCTATAATTTTCAGTTTGTCCGCTAACGATAGCACAACACGTTTTCTTTTCGAAGCCATGGTAAAAAACAATACAAACGTAAGCCGTAGCGAAAGAGTAGCGTTTTCGAGCAAGGTCAATAGCACACTGACTAATGTAACTGAACAAACAATGACAGGTGCGCCGTGACTCATAGCACGTGTTGTGCATACACTGACGCCGCGGACTTTGGACAATTTTCTGATTTTTTCTGAAAGTGATTCGGATAATCGGCGATTCGGATAGTCGGAGTTCGGATAATTGGAGTTCTACTGTAGATACTTATTTATTGGTATACATACGATCCAAGTGCATTTTGTAACTCCTAACGCCACCTTTTGGGTACTAGAAAAAGTATGTGAATATAATTTAATTATCGTTAGAATACAACGGATGTAAGTGTTACTTGTACCCTTTATTCTTACCTAATCAGCGTTAGTTGACTTTAATATATCTTAATTTTAGTACAATATTTTTGTATTATTGTTGTGTTAATTTGTTAATTAACTAAAGGTAAACTAATACGTTTCAACTAAAAATATGATTTACTACTGACGAATCATAACAATGGAAAGCGACGAAGGTAAGTTTTTGTTAATTTTAAACAATAGTATTACACTATTCACATTTTATTTTTCCTTAGTTTGTGAGGTTGTTTATTTTTGTTTCCAGATCCTTACAAAACCGATGAAGATGACTCGTACCACCCTTCTGGGAGCAGTAGTGATAGTGAAAGTGGTTATAACAATGAAGCCAACTCTATAACAAATGAGGCAATGTCATCCATAAGTAGTTTATCTTCTAAAAAACCTAGAAAACGGCAAAAGCACGAATCCTCATGGAAAATTAAAAAACGACAAAATCTACGAACGCACGGGAAAGGGTATGTGTGCCGTAAAATGAAATTACACAAGGTCAAATCTTTAGTCGCGTATCCACATCAATGTCGTTATAAATGTACAGAAAATATATCTCAAAATGAAAGAAAGCAGTTATTAATTGCGTTTTATGAACTGCCATCGTACGATTATCAGACGTCGTCGTGTATAAAAAAAGTAAGTAGAACAAAAAAAAATGAACAGAAACATAAGCGAGTGTTTTAGTACACAAATTTTTTTGCTGAAAAAACGAGTGTGCAAGCCACATTTTTTAAAAACGTTTGACATTTCAAACAAAAGATTTACATTTGTATACAAAAAAAAACAGTGACCACAAATAAAAGAAGTAAAGGACCGAGTAACAGAAAGATCAGTGAAAACGACACAAAATTGATTACTGATCACATCAACAAATTTACGAGGTACAGAAGTCATTATTCTAGGAAAGATAATAGCCTTGAAGATAATATAATTGAAGATAACTTGACCCCAGTCAAGTTATTTAATTACAGATATTATGTGTTCAATAATCATTTCAATTTACGATTTTATAGACCATATATACCTGTTACAGATATGGTAGGTACCAAAATATTATTAAACACTCAACAGATCAAAGGAATGTCTCTGAAACTAAGGTTCAACTATCTGTCCACCGCTGTAAAACTGAGCTAGCCTGTAAAACAAAAAAAAAAATAGACATAGCTACATATCTTCAGCTGATACCTTAGTTGTATGTTTTGATCCGAAACAAACTTTACCCACTTCACTGATCACAACATCTAAGGTATTTTATTTGAGGTAGTTGTGGAGATATAATTTTTGTGTTTACGATTTGTACATACTGCTTCGAGAGGGCCACAGGCAATAGGATCGTGACTTCCGCAGTTCATCAAGTCTCTATCACAAACCGTAACAAAACTTTTATTGCCTACAGTGATTCCTGCGGAGGGCAAAATAAAAATAAATACATAAGCAAGTTGTTCATGTTTTTTGTACAAGCTACTTACTTAAAGGAAATCCACCATAAATTTTTAGAACCTGGACACACGTACATGGAACGTGATGGTGCATTTGCTCTTATTGAATAAGCCAAAAGAAAAAATCCACAAGTATTTATCCAACAACATTGGACTTCCGTTATAAAATCATCTACAGAGAGTTTTGTTGTGCATGAAAAACACGTTACATTCCAAAAATTAAATACTCTAATAAACGATCCAAAACTAGATGTGAAAAAAAAGCCTCTATATTTTAGAGAGATAAACCACTTTAAATATTCTAAAACTGTTGCAATATTTTAATTTCACTTTTAACATACTCTTCAAGAGGACTTTCCGTTTTCTAAATGGGTATCCGTTTTACCAAAAGGTCATCTTTCCCTTAAATTAGAGAATATATTGTCCACAAATACCGACAAGATAATGATTACCACAGCAAAGTGGAAGGATCTTCAAACATGACTAGACTATATACCACCTGTCTGTCATCAGTTTTACAAGGATCTGCCTCATAAAAAACAAAAAAAGAATGAGACGAAAGCATGATAGTCTACAACCCGAAAGCTTCAACTTCCAGGGTAGCGCATGAATCAGATTCAGACAATGACATGGATGGTAGTGCCATAATTGACTCTGATTATGAGAATGTATAGTAAAATATGTGTTATTATGTGAATAAAGTATATAATAGCCTATAGATATTTTCTTTCCATCTGTTATTAATGCTGATAAAATGTTGGAATACATCATGTACAAGTAACTTTTCATTTTTTATGGAAAAAAGATTTAAATTTTTAAACTACTAATGACAGAATATACAATTGGTCTTGTATTTACCTTCTTTATCAAAATTGTAAAGTTTTTTAACTGCACATTTTACTGTAGTAAATTAAGTTTAAAGCCAGTTTACTCAATATATTGGAATTAGTACTTATACCCTTTGTATTCTAACCCCTTCACATGAGAAAAAATCCATATGAAGTCAACTGTTATTCCTTTCTCTTGACATGTGTGAAGTTCTAATTTGATCATTTTCAATTGGGTGTTTAGGATATACTCTTTGAATTGAAGTAATCAAACTCAGACAATCAGAAAGAATAGCCACTTTGACGATATTGGTATCATTAATAAACTTAATTGCTCGATAAAGAGCGAATAATTGGGCTGTGTATATGCTACAGTGGGGAGATAGATATTTACTTGAATTGATCATTTGTAAATATTTTGGAGACATTTTCATAAATTTGGAGTATATTTGACAAAATAGTTTTTATGTCTGAGGGACGTTTTTCCGACTTATTATATTTGTTCAAATATACATTTCATTGTAGAATATTGGTTGACCAAGGTATATAGATCGGCGATGTTTGGATCTAATATGTCAGGAAAATCAAAGTTTAATTTCTTACAATAATATGTTCTAATTCTTTCATAGTATGGTTTTTCTGGAAAAAAATATACCGAGGATGAATGTTAATGTCAGTTGCATTCGCCTGTGGTAAAGGGATGGCTCACCAAGTTCAGCGTATATGCTCTCAATAGGTGTATTTCTACATGTTCGTAGTACGATTCTTAGACCATTATTATAAATTGTACCTAGAGATTTTCAAATATACTTTCTGACAGAACAATACCTAAGCGATGCATCCATAATCGAGTTTAGACCTGATTAACGATTTGTATACTGATAATATTGTATTTTGGTCGAAACCCCATTTCCTGTTTGACAATGTTTTTAAAATATTTATTCTCTTATGGCAAGTTAATTGTAGTTGCTTTATATGTTCTCGCCATGTCAGTTTATTGTATAAATGCATTCCTAAAAATTTAATATGAGAATCTACTGTTATTAGTTTCCCGCATAACGTAAGATTTGACGCAGTAATTACATTTGCTGTTTTTGCAAAAACCATGACTATTATTTTTGTAGTAGAAAATTCAAAGCCAGTATTCAGAGACCATGTTTCTAGTTTATTGATAAAACATTTTAAACATTTTGACATATTATCTACATTTTTTCCTTTTGTAAATACCACTAAATCATCAGCATGAATCCGTGCTTTTAAAGGCTTAACTATGTTTTTCAAAAGGAAAGGGGAAATTAGGAAAGGAAAAGGAAAATTAGGTCGATCGGATAGCCAAGCGGGCTAGGCGGCTGGCTCCTCCTTCGCTTCAATGCGAGAGATGTCAGTTCAATCCCTAGCTCGGTGTACAGAAAACAAAAAGGCTAACGCAGTAGTTTAAAATTCTAAATAAATCTGCGGCTTAGTCTAGAATATGCTGGTATCTGATCGGCCTATGGTGGAGCAGTACGGCAAGAGATAAGGGCTTGCTGCTCGGTAATACTCCTCCATAGATCCCTACCGGAAGGGCGTGTGCCGCCTAAATACCGGGTATATATATATATATATATATATATATATATATATATATATATATATATATATAAAAGGATAATTAGGAAGAGTGTTGGGCTAAGAGTGTTGGACAGGAATAAAGAAAGCTGAGCAACTATTTAGAATAGCTCGAGACAGAGACAGTTTCGCCATGTTAATTGCCAACGTCAAGGGGACTTGATAGGGCACGTTAAGAAGAAGAAGTTGGGCTAATAACAGATCCTTGTGGTACTCCATTTGTTAAACAGTGAGTTTTCGAGCAAGAATTGGAAACTCTTACCCGAAAAGTTCGATTGGTTAAAAAATTGTTAATGAACAATAAACAGGGTCCCCGGATATTCCACTCATACAACGTTTTTAGAATCCTGTGTTTCCTGGCAGTATTAAAGTCATTTTTAAGTAAAAAAATATTGCGGTACATTTTCTATTAGTTGCAAACGATTGAATAATATCGCTTTCGAGTTCCAGAATGTTATCAGCCGTTCATCGATTCTGTCTAAATCAATTTTGCTCAGTAATCAGTAATCGATTTGTTCCAATGTCCACAATAATCTACTGTTAACGATTTGTTCTATAAGTTTGCACATGGAACAAGTAATTGAAATTGGCCTTTATGATTCCACAATATATCGTGATTTTTTGTCTTTTAAAAGAGGTAGGACGTAGGAATTAGTTAATATTGAAAAAAAAATGCTGTTGCATCAATATGAAATTAAATATGTCAAGTAAATGATATTTGGCTGAGTCCGGAAGATGTTTTAGAAATATGGTTGGGATATCATCGGTCCAGGACAAGACTCTTTAAGGCTTGAAACTGCTGAATTAAGTTCTTGAAATGTAATGCGACTATTAATTGCTACGTTGGGATTTTCATTGTTAGGAAGAGTATAGGTATCAGATGATGAATTTGAATTGAATCTGCGCCTGGATTTTTGTCGTTTAAGAGGCTTTCGTAAAAATCCGCTAGAACGTTTGCTATCTTTATCTTTGGGTACTATTTTATTTTGTACTTTCAATCAGTTTGATAACAGTACTCTGCGGAGTACCACAAATTGTTTAAATTTTTTGTCAGACTTCCTTGGAGCTAGTTGTGTTATTTATGTCCGATACAAACTTCTACCATGAATTCTTTTAGTTTGCGTTATAGTAAGCTGCGCTTTTGACATTAATTTTTTAAAATTAATTCTGTTTTGCGGTGTCTTGTGCTTCTTATAATTATTAAAAGAAGATTCAATATTTTTTATGACCTCTTCGCATTCTTTAGAGCACCACGGTAGTGGTGTTCAGCATTTATACATAAAATATAAAATACATTTTATATATAAAAAATGTAATTTAAAAAGAATCGAGGCCTTCGACTTCTGGTTATACCGCAGAGTATTGAAAATATCATGGACTGATAGAATTACAAATTAAGAAGTATTGGAGAGGGTTGGTAAAGAAACAGGACTAATCACCACTATACAAATCAGAAAACTGGAATACCTAGGCCACCTGATGAGGGGACCAAAATATGAAATTTTGAGACTCATAATATAGGGAAATATTCAAGGAAGAAGATCCCTTGGCCGAAGGCAGAACTCATGGTTAAGGAATCTATGTGATTGGTATTAATGCAGATCGATTGATTTGTTTAGAGCAGCAAGTTCTAAAATAAAAATAGCCATTATGATTTCCAACCTCCGTAGAGAGACGGCACTCTAAGAAGAAGAAGGTATTGGTGTACGTAGCACCTTCTAAAAGTATATCATTAAGTGATTTAATGGTCTCGTCAATATCAGTGGTTATTTGGGCCCTAGATATGTGATTATTAAAATATTGAGAAAATGAATCCCAATCTGCGTTGTTAGTTTTTCACTTTGGACTATTTTCTTGATGTTTCTGCACATGGTTGAGATTCATAATAACTATGGTAAGGTGATCACTTCCATATATAAAAGCCAAGACTTCCCAGTCTAAACATATGGTTAAGTTAGGATCACATAAAGAAAGATCTAAAACTGATGATTCACATATCGATATATTAAATCTGGTACGGCTGCCATCATTTAAAAAGCTTAGATGAAAATCTGTAATAATGTTCTCTAATACTTGGCCCCTTAAATTTGTATTTTGTGGGCCCCAAATTGTATTATGGCTATTCAGGTTACTTAAAATTAGGCGTGGCGTGGGTATCTGATCAAGAAGTTTGCGGAGGTCTTCGTAACTAACTTGTATGTTAGGAGGCTAGTATATATTGCAGATGTAGAATTTTCTATGTGGTACTGAAATCTTTACCACAATGGCTTCGAGATCTGTTATGAGTGGAAAGGCTTCATGGTCTAATCTTTTACCAAGATTGCCACTCCTCCACTAGCGCGATTGGTGTTTGTTCTATCCCTATGAAAACAGTTGAATTGTTTTTAAAATCGAAAAGAATGGAGGAATTTAAGGAAAGCCTATCCAGAAGTGGACGTGGTAAATGAAAGCTAGATGATGGTGATTTATTTTACCTGTCGATGATAATATGATACCATTCTATGGTCCGAGCGAGGATCGGCGCCTTGTTATGAGCGCACACTAACTCACAGCTACCTAATGCCCTATTGTGTATCGCCCTATTTGTGACTTGTGTAACTGCAACATTAATGTAACACATATATTAAATAGAGTGTTCTAAAAAATATAAAAGGAGTCTTATGAGCATATTGCAAATTTACAAATATGTTTAATTACTTGAAAGATATTGATGTTTTAAATAAACGTTAAATGAAAATGTTTTGTAAATCCTATTTATAAATTCTAAAATATGTAAAACAGTCTTACCTAATTGTGACTTATCAGTAAAAACTACTGTTTAGATTTAAGTATCTAAGTATTAATTATAGTACAGCTAATAACCCAAAGTGGTTGATGCTGTTATCAATAAAATAAAAAAAGACTTACTGAACTGTGTAATGTTTTATTTGAATTGAAGTTCACTCTGACATATTATCTATACATTGACTGACTAAAAATTACATTTTTGACAATAGCTACTAAGCTCGTAGACCTGCGCTGTCCAGCTCACAATAGCGTTCCCTCTTTAATTACAACTATTAAAAAATTAAATTAAATTTTATGATTGATAGTCACCTGCCACTAAAGCGTTCAAACCAATAAATTAATTGTACCAATTTTTTACCTATTTAATGATTTATTTATTTTTAATATTTATACAAATAGTATCCCTATTTTACTTCCAAAATTATTTCACAAATCATAAGCCTGTTTACAATCAACTTTGTTTCAGAGATGGCGTTTTATGGAGAAAATAATCAACTCTTGGGAAAATGGAGTGTTTCCATTCTTTATAAACTCAAGTTATATGAATCATACATGTCTTATTTGAATAAAAACTGAATTTGTAACTTTAGCATTAATAATATCACAAGGCCACGATTAAATGGAAAATTTTCCCGCTACATTGTGTATAAGTGTTGTTTGTTTAACAGTGTCTTTGAAGTCTAGTGCTGTTGTTCATTGTAAAAATATCGGACAGATCAACATTAAATTAATTAGTTGGAGCTTTGCAGGTAATTATAATTTCTTATTGAAGTCTGTTAATATTTACTATCTTAAATAGGAAATAATCGAAATTTCAGTTGAAAATATGTTTAATTTGACGTTTCTATTCCCACTTTATCAATCGTTCTCAAAATACAAATTGTACAAATTCCTAAATAAACGTATCAAAATAAGCGTATTAAAATAATAATATATCAAAATAAGCATATTTTCAATTGAAATCGTGTTTAATTTCCATTGGCTACTGTAATTTTTGTACTTGGCAACACTAGTTCACAATGTTAGTAGTGATTCCAGTTGTCAACTGTCACTTGTAATCTTATTTAATAATTTTAGCATATGTTTACTTTTAATTTTTACTCAAATAATCAAATATTTGCTAAATATCAATCAATATCATCAAATATTTGCTAAAAATAAATCTGATGTAGACAAAGTAAAGAATTATGAAGCCTTGATTAAACTACAAACAGAAAATATTGCTATAAAAGACCATACAGATGTCCCATACAAGATTAAATGGCGACAGAAAAACAAATTGCAGAATTATTAAACGATAATTAGATTGTGAAATCATACAGTCCTTTTGCAGTACCAATGACTCTGGCATTAAAAAGAGATGAAGGAAAAAGAAATCGACTATGTATCGACTTTAGAGACCTAACTAAGATAATAGTTTCTTAATATCAACCTTTTTCTTTATTAGAAGACTTAATGGTTTAGACTGTATATTGGAAATATTTTACAACTCTAGATATAAACTCTTACAATGGAATTACAGTTACAATGGAAGCCCATAGGAAGGCGAAAAAAAGGAAGGCCCAGAACGAGATGGTTGGATGACGTGGAAGACGACCTGAAAACAATGAACATAAGACAATGGAGAAGAAGGGCACAAGAGAGATCTGAATGGAAGGACATAGCCAGACAGGCAAAGACCCATCCAGGTTTATGATGCCAAAAGAAGAAGAAGAAGATATAAACTCTGCTTTTTTATTCATACCTCTAAGAATTCAAGATATACCAAAAACAGGATTCGTAACTCAAGAAGGTCATTATCAATGGACATGTCTTCCATTTTGCCTAAAGACTTCGCCAGAAATTTTTAATAGGATTCTAAGAAATATTATAAAGAAATATGATTTATCTGGAAGTGCCGCAAAATATTTTGAATGCATATTGATTTCTTCAAAAATATTTACTAAACATATCACACACATTAAACAATTGCTGGATGGTATACAAAAAGAAGGACTAAAATTTACAAAGTGTAGATTTGCATTTAAGTCAGTAAAATATTTGGGTCACTTAATAGAAGATAATACAATTACACCTCTAAAGGATAACTTGAAAGCAATAAGTAAATTTCCCACTCCATAAAACAGAAAACATATAAGACAATTTTTAGGAAAAGTCAATTTTCATCGGAAATATATCTCCAATTCTACAATAGTGCTCGAAACTCTATGAACTTATTACGTAAAGATACAAAATTTTATTGGTCCAATGAGTGCCAAAACCATTTGACATAATAAAGAATCTCTTATGTTCAAGATCAAAACTTGCAGTTTTTAATCCAAAATTACCCATATTTATTTACACTAATGCTAGTGTAAGCACTAATAAGTGTCACTAGTAAGATATCTTAAAAACGGCGAATGTTATTAGTCTAGAATGTACAAAAAGTGATTAAGCACAAAACCAACGAATATGAGAAAAAAACACCTTTATTATGGAAACCAGAATTTATTACAAGGCTGATAAAAGAAAAAGAAAAAGATTTTGTTTTAAACAAAATTCATGAAACTTATTGTCACATAGGAATAAATCAAATGAAAGCAATAATTAAATCTTTTTATACTGCACCAAATGATATTGAAAATATTAGTAGTATATGTAAAAACTGTGAAGTTTGCATAAAAAATAAAACGAGATTAAACAAGAAATATGGGTTAATGTCACAACTAGGTCCAACTGAAATACCGTTTCAAATAATGTCTCTGGATACAGTTGGTGGTTTTGTTGGACGTAAATCGACAAAGAAATACCTACACCTATTAGTAGATCACTTTACAAGATTTGCATTTATCTTCTGTTCAAAAGGTCAAAGTGCTCAAGAACTCATAAAGCTGATAAAAAAGGTTTCTGCAGAAAACAAAATAGAGACAATACTTACAGACAATACCCAGCTCAAAATTTGAATGATTTTAAAAATTATCTTGAACAAAGAAACATTCAACTAATTGTCACAGCAGTAGATGCACCATTCTCAAATGGTTTAAACGAAAGGTTAAACCAGACCTTAATAAATAAAATACAATGTAAATTAAATGAAGAAAAAAAAATGGCATGACGAAATCACAAGAATGTACAAATAAATATAACAAGACAAATCACACAGTTGCAGGATTTTCACCAAAATATCTTTAAGTGGTGAATCTACTGACTTGTTACTACCTGAATTAAACGAGAAAAGCGAAAAAACAAAAAAATTAGAACAAGATCGAAAAATAGCAGCACAGAGATCTACAAGGTATCGTCAGTAAAACAAATCTATATTTGATAAAAAGAGAATACAATATGAATTCAAAGAAGGAGATCTAGTTTATGTTGCCGATGGTAATAAATTAAACAGAAAAATGGATGAAGTCCGAATTGGTCCATTTGGAATAATGGAGAAAGTGTATGATTTAGTTTATAAAATACAGACAGGACATGGAAAAAGATCGATTGGTTTGTATCATATTACAAAGCTCATTCCTATGTCTATTCATAGTGATATATCATAAAAACGCATAATTTACACTACATAGTGAAAATTATATCTTGTGGAGAGAAGATATCGATACCTTAGTTCAATAGCGTAACAAGTCAAAAAAATTCAAATTTTAGTTATTGCAATCATGCCATTCGTAATATATCTCTACCAATTTCAATACTGAAATAAGTTGGAATTCTTTTTTTAGTTCGTAGAGGCTTAATCAATTTATGTAACAACTCCAAATATATAAATGTTTTAGTTCAATAGTGTAACAACTTGACTTGTTACACTATTGAACAACAAGGATTATTCTTTAAATGTGACACGTGGTTTCGTAGTTGTTACATTTTTCTCTAAAAATTAGTAAATTTAAATTAACTAATATGAATTAAAAGTCTCTTGACTCCCGCGGTACATTCATATTACATTTGGCAAGAACCAGCGTTCAAGAAATCAACGAAAATGCAGTGGTAACAAACTTTTTACGCAACATAAACATTGCCCTACCTTTTATAAATTATAAATTATTATTTAAACACTTCAAATATAATAAATTTGCACTGAAAAATATTTGAAATGGAATTGAGAATCGTCAAGACCACCTCCGGATACTGATGGTAATGTAGTAATCGAAAAAATGATTAGAAATAATGTAGAGGCATCATTAAATTGTTTATCTAACAACTTGTTTGATCTAAAAGACAATAGTTTATTGCCGATGATAATTTACAAGAGTAGTACCAAATCTACAGAGGAAAGTAATCAGGTATGTATTAGTTTTTTCATCATCACTATCTTTACTCTACCTACTGCTGCTCTGAAGAGTTCTATAGAACTGCATTTAAACCAGTCCCTTAAATTTTTCAACCATGACACTCTCCTTTTTCCTATACTCCTTCCTCCTCTTATCTTTCCCTATATTATCAGCCTTTGCAGTTCATATCGCTGTCCCCTCATTACTTGTCCCAGATATTGTAACTTTCTTATTTTTATTGTGTTTATTATTTCGCTTTCTTTGCCCATTTCTCGCAATACTTTCGTATTTTCTTTTTCTTCTGTGTCCATGCTATTCTAAACATTTTCCTGTAACACCGCATTTTCCTGTAACACCAAATTTCAAACTGATTGTAACTTATTTATGTGTTCTTGCTTCAATGTCCAGCTTTCAAGTCCATATTGAAGTATCAAAAACACTTTGAATCTCAGTGCTCTTACTCTCAGTTCTAATCTAAGGTCTTTGTTGCAGAGAATTGTTTTCATTTTTACAAACACATTTCTTGCTATTTCTATCCTGGCTCTTCTTTCGGTTGTTTGATCATTATTGTCTGAAATCCAGGTTCCTAGGTATTTGTATTTGTCAACCCTTTCTATCGGTACATTTCCAAAATTTATGTTTGTTGGTAGTCGGTCAGATAGCCAAGCGGGCAGAGCGGCCAGTTCTCATTGGCTTCGCTGCGAGTGGTTCAGTGGATGTGAGTTCGATACCCAGCTCGGTATACAGAAAACAAAAAGGCTAACGCAACAGTTTAAAATTCTAGATGAATCTGCGGCTTAGACTAGAATATGCTGGTGTATGATCGGCCTATGGTGGAGCAGTACGGTAAGAGATAAGGGATTGCGGCTCGGTGATACTCCTCCATAGATCCCTATTGGAAGGGCGTATCGCCTAAAATACCGGTGTATATATATATATATATATATATATATATATATATATATATATATAACAGGATCACTCAACAGAGTGGTGGGCTCTTATATCGGTCAATTTGTAGGTGGAGAAATGAAAGACAAAGTTGATGTGCCACTCTATCTATTTTGAAGACGTTTCGCTTTCGTATTCTGAAAGCATCATCAGTTCATTCTAAAAAGTATAATATAAGAACCACACAATCATGGAAAAGATGTTACAGGTGTTACCTTAAAAAGACATGTAGCAGTCAAAGATGTTAACAAGCTTATGAATTAAACTTGAATAAATGGACATTATAACGTAGAAATGTATAAACATTTAATTTACTAACAACATTTAGTGACTTATTAAAAAATTAGCACAGTAAGTGACCATGTGGTCCGAAGTATAAAAAATATATTAAATTATAACTTAACTGATGCAAAGAACTAAGAAAATCAACGATTAACTTCCAACTATTGATAATTATTAAGCTTTAATTTTAACTTTTGGTAGCATTATTAAAAGATGTTAATATAATTAAAAAAAAAAATTAGTGTAAATGAATGAAGTTAGCGGTCTAAGCCTTGCACCTGCTACCAGGAAAATGGCATTAGATTGAACAGACTGACACAGAACCACGAAAAGACAGCCAACCTTGAGGTTGAAATTATTTCAACAGAACAGCAAGGTCAGAGGTACCACCTCAAATAATTGAGCGGTTTATTTAAATGTTAATGAGTTTTGGATGACAGCCCGCTTGTAAGAGACAATCCAATGAAAGAAACTGATATAGCAATAACAATTACTCGCAATATATATATATATATATATATATATATATATATATATATATATATATGTGTTTGTTGGTATATTTATTTTCTTTGTGATTAACATGTATTGGTCTTTTATATATTCATTTTTAGTCCATATTTTTCACAAAAACTGTTTGTTTTATATTATCACTTATATAATATAAAACCGGTAATACATTTAGTATGCGTAAAAAAGGCGGGATGAGTAGCAGCTGTAACGCTCCAAAATTGCGTCAAAATAGTCCCTAACTTCGATTCTATTGGTCATAGGTTTTCTATTATTGTGAGTTTTTTTACCAGCTATCCAATGGTTGAACGTACAAATCTGAAGTTTGAAAAATATAGAAGTTATTACAACTGTTTATAAGTAAAAACATACCTTTTTTTCAAACGTTTATTCTGTAAATAATTTCGATAAAAACGCAATATGCATTTACCTTCTGAGATAGTTTAAGTCTTAAAGAATACTATGAAATTTGTTAAATGTGTCTAGCATCATTAATAGAGCAAGTTTAATAGTTTAAATATTTAGCCTCAGGGATAAATAAATTAAATAACTTTTAAACTATTTGACCAATCGGGAGGAAATTTCGCATAGATTTAAAATACGGTAATTCCTCGACGTTCAAATGTATATATAATATTTTATTTGGTTAATAAAAAAATTAATAAAATTTATAAATTAGTGCAAAAAACTGCTTCTTTGCAAATATCTTCGTAAATGGATTAACCATTTTAATTTAAAAAACGGGAAAATAAAGATATTCTTGATATAAAAAATGATAATAAGATTGTTTATGTAAAATACCACACGTGACGTACACCTCGACGAATCTCAATTTCTTCGGTTGATAATGAGTTAACCGAAGAAATTGAGATTCGTCGAGGTGTACGTCAGGGTTGTGTGTTTTTTCCACTATTATTCAATATATGTAGCGAAACAATATGTCTAGAGCAAAACATTGGTATGAACATTAACGGAGAGTTAATTAACAATATACGATATGCTGATGACACGCTAATAGTAACAGATAACCTAGCAAATTTACAGTTTTTGATGGAAAACATAAACAATGGAATGCGAAGGAAGGAATGCGAAGTCATAAAAACCATACAAACGAAAAAACTGAAATATCTGGGCCACATAATGAGAGGAGAAAAGTACTGTCTGCTTAGACTCCAAGGAAAAATCACGGGAAAGAGAAATGTACGTAGGAGGACGTAGGAGGATTTCCTGGTTGCGAAATTTAAGGGAGTAGTATGGGTGCAGTTCAATACAGTTATTCAGAGCTACAGTGTAGCGTTTACGCTACTGATTAAATCCAATATCCAATTTAAAAATCGTATTCACAAAACCCCTCACGAAATTTCTTGTGATCCGCCAGCGATCGATTTTTAAATCGACATTTCTCCACCCACGCGCTGGGAGCGCTTTGAAAGGAAGATCGAGGTTGTGCGGAAGAAGTTAAGTTTGGTCAAGAAACTCGTACTACGCAGCCACGTCAGTCAATTCAAAGTGACGGAATTGGAGCAGTAAAATAATCTGGGACGAATAAAATAATATCTAATTCAATAATCATATCTCAATAATAATGAATAATAATAATTAATTTCTAAAATCAATATTTAATTTATAAGAGTTCCACATAAAAAGGAAGATTTTTTTTTGGCGTGCTGCGGCTCCATGTAACTAAATAATTTCATACGTATTATCTCTTTATCATATAATCAAATTTATCATTGCAGTTTAGTATTTCTTTAGAGATTTATTTTTGAGTTCCGAAATAATTTAAATTTAAAATTTCCCTCATTCACTCGCAAAGAACATAAGCTCATTTTTTATATAGTCAAACTTAAATTCCGATCTATTCCATATCTTATCAGTAAGTTTTTTGGTTCTTTTTTCTCTCACTTTTTTTGGTGGAATATACAAGGTTTCTACAGCCTTCTGTGTTCTGCGCGTGTTCATTTCATGGCGCAAGCCTGTCATGTCTACGAAATGAACTTCGGAAATTTTGACATTTTGGACCTAATCTAATGTTTTAATGTTTTTGTTTTGGTGCAGTCAATCTATGCTGCTACAAGTACTAAATAAAATAGTAACTAAATCTGATAATTAATCCTTTTAGATTCCGTCACATGAAAATATTCATTTGAGAATATTCACTTGAAAATATTCCCTCGAGGATATTAGGTAGTAACTTTGAATCCTTAGATAGTTAGCAACTTGCGTATGTAACCCGTGGATTTTGCTGTCACCCGGAACCATGGGACTTGTCACCACAACCATGAATTAATTTAGCCGTGCCAAGAGGAGTTTTCCTATGGACTTATAGTGTTGCTAAGATAAGTTGTTTAACTATTTGACTTTTTGTGTTACTTTCTATTTACTGTTTTACCGATTTCTCGAAGCAGATAGACCAGTGCCTGGTTTGACTACATTAGACTCCCCTGGGTTTGTCCTTACAGCTACAAACTGATGTAACCGTGCCAAGAGGAATTTTCCTATGGACTTATAGGGCTGTAAAGATAAGTTGTTTGACTATCTAAGCTTTTTGTTATTTTCTATTTAGTAGTGTAAACTTTTCATATGCATATGATGAGGTGAATACATTTGTGATAATCTAATTTTGATATTGGGAGGGAAATATATTGGGATTTTAACTAGGATTTCAAGAGTACTGACCAAACTCACTTTTGCTATAATTTTTTTTTAATACAATACATTTGATATAATAGATACAATTTTGATATTGGGAAGGGAAATAAATTTCATGTGGTTTTTTTTTAAATATGATATAATGAGTATGGAACAACTCACTTGTAATATAATATAATTGTAATAGATTTATCAGGTTTGATATCTTTACAATATTGTAATTAGTATCTCATTTTAGTAGAACTATTTAAATTTAAATTACTAACCTTTAGTGTTAAGACCTTGGCTACCATACGGACTATTCTTGTTGTTTACTAACATTTTACACTTTACTTGGCCAGTGGTAGTGACTATTAGCTTGTTGAGGGGCTATTAGGTCCTATTGTATCTTTACACCACCCACTAATACTGTTATTTAGTTTTGCCTTATATGTAAATTGTTCATACATATATATATATATATATATATATATATATATATATATATATATATACACACATTTTTATAAATATGTTTATTGTTACTATTTTGAGTTTTATATCAGTTCTACTAACCAGTATACAATATAGCAAGACAAGATTGGTATTTAATATTTTGTATTTCAGGTTATTATCTCCAGTATCATTTGTTTCCAGTCATTTGTTACTTCAAAATCTCAACTATCATTGAGCTGGCGCCCTTCTTCTTCTCTTCTGATCGTTCTTTTTATATAAATTTATTCCCAGTGATCTTCTTTAGTTGTATCACGTTTGATATTAACAGGCCTCATTTGATTTCTTGTTTCATTAGCTCATTATCCTTGCTATCTGCTTAGTATCTTTAAAGCCACAATTCAGTGCATTGAAGCTAGCCCGAACACTCACTTGAGATTTAGTGTCTCTTTGGCCATTTAACTTTGTTCCTCTGAGCTTAGCCATATTTTTAGTATTTTCATCACCTCTCTTCCAGTTCTTCTGAAATTTGGAAGTTCTACACTTCCTAAAATCCAATACTCCCGGAGTATTGAGGTTTAAACAGCCAACAAAGTAAAGATTGCTGTGATGGTAGCCAACCTCCGCTAGGAGACGGTACTGCAAGAAGAATATGTAGAATATAAGAGAAAAAACTTGTAGACAAAAATTCAAATTGTGACTATAAATTATTGTTAAAAAAAAACGCAAGGTAAAAATACGAGTAATATTTCATCTATTCGTAACCCCCACCTATGTCTTGAAAGCTTTTCGACCTGTTTTTAACCAGACTGGGCTATTTGTACTCATTAGGGCCATTTCGTAGTATCTATTGTTTTTCCTAATATTTTATTGTTAAGTTTCAACTTCGTAACACAATCCATATACCTACGCTAATATTACTTCGTGGATGATGCGTCATCTAAGGAAAAACGAGAAAATTAAAAATTTGTTCCTTATTCCAAGTGCGATTTATTGTTTTTCAATATATTCCACATATTGACCAATATACTTCTCTGTAAATATTTGAAACAACTTTCAGCTCTTTTAATTTTAGTGTTTGTCAATTAAATTACTGTTGCGAAAATCAACAATGTTGTGTGTAGTGTTGTGACCGTAGGCGACTATAATTCGGTAGTGGGGATACGTACACACAGGGTATAGCCCAGATTATAGCCACTACATGAAACCAATCTATTAGTGCTCCCCTTATTTGAGAGATGTCCTGCAAGCAAATTTTAGTACATGCTTCATATACGCCGATATTAAGGGATCTGCTATTGCCTTTGACCGTTACTCTGAGATAAGGGCTTACAATAATAAATAGTTGGGACTATTAGATTCGTCTCAGTCCATGCTTCCCTGATCAACTTGACTGTATACAGAGGTATTCAAAACTGTAATGTTATTTTAACTTTACTAGCTAAAAATATGGATATAGATTTTCGAATTTCGAATATTATTAGTTAACGTTAACAAACTATTGTTAACTTGCATGGATCTATCCAAAACATTATATAAAGTTATATTAACAGATAAGTAGACGCATGCATTTGTTCACAAGTTTTTGCAAAACAAACTTATTAAACGAGGGCCGGACCCGATAAGAAACGAGCAGCTCATACAGCTTTATAATATCGGTCCTGACAAATTTATAATTTCAAGAAGTTAAAAGAGTCTCACTCGAACATTCCAAGAGTAACCACGTTGTTATCATTTCGTATCATTTTTAACTACACTTAAAAATCTTATTTTGAGTTGCAATGAAAAAATTTTTGTTTGTTTTTTTTTACTTTATGGTTGTTTTAGAAGATCTTAAATAAAAATCTTTTCTTTTTTTACAATAAATGTATTAAAATTAACAATATAACATCATACATCTAAACATCTAAACAAACTGATATAAACAAACTAACATAATAAATTAATGATGAAATTGAAATTTTTAAGGTTGAAGTAAATACTAGTACCGTGTACTAATATCGACTATTGCCTCCTCTGGCATTTATTACTGCTTGACAACGATCTCTCATACTGAAAATAGTCGTTCTGATTTCTTCTTGATCAATTTGATCACCAATTTCAATCAACCGCAAAAACAATTCATCTAATGTGTTTGGTGAATTAGGTAGTTGTCGTAGTCGTCTGTCTATGATGTCCCAAACATGTTCTATTGGGTTGAGGGCAGGACTTCTCACAGGCCAATCCATGGCAGGAATTCCAACCTCCTGATGATACTGCTGCACAGTTCTTGCCGTGTATGGCCTTATATTATCTTGTATTAGCATAAAATTATCCCCAATAAATGATGCAAATGGCACGACATGCTCTTCTAAAATGTCTGTTATATACCTCTGCGATGTAAGCCGACCGCGATCTATTCTAACTAATTCCGTACGAGCCTCTAAATTATTCCCAGCCCACACCATTACCAAGCTGCCTCCATACTGTACAGTCTTTACAGTGTTACACTGTGCGTAGCGCTTCCCAGGCCTTCTATAAAGTCGGTTTCTCCTGTCATCAGAAAAAAGACAGTACCTGGATTCATCGGTGAACACTATTCTTCCCCAATCGTCATTATTCCAATCAACAAGTTCACGAGCAAAATGCAATCTTTGCCTTTTATGGTCTCTGGTCAATAATGGGCCAATTGGTGCCCTTCCAGGGTGTAGGTCGTTTTCGGCAAGTCTTCTTCTAATCGCATTTTGGCTGATTCTAAAGTTATATATAAAATTCATTTTGTAGAAAAGTACTGGTAACAAACTTTTGTCTCAGTGTACAAAGTGTCAAAAACCGGTCTTGATTAGGAGTTATAACCCTTCTACGGCCTTGACCGGGTCTTCTCGAGTTACTTCCAGTAACAGAAAAACGTGTTAACACTCTTTAAATGGTTGACTGGTTGACGTTAAAATGTTCAGCTAGTTCTACTTGAGTGTATGCTTCTTCGAGAAGAGTAACGATTCTAAAACAGTCACTTTCTGACAAATTTCGATTTTCTTGCTACTGGTGGTTCATTTCAAAGAAAAACACTTAAATAAATAAACTTAAAAAACCCTTTAAACGTTCAGCACAACGTAATCCAACCCAATTAAATTCGAAATAAAATGAGACACAATTAGCATGTTTTTATTATATTGCAAATAATGGTAAAAACATCAGCGTTTTTTACCGTTCTTTCGATAAATTTTACAATATACCGGGGGTAACAATAATATATTAGCACAAAAATCGAAACATTAAAATTATTTGATTTACCAGGGTTTTTAAAATTATGCGTTAATTTTAGGGTGCAGTGTATTATATTAGAACAAATTTTTGAGAAAAAAGTGGTGAAGTGTTAAAATAGTACATCACACATAATTTGTGAGTACTTAATTTATATCATAATATTATTAACATCCACAAAATATCAACAATATCTTTCCATTCACCTGTTCTGAGTGCTTATCTACCAACTGGTTGTTTTTTTTCTCAAATTATCGTCTGTGGTTTTTCATCGCCAGAGGCGGAATTAGTTTAAACGTTTAGGAAGAAACTCTGAAAGAAAGCAAAAAATGGATAATCTTACTCAAAATTCTTTAAATGTTAATATTAATTCAAAGAATATCAACAGCATGGTTAAATCATATTCCGCAGCGTTAGTTAAAAATTCCACTTCAGTATGAAATAGAGATCAAGTGATAGTTTTCCCATCGATAGAAGGTTGCAAAATTCAAGACTATCTCTTACAGATTGGACCAATAGTTATCCCACTAAATATAATATATTGTTCACGTATATCTAACAATCGGATTTGTATATATTTTTGAGAGATAAAAAAATTGTCCACGATCTTCTTAAAAATAATGAAGCCATCACGATTAACAACATTTATCTAGTTGCTCGGCGACTAATTACCCCACTAGAAAGATTGCTAGTATCTAATGTAAGCCTCACAATTCCTAATGAAGATATTACACGAAATTTACAAAACTTAGGTTTAACACTATTATCGCCAATGACTCCACTGAGAATTGGAGCTACGGAGTAGTAAGCAGGTTACTTTTAACATTAGACAGCCATAATTGTTTCAAATGCAAGCAAGCATGACATAATGCTTCACAAGGTACTGTTTCTGTTTCACCAACTTTGAATATAATACCTACAGTAAGCAATACTCAATTATGTAGTACATCTCTTGTCCAAACTTCACAAACTCCTATTGCTGGAATCACTACAACTAATTCTTCGAACAGCTAACACACGAAGCTCGCAAATAAATCAAAACTTACTCCCATATATGTTTGAGTCATCTTCGACCCAAAATCATCATTGAGTCATCTTTCAGGAGGGATCCATTCCAGTACTCTTCTAGGCCATCTGTAGTCTGGCATTGTTTTAACATGTCCGAACAAGAATAATTATTTTCTTTCTATGTCATCATTGATATTTCGCTCCATTTTCATTTTGTTTCTTATTTGAACGTTTCTAACTCTCTCCAGTTTTGATCTACCGCAGCTTTGTCTCAAATAATCCATTTCTGTCGTCATAAGTTTGTTTTTATTAGCTTTGGTGACGTCCCATACTTCCGAACCGTAAAGTGTAATACTTTGGACTATATTACCGTAAATGTGTTTTTTGGTTTTTCGTCGAATTGTCTTTTGCCAGAGAAGAGAGTTTAAGGCACGTGTTGCTGCTCTACCCTTGTTTATTCTTTCCTTGATTTCATCTGCGCTATTTCCCTTCTTGTTGAAAATGACTCCCAAATATTTGCAGTCTGATCCTTTCTTAACACAAAATATTTCACATAAATGTACTGGTTCTGCTGTTTTATCTCCTACTTTTTTTTTTGAACCTATTCTCTATCCTTTCATTGTTGGATATAGGTCTCCCCCAGTTCTCTCCATCTTTCCCTATCTTGAGCTGTTCTCTGCCATGTGGGACCTCCTTGTTTCCTGATGTCATCTTTCCACCTCATCTGTGGTCTGCCTCTTGATCTCTTTGCATTGTATGGACGCCACTTTCCGATGGCATTGTTCCATCGTCCGTCTTGGAGACGTTCATTGTGTCCAGCCCATTTCCATTTCAGTTTTGCTGCTTGTTCTATCGCGTCTACTGTCTTTGTTCTGGTTCTGATCCACTGGTTACGTTTTCTATCTCTAAGTGATACACCCAACATTTGTCTCTCCATCGCTCTTTGTGCCTTGCTTATCCTATCCAAATTGGCCTGTGTAAATGTCCATGTCTGTGCTCCGTAGGTGAGCACCGGTATTATGCAGGAGTTATATACCTTGCTTCGTAAGTATAGAGGGATTGTTTGATTTTTTAAAACGTAAGAAAGTTTGCCGAACGCTGCCCATCCCATTCTTACTCGTCTCGATATTTCGGCTGTTTGATTTTCTCTGTTAGCTCTGATTGCTTGTCCTAGATAGATATACTCATTTACCTGTTCTATTTTTTCTGTTTTTATTTTTATTGCCTCTTGGTCTTCCGTGTTTGTCATTACTTTTGTTTTGTTGAAGTTAATTTTTAGGCCTTTTTGCAGTGATTTTTCATGAAGTTCATTCAGCATTAATTCCAGTTCTTGTCGTTCCGAGGAGATCAGGAGTATATCATCCGCATATCTAAGGTGATTTAGGTATTTTCCGTTAATACATATTCCTATGTTTTCCCAATCTGTTGATTTTATTATGTCTTCGAGGGTCAAGGTAAACAGTTTAGGTGAAATTATATCGCCTTGTCGGACTCCTCGTTTAACTTTTATATTATCCGTTATTAATTTGTCGTCCAGAATTACGGTCATGGTTGCGTTTTGGTAAATATCATGTATCAATTGTCGGTATCTTAAATCTATTCTACTATTGACCAGAGCCTCTTCAACCGCTCAGTGTTCAATGCTGTCGAAAGCCTTTTCATAATCTACAAATGCTAAGTACAGCGGAAGGTTGTATTCATTGGTTTTCATGTATGTAGATGGTCGATTGTGCTGTATCCTTTCCTGAATCCGGCCTTTTCCACTGGTTGGTAGTTATCAAGTTTATAGGTTAGTCGGTTGTTTATTATTCTTGTGAAGGTTTTATATAGTTGTGACAAAAGGAAAATAGGACGGTAGTTGTTTAGGTCTGTTCGGTCTCCTTTCTTATGTATTAAGATTGTGTTGGCATTTCTCCATTGTTTAAGTATTTTACCTTTAAACAGACATTTGTTGAACAGCATTTTTAGCATTTTTTTTATCGTGTCTCCTCCTTCGTTTAGCAGTTCTGCCAGTATTTTGTCCTCACCGGCCGCTTTATTCCTTTTCATGTCGTTTATGGATTTTTCGATGTCATCTTCAGTTATTTCTGGTAATACCTCAGCCAACATTTTGTATTTTCCTCGAGAGATTCTGTTTAGATGATAGTGGTGGGTCATTTTTAGAACTGTATGAGGTCTGTGTAATATCTTTCTGTGATTTTTACTATTTCTCCTAGATCTCTTTCTTCATTGTTCTCAGCTTTAAGCATGATTAGTTTTCTTTTTCCTGTATTTGTCTTCATTGTTTTTAAAATTTTGTTCTTCTCTATGATTTTCTTAATGCGGTCTTCTTGGTATTTCTTTAAATCTTCCTTTATCTGTTTTCTTATAGTTTTGTTCAGTTCGGTAAACCCCACTATATTTCTTTTGTTATCATTCAGTAGTTGTCGTCGTTTTTTTAGCATATCTTGTGATTTAGCGCTAATTTTTTGTTGTTTTCGCTTTTGTTTATTAGCAATCTTCAGGCCTGCTTCTAGTAGTTCTGTTGTTATTTTATCGTTTAATTCATCTAGTTGCTAGACTTTTACTTTTAAGGATGTCCAATTTGCAGTTCCAACTTTAAAACAGAAAAAAGAGCAAAACAAAAAAAACCGGAACAAAACATACAATTTTCAGACAATATTAAAACATATATAGACAAACACTGTCCTTCCTTTTGTCTTAACAATCAGCAAATTGAAAGTCTACTTGAAAATTTCTATGACTACTCTGATGTACTAACGATTGCGAATGATTATACTTCAAACACCGTACACTAGTTTCTAATCCAGGACACCGTTCCTAATCCGAAATTCATTTTGGGAGATCTATATCGTTACAATATTAACTGGGGTTCCCTTAAAACTACACACACTGGAAAAAAGATTGAAAAGATCATAAACACATTAAACCTTGCAATAATAAATGATGGTAGCAGCCCACTTTTAAATTTATCGACAGAGGCATTTTCTTCTATAGATATCTCACTCTGTACGCCAACTTTTTAATTAAATCACAATCGGTATTGAAAGATTGCTAGTAAAAATATTTATATGGGAGTGATCACTTCCCAATTTTAATAGAAAAAACTCGATGAAACCTACTCGAGTTAAACCTGATACGAAACGGAGGCTAGATAAAGCTGGATAAACGGATTTCTATCTAATGTGAACTATGAAAAAAATGGTACACCCCAAGGCTCAGTAATCAGCCCAACGCTTTTCCTTATGGCTATCAATGATATAATCAAATCAATGAACAAACCCATTCAAGCGAGATTGTACGCGAATGATCTTATAATATTCTTAAATGGAATCAATATACAGAATATGGCCAAATTACTACAAGATCAACTTAATAAATTTATAGCATGGTCTAAAAGGAATGGTTTTCAATTTGCTTCATCTAAAACTCGCTGCATCATATTCTCAAAGAGACCAAAACAGATAAAAGAAATACTTACTTTAAAACCTGGGGGTCAGACACTTGAATATGTAAATACAATTAAATAACCAGGTCTAATATTTGATCAAGTTCTAACCTGGAAGGACCACATCAAATATATATCAGCTATATGTCAAAAAAGACTAAACCTCTTGAAATGTCTTTCTGGTACGAACTGGGGAGAGGACGGTAAAACTCAACTCATACTATATAAAAATTTGATCCGCTCAAATTATCTTGGGCATCCGATTATGGATGCCCAAGCTACTCGTCTGCTTCAACAACAAGTTTTAGACACCATTGAAAATAACGCTCTTAGACTAATAAGCGGTGCATTTAGAACAGCCCCTATCTTAAGTCTTTAGGCCGAATTCGGTGAACTATCATTAGATTTAAGAAGATAGGAATTATCTGAAAATATCCAGCATGCAAAACCCCACATCCCTTTTACGAAAGATGTAGACGAATTATTATCAACTAATTATCAAAGTTTAATTTCTTAATTTTCTTTTTTCAAACAGTTATTCACAGATGAATTTAAAAAAAAAACATTGTGTAGCATTATAACAAAGGATGAAATAAAGAAATATAAACTAGCAGAGACTAATACTATTTTAACAGGAGAACTCTTTGCAATATATAAAGCCATATGTCACGTTACAAAATGTCCTGAAACTAACTTTTTAATAATTACTGACTCACTAAGTTTTCTAGAAATCATCTCAAAAATATATTCTTTCCATCATGTGGCCAAACTCATTAGACAAGAATTGTATAACCTAAACCACAGAAATCTTGCTTTCCTGTGGGTGCCATCTCATGTTGGAATCACAAGAAACGATCTGGCGGATAAATATGCACGAGAAGCCTTAGAGGACACAACTATTGAGTTCTATCCAAAAACTCCAGCGACAGATCTCAAATCATAATTCCACAGCAAAATAGTCAACATATGAAATAGCAGATGGTACAAAAAACAGGCAAAATTACTTGAGATAAAACTAATATTTCAACCATGGTCTGATAGTTCCACCAATCGTTTTTCTCAGGTTATAGTCGCCTTATGCATGGAAATCTTATGACAAGGCATCCACAACCGGAATGTTATGCTTGCGAGACCCCGTTTATAATAAAACACCTTCTAGTGGAGTGCCCGTTACACAGTGCGGAAAGATGTAAATTCGGAATACCGGAGAATTTAAGAGAACTACTTAAAATGCGGTGCCAAAGTGATTATCCAATATCTAAAAGCAATAACCTATTTATACAAAATTTAATTGTACACTATTTAATTATTGTTAATACTTTTTTTTTTTCGCTAATAGCCTTACAGGCTGATGCGAGTTTGTAAATAAAAAAATTTTACACTATTTACAATGTAAACATTAGTGTGTAAATAAAATTGTATTATTAATAATCTTGCACCGTAAAGTCCACCTTAACACTACAAAACTATGTGGGGCTCCAAAAATACATGCGGTAGAGGTAAAATAATCGATGATACCAAGAATAATACTGATAATAATTTAGTAAATACAGGAAATAGTACATATTTCCTTATTCAGTCAGAGAGCTTCTCGACAATAAATTTACGCGTATGTGATCCCAAAGTACACCCATTACTAACTTGGCCCACTTTAGACAGCTTATTCGAGGGCAATCATTTTTCCATTATCATCATTAACAATGTGGGCAAATTGGAATATACAAAAATGAGATGAAAAATCTCAGATTCTAATTAGGAATTCTTCAAATTAACTGTAAAAGGACGTACAGATATACTTAAATATCAAAATAACATAAACAAAGACATAAAACATTTTAACCACTGCATAATTTTTTACACAGAGGAGTGAATTGGTAACTACAAAATTAACCCAACTAAAAAACACGTTCTCTGGTGAAATTACTCATGTAAAACATCAATTCAAGAAAGCAAAAGAGCTTTAAATAGATTCCGAAAATCTTGCTCTATAACTGAGTTAATAAAATTCAAAAGGCTTAGAGCAAAAACAAAACGCATAATAAAAAATAGGAAACAAAATTCATCGAACGAGTTTATTAGCTCTATTACCAAAGATAACCCCACCTACTCAAGTATGGTCAAAAATAAAGAGAATGAAAGGACATTACACATCATACAAATTCCAGCTCTCATCATTCAGGACAACGTTATTATAGACCAACAAATCAGTGATATGCTTTCCCTACACTTCCTCAACAAATCAAATAATCATACCAATCCTATTAGTCTCTAACTTCGTTCCTGTTGGTTATAGAAGTTTTTTTTACATGTGAGTTTTTTTACCATCTATCGAATTGTTGTACGTACAAGTCTGTAGCTTGAAAAATATAGAAATTTGCTAAATGTGTCTAGCATCATTAATAGAGCAAATTCAGTAGTTTAAATATTTAGCCTCGGGGATAAATAAATGAAAATAACTTTTAAACTATTTGACCGATCGGGAAAATATTTCGCACAAATTTAAAAGACCGTAATTCCATGATGTTTGAACGTATTAATAACATTTTATTTTGTTAATAAAAAAATTATTAAAAGTTATAAATAAATGCAAAAAACTGCTTTTTTGCAAATATTTCGATAAATTATTTATCAATTTTAATTTAAAAAATGGAAAGTAAAGTCTTGATATAAAAAAAATGATATAAATATTGTTTATGTAAAATATAAGGGAAAAAACTTATAGACAAAAAATCAAATTGTGACCATAAATTATTGTTTAAAAAAACGCAAGGTAAAAATACGAGTACTTTTTCATCTATTCGTCATCTAGTAACTCCCACCTATATCTTAAAAGCTTCAGATATCTGCGAAAAATTTTGCCGTGAAATCGATGATATTTGCATAACCAAACTGGACTACAGTGAAATTGTTAGGAAATGGTATCATTCATGGTCCCTTGTTTACAGTCCAGATTGGGTACAAATTAAGTGCGATCTCAGAATATTGTCCCAAATACCATTAAACCTAAACCCTGACTGGAAACTTCCTGCGAGAAAAGAAACTGACGATCAATTGCGAATGAAACTATTCCTTAAGAGGGAAGCTGATTCTCAGAAGTACGTTAGTTTATAGAGCTTTCATGTATGTTATATGTAAGTGGTATTTGTTTTGTCGCAGATTAAAATTTAAATTAAAGTCAATTTAACTGACACAATTTTCCTCTACTTAGTTTGTCAATCTCACTCTCAATTATTGTTACAGCTGCTCACTCAATTTGTTATTATTTAGTGCCATTTATTATGTTTCAGTTATTCATTGCTTGTTTTATGTTGTTTTAGCTTTTAGTTTTTAATACAAATGGAAATAACGTACTGGGGCCTCATGATGGGGCAAATAGCCTTGAAACCGGTAGGCCAAAATTGACCAACTTTATTAAATATAAACTATTTAAGATTGTGAGTATTGATTCAATTCCCGTATACTAGTATTAGGGACTCCCATTGGCAACCTTTTCATCACGTGATCCATTTAATTGATTTGAAAAGGAGCTATTTGGTGTATTATTAGTAGTAGACATTTCAGATTGTATACAACTTTTTATTTTTAGCTATCATTTGATAAACTGGAGTATTATCCTGACAAACAACCTCTTTAGGGAGTAGTAGAACGAGTTTACTCGGACTTGGAGTAAAAGACTGTCCACATTGGTTCTTGTTATTATGAATCAAGAGTGGATAGTGATCACTGTTGTATAGGAAGTCGAGCCTATCCCAGGTGAGCTGTGGGGTCAGACCTGGTTCGCATATCGTAAGGTCTATACATGAAGATTCACCGTTTTGTATATTAAATCTAGTGGGTCTGCCGTCGTTTAAGACTGAAAGGTTGGACTGTTCAAATGTCTCTTCTAGTAGTCTTCCCCTAGCGTTTATAGTAGAAGAGCCCCATAAAAAGTTGTGGGCATTAAAATCGCCCAAAATAAGTCTGGGTTGGGGTATTTGTTGTAACAGCTCCGTTAATGCTTCTGAGTAGACTTGCGTTGATAAAGGTAGGTATAAGTTACAAACGTAGATATTTGGACTTGAGTTAAGTTTAATGCAAATTGCTTCTAGATTAGTTTGGAGAGAAATTACAGTGGATTCAATTGACTTTTTTACAAAATAGCTACTCCGCTGCTGGCTTTTTCGTGGCTAGTTCGATTTTTGCAGTAACTTTTAAATTGTTTTAAAGCTTGTGTTTTTTCATTTTTGAAATTAGTTTCCTGAAGACAAATTATATCTGGATTGTATCTAGCCAGAATTATTTGAAGCATCGGAAGGTTATTGTAAAAACCGTTGATGTTCCATTGCAAAATTGAAGAGAAGCCCGTGTATAATAAATTAAAATTTAAACTTGGGATTGTTACAGAAGTTGATGTCTCGATTCCTGAGATAACTCACTTTCAGTCTCTGATGTCTCACTATCCGAGTAGGTCATCTGTAAATGTATCAGTAGTTTCTTTTTTATTTTTGTACATCTAGATTTAATGGATCTTTGTTTGAAATAAGGGTATATTGCTGTTAGCATTTTCACTAAAGCTTCTAAATCGTTAGTGTAGTTTTTTATGACGCTGACTGGATCCTGTGCACCATAAACATTTTCAAATAGATCGGATATTTGATTAAAATCAAGAATAAATGGAGGGTTTTGCTCTGAGATGAATGCCTTGGCCGGTTCCATGAGTATGTGAGTTGGCGTCTTTTCCTTACTTTTCTTTGGTTTTTTGGATAGAGCATCATTTGGTTTAACAAACGGGTCTAGACTTGGGTTTTCTGAATCAGCGTCTTGCGCTGGAGGAGGTGTGACTATTTCTTCTAAACTGCGTTTTGAGCTATTTTGTGTAGGCTGGGTTGTATCTATATTGATGATTGGTTGTGAGGTTTGAGTTTTTGAGGGGTTTGTTGGAAGTATTTGATTAGGTGTGGATTGCGAAGATGTCTGGGAGTGAAGGTTTTGGTTATAATTTTCAGAAACTGATTCTTGGGTTATTTTACAATCTGCTGCGGTATGGCCTTGCCTTTTACATGAAAAACATACCAAGGAATCTTGTGACAAAAAAATACTATAGTTGGTGTTATAATAATTTATTAATATGGATTCGGGTATTGAATCAAGTGGTGGTGAAATAAAATTTGTCGTCTAAAACTATAAATGTGGCTGAATTCCGGCAAACCGGCACTTATCTTGAGAAATGACATAGGAGACATGGTTTTAAGGCCCAATTTTTCAATTTCTTGAGTTAGTAAAGCATGCGGAATGGTGGTACAAACGTTTGACAGAATTAGTCTTTCTGCAGGAGTCCTGACAAGTACTATTCTCCAGTTTTAATGATAAAATCGCAATTAGTTGAGCCGTTTTAGACATCACAAAAAGAACAGTAATATAGATTTTGCTTATTTTCTTATTATTCAGAACTAACGATACTAACTAAACGAACTTTTAAGTTATTAACGTACTGCAGAGAAATTATGCAACTATGCTGTTCCACACTGTATATTATATTCGCTAGTTATAATACAAAACAAAACAAAGAAGGATCATTTTTCACATCTCGTAAAGAAAGACTTTTCAGCAATATTTTCTAAAACAATTTATTTAAATTCTGATAATATTTCGAGGATGACTTTCAGCGTCAAGTTCATTCAATTATGGTGATGTTGATAAAAGTTAAAATGTAAGACGAACTAGAGGGAAGTTGGGAAGAAAAAGTTAGTGTCAAAAATGATGTAAATCTTGGTTGATAAACACACGTTATGCACATTTAACTAACTTTCCTTTTAAGTCATTACCATTAGAGCAGCTCTGGGATTTGTTAGAAACAGACGATTATCGCATTTGAGAAACTTTGAAAACAATTTCAATTTTCGCATTTTAGAAAAGTCAGTTAGTCAATCAATTTAAAGGCTCTTGTTATCAGTTCTCAGTTTGCTACCCGTGCCACAATATGGTGAATAATTTGATTGCGCTCCAAAGTTTTATCGCAGAGGGAAATGGCTTTCACCCCTGCTCTGTTGCCACGCACCTACATTCTTTAAGATTTTACCCGTTTTTTCTTCAACGGACATTCCTCAAAAATTAAACTTTTCAGTTAATTATTTCCAAGTTTATTCTAAGTATATACAAGGGAAATTAAAATACATTATCGATATAAAAGAAAAAGAAAATATATTTATTTATTTATTTCGTCTATATAAAGCTAAAACTCACTAAGTGATATTTTAGCTCAAAACCATGTTTGTATCAGTAAGTAACATTTAACATCTAAACTCTCGCGTGTTAAAACTCACTAGGTGCTACGTCCAATAATAAAGCAGTTATAGAATGGTAAAAAACATTCATTTATACTAGAAACCAATTCGCTAAGGATTTTTGCTTGGTTAAGGAAATATATTGTGGAATGCAATTTTAGATTCCCCATGTGTCTAATAACATCTTTATCAACGTCTGTTTTGCCTCGCAATTTTTAGAAGGCACAGATTAAAGCAGAAATCTGAATGTGGTTTCGAAAAATCAGTTTACGGATTAATTAAATTTTTATTTCAGAGATTTCCAAATCGTATTACACGAATGTTTACCAGTTCCAGAACTACTAGGATGGTCGAAAGTGTATTACATAAAGAAAATAAAGAACCAATGACATTAACAAAAAATGTAAATATCTACTTCCTACTTTTTGGGTAGTAGGTAGAAGTAAAAATTTAAACAATGCAATGCAAAGGGTCTCAAATTTGTTGATTGTACAAATTGCAGATATAAATGCTTATTAAATTTTAATGAAGAGCATGGAAAGACATTGTGTCAATTATATCATTTCGTCTTTCAACGATTTTAAGAGACAAAAAGATTTTATAATAAAAATGTTACACCAGTTAAACCAAAACTTAAAAAAAATAATGTTAACAACAACACGGTTGCAAAATTGTTTTATTATTATTATCCCGGTTTTTTTTATAGCGTTCTCCGCCTTCCGGTTCCCAGTTTCCAGCTACGTCGGTCATTCCATTCGCCAGGGTGAAGGTTTCTTTCCGACATTGCCTTCTGAATGCCGCCCAGCCAGGATTGTTTTGGCCTTCCTCTCTTCCTTCTTTCCCTTGGCGTCCATTTTAAAATTTGGTTTGGCAGCCTGTCGTCGTCCATTCTTTTCACATGACCATACCAGATCAGTTGTCTCCTTTGAATTTCGTCAATGATGGTTGACTTGACTCCCATTATATTTCTGATATGGTCATTTTGTATTCTATCAAGCCTTGATTTTCTAGCTGATCTTCTCCAGAAGTCCATTTCCAATGCAAGTAGGCGTCGCTCAAGGGATTTAGTAAGTTGCCATGTTTCGCATCCATAGAGCACTATACTTTTAAAGATGGAGTTAAAGAGGAGATGCTTTCTTTGATTTGATAGTTCTTTTGACCATAGCATCGGGTTTAGGCATCCTATCACCCTTTTTCCTTTCACGATTCTTTGCTCTATCTCTTTTTCGGTGCGCCCACTCTTGTTGATTGTTGTTCCCAAATATATATATATATATATATATATATATATATATATATATATATATATATATATTCCTCACAGTTCTTGATTGTTTCATGTTCGTTGACCATTAGATCTTCTACTTCATTCCCGATGCATAAGTATTGCGTTTTGTTTCTATTTACAGAGAGGCCCCATTCTTCATATGTTTTAAACAACCGTCTCGTCATGAATTCTAAATCTTCCTTGTCTGCTGCCACTACTACTTGGTCGTCCGCAAAATGTAGAGTGTATAATGTTGTATCGTCGTCAAGTTGGATCCCCATTCCTGAACAGGATCTTCTCCAGTGTTTTAGTGCTTCATTTAAATAGATCTTAAATAGTATTGGAGAGAGGCAGCATCCTTGTCGTAAGCCTTTTGTTACTGGAAATTCTTCTGATAAGGTGTTGTTTAGTTTGATTTTTGATGATGCTTTATTGTATAATTGTTTGACTGCGGCGATGATCGTGCTATTTAATGGAGATCGTTCAAGAGACTGCCACAGCTTTCTCACAGGAATCGTGTCATATGCTTTTGTGAGATCCACAAATAAAAGATGTATTTCCTGGTTTCTTGCAACTTTCTTTTCATTCAGTTGTGTTAGGGTAAATATGTGGTCTACGCAAGATCTTCCAGCTCTAAATCCTGCTTGCTGTTCAATTTCATGAGGTTCGTATTCTTTCTCAATCATGTTTTTTAAGATTTTACCAAACAGCCTGCTAAAGGTACTGGTGACAGAGATACATCTGTAGTTTCCGCAAATATCTTTTGGACCTTTTTTGTGAATTGGAGTAATCCATGCTTCTTTCCAACTATTCGGGATTTCTTCCCATTTAAGTATCTTGTGAATAGCACTTTAAGATAGCTTATTAGTTTTGGTGTTCCGTTTTTTAGAAGTTCTGCTGGTATGTTCTCCGGCCCGGATGCTTTGTTATTCTTCATCGATTTAAGCGCTTGTTGTATTTGTTCTTCTTCCACGTTTACATATTCACCTTGTACTCGTATTCGTTGAGGTGAGTTAGTATTATAAATATCTCTGTCTTCATTCAATTCCCTTGCGTAATGATCTTTCCATGTATCTATCTGGATGGGCTGTATTCGACTTTAATTTGATGTGTCGGTTTTCAGGGTTTTTATTAATTTCCATGCCGCTGATGATCGCGCTCCTCCGATGTAACAGTTAACTTCTTTACATTTTGCATCCCATGTTTCATTTTTGTTGTTCCTTGTCATATCTTTAAATATTCTTTGCTATTCTTTGTATATTTCTTTATCTTCAAGATTCTTAGTGTTCAGCCATCTTTTGTACGCTTCCTGTTTCTTATTTCTTTGCTCTTCAAACTCTGTATTCCAAGTGATTTTTCCCGCTGATCTGTGGACTGTTCTGGTTTCTTTGCCCAGAGCTTCTTGAGCTGCGTGGTGAATACAGTCAGTTATATGTTCGTATAGTTAGTTGGTTTCAGCAGTTAGGTATTCCTCGAGTAGTTTTTCATTTAATCTCTTCAGATTTATATCAGTTTCTTTTGGAGTGTTGGTGTTTTCAACGTGTCGGTTAAATAAAATCAGAGTCTTAGCCGCAACCAAATAATGGTCAGATCCACATTCCTTACCCCTGTAAGCCCTAGTGTCCTGGATGTTTCATTTAGTGTTTTGTTTTGTAATGACATAGTCGATAATAGATTTTATATTTCTAGTGTCTTGGTGCCAAGTGCATTTATGTATATCTCTATGTTTGAAATAACCGTTCCACATTCTTAACTGGTGTTGTTGGCATAATTTAATTAGTCGTCTCAATCTTCAAGATTGTACTACCTTAAAAGTCCCTTGGAACGGCACAGACTATATGCCAAGTTTTTTGAGAGAATTCTTGGCATTTCTAATGGTCCCATAAACACGGCCATACAAGGAACCAATTCAGCAGGTTAGTTTTCAGTGAAGATAAAAGGGGTTGCAAAATCCCTGCAAACGCTACAAATGAAGAGTCTATCCAGTTAAAAAAAAGATATTGAGTCATTCCCTGCTGTAGAGTCGCATTATACAAGGGCCACCAGTCAAAGACTGTATTTAGACTGACAGAAGCCAGTTAGCCGTTGCAAATACAGGCACATTTTTGGCAATGACTATAATTACTCTTTTTTCGTTCCTAAAAAGGAGCAATGTGCAGCATACAGTAAATATAACATAGCAAATGCAATAAAAAAAAAACAAGATTTAGAACTAGAATATTCAATGCACATATGTACAGTTGCGGTCACGGAATAGTTTACAGGTTCACGTATCTAGGAGCCCATTTTTTAAATTTTTACTTCGTTTAAACGCACCTTTTACGTCAAAGTGACGTTGCCAGTGGTGTACTAGCTAGAATAGGTAGATTAAAATTAAAATATCAAAATATTTTACAAAATGAAAAATATAGAAAACAGTTTTTTGAATAAAATGGATTATGATCTTAATAACGAAAATAAAGAAGTCTTTTTTTTTAATATGCATTTTATTTTAAATCTATTTTATATTAAATAACGATAAACAATGATAAATAATAATTAATATTTGGTGGAAGCCCCATTCTTGTCAATACAATTTTGCAGTCTTCTGTTCATAGATAGCACCAATCCCCTCATGTTATAGTTAACAAGCTCTTCCCATGCCTGCTCAATTGCTTCCCATAATTCAATTCTATTCCGTGGTCTAAGGTTTCTTTCATTTAGTTTCTTTGTTAACTCTGCCCACACATTTTCGACGGGGTTAAAGTCTGCACTACGGGAAGGCCACGGAAGAACATTAACATCAGTTTCTTCTAGCCATTCTCGAACAATTCTACTCGTATGCACCGGGCAATTGTCATGTTGGAAGATAAAGTCGTTGTTGGGGAATCTCTGGATCACCGATGGCAACATTGTGTGCTCAATAATATGTTTGTAATATAATCCTGTTAACTTCTCCTCTACATGATAACAAACGCCCGGGCCTTCGGCACTTATCCATCCCCATACGTTGACAGAGAATCCTCCACTATTTCTTAAATGATGCGTATACTGTTCATCATACCTATGATTTCTCGGCCTATAAACTCTTATTCGACCATTATTATACGACTGAAATACTTTTTCATCGGAAAATACAACCCTAGACCAAAAATTCTCATCGCGGTTTATAAATTCATTACAAAATTCAACTCGTCTCCTCTTGTGATCCTCAGTCAAAAAAGGTTTCCGTGCAGCTACACAATTTAGCAGTCCACTTGCTTTAATTCTTCGACGTGCAGTGCGAATACTGCCTGGAAACGCTGCCTCTTCTCTTGCCTTTTGAGCTGTGGCAAAAGGAGATTCTCTCAAATAATCTACTAACATCTCATCCTGTTGATCTGTGGAAATCTTCTGCCCTCCTGAACCGCCCAACCGTGCTATAGAGTGAAAATTATCCCATCTTTGTTTAATCTTCCATATGCACATATGACTCACGTTCAAATCAGCAGCAACTTGCCTTAGTGACCAACCTTCTTCGAGTTTGGCAATTGCTCTTGCTTTTTGCGCATAATTCAAATGTATTCTAACCATTTTGGAAGAGTTTAATATACTTTTATTTTATTGTTGAACACTCGCGAAAGCATTGACGTTTTGAAATTTTTTGACTTTGACATTTATCAAATCCGTACGACACTGCAATTTTACAGTATTACAATATAAAAAGTAAGGTGTAAACTATTCCGTGACCGCAACTGTACATATTAAGAAACAATTAATGCCTTAATTAAAACCAGCAAGTAGCTGCCGCACTTCTCTAGGTAGTGCATACTATGCACTTGGAATGCATAAAACAGACATTTTTGGAATCAGGACATAGTCATATGGATTGCGACTCTATGCATTCGGCGATAGAGCATTCTAAAAAAAATGAACAGCTTTTCCATGAACGATTTTCTGGAAATATTTAGGTTAGCACGACAGAAAAGATTACAGAAGGAGTCGTATGCAGTACAGGAACTTAAATATACAGATTTCTATGATCTAAATAATTTGGAACGAACAATAATAAAAAATAGAACGAAAGATGAAGACGACTGCACAGTATCCTGGCTATAAATTAAATGTTTCAAATTTGTAAAAGAATATGCCGATGTGATTTTTTTTAGATATGATCATTCATCGCCGTATAAAAAATTAATTATTTCTTGTGGTCCAGGAAGAAGGAGTATTCGGGATATTTCAGAAATAAGGTTAAATTCTCTCTATAACGATTTACTCCCAATTTCAACTTTGAAAAAACGAGATCTAGTCAAACTTGGCAACGAAAATCTCATACCAGATGAAGTTCATCATTATTATAAAAATCTACCAACAAGTTCCTCTACAAATGACAACCTACCAGAACCATATTTTGATGAGGAATCAGAAGATTCAACATCAATTCATCCTTTTTGTTTTCTTGTGTTCAATTTTACAGGAATTTATTATAATTTATAATAGTAAACGAAATAACATTTTTTATCACTCCCCATCTAGTTACTTTAGCCCTAAGTACCAATCAGGAATACGATAGTTAGAGGTAAAACTCATTAAGTACATTTAGCTTAATAATTTTAAAATTATTGTACATAATATTTTAAAAACTTGTTCTGTAATCTCCCCAATGTAATAGAATGAACTTGGTATTGTGAAGACCATACAATAGATGCATATTCCACTTTAGATACGACCGAAGCATAATAATCCGCTTTTAAAGCACAAACAGATAGTCTTAGACAGTTGCGAATGATAAAGTATAAATAATTTAAAGAATTAACTGTTGCATCTAGTTCATCAAATGTAACTCCTAAGTTGTATTGTTGTGACATAAAACAATTCATTATTATTAATTGTATAAAAAGTATCATATTTTTTAAAACCTCTATAAAAACTTATATAGCAGCATTAAGCAACATTTAAATGTCAAATATTATTCTCACACCAAATACTCAACCGGTCTAAATCTTCTTGAATTAAAGTTGTCATTATTTGAATCTACTGATTTAAATAATTTCAAATCATCTGCAAACGTTAAGAACCAATTGTCCTGAAACTTTTTTTTTGTTTAAACCTGAATGTAATGCATTGAGTAGTAATTAAAAAGGCTTCAAAAGTCAGGGAAAAATAAACAAAACAATATCCGACCTCCAGATTGGCCACAATTTGGTGTTCTTTTAAAAGGACAGTAGGACTATCAGTTACTTTAAATGAAAAAATTTTTTTTTCCAAAAATATTTATTTATTAGCAAATACAATTTATATTCATTGAGTGTGATAATTATATAAGAAGTTTTTAGGATAAAGGACAACATTACACTTATGACAAATAAAATTTGCCTTTTTATTGCAGTGTACGCATCTTCGTTGCTGTTCTTGATAGGTTACTAAATGATCCAACCTATCATAACGTGAGTGTTCCCGTTGATTGCTTGGCGCATTTGAAGGTCCCCTTTTGGTGGTTCGCTTGTGGGTTTCTAACAACTCAACTGCAATAGCCCTTCAGAATGCTATCTGGTCAAGTTTTCCGCCATCCTGTTTTTGCAAGTGGTATACATTCTGAACTGCCATATTGACACAATGGGATATCAAAGGAAACTACCACTTTTTTCCTCGTAGGTATAGTTGTTTGATACTGAGCAATATTCTGGTCGCTTCTGTCAACTCCACCCATGTTTTTGTTGTACAGCTGTATGGGCTTAGGTTGATTTATGTATGTATGCTTCTTCTCGGATTGTGAAAATCGTTTTACTTTATTTAGAGGGAAAACTGAAGACACGTTCGATGCAAAAAAACGACACTATTATCATTCCAATTACATATTATACTATCATCATCTACCATGGAATAATCAAAAGCACCAGTTTTTTCATCTCTTTTATTGTTTTTAGGGGATATTCTTGAATTCTATTTACTCTTATGGTACCTGTACCTTTTATGTTTCTGAACTTACATTCTTTCAGGAGAGACAAAAATGTGAAGTAGTTATCTAAAAGCAAATGAAATGAAGCAAATGGCATCTTCTATAAAACATCGGCGTATTTGAGAACAACACTTGACCCAAAACCTAAATGACTATATTTTGGTGGTAAAGTTGAAGATGCTCCCTGATATAGATCAAAATATATGATATACCAAGTCTTGTTGCTCCACCCTAAAACTTGTAGCCCCAGCGAATGGGCTTTCCACGGATGAACTGTTTGCAACTATGGACGTCCATACTAGGGCACCATAGCTTCATCTATACTGTGGTTTTCTTCTATTGCAGCATATTCGAAAAAATTTTTGTTCAGAGATTCGAAGATTGGTCTCATTTTAGAGAACTTATCTTGCTTATCCAGTTGGGTGTTATCATTGCAGTGAATGTATGTCATAATATATTGAAATCGATCTCTGGATATAGCTGAACAAACTATTTTATTATTTGTATCATCAGAATTTTGCCAATACTTTTTTCTCCTAGCAACAGAGCAACAACCACTAAGCAGTAATATACCAATGAAGCAAAACAGTTCATCCGTAGATATGTCACGTACAGAATTTTTTTGTTGGGCATATGTATTAAAATATTCCGTAATTTGCTTAACTATATCAGCCATAAACAATTTAAATATTGTTGCTGGTGAACGCTGATTGTTTACGGATTGAATTGGAATCCATGTACAGAAATTCGAATGTAAATTTCGTTTTGAGTACTTGAATTTTTTCAATTTTTAGGTTTGCGTTCAACAAACTGTGCTAATGACATATCATCATCTGAATCAGATTGATTTAGTAGATTAACTTGACACTGGACACTCTGCCCTTAATTGACATCCAGGTAAAATCTTAATATCAACATTATCTTCTTCACCCGAATCCTCATCGGTAACGTCATCTTTAGCATTTTCAGGAGGCAAAATTGCATGCTATCTGAAACGTCAATATCTTCTTTTTCTATTTCTTCAAGTCGCTCCGCTAGCGTACAGGGCTTTTTCCAGTACGAACGACTGAGAAAAATAAAAAAATATTTATTAGTACAGAACACTATAGACGCTGATTGTCCTACTGATTTTTTAAAAGAATATGATACTTTGAGTACATGTTATGATATTATTACCGATAAAAATTCTTTTGTATATGCGTTAAATAATTATTTCATCTCTAAACTTTATATTTTATCATGATCCGACATCACTGATACAGGCTTTTGAAACATTAGAAAATGCTGCGGAGAAAATGGGACTGCAGATTAACGTATCCAAAATAAAATACATGAAGTTCACGAACAGCACACAAATAGCGGCGTCACAAGATCTGGTGACAGAAACACACACATTCGAAGGCTCCAAAATTTCGTCAAAAGAGTCCCTAACTTCGTTCCTATTGATCATAGAAAGTTTTTTTTAATGTGAGTTTTTTTACCAACTATCCAATGGTTGTACGTACAAGTCTGTAGCTTGAAAAATATAGAAGTTTCGATTTCGATGCAAACGGAATATGCATTTAACTTCTGAGATAGTTTAAGTCTTAAATAATCCTATGAAATTTGCTAAATGGGTTTAGCATCATTAATAGTACAAGTTCAATAGTTTAAATATTTAGCCTAAGGATAAATAAATTAAATAACTTTTAAACTATTTGACCGATCAAGGGGGGAGGGGAATTTCGCGGTAATTTCTCAATGTTCAAATGTATTAATAATATTTTATTTTGTTAATAAAAAAAAATTAATAAAATTTACAAATTATTGCAAAAAAACTGCTTTTTTTGCAAATATCTCCGTAAATTATTTATCAATTTTAATTTAATAAGCGGGAAAATAAAGATATTCTTGATATAAAAAAATGATATAAATATTGTTTAAAATAACGCAAGGTATAAACACGAGAAATTTTTTATCTATTCGTCATCTAGTAACCCCCACCTATGTATTAAAAGCTTCAGATATCCGCGAAAAAAATTTTTCGACCTTGTTTTCTAACCAGACTTGGCTAAATATTGTTAATGTAACTTCTGTGATGATAGCTATTTTTTGCTACTTGTAAATCACAAACACTCTCTCTTGAATGATTCAATTTTTGGTACATCATTTCTGTATTTTATGGCAAGGTCTTTTCGCCTTTATTTTATCTTTTTTTTTTAATTCTTTTCAAGCTTTACTGTTCATGTCCCTTTGTATATTTGTTTGATCACTAATTATTTTGATTGCTGAGTTCTGTAGTCTTTTTTTATTCCTTAAAATGTCCTTAACAACACTATTATTGTAAAAAATAACTCTAAGAGGACGAGACTTAGTACCCTAGTGTCCTTCCCTACTCGAACAACTTTCACTACATCATCCATTGCTTCATCTTTTCCCATTTGCTTCATAATTTCCTAGACTTTTGTTCTGTTATATAAATATTTAGGACATATAGTATAGATGCAAAATAATGAAGCATTTGTTATTTCTTTTGTGGTATGGATTAAATAGTAAACCTGTATTGTATGCAAATGTAATTAATTTTATCGCCTGAAATTGATATCTTGTGCGTTTCATAGGGTCTCGAACTCAGTTTATTGATGTTATTATTAGATAATACATATAATAGTTATTATTTATTATTGCGCATTAAAAATTAAAACAGTTTATATCAATTATATGATAAAAAAATAAGTATTCATCAATAATTATTTGATTATATTACTTCAGTTTAATTATCCATCTATCGTCGTTATTCTGATTTAAATGCTTCCTTTTTTGTTAAGAAGACATTAAATCTTCTTCACTTATATGTCATCCTCTTTCTGATAAATTTTAAAATCATTAGGCAATAGATAAATTATCTTCAGGATCAAATTTTTCTATTTTTTCTGATACATAATTTACTGTAGGCCATAGCTTTTTCTATGATGATTTAATTAAGTCAGGTGAAACATAACGCTAAGCGCGAACGAGAGAGATTACAACATCCTTCAAATCAAATTTTTGAGCACTGGATAAATAATTTATTTTTATACAAGGCCTTTACTTTCTTGGATAACATTTTGGTTTATCGACTGCAGTAAATGTATAGAGTTTGGTTGTAGGAGGATGGTTTGGATATTTTACTTGTTTATTTGGGTGGCCAGGAGTATTGTCAAGTACGAGTAAAGTTTTTATGGGTAAGTTGGATCATTTTATAAATTTCTTTAGTTCCCTTTTATACCCAAATAAATACTTCCCTCGTGACACATTTTTTAAACTGGTTCTTGTAGCCGACTGGAAGCGGGTAGCGGGTAGAAACTCTTTAAATTTTTGAAGATAGTCCTATCAAAGAAAATGAATCAATCCCTGCCCTCCGCAGATTCCGTGGATTTCCTGACCCAGGAAACTAGTACCTGTTTAGGGTCTCTTGTCAAGGGTTACGGATGAAGTCCACAACGGAGCCACGGCGGAGAAGCAAAACTTTGGTACGGTGCGGATGGCGTAAGTGGCAACCCTCGATTTTAGGGTTAATATAGAATCAAGTCAAATACTGGCCAACGGTTTCGGGCGGAGGAGCTGATAGATGTAAGGGCACTCTTTTGTCTGAGATAGAGAAATCTATCTCGAAGGCGGATGAATTAAAGGATCGTAGAGTACCCCTAGAAATCGTCATGGCAGTTAATGACAGGCATCACTGTACTAATCATGGTTCTCGTATGCCAAGATTCGGCAGAGGGAGACATAACAATAATGACAGGGCTCCTCAGGTCGTTAACCAACGAAATCCCTGCGTACAAAAAATACAAAATTCAACTTTTAAAATAGCGACATGGAATGTTAGAAGCATGTATGAGCCTAGTTAATTAAGGAACATAGAACAAGAAATGATGCGACTTAAGATCTACATATTGGAAATAAGTGACACAAGATGGCTCGACTCCGGCAAACTAAGTACAACCAATGGTCGACTTTTCTACTCTAGTAGTACCGATAGCCAACATCGGGATGGAGTAGCAATTAATGTCAGTAAATAAGTTGCAAAATCAGTTGTAGGTTTTATACCAATATCGGAAAGAATTATGCTAATACAAATGATGACAACACATGGGAAATTAAACCTTATTGAGATTTATGCGCCAACATAATGACCTTCAAAAAACCCTACAAAATACAACATCTAGAGATATAACAGTAGTCATGGGTGATTTTAACGTCAAAGTTGGAGAAGGAAGATATGAGTCTACTGTAGGACCATATGGACTCGGTGTTCGAAATGAGAGAGGAGAAGGCCTTGACTATATTTTACTAAATTGACTATATTATAATAAACCACAGATACCGAAACGCAATACAATCGATGAAAGCGTACCAAGGTGCAGACGTGGCGTCGGACCACAATCCTCTTGTTGCAAAAATCCAACTTCATTTAAAAAATATACAAAAAAGCTACATAAGTGATAAACTTAACGTACAAAAATTAAAATCAGAAGACGTCAAAGAAAAACTGAAACAAGAAATTAATGCAAACCTAGAATCCACACCGAAATTAATTTATGGTGAAACCTCCATAAGAAAGTTAAAGAATTAGCTGGGGTAGCAAAACAAAAAACCTTAAACATACTATTAGACAAACAAAGGAACATTCTAGTGAAGACGGAACAAAAATTACGAAGATGGAAAGAATATATAAAAGAATTATTTCACGACCAGAGACAGGAAAATATATTTACTTACTATTTATAACTGGGAATAAGCCACAATTTACTGTTAGTATTTTGAGAACGATTTCCGAATTGGAAATTGAAACGTCAATAAACGTATTTTTATCTTTAATTGTGGCTTATTCCCAGTTATAAATAGTAATTAATTTACAATGCCACAAGAAAATAGCTTCAGAACAATATTAGGAAAATATATATGAAGATAATCAGAGTATTTACGAGGGACCCGAAATAACAAAATCAGCAGTTATGCATGCAGTAAAGTCCATGAAAAATAATAAAGCTGCTGGTACAGATGAATTACCAAGTGAATTGCTATAACTGGTCAATTAAAAAAAACAGTCCAACTACTGAACAAAATCTATTCCACAGGAATAATTCCACGTGAAATGCTAACATCAACATTTATTTGTCTACAAAAGAAAGTAAATGCCAAAGAATGTAGTGATTATCGAACGATCAGTCTAATGTCACATACCTTAAAAACTCTGCTAAAAATAATCCATAATAGAATACACGCTAAGCTGGAGATGGATATTAGTGATTCCCAGTTTGGATTTCTGAATGGAGTGGGCACAAGAGAGGTACTATTTTCTTTTAACGTGCTGACCCAAAGATGTTTGGATGTTAATCTAGATCTTTATGTATGCTTTACAGACTACAACAAGGCATTAGATAAAGTAAAACTTGACCGACTTATAAAAGTACTCAAAAACAAGAATCCGGATGTGAGGGATGTAACATTGATATCAAATTTATACTACAGCCAACGATCAAATGTGAAAATTGAAAGGGAAGTGGTGGAGAGAGGGAAATGGAAAATATAATAAAAGAAAGGAACTTGCAATATCTTGGACATGTAATGAGAGGCGAAAGATACAACATCTTGAGACATAATTCAAGGAAAAATAGAGGATAGGAGAAGCGTAGGAAGAAGATGCGTTTCCTGGTTAAAGAACCTGAGAGAGTGGTTTGGTTGCAGCTCAAGGCAATTGTTCAGAGTCAGAAGGTCAGAATAGCCCTGATGATTGCCAACCTTCTTCGTGGAGATGGCACTTAAAGAAGAAGCAGACTGGACTGGCACACTAATGTTTCTGAAAGCTCTGGGATTTTTAGCTTTACCAATCACTAACAGCCAAACAGCTAAATATCAATCACTTTGCAGCTGAACATGACTTAATTGTGCTAAACGAATTTTACAAACTACCACTTAGACGCCTGTATACGTGGAAATTACCTAGAGTCAACGGAGAAGACGTTATTATAAGCAACTAAATAGACTATATACTTGTTAAGAAAATATATTGAAATAGTTTCAAAACTGTTAAAACCTACACAGGCGCTGATATTCAATCTGACCACAATATATTAGTGGGCGTGTATAGAACCAAGTTAAAGAAAACACGCGGAAAAACTGTAAAAAAACATGACATGAGAAAACTAAAATGGATATAACAACTATAGGCTTACCACAATCATCAACCAAAATATATTAAGGTACTTTCGATACATTACCAGACGAATGAAAGGCATGAAGAGGTTGGTGGTTGAAGGCAAGATAGGTGGTAAAAAATTCGAGGAAGATCGCCACTCCGACGATCGAACCAAATAAAGTGCGCTACCGGTTACTCTCTGTCTGAGGCAGCACACCGCGCCCAGGAGAGAGAAGAATGGATAGCAACCATTCGTCAAATACCATAACGTCACCACATCCTTACGAAGGATAAAGGATAGAGGAGAAGAAGGACCAAATTTCGACACCCTGTATTTCGGTTACTCTCAACTTTCGTACTAACTTCATTTAAACACTCCAAGATTGTTCCTATTTTGAAAAAGGCGATCGTGACCTTGTAGACAATTATAGACCAATTTCCATCGTTTCAATATTCAGTGAAATAATCGAAAGAATTCTGAAGAAGCTTCTTATATCGTACTTCGAAAAAAATAATTTTTTTACTAGTTGACAATATGGGTTTAGAAAGAATCGTTTCACAACACATGCACTTTTAGATGTGATAAGTGCCATAGTTGATGGCCTTGAGAAGCATATTTACTCTGCCATAATGCTGTGTGATCTTTCAAAGGCCTTTGACTGTAGTTCTTATGATATTTTGCTAAAAAAACTGCATTTTTACCGTATAAGAGGTACTCTTTTCTACTACTTCTTACTAAGTCAAGTACAGAAATTGTCTCTCTGAATTTAAGCCGATAAAGCATAGAGTTCCACAAGGATCAGTTCTGGGCCCTCTATTATTTATAATATATATTGATAACAAAGTACGTGGGGTTCGTCTGTATCAAGGTATAAAAAAAAGTGCTTATTAAAAGCTTAAAACTTTATTTTAAAGAAGATCTTTTCGGAATTTAAATCATTCCATCATCAGTTTAATAAAAAGTTGTTAAAAACATTGTTTGGCCACAGAAAAACACTAGAAGGACATCAGTAATAAAAAATCCTCGTGGAATTTACAAAGGTAAATGCAATAGACCATTAACTTCGGTAATTAATAAAAAAACTACAACTGAGGGCATTTAACATGTCCCCAGGAGCTGGTGAAATTTTGTCGACTTACATTACCTCTGATCTGTGTTGGAGTCTAGGGCTAACTGGACAACAGTTGTCTAGTTGTCTAGTTAGCCCTAGACTGTTGTCCAGTTAGCCCTAGACTCCAACACAGACCAGAGGTAGTGTAAGTCGACAAAATTTCACCAGCTCCTGGGGGACACGTTGAATGCCCCCAGTTGTAGTTTTTTTATTAATTATTGTAGTTAATGGTCTATTGAATTTACCTGTGTAAATTCCACGAGTATTTTTTTTACTGATGTGCTTCTAATGTTTTTCTGTGGCCAAATAATGTTTTTAACAACTTTTTATTAAACTGATAATGGAATGATTTAAATTTCGAAAGATCTTCTTTAAAATAAAGTTTTAAGCTTTTAATACGCACTTTTTTTATACCTTGATACACACGAACACCACGTGCTTTGTATTCAACAGGTGTACTAGCCACTCCTGGATATATCCACTTCATGGTTTTGTTCCAGTTTCATTTTTAATATGTTAATGACTTGCCCAATTTCATGGCTCCGTTTAAAACAGTTTTATTTGCAGATGACACTACTTTTGTTTTTTTTTCTGGTAAAAATCGTTCAGTTTTAGAAACCACGTCTAAGTATGTAAATTTCAATGCTCAATCATGGTTCTTAGCAAACAAACTTAAACTAAATGATCAAAACTCAAAATTTAATTTTTTCTTCTACCTTCGATGTGCGTTTAAAAAAATAATGCCAAATTGATGGGCATAACACACATTGAATAGGAATATCCATATTGACCATCTCAAATGTAAACTTTCTAGTACCTTATTTTTACTCAGACAATTAAAGCTGGTTACAAGTGATGATACCTTGAAAATAACGTAATTTTCCCTTTTCATTCATTTTTAAGCTATGATGTTATTCTGTGGGGAAACTCTTGCAATGCCCTAATAATATTTAAGTTGCAAAAAAAAGCAATAAGAATAATTGCAAAAATTATCTACTTGGAATCTTGCAAACTATTGCTTATTAAATATAAGATAATGCCCTTGCCAACATTATGGCTATACAGCGTTAATGTAGAAATACATAAAAACGCTGATACTTTAATTAAACACTGTGACTTACATAACTATAGCACAAGAGGTGCAAATAACATCAGAACAGTTAAGTATCGTTTGAGTAATTCACAAAAAAACTCAATTACTATAATATAAACAATGTCCTACCTAAGGATTTAAAACAACTTTCGATGAATAAATTTAAAGTAAGTCTGAAAAGATACCTTTTGAGATTTGCTTTTTACTCTGTTAGTGAATACTTTGATCACTTCAAGGCAGCAACAAGAACATGGATGTACTCATTGTGTTGGTATATGTCTTATTTTGTATATTTTATGTTTTATTTTATATTATGCGCATAAAGGTCGATTTATACATATCCATGCTCCTTCGGAGTCAGTGCCGAATCCAAGTATTTTTAATATTATATTTACATACAACCGCGTTGTGGCAGTGATCGTGCCGGACCGAATAAAAGAGAAAAATGTTATTACATATTTCTGTGTAAAAGATCATATCTCCTAATCAATCCCTCCGTATTATCAAAAATCATTAAAAAACATCAATTTGCAAACATACGAATTGGACACAATATGACGGAAACGGTGGACATACGACATGGAGTGAGGCAAGGATGTATTTTATCGCCTCTACTTTTTATTATCTACTCCGAATTTAGTTTCAAAGAAGTCTTAGTTGAAGATACAGGCATTAAAATTAACGGAATTAATGTCAAGCTCAGATATGCTGATGATACGGTATTTATTGCCTCCAATGAAAAATACCTGCAACGACTTATAAACAGGATAACCGACGCATGTGATCACTATTGTCTAAAACTTAATACTTCTAAGACAAAACGAAGTTACAACCAACGAGCCTCAGAGCATAAGGAATAGAGTTAGAAATAGTCCACAATATTACCTATTTGGCCACAAACGTTAACGATAACTGGGATATAAATAAGGAAATAAGAATACACATTGAAAAAGCCAGAGCCGCCTTTTATAAATTAAACAAAATTCTAATATATATATATATATATATATATATATATATATATATATATATATATATATGTCGGAAAAAGGAGTACGACCGTCAATCCAATATATATATAAGGATCACTCAGACGAGCGGTGGGTTGTTATATCAGTCTCTAGGTGGAGAAATAAAAGACAAAGTTGATAGGCTACTTTATCTATTTTGAAGACGTTTCGCTTTCGAGTTTTGAAAGCATCATCAGTTTATCTAAAAAAGTACAATATGAGAACCACACAATCATGGAAACGATGTTAATTGTTACCTTAAAAAGACATGTAGCAGTCAATGTTATTAACAATAATGTGAATGAAACTTAAGTAAATGGACATAATACGCTGATCTTGTATAAACAATTAAGTAACTAACAACATATATGAACTTATAAAAATTAGCACAGCAAATGACCATGTGGTCTAAAGTAAATTAAATGTTATTTAATGTTAATTAGTGAGCAAGAACTAAGAAAATCATAGATAACTTCCAACTATTTTATGATTATTAAGCTTTGATTTTAACTTTAGGTAGCATTATAAGTGATATTAATAAAAATTATAAAAGTAGTGTAAATGAAGTTACCGATCAAAGCCCTACAAGTGTCGCCGGAAAAATGGCGTTAGATGAACCGGAACGAACTAAACCGCGAAAAGACAGCCAACCTTGAGGTCAAAATACTTTTGACAGATCAGCAAGGTGGAGGTACCAACCCAAATAATTGGGCGGTCAATTTAAAAGTTTAAATGAGTTTGGATGACTACCCGGTTGTAAAAGACAAAACAGTGAAAGAAATTGGTATTGTAATAGCAACTCCTCTCACTAATCAGCCTAGATTTACAAACAGGAGATTTTCATTCAACCTCATATGTAAGTAATAACGTTAATCATTATGGCTAGTTAATCAGCCACAGGTGGTTAACGACACATTAATTTCCAACAGCCCAAGGTTCATGTACTTGGAACTGTAATTTGCAAAGGATTCTATGAATCAATTACATTATTTGTATTATTTTATTTAAGTATAAATTGTTCACACTAATTTAAGTAATCAGTGTATGAAAATGCAATGTAAGTTGCATATCTAATAATAAGTTAAGTTAAGAACATTTAATTATTTTATTTAATTATTTTATGTATTTTATTTCTATTTTATGTATATAAATTATTTCATGAAAAATGGAAAAAAGGTTCAAGTAGTACACCTAATATGACATTTAATATAGTGAAGAATTAGGCTTCTTGATCTTTTTAAGGTAACAATTAACATCGTTTCCATGATTGTGTGGTTCTCATATTGTACTTTTTTAGATGAACTGATGATGCTTTCAAAACTCGAAAGCGAAACGTCTTCAAAATAGATAAAGTAGCCTATCAACTTTGTCTTTTATTTCTCCACCTTCTTCTTCTTAGAGTGCCGTCTCCCTACGGAGGCTGGCAATCATAATGGCTATTTTTATTTTAGAACTTGCTGCTCTAAACAAATCAATCGATCTGCATTGGTACCAATCACGTAGATTCTTTAACCATGAGTTCTGCCTTCGGCCAACAGATCTTCTTCCTTGAATCTTTCCCTGTATTATCAGTCTCAAAATTTCATATTTTGGTCCCCTCATCACGTGGCCTAGGTATTCCAGTTTTCTGGTTTGTATAGTGGTGATTAGTTCTGTTTCTTTACCAACCCTCTCCAGTACTTCTTTATTTGTAATTCTATCAGTCCATGATATTTTCAATACTCTGCGGTATAACCAGAGTTCGAAGGCCTCGATTCTTTTTAAATTACATTTTTTTAATGTCCAAGTCTCAGCTCCATATAATAATATTGAAAATATATAACAGCGAATGGTACGTAGTCTGATCTCCAAATTTAGATTTTTGCACGTTAGGAGTGGCTTCATTCGTATAAATGCTGATCTGGCAATCTCTATTCGTCTGTTTATTTCTACAGTATGATCATTGGTTTCATTGATCAAAGTTCCCAAATACTGATATTTTTCTACTTGTTCTATCACGTTACCATTTATTGTCAATAGGTGATGTATATTTTGTGGCCTTTTTGTAATCAGCATGTACTTCGTTTTTTTGGCGTTTATAGTAATTCCCATCTCAGCACTATTTATACTCAAGCTTTCGATAAGATGTTGTAGATCCTCTATACTCGTTGCTATGATCACAGTGTCGTCTGCATATCTTAAATTATTAATTAATTTTCCGTTAACGGTGACTCCCGCTTCGATATTATTGAGCGTGTTTTGGAAAATTTCTTCAGAATATAAGTTAAACAAAAGTGGTGATAACACACATCCCTGTCTAACTCCTCTACAGATCCTCATTTCTTCTGAGTGTTGCCCATCAATTTGAACTATGGCACTTTGGTTCCAATATAATGTTTGCACTATATTTATGATTTTACTGTCAATGCGCTTGTTCATAAGTATTGATATTAGTTTTTCATGTCTTACTTTATCGAAAGCTTTTTCGTAGTCAACGAAGCACAAGTGTAGATCAACATTCACATCCCGACATCGCTGAATTAATATGTTGATGGCAAATAGTCCTTCTCGAGTACCCATTCCATTTCGGAACCCGAACTGCGTCTCGCTAATATCCTCCTCTAGCCTTTCGTATATTCTCTTATGTATTATTTTTAGCAGAACTTTTAAAGTATGACTCATGAGGCTCAGTGTTCGATAATCAGAGCACTCTTTTGCTGCTTGTTTTTTAGGGATGGTTATAAATGCTGACTTTAGCCACTCCTGTGGTATTATTCCCGTATCGTACACCGTGTTGAATAAATCTGCCAATACTTCCAAGTTGTCCTCTTCCACTAGTTTTAAGAGTTCTACTGGTATTTCATCTAATCCAGCTGCCTTATTGTCTTTAGAGTTTTTGATAGCATATTTGATTTCATCTATCGTGATCTTCTGTATCTCTAAAGGATTTAATTCTTGTATTTTCTGCATTTCACCTCTTTCATCTTGGAAAAGTTCTCTAACGTACTCCTCCCATCGCTTTAACTTCTCTGGTAAATCTACTAGTAGTACTCCTTTTTTGTCTTTTATGTGTCCTTGCTGTCTATTTCGACCCATTCCAGTCACTTCTCTAATTTTTTTGTGCATATTTCTCATATCATATTTTGTTTCTAGTTCTTCTATCTCTTTACATTGCTTCATCAAATAGATTTCCTTAGCTGTTTTGATTTTTTCCTTAATTATTCGTTGTATTTCTTTATACTTCTGTAGATCTTTTCCTTTATATTTCCTTCTTTCTTCCATCAGTAATAGTATTTCTTCTGTCATTCAGTGTTTTTTAGCCTCTGATTTATGTTCTATTAAACTTTCTTGAGCTGGTTTCAGTAATGTGTTTTTTATATTACACCACTTTTTATTTACATCCATAATTTGTTTGTTGTCAGTTAGTGTTTTTTGCATATTAACATTTACATTATTTTTTATTTCGTTTTTTATTTCTTCGTTTTGTAGCATTCTTACGTTAATTTTTGGTTGTTGTTTTCTGAGTTCAATTCTTTTTAATTTTATTTTCACGTCAGTCACTAGCGGATTGTGGTCTGAGTTAACATCTGCTGCAGGATAAGTTTTAACTGAGGTTATAGAGTTTTTATATCTGCTATTTACGAGTATAAAGTCTATCTGGTTTCTGACAATGTGGTTTTCTGTATGTGAAGGAGACGTCCATGTATATAGTCTTCTTTTAGGAAGCTGAAACCAAGTATTGGCAATTACCATATTCTTTTCTTGGCAGAATTCTATGAGCCTTTCTCCTCTCTCGTTTCTAGTTCCTAGTCCGAACTGTCCAACTATATTTTGAACTGTACCTACTCCAATTTTTGCATTAAAATCTCCTAAAATGTAAGTAATATCTCTAGATTTTGTTAACTTGATTGTATTGTGCAATTCTAAATAAAAGTTTTCGATCTCATCTTCGGTCTTATCAGCAGTGGGAGCGTAAACTTGGATCATATTAATATTACAGTTCCGTGCTTGAATTTTTAGCATTATTATTCTTTCTGAGATTTGAATCACACCTAACACTGATTTTTTAATAGTGTTGCTTATGATAAAAGCTACTCCGTATCGATGATCAGTTTTGTCTCCTCCAGTGTAATAAATATTGTGTTTATTTATTGATATCTCTCCATTTCCTGACCACTGTACATCGCTAACCCCAAGTATATCTATATTTAGCCTCTCCTTCTCTTTAATAACATTGTGTAGTTTTCCAGGCTGATACATACTTCTTACATTCCAGGTAGCTATTTTTATCTGAGAGGGTTAAGTATTTTTTTTGTGGTATTTTGTGCAAGGGTTTCGCATGTTGACGACCGAGGAGGCCTTGCGTTCTGATGGTTGTCCTCCCCTGCCGGATTTTGGTCTCCGATTACCATAATCAATAATGTTTCTTGCGCAAATAGTGCTAGCCATTATAATTTATACTAGAGATGTCATCAGGGACCTTTAATGCAGTGGTTTCTCGTTGCCTTCTGCATTCTGATGCCGTTGACCACTTTCTTGGTTCTTCCGCCTTCGAGACCAATTTCTTAGTCTCAGGACAACAGAGTGTCCTTCCACTTACTAGCTCATCCGCCCTAAGCCGTTGGCCAGTAAATGGTTGATTGCTTATCCCGGCAAACACCCTCCAGCAAATTTCTCCACCTAGAGACCGATATAAGAACCCACCACTCGTCTGAGTGATCCTTATATATATATATATATATATATATATATATATATATATATATATATATATATATATATATATATATAGTGGTCTACATTTTCAAGACTGACGTTGTCAATAACAATATAAATATATATATATATATATATATATATATATATATATATATATTATATATATATATATATATATTATATATATATTTATATATTTATATATATATATATATATATATATATATATATAATAGAGATATAAATCTTAAAATCAGATTAATACGCTGCTACATATTCTCCACAATAAGAAATTAAATAGTTTTACAGCAAATAAAAAAAACACAGAAATAACAAAACTGATAAAACTTAACTTAACTAAACGAAAGTTACAATATTTCGGTGATGTAATGAGACATCAAGAGATGTATAACCTTGTACATCTCACAATACAGGGTAAGATCGCTGGAAGGAGAGGCCCATTCCGAAAAAGGACATCCTGGCTCCGAAATCTCCGAGAATGGTATCAAAAGACCACCGCTAATTATCTAGAGCTGCCGTAAACAAAGTTATTATTGCCAATATGATCGCCAACGTTCGATAATCCGACAGGGTACCTAAAGAAGAAGAGTGTAAAAGATAGTTGAAAATATGGCTGCTTTGATAGAAGATCTCACCGTGTTGTCATTATTACTTGATAAAAAGGAAGAACCAGAACAGAGAAGGCAGAAACAATGAAGATGGAGTGTGCATCCTATGTAAAAAAAAGACAAACCAAAGAAGAATTCAAAATGTACAGAAAATTATTAGGCAACGGAATAAACTTTCACGAATATTTTAAAATGTCGCAGTACTATTTTTTTTCTTTAATAAATATAAAAATCTATAGCATACTAACCGCACAACATCTCCTGCCTGTCGGTTTATCAGCACTCGCGTTCACAAAACAATAAAATTTTATTTATCCAAGTCGGCGCGGTCTATACCATTTCCGTGCATGGACAGTGCCGAAAACAAAAATATCATTTGGAATGAATTTCAGGCCGGGCACGGACGGGCTTGGTCCGGAAAACGCCAATGTACACTCATAAGAGTACATTATTGCTTTTTTTGCCGAGCAACGTCATAACATGGAACAAACACGGTACTGATATGTATAAATCGACCTTTAATGTATTTTCATCTCCTATTGCATTTTGTGTATGTTATATTATCTTTTTTACCTATACATATAATTGACTTGCTACAAACCAATGTAAAATTTGTAAACCTAGTTAAAAAATAAATCTTGAATCTTGGCCACGCTTATATGGTCACGAACAATTTTTAAAAATGATTCGCTTTGACCTATCTTTTTTTATGTATCACAAATACCAATAAAAATAATCAAAAGAAAAACATAGAAAATCTTTTTGTTTTTATCATATTGTCTAAATTAATTAAAAGTACCAGCGACAAAACTGAATATAATAGGCGTAGGTAAAAATGTCCTTAAAATTATTTTTTAATAGCGGCAACACCGCGTCGTACACCTAGCCTCTCTCTGCTTTACTAAATATATTATGTAAAGTCTAAAATTGAAAGTCACCTCTCAAGAAATGTTACTAAAGTGCAGGAGGACCCTTGCTCCTGTGTTACGTCGTTAAAAAGCGTGAGAAATTTTACTTCTTCACAAGCACTTTTAACTTATCGTCCTTGCTATGAATCACTGGTCCCTCGTTTGGACTAAATGCAAAAGATTTACTCTCTTTTCACTCACTGGTTACAAGAATTAAATGGAAAATTTGAAAAGGGGATTCAGATTCAGCTGTTATGATACTTCTGACGAAGTATCTTGCCTATAGATATGCCGGCTGAGAGATATGGCTTATCGAATGGAATATAATCGACTCCAGATTTTTCGTTTATTTGAACAATCGGTTTGTATAGACATCTGTAAAGTACGTTTTAATGTTTAAAATTATCCTTTCTTTAGTGGACAAAATTTATGCACTACTTTATGGAACAAAAATAATTATAGCAATGGAAATAAAATAAAAATAAATTATAATATTAACAAACTTTTTATATTTTTATACAATTATTTGCTACTATAAATTCAGGTATAAGAACAAACATTGAAAAGAAATGCGTGTAAAAAAATTATAAGCAATATATTTATTAGATTTTTTTTATAATTATGTTTATTTACAATCTACATCATTACAGAGTATTAAGTAAATGTGTTACAGGTTTTTGGCGTGAAGGAGAGACATCCACCGATGTCTGATCTTATTATATTTTGGTTTAGTGTTGAAGAAGGTCTTGGGGCCAGGTTCTATCTAGTCTTCTTATAACTGACCAGTGTTGAATAGTTCCCTTACTAGCTCATTTTTATGGTGAATGGTACGTTCATTTTGTGATTCTGTTGCTCCATCGATTTCTTCTCTGATGTAAGGAATCTTTAAGTTGTACAGAAGTGTTTGATTACTTACGTACCATGGTGCATCCACTATCGATCTTAGCACTTTAGACTGGAATCTTTGGATGATATTCAGCGACGTTGGTTTTGCACAGCCATATAGGTGAAATTTGTGGAACCAGATAGGTTTGAGTATGGCTTTGTATAGAAGAATTTTGTTTTGGATGTTAAGTTTTGATTTACCTCCAATGAGCCAATACATTTGCCGGAATTTTAAGTCGAGCTGTCTTCTTTTGGTCTGGATATGTTTCTTCCAAGTGAGACATTGGTCAAGATGGAGGCCAAGGTATCTATCGTCTGTTACGGCCTTAAAACACTATCCTGCGGGACTCCGGAGTTCATAGGGCAGAGGTTGGATTGTTGGTCTTGGAATTCTACAGAAAAGTATCTACTTGATATGTAGGATTTAAGTAAAAGGAAATAGTTACTGAATAGTGCTATTTTTACTTTGTTCACCTCTGCGCCAGACATTGTCAAACGCTTGTGAGCGTTTTTTGATATTTTATTTATCATTCGATGGACTTGTTGGGTAGTGGAGTGATTTTCCTAAAAAACCAAACTGATATTTGGTTTTTCAGGATAAGATTTTTTTGATAAGCAAAAACTTTGATAAGGATCGTAATGATTTCAGCAAATTTTCATTTTTTTCGAAAGTATAATAAGTTAGCATGTGGTTAGTTATAACTGATACAAAGTAATGGTCTTACGAGGAAGTTGTCTTAGTACTTGTACCGAGATTAAATCATAACCTTGGTCCTTTCGTAAGTTGCGTTTACTTCTTTCTTGACTTAGTTCTTTCACTTCTTTATCAGGGTTTGCTGGCTCTGTTTAAAATACATTTGTATGATGATCAAAAATGTCCGCTTTTTCTTTGTTGGAACAGGCACATTCGCCATTTGGTTTACGGATGGGAGGGGTAGTTGTATATGGTTTCTTAAATTTCTTAGTCGCCTTCCATAATGTCTGGTCATTTGCTGTAAGGTTTGTAATGTAATGTTCGAAGGTTTCGTTGTTTGCGGCTTTGATGGCTACTCCAAGTTGCCTACGCAGTCTATTGAATATATGTAGATCTATGTTGTTTCCAGATCTTTGCCAGGTTCTGCTCGCGCGATGTTTTTTCAGCAATAAGTTGGCAAATGTACAGGGAAACATTTGTGGTATGTGTTGGTTTGCGTTCAGTTCGTGGTGTAGATTGCCATGTCGCTTTTTTTTTACAACTGTGGTGAAGTATTGAGCTGCTGGATTTACTTGGCACGATAATGTTACACTTCGCGATTGGGTAGTCATATTTATGTCTATGATTGTTGCGAATACAATGGCTAATGAAACAAATGAACTACATGGGTATGGATTTAAAATTTGGAACCTGGAATGTCCGCACCCTTCTATAGGTAGGAGCTATGATAAGTATGGCAGAAGAGATTGAAAAATATGAGGTCGAAATATTGGCACTGCAGGAAATCGGATGCAAGAACCAGGGAGAAATTAGTAAAAATAAGTTCTCACTATAATACTCTGGAAATAAAACAAGACAAGGTGAAAGAGGAGTAATGTTTATAGTAACCAAAAGACTGCGAAAAGCCATTATCGCATTTACACCAATATCAGACAGAATTTGCACCATAAGACTCAAAAGTAAACTGCATAACGTGACAATGGTTAATGTATATGCACCGACGGAAGAGGCTGATGAAGACGAGGTTGAAAGATTCTATGGAGAACTTCAGGAAGTATGTGATAAAATCCAAAGACACGATGCTGTTATAACATTAGGCGACTTTAATGCTAAGCTGGGGAAAGAAGAAACTTTCGTAAACATATTTGGATAACATAGTTTGCATAATGAAACCAGTCAAAATGGACTATGGTTGCACAATTTGCAACAGCAAATAATTATGTAGTTGTCAGCACTAACTTCCAGAGAAAAGATATCCATAAAGGAACATGGAAAATACCAGGAACCAATGAAGTCAATCAAATTGACCACATCCTGATCCCAAAAGATGGGCAACAGACATAACTAATGTCAGAACGTATATTGGGGCGAACTCTGTCTCAGATCACTATCTTGTGGGGGCAAAATTGAGGGCAGAAAATCGAAACAGTGGCAAAAGGAAAAAAAGCCAAATTAAAAAAAATGAAATGTTGAAGGATTCAAAAGTCCAACAAAGACAAAAGAATATCAAAATACTTTCAAAATAAAACTCAACGGAAGGAGTTTTTCGATAGAGAGTCAATTAAAGTGAATCATTTTCATAAAGTGCAGAGAAAATTTATTGAGACGAGACAATAGATTGGACTAATTTTCCTATTGTAATTTTATATGTGAAAGCTATATGATTTGGGGAACATTTATTTCTAAGGGATTTCATTATTTGTATAAACAGTTTTTACTATTATATTTTATTTGTATTGGATAAATTTGAGTTTTTTTATTTACTCCTTTTACTCCTCTTCTTATTGAAAACTACTGAAGATAAAGGTATTTTTTGAACTCAAATAGACCCTGAGATAAGAAAACATAAGAATTATGAAATTGGCGTCGTTAATAAAATTTATTCACATATTCGTAATAAAATTCATTAAATATATATTTTTTGTTTTAATTAGCTAATTGGATCATAATTAATTTAATTATTGTGTTATCATATTTCAAAATTACAATATCATATTAACTGTCTCCCAACGTAGAGGGCTGTGAAGAAATACCTAGTAAATAGTGTAAGATAGAACAGGAATAGAAGCATATATGTTATATGATTGGATATTCTTCTTTTTCTCTAAAATTTTAAATTGTTCCTGTGAATTTACAAACATTCTAAAGGACATATTATTTGAAGGGATTTAGTATATTTGATGAAATTTGGGAAATATTTGATCGAAATGAAAGGTTTGCTTTGGTTTTTTTTATATAAAAGAATTTTTGTAGATACTGGTAAAATTTGTTAAAAAAATTGCCGGTCACAAGACAACAAAGTAAAATGCAGAAAAGGAAAGAGAATAACAAAGAAGAAGTAATTTTGGAAGATGTGTCTGATAATGAACAAAATGATACTGTAGTTGAGGAGAAACAAGAAACAAGAATGTTAGAAAAATTAATGATGATGATGAAAACGCAGCAAGAAGAAAATAGAACAATGATGAAAGCACACAAGAAGAAAATAGAACAGAGGAAAATAAAAAATGATAAGTCAAATAGAAAACAAATTAGAGAAATATGAATACGAAATGAAAGGTTATCTACAACAAATACAAAAGGAAGTCGATAGAATAGCGGAAGAAACAGATATAAAACTAGAGAGTCAGAGGAAGGAAATACATAAACAAATAGAAACTGTGGAAGAGAAAACACGCAAAAAGATACAAGAGGGAATAGAGAAGGTGGAATGGAAACTGGAGAGAGCTTTACAAGAAGATAAGGTCGAAACCAAAAAGGAAATTAAAGAAATCCAAAAGACAGTAGAAGAAATAGAAAAAGAGCTTTTATTAGGAAAAATCGAGAAGTTATTATACAAACCTCTAGTGACATTAAGATCAAATTTCGCGGGACATAAGAAAACAACATCCAGTGACTTTCATTCGAATAATTAAAAATAAATTGCAACACACCGGAAATTTTGAAGATTGCAAAGAAGCAATAAGGAGTTGTTTAACGGATGGAGCATCGCTGTGGTTCGAAAGGAAGAAAAACACGTTAGTGTCATGGAAGGGTTTTCAGACGAAATTTTTAAAATATTAGTATATATTTTGTGAAAATAGTAGTGTCAGTAAGTTTTCAAAGCTGATTTTCCAGATGAAAAAGGTGCAGAATTTGTAAGTACCAACAAATTATTATTCTTGGAGAGATTGGTAGTTAAGCAGATAGGGGCAATCCCAAAAGGAGATAGAAACGTGTGAGTCGGGACGTTTTTTTGATCGACAGGACTGTTTTTATAAGCAAAATCAGGAAATGAGTTTTTCATAGATAGTCAATTAAAGTGAATCATTTTCATAAAGTGCAGAGAACAATTATTGAGACGAGACAATAGATTGGACTAATTTTCCTATTGTAATTTTATATGTGAAAGTTATATGATTTGGGAACATTTATTTCTAAGGGATTTCATTAGTTGTATAAACAGTTTGTTCTATTATATTTTAATTGTATTGGATAAATTTGAGTTTTTTTTTATTTATTCCTTTTACTCCTCTTCTTATTGAACACTATTAAAAATAAAGGTATTTTTTGAACTCTGAGATAAGAAAACATAAGACTTATTAAATTGGCGTCGTTAATCAAATTTATTCACATATTCGTAATAAAATTCGTTAAATATTTTTTTTTTGTTTTAATTAACTAATTGGATCATAATTAATTTAATTATTGTTTTATCATATTTAAAATATATAAAGGGCTTAAAAAATGTTAGTGGTGGGTTAATTTTGTCCAGCAGTGTATATACAAAAATTGAATCAAGTGTGTAAAATCATTCGACGAAAAGAATCAAGATCTAAATAAGGGTCCTTTCTATTATTTATTTTGAGTACTGTATTATGCAAACAATACCACTGGTGTAAAAATAACGAACATATTTCAAAAAATAAAAGAAAATACGTGGGATAAAGTTTGATTGAGAGAAACAATAAAAAACAACTGAGCAATGTGAGAAATACTTTTACGAAGGTTATAAAATCGGGTGAAGCCATGGGCGTGCGTCATAAAATTCAGTTTCATATAATAATATCTATATTATGTTTGGACTTCCCCCAATTTAAATTGTGTGGACGGGAGATACTTGGAGCACATTTTTGAAGAGGCCCTAAGATATTGATGAAGGCATCTCAATAAATAGATTCAAGCTCAATAACCTGCGATATGCAGATGATACAATAGTGTTGTCCAATACCATAGAAGGGCTGCAAAACTTTATGAACAGAATAACGGAAACAAGTAGAACATATGAACTGGGTATAAACACCACCAAAACCAAGCTAATGATTATCATCAAGGAAAACATAACTGGAGCAAATCTGTATGTGAACCAAATGAGAATTAAACGTGACTCACAATACAATTACTTGAGAACTATAATCAAAGAGTCGTAAGACAATACCCAAGAGATTAAATGTCGAATCGGAAAGGCTAAAAATGCATTCTTGAGTATGAGCTCTGTGTTCAAGAGCCATGAATTCGTTCTGAAAACAAAAATAAGGCTCCTTAAATGTTACGTGTACTCAGTGCTTTTGTATGGAGTAGAAACGTGGAAATTGAAGGCGGAAACTCTATCAAAACTTCAGGCTTTTGAGCTATGGTTATAGAGACGAGTCCTGAAGATACCATGGACAGACAAGGTCATCAATGAGGAAGTACTGCGGAGGATGAACACAACCGCAGATTTAATCAACATCGTGAAGAACCGTAAGCTGGAGTACCTGGGACATATAATGAGAAATCGAGGCATATACGAGCTACTCCAATGCATTTTGCAGGGTAAAATTAAAGGAAAAAGAGCCTCAGGACGAAGAAGAATATCCTGGCTTTGTGACAAATATAACAAATGCCCACGTTGGGCGGTAATGTAACAAAAATGTGATAAGGGAGTCTGGATGACTCTATACAGTGTAGCAAAAGGATAAACTCTAAAATGTACCTTGATACACCAACGAACTAATATGTGGAATAACAGAAAATGGAAGGGATTAAGTAGATAGAAATAAATTATGTAAAAGAATTAAATAAAGGGTAAATATGAATTTTAAAATATAACAAAATTAAGTGTTGGCTAGCGACTATGCAGGAGAATGACCACTTGACACTCAAAGAAGGATTCGGCCAATTTGCATGCCCTACAGAGACCGTAATATATAAGAACTAATGATAAGAAAACCACCAAGAAATAAACAGATGAAAGATAAAAGTTGCTCTACTGAATGCTTGGGCGCCAGGAAGTTAAATGTTTTCTTCCGAGATATCTTGTATTGCTAAAATATGAAAAATAGGTACTAATTGAAATATTAAATTTTTAACAACAACTTTAATAAGTACCAAACTTATGTACAGACTATCTTAAATGCTTATCTATTACCCACCACCTCTTATGTACAGTAACAGCTATATTTACAGTAAAATCCCTGACTATAATTATAAAACAATTTACCCCTGATATACCTCTTAATTTCCAATTGTAACAAAAGTTATACTCAATAATATGTATAAATAATAATATAAAAATACTACTCACTAATAGTTCAGTTTTCGTTTAATAATTGTTTAGATTTTTAAGTGAAAACTCTCTGGATATGTGTGCACACGATAACCTAACAAAGAGAAATTCAAGGGAGAGTTATGATCTCATCCCTTGGTAGACAATAAATAATTGAAATTAAGTTATAATGATTTTTGTTTTAAGAAAATTGAATGTATTTATTATTAAAGATATATAGTTAAATTAAAAGTGAACCAAAAGTTAAAACCTTAAAGAGGAAGTAGCAAAAGTTATATAAAATACTTGAATGACAAAAAAAAAATCAAAATAAGTTCTTCCTGCCGGTTTCCGTAGGTTGCCCTGGAAGATGATCCGGTGAAGAACTAGACTCCGGTGGGTAAAGGTACACCAAACCTGGATTCCATGTATAAAAAAAAATCTTCTTAAATCCCAAATAAAAGCCCATAAACTTAAAATTTCTTCCCCTTTTCTTAGTAAATATAACCCAAAAACTAAAAGGTTTCTTCCCTGACTTGTAACTGGATTTCTGGGAGTAGGCTAAAAAAAAGGAACAATTGTGTTACTTCATGTCCTTTGTACATACAAAAAGGTAGGGGAAAACACAAGGTTTCTTAACCTTGAAAGGCGATACAAGAAATGTCAAAAAGTGACCTTAGATTGAGGTAAAAACCTTAATGGTTTTCGGTAAATAGTGACTTTTCGGAATGGTGTGACAATGTTTTTTATAATTTATGGATATATTAAATAGATAGTTTTAATGGAAAGCATAATCTTTATATATTATAGAATAGGAAAACAAAAAGAAATATTAGCCGGTCTAAATGGTATAAAATTGAAATAAATAATTGTTTGCTTTCATCCTTGAAAGGAAATAAAATTTGAGATAGATATAGAATCTATACTCAATTCACAATCAAGATGCAGTAGAAATAAACAAACTAAGACACGTTAAATGTTACAAGGAGCACTCTGAAATAACTATTTGCAATGTATATACATTGTATAATTCTCAAATCATGTTTTACAAAGTTTATACATTGTAAATCATGATTCGGGAGTGTTCCTCGTAACATTTAAGTGTCTTGGTTTGTTTATTTCTAGTGCATCTTGATTATAAATTTAGTATAGTACTTGTAATATATTTAGGTATAAAATATTTTCCTTAATGAAATAAGGTAAAATATGACATGTATAAAATATATGAAAAACCTATCAAGAAGGAATTAAAATAGATCTGAATTTCACTAACAATTGCGGATGACATGAAGGGTTTTTCCTTATAATTTATTTATAATTTAATCTTACCGGCTGGTGTGATCCAACTGAAAGTATCCTCGTACAAAACACCCAAAATAACTTAAATGGTTACTTCTAAATCAACAGCTCTTTATAAAAAAAATAAACTTAAACTAAATTCATGAAAAATGGCACCTCCCAGCCGCCACTATGATCGAAACGATCTTCCTTCGATCAAATCCAGTCAACAAGTGATTCTGTTACGGTTCTACAGCCGTCAAGTGGATGTACTTTCAGAATCTTACACCAGGTGGCGCGATTTAATGCCAACCTTAGAGAATAAAATTTACTGGGAGTTATTTAAATATTTAGTTTAAGAATATTTCAAATATGAATTTAATTTAGAATTAAATTAAAAGATTCCAGTCGCAAAAAAAGGTAAACGATTGTTTAAGTAACGGACTCGTTACAGCTTGCTAACCTGAGAGCATGGTATAGAAAGACCTCAACACAGCTATTTCGTATAGCAACCAACAAAATCATCATAGCTAGAATGATCGCCAACCTTCTGAACGGACAGGCACAGTAAGAAGAAGAAGAAGAAGAACGGGAGATCTGCGCGCCGTAGAAAAAAATATTTCAAATAAAAAATGTAGCTGAAATAATTTTAACCAAAAATGTTTATTATCACTACTTGTGCAGAATGAACCGTTCTCTTAGAAACAACGCTTGAAGCAACCGTCGATTTTGCATCTGTTACGCCCGAGAAATTAATGTTCAATAAAATTTGTATCAGCTCGACGGTAACAATTCGATATCGACGGTGATCCGGCAATACGTCTTATGTCAAATATTTTGGTTATTTGGTTTATCTACCAACAGTGTTATTATGACATTGACTATGTACCTGCAATACGTCCCATGTAAATATCCGATTACAAACTAGATTTTAAAACTATTGCAAAAGGTTATAAGTCGGCCGGCCGCGTGACTGACTGCAATATGCTCTATGTGACAACGTATTTGATTGGTTCTCGGCAAAAATTTCAGTAATCCAAAATTACAGAGGAACATCGAAATTCAATATTTATTACGCAGTCTTGTATTAATAGGATTGCCACGATACTCGAGAAATTCTAAAGATACTGCGTGCGGAAAAAACATTTCATTTAAATATTTCTTATCTATGAAGAAAAGTACACCAAGATTACATAGTTGTAAACAAATGTTTATGTCTACATTAGGTAAAGGACAACAGCAATTGAGAGACTGGGTTCTGTAAAATACGATAATCAGCCATATTACCAAAGAAGTAAGTAGAACTAACGAAGAAAAAGACAATATGACAGGATTTCTCAATAGTTTAACAAGAGTTAAATCACATTACTGCAGTGTTTAGTTACAAAACCTATGTTTGGAATCAGTGTGGGAAAGTCTGTCTATCGTCAATTATTTATGAAAATTTGCCATAAATCAAATGTGGCAATATTTTCTCCAAAAGATCAGTGTGACCAGTGCATTTAAACATGGCAGCCTTCCATAGACAGCTTATGATATTCATACTAATAAAAAGACAGAGCGCGAACAGAGAAAGATGATGAAAAACAAATCTGACGATACCACCTTAGTCGTTACAGTAGACGTTCAGGCTATTTTGTTATCACAACAAAATTGAAGGTTCACAATTAAGGCTAATCAGGGTAAATGTAGAGAGGGGCAAATGAGGACATCGAAAATAATTATTTTGTGTGTACACAATTACCCAAAATAATACGTACAAGAGGTAAACGAAGACAGAATTTTGGGGCAATTGCGTACTCGTCCCCAATAACCCCTAATTACTATTATACAGAGATTTGGTTTCTAGCTGATACTCATTTTTTCGTTACAGGTTAAAATAAATTGCAATATGGTAAAAAAATATATTAAAAAAAGACCAGAGAAAACCTACACGGCAAACGATGTCAAAAACCACAACTGTTCTTATCGCTCTGGTGCAGAATATGGAATTCCAAGAAGTGTTATATTTAACCGAATAAATTGATGAAAAACTTCACTGGAATCTCTCGGCGCTGGTCGGCATAATGCTCTTTGAAAAGAAGTTGAGGGTCAACTAGAACAGCTAATTTTAGCGAGAGCCGACTTTGGTTATCCCATGATAAAGAATAATTATTATCTTTCGTTCAAAGTTATTGTCAAGATTTAAACATTTCCACTCCTTTCAAGCAAAATAAACCCGGTCAAGATTGGTATAAGAATTTAATGAATCGACATCCTCGATTATCATTAAAGAAACCACAAAGTTTGCAAAATAAAAGGGCCCTGTATTCTGATTCTTTTGTTGCAGCAGACCATTACAATAAATTATAACACATTGTAAATGAAAATTTATTTGATCGAATGCCTGAACTTTTCTCCAACTGCGACGAGTTTGGATTTTGTATGGATCCCTCCAAAATTAAGGGTATTGGCAAAAAAAAAAGCGGTTTATCAACGCATTCGTGGCACAGGTCGTAAAAATATATTAATCAACTGTTGCAATAGCACTGATGGTTCTTATTTACCACCTCATATAATTTTTTAAGGAAATGCTGTCTTACCAAGATGGGCTGGAAGTGGTTTAGATTTTCCGGAGACCACATATTCGGCATCTTCTAAAGGATATATGGAAGAGCCAGTCATCTTTAATAAGTTTGTTGGTCAGTTTATACACCATGTGAAAAAAGTTAAAAGATCACTGCCAAATGTGGGGTGTACTCAAAAAGCACTCTTAATGTTTGATGGACACAAAAGCCATATAAGTGCAAGACTTGTACAAGTTGCCGTAGAAAACCAAATATTTTATTTCGACGTCCTAGCCATCTAACACACAGACTGCATCCCCTAGATTTTTCTATTTTTAGTTTTCTACAAACAGAATGGAATATAATTATGGATAAAATAAAAACTCCGGATATCATCGTTCCTGGATTAGTTGGTAGAGGTTCCTTGCCAGTGGACCAAAGTGAATTTCCAGAGGATGATTATGACCAAGTTGCGTCGCATTAACCACTTACAGCTTAACTTAAGCTAACACAAATACAGCTTAAGCAACTTCAATATGTAGAAGTTTTAACTTCCGAAGAGGTTTTAGAACGACTGCGTCAAGAAGAATAGAGAAGAAAAAGTAAAGTTACAAAACGAAAAACAGGCAAAGAAGATAAAACTCCACAAACTAGAACAAAGAAAAAGGTTCTAAAGAAAAATATTTCGGAAAGCGAATCTGATACCAACGAAGATTTGGAAAAAGAAATGTAAGAGAATATGAGACAGAGCGATAGCGATATAAGCTTGAATGATGATACCGGTGATGATACGCCTAGAAATTTTTTAAAAGGAGATGTTAGTTCGTCGCAGAAAAATACGATTGAATTAAGGCGAGAAAAAGCGCAACGAGAAGAACAGATGGCAACAGATAAGCCATCCACTAGTAATATTTCCCAACTATCAGGCTGCAATGATTTACTTAATCGTTATTTTACAGTAACCACTTCGAAAACATGGTACGTTGGTCTGGTATCGGAAATTGTTTCCGATAAAGAAGTGAAAATGACATTTTTAGATCGACTAGGAAGTTCCTTTAGATGGCCAATGCATCTGAAGATTAAGAATGTAGCGGTAGAATCAATTATAATGGAGGTATTTCCAGAAGGCAAAAATCCCGTAACATTATACCCTTCTAGTAAGGACATTGAACAAGCCTGGAAAGAGTCGAAGATTTCTCACAAATAGTATTGTTTTTATTTAATTTGTTCGTTTTAATTACCGACAATGTACCGTTTAATTTCTGAATAAACTAGTAAGAGAAATTATCGATTTTATTATTTTTTTATATGCATTAAATGATAAGCTTTTGTCTTCATTTACCCATTTTATTTTATAGGTGAGTTAAATTGGGAAAAAATTGCAGTCTTCATTTACCCCGTACATTGGGGCAAATGAGGACATTTGACTTAAGATTAAAAAAAAATATAGAGTACTTGCTTTACACAAATACATGTTGAAAGTCATAATTTCTTGAAGGATTATCTCTCCTCGATCACATAAAAATATACGAAAAATTTATTCACACTAACTGTGTCCAAAATATCTTAATATATTTAAAATTGAGGTAAGTGTCCCTTATTACCCCTTTTTCTTCTTGTTAACACTCTCTCTCTCTCCATACACCAAAGTGCGTAGGCGACTATCTCATTACTAGAATTCTGTTCTTGGCGGCGTGACACAGCTCGCCTGTATTGTGTATTCCTGTCCATTCTTTAATATTCCTTAACCAGGATAATTGTTTGCGGCCGGCTCCTCTCCTACCTTCGATCTTCCCTTGTAGGATTAACTGTGGTATTTCATATTTTGCTCCTCTCAATATGTGCCCAAGGTAACCAATCTTGCGTTTTTTAATTAATTCAAAGAGTTCTCTTTCCACGCCGGCTCTCTTAAGGACGTCATCGTTTCGAACTCTATCCACCCAAGGTATGCTCATCATTCTTCTCAATGACCACATTTTAAATGCTTCAAGTTTGTTGATAGATGTCTTTTTCAAAGTAGACGTTTCCATGCCATAAAACAAGATGGACCATATGTAGCACTTGACCATTCTGTAGCGTATTTCGAAATTTACGTTTTGATTACATAGGAGCGGTCTGAATTTCACAAAAGCTTGTCTTGCCATTTGTATTTGGGTTTTTATCTCGTGTTGTGGATCCGATTGGTCATTGATTGTGGTGCCAAGGTATTTAAAAGTTTTCACGCGTTTTATACGATCGTCACCTATGCATATTATCGGGTTTTCTGAAGGGTTTCTGCTAATGACCATATATTTCGTTTGCAAAATGTTGATTTTAAGGCCATATTTTTTACCTATGCTATTCACCCTATCAAGTAATAACTGCTTCTTCCAAATTATTAGATATAATCACTGTGTCGTCCGCATAGCGTAGGTTGCTAATTGGTATGCCGTTCACCTTAATGCCTAATTCCGTGTCTTCTAATGCTTCCGCAAATATGTTTTCAACATGTAAATTAAAAAGCATCGGAGAGAGTATGCAGCCTTGGCGGACACCTTTCCGGATTTCCATCACCTCTTTAATTTTTGGAATAGCAAAAAGAGCTTTTTTGACATATCTATCGTTAAAAAATTCAGTCCATCCCTTGATGAAACACTGAGATACTGAAATTACATTAAATGGGACAGGCTTTGTGCGAGAAGCTATAATATTTTCCTCCCAATCAGCAGGAGTTTCCATTCTTTTTTTAAGGTTAATAAGGCCCATATTTTTATCGCACTCAAGGTACGAATGGCCTCCAACGGGATATGTTATTGTAATGGATTGAAGACGTTTTACTACTGATACCATGTAATGAATAAACCTTACCACTGTATAGTTTTTGTTTTGTCCACCTGCTCCGTCACAGAAAATGTGTAGATGTTGAACAATTGGAGACAAATGATGCATAATAAAATCGAAAATAAACGAACACACTTAATCTCTGGACATCATTAAACTCTGGATATGTATAAAAATAAGAATCAGCGTTTGATAACACATGGATGTTAAAAGAGTAAATCGAGAGCTGTTGGCGGTAATATACATCATTGGTGGAGATATTCGACAAGGAAACATTTTTTTGGAAGTCCATAACTATAGCTTCATAATTCTTTTCTATTCGTGCCCTTCTTTTGCTTTCCTTTTTCCTGTCATAAAACGCTTGAGCCCTACGGAGATGGAGCTCTCTAAGTGCTTTTAATTTGGTTATTTCAGTACGTCCACTTTTCTGGTCTGTTTCAGCTGCTTTCATTTTTGCAGTAATTTCGTCACATTGACTGCAGGTATCCGATCGCGGATAACCGAAACTAATGTTATATTTTTGTCTAAAAATTTCTCTGTAAACTTTGATAAGAAATTTTAACTTCTGGATATTTTTCTTGAAACAGAGAAAACATTTTCATTATATTTAAAGTTTCAGGCAAGTAGGTTTTACCTTTATTATCATGTAAGCTATACTGATTACTTCTTGATTTAAATGACTGGATATGCTCGTGAACACTATTAACACTACTCGGCTTTAGTTTGTTATAATTTATTCCGCCTCTTTTATCTTTAGGAGCCGTGCCAGACTGCTTTAACTCTTTCTGTAGATGTTAAAGTTTTGCCCATGTAATACCATGAATTGCACGAAAAAACTTGGCACAAACTTGTACTTCTTCGTAATGTTTTTTCCCATCCTCAGCATTATCAATTGACCTTGTCTGAACTGACTCTGTACATATCCCTCTATTTCACACACCATTTTAGACAGCAGCAAAAAAATTTTAAGGTAAATATGGGAAAGTAAGGTAATTTAGACTAGTTTTAGGTAGTTATTTATTTTTAAAAGTTTTTATTTCTTTGAAAAAAAAAGTGTATATTCAGATATACATTGTGCATATATTATTAAAAAAAATTGCAATTCTATACCTTAGTCAATACAGATTTTTCATAGACGGTTCTTACGATAATATAAAGAAAAGCAGGCACAATATCTACAAATAATCTACTAATAATAAAAAATATTAAAACTATTGATGAAAATCTAGGAAACAGTTTCTGTCTGGAACAAAACATAGGAAACAGTTACATTTAGTGCATTTTACTTTTGTTATTTTTTGGCATTTTTTATTCTTACATCTTCCTGTCTTTTTTTCATAGTGGGGCCAATGGTCCATTCTATCAGCAATACAGTCTGCGTTTGCGGAGACACAAGTTTTAATTTTTTTTTGTCCAATGATGGTGTACTGCCGGATGGGCGACCTCTTTTTGCTAACTTACTAGCCCAACATAAACTCTGAGCAACATCTGCCTTGAAGTCATATAAAGACAGCTGTTGTTTTTTAGGAATTCCACAGTCATCGCTAGCTCGCCTATACATAAGCCAAGCAATTATGACGCTCATGTCCATTAGATGAAAAAATATTCTAAGATAATATTTTCTGGACCGAATCTTGTTCGGTAAAGTGCCAAGAGAGAATCTATCAAATCCACTCCCCCATAAATTTATTATATAAAATAATAATACTGGGGCATTTTATTGTTATACTTTCCTTTTTTTACGGTCGTACCTCTGGACAGTCGTTTCAGGAGAAGCACTGGCAAATGTACTTAGCAATGTCACTGCCTTATTGTCATACCATTTGACTACTCTGAGTGTTGTGCTGTTATGGACAGCAACCTTTTCCACACAACTCCCTCGACCTTGCTTCATTAGCACTTTATCTGCTGGCAGCTTGTTTTCGGGAACCCTGTTTGTACGAACTGTACCCAAACTCTGGATGCCATTTTCAGATAATTTTATTTGCAACTCAGGACTGCAAAACCAATTGTCATAAAATAGCAAAAAGTTTTGGTTTTTTGGTATGCGTTCAGCTAAGCGAATAACAACATTACTGCTGGCACTTATATCTGGTAAATCATCTGGTTGTTCTGAGCTCCACAATAAACCTCAAAATCATATACTATGCCGCTCGCACCTGCAAGACAAAATAATTTGTAACCCCATTTCTTTGGCTTTTTGGGATTATATTGCTTTAGTCCGCTACGTCCTTTATAGGGAATAATTTGCTCGTCGACAGATAAATGTTGCTCTATTGGTATGGACTTCATATTGTGCCTTATGATTTTAATCACGTTTCTTATTTTGAACAAACGATCTGGCGGATTTGATGGTAGTTGATGATTATCAGCAAAATGTAAATTTTTTTTATTTGCTCAAATCTTCGTAACGGCATTACATCAGCGACTTGAGAAATTCTACAAGCATTACTCCAATACCTTCTAGTACCTGGTACCGATATTAGTGACATATAGAAACATGCTCCTAAAAACTGTTCCAGATCTTTTGAATCCATAGAAAAGTTTCCAGATATATCTGTTTGTGTAGCATACAAATTTGATTGCTCCACTATATAATCTAACAAAGCTTTATCAACTAATTTATAAAAATATTGGACGGGAGTTTTCACTTCTGTTTCATCATGTAGGTGGGCACCCCAATGAGGCGTTTGAGCTGCCTCATTCTTTGAATTTGTCCATTTCAAAACTATTTTCTTTTTTCCATAATTTGAACAAATGGGAATTTGATTATTTGTTAGGTCTGATAGAGGTAGCGGTCGGTCTTCATCATCAGAAGAATCCGCTTGCTGACCCAATTGCTCACCTTCGACTGTTTCATCATCACTACTAGATGAATCTAGAAACAAGAATTTACTAAAAAAAGTTGCAATATGCAGGAAAAAAACTTACCTTGTAACATATCTGGTAGATAAGTTTCATCTGTTATGCTATCATCGCTGCTATAATCAAGATCGCTGTCAATATCTGGTAAAAGTATATTTGTTTCCTTTTGTTTGCCATAAAAACGTGTTGGATCCATGATCAAAATAAAAATACCGAAAGTACCGAAAAATGCAGTCACTATTGCACAGTGTATATTTGAATATACAGTTGTAAAATATGCACTACTTCTTCTCACGAGTCGAAGATTGAAACACAAAACACACCTTGCTATTCAAAAGACTTTACAAGACTAAATACTAAATTTTATTTCTATTTTTACCTGCGTAAAACCCCACAAATAATTCACTGAAGTGGGCGGTCCTCCTAGCAACGTCATTAGACAACCTCCTCGATGTTGCCATTTTTTTATCGCTGTTATTTGGAATTTCTATAGAAAACCTACATAATACAGTTGCTGCGACATGTATTTTAGAATATACAATGACCAATTTTGTTTTAAGCTCGATATAAAGCAATATAGACCAGAGATAATATTTGTATATTTAAATATACATGGTACCATAGAGGGATATAGGCTACATCATGATATATTGCTTCATGTTCATTTTTGGCCCTAGATCGCCGCCTCTGTACGTTTACTAATGATAGAAGACAGCACAAATACGCATTTTCTTCTTTAAGAGATATCAATAAATTAAAATAATTTAAAATTCTTCATCTATTCATTTCATTTAGTGTGTGACAACACTTCAAGCGTTTGCATTTGCAGAATTCACTAAACTCATTTGACTGAAGCGTAATTTTTTTCATGACTTTGTACAACCGGCCCATTTTCACTCTCTTTTCAGTGGACATGTTTGCACTCTCTGTCATAATTGTTTTAAATAAATAACATAACCCAACAGAACTGCACAAGCACGTGGTTATAACAATGTATTTACTACACTGACACGACCGTTTACAAGACAAGGATGCCAATTACATTTTCTGGTGCTGCTGAGTTGACATTCAGTGTTTCAGCCCTTTAGGCACGGACATGGACATATTTCTACTGATATAGGATATTTAAAAACTATAATAATTCGTGACACGCACTATTTTCTTCCGTATTTGAAGTGTCCAAACATAGATATTAACAAAACTTACTAGATGGCCTACTTATCTAAATTTTAGTTTATTTGTGACATTCATGGTTTTCTCCTGAAACCCTTCATATTCTTTCAGTGATTATTGTCTTTAAAAACTCTTCATTAGAGTTTATATTTGAAGATGAATTAATAATTTTTGAGTTATACGTTGTTTTGTAGTTACGCCACTGTGGTTATTGCTCTCAACGTTGTTGGATGCGCCGGCCCTCCTCGCGTAAAGAGACAGAGAACTAAATTTCGTTATATTTAGTACATTACTGTAAAAACTCAACTTCGTTTTTATGAGTTTTAACAACTCATCTTAAAGGATATAATGGTAAATTTATTAATAATTTTCGAGTAAGTGTAAAGTCATTGAAGTAGATAATAAAGATCTAAAAGGATAATCCTGAAATAATGACAAAATTTTGCGGGTATATCCGAAATTTAATTAAAAACTTTGTGACACATCTCGCTTGGTTATACCTTTAATCATACTTTGAAATGACAAGGTCCGCAAACACAATAAATGTCATATTAGAAATTAAGCGTGACATAAAATAAAACTCGAATCTCCCACTCCTACAAATGTAGAGCAAAACGTATACAACTTTTCCAATATTTGTTTGTTGTTCATTTGGTTTGTCCGGCTTGTTAAAAGTTCCCTCTTTTCTCTTCTGTACAATGTTCCTAACTGGACATATAATTTTGGTTTCTACCCTGTATTTTTAATATGACGAAACGGTTGTGGTTAATAAAACAACAGTTACTCTATAAATTTACGATACATAAATAAAAGGAAACATGACATTTTTTAACTCAGCAACATCTTGTTAGCAAATTTATTTTTTAAAATAAAATAAACTAGTAAAAACCTGTAGACTAGAAGAGAAAAAAAATATGATAATAAATTAGATGCAACACTTAGATGACAACAGAATATTCTATTGTATTTACCATAATTCACTTTGCCTTTTTTCCTAAGCAGATTCAGCTTACCCAAAGTATATTTCACGAATTTGGCACTATTTTGGATTATCCGCCACATACTCGACAGCCAATGGTCCACTCTACTGTACAGCATAAGATTTACGAAATAAATTGCTCTACTAATGAAAATATAAAACAAGTACCGTAAAACGGGGTGGCTTTATGATAGCCAGGTGAATTTATGACAGTATGTAGTACCCCCACTAAATCCAATATAGACTACACACTTCGCTGTCTAAGAATTACAAGGTTATATGATACAAAATGTAGAAACTGAGAAAAATGACTTTGAATATTTTGACCATTAGATTTGGTATACAAGAAGTATATTTGCTTTTGTTTTAAACATAATAGATGAAAGTCTACTACAAAAGCACATTAAAAAAAAGAATAGAAAATATTTAATTTTTTCCATATTTTATTGAAAAAATAAAATAACGTGAATATCGTGACTCTAATAAAAAACGAAAAATGCAAAAACATGAAACATAAGTCTTTGTAACATTATCTTCTGATCAGCAATCTCAGTTTTACTGTTTATGTTGAGACATGTTGGAAAACATGTGAACATAAAAGTTTCTGTCTACATTTGGCATCCACTTGTACATAGATTTCAGAGCTTCCACCTTGTTTTGTGCCAAGGTGACTTTAATATCATTTTTGTTTATTGATATGGGTATTTCGTCATTTTCAGCAGTATGTCTCTTCTCGCATTCCGTTGTCTTAAACTGATGATTTTGTATTCACGTTCGTTAAAAGTGGTTCGAAAACCGATGTCATAAAAATCTGTAGTAAATTGTAAAGAAACCACCTTTGAAAATGGAACTGCAGTATAATTCAGTTTTGATGAATAGGTTGAAAAATCCAGAAAATCTTTCATTTGAAGTATGGTGTAAGGCTTTCTTGTGTTTACTTTCAAAAGGACTCTTAATAACGAAAGTGGAGAAAAGTATTCAGATTTTCTCAAACTGCGTTCAATTGCACTGTGAACTGAATCAACCTCTTGTATGCAGGAATGTCCAGGTACTGAAGACTTCATTCGAATTTTCTTTAAGTTCGTATTAGTTTTTAAAATATGTACAATAGTAAAACTCATAAATCTATTGCGATTTTGCGGAACGCAACTATCGCTCCACAAATTCCACAGACTAACGCACAGTCCAACCATGCATTGCCTCTGACCAAATCGCACAATAAACAGTCCGGTTTGTGGAAAGGTGCGCTGTCATATTATACACATTTAGCTTACTTTTATAAAAGAAATTTTTAACGTCTCCTTTTAGACTAAGTAATACATTTTGTAAGTCAAAACACAGTACTGCGTTATCATTTTCAATATCCGTCTTTTTCTCTTCTCTCATTAAAATTTTTTCTTGCAAATGTTTTTCATATTTCTTTTACTTTTCTTCATTAAGGGTGTTTTTTTTTTCTTTAGGCAGTCTATTTCAGCACAGAGGTCACATAGATCTTTTGAAGATAAATAATTAAATTTAGTGTAAAATATTTTGCGACAAATATTAAGTTTTACTGGAGTCAAGTCTTGCTCCTTTATGAAATCCTCTTACATATTGTACATTTTTTTTTAAGTGATAGGTTACCCTCTACATATTTTCTTTTAGTATCAGCCCTACAATAATGGCTTTCTATTACAGGAGAAAAATAACACATAAGAGAATATACGAAAGGCTAGAGGAGGATATTAGCGAAACGCAGTTTGGGTTCCGAAGTAGAATGGGTACTCGAGAAGGACTATTTGCCATCAACATATTAATTCAGCGATGTCGGGATGTAAATGTTGATCTACACTTGTGCTTCGTTGACTACGAAAAAGCTTTCGATAAAGTAAGACATGAAAAACTAATATCAATACTTATGAACAAGCGCATTGACAGTAAAATCATAAATATAGTGCAAACATTATATTGGAACCAAAGTGCCATAGTTCAAATTGATGGGCAACACTCAGAAGAAATGAGGATCTGTAGAGGAGTTAGACAGGGATGTGTTTTATCACCACTTTTGTTTAACTTATATTCTGAAGAAATTTTCCAAAACACGCTCAATAATATCGAAGCGGGAGTCACCGTTAACGGAAAATTAATTAACAACTTAAGATATGCAGACGACACTGTGATCATAGCAACGAGTATAGAGGATCTACAACATCTTATCGAAAGCTTGAGTATGAATAGTGCTGAGATGGGAATTACTATAAACACTAAAAAAACGAAGTACATGCTGATTACAAAAAGACCACAAAATATACATCACCTATTGACAATCAATGGTAACGTGATAGAACAAGTAGAAAAATATCAGTATTTGGGAACTTTGATCAATGAAACCAATGATCATACTGTAGAAATAAACAGGCAATAGAGATTGCCAGATCAGCATTTATACGAATAAAGCCACTCCTAACGTGCAAAAATCTAAATTTGGAGATCAGACTACGTACCATTCGCTGTTATATATTTTTAATATTATTATATGGAGCTGAGACTTGGACATTAAAAAAATGTAATTTAAAAAGAATCGAGGCCTTCGAACTCTGGTTATACCGCAGAGTATTGAAAATATCATGGACTGATAGAATTACAAATAAAGAAGTACTGGAGAGGGTTGGTAAAGAAACAGAACTAATCACCACTATACAAACCAGAAAACTGGAATACCTAGGCCACGTGATGAGGGGACCAAAATATGAAATTTTGAGACTGATAATACAGGGAAAGATTCAAGGAAGAAGATCTGTTGGCCGAAGGCAGAACTCATGGTTAAAGAATCTACGTGATTGGTATCAATGCAGATCGATTGATTTGTTTAGAGCAGCAAGTTCTAAAATAAAAATAGCCATTATGATTGCCAACCTCCGTAGGGAGACGGCACTCTAAGAAGAATTACAGGGAACATATTAATATGCTCTCTAACAAGATTGGCAGTTGAATCTGATGTAACTTTTTTTCTATGCTTTCCCTGAACACTTTGACGAATTGTGTTCGTTTCTGTAGAATTTTTGTAAACGGTGTATATAGGTTTTTGACTTATACCTAGTGTTCCGCAGTAAAACTGTTTGCAAACCTGTATTTTGTTATTACTTAAAATAAAGAAGAATTTAAAGGTTTTAGTTTTTTTTTGAGTTTTGGGCATTTTTTCCTTTTCTTCTTCGCTGTGGAATACTTATTTCAGTTGTGCTTAAAATAAACATCCTTTTTTCACTGCTACTAAGCTTGTAATAATCAGAAAATAATGTTTTTCTGATTATTAGTCTTATTACATTATGAATAAATAATGATTGCATTAAGAATGCAATAATAGAATCAGTTAGTTACATCTTGAATAACGTTGAATCTGAGATTTAGGAAACCATTTGCTTTTCGCTAGAGGCATATGAAACTACTGATATACCATGCCATTTACAATTATCAATTGTTGTTCGATACGCGTTACTTGGTAATATTTATGAAGGTTTTTAGGTTTTACAGACGTGAGTAACAGCCATAAGGCAGAATATATTTATGATGTTTTTAAGGTCAGATTAAAACTTGTTGATATCAAAAATAAATTGGTAGGGCAAACTTATTACGGCTCTGCCGTGATCTCCAGTGAATTGAATGGTCTTCAGGCAAAAGTTAAAATTATTGCACCGCAAGCTTTTTTTACTCATTGTCATGCAGATATAATAATTTAGTTTTGAAGAAGTTTGCAACAGTTTTATATGCTGATTGAAATATTTTCTGAATAATGGGATAAGTTACAAGATATGTATACTTTTCTATACTACAATTAATCCCAACAAACTGTTATCGAAATCAATAAATTAATGTCATTAATTATCTCATTACCATCAACTTCTGCCTCAAATGAACGGGATTTCTCTTCAAAAAAAAAAAAAAAAATCAAAACGTATTGTCGAAACACCATGAAACAAGAGATAATGTCAAGCTTGTTTCAAATGTCAATAGAAAAAAAAACTCTAATCTCTCCTCTAATCCAAATCTCTCCAAAATTCTAATAAATTTTACGATGACGTTATAACCTATTTCGTTACTCCAAAATAACGTAGACAAGAGTTAATTTATAAACATGTTTAGCTTCTAAATTTATAGAAAAATATAAAATAAAAACAAAAAGTCTTCTATTATGATTGAAGCCTTTTTATTAGACGACATATCTATCTGAAGAGACAAAAAAAAACTTGCCGACCCTGCCTCTAAAGTAACGAGCCGCAACTGCTGTGAAACATATTCTTGTTGAGTGTCCCCGGTATGGTAAACACAGAACACAGAGTACAACATAAACTTCTTCTTCTTCTTCCTTTTCTTTTTATATAGACACGGCTCTGTCTGTTTTTCAATGTGCCTCCAGTAAGTTGTCGTTCTATCGTTTTCGTGGTCTTCCTACTAATCGTCTTCCTATTGGGGAACCGTCTCTTGCCGTCTTTACTACTCTATTTGTTGTCATTCGGCTTATATGATCGTTCCATTCTACTCTTCTATTTCTTACCCAGTTCTTGATGTTCTCCACCTTGCATCTACGTCGTATATCTGTACTTCTAGCTCTGTCCCATAGTGTCTTACCATCAATTTTTCTAAGTGTTTTCATCTCTGCTGTTTCTAACATCCTTTTTGTCCTCTCTGTATCAGGTCTTGTTTCTGCCGCGTATGTCATTATTGGTCTGATGACTGTTTTGTAAATTCTGCCTTTCGTTTCTTTCCGATATTTTTATTTCTCCATATTGTTTCATTTAGGCAACCTGCGGCTCTGTTTGCTCTATTCACTTGATCTTCCACTTCGGTTTCAAGCTTTCCGTAGCTAGATAATGTGATGCCTAGATATTTAAACTCTGTTTGTCTTTTTTGGGGAAATTAACATGTTAAATTTTCTGGCAGTTATATTAAATTGGTGCAGCATACGTTGTAAATCATCTTCACTTTGAGATAGTAGTATTGCGTCGTCTGCATAGCAGATTATTTTAATTGTTTTTCTCCCATTTGGTATCCTTTTTAGTTCTTACTTTTTTATTATTTAATCCATAATCAGGTTGAACAATAGAGGACTCAATGAAACTTCCTGTCTTACTCCATTGCCAGCTTCAATAGGGTCGGTTAGTTCTTCTTCTACTTTTACTTTTATTGTGATGTTTTGGTAGATATTTTCGATCGTTTTAATTATTCCTAAAGGTGCCTCTCTTGTGTACAAACAGTGTATAACGTCTTTTAATTTGACCCGGTCAAATGCCTTTGTAAGGTTTACGAAACATAGATACGCAGGTTTGTTGTATTCTAATGATTTCTCTTGCACTTGCCTCATTATAAATATAGCATCGGAACATGATCTTCCCGACCTAAAACCTTGTTGTTCTTCTGCTACTGTTATTATTTAATTCAATTTATTTGTTATCACTTTTTTTGTCTCCCTTGTTGAAGAGAGGTATTAGGATGCTTGATCTCTATTCTTGAGGAATTTTGTCTTGTTCTATTATTTTTGGATTAGTTTTGATATTTTTTTAGTTAGATCTTGTCCTCCGTACTTTAGGAGTTTGTTCGGTATTCTGTCCTATTCAGGTGACTTTCTATTTTTTAATTTCCTTAATGCTTTCTTTACCTCTTCGTCCTCAATATTTATTTCTTCGTTTGTCGTCACCTCTGGTGTTGGTGGTTCATTCTCGTCACCTTTAGGAAATAAGGATCGAAAGTAGTCTACCCATGTTTTCTTCTGAATGTGTTTCATTTTTATTAGATCATTCATCTCTTTTCTTTGTCCTCTGATCATTCTCCATATTTCTTTTTGTCTTCCGTAGAAGTCGTGTTTCATGTTTTTTAAAAAACTCTGCCAGTTTTCCTTTTTTATTTGTCTATCTAACGTATTCGTTTCATTTCAGATTCGTTTATAGTGGTTGTATGCTTGTTGTGTTTGTTGTGTTCTGTATTGTAAAAGGCTTTCTTCTTTTTTTCAGATTTTGTCTTCACTTCCTCTTTAAACCATGTGTTTTCTTTTTTGATATGTTAGTGTTTGTTACTTTCCTCTCTCCAAGTGATTCTTTTGCTGCGTTAATTATGTTATTTTTGAGTTTTTTCCAACTTTCCTCAATGTTATCGTTTTCTAATATTTCATTCCCAGCGATCTTCTCCTTCTTTTCCTGTATAAGTATTCCGTGGATTCCGTATTTAGTCCTTCGACTTTGATTTTTGTTTGTGTTGGCGCCGCTCTTTTGGGTGGAAGTATTTCAGGATTATTCTTATTTTACATAATACTAGGCTATGGTCGCTACCTACATCTGCTGAGTTGAGGCATCTTACGTCGATTATTTTTATGGATGTATATCTCTGTTGGTTATAACATAATCTATCATAGATCTTTGTCCACGGGTGTTATTAAATGTATATTTGTGTTGGTCTTTGTGGTCAAAAAATGTGTTGTTTATTCTTAGTTCGTTATTCGTGCAGAAGTTGATCATCAGTTCTCCATTTTCGTTCTTAACATTCTCGTTATGTTTTTGTTTAATGCCGGGTATTACTTGATTGCCTATTCGAGCGTTAAAATCTCCCAATATTATCATCTTTCCTCTGACTTGATCTACTACTTGTTGTATTTGGTCGTAAAACGCTTCCCTTGATATTTACGGCTTGTTATTTTCTGTACCATACAAGTACCTATATATTGGCCATAATATATTAGCCAGTACCATTTTTTGGGGATAAAACAGCGTCATAACGAAGACATCAGAAATGAAAATGGAGATCTCCTCACGGACCTATGTAGCACGAATGCTACTTTTCCCTCATAAGGAACAATACAAATACACATTCGAAAATACAAGAGGTCAAAGGTCAATGATAGACTACATCCTGACGAACATGGTAATACATCCCTCTCAAGTATTGGACATAAGAGCACTAACATCTGCAGAAATAGGAAGCGACCATAAGCTTATACTTGGAAAAATCAGAATGACGACACGCATATGTAACAATAAAAACAATAAAAATAAAAAAGAAGAATACACGTCTGCAGAACGAATCAACAAAACTTCTATAACAAAAGAGAGTCAAAGATAAACTCGACAACGTGCACATCGTAGAAAGTGATGGAATCGAAGAAAGCTGGGCGAAAATTAAAGCAAGCATCATAGATTCAGCAAAAGAAGCTGTAGGAGAAAGGAAAATTCTTAAAAATAAATATTTCCAAAAGCGGAAAACTCCGTGGTTCTGCGCAGAAGTGAAAGAAAAATGCAAAGAAAAAAAGAAAGCTTACTTAAGATACATGTCTAACAAAACACCACAAGAATACAACAATTACAAAAAGATAAGAAACGAAACAATAGCACTAGTAAGAAAAATTAAAAACGAACACTGGGAACGCTTCTCAAAAGAAATGGAACACGACTTTTACGGTCTACAAAAGGAAATATGGCGTTTCATAAGAGGCCAAAGATCAGAGATGAAAGACTTAATCGAACCGAAACACATAGATAACGACACATGGATTGAATACCTAAAGAAGCTTTATAATGATGAACAGCAAATGATGTTAGAACCAGAAACACCAGAAATCATTACAAACGAGGAAGTCGAGATAACCGTACAAGAAGTAAAACAAACTTTAGAAAAACTGAAGAACAGAAAAGCTGCAGGTAAAGATGGAATTCCAAATGAATTATTGAAATATGGTGGAGAAGCATTAACAGAACAGCTAACAGCACTAATTAACAAAATCATCAAACATAATAAAATACCTGAAGAGTGGAAGAAAAGCGAGCTTATCCTACTATACAAAAAAGGAGATAAAAAACAACCTGAAAACTACAGAGGTATCAACTTATTAAACACCACTTTGAAGCTTACAACCAAAATATTGCAAGGCCAAATAAATCAGAGAATTACCTTAGCGGATGAACAGCAGGGTTTTCGCACAGGAAGATCGTGCACAGATGCAGTATTCATCATAAAACAGATTACCGAGAAAGCACTAGAGTATAACAGACCAGCATTCATATGTCTAATAGACCTGAAGAAAGCGTTCGATAAAGTAAAGCTTAAAGATGTAATTCACCTTCTTTACGATAGAGAAATTCCACTAGATGTTATAAAAACAATAGAGAACATTTACCAGAACAACAATATGGAAGTCAGAATAGATGACCAGCTTACAGATCCAATAGATATGGGCAATGGAATAAGACAAGGAGACTCGCTTAGTCCAACGCTATTCAATCTAATCATGGATGAAATCATCAATACTATTAATAAAGGAAGAGGATACAAAATGGGGAACAAAGAAATCAGAATACTCTGCTATGCAGATGATGCGGCCCTAATTGCATCCAATGAAGACGATCTACAAAGACTAACCCATAGATTCAACACAAGGGCAAAGGACTTTAATATGGTGATCTCTACACAGAAAACTAAAACAATTGTAATCAGTAAAGAACCAATTAGATGTAAACTGGAAATCGACGGTATCAGCATTGAGCAAGTAATGGAGACAAATTACCTAGGAATTACACTGTCTAGCTACGGAGATGTGGAGAAGGAAGTGAAAAATCAAGTACAAAAGGCTAATAAAATAGCAGGTTGTCTTAATAACACGATATGGCGCAATCCCCACATTAATACCGACGTGAAATCAAGAATCTACAAAGCAACAATAAGACCAATAATGACATACACTTCAGAGACAAGACCGGATACCTCCAAAACTCAGCAACTACTAGAAACAGCGGAGATGCGTTTACTGAGGAGAATTACAGGAAACACACTGAGGGATCGAATGAGGAGTGAAGAGATCAGAAGAAAATGCAATATACCAGAAATAAATGAGTGGACACTGAACAGAAAAAAGGAATGGAACGAACACATAAACAGAATGGAAGAGACCCGATTAGTCAGAATAGCGAGGGACAAATCACCAAAAGGTAGAAGAAGTATCGGGCGACCACGCAAAAGATGGAGTGATAACCTCCAATAGAGGCATTAATCGACATTGAACAAGCATTTTGCTTATAAAAAAGAAGAAGAAGAAGATCATTTTTTGGAACGTATGCCGACTCGACAACTGAAAAAATACCCATATATTTTTGTTTATAGAAATATTGCCCTTTATTTCTTACCAAGATAGCTTACTGTCCATGGGATTAGTTCTTTCTACGCTGTTATTATACTGTGAAAAAAGATATGGTCTTAATACTTGTATAGTCTTGCTATCTGTTGTAGAATATCTTTCTAAATTTTTGACCGGCACAACACCAAAACATGTGCTTGCTACTGTAACAATTTTTTGTCCCTACAACGAAAGTATTGAATACCAGTTTCCCTATTCAACATCGAACAATATTCCCATCGTGCCCTCTTTTCCATCGTCTTTTTGAAAACCAGTGGACAATTTTTAGAAATCGTATTACCCAGAGTATCCATAACCTCGTACCTACTAGCTTTTAGAGTCTGTAACAACTTTGTACTGGTAAATAAATTATCAACGAGAAACTTGTATCTTTGTCACTCAATTCATCGATCATCTGTACAATAGGAGCTGTAGCTTTTCTAAAATATTTTTGATATTCTTCATGAAGATCGAGGGTTTTTTTCCAATGAGCGTATCATTGATTCATCGTAAGCTATATTTTCTTCTAAATAAAGATCTAAAAAGGGTCCCTTAGCCTAATTCCTAAAACCCGTTATCAGCGCAGTTTTTGTTTCTATGGTTTTAACGTTAATTGTAAATTTTTTTTGTATTTTTATCACTGTCAGCTCGAAACTGCGAGAAACGTTGACCGCTTTATCGTTTCTAGTGCTTCGAGAAATCGAACGGTCACGGCAGTTTCTCTTCGAAATCATCTGCAAGAAGTGAGAAATGTAAACATAAATTATAAGAAATGTAAACATGAATGGACAGTTAGGAGAAGACTTCATGCTGCTGGTTTATCTTCTCGAACTAGAGTAACTGGACCGCCGCTTTCCCGTGAAAACCGATTTGCCAGATTGAATTTTGCACAATAACACTTGGCTTGGACAATGCAGGATTGGATTCGTGTATTGTTTCCCGATGAATCGAGATTCTGTTTGATGCTTGCACAAAGTTAGTCTTTATCGAGAATGGGACATTGACAGCGCATAGATACCTGACACAGATTCTAGAAGACCATGTTTTACCGTTTATGTTTATTCTTGGAGACGACGCAACATTTATGCATGATAATGCACGGCCCCACACTGCTAGGATAGTTACTGAGTATCGTGACGAGGTTCAAATCACACGATTTGTTTGGCCTACTCGCAGTCCAGATATCAATCCCATAGAACCTGTTTGGGATGAGATGAAGAGACGTTTACTGAGTCATGTGCCGGCCCCAGAAATTCGAGAGAGCTTCGCGACATATTGGTGCAAGAATGGAATAATCTTCCGCAGAATTTATTCCAAAATCTGATCCAAAACATGCCTCGTCGTTTGCAAGCTGTTATCACTGCCAGAGGAGGGAATACTCGCTACTGAAGTTCTTAAAATTTATTTTTTTTTTAACAAAAAGCACATCAAATTAAAATTGTCCCTTTTCAATATTTAGTATATCAAAGGAAAATTCTTCATTTCGATTATTTTTCTTCTTCTTCTTTCAGTGCCTATTCGTTCCGAATATTGGCAATCATTCTGGCTATAATTATTTTATTAGCTCATGCTTTAAATAGATTCGTTGTTGTTGTGGAGAACCATTTCCTCAGGTTCTTCAACCATGATATTCTCCTTCTCCCAATTCCTCGCTTTCCGAATACTTTACCCTGTAGGATTACCTTCAGTAATCTGTATTTAGTGCTGTTTCTCATTAAATGTCCGAGATATTCCATTGTTTTCTTAAGGGATTCTATCTTATCTTCTGTGCTTTCCGTTGTATTATCGATTTCTTTAAATTTTCTATTTAATGTTTTGCTGACTATTTCTTTTACTTCGCTACATTTCAGTTTTCTCATGTCATGTTTTTTTACAGTTTTTCCGCGTATTTTCTTTAACTTAGTTCTATACACGCCCACTAAAAGATTGTGGTCAGATTGAATATCAGCGCCTGGGTAGGTTTTAACACTGTTGAAACTATTTCGATATCTTTTGTTAACAAGCATATAGTCTATTTGATTTCTAATAATAACGTCTTCTCCGTTGTCTCTAGGTGATTTCCACGTATACAGGCGTCTAGGCGGTAGTTTGTAAAATGTGTTTAACACGATTAAGTCATGCTCAGCTGCAAAGATACTCATTGTATCTCCGCGTTGATTTCTCTCTCCTAATCCATGTGGACCAATATGTTGCCCTTCTTTTCCGTTACCTATTTTTGCATTGAAATCTCCCATGATTATAAGGAGTTCGTGTCTCGGTATATCTCTTATAAGGTTGCTTATTTGTTTGTAGAATTCTGATATTTCTTCATCACTATGGTCTGCTGTGGGTGCATAGACTTGTATGATGTTTGTGTTCACCGGTGACGTATTTATTTGTAACAGGAGGATTCTATCGTTCACTGGTATGAAGTTGTTGACTTGTTTGGCTATACTTTTATGCGTGATAATTCCAACCCCATTCTCATATTTACCATTTTCTGATCCTGAATAGTATACTCTGTAGTCTTCTATATCACAATAACTTGAGTCAGGCCACCTCATTTCACTTATGCCGATTATTTCTATTTTCATGCGTTCCATTTCTTTAATTGCGCATTGGATTTTTCCTGATTGAGCCATCGTCCTAACGTTCCAAGTGGATATCCTCTTCAGACAATTCGTGTGGACTTTTCTTAAAGGTGTTTTATTGGGTATTTCACAGGAATTTTGCATATTAACGACCTGAGAGGCCCTGTGGTCATGGGAATGACCTCTTTTGCCGTATCTTGGTCTCCGATGTCCACGATCAGTATGCGAATTTTTATTGAGTTGTACAGCCATTATAACTGTACTAGAGATATCCATAGGGATCTTTAATATAGTGGTTTCTCGTTGCCTTCTATATTAGCCTACATTATTTTTAATAAACTTTAAACGACAAAAACGTTGTTTTACTTAAACAATCCGTTAGTAAACTATGTTACAAATGAAAATAGTTAAAACAGAATAATAATTTCTAAAATAAATTCAAATTACGGGGTGACCATAATTTTATGCTCGGTAGTGTATGATAAGCACTAAATCACTTTCAGAGACAATTGCAATGGACAAAAAAGCAATATCATGATTAAATAATGTAGGTTAATTTAAGCATCTTTAAAAATATAAAATACATGGCAAAAATTTTTAACAATATACCAACGTAAGATTAAATTATCTTCTCCTCTATTTCAGTTAGGCGGGATAGACGTTTTTTTTATAACCGAATCGCAAGTTTTATACAAAGCATATATAAAACATTAAATAATATCCACAAAAAGAACAAAAGAAGTAATTCGGAATGCATATTTATTTCTTAGCTACCAGCACATGCCGCGCGAAACCCTATACGCGAACAACAATAATCCAATCGAATAAGTTATTTATGTTTGTATACGCTCTATATGTATGCTGATGACGTTCAATTACATTCATGATATTCACCTGACGTCCACCAACTACCTATAAAGAACGTTGTTCTTTTTATTTGGGGCATATTTTTGCTCGATAACGCTAGAAAATTTCCAACTATTTTCTACATTTGATTGAGCCAAAATTGGAATATATTTCCATAAAAAGCAATGTTGGTCAGTATATGACCTTCATTGGAAATACTATCTAATAAAAATGGTTTGATATGTTTATATATCTGGAATTGCTGTTGTTTTTGTCAACTGTTCACAAATATAAAGTTTAATATAACTCGTCGATACAAATTAACCTTGCTTTTTATTTGCTCGATATTGTTTATTGCAAAATTCATGCTCTACTAAAAAATATTAACGCCGCCTGGGGCATTTCTCTAGTGTTTGGGAAAAGGGCATAAGTCAAATGTATATTATATTGACTTAAGTACACTGGCGACATGGAATTTAATCAATTTAGTTGTGATCCAAAGGACATAAGTCTATTATATTTTTAATCTCTATTGATCTAATAGACGCAAGTCGTGTAAAACCGGTTCTGTTTGGACGAAGGGACTTATGTTGACTAAAGTCTTTTTTACAGCGGCAACCTAATAGCGGCTTCCCACGGTCGGCGATATTGCGGACGTAACCGAACCAGCCCGCACCACGCACCGTGGGAAAGGTCTCGTCCGTGATAGCACAGACACGTCCGTGCTGGTGCATCCTATCCATGTAGAGTCGGTAACATCAAAGGTGCAGTACATGCTCGTGCGACGCGATCCTAGCACGTCTGTGTTTTAACAGACGACAAGTGCAAGTCAGAAGTTTTTCATTCGCTGACACGAGTAGTTGTTTGTAGTGTTGTCAAAGTTGTTTTGCAGTTTTTTACTAAAAAATGGAATGGACAAACGAAGTTATTTTTGATTTTTTAAATTTGTATCAAAATGAACCAAATTTATGGAATTCCACGGCGCCAGAGCATAAGAACCGGAACGATGCATACGATGCATGGAACCTAATAAAAAATCAATTAAACAATAGTACTATTTCGATTAAAGAATTAGAAAAGAAGAGAGATAATTTAATGTCGACATACAGAAGGCAAACAACAAAAGTTAGAGAATCGATGGGAGCTGGTAGTGGGGCTGATGATGTATACAAGCCTGAGTGGCCTTTTTATGATATAATCAAACACTAATGTCACGGACCTACACAGACTATCACGGACCGTAGGAAGACTCTGTCTGCGGTGCGTTGCCGTCTGTGCTGATCGGCTGTCCGCGATGATCTGTAGAATCGCCGATCGTGGGAAGCCACTATAACAACCGTACATTTACACTTGCCAAGGACATGCTGACTTAATTCCGTATGACCCGTTACAATAACAAACACATATTGCTTTTCAGTGATAAAAAATTGTATTTACTTGTGTTTTTGCGAACGTAAAAATGTCAGAAAGATGTAAAAAGAATTATGAAGATGATTAAGGAGCAAAATAATGGTACGTTACCGTTTAATACTGTTTTATCTGTAAAAATGAATTTTATTGCAAATTGAAGGTTATGTGTAACATTAGGTATGTTTATTAAAATTAATAATTCTTTAAATAATGGTCATTCTTTATATTATACATTTATATACAGAGTGTGTAGATTAATATTTTGAAGTTGTTAATCACGAAATTGAATATTATGTTATTTGTATTGTGCACTGACCACACATAAACGACTACTATTCTCCTATTAATAAAATAAAACCGAAATTTTACAAAAACGTAGGTATAACTCTAAAATGTGATATTATTTTTCAGATAATAGACATCAACAAGAATGGGAGTTTCGAGATAGTGATGGATATGATAGTGATGCCGACCCAGTATTTGAAATGAAACAAAGTGATGGTGATTATGAAAGTGATGACAGCGACCTTGAAGCTGCTCCTTCCACTAGGAGTAATAAATTTCAGAATACTAGTACAGAGATGCTCAATAAAAATATTGTACAACAGCGTAACAACCAAAGTAATCAGCAAGATGCAGTATGCTTGCATAGAGCCGAAGAAAGTGAACAAATTGACGAACAAGAGAACGTGCTGCAGATTTTCAAGCCTTATGCGAGGAAACTAAAAACAGAAAGAAAAGTAAAACGAAACACTGGTAAAGAATATATTACTGCTAAAGGAAAAATTCAGCGAAAACGTGAGATTAAGAAGGTAGTACCATGCAGAATGAAATGCAATGTATGGTTAAATGCTGATTTAAGAAAAACTATATTTGATGAATATTGGCGACTTGGCATCCATGAACGCCGAATGAGTTATATAAGTAGATGTGTCACTTCCCAAGAAATTAAATGTCGTCGCATAAGAACACCAATAGCGGCAAGGAAAGAGTAGTAACTTACAAATACGCCTTTGAAATTGACGGACAACGAAAACTGGTGTGCAAAAAATGTTTTCAAGGAACGTTAGATGAATCCGAAAAATTTATTCGCAACACACTTAAAAATAAGGCGCAAAGTAAAACTGGTGTAGTCAAAGACGATAATCGCGGAAAGTGTATACCCAAAAACAAAACGTCTCCTGAGCGAATACAACAAGTTATAACCCATATAAACTCATTCCCTAAATACGAAAGTCATTATACACGCCGAGTGAATAGTAAGTTGTATTTACCTGTTGACCTCAATTTGACTAAAATGTATAGACTGTACCGTGCAGCCACAGCTGAGCCAGTTAGTCGTACAATTTACGAAGTACAGTTTCACAAGCTTAACCTGGCTTTTAAAAAGCCAAAAACGAATGTATGTCACAAATGTGAAGTTTTGAAAATGGAGTTGACTATGGGTAATGATGAGGAAAACAAAAATACACTTAAAGACCAACAAACAAAGCATCATGAAGAAGCCGACTTCTTGTAAAGTAAAGACAAAAAATTAGCAATGGAAGACCACTCAGTGTTGTGCTATACATTTGACCTACAACAGTGCTTTCCGACACCGTATTTAGAAACATCGGTTTCATTTTACAAACGAAAATATTGGACCTACAATCTTACAATACACAATTGTGGAAATGGTTTTGCTTCATGTTATTTATGGCACGAGTCGATGGCAATGAGAGGAGCAAACGAAATTGCTTCGTGTCTCTTTAAGGAGCTTATGAATTTACCACCCGAAGTGAAGAAAGTGATTTTGTACTCGGATACTTGCGGTGGACAAAATAAGAATTTCTACGTAGCAAGTATGTTCTTAACTGTTCTTCAAATAAAAAATTCCGTAATCGAAAAACAAAATAAAACAAGTGGTATGCAAATATCATATCCACTTAATTGGGCGACATTAATACGATGCGCAAATAAAAAGAAACCTTTCCAAGTGCTTGAAATGTCACAAGATGATTTTTATGACTTTGCAGCCTTGTTGAAAAGTGTCTTTGTAAAAAGAAAACAAGATAGTGAAAAACGAAAATTTCTATGGCACGACTGCAAATGGCTCAGATACACAAAGGAACAGGGTCAGGGAATGATATATTATAAAAAATCACTTTAAGAAACAGAAGACTTCTCCATTCTGAATTTAAATCGCCGTGGCCGTCCGGTTGCACTTCCTTTATCAAAAAAATATACAGAGCCGCTTGCAATCTCCAAGGCCAAGAAAGATAATCTCTTGGAATTACTGCCCCTTATTCCAGATGTGTACAAAGGCTTTTATGAACAACTTGTACATTCAAATGCAACTGCTGACGTTGACCCAGATTTAGAAGACCTAGATCCAGACGATGAAAATCCTGACTTCGAAGAGGTACATACGTAATAAACATTTGCAATGATGTATTTTACTTCTATTGTTTTTTTCAGCAAATAAAACTTCATCCATTATTTTACGTTTTTGTATTTACCTGTGTTTCTATATGTTATTCGTTTACTACCATACTTATTATTATTTAACCATAATAACAGTCTTGTCAATGGGTGGAATGCATAAAAAGTAGTAGATGCTATTGCTTCAGCAAATAGTATCTGGTTTGTAGCATTTGCTTTTACATAAAAGGAGGTGCTTTTTTGAAAAGACCGTACTACACTACCGAAGTACTTGCTACTGACCTGAAGGTTCTACTACTAAACGTAACGCCAGCCGTAGTGCCCTTGTGCGCATCACACCAATCGTATTAGAACTAGTTTTTCATGTGATTTTTCAACTTTTTATAAAGATTTTACATTAATACCTAAATATATATACATATGCAGTAAGCTAAAATAAGTCTTACCCGCCCCTACTCTCCTACTTTCCCATTTAAAAAATCAAAGTTATGACTGTCACCTGAAGAAAGATTGCTTAAAGTTCGAAACATTGATGCTATAATATACTATGATTATTTTAAAAATCGACCTCTTCGAATGTTTTGCTTATATACTAAAAATAAATGAGTTAATATGGGGGGTTACACTTATTTCAGCGCACTGTATAAATAAAACTGCACGATTCATGATAATTACCTGAATATTTTAAGATAAATATCGTCATTGTATATTCTTCCTGGTTTGTAGATTTTTCTACGACGAACATTCATAAATGCTGCCTGCCATTTAACAAACATAACAAAAAACACCTAAGCCGAAGTTGTTTATCTACCAACTTCACCTAAACTGAAGCAAATTCTACTAAACTAGCAAATACTTTAAAAGCGTAGTACATCCTTCTATGTATCTGGTAAATAGTAGTAAATACTACGGAGGAAAGCAAAATGCTTTGTAAGTGTAGCAAATACTACAAAAATGCAGAATTACTTGAAGCATTAGCAGATACTACGTTGTATGCATTCCTACCATTATTACTATACTTAATGGCGAGCATGTTAGTTCATATAGACTTAATTCAGCAAACGCAATCAAAGTCAGATCCAGAGGACTTAAATCAATCAAAAATCATCAATTTGAAAAGATATAACCTATTTTATTATTGTCTATAAGTTTGGTTAATATATCGTATTATAATATTAGTATAAATATAAGTTTAATTTAAAAATGAACTTAAGAATGAAACCTTTAATAAATCCTCCTGAAAAACAATAGATTTAGACTTATGCCCCTTTTCTCTAACACTAGAGATTTAATGGGTGGATTAAGTAGCTCATCGGCTACAAATGTCGGCTTGAAGGCCGAATAAAGGAGGAGGCAGTCTTCAGACCAGTTTAGAATCATATCTGAGAAGTATAAATAGAGCAGTGCTCCTAATGTAAGTAACTGGACAAGGCATCAATAAAAAATATTATATTATGCAGAACCAATTCATAAACGTCAAATACTTAAACACAACAGAACAGAGAGTGAGTAAAAAACTCACTGATGCACAGACAGACATATGTGCTATCCAAGAAAAGAGAGAAAAGTTAGACGGTATACAGCGCCGGACCAAAGAAAACATGAACTAAGGAAGAAGACGTTATATTAACCTTAAGAATATACACACCAGAAAATGATAGAAGGGAATGCATCAAAGAGGAATTTTTTCGAGAAAATGTCGCATCCTTCTTCTTTTTCTTGTAGTTCTTTCCCCTATTGGAGGTTGGCACTCATCACAGCTATCCGTACCTTATTGGAGGCTGCTCTGAAAAAATATACTCAGCCGCGACTATACCACCGTCTTAGGTTTCTTAGCCAGGAAATTCTTCGTCTTCCTATGACTCTTTTACATTTGGTTTTACCTTGCATTATGAGCCTTAATATCTCATATTTCGCACCTCTGGTAATGTGGCCTAAATATTCTAGCTCTCTTGTTTTGATGTGCTGTATGACCTCGCAGTCCTTTTGTACTATTCTTAACACTTCTGCATTTGTAACTCGTTGGGTCAGAAACTGACGAGAACGGGTGAACTGATCCTTTAGGTTGGGGGTTGGGCTTAGGGTTAACACCCCGACATCGTAAAAACCATCATGTTACGAAAATTCACGAAAAAGTTTCCGGACGGAAATCTAGACGACGACTTGGCGAGAAAAAGAAAACAGAGTTACAATTAAGCACGTGGAATATGAGATCCTTATATATAACTGGAGCATTGCGGAAACTCCTCGACATCCTCTATAAATATAACATAGACATCATAGCGCTTCAAGGGGTTAGGTGGTTGGGAAAAAATATTCGAGAAATATACAATGTACTATAGCTGCCACCCAACAGAACATAAACTTGGAACAGGATTCATAGTCAGCAGCAGAGTGAAGCACCTAATAATCGACTTCGAAGCCATAAGCGACAGAATATGCAAAATAAGAATTAGGAGAACATTTTTCAAATATTCAGTAGTTAATGCCCGTGCACCCACAGAAGTTAAGCTAGACGGAGAAAAGGATGAATTTTACGAAAAACTGGAAGAAATAATACGCAACTGCCCTAGAAATAATATAAAAATAATACTTGATTTCAACGCCAAAATAGGAAAAGAAAACGATTACCTACCCACCATTGGAAAATATAGCCTCCATAACGAGTCGAACAACAATGGAACACGCTTAATACACCTTGCGGCTTCAATGAATTTCTAACGCAAAAAAAGGTAAAGGAAACAAAGAAGCTAAACTCGAGGTGGACAGACTACGAAACCCTGAGATAGAAAATTTGAACACAAACTTAAAGAAAAACTAGAAGACCAAATGAGTAGTACTGTTGAAAACATAGATAATTATTGGATTGAGTGAGAAAATATTTTAAAAGAAGTAGCCACAACTGTTGTAGGAAAGAAGAAACAAGAAAGAAAGGAGACAAAATGGTATGATGCGGAAAGCGCACAGGCAACTCAAAAAAATAATCAGGCGTATGGGAAACTTCAAAATAGAAGGACAAGACAAAATCAAGAGGAGTAAAAACAGATAAGACAAGCAGAGAAAAAGATACTAAAACAAAAGAAAAAACGACATTTAGAAAACCAGCTACAGTAACTAGAAAGGCTCAATTCACAAAGCGAAACGCAAAAATTTTTATAAAAATGTGAACCACAAAAGAAAATAGTTTAAACCTAGAATAACCATAATAAAAAATAAGGAAGCCGAAATTATCAATAAGCCGGATCAAATAGTGAAGAGATGGTTGGAGGATTTTGCTGAGAAATTAAATATAGACAACCATGAAATGACTGACATAAATGACCACAGTGGAGACGTAAACGATAAGAGGGAGAAAAATAATATACCAACGGAAGAAGAAGTTGCCAAGGCAATAAAAAGGTAAAAAACAACAAATTTCCTGGAGAAGATGGCATACCCCTTAGCTATTCAAGTATGGAGAAAACCTCCTAAAAAAATACATAATAAAACTTGTTGCATTCATTTGTAGAGAAGGAAAACTCCCAGACAGTTGGAATGTAGGTATTATAATACCTATTCACAAGAAAGGGGATCCACTAATATGTGACAACTAACGAGGCATTACCCTCCTAAATACAGCTTACAAAGTACTGGCTTATATACTTTATGATCGATTACTAGTATAAACTAAAGAAAAAATAGGCAAATACTAATGTGGATTCCGAAAAGAAAGGTCAACAATTGATCAGATTTTCCTTCTCAGACAAACCGTAGAAAAGACATATGAATGATGGAATTGATACCCATCACCTCTTCATAGATTTTAAAAGTGCTTATGATAGTGTAGACAGAAGCGCACTTTATAACACCATGGCAGAACTAGATATTCCGTCGCATCTAATAACATTAGTAAAAGCAACTCTTTCGAAAGCTGAGTGTAAAGTCAAGGTACAAAACAGAGTGTCAAAGTCTTTTCAAACATATACTATATAACGCTAGGAAGACAGTCTATCGTGTCTATTTTTTAACATCGCGCTAAAAAGAGCCATAGAGAAATCGGGCATAACAACCAGAGATGCAATCATCAATAGAAGTGTACAGATATTGGCCTACGCAGATGACATTGACATAGTAACAAGGACTAAACGAGACCTGATACAGGCTTTTAAACATTAGAAAAAGCCGCGAAGACAATGGGACTGCAGGTTAACGTATCCAAAACAAAATACATGAAGGTCACGAACAGCACACAAATAGCGGCACCACAAGATCTGGTGACAGAAGCACACAAATTCGAAGGGTCTCGGAGTTTATATATCTTGGAACACAACTAAATAACAGCAACCTAGTAAGCGTAGAAATTAAGAGAAGAATATACCTGGCGAACAGAGCTTACTTTGGACTAAAGCAGTTCTTAACATCACACATAATTAGCAGAAAAACCAAGATACTAATATATGGAATTCTTATTAAACCTGTCCTGACATACGCGTCAGAGACATGAACTATGATAAAAAGCGACGAAGAACTGTTAGGCCGCTTTGAAAGACGAATACTTAGACACATATACGGAGGAGTACAAGAAAGCGGGATATGGCGCAGGCGCTACAATTTTGAGTTGTATCAATGCTATAAAAAATGCAACATCGTCCGGTCTATTAAAATTAATAGACTAAGGTGGCTAGGACACCTTGAAAGAATGGACACTGGAGACCACCAAAGACAGATATTCTATCAAGAGCCAGTAGGAACCAGGAAGAGAGGCAGGCCAAGATCTAGATTCAAAACTCAAGTCGAAGATGACTTGAGGAATCTAGGGGTCAGAAATTGGAAAGCCAGGGAGAAAGACAGGGAGAATAATTCTCCAGAGGAAGGTCTTGATTACCAAACATTGTTTTTATTTTTAAAAATGCTTGTCTTGTAATTTCAATGCGTATCCTTATCGCTCTACCTTGGTCATTGTTTTCATTTACCCAGGTTCATAGATATTTGTAGTTATACACCCTTTCTACTGTTTTTCCCTCGATATCTAGCCTTTCTACTGTATGTTGCTTAAAAATAATCATGTACTTGGTTTTCTTAACGTTCATTTGTAGTCCATATTTTATACTGACTTGATGTAATCTATTTACTAAGCGTTGCAGTGCTTCTAGACTGTCTGCAAAAAGAGCGGTGTCGTCTGCGAATATTATGTTGCTCAAGATTTTTCCATTTATTTATATACTATGTTGTTCCTCTGATATTTTTTTCTTAAAAATATCTTCGCTGTACAGATTAAATAACAATGGGGACAGCACACAACCCTACCTAACACCTCCTTTGATTGCTATAGTTTCTGTATCGACATTTTTGATACTAACCTTTAATTTTTGAGTCCAGTACAGATTAACAATAACTCGTATATCTCGACTACCCACATTCTTTTATTTTAACAGTTTTGCGAGTTTCTGATGTCATACTCTATCAAAAGCCTTTTGGTAATCTATAAAGCAGACATAGAGATCCTGGTTCATATCTAGTCGTCTTTGCGCGAGTACGTTAAAAGCGAACAAAGCCTCTCTCGTTCCTAGGCCTCCTCTGAACCCATATCTTCTTCTATATCTTCTTTAATTTATTTTTTGTATTGTCTTCCATGTATTATTTTAAAAATTTCTTAAGTGTGTAGCTTATTAAGGAAATTGTTCTGAACTGGGAGCATTCTGTAGCATGTACTGACTTTGGTAGTGTTACAAACGTGGACAGCAACCAATCTTCGGGTATTACTCCTGTAGTATACAGTGCTTTTCAGATAAAACTATCCACCTTAAATAACTTTTGAACCTCTAATTTTTTGGAAAAACCCAAAAACACGTCAATTAATATCTGAAGGGGGAGACATAATATCATATTAAAGGTTGCTGGAAAATGCACCCTCTCATCTCCTGTATCAACCCTTTATTTTTTTTAATTACTTCACCCTTTTTTGTTTTATATTTGGATTCTCCTTTTTGTTCTGATTTCAAAAATGTATAATACCTTTGGCTTGAAGTGATTAGTTTATCAGATAGACAATTTTCCTGTTAACAAGACAGTATCTCCCTCACCTTAATTGACTCTAACAAAATAGGTTGTAGCATAATTTAAACTCTTTAAATATTTACCCGTACTATTTGTAGTACCTTCAAAAACCAAGAAACAAAAAAATTCACTTTTTAGTCAAGTTTTATCAAAGGTTTTCGATATCATTTTTACATTTGTTTTAATCGGTTAATAGCGACAATTTGTTATAACTTGTAAGTAACAGCTTATTTTGATACGTGTGCAATTTGATCGCTGAAATGGTGTACACTTTGCAAGAAAGAATGGAAATTGTAGGTTTATACTACAAAAATAATAATTGTGCAAGAGCTGCTGCTAGAATTTTTAATGAAACACACCACAATAGACATGCAACTCATAAGTGTGTGATTGAACTGATGCAGAAAAAATTAGAGCAAGAGGGTCAGTTTGCAATAAAAAACATAACCGACAGGAACTTGTAAATAAAAAAGCAATCCAAGTAGCTGTTTTAGGGCAAGTTAACTTAGACTCTTAACAATCACAGTCACTGTCAACAATAAGCAGAGCAATCGGTGTTTCATCTTCTACAGCCTTCCGAGTCCTCCATAAATTTAAGTTTTATCCATATAAAATTAAATTAGTACAAGAGTTAAATGAAGAAGATTTTGATCGTCGTCCCGAATGTTGCGAATTAATGATACAATGCATCATTAACAATCCACAATTGTTAAACAATATTTGCTTCTCGGATGAATGCTCATTCTCATTAAACGGTTTGGTGAACAGATATAATTGCCGATACTGGGCTGAGAGTGATCCACATATTGTACGCGAATTTCACACACAGCATCCTCAAAGGTTAAACGTATGGTGTGGTATCCTACGTGATCACATTATCGGACCCTTCTTTATCACTGGAAACTTAAATGGTGCATCGTATCTTGAATTATATAGGCAAGTGGTTGATCGTTAGAACAATAGTAGAAAATGATGATAACCTTTCCGATGATTTGGTTGTATTTCAACATGATGGAGCTTCTCCACACTTTGCTTTACCTGTGCGATAATTTTTAAACGAAAACGTTTCCCGGTCCTTGGATAGGTAAAAGACGACAGATGATCGATTGGCCACCTAGGTCACCGGATTGAACACCCCTAGACTTCTTCTTATGGGAGTATTTAAAAACAAAAATTATGCTACTCAACCAGAATATCTAGATGATTTACAACAAAGAATAGAGGATGAATGTCGACAATTAAATGCAGACGTGTTAAGGAATGTCAGAGAAGAATTTCAAAATAGATTGTACTATTGTATGGAAGTGAAAGGCAGTCATTTTGAACAATTATTGTAAAAATTTTTAGTAGTGAAATGTTTGTTCTAAATGTGTGTAATAAAATTGTTAAAAAATAATTTTTTTTCAATCCAATTTTCTTGCTTTTGTATTTACTTTTCTCATAAACTAATCACTTCAAGTATCATGTATTATACATTTCTGAAAACAGTACAAAAAGGAGAATCCAAATATAAAATAAAAAAAGGGGGAAGTAATTAAAAAAAAATAAAGGGTTGATACAGGGGGTGCATTTTCCAGCAACCTTAAATATGATATTATGCCTCCCCCTTCAGATATTAATTGAAGTGTTTTTGCGTTTTTCCAAAAAATTAGAGGTTCAAAAGTTATTTAAGGTGGATAGTTTTATCTGAAAAGCACTGTATACTTTGTTAAACAGATCTAAAAGTTTATGCAATGTTTCTTCGTCATTGCATTTAATTAGTTCAGAAGGTATCTGATCTGGGCCTACTGATATTGCGGTCTTTGCATTTCTAATTGCCTGCTCCAATTCGCACATTATTATTTTCGGTCATGTTTGTTCCTGTGGTTCTTCTTGTATTATTCTATCATCGTCGAATAGTTTCATTATGTATTCTTGCCAAAATCTTAGTTTATCTTTGATGTCTGCAATAAGTTTACCATTATCATCTTTGAGTATCCCATAGTGTGCTCGCTTTTTGGTATTTGTTAGTTTTTTTATTTTTTTATGCATATTAAAGCTGTCGTATTTTCTGTCATACTCTTCTATTTCTATGCATTGATCTGTTAACCACTTTTGCTTGGCCTTTTTTATCTCTACTTTAATTTTACTTTGTAGTTCTTGATATTTTGGCTTATTTCTCCCTTTGGCTGTATTTCTTTCTTCCATTAATGCTAGAATTTCTGAAGTCATCCACTTCTGTTTTTTATTTGTCTTTTCAAGCTTTAAATTTTCTTCTGCAGTCTTTAGTAATGCCTTATTGCTCCAGTTTTCATTTACATCTTCGGATGTTAAGATTTCTTCTCCTACTTCTGTTAGATTTGAATTGGCTTATTAGATCACTTTTTATTGTATTTCTCTTTTTCCTAATTTTATATAATCAAACGTTGGTTTGGTTTTAGGTATTACAATATTTTTGAGTTTATTTTGCATTCTAGCTATCAGCGGATTATGGTCTGAGTTGACATCTGCTCTGGGGTGTACTTTTACCTTTTACTTAAGTTTTTGTATCTATTTTTGACTAATATATAGTCTATTTGATTTCTGACTATGTGGACTTTGTTGTCTGTAGGAGATCTCCAAATGTATAATCTTCTGTTGGGTAGTTGGAACATTGTATTCATTACTGCAAAATGTTTATTTTGACAAAAATCCATAATGTCGCATCCACCTAATGGTTATTAGCGACATACACAACATAAGTTAGAATTTTGTTACAAAATTATTAAGTTATCCGCATATAGTTTTGCTTTTAACGGCTTTTCTAAATTTTTTAGAATGTCGTTGATTGCTACTAGAAAAAGTGTGGGACTGACGACAGATCCTTGAGGGATTCCATTTTCTGAGTGATGGATTTGTGAATACGAATTTGCAACTTTAACTTGGAAGGACCGGCTATTTAAAAAAATTTTATAAAGCATAGATAGTTTTCCCGTATGTTCTATAGTATAATCTACGTAGTATATTGTTTTCCCTGCAGTAATAAAAGCATTTTTTAAGTAAAAAAAATTGGCATACATTTTCTGTTAGTTGCAAATGATTCTAGTATGTCGCTCATTAGTTCCAGAATGTTTTCAATAGCTGAGCGATTATCTCTAAATCCGTTTTGCTCACTAAGTAGCAAGTTAACTTTTGCTAATATCCATATCAATCTATAATTTATTGTTTTCTCCATAAGTTTGCTTATAGAGCAGGTAATGGATATTGGTCTGTCAGATTCCTCTTCCGAGCAAAGTTTCTTCTGCTTTAGGAGATGGAAAATACAGACTTTAGACCAGATGGAAGAAAAACACCGCTTTTCCCATATAAAGTTAAATATCTTCAGTAAGTGAATTTTCTTTGCCTCGGTGAGGTTTTTTAGAAATATTGGTAAGATCGTCAGATCCCGAACTTAGTCTTTAAGACTGGAAAGTGCCATATTAAACTCTGAAAGAGTTAGTTTATTATTTATAGTTAAGTTAGCAGTAGAATCACTAAGATTAAGAAATGCGCTAGATGTATCTATTGAAGCAAGAGACTGTGCATTGTAATTTTGATCGCTGGAGAGACTTTGGTAGTGATCTTGCAATGTCTTCATCGGTTAATATTATTTAATCTTGATGTTTTATATATTTAATGACATTTCTCTATCAAGTACCACAAATTTTTCTAATTTTTTGTCAAAACTCCTTGGAACTTGTTGAATTATTGATGGTTGACACACATTGTTCCCATGAGTTTCTTTTTGTTTGCGTGGTAGTGAGTTGCGCCTGTGCTTTTAACCTTTTTTATTTTAAAGCGTTTTTTATGTTTTTTATATTAACTTAAGGCAGATTTACTATTTCTTATATCATTTTTACACTTTGTAGACCTTCTTGGTTACTTGGTTTTGTTTTGCCAATGAATAGTTCAGCTCTTTTTAAAACTAGTTCATTGAATAAATAGCCTGGTGGTTTTATTAATACTATTTGTTATTTGAATATTACCTATAGGATTATCCACGTAGGATAAAGCATTCCAATCTGTCTTCTTCACTTTTCAGTTTGGAGTAATTTGTGTGTTTTCTGTGTTTGTTCGGTCTTTGCGATAGCATGTAAACTGTTTTGGCGAATATCGGTTAGAAGATACAAGATTAGCTTCCTGTAGACAAGTCATTTTGACAAAGTGTTCTGATTGAATAATATAACACATTGTTAAACGATGAAAGAGTCCATCAATATTCCACTGTAAAATAGAGTTAAATATTATATTTCAGTTTCCCGAGAAAACGTAGTAGTTTAGTTTTTAGCATTGTAAAACTGTGTTTCGTAGCTTTGTCTGAAATATATTGATCAGAGATGATAAGCAAAGCTATGAGATCAACGAAATCAGGTGTGTATTCCTTAAAAATTTCGATAGGGAATTGGCTGTCTCAATATTATTAATGAGCATCATTAATTAGTCATATGTAGCTTAAAACGGGTGGTGTTGATTTTTTACTTAGATATAAATGATTCAAACAATTCGGGGATAGGTAATTAGCTGTTAGGTTTTTGGGTTTTTGAGTATTTTCAACAAGGTTATTCTTCCATTATATCTTCTTCCATATACTTCCATTTTTTCGGCTATAGCAGAAAGATTCCAGTGCAGTATTTTCATTGGTTTTTAAATCTTGGGTTGCTTCGGAAATAAGCTGTATAATGTGCACTCATGTAAAGTTAAGGGTGTTTTGTATGAACATGTGTGGAAATATTTCGGTATTTTTTTGTTTTGGTCATTACTAGAAGTTTGGCTAACTTGATTACAATGATTTGTAGAAGAGTCAGAAGTTTGAACAGTAGAGGTGGTTAAGGGTCATGAAGGCTGAGAAAGAAGAATTTTTATTATTATTAAAAAAGAATCTAATAAAATTTGCTTCGTTTGTTTTTAATACACTCAAAAACAGAAATGGAGAGCCCTATTACTACTATGCGATGAATGAGTGTAAAATGTAAAAACAGTGAAGTTCTTTTTTCCCATAACAGGTCATAGCTATCTTCTACCAGATCGAGTATTTGGAGTCTCAGAAAGTTTATGAGAAAAAAAGAGATAATTTACAAACCATTAGAGTACATAGATAATATAGCCGAATATTCGAAAGATTGGCCAAGACTGTGAAGTCTTTGAATGGAAGAAAGAAAATTTCGGCACAATTTTATTTTCAACTGAGAACGTGAAAAAGGATTATTCTAACAAAAACTAAATATAAAAATGTTCTCGTTAGGGGTAGGTACAAATACAAGTCAGACATGGGTGTGGCAAAGTCTTTAAACAAGCCAGAAAAACTGCTTTTGAACATAAAACCAAACTTGATTTCTTTGCCAAACTCGACGAAACCAGTGAAGAAAGTTGACGTCAACAACTTGTTGAAGAAGCATTATGTGGACCAGTGGAGTGACAATGAAAATTTACGTTTCTACCAAAATGTCAATGATATGGCTGATGAAAATGCAGAACCTGAGTCAGTTTGTGAACACATCGAAGAAGTCAACATCCCTTATGTTTGAAAATATGTTATTCCAAACAGAGTATCTAAAACAATCAAAGTAAGTCTGATTTACAAAACAATAACAATTAGTTTTAAAAAGTAAAACATCATAGCACTGTAAAATAAATTTAATGATTTGTTAAAATTAAAATTGAAATAAAATAATTTATTTAATGTTTTTATTTGCAACCCACAAAAATCATAACTATAAATCACCTTATTTTTCTTGGTTCTAGTTTTTAATTTAAGGTTAAAATATAAATAAAGCAAACTTCATGAGACCAACCATGAGATTTTGGTGCAAAACTCACAGTTAAACACATTTTAGTACAAAACTCACATTGTCTGAATTTTAAATTACATTTACAAAAAAAATATTCATTAAATACACCCAAAAAGTTTAGGCAAACAGTTTCTATTACAACAAAGTTGTTACACAAAAAAAATTGAAGCATTATGCCATGATCTTCAATAGTAAACAGTTTTTCTCATTTTTCCCAAAATTGAGAAACGCCTACGTGTGACGCGATGTGAATTTTGCATCTACACAATTGTTTTATACAATAGACAAATACCATTAGATATCGTTAAAACAATCGAAGATATACAAGGTGTTTCAAAGAGGTGTGTCATAAATGAAATCAGGCATTCCGGGGACAAAAATAAATTGATTGAATCCAACTTACCTTTGTACAAAAGTGTACACAAAAAAAGTTACAGCCCTTTGAAGTTACAAAATAAAAATTGTTTTTTTGCATTATCTCCTAAACTACTTGATATTTTGCAATAAAAATGGATGCGTTACTTTTTTGTTCTGACAGCACAGAAAATTTTTAAGGGCGGGTGTGCAGCCCTAAATTCCCCCAACTTTTTTGAGTGCGTTCAAATCAAATAAATTTTGTGACTTCATTAGTTTAACACATTATTTTTTACCTCTTATCACTTTTTCGAATACTCGTTTTTTCCTAGTTGGCCATAAAATTACAATTAGTTTCTACGGATACAATAATTACAAACAGTTCCATTGATAATAGTCAATAATTTGAAGCTATCATTTATTGTGTGAATAAGATTAATATTAAAAATTTTAATATTACAATGGCCTACACATTTCAGGAAATTGCAGATAAGCATTTAACTTTGGGTAAGTTGGATCAGATTAAATTATAATTTCAATAAACTATCAGGAATATCGTAGGTGAATGTCAAGGAAATAGTGCAGTATCCGCAAGGCGTTATGCAGTAAAATAGCCCAATCGAAATACACCCGATAGACGATTATTTCTGGCCATTGATCGTCGTTTACGAGAAACGGGTACATTCCAACCGCAAGTTGCTGGCAATAGTGGTCGTCAAATAATGAATGCAACTGATGAAGACATTTTAGAAATCATTGAAGAAGTCCTTGGTACAAGTACAAGCGTATTAGCTGCTCAAATAAATGTTCCTCACGTAAGTGTTTGGAGGCGTTTGAAGTATCAGCTGCTTAAACCCTATCACGAGGCTACCTTCAGTAGAAATGGAATAACAAAAACATCATAACGAGCATATTTGGGTCGACGAAAATCCTCACGCCAAAAAAACGACTCATCACCAAAGGACTTTCAAAGTTAATGTTTGGGCAGGAATTGTGGATAACAATCTAATAGGCCCAGTATTTCATCCCAACAATTTAAATGGTGATAATTATTTGCAGTTCTTGGCAAACGATTTACAAGTGTATTTGGAAAAAGTGAATATTGCAATAAGGCAAAATATGTGGTTTCTACAAGATGGCGCTCCACCGCATTACAGTAATGAAGTCCGGGAATACCTTTGCAGGTAGTATTTTGGTCGGTGGATTGGAAGGGGTCGTGACGCACCTATTTCTAGGCCACCCAGAAGTCCAGGTCTTAACCCCATGGACTTTTACTTTTGGGGTTTATGAAAGAGCAAGTGTACTGTTACAGAGTATTCTGTAACAATAGAGGACGGACAACAATTGAGGGTTAGAATAATTGAAGCTGAAAATCAATTTCGTCAGAAAAATATGATTCTTCAGCGCATTCTGTTTTCCTTATTAAAACGATACCGAAAGTGTATTACAGAAAATGGGGGTCATTTTGAACATTTATCGTAATATCATATTTATAGAGGTTATAGACATGTTTTGTACTTGTTAATTCATTTAAGCCATTTATTTAGTTGCACGTAATTTTTTAATGGTTAACGATAAGGGCCGTAACTCAATGTTTTTTGAAAAAAGTGATAAGAGGCAAAAATTTTTAAAAAATAATGTGTTAAACTAATGATGCCCAAAATTCATTTGATTTAAAGGTACTCAAATGTTTGGGGGGATTTAAGACTGCACATCCCCCTTAAAATTTTTCTGTGCCCTTAGATTTTGTTGTTTCTTTTTTATGAAAAATGCTTTCAGAACAAGAAAGTGGATAATACAAAAAAACCAATTTTTATTTTGTAACTTCAAAGAGCTGTAACTTTTTTGTGTATCTACACTTTTGTACTAAGGTAAGTTGGATTCAATAAATTTATTTTTGTCCCCGGAATGCGTAATTTCATATGACATATCTTTTTGAAACACCCTGTATACAAGAACAACAAAATTCAGGCCATATAAGTGCTTAATGTACGCCGATAATCATGTATTAGTAAAACATTAAGTTGGTTTTAAATGAAATACTGGAACAGAGAAGCCAACCTCTTAAAAGAAAAGGGTTAAAACTGAAATAAAAACAGACGTGATGTACCGGGTGGTACAATAAGCCGATCTCTCGGCTATATATCAGAAACTATTCATGTTATAACTTTAGGAGAAAAAATTCCTTAGTAAAAGTGGCCAAGAGAAATCGCTGGAAATAACTTTCAAGTTTCTGGATTAACCGCTAGGGGGCGTAACCTGTGAAGAAAACTTTGAAAACCAGTTTTTTGTGAAATATGCCCAATTATACCAAGTGTTAAATAAGTAAACTAGAAAGAGACCTAAATTCCGCACAAAGTTGTTCAAATACTTTTTTTATTTTTTCAAATAAAGGGTGGGGGAGAGTGGGAAACTATTTGTGGATAAATACCTATAACTTTGGTTTGGATCAACCGATTTTAAAGAAATTAGTGTCATTAGAAAGAGTGTGGATGAATTAATTTACATCTTCTATAAAATAATTGTATTTAGTTTCAATTGTCATAGGTAGACGGTACTTTCGAATAGAAAAAATTAAAATTTGTTTTTCTTCAAAATGTTAAATGAAAACACCTATTTATTGTAAATTTAAATGGAACTGGATTAAATTCGTAACAAAATGGCGCAAACCGCATGTTAATAGCTTTTGTCGAACTCGAGATATGAATAAAAACGCATAAACATAAGTAAGTATAGTATTGACTCACCCTGTATTATAAATTAAACAATAAGACAGTAGGTACTTTAAAAAAATTTTATAGCAGAAGAATCTTAATGTTGATACCTATTTTAAAAATTGTTATTCCATATGATTAAAAATAGTTTTTTCGAAACTAAGTAGGCTACGACAATGAATTTGACGGAGAGTTCATATTGTTTATTTACTGACATCAGTCAAAACATTGTTAAAAAGTGCTATATTATAATTCGAATTGAAGATTGCATTTTTTTCAATAGATAATAATATTGGTAATATTAGTAATTAATTATCAGTACTAACAATTCGTGATGAGTATATCAAATGCAGAATTGTATGATATGATTGGAGTTTATTTCGAATGTCACAAAAATGCCGCTATTGCCTCACGTATATATTCTGTAAGATATCCTGAGAGGAGACATTATGCCAAAGAAGTATTTGAAAGAAAGGCAAGAAAATTAAGAGAAACTGGTAGTTTTCATCGTCCTTGTTTTAAACGACATAGTAGAGGTATGGCCGAAGATAATTCAATCAATGTTCTTGCTTTAATTCAACAAAATTCACATATAAGTAGTCGGCTAATCTCTATAGAATTAAACATACCCAAAACTACTGTTCTAAGGATTTTAAAACACCACAGGTTGGTTTTTCATATTATAAAGTGAACGTTTAGGTCAGAAACTTGGAATTCTCTTAAAACTTTAGATTCAACTGTTATTTTCATATTCCGATAAAAACGGCAACACGGCACTGTTATCCTTTTATCCGTTTCTTAAAAATACTTATGCACGATTAATCTTGTTGAACAATTGTGGATTTTTCAAGATTTTTTGAGTTTTAGTAAATATAGTGGTTTCTTTTTCACCAATATTTGTTGTTCTGTTTTTTATACTGCATTCTAATCATGTAGTTCTCCACCAAGCTTTACATAAGAGAGATTTTAATGCAAGGCTGGATTACTGCAATTAGATGTTAGGTCTGCTAGAAAAACAACCGCATATCATGTCAAAGATTTTGTGGACAGACGAGGCTACGTTTAATAGTGCGGGTGGTGTTAATCTGCATAATATGCATTATTGTGCTGAAGAAAATCCGCACTGCATACATGAGGTGCAGGTTCAAGGTAGATGGAGTCTTGATGTTTGGTGTGGTATAGTTAATGGAAAGATCGTTGGTCCATATTTCTTTGATAGAACTTTAAATGGCGAAACATATTTGGATTTTCTGGAAAATCAGTTGTCTGTTTTATTGGAAGATATTTCCTTACAAACAAGAAGAGATATGATATTACAATATGACGGGTGTCCTGCGCACTTTTCCAGACGAGTTCGAGATTATTTGTATGCAAGTTATCCAAATAACTGGATTGGAAGGAAAAGTATATTTTCATGGCCAGATAGATCTCCAGACTTAGTGTACCAAACTCGACCAACCACGCGAGACGACATGAAACAGCGCATTAAAAACGCAATAAATAGTATATCAACAGCTGAGATTGAAGCAGCTGTTATGTCTACGCGCGAAAGATTACATCTTTGTGTGGACAACGATGGAAAACAATTTAAACATTTAATTTGACATTAAGTTTAAATGATCGAGATATTTGTATGATCTTTCACATATTTAATTTTAATTTATAATACAGGGTTAGTCAATACTATACGTACTTATGTTTATGCGTTTTTATTCATATCTCGAGTTCGACAAAAGCTATTAACATGCGGTTTGCTCCATTTTGTTAAGAATTTAATCCAGTTCCATTATAATTTACAATAAATAGGTGTTTCCATTAAACATTTTGAAGAAAAACAAATTTTAATTTTTTCTATTTGAAAGTACCCTACCTGACATTAAACTAATGACAATTGTTTTATAGTAGATACATCAAATCATCCACACTCTTTCTAATAACACTAATTTCGTTAAAATTGGTTGATCCAAACCAAAGTTATAGGTATTTATCCACAAATACTTTGCCACTCTCCCCTACCCTTTATTTGAAAAAAATATAAAAAAATACTTTAACAACTTTGTGAGGAATTTAGGCCTCTTTCTAGCTTACTTATTTAACACTTGGTATAATTGGGCATATTTCACAAAAAACTGGTTTTCAAATTTTTCTTCACAGGTTACGCCCCCTAGCGGTTAACCCAGAAACTTAAAAGTTATTTCCAGCGATTTCTCTTGGCCACTTTTACTAAAGAATTTTTTCTCCTAAAGTTATAACATGAATAGTTTCTGATATATAGCCGAGAGATCGGCTTATTGGACCACCCGGTACATTTAAACTAGTTTTTGTTTTTTAAATAAGATTAGCAAAACATTTATAAAATAAGTAGGTATTTTTATAAACATTCTAAATTAGGAACAAAAAAAAACAAAAGACGTTTTATAATCCAGACTTGGAGATGATGGACTCATGGAGATATGCGGAGTGAGATGTTGATAACAACTCACTTTAATAAAAATGTTATTTTTATATATATGTATATATATCTATATGTATATGCTAATGCAGCGGCATTAGCATATACATATAGATAAGTGTAATATAGGTACCTATGTATGTTTAATTGAAAAATCGATACTAAAAGAGCATCACAAAAATAAAAGTTTATAGTACGATGTCCATCTCGGTGGGAAATTTCCGGCAACCTGACACCCTCACAATCAATCACTTGAATAAGTAAATAATATTTTGCACATCGAATTGCAAACTTTTCTAGACTTGGATAAATTTCAATAAGCAGATAAAACTAGTTTATTTAAAGTATTCATAAACAGTCCATTTCATAAAAGATAAATGGAGCTAAGTTTGCTTGACTGTCACTTTACTATAATATATATTATGAAGTACAGTCACGATTTTAAATATTATCTACTACTAGTAAAATCACCAAAATCAAAAGAAGACATATCACCCAGTCTTTTATAGTTCCTATTTTTCTTTTTCTCTATTGGTGTTATACAAAATTGCAAGTTTTTGTTTAATAACTTGCTGTTGCTGTTTTAAACAGAATATACATTCAGGATCTTCCCAATACAAATCCTTGGTGTTGATTTATATATATATATATATATATATATATATATATATATATATATATATATATATGTATATACAAGAAATACTGGATATTATTGACTGTCGATGTAAACAAACAACACAGTTTATTAGGGTTGCAGTCAGAATTATTGGCCGGGATGTTAAAAAAACACTCTTTTGACTTTTTGTCGAGCTTTCGGAATATTTTTATTCCTTTTTCAAGACACTGTAAAAGACAATTATGTAAGTATTTAAAAATAATATCACCATTCTTCAGTGTAACTTACTAGTCGTTGAGATTATTTTTGTAAGCATTGAACACTCAACATTAATACCACACATTAAAATATACAATTATGGACATAATACATCATAAAATTTTTAAAAATTTGTTGTTAAAAATAGTAAAACTTGATTGATGGCATGTTTTACTGGTGTATATTAACTCATACAGAGAATGGAAAGAAAAAACAGTGTAATTAATATGTAATTAGGTGTAAATTGATGTTATCTTTCTTTACAAGCATTACTAGAGGCCTTTCTTAGGTGTCTATAATTTTTAACCTGTCTTAATGGTATGCAACATATTATACAGAGGTGTAATTTTTTTGTACAGGTAAATATTTATTTTATTTTTATTCTTGGTGTTTTTCTAGTAAATAACAATAAATGTTACTTAATTTGTCTACATCGGACTTTTTATTGATACAAGATGTGCTAGATTTTATGAAACACATTTCCAAAAAAACACGTTTTAAATGGTTCTTTTCTTTTGCCAAAATACAGGAATCATCGAACTTGAACTCATGTTTTAGAGTTAGTGCATGTTCTGTCAATGCACATGCATTGATTTTTTTGGTTTTTATGTCACTGCGATGTGATATCACCCTGCTGTGAAAATTACGAGATGATTCTCCTATGTAAATTTTATTGCAGTTACTACACGGTATAGAATAAACAACATTCGATGACTCCTGTATTGTGAAAGGATCTTTTGTCTTTGTGTAAAGCTTCGATACTGTTTTCACATTTTTGGTTGTAATTTTTAAGCCACTAACATTTTTAAAGATGTTCATTAGCTTAGGTGTCAAAAATGGAATATAGGGTAGGCAACCATAAGTTATTTTAGATGGTAATATTGCTGCGTTATGTGTCAATGTCAATTGTCGGATCTCATTGTTATGAAAATTTTGGTTGACAGAAACTTGTGAAGGAAAAGGAGAACCGAAAATGAGTTTGTTTAACAGCCCTATGGGATAAGAATTCTCTTGTAGTATGGATCTCAACTTTTTAAGTCCCTTGTCTATGAATTCTGTGTGTGACAAATTGATAACCCTAGTTTTTAAAGCCAAAACCAAATTTGTTTTCATCTTAGATGGATGTTGAGAATAAAAGTTTATGAAACGGTTACTGAAACAAGGTTTACGATACCACTCCGTCTTTAGCATGCCATCATTGCCACGATGGATTAGCATGTCTAAAAAAGGAATCATATTATCAGCCTCTCTCTCAACCGTAAACTTTAGGTGTTCACATTGGGCATTAAAAGTGTTTAAAACATCAGTTACCTTGTTTTCAGGGACCGATAGAATCAAATCATCTACATAACGTTTAATAAATGGTATGTGAAAAGGTATGTTCTCTTTATATGTTGTTATAAGTTCATCCAAAACAAAATTACATAGTATGGGGGATATTTTACTGCCCATTGGAGTGCCAATATATGTATATATATATATATATACATATATATATATATATATATATATATATATATATATATATATATATAACAAAAATTAAATTCACTGACCGGTAAAGTCGCTTCACCCTATACCTAAATAGGAATATTAGATTTGTAAGATTCAAATATTTGAATGAGTAATTATGAGTGTATATGAATAATGAGTTTTTATGATTTAATAGAAAGTAGGCAGATAGGAGAATAGATATTTGTACGTGAATATATAAAAACAACAGAGGAATTCTCATAAACGATTAATGTTAATAGCCCAAAGATAGCAATTTTAGAATATAATGCCGGGTCCAGACCAAGCAGACAAAACGAAAACACAATTCTGAAACAAAAACACGATAAACCGGCGACAAAATTTGTCGTCAAAAGACAAAACAAAATTGAGACAAACTGTCCACACCAGAACAACAAAATATAAAAACAAAATTCAGTTGGTGACGTTGTTGTTGTGATTAGTGTTGGTTAACCATGTGGCGTTTTAATCAAGAAAAAAATGAAACTGAAGATTTATTGCTAGCCGCAAGTTGTTTTTTTTTGCTCTCATCATCATCCCAGGTTGCTAAACGAAAACCCAAACGTTTTTGGATTAGACCAAGCCTAAAAATGCGACATAACCAAACCATTTTGAACTGAAAAGTTTCCCAGCCCCAGATTTTTTAAGTTTCTTGTAGTTTCGTCTTTCTCTAGCATACTGGTTGTTAACATTCTTTATTTTCTTTTCAACATCATTTAGTGGCACATTTAGCGATAAAGAAATTTCCTTTAATGCATCGGCTTTCTTGTAGCGATTTTTATAATCTTTATTTTTAGGGTCCCATAATATCGGATGCTCCTTGTAAAGTTCTATTAACTTGCATGTATTTTGTGTATTCCACTTTTTGTCCCCCGACATGTTTAGAAAAATACACTAGTATTTATTTAATCACTACACAACAGAAAAATACACTTGATTTTGATAAAAATTGTACATTCTATTTCTCCTACTGCTTAACTCGTTTTGGCACGCACACGCGTCCACACTGCGTCGACAACTTGTCGTCAAAAACACAGACAAAACACAAACCTTTTGATCTTTACCGACCTGAGACGGGACCTGAAAAAGTTTTCAAATCTGCAAACAAAACAAAATTGTTTCAGAAATGTCTCAACAAATGTTTTCGATTTGTCGCAACTTTGTCGCGAAACATGAATGTTTTTGTTTTGTCTGCTTGGTCTGGACCCGGCATAAGGTTTAAGTCTTTTGTTTACAAAGTAATTGGTCAAAGAACTAGAAAGTTTTGTGACCTGTGATAAGTATACAATAACCGAAGTAGTATTAGCTGTGTTGTCTCTAGAAACTTGGAAACAAAGAAATGATCTTATTTATCCTCCTTAGTCCCAGCGTCGTCTACACGCGACATAAAACATGCTTTGTTTAGGAATTTTTTCTGGGATGTCAGTTTAGGTTGGCAGCTTTATAAAGTAGTTCACTAGAAAGCCAATAGGTAGCATCGTCTGCTAAAGTGAGCTTTTAGTTCATTCATTGGCATTTGTCGACTATGAAGAAAAAGTAAAAATGTCGAAATGTCCCGACCGGCCAATTCCATGTTCAAGTTTCTGTAAGTATTTTTTCTGTTTTTTACTTAGCATAAAATTCTCATTCAATGATTGAACACTTATCTTAAAGACTTGTTCTTTTTATCTGTAAATAGATAATTATCCTTCCGTCCATATTTTTCAAGCTGTTACCATGGAAACGCTTCAGTCTGACGGAGACATTGGGATTTTAGATATATTTTTTTACCGTTTGGATTTGATTATTAAAATATACAATTAGAATTTTTTTCTTCAAATCTGTGACATCCTGGTATCATTTTAAAGTGAATACTAATAAAAACTATTGGGTTGATTAATTTTTTATGATAAATATTTTTATATGCTATTGTAAACCTGTAATGCTTCTTGTAAACCAAGTTTACAGTTGGAAATGATAAAATAAATATTTTTAAATTTGTAATATGCGTAGTATGCGTATGCGTTGTACTATTTGCTTATGGTTTTTTTACAGATTCTAAGCGGATTCAAGTATGTCGACAACCGTTTTGATGAAGATAACAGTGAAGTAAACATCAGCGATGATGATGACTTGGATGCAGATCCAACATGTCTACCACAGCTGGAGGCCACTGGGGTAATTGACGAAGAAGAGGAAGAAACGAAATCGGATGGTACCTCAATTACTTTAAACAGGACGGCTTCTAATAGCACTGCCGGCAACACTCCAGTTACACAAGCCGTGAGTAGCAGTGAAAGATACTTCTGAAAAAAAACTCAGATTTTGAACCATGCTTTCCAGCACCAGATAATACTCCTTTAGAAATAAATGTTGTTAATCGTCCACCTGATGCGTACGTTAGCAAGTATATTCCTCAGAGTATTTTCAGAGTTATTTTAGAACAGAACGTATCTGGAAAAAACTGGGAAAGTTCTTTTGGATGGTGTGGAAGATGTAAAAAAGTTTTTTTCAGCAAGTTTGATGATGTCTATTATGGGATATCTCGGATTAGGATGTATTGGGCCCGAAAAACCAAAGCAGAATGTATAAGTAACCTCATGCGAAGGGATAAATATTTTTTTTATATACGAAAGAATCCGAAGGTTGTGTATGATGGTCACGTAACGGATGAAGAAAAGAACACCAAAAAGTTTTAGAAAATAGAACCTCTGATCAGGTCAGTTAAAACAGGTTGTTTGCTGAATCCAAAGCCTCAAGTAGTAGCTATAGACGAACAAATGATTCCTTTTGGAGGCATTGTCCAGCCAGACAAGTAATCAACAAGTGGGTTGAAAAATTTTGTCGTAGCTGCTGCAGATGGATTGCCACTGGATTTTTTCTTTTGCCAGGGAAATGGCGACCCTATAGTTGATAATAAACGTTTCAAACTAGATGTTGGTGGTAAGGCTGTGTTGAAGCTTCTGCGTACGTCTCCTCCTGGGGTTTCAGTTTATATGAATAGATATTTTAATTCTGAATATCTTTTAGATTTATTACATTCAGAAACAAAAGCTACCGGTACTGGCACTTTCAAACAAATAAGAATATCCAATCCATACAAACTAATTCTTTGAGAACCGCGATAAAAACCCTATACTCATATATTTTATTTTAAACACTCATTGCTCATATAACTCAAAACATCATAACAATATATATATATATGTATATATATATATATATATATATATATATATATATATAATATATATATATATATCAAAATTTAACTAAAATCTTCTTGGACACCTTTCATATTGCAGGGAATATTTTAAAAATGTGAATTAGTATGTCTATTTTGATGATTTCATATATTCCATCTATATTTTAAAGGTTTTCAGGAGTTTGTTTCAGATTCGATTTTCTCCTCCAGCATTTGATGTAAAAATTTAAACGAGTCCCGAAAATTTTAAGTACAAATTTCCAAATTCAATCATAACCTAATTCCATATTATTATTTGTAATTACTCAAATAAAAAGAGTGTTTGAACGTTTCGTATACTCATTTGGCGCTTCGTCGAGAGGTTTCAGCCCCTTACGCACAATATTTTAATTACAAAGTTAAAATTTACATCTTCACAATTTCAAAGCCGAGAAAATTATTTTTGATTTATAACCTCAACTTGAGTGGTATATATCACTGGTAAAATTTTAATAAAAATGACACTAGCTCAGAAGTGGTTTTGCTAATTGAAAATAGCGGCGATTTTTTACCTGCATAAATGCTTTATCATATTGAAATTAAAAAGAGTACCACACTTCAAAAGGTCTTTTTACGTCGTATAAGAGTGACTTTTTCTGGCTTATTGTCAAAGAGACCAAATTTAATTTATTTTAGGGCCAGTTTTTTACCACGAACATGTAGACGTTTTGCTACGTTAAAACAATATTTTTAATACAAATACCTTATTTTAGAAAATATGTTCTCGTATTCTTACTATGATTGTTCTTTTTTAATTTACTAAGAAAATAGAGAGAGATATAGAACCATTAGTTGTCGAAAAATTAAAGCAAAGGAAGAGTATATATAAAGAAGAAATAAAAAATAAACGGTTACAAAAAATCTTCATCCCAAAGGTAAACATATATACACGCTTACCATAATTATAAAACTCTTAACCGGGACAGTAAATGGTGGATAGGGTAAAGTATAAAAAAAACGATTTAGCTGCTGCCAAAAATTTTTATTAATAAAATACATATTTTTTGTACCATTCATACTTCTCGCTTGTATGTATAATACTTTTTATAATAACATACATACTTTATATAATACATACTTTTTTTAATAATATGTTATTTTTTTTAATTTTTTCGTTAAAAATCGTTACATTTCATATTAAAGTTTGATTTACAGTATAGTAATGCTTGTACGGTAGACTCCAACATACGGCTTCTATCGTCCCTCCAAATATGTTTCATCATCGACAAGACACGCTCTAAAGATTCAAGATTTATTTAACTACGTTTACAAATTTTACATTTGTTTGTAGTAAGTCAATTATATGAAATGTACATTGTAAAGTAAAAAATATAATATATAACATACACAAAATACAATAGATGAAAATACATTAATGCACATAACATAGAATAAAACATAAAATATACAAAATAAGACATATACCAACATAGTGAGTTCATCCATGTTTATGTTGTTCAATTTTTTCACATGCGAAAAATCATGTTATTTTTTCGCTGTATTATTAACTATCCTTATATCACAATTCTACAATAAATACCTTAGTCCCACCCTTAATAACCCTTCCTACTTACATTTTACCCCCTCTCCATTAGAAATACAGACAGTTAAGATAGCAAAGAAGACAGATGCTCTCTTGATTATCAGCTGTCGATAAGGACAGAACTCTCTTAGTTTGGCCATCGCTAGAGCCAGACGTCCTCTCTCTTGATCTGGCCACCGCTAGAGCCAGTCGTACTCTCTCTTTCATTCTCTCTCTCTCTGTTTGCTTATCAAGAAGAACAGCATCCATCTTGGCTGTTTTTCTATCGTAATTACCTCTTTCCCGCTTTAGTTACGCGAGAAATATCGAAAATACTGTATTAAATCGTGTGCAGACAAAGTGTGCTCTATATCGTGATATATTTGCGAAACACGTGTTCAGAAACCAGTGCATCGGACAGATTTCGCGGGTGAAGAATAACCACGAATGAAGACCGGAAACAACCGTGAGAGTGTGGAGCAGAAAAAATATTGGTAAGACTTTCTATAAACTTAATTTGCTATTGTCTGTATACCTTTTATTACATATCCTAATTTTATTGAACCAGCCCTATATTATACAGTCCACATACACGGAAATTATACTAATAATTTCCCACATATGTACACCCTTTTTGTCCACATGTTATTGCCTTGAAGTGATCAAAATATTCACTAACAGAGTAAAAAGCAAATCTCAAAAGGTATCTTTTTAGACTAACTTTAAATTTATTCATAGAAAGTTGTTTTAAATCTTTAGGTAGGACATTGTATATATTATAGTCAATTGAGTTTTTTTGTGATTTACTCAAACGATATTTAACTGGTCTGATGTTATTTGCACCTCTTGTGCTATAGTTATGTAAGTCAGAGTGTTTAATTAAAGTATTAGCGTTTTTATGTATTTCAACATTAACACTGTATATCCATAATGTTGGCAAGGGCATTATCTTATATTTAATAAATAACGGTTTGCAAGATTCCAAGTAGCTAACTTTTGCAATTATTCTTATTGCTTTTTTTGCAATTTAAATATTGTTAGGGCATTGTAAGAGTTTCCCCACAGAATAACACCATAGCTTAAAAATGAATGGAAAAGAGAAAAGTACGTTATTTTCAAGGTATCAACACTTGTAACAAGTTTTAATTGTCTTAGTAGAAATAAGGTACTAGAAAGTTTACCTTTGAGATGGTCAATATGGTTATACCAAGTCAATGTGTTGTCAACTGTTATGCCCAACAATTTGACATTATTTTTTTCAACACTCACATCGAGGGTAGACGAAAAAATTAAATTTTGAGTTTTTTTATCATTTAGTTTAAGTTTATTTGCTAAGAACCATGTTTGAGCATTAGAATTTACATACTCAGACGTGGTTTCTAAATCTGAACGATTTTTATCAGAAAAAAACAAAAGTAGTGTCATCTGCAAATAAAACTGTTTTAAATGGAGCCATGAAATTGGGCAAGTCATTCACATATATAATAAATAATAAAGGGCCCAGAACTGATCCTTGTGGAACTCCATGTTTTATCTGCTTAAATTCAGAGAGATAATTTCCGTACTTGACTGCTTGGTATCTATCCTTTAGATACGATGAAATTAGTTCCAAAGGAGTACCTCTTATACCGTAAAAATGCAGTTTTTTCAGCAAAATATCATGTGAAACACAGTCGAAGGCCTTTGAAAGATCACACAGCGTTATGACAGAGTGATTATGCTTCTCAAAGCCATCAACTATGGCACTCATCACATCTAAAAGTGCATGTGTTGTGGAACGATCCTTTCTAAACCCATATTGTGAACTAGTAAAAAAAATATTTGTTTCAAAGTACGATATAAGACGTTTTTTCAGAATTTTTTCAATTATTTTACTGAATATCGAAACGATGGAAATTGGTCTACAATTATCTACAATGTCACCATCGCCTTTTTAAAAATAGGATCAATCTTGATGTATTTAAATGAAGTTGGGAATATCCCGATTGAAAAAATACTATTAATAATATGTCATTGTGTCAAAGGTTTAGTAATTATTTCACTAGTGCTTTTGATAAAAGATGCGTTTAGCTCATTTTTTGTATCCGAACAATTTGAATTTTTTTATGTTTTTATAACTGTAGATACTTTTGTGGATTGGTTGGAGACAGAAAAAATGACTTTGATGGAGCTGGAAATTTTTGAGAGTTCAAAATTTTGTCGTCTGGTGTATTTGGAAGAGATTTTATAATATTTTCAGCAATTTCAACAAAAAAATTATTGAAAGAATCACAAGATATGTAAAGCATTGGTTTTATTTCGCTCATAGTTAATTAACTTCCAACACGTCTTGGATCTACTCTTCGAAGTTAATATCAATTGATCATATGCCAGCTGTTTCGTTCTTTTCAACTCAGCATTGTAATGATTTTTATATTTTTTATATTCGCTGTAATATACTGGGTTTTTAGTAGAATCAGCACGTATTTTATATGTTTGCAAATGATTTCTCATATTTTTTTAAGTTGTCATTTAACCAGTTTACCGGACATCTTTTGTCTTTGATAATAATTTTTTTTAGTGGAAAATATTGCGACATTGCAAGATTGCAAAACTGCTAATTATCTATTAAAAACATTGCTAGGTAATTTACATCAATATTATCGTTAAAAATGTTCCAATCTAATACGGATAAAAAGTTCCGCATTTTTAAGATCCCTTCTGCGTAAAGGCTCTAGTGCAAACACTTGACTTTTGTTGATTTGATGTTAAGCTTATACTGATAAGCTGGCCGCGATGGTCAGAGAAACAAGGTTCAAGAACATTTGCCCTAAACTGATCTTCAATATTTGTCATAATATTGTTTATACAAGTGGCAGATGTATCAGTAATTCTAATATAGTCATGGATTGTTTGTTTTATTCCAAATGATGATATTATAGAAGTCAGCTCACTAGTATTTGCCGTTTTCGCAATAAAATTATTATTAAAATCTCCCAAAATTATTATTTTTAAATTTGGCCTCATAATGGAACCTAATAAATTTTCGAAATTCGTAAAAAAATGCTTAAAATCGTTACATTTACTCGATCTATACACTGCTAATACAACCGTGTTTATATCTTGTAGAACAATTCCACAAAATTCAGATGTTTGTTCTATATTAAATTTATCACAGTTTCTTCTTCTTCTTCTTCAGCCTGTGTTCGTCCACTGCTGGACATAGGCCTCTTCCATTTGTTTCCATCGATTTCTACTTTTGGCAATTCTCATCCACTGCTTGCCCGCGACTTGTTTGATATCGTCTGTCCACCTCTTCTGCGGTCTGCCTACTCCTCGCCTGTTCTCTCTTGGTCTCCAGTTTGTTAATCTTTGTGTCCATTTTTCGGGATTATCTCGGGCAACGTGTCCGACCCATTGCCACTTGAGCCTTGCAATACGTTCTGAGACATCAGTAATTTTTGTTCTTTCACGTTAATCACAGTTTATAGCTTCGAATTTTAAAGTATTTTTAACATATATTATAGTACCACCGTTCTTTTTATTTTTCCTACAGAAACTGCTAGCAAGTAAATATCCATCGATGTTTATGTATCGGAGATTTGCTTCACTCTGCCATTGCTCTGAGAACGAAACAACATCGAAGGTAAATTCCAACAAAAATAAATTTATCATTTGTACTTTATTTGCTGAACATTGAACATTAACATGGAACATACTCACCAGGCTTTCATTGTTCAAAGTATGGATTAGTTTTTCAGGAACTTCTAAACTTTCCACGTCTCGATAATTCCACGTCTCGATTAAGAGTTCTATTCCATTCCTCACAATCAAAACATATTTCAGGCGCCGTTTCCTTTAAAAAATCCTTCAAATCATTTGAATTCATATCGGCACCGAACGTGCAGATGCCCCCGTCGAGGCAGTGTATTAAAATTAGAAGAAATTTTGCTGCCGAAAATCGGTTTGTTGTATTTATTTATTTTATTTTGTGTCGGGGAATTCCTTTCAGAATCTCTTACCGGTTTTGTATTTGAACCAATATTTTGTTCATTAGGTTTTTGTTCCGGTTCACTAGCATTAACCGACACAATTGTTTGCTCATTTATTTTATATTTACTTTTTCTAGAATTAGTATTTGTTGTTGATGTTTTACTAGAATCTGGTATTTTACTGGCGGTACATGTTGCAGAACTGAATAAGTATTTTGTATTTTTAACAATAATATTAAATCTTCTTGTTCTTGAGCTCTTTTTTCCAGTTGATAAAAAAGTCTACTTACGAGTTCAAGATCTTTATTAATAGCATCATAATCTTTCAAAAGTCCTCCACAATCACAGGATAAATTTTCACTCGTGTCATGAAATTGGTCTTCTTTATCACTGTCAATTAAGTTCGTAGCTTTATCACTAAGTTTATTTACATAATTTATTAACTGAGTGTTTGTCACTGTCACTGGTAACTTAAAATTAACTAAAATGTCCACAAATTCGTTCTTTTTCAGTTTATTTAATTCCGTTGTTATGAGGACTGTTAAACTACTAGCCGCCATTTTTTGATCTAAAAGAGCAGAGGTGCCTGGTAAGCACAAAATATATTGCACCATTTTTACCAGGTTGGGTGTATCGATGTGTTGTTCATGCAAATGTTTAAATAGTAGAACCCATTTGTCAATATAATCAATTTGTATCATCGTGGAATCCCATTCATCATTCTTTGATGAATGGGATATAAAAACTTTCGTTTTTATAGCATCGACAGCTCGTCAAAAAGGTTGTCCGTATTAATCTTTTGTCAATCCTCCGAACCGTGTATATTGTTTATAATTTCAGAAGGTCCTTCGATTTCGTCCCATTTCAATACGTGATTCAGTCCAATCTATTCGAGAATATCGTCTCCTCTGAAACTGTCAAACTCAAACTGGTAAAAATCATTTACTTCTGTTTGAAATTTATCAATATATTGGCTACTATCAAGATTCTTTAATATTAATTGTTCTGCTCTTTGTGGTACAAAATTTCTTTCCATGCGTTCTTGAAAATTAGATTTCAATCTTCTTAATTCCAAAATAATGTAAGTCGCACTTGCTTCACTTTTTTCCATGAGTAGTAGGCTTGAAAAATTGTTTAATTGCCCATCACCAAACCAAAAATATAACTCGTTTTACTTTCAAAAAAATCTCACATTGCACGTGGACAGTTATCTTGGGAAAGGAAATATGCTTTTAGTCCTTCGAATATATTTAGATAAAAGTTCGCTTTTACCTTTATATATTTCCAAATCTTCCTCCCAATTTGCTGGGGGTCCAGGAACTGGTAAATCTTCTCCATGAACAACCGGTTTTATTGCTGAGAGAATATCAGGATATTCAATTTTATGCTTGATCTTCCTTGAAAACCCAGACACTTTTGCCATGCAGAAAAGTCATTAAAATGATTTGTTGGTTCACGCCAAATCATCGAAACTGCAAACGGCATAGAAAAGCCTTTACCATTTAACCAATTACTTAGATTTGCTGCACAGGTTTGGCAGCATATTTGAGGAGCCCAGTCCCGATCTTGATCGCAAATAACACATCCAAAATACTTACACATACGTAGCAAAAACTATCCAGGGTGTTAACACAACCACTTTTTTAGACTTTGAACATTTTTGTACTATCCCACACACTTAATTCGAAGACGTTCTTTACTAGCGTCAACTAACTTTATTCCATACACTTTCGTTTTTCGATGTAATACCACTATCCGTGGTAAACCAACATTGAGGGTGTGATTATCGTCGAGCTGTTTTTACAGCCGTTCCATACTTCTTCTTCTTTCCGACCATCTAAGAATAGATGCGGCTCAAGAGAACAACAAAATTTAATATATAAGTTTAAATGTGTAGGAAATAGTGTGTTATTCGTAGATTTTAGACATCCCAATGTTGCCAAATTATGTATAATTTTTAGGAAAAACGTTAATTTGATAACAATTCGCTCCGATATGTTACAATTGACTTTAAATTTTTTTTATTAAAATACTTAAAAAAGAATACTTTTTTTGAAAATTGGTTGTAAATTAGTGAACTAATACCATTAAAGAATAATAATATTATGTGAATTATATTTTGTTACACAATTATGTAGTCTTTAATACGTCTCATAGGCTTATGAGTCGGCTTGGACAGTTCAGAAGTTATTTTAAACTGTGGTTTTTATTGTTGGCAATACGAGTGGCATCGTATTGTTGACATTCCGCGAGGATGTGCTTGCTGGTGATAGGAATCTCATTGCAGTGGAAGCATAACTGTTGGTCTGTAAGGGACATATGATGACCGTGTGTCAAACGTGTGTGACCTATCTTGAATCTTGTTGTTATTTTCTCTTTTCTCTTCAGGGATGTTAGGGATAAATAGCTGTTAATATTAGATTGTATTTCTCTAAGCGGTGTATCTTTGAGAATCCAAAGTTCTTATCATTTGCCTTGGATATCCCTTTTGAATTTTATATCTTTTTGAAGCTGTATGTTGTTGATAGGCAAGTTGGATGTAGATGGCTTTTTTACAACTCTCCAGTCATCTCAGTTTCTGAGATGCCGATATGAGAAGGCACCCATATTATTGTAATTAAAGTCCCTGGGAAATGTGAAGATCGATTCTAGTATTTTTCGCACTGAGTTATTTTAATTAAGAATATTTTTTAACGAATGAATTGCGGATAAGGAATCTGTGCACAGATATTAAAATTGTATTCTAGCATGATATTATAATTGCCGTGATAGTGGTCCTGCTAAGCTTTTTTATCTTTACAACATGTTGGGAAAGGAGGCTGTCCACTCGTAGATGATTTTGAAGATTTTAAATACAATTTCTGTATATATTATATATGTGTATATTATAACACGATCGAATTTACCCGCCAATGCGTAAAAGCATAATAAAGCCACAATCTAAAGATAAAAAAGATGTAACTAATTTCTAATATTCACTTACTTCCACGATAGCTGATTCATACTATCTGGTAACTTCTAAACGAATTCAATTTTCATTTTAACTTTTTCAATGGCTTTCAGAGATTTAACTGACGAATTTTTATCGATGCAAACTTTTCTACATATAAAAGCGGGTGATTAATCGCTTTTTTTCGGCTCTTATTGACTGAGTGAGCATTTGTTATTTTAACAACCAACCTTACGGTAACCTGCAAGCTCAATGGAAATTTTAGATATACCCTGACATTTATTAATGTTCCATTATATACTGATGCTAGTTCCGGTGGCTCTACTACTCACTTTTATGAAAACTACCGATCTCTGGAAAAAAAAATAATTGCGAACAATGATTAATTTTCTCCTTCCGCTAGTGGAATATGTGGCACGTGAGAAGCAGCCAAAATATCAGAGATAAAAATTATGTTCGCAAATATGTGTAAAAAGTATTTTTTTGGTGTTGGCAGATTCATTAATAAAATTTTGTTTAATAATAAGAATTAATACAGGCAATTTAATTAATATATGAAGGGTACAGGCCTATAAAGAATTAAGTCACTAAATGTTGATTTCGTTCAAAACAAAGTTTAAATTTTAAAACCAGTTATTTATAAATTGATATAAGGTTAAATGCTCGAATAAATCAACTTTCATAATGTAAAAGGCAAATATCGAACACAGTATTAATTTAATCTTGCCCAAGTACTTTCGATCACTAGGTCATCTTCAGGGGCATCTGAAATAAGCCAAGAAACGTTATGCAAAATAGAAAATAAGCTTTAGTTGGTCAAACCACCAAACATGATCGGCCTAAAGGGACAAAGTAAAAAAAAAGTTAAAATACAAGTAGATAAAAGTTATTAATATGAAATAATTCTAATTCTTGGGCAAGTTATCAAAAAATTTTTTTGCTTCGTCACCAGAGAATCGTTTTAAATATTGTAGGCATTTAAATTTTTTAGCCGAGATTGGTATCAAACCTAAAAATAATGTTGTCTAAGGGCCGGTTTCACCAATAACAAATAAATCACTAAATAGTTAATCGTCGAATAAAATTTATTAGTAGAATAAATTTTATTCCGTTTCAATAACTATTTGTAATCCACAGTTAGTTATTCGTCGAATAAGTTCAAAGTGTAATGATTTTCCACAGACTGTACTCGTTGACACCTCTCTTGGCCTCCACCTCTTAGGTGTTTGGCCAGGCACATCGCACTATTTTTCACTGTAATCCTTCTGTAATCATATACATAACCTACAATATTTGATATTGGTTGATTAATTTGTCAAAATAATATTACTTGTCAATGCCAATGGCCAATACATATTTGAAACGATCCTGTTGCATAAAAACGAAGAGCAATTTAACAATTGATTTCGCACATCTATGGGTCTATTTTTGTTGCTTACAGGATGCAATTGGTTACCGATCAAATTTAATAAATGATCTTTTGAATTTTTTGATAATCTAAACCTAGTTTTAAAGTCCACATCATCAAATTCAGCAAAAGGGTTTCTTCTTTGCAGCTGCCAGCAGCGTGGTCTTCTCCTTCGCTGCTCATTTCCGTCATCAGAGGATGATGATGATGAAGATAATATTGGAAAATAAATATATTTGTATACAAAATTAAATTGTCTGATATAATTACGTTTACCTGCAATACATTGTTGATAATGTTAATAAGTTAAACTAATGAATTTTCATTATTATTGATATTTAATGTGAGGTTAGCTGTCAATTTATTCGTAGAATAAATATTTATTTGGCCGATATTGGACTAATAACTTATTTGGAGTTTATTCATAGAATAAGTCTTATTTGACGTTTGAACGTTTATTGGTCGAATAACTTTATTCATTGAATATACTGCTATTTGTCGTTGGTGAAACCGGCCCTAAGAATAGTATTCCAAGATATTAATATTTTTTTAAACCTGAATAGGAATACAGACGAAGTTCAAATTTATTTTTCAGTATACCAGGTCCCTTTCACTGTTGCTAACTCCCATGCTTAATTATAATACTCCCGGTGAAATATTTGTCTACGATGTTCTTGATGTATTTCTAATTCTCGAATTGGACGGGAACTAAAAGGACACTTCTTGAAATAATCTGTTTTAGTATTAAAAAAAATCGTTTATGCTCGAAAGTAGGATTGATCTATTTCTACAACTTCAAATAGCGATGGTTTTGCACGAGCACTTCTTAAAATTTCAACCCAATCTGAAAGAATCTCATCTCGTTGTTTGGAGTTTATTAAGCCCATATTTTTGTCAGGTCCCATGTAGGAATGCCTACGAATAGGGAAAGTAATTTTAAACATAATTAAGTCTACGTGTATTATGGATAATATAATGCAAAAAAAGGAAATAAAGAAATCTGAGCAGCTATTTAGAATAGCTCGAGACAGAGTTTCGCCATGTTAATCGCCAACGTCAAAGGGACTTGATGGGGCACGTTAAGAAGAATAATGCAAAAAACGAAAAATGGAGAATTTTTTATTTTACCCTCCCATACGAGTTGCAGAATATTTCAAGCGATCTTACTTATATATCTAGAAAATTCCATAGAAAGTCATTCAGCATTGAACATACATCGTCGCTTCCCTTTTTGCCAAGTGTTTTTGGGTAAATGTAAAATACACTTTTTGCTGTAGATATAATGTGGACATTAGAGGCATACACGTTCAGCTGGGTCTTAAAGTAAACACCGTTTGTTATTATGTTTGAGATTTTTTCCAAAATCGAGACAAATAGCTTTGTGAGTCACAGAAGTTCGACTTTTATATATATCATTTTACGCCCTTTTGCAAGCGTTCCTTTTGAGCAAGATCGAAATTGTTTAAAACATTAGACTGAAGAGATTTTATCTATAAGAAACTTATCATAGAAACTACATGTATCGGTTCTGGGATATCCAAAGGCTATGTTAAATTTTGTACTAAAGACTATTCTGTAAGACCTAAACCGGATTCTCACGACTGGTATATTTGGCCAATATTTGTCAATTGCCTATACTTGTCATGTCGTGTGAATGGTTTACTAGAGCAATTATTTGTCACTGGCGCGTGCCATTTTCCCGTCGCCTGTCGGTAAAATCTCTACAAGTCAAAGGGATCGCCAGTGTCGCGTACACTTGACAAGTCTGTACTGGTCAATATTTGTGTTTGTATTGCTGCTACTACTCATTTCTTATTTAGAAGCCGGTGGAAAGGTGTGCGATCAAAAAATAATAATTTTTGATTATATTCTTAATAATGGAGTGGCCAAACGAAATTTTATTTAAATAAACAATCCACCACCTTCTTTTCTTGCATTTTTTTTTGTTGAAAACAATTTTTAGGACTACCATTTAAATTAGTCCTTCTAGTTTACAATTCCGCCATTTTAAAAATACTCTAAATAAATCAAAATCAAGTTCTGTTGTTCGCTTTGGAAGAATATTGGTAAAAGTTATTAATAAATGAAGTAGTGTTCAAAAGGTTGGTTCGAATTTTGTTAGATAGTGGTTCTTCTGCTTATTTGCTTACTTTTGATTGTTCCCGAAAATTAGGCTTAAGTTATTCCATTCCATCAATTATTATTTGTCCATTATTCATCATTATTATCCATTATTATTCCATTAAATTTTTTTTACAGTTTCTGGTATTGGAAACTGTAAAACACAGATAAAGGTAAAACCAACATTGTTATTTTTTCCCTTTTGAAAAAAAATATAATATCCTATAGAAAATAAAATCTCTAATAATTTCTAGATCAACTAGTTGATAAAGACTATATTAAGAGTATGGAACATTTATATTTAGCTAACCCACCTTTCCCTTTAACTGGAAAGATATTATATGGAATTTTAGGCTTATCTGACTTTTTAATAATCATTGATTGTAATCAAGTTTCGTCCGAAGGTTCTCTATCAGCTACTGAAACCAGTTTAGGTTATGTAGTCATAGGCTCAGCTGTACCAAATTTGGAAAATATCTCAAATTGTCTGAAGTAAACATTAAATCTATACAATGTGCAGCTGATGTAGATAGGACTATTTGTAGCGTTTACGCGACTGACTAGTCCAACTAAAACCCCTCAAGAAACTTCTTGTGTTCCGCCAGCGATCGATTTTTAAATGGACATTTTTTCCCACACGCGCAGTAGTCGCTTTGAAAGGAAGATTGGTCGAGTCTGTGCGGAAGTCGTTAGTTTTGGTCAGAACTCAGCGCAGACACGCCAACCGGTGAAATTTTTTCACCTTCAAAGTGACGGAATTGGAGCAAGGAAAATAATTTGGGGGAAGAATAAAATAATTCATAAATACAAATAATAATAATAATTAATTTATTAAAATCAAGATTCATATATAAGAGTTCCACATAAAAGGAAGATTTTTTTGGCGTGCTGCGGCTCCACGTAAGTAAATCATTTCATACGTATTATCTCTTTATCATACAATCAAATATATCATTGCAGTTAAGTATTTCTTTAGAGATTTATTTTTTGAGTTCCGAAATAATTTAAATATAAAATTTCCTTGATTTACTTGCAAAGAACAGAAGGTCATTTTTTATATAGTTAAACTTAAATTCTGTTTTAGTCCATGTCGTTATCATTAAGTTTTTTTTTGGTTCCTTTTTATCTAACTTTTTTTGGTGGAATATAAAAGGTTCTACAATGTGGTACAGCCTTCTGTATTCTGCGCATGTTCATTTCATGGCGCAAGCCTGTCATGTCTACGAAGTAACTTCGGAAATTTTGACATGTTGGACATAACCTAATGTTTTTGTTTTGGTGCAGTCAATCTATGCTGCTACACGTATTAAATAAAATAGTAATTAAATCTGATAATTCTTTTAGATTCCGTCACTTGACAATATTCATTTAAGAATATTCACTGGAAAATATTCATTAGTGATAGAATTTCTTGAATAGTTAGCAACTTGTCTATGGAGTTACCGATTTCTCGGATCAGATAGACCAGTGCCTGGTTTTTACTACCTTGTACTCCCATGGGATTTGTCATCATAACCATGAACTAATTTTGCCGTGCCAAGAGGAGTTTCCTAGGGACTTATAGTGATTTTAAGATAAGTTGTTTAACTGTTTAACTTTTTGTTACTTTCTATTTATCAGTGTACACTCTTCATATGCATATGATCAGGTGAATGCATTTTTGATATAATCTAATTCTAAAATATTGGGGAGGAAAAATACAATTCATGGAGGTTTTTTTTTAACTAGGATATAGGGAGTCTGACCAAACTCTCTTTTTTTGATATAATATTTTTGTAATACAATATATTTTGAGATAATACAATTTTGATATTGGGGAGGGAAATAAATTTCATGTGGTTTTTTTAAAACATTATATAAAGAGTATTGAAGACTCACTTTTGGATGTAATATAATATAATTGTAATAGATTTATCAAGTTTGATATCTTTACAATACGGTAATTAGTATCTCATTTTAGTAGAACTATTTAAATTTAAATTACTAACCTTTAGTGTTAAGACCTTGGCTACCATACGAACTATTCTTGGTGTTACTAATATTTTAAACTTTATTTGGCCAGTGGTAGTGACTATTCGCTTGTTGAGGGGCTATTAGGTCCTATTGTATCTTTACACTACCCACTACCACTGTTATTTAGTTTTGCATTATATGTAAATTGTTAATACATGTATATCGATATACACATTTTTATAAATATATTTATTGTTACTATTTTGAGTTTTATTTCAGTTCTACTAACCAGTATATAATATAGCAAAACAAGATTAGTATTTAGTATTTTGTATTTCAGGTTATTATCTCCAGAATCATTTGTTTCCAATCATTTGTTACTTCAAAATCTCAACTATCGTTGAGTTGGCGCCCTTCTTTTTCTCTTCTTATTGTTCTCTTTCTATAAATTTATTCCCAGTGACCTTCTTTAGTTGTATCACGTTTGATATTACCAGGTCTCATTTCGTTTCTTGTCTCATTAGCTCAGTATCCTTGCTATCTGTTTATATCTTTAAAGCCACAATCCAGTGCATTGAAGCTAGCCCGAACACTCACTTGAGATTTAGTGTCTCTTTCTTCCAGTTTTTCTGGAATTTGGAAGTCTTACACTTCCTAGAATCCAATACTCCCGGAGTATTGAGGTTTCATATTGTTACTACTGCAACAGATAAAGCAAGAAATGTGAACAAGAAAGTAGTCGTTATGTCAGAAGATGCGATGATCTAGTACTATTCACTGCTCCCACTCCAACTAGTTCTGAAGTTTGCTTTCCGAAACTGGCTTGACAAAGTAAAGAGGAAGATGTATTTTCTTTAAAAAATTTAAATCACCTCCCATTTATTTTGGAGCATATTTTAGTTTTACATGCCTTTACAGGATGCGATACAGTTTCTGTCAGCTTATTTTAAGGGAAAAAATAATATTATCACAGTTTAGTTCTTGTTTAAATGTTTCAATAATTATGTACAATTTCATTAAAATGTTCCCTTCACCAACCGGCTTGAAAAATACTCACTTTTTTCACCGACCAATTCTTTTGCTACTACCAACCACAAGGACCTATTTATCGGACATTTCACTCCTATTAGCGACTTTCTTGAGAGACTACTTGTTTAAGTAATTAACAACATAATAATAACCATATAATAACAATATAAAAATAATCATATCTACTGGCTCAATTGAAAAAACAAACTAAGTTGACTTAACTTTTAATATTTAAAATATTAAAAGTATTATTAAGAAAGAAGATTAAGTATTATTAAAAATAAATTTAATATTTAAAAAAATATAAATTCATAATACAACAAATAAAAAGTTAAATAATATATTGGGCATGTATAATAGATTCAACTTTGGTATGAAATCATTTTATTGTTTTATTATTTTAATTATTATTGCATCCATCTCCGGAATTGCATAGATGCGCCTTTTATTCACAGGTTTTGAAGGATTAATTTTTGAAAATATTTAATTTTCTGAATATGATAAAATATCTTCTTTCTCAGACCATTTTCAATGTGAACCACTTCTTATTATAGTCCTACACTACAGGAAAGTACTCTCCTTCATAAATAATCACAGCCGATTCTCCTTCAGAAATATTAAATTTACTTTTGTTATCATTAGGATGAATATGTTTTTATTTCACCACATTTTTTTGTTTTCGTTTTGTTTGTATTTAATTTTGAAATCATCTTTTTCTTCTATTCTCCAATGATTTTTCTTTTTTTTTCAGCATCGATTTTCTGATGGTATTCTAAAAATTCTTCTGATGTGGCGACTGTAGAAGTAATTTTTTTCACTACCTTTGTTTCATTACCTTATAATTTTTTTCATGCTAGAATAAAGCTTTTTTAAAAGAAGGCAACATTTTTAAGAAGAGGGGGAATATTTTCCAAGGGCATCTCCGGTGTAGATTTTTTCTGTACTGAAAGTTCATCTTCAATACCGTTTTATTCTGGAGTAGTATTATGCTGCTCTAAGAAAGGAAGCTCAATCGTTGCTAAAATAGGGCCCATTGTTTAAGTTACTGAAAACAGATCTTTCGAAACAGTTGTTACACATTGTGCTTCCTGCACTAAAGTACCATCAGGTTGTACCAGCATGATTTGCTGTTGATCCCAAATAAAATTGTATAATTTCAAATTTATGTTGAAAATCTCATATTCTGGCATGTTTGCTTCTAGAGTAACGTCGGATATTATTTTCATGTTGGATGTCCGGTGTTTCGTTTTTAAATATTCTTCAAAAATAGAACAATTCTTTGTTCGAGAGACTTCCTTTCCAAATATCGCCACAATTATAAAATTCTTCTAAAAGTTGTCTGTCAATTCTTTTTTCGATTTCAATTAAAAATGGACTCGTCTTTAAAACACCTGCTATTTCTTCTTGCGTTTTTGATTCACCTTGAGCAAGTAGTAGCAAGAGTTGGTGTATTTTTTTTTGTTTTTTTTTTAATGGCCTTGACATAGCCAATTGACCAGACTGTTTTGTAATTTGTATTCACAGAACAACAATCAGAGTTCGAGTTGTTCGACTTGTTTTGAATTAGTTCATTTTTTGTTTGTTTGTTTTTTTTTATTTTTTTTTATTTTTTTTTATTTTTTTTTTATTTTTTTTTATTTTTGGTTTATTTGATTTTTTTATTTCCTTGTATTACTTTTTTGATATTGTATATAATATGTATATATATTTTTTATTTTGTTTTGGTCTTTTTTATATTAATTTGGTTTTGCCTATGTTTTTTTTATTTATTTTGTTTTTTTTTGTTTCTTTTTTTTCCATTTTTTTTTTCATTTTTTCGTATTAAAAGGTTTATTACATGATTGATATGTTCGCAAATTGCTTACAAATTTTATCTTAATTCTAGGGTTAGTACATTATATTGTTTAAAGTTTATATTTACAATTTCTTATTAACTGATGAATACAATTAAAGATTTCTAAGTTTCCAGAGAAAATTAATTCATTTATGTGAAATGGGAAACAGACATTTAGTTTTCGTAAGTTTTCATAAAAACATGTAATATTTCCTTGTTGGTTTACACATTCTAATAGGATATGTGTTAAATCTCCATATTTACCACAAGTACAGTTTGGAGTGTCTGCTAGATCCATTTTGTACATTCTTGAAGGTGTTAGAGCATGATTTGACCTTAGCCTATTAATAGTTTTAATAAAACTTCTGTTGGACTCTGAATGAAACCACCTTTTTTTAAGAAGTGTGGGTTGCCAATATTTAAATGATGACTGTCTTTCGGATTCCGCATAATTGGCTTGCCATTTTAATTTGAGCCGTTGTTTACTATATACATCTATATCTGACACCGGTAGAATATTGTTGACTATGGTTTCTCCGCTTGATAATGCTTCTTTTGCCAATGCATCTGCTATTATATTACCCTTTATCCCAGAATGGCCTTTGATCCATGCGATAATAACTTCTCCTCCGAGCTTTGAAACATCGTAGTACAATTTTAATATCTCTATATCAAGATGAGTCAATTGCTTGGATTTATTTGTTTCACATAATCTTTCTACTGCACTTTTACTGTCTGTAAATATTACACAGTTCTTCATTTCCTTTGTCAAAACGTGAGAAAGAGCAAACTTTAAACCCAGCATTTCGGATGTGTAGATGGAGGCTTCATCAGGTAACTTATATTTATGATGTTGTCCAGAATACTGTTGGTATACTGCGCAAGCAGTGTTATTTCCCTTTTTTGAACCATCGGTAAACATATAATAATAATTAGGCCATCTCTTCTGAATTTCTGCGTTAAACATGGGGCCTTGGACATCATTGAGAAATTCTGTCTTGATTTTTATTGAGAACAGTACATGAGGCTTTTCAGTATAAACTGGTGGAAGGTGACCCTTATAAAGTACCTCTTTAAATTTAGAAAGATTTCTGTAGCTTTCCGCCACGAGTGGAGATTTTTTCTTAAACCAATACCTTTTAGTCAAATCTAAAACAGCCAGATTGTGTATATCTTTGAGAAATACTTGGTCTCTGCTAATGGTACGAGCTATATATTTGTCGGTAAGATACTGCCTCCGTAAATTCAATGGCGGTTCAACAGCTTCAATTTCCATTACATTAATTGGTGTAGATTTCAGATACCCAAGGCACAAGCGTAGGCACTTATTTTTCTGTATCTCAATTTTTGTTAAATGGGTGTTCGATGCATTTCCATACAAGTGACAGCTATAATCGAAAACTGGTCGTATCATAGATCGATAAAACATTAAACTAATGTTGGGATCTGCACCCCAGTTTGTTTTACAGAAAGCTCTTAGGATATTCATAGCTTTTTCGGTTTTTTTAATGATATGTTGAATATGATCTTTCCACAAAAGTTTTCTGTCTAAATAAGTTCCCAGGTATCTGACACAATTTTTAATTGGAAATTTGAATTAAGAGTTGGTGTAGTCAAAGCTATTCTGATTATATGGAAACAATCCATAAGTTATAAAACCATTTCTTTCTTACTGTATCCTCTGTAAAGCTATCTCTAATACATTTGTCCAGTTCCTCTGCAAAATCTTCCCATTTTAGTTTTTTATAGATCCCATTTTTCCAGGACAGTTCAAGAGGTCTAAAAATAGCAACATTAAGTGGTTGCAATAGATGTGCTGAGTTAAGCAGGAGAACAATTAGTATAATACCTTTACTTTTACAGAACTCAGTTAGATGAAGCGTTAAATGTGCAGAATGGCCACCTAGAAAAAGCATAACAGGTAAACGAATGTTCTTTTTAATTTTTTAAACAATACATTCGTAATGAAATTATTAAAACATTCTCCAGTCATTCACCCAGAGTTGGAATGGCCAATACTCCAGCACAGAGACATTTTCAAATGAGTACTGACTGGTATTCTTTTATAGGAAAAGAGAACAGTAGGTTTCACAAATTGTCCTTTTACGTAAGCTGTCAAAAGTACCGTGAGGCATTCTTTCTCGTCATTAGCGATTCTAGTATAAACTTTTTTCGAACCTTTTCTTAGGAGAACACATTTTTCTTTTGGCAGAAGAAAAAAAAATGATTCGTCGCAATTAAAAATTATTTTTGGGTCTAAAAGAACTTCTTAATGTCTCTACATTATTTGTTTTTAAATAGTCTGAAATTCTATCAAACCAACCCCTTACACTATTTTCTGTTATATTTGCCCGAGTTTGGTCACATTTTGACATACTCGATGAGAGAGCTCCAGATGCCTGACGAAGAAATTTTCGTACCAATGACGACTTGGAATTTTGCCTTTAAATTTAATTGCTGGTTCTAGACGGCGGACTAGTTCTCTGTAACATACCTCAATAGTTAATATTTTGTTACAGGAAAACCAACAGTTTCTAAATGTATAATCTAATCTACTATGGTTTTTTCTTCAACTGCAGTCAGGATACAGTGGTCCCCACTTGTAGCACCTTCTTTCTTTGGAATTTTGAATTCTCTGGATGCTTTTACAAACGACATTCCATCTCGAATTGAATCCAATGCTTGCTGAAGAATTTCATCGGTATAGTTTTTTCGTTTTTCAGACATAGCCCAAACATTTTCTTGAATCTGGAAAGATTTATAATATTCTCAGTCGGTAATAAGTCACAATATATATTTCTTGTACTCTATCAAGATCGTAAAAAAATATTATTTTAGAAGACTTTTTTTTGTATTTATAGAGAGGGGTCTGGAATTTTTAAAACACATCTAAGTCCAGGACGCCGCCTGACTAACCTTAGTGCAGGATTCGTTCTTTGTACTCCCGGCAATAGTTCCCGAGGTACTTTAAAATACCCTCTCGTCGCCGAGTCTACGCTTGAAGGCCTACCTGCTAAACCAGACCCTCTTCTCACTTCCGAAGCACTATCTTTATGCATTCATTCTCCATTTATACACATCCACACTCTATTCATCAGCAAGGAGGCTCCCTGTCTCGTCCCAGGTAGAGCGTAGAAGAACCTAATCGCTACTAGTTCGGCATCATTCCCAGACGGGATTTCCTCCTTCCCCACAGTCTGACTCACGCATTCTAACTGAGACAGTCTGACTCACTTTTCTAGCTTCACCTTTCAGCATCTTTCACTCTTACCTTTGTCATTGGTCCAGCTATCTTTCTTCCTCTTCCTTTTTCTTGATTACTGCACGGATATACCTGTGTATGTTATCATCCTCCCAAACGCAGCCACACTATTCGCAGCAGTCTGGACCACCTCCCGCACGTGCTCATCCCATTTTTTATTCTGGTGCAATGTCACTCCTAGATACTTTACTTGTTTCTTAGGTGTTAGACATGCTCCCGCACATTTTAATTCAATACTTTGCCTGTTCCCTGTCCCCTTCAGGATGATGGCTTTATGTACACTACAGTACCCAGTACAGCGAGGTCATCCGCGAAAGCGAAGGTGGTTTTAATCTCTCCGTATTCACAGTGCATAACCCAGTTATATGCCAGGTTCCATAGCGTCGAGCCCAAGACAAATCCCTAGGGTACCCCGACTGTCACGTTCACGATCGTGCTCTTTTCCACCATAATCCTTCTCTCGGACAGATACTCCGCCACCACATTCATCAGGTAACCAGGATATTCTCTCTCCTCCATTGCCTTTATTAACTCGTCCCACTGCAGCGTATTGAATGCATTCTTAATATCAAAGAACAGCAAGGCCGCCCAGCGATGTTCATCCCCCCTGTTGGGCAATGCTTCGAGTACACTCATGATTGCATCAATCGTGATTTTCCCTTTACAGAAACCAAATTATTTTCGAGATAAACCATCTGACCTCTCAATTATGCTGTGTATGCGTACTTGCAGCATCATTTCATACAGCTTACTGATGCATGGAAGAAGACAGATGGGGCGATAATTTTCCCTAGCTTTGGGAAGCAGTATTAACCTCGACGTTATATTTTAGGAGACTACTTTTGAATACTTTAAATTTCATATATTTCATTCGCCTTTAAAATAATAAAGTAACATAAATATGATTATCGTTTCCCGTTCAAAAACAGACTTTTGAAAATATGACACTTAACATATTATTCTATTTGAAAGTAATTCTTTCAAAAAAATACAATTTTATTTAACTTTCATATTACTTCTTTTAATTGATAATTACAATCTAGTCGACCGGTAAATGCTCAAGTGAATCGTTGGTTTATTACATTTAAGAAAAAAATACTATGAATAATTGTGTGCTAAAATATTTTTAAAATTCCACAATATTCAATGACTATATTCCCCTTATTCTGACCGCCCGATCGGTAAAGGGTCGATTTTAAGTTTTAAAGCACCTTTTACTTACAGTTCTTTAATTGTAAATAAATTTTTATTGGAGAAAATATTTAACCAACGAATACATTAAATCTTAAAAAAAACGCGGTTTTGTGCTATTTATTGTTATAACAGTGCAATACTTACCCTTATATATTTACAAATACTTAATAATACTAACACACGAGCACAATGATTCTTATTACCTGCCTTATGGAGTCTTGCAATACTACTGTGAAATCCGTTAAAATTTGTCAAATTTGACATTACTCAGCGGCTGGATTATGTTTGTAATGTTGCCATATCTATGTTTTATAAAAGGAAACTATTAAAAGTTTCAGTAGTTATAAATATGAACACTCCATAATGCGTCTAATACTGAAAAAATTCATTGCGATCGGTTATAGGAAATGGTCGGTAAAAAGTACTGTTACCTTAGTTGGTGGTAACGAGAGAGAGTTTTGAATGTTACAGAGTTACAAATTTTTAATTTTCTATGCACTTTAAAAATGCATTTTTTTTGCACAAAACGCAATTTTAATTTTCTTGCCATAAATTTTATTTACAACAATTTCTGACACTTTCCTTTAATCGAATGCAAAAAGTTGCATAGCGATTTATCTTACTCCGGAAAATTGGTAGGTTTAGTGCTTCGTTTCTTTGCCTAGTGACCAGTCAATCGCCAAGTGAATTAGATGCCATATATTTCAATGGAATGATTTGGCTACGTAGTACTAGGTGAGGTATTGCTCTAAGAACATATTGAAACTCAAGCAACACTGTAAATAGTAGCTTGACATTGTCTAGATTTGGCGTAACTTAGGAATTTAAACTGTAAATTAGCTGTAACTGTGCTAAAATATTTTAGTCACAAAAATCAATCTTATCATACTACTCACCCTGATAATGCAGCCAAAGGAGGTAGTGCAGTAATAATCTAAGAAAATAATATGCACTATCAGGAAATGGGATACAGAACTGAAGAATTTCAGGCCACATCAGTAAAAATTAAATGTAAAAACTATGGTGTAATCGTTATAGTGATTTACAGTCCGCCACGACTTGCCATCAAGAAAAATCAATATGTAGATTTCCTGACCAGTCAAGGACATAGATTTATCCTTGGAGGAGTCTTCAATGCAAAACTTACGCAGTGGGGGTTACGACTGACTACCACCAAAGAAAGAGAATTTTTAGAAGCAATAAAATACATAAAATGCTACGCAATATCAACGGGAAAGTCAACATACGGCCTACTGACATAAATAAAATCCCAGACCTTATCGACTTCTTTGAAGTCAGAAATATTTCAACAAATTACATAGAGATAGAAAAGGCACTGGATATGATCTCGGACCATTCTCTAATTATTTTCACACTCAGTGACACTATAATCAAAGAAGAAAGACCCCCTAGACTTGTTAACAAAAACACTGACTGGAATGGTTTCCACATAGACCTTGAAGAGAAGATTAACCTCTCAGTTCCATTAAGAACCGTTGATCAACTAGAGACAGGTGTAGAATTACTCAATAAAAATGTACAACAAGCTGCTTGGAACAACAGCACGAACAGTGTCGAAAGAATAAAAGGAAATAACTAACCGAAAGAAATCAGAGAAATGATAACCAAAAAAAGAAAACTGAGACGCAAGTGCCATCAGTCTAGAGCACCAGTTAATAAAACTGGTGCTTAGATTAAATAAAGCCACACAAAAATTAAAAAGAGAAATTCAAAAAATCAAAAATAAATTGGTATCTATGGAATCTACCTAAGTAAACTATCAAATTATAGCGCTACTGATTACTCATTGTGGAAGGCTACTAAACGATTAAAAAGGCCAATCTTACAGAATCTACCAATTCGAAATAGTAATGGCAGCTGGGCAAGAAACAATATATAAAAGGCCAACAGGTTTGCTGACCACCTAGAAAATACTTTTCAACCAAATGAAGATCAAGAAATAATTAACTGGAAGCTTCCTGATCAAGATAAAATGGAGATAAGTTCTGTCACTCCAAATAAGTATATTTAAAAATAAAAGAAAATATAAATCCAAAGAAAACTCTTGGATTTGATCGAATTACTGAAGAAGTGTTAAAGTAACTTCCAAGGAAAGCTATAATAAAATTAACACATCTTATTAACGCTTTTTTTAAATTATAGGTGGCAGAAATTATAATGACACTAAAACCAGGAAAACCTCCACAAGAAGCTTCTTTATATAGGCCTATTTCACTGTTACCTATCATGTCTAAATTATACGAAAAATTACTCTTGAAGTGACTAAAACGGATTATAGAGGAAAAAAATCTAATTTCTAATCATCCATTTGGGTTTACAGCAAGCCACTTAATTCTCTCTCTTCACTCTCTTACATTCTTCAACCAGGAGCATTTTTTTCTTCCTGGATCTCTTCTTCCTTCCACTTTCCCTTTCATTATAAGTCGTAGGAAGTTGTAAAAAGCTCTAGAAGAAGAAGTCTCCGCAATTTTCCTCGATGTAGCGCAGGCATTTAACAAAGTGTGGCGTAATGGATTATATCATAAAATGAGATGCTACTTACCAAAATAATATTCTGAACTACTAAAATCATATATCTATTGTTATGCTATTTCAATTGTATTATATTGCTTATTTAGAAAAAATCCTGTCTATATTTATTAAATGATCTAATCTCCAATTAATCACAATAAATCAGCATTAATTAATTATAATCTCAGGCTATTTAACTTGTACTATTTACCTTTGATCGTGGATTTAAAATATTTTCCAATTGACTTCCTAATTGGGATAGGTAATATGACCTGAATAAAATACATAGAATTTCAACTGAATTATATGTGAGATGTCCTTTATTTTAATGAAATTTTATATAACAATCAATCCTGTAATATTTGCAATATACTAACTTTAAATATATGAGAAGTTGTTTTCTATCATGGACCCAAATGTTATTTTACATTGATTTTTAATATGTGTTATAACTAAGCTCTTTTTATAATTTTTTTTTTAAATGATCGCAAAATTAACTGTCTCTATTATTTATTCAATTTATTTAATTAATAAATGAAAACCACACTCCTGCTCTAATGAAAATTGACTGACCTTTCTTTCTCTGCCGTTGCAATTCTATGGCCACGCCAAAAAAAAAACCTTTCTCTGCTTCTGCTCCTATTGTGGTCCAGATGACGTACACCTTTCTCCTATCTGTCCTTGTATCTGCAACCCAACAACTCGTGTTATTCTATGCAGCCTCCTTTTGAGCCAATCTCCGCGCCTGTTTATAACTCCAAATGTTTCCGGCTTCGTCTGATATTAATATTCTTATACCCTTTGGTTTTTCTATCTCTCTGTACCCGTTCCTCACACTGGTCAGCTTTTACACAGCAAATAAACACACCCGGTAAATAACGTCTTCGGGACTTCAAACAAACACAAATCACAAAGCTCCTTCCTTCTTGGACGACGAAAACTGACTAACTAACTTTTTTCCTCTCTCCTATCTCATAGCCAAAACCACCACCTTCTTGCATTCAAAAATTGACCAATAAAAATCATCGACCTCTGTGACGTATATCGTTACCAACCAACTCTCTGTATAAAACGTCATTCGGGTAATTCCAGAAAACAACATTCTTTAATTATTCTAGCTAAATCTATCTGCTTTACAAATATTTCTTACTAATAGCTACAAACGATACCTGTTTCAATCAATGTCTTTGTAAAACTTTCGATATAATCTTCGGGAGAAAAACCACCGCAAATCCGGTCTATTGTTTAAACACTTTCTATATACACTTTTATTCCGGGTAAATCCATTCCACAATAACCGACTTATTTAAATTTCTTATTGATAATATTTAAAAGTCTTGTCTCTGAGGCCTAATGAACAATTCTTCGAACAACTTAAAATACATATTTTGTCTTATACAGGATGTTTGAAAATTTATATGCCCGTGTCTTTATGAAATATCAATAATTTTAATTTTTATTTAAGTAATAAAATTTGTATATCGGTTTTTTATTGCTTATGGACATTCAAAAGTACAATAATATATCCGACAGATACTTTCGAGTTAAATATGAGGAAGCATATTCAGAATTAAGAGAAGTTAAAGCTGGAGTTTCACAAGGAAGTGTCCTGGGGCCAGTGCTATACCTGCTCTATACTAGCGATATCCCATCATTAGAACCTAACACAATTGAGACATTTGCAGACGACACATGCATTCTAGCAGTTGGACGAAACCACGAGGGTGCAGCAACCAAGCTACAGAACTCTGTTGATCAAATTAATATCTGGACCAGGCGATGAGGTATCAAATTGAATGAAACAAAATCTGTTCATGTCAATTTTACTAACAAAAGAGAACAACTTATCCAGTTAGTATAAATAGAAACCAAATACCTTATGCAAATACGGCAAAATATTTGGGTATGACATTAGATTCCAAGTTACGTTGGAAAGCACATATTAAGAAAAAAAAGGAGGAATTAGAAATTAAGTTCAGAAAGATGTACTGGTTAATGGGAAAAAAATCCACTCTGTCTACTTATAACAAACTGTTATTGTATATGCAAGTCCTTAAACCGATATGGACATATGGGATACAGCTATGGGGCTGTACAAAAGAAAGTAACATCCAAATTATACAACGATATCAGAATAAATTATTAAGGAACATCGTTAACGCTCCATGGTACTTCAGAAACTGTGATCTTCATCGAGACCTCCAGATGGATACGGTTATCCAGACAATAAGTAAGTTTGCCGAGACTCATGAACAAAGGCTCTTCAACCACGCGAATGTTGAGGCCATCAAACTCCTAGACAACGCCAACCAGATAAGAAGACTTAAGAAAACGAAGCCGTTTGAGTTAGTGCTATAAGTGAGTGAAAGTGAAAAAACGGCTAAAGTGCGGCTAAAGTGTACACGTTAGATAGTAGTACTATAATGTATTAGAGCCTAAGAAATATTGCTGAATGTAACCTTAGATAAGTTTTTTGTATTATTTTGTATATAGAACTAACTTGCTTATTGATCATAGTGAATGATCAGATAGCAGTAATCATAAAATTTCTGTTGGAGTTTTATTAAATAAAAAAAATAATAAATAAAAATGAACTGATATCAACAATAAAAGTGTATCAATATTATAGTGTATTAATATGCGAATTTATGTGTGTAATATTTAGTATCTACCTTAGCTTTACGATAAATGCCACACGGATAAAATAGGTGAAGAAAAACTCTGTCCGCACCAAAACTATTACAAAACTTACACAATACACAAAAGAAAAAAGAGATGTAATTAAAAACAAGACAACAACCAGGTATGCGGTAGAGGCCGCTACGTGGAGGTAAATATTAAGGCATAAAAAATAGTAAAAAAATACTGATACAGGTTACTTAATGAAAAACTCATAAAATTTAATAGTTGTTTAAAAAAAGAACCTCTTTTCTAAAAACAAATTTAATTTAACCGTTATGTTATCCTAGGCATGGTAGCACACTTTCTTAAATTTAAAATATTTTGATTAAATTTTTTTTAATAAAGATTCCTCTACATTGTAAAAATCCGGCCAATTTTGACCGAAATCTATGACTAAACGCCTGTCCACAAAAATACCTTTTAAATTAAATTTAGCACCTTAAGCTGGAAATGCAGTTTCCCGAAGCGATTTTTACTCTGCCGGCAATTTTTACGTCCCTAAGACCAATTTATGAGTCTTTTATAAGAAGAATCTCCCTACACTATATTTTTCCACTGGTAAATTATTTGAAAAATGAGGGTATTAATTAAACTAATATTTTGGATCCAGTTTTTAAGAAAATAAAATCAGAAAATGGTTCATGGTAGTGTATTAAATATCAACGTTTTTCTATTAATATACATTAATATTATTATTAATATCCTTAGGTTTATACACACACATCAAAATAATCTAGGGGACAAAAACAAAATGCGAGATTTCAGAAGGATTTCAAACAATGTTTTTTAAATATTTTCAATAAAAAATATCAGACAAGTATCCGGAATATAAAATAACCATTTTATCATCGCCATAGATCTTAAGAAAATTAAAATAGAGTTTCCATAAATCGAAAAATGGTAACAAACAAAATAAAAAACTAATTTGTTGCCCCTCAACTCCCAACAAAGTAGTCTTAACACATTCGCTACCAAGCGGCTCATATATGAGCCACACGGATTTCTCGCACAGACCAGCGTCACACAGCGACGGAGATCCCACCGTCGAATAAAATAGTTACGTTCGCAGATAGCGTATTTCGTTTTGGACGTGGTCTATAGAAAAGTTAGGCGCATATATGAGTCAGATGGTCTGTGTGCAGCTCCTACCGTTTAGTAGAAATTTAGCGAGCACGTGTGCAACATTGTCTTTGAATTGTGCTGTGTTTTTTTTGCTGTTTTTAGTCCATGTAAGTATGTTTGTTTTACCTAGTATTATGTATGGTATTTTATATGATATTCCACTACAATACAACGATTATTACTACAAATAAAACAAAACGCTGTCGGTCTAAACTTGAAAAGTATGGTTATGTTACGAAATATTTCTTATTTCAGGTGCATGGTCTATTTCAATGAAATAAAATCATAAAAGGCTGTGTTTACTAAAATAAAATACTACACCAGCTTATTATTTTATTGCCAATTCTAAATAGTAGTAATAAGCCTAAAAAAAGTCGTCATATATATGGACCGCATAGTCTCTAAATAAAGATTTTGTACATACCTATGCTGTTGCAATTACTAGATTTTGTAGGTAAGAAGCTTCGTATTGTTATTTCATATTTACACGTAACATATTATTTGTCAAATATAGGAAAGAGTTTAAAAATCTTACAATCGCCATGCGGTGTTATGACGATTGTGAGATTCTCAAACTCTTGCCTACGTTTGACAAACTGTATGTAGTAAAACCCCTTTGAATGTTGCTAGAGAATAACTTTTTTAGGGTTTTGCTGTAATGTATAAAAGAACTATTCTAACAGAGAAGGAGCTTCAAGAAGAGGCATCCCGATTGTTTAAATCTGCCGATTGTACAGGCCATGATAAAACCTCAATTTCATTATCTTCGAGGAAAGTTAGCACGACCCTGGTAGTACGAGGGTCTACCACTCGAAGATCTACGAGGACCACTAACGCTTATTTGGAAACGCTTCATAGTAAGTGCATTAATCAATCCCGAGAATTTTTTGAGTTAAAATTAAAATCATATGAAAAACAAAAATCATTTAAAAAAAAACTTTGACTGTGAATTAAAAAGCTTTATTTGCGTCTTATAGAACCTCCCATCAAATAGCTAGATGTAAAAATCCGCACACTATTGGTGAAGAGCTTATTTTGCCAGTTGTAATTCAAATTGTAGAAACTATGTTTGAAGATAATTTTGCCAAAAATTTGAAGTCTATACCTCTATCAAATGATACTGTTTACTGATACTCTACGATTTTGTGATAGCATATCATTAGTAGAAGAACTACTTTTTTGCAAGCCAATAGAACTGAAAGCAACGTCGCTTGCATTATTTGCTATCTTAAACGATTATATAAATGAAGCAAAAATAGAGTGGAAGAATTGTGCCGGAAAATTTCATAGTCTACAAGCGCTTGTGAAACAAAAGTCTCCAATATGTATATGGACACAATGTATGATCCACAGAGAAGCTCTGGCTTCCAAAGAAATGTCTTCTGGTCTGAATATTGTGCTAACAACGGTTGTAACAGTAGTTAATTACATAAAAACGAGACCTTTGAAAACCAGAATCTGTTCTACACTTTGTAAAGACATGGGTGCATTACATTCAGCATTATTATTTTATTGTGAGGCAAGATGGTTATCACGTGCGAAATTTTTACAACGTGTTTTTGAATTAAGACATGAAATCACTATTTTTCTAGAAGAAGAAAATAGACCGGAAACCGAGATGTTCGAGATAGTTTATTTTTGATGAAATTGAGACTACTTGGTTGACATATTCGAGAAACTAAATATTTTGAACATTCAGCTTCAAGGAGCCAATACACATATATTGGATACGAGTGATAAAGTTAATGGTTTTTGTAAAAAATTGGAATTGTGGAGCAGAAATTTAAAGCAAAAAAACCTAGAAATGTTTGCAAATGTGGTTGAATCTATTAAAACTTACAAGGTTGAAGAACAACACGTGAAAGTTGTTTTTGTAACCATTGAAAATAATTTAGCGATGCTGACTAAAAATTTTAAAAGATATTTTTTGCCGACGACAAATTAATACATAGTTACGAGTGGGTTAGGAATCCGTTCCAAATTACACCGGAAGGGCTCTCTACTGCCGAAGAAGAAACCTTAATTGACTTCACGGCAAATGATGAAATCAAGAAACAGTTTAATAATAAATCCCTCTTTGAATTTTGGGCAGGAGTAAATGATGAGTTTTCTGCACTGAAAACCAGAGCGTTCCGTATACTATTGCCGTTTTCAACATCCTACCTTTGCGAAACAGAATTTTCTGCGGTGGCTGGTTTGAAGACCAAATATAGATAGCAGCTAAATATAGACAAATAACTGAGAACGTCTATTTCTAATATTACACCCCGTTTCGACAAACTTTGCTCTACAAAACAAGCTCAAGGAAGTCACTGATTTATTATTAAACTTTTCATCATTAGTGTTCAGTGCTCTTTATAATTATACCTGTTATATCAGTGTTCATGTGTATTTTATTTTTTATTTTGTAAGAACTTTGTTTTGCTTTTATTTTAGTAAATTAGTCAATGTTGTTGATGTTTTTTTTCGAATAGGCTCACGCCCCCCCCCCATTAATAATACCGCACCCCCTAGGGGGACGCGCCCCACAGGTTGAGAATCACTGGTCTATGACATACTGCAATTGATGGATAGCCCAAAATTTGACGAAATGCCCCTAAGATGCTCTAAGAAGTGAAAGTACTTGGGCAATATTTAATTAATAAAATGGTTCTCGATATCTGCCTTTAATTTTATCAAAGTTCATTTATTCAAGCATTCTACTTTATATCAAAGAATTCATATTATTACAAATGTGCACAAAAATAAATTTGTGAGACTCAAAGATTCTGCCGGTATAAAATAATTAAAGTATAAAAAAGTACTCAGCTTTAGTTCACTCTGAACGTTCAGTTCTCCAGAAAGGGTTCCGATCTTTGTGGAAGTTAGCCGCTGTCGGTGGTTGTTGGTTGGGTTAAGGTGGGTTATTGGTCTAGATCAGGGTTGTCCAACTAGCGGCCCGCGAAGCTATTTATTGTGACCCACGTAAGATTTTCGAAAAGCATATATTTTCTTTAAATGCTGCCACTGTGAAAAAATATTTTTTAATTTATTTTATATTTTATGGTTTAGCAGTGTTTTTACATCACAAGTACTGTACCGCGTGCCGCTTCGCGGACGTGTAACGAACACAATCGTCCTCCACCACTATGAGAACTGCACTGATTACTGCGCATCACAGTTCACGCAGGCCACACCTCCCACTGCTTACCATCCGTCGCCAGCCGCCATCGTGCCAGTGTGCTACTGACACGTAGGCTAGTCGGCTAATCTATTTACGTTGCTAGTGAACAGTGAACTTGATTAATTCTTTGTCTTGATTCCTCTTATACAATAATGAGTGTAAAACCAGTAAAACGGAAAATTGATAGTGAGAACAGAATTTACAAAGAAAGTTGGGAGAGTGATTACTTGATTGCTAACAATAATGGAAAGTTGCAGTGCTTAGTGTGCATGAATGTCGTTTCAGTAGCTAAAGAATATAATGTGAGAAGACATTACACAACAGTGCATGAAAATAAGTATGCTACGTACACAAATGAAAGTCGGCGTGCCCTAGTTGCAGATTTGAAGAAAAAGCTTAAACAGCAAACTGGTATGTTCAGTAAAATATTACACTCTCAAACGCATTCTTTGCATGCATCTTATGCCGTGTCGCTTGAGCTGGCAAAGGCAAAAAAACCTTTCACTGATGGCAATTTGATAAAAAAATGTGCTGTTGAAATGGCCAAAGCTTTCGGTGATTCTAAAATGGCGGAGAAATTTGAATCAGTGCCACTTTCACATCAAACCATACAAAGAAGGATTGTTGCTATGGGTGAGCAAGTAGAAAAATCTATGCTTAGCCTGGTTAAGAAAAGTTCATATTTCTCACTTTGTTTGGATGAAAGCACTGATCAAACCGATGTTAGTCAGCTGTTAATATTTGTGCGCACTACTTTTGATGATTTTACCAGTAAAGAGTTATTTGATATTTGTCCTCTTTATGGAACAACAAAAGGAAAAGACATCTATGAGGCTGTGAAGAAAACAGTTGACAGAATTGGAGGCTTTGATAAATGTTCAGCCATAGCAACAGACGGGGCCCCATCAATGACAGGTAAAAAAATTGGATTAGTGGCTCTGCTTCGAGAGAATGGTGTCACTTGCCCAACAATTCATTGTATTATACATCAGGGAGCTTTATGTGGAAAATCAGTCAAGGAAGATCAAGTTTTCCAAACCGTGATTAAGATTATAAATATAATTAGAGGTGGAAATCGATCTCTTTTACACAGGCAACTTAAGCAGTTTTTAGTGGAAACAGAGGCTGAGTATGGAGACTTGCTAATGTACAACCATGTAAGGTGGCTGAGTGCAGGAAAGTGCATGGAACGATTTTTTGCCATAAGAAAGGAAATCCCTGCATTCCTCAACAAATACGTTTCATCTGACACAACTGAACTGGAAGAGAAGTTTAAGGATCCAGAATTCTTAAGACAGTTAGCTTTTATAACAGATCTGACTAATCATCTTAACATGTTAAACTTGAGTCTTCAAGGAAGAAACCAGACGGTTTCAGATTTGATCGGAATGATAAACGGATTCCGGAATAAGCTGAACGTGTTTAAACGTGCTTTGGAAAAGAACAACCTGACACACTTCCCTAGCTGTCTGCAAATAGCAGAAGAATTCAACTGTGAGGAAAATATTGAGTTTTCATCCTGCATTTAACAAATTGAACAAGTTATTGATGAATTCAATACAAGATTTGAAGAAATTGAAAGTCTCAACAGCAGTGTACTACTTTATAATAACCCTCTTGGAGCAACCATTGATGATCAACCACCCAACTTACAGCTTGAGTTATGTGATCTTCAAGCAGACATGTTCCTAATCACCAGACAAAAAAAGGAATCTGAATTTTTCAAATTACTGTCAAAGGAGAAATTCCCAAACCCGCGAGATTTTGGAGTGAAAATGACGTCAATGTTCGGAAGCACATATACATGTGAAAGTGCCTTTTCCTCCATAAAATACATAAAAAATAACAACAGAAAGCAACCTTACCGATTCTTCCTTACGTCATCTTATGAGAGTGTCTACAACTGAACTGGAGGTGGACATTTCTTCATTGGTGGATGAAGCCGATCGACCACAGTCCTCACACTAATTGGATACATCTTTTTCGTTGCTTTTGCAATGTTTGTCTTGATTATTGAAAAGTGTTATCAATAAATTTTCCGTTTATAAAAAAATGTAGTTGTTGAGCAATAAAAGAAATAATACTCTTTTTTGTTTTAATTATTTTTATACCTCACTTTATTTTGTTATTACTTGTAACAAAATTATTATATGGCCCGCGACAACATCAAAGGTTTTAGTTTTGGCCCTTGAGGCATTGCATGTTGGACACCCCTGGTCTAGATCAGACAATAACCAGTTTGTGTGACTAAATTATCATTGTAGAATGATTGTAGTGATATGATTGAAAAGAGCGAATAAAAATTTGTATCTGCTTTTATAGGATGGAACAGCTACTAAAAATATTAATAATTTAGTGAGGTCGCTTTGGAATAATATAGTATGGGGGACAAGTACCAAGCGGGCTTGGAGTCACGTTCAATTGGTTGATTGAAAAGTTACATCATAAAACATATCCCTAACAGTCTTTTTTCCCACCACTTTAAAAAAATATTATATCCTTTATTTATACTATTTCAAGATCTACTTGTTTCGTTTCTTGTAAAGCTAATATGTCCATTTCATATTTCTTTAGTTCTTCAATTTATTTTTTAATTTTTCCAGTTTGATGTTTACCTTTGTTTGAAGTTTGTCATAATTTTCTTGTGTTATTTTCACTTCATTTACCTCTGTTAGTTTTTTTGGTTTTTGCTTTGATTTTTTATTTTTTCAAAGTGTTCCTGATCTTTATATCATATCCATACCTCATCATTTATTTTTATTTTGGAATCCTACCTTAACATTTTTTTCTTTCCATTTAGCTTATTTTGCCTTCATTCTGATCTTTTCCTGTATCATACGTTCAGTTTTGTCCATAGCATCGTTAATATAATAATATATTTCTTTTTCCTTAATTTTTCTCAGTTTACTATTGTTTTTCATTATCGTTTCATTGGCCGTTGCGTTTAGAAGCTCAATTAGGCAGGATTTATTTCCAATTTTCTTTGCGCTCTTTTTCTTTATATTAGTTAATTTTTAGAATATTGCTTAATAAATCTTGTACCTTTTCGTTCATTACATTTTGGTCTTCTGTCCAAAATCTATTTCTACTCCCTGTAATAGTAAATTATTTCGACTTACACAGACAATTACAATTAATAGTGATTAATGCTTGGAATAAATTTGAGAAATAAAACTAAAAATAGAGAAATAAGAAGATAACTAAGGTGAGCGATAACATTGATAAATCGAGATAAAAACAATCAGTTAAAGCAACTGAATGACACTAAAAATACTGTACACTGCACACATAACCTAAAGCAGCATTTTAATTTAAATACATTATATTTGCTGTATAGTTAAATGATGGACTAATTTAATACAATACGAGAGGTAATAAGACCTATACTCCCTGTCATAAGATATACAAACATAATATTCAACCATATTATCCACTAAGAGTAATCCAGGCCGAATGTCGACATGTCTAGTATCCGGCAATGCAGTATTTATATTGTACAAAGGCGAGAATGAACAATTGTTTTAAAAGCTCATATGAATATGGATGTGGTGGAATGCACTCTCCACAATAGCCCAGGGCAATAGCTCCGTGCTAAGTAGACAATGGCTGATTCTAAACATAACCATAAATACACACGTTGCCAACTTCAATCATTTGCGGTGTGTGTATACTAAACGTTACTGAAAGTAGAGGGTGAAATCACAATCATTTCTAATAAACTCATTTTTAATATAGGGTAATAAAAAATGTTTGTGAGTAAAAACTCAAATAACAGCAGAATGTAGCAATAGTAGTTTTATATTTTTAGTCCTGTCGATGTTAATTATAATAGAGGGTGAAGTTAAAATTATCTTTGATATTAATTTTTTATACAGGGTTTGTAGATATAATACAAATTCACGATTGTAAGATATGATTTTTAAGACTTTTAACTGTTTAACTTTATTCCAAGTATGCTCGGCCAAACAATTATTAACAAAAATTATTAACCCGAGATGTATCTCGCTGAATGTTGACTGAACAGCTGAACAGTAGCAAACCGTTTAAAATCGTTTTAAATAAAGTAGGATCGTTTTAGCCTGTCGCATAAGTAATAAAAGTGTCTGTTCAGATTTGCCTCAGGTAATCAGCGCAGCGGTTCTCTTTATTTATCCTCAAGTACTACAGCCGACCAGTAGGAGGTTCGGTACCACAAAGCAGGTAGAAAAGGAAGAGCATAACAGAGTGGCTGTAACTAGAGTCATAAATTATTTTTCGGGCGTTAATCCGAAATACGACAGGGTAAAACGACTTCACTCTAGTGAGATAAAATATATTAAAATGTGTTAACTCGTCTATTTTGTTCGCAGATTTTGTTGTCGTTGTATTACACACGATGGTGAGGAAAATTGCTGTGCTAAGCCACTACCCACCACGCTGACAGCCGTGGTACGAGTGGTACGGATATGGATAGCTAACGGTAACGATTTAGTACATGTCTGATCATTGAAAAAGGTGTATCGCAGTTTCTCGCAGTTTTTTTCTTTTATTTACCAATACCGTAGAGCATTCATAGGGTGAAAGTGAAGATGAACATTAGCAGTAAGGAAGTAGTGGATCAGAATAAAATATAAGCCGTTTAGGTTCTGTAAGTGATACCGAAAGTGTTTTTCATGAATTTAACGATTCAGATGATAGTGAAACTAATGTAACAGCAGTACGTGGATGGTATAATATATATATATATATATATATATATATATATATATATATATATATATATATATATATATTTTATCGCCACCACCTAGATTCACGTTTTATGGGAAATCGTCTATAAATTTTGAAATTCCTGAGCCAAGCAACGTCATACACTTCTTCAATAAATTCGTTGACGATAGTATTATTGCTCACATTACCACCGAAACTAATCGGAAAAACCAACTAAAAATACTCCAGCTACGTCGAAAGGATTACATTGGAGGGAAACTATAGATGCTGCAATAAGTGTTTTCCTTGGTGTCGTTATTCTACAGAGCATCATAGAAATGCCGGATCAACAACTGTATTAGTCAAAACAACCCATAATATCAACTCCATTTTTTAGAGAAACTATGAGCTATCAGAGATGTTGCCAAATAAAAAGATTTACAAGCATCCAAATCCTAAACTAAATAAAATTTGGCCTATTTATAAACACTTTTCAAAAAAATTTTGGAAGTGCTATTCTCTCGGTCGTGATGTTACAATAAACGAAAGTTTGTTATTATAAAAAGGATGACTTGGATGGAAACCGTATATCTGTGGTCAATTCTGTTGTTCATCAAAAAACTTTTCACTGCCCAATGTTCGACTCTGTCGAAAGCCTTTTCAAAATCTATGAACGCCATATATAAAGAATGTGGTATTTATTTCCTCGTTCTATAAGTATTTTCATACTTAGTAAATGGTCTCTTGTGCTGAATCCCTTTCTAAAACCAGCTTGTTCTTTCGACTGGTATCCATCGAATTTTGGCATCAAGCTATTGGTTAAAATTTTTGTTAGGAGTTTATACATTACATTGACGAGTGTTATATGACGGTAGTTTTTTATATCTGCTTTATCCCCTTTCTTGTGTAGGATAATGGTTACTGATTCCTTCCAGTTGTTTGGGATTCTTTTTTCTTTTAATATATTGTTAAAAAGGGGATGTAGAGTATTAATTACCACTTTTTCACCATATTTTAGCATCTCTGCAGTTATTCCATCTTTTCCAGGAGGCTTGTTGTTTTTCATTTCTTTCAATGCCTTCTTTATTTCTGATTTGCTTATTTCTGGCTGTAGCTTTGAGTTGATATTTTTTATTTTAACCTTAAGTTGGTTTTTAATTTCTTCTGGTGGTTCCTTTTTTGTTTTATATAATTCTGAGTAGAAATGGTGGATTATATTTATGATGTTATCTTTAACGTTTGTTTCTACTCCATTTACATCTTTTATTTTATTTATTTCAAACTTACCTAATTTCGGCCTTAAGCGTTTCATATTTTTGTTGTTCTGTATTACTTCTTCTATTTTTATGTCTTGTTCTTTTCTCTTATTTTCTTTTATCATTCTGCTTATTGTTTTATTGATTTCTACATATTCTATAGATTTCCTTTTGCCTCCTTCGTTCAGCTTCCTTCTTTTATCCATAAGCTTCTTTGTTTCTGTTGATATATAGTTGTTCTTTTTTAGATCCTTTTTTGCTATTTCTTTTCCTGATGTAACCATTGTTGCTGTAAGTATGTTGTCTATTTCGTCTATATCTTTATCATCACTGTCTAATTTTTGGGTAAGTTGTTCTTTTAATAGGTCTTTGTATATCTCTTTATATTGCCCTAGTTTGTTTCTATCTACTAGATCGCAGTTTCTACTTATTTTTCTTTTCATCTCATAGTTACCGTCAATACTAATTTTTGCTCTGACCATCCTATGATCGCTACCTGTTGTGAATCTGTTAAGAACTGTTACATCTTTAATGACATATCGTTCCGTGGACAGTATGAAGTCAATCTCATTTTTTGTGGATCCATTAGGGCTGATCCATGTCCACTTTCGTTGGGGCTTCTTTTTGTAAAAGGAGTTCATTGCATATAGATGTTTTTCTTTCAGGTAGTTCATCAAAGTATCACCTCTATCATTTCTCTGACCATACCCGAAATAACCTATTTTACTTTCTTCTTTGTTTAGTTTTTTACCCAGTTTGGCATTAAAATCTCCAATTACTAGTGTCATGTACTATTGCTGAAGTTAAAAGGTAACTCAAAGAAGCAAATTGGCAAATTTCGACTAAAGAATTCGAAGCATTTATATGTTGGCATAAAGATGCTGTGGTCAGGTACATGGGTTACTATTTTTTTTTTAAGAGACGATGTCTAGCGATTTTATCAACAGGCAAATTTGCACTTACGTCGGGAGTATGGAACCAATTTATAAAGAATTATATATTGTGCCACTTGATCAAAATATATTTATCGAAAATCAACTTTTTCCAACAAAGGCAAGATGCCGCTTTACCCAGTACATGGCGAATAAAGTACATAGCGAATAAACCCTATAAATCTGGAATTAAATTCTGGCTTGCAGCCGATGTCCAGTCCCAATATTTATTAAACGGGTTTCTTTACCTGGGGAAATATGAGCAACGACCATCCAATCAACTTCTAGGAAAACTTATAGGTAACCGTTTAAAGGGACCATTTATTAATAAAGGAAGAAATGTCAAGACAGATAATTTATTTTACGTCCATAAAGGCAAAAAAATTACGACAGAATAAACAAACGAAAAGATGGAATTTTATTAAACAAAATTTTCAAACACGAAGACCTGAAGCTAACGGTGTACCAGAGAAAAATGAACAAAAATGTTCTAGTGCTGAGTTCCATACACTCAAATATTATTGAAATAGGCACAGATAAAAAGAAGAAACTGGAAACCATTACCTACTACTACCACACAGAATATGGAGTAGACGATGTAGATCAGAACACCAGAGAGTATTTATCCAAATCAGCTTCAAGAAGATGCAAGTTTTTTAAAAATATTTTAGATACGACGGGAATAAATGCTTGAATTCCATAAAAGAAAGTTACTGGCAGTAAAATATTTAGACAACATTTCCCACTTCTTAATAACATTGGTACAATAAAGCAACTAAATAATAAAGGTAGGTAATACCAAACAGAGAGCTGCAACAAAAATAAACCAAGTGAAATTTGTCATATATGTAAAAAAATGTTTGTGGATATTGAACAAGCAAAATTGGAAAATTTTGCTACTGCATAAATTTTGTATAAATAATTAAATAATTTGTAAGAAATTAGTTAAATTTGTCTTTTTATTGGTATAATACCAAAACAACTGGCAATAGAAAATTCTAATACCGTCGTTTTGATAGCTCCGTTGCTTCTAGGTATTAAAAAATGCACTTGCTTTTAGTGTAACGTATATACAGGGCCAGTTTTAACTATTGGGACATAGACTATAATCAAAATATCAATCAGATTATATGTATGGCTCAAAGGCATAACTTTGGTCAAGGAACACTATTTTATTTATCATTTTACATTATATTATAGGGAGCGTCACTTGGATGATTCCTGATGATATTGAGTCGAAACTTCTTAGTGATTTTGCGTGATATGACGAGAACATAATTTTTATCTTACTAAAAAACGATAATTTCAACAGTATCCAAGAAAAAGTAATTAAATCGGTCAAGTACACAGAGGGGCACTTCCAATAACAAACAATAAACAACCTTAAATAAAATAAATTATAATAATAAGCAATTTAACTGAAGAATAAACTCTCTTCTGTTTCTTCTTCTTTCTTCTTTGTTTTTGTTCTTCTGCTTCTTCTTCTTTTTTCTTCTTTTTGTTCTTAATAGTTTGATGGGCTTGAGTTTAATTAGCCAGACTTTGTTTGATTTATGAAGTGACTGTGATAACTATGTTACAACTTGAGCACAATAAATTTTTAGATGTACGTTAGTAAGTTAGTTTATTTGTACCGTTTGTTATTGAACTAGTCTTATTTGGTCAAAAATTATCTATATATAAACAAGACGATGAGGTCCTCAGAGTTCCACAGCAAACTCTTCTGCAACTCTCTACTTAATTCGATAGTTACTTTGCTATGGACTGTCCAACTTCCAACATCTGTAATATACATAATTTTTTTGTTTCTGGTCAGTAATTTTACAATTTAAGATTACAGTTTATAATATTTTGATAAAGTACATAAAAATGTTAATTTTTTCTAAAAAAATATTAGAATTTAGATTTATTGAAATATTTTTTTAACAGTCGATTAAATTGTTAAATAGTTTATTTATTTAAATTGTTTATTGTACACTCAATTCTGCCACAACTGCAGTATGAATTATTAATATAATTTTAATTTTGTGCTTGTAGTAGAGTGTTAGTGCGTTGGTAGTTGGTAGCATGTATTCGATTTATAAGTTTCTGTTAGGTATTTTGATGGAACTATCATTGTCTGGGAATTGTATTTTGGTGTATTACAAAATTTAATCCGTGTGTGGATTCGATATAATAAGTTTTGCCATGTTTCTTCAATTTTTCCTTTGTTTTATATATAGCTCAAAAGGAGATAGTTTAAGATGTAGTTCCTCTCCTGTAGTTTCTACTGCTTTTGCTAGTATATTTACTATTTCATTGCTTGTTATGCCTTATTATTAACTGCATGTTTGATAAATATCACTATGTTATTTTAGAATTTGTGTTTCAATTTGGTTTATTGATCTACTCATTTTTGCGTTTTCGAGTTTGTCCACTGCACTTTTACTATCTGTACATATCACAAGTTTGTCATATTTAAAGACTGATATACCTTGCATGATGGCTGCTGTTTCTACAAGTATAAATGAAAGGTTCCTTCAATAAAAAAGAACGAACTCAAACCAAATGTTCAACATGGTCTCATTTGATTTTATGTCCTTTCTAATTCTTTTGATAAATAACTTTAGGAGGGTTTAAAAACATATATCAAATCTAATAAACTTAGCTTATTGGTCTTCGCGTGCCATATCAGAATTATCCCACGTTGGCGATCACCATTGCGAAAGCTTCTCGATCTTGCAATATGAAATAATTGTCCTGCATTTGGTATCTGAGTCCATTCACGAATGTTTCTCAACCAAGAAACCTGTTTTCTTGCTACACCTCTACGGCCCTCTATTTTGCCTTTAAGGATCAGTTGTAATATTTTATATCGACTTCCCCTTACTATATGTCCCAGATAAGACATTTTTTGATGTTTAACAGTCTTAAGCAGTTCTCTATCTTTGTTGACGCTCCTTAGTACTTCTTCATTACTTTTTCTTGTTGTCCAAGGTATCTTCAGCATTCGTCTATGAACCCACATTTCTGATGCTTTAATTTTATTCATAAGTGATACTTTTAGCATCTACACTTCTGCACTGTACAAAAGTAAAGACCAAACATAGCACTTAACCACTCTTTGTTTTAGTTCTAAACTGAGATAATTATACAATGAAATACCTTCATTTTCATAAAAGTAGTTTTAGTCATTGCTATACTACGTTTTATTTCTATGTCTGGATCTAGTTGGTCCAATATCACAGTTCCCAAATATGTCATTTTGTAAACTTTCTCAACTTGGACTCCATTTAATGGAAGCTTTGCAATGGGATGTGGGTCACGACTAAACAATAAAAGTTTGGTTTTGTTTGAGTTTATTTTAATTCCCATTTCCTCTCCTACTTCGTAAATACTATCAAGCAGAATTTGATGACCTTCAATATTGTCTGACAGAATTACTGTATGGTCTGCACATCTAATCACATTAAGTAGTTTCCTGTTGATTTTTATTCCATATGGTTGTCTCTTAAGTTCCTTTTTAAATAACTGGTCCGAATAAACATTAAACAATGTTGGCGATAAAATGCAACCTTGTCTGACTCCTCATTGTTTGGAGATTTCATCGGTGTAGTTATCTCCAAGTTTTACAATAGCAGTTTGACTCCAGTATAAATTTTATTGACACGAATATCCTTGTCATCTATTCCGATATTTTTCAGTATTTGCATTAATTTTACAAGCTGTAAATCGAAAGCCTTTTTGTTTTTTTTTATTTTTTCCTATTTTTGTAATAAGATGTTAAGCGCAAGAAGTGCCTCCTTGGTTCCCATACCATTTCTAAAACTAAATTGGGTATTGTTGAGATCTTCTTCGCATTTGAGTCTATTTCTGTTGTTAAGTATTCTTAGGAAAATTTTAAGAGTGTGGGCTCACTAATCTAATTAGTCGATATTTTAAGCATTTTCTCGCATTGTGTTTTTTAGGTATTGCAACAAAGATGGATTTAAGCCAATCTGTGGGAATCACTCCGGTGTTATATATTGGATTAAAAAGTCTTAATACTACTTTTATGTTATCATCCTCTATTAGTTTCAGCAACTTGGTGTATCATCTGGACCACAATCTATTCTAATTTTAGCATTATTTTTAGCGTATTCTACCTCTCATTTCATAATGTCTGTCCCATCAGTACAGTTTTGGTAGAATTGGGCAATATTATTTCTGTTATCTTCAAACAACTCTGATATATACAGCTGCCATTCTTTTCTTGTTTCGTGCTCATTTACAATAATTTTGTTATTATTGCTAACGAGTACAGAGGGAACTCGTTTTCTTAAATATGTTACTCATTTCTTTAGTGGTGTTTAGATATTACATCCTCCATTTCGTCGCATCTTTCTCTCATCCATTTTTCTTTGGCTAATTTGATCTCCTTTTTTATTCTTCTCTGCAGGTGTCTATATTCTGTTTCATTAGATTTTATCAGTCGACGTTGTTCCATTAATTTCAAGATATCGTCTGTCATCCATTTATTTTTCTTGATTAAGTTTTTTCTATAATCATTGTTTGTGGAAATTTCGTTAACTTGGTTTTTAAATTCACTCCATAGTTCTTCTGGATCTTTTAGTTGTTCTCCGATGTTTTTATTTTAATATTAAATTCTTTTTTAGTGTTTTTTGTTTTTGTCGGTAAATTCGTTTTAACCTTAGTTTAATATCTGCAACAAGTGGTTCATAATCATATCCAATATCTGCCCCAGGAGATGTAGTGACTTTTTTGACGGCATTTCGGAAACGCTCATTTACAAGTATATAGTCTATTTGATTTCTTGAGGACTCAGGGTTATTGCATATCAAATGGGGCTTTCCCACAAAAAGTGTATAGTCGTCGCTTGGGTAGTTTATGCCAGGTGTTTGCAATGATCATATCGTTTTCTTTACAGATAGCATAAAGTTAGCAGCATCTTCTATTTTCCTTTCTATCAGCAACTTCATTGACAGCAGACAGCAAAAAAATCCAGCAGATTATACTCAGAACTTCTTGGTGGCCATTTATACTCTCTTCTTCATCAATTTATGGTTGAGGAAATGTCATCATTAAAATAATTTCTAGCAGCTAGTAGGAAATGAGGTGGATCTTTACTTTGCATAAACCACATTTGTCCTCTTACATTCAATGACAAATCGTCTAAAATATCAGAGTTTTTGTAAATTAATTATGTGGCTTTCGTAAAGACCAATTCGGCAGGCAATAAATTACTAATATTTTGTCAAAAAACAATAATAATATTCTCTCATTTAAATTTGGAGGAAGAACATATGGTCTTAATACTTAGTCGGCTATAATGCCCCCCCCCCTATTGTGTAATTGGAATTTATGTCTATCTTATCTATAATAATATGTGGGTTTACTTCTTCCTAGTATGGGTTATTTCGCAAAAAAAATCCGTCTGGTAAATGCTGCTTTATCGGTGAACATAATATTCTTGTCTGTAAATTTCAAATACATAAAATTTATATTATAGTTATAAAATATAATATAAAATTATAAATAAAATTATATTTCCTGTCCAAAGTTATGTCTTTGTGCAAATTTTAAAACAAATTTATAAATATACAGTAATATTAGCAAAAAAAAAACGAAGTATAAACTGTACATTTTTACAGAGAAACATTTTATTAAGTAGTATTTGAATCAATAGATACACTTTGATCCCAACAACCTAACTCTAGTATATGTCCTGTTAGGTATAACTCACTCTGTTTAGGCTTTCTCACGAAATTAATTCCTTTTTGATGCCACAGAACTTTTTTTTTATCAAAACTGTGGTATAAACGATTAGCCTTAAGTTTTATATTTAAATATATTTGCAGTACGGATGGGGCTGTACGGTAAGAGTTCGGAGCTTGCATCTCGGTGTTACTCATTCCATTGATCCCTATGGGATACATCAAGAAGCTGTAGGATCCCAGTACAAAGATTAAAATAAAATTTCTAAAATATCATGTGACATCATTAGAAGAATACACTAGTTTACCTAGCGTTTAATAGACAGGTTAACGATATTTAAAATTCTTGTTTGTTATATATTCAAGCAGTACACTAGGTACATTAGTGATAACTATGGCAACACTAAATAATCAAATTAAACATATATATATATATATATATATATATATATATATATATATATATATATATATATTATATATATATATATATATATATATAGGGTGGTGAATCGTCAAACGGGCCATGAACAATTGTTAAAATTGTTCTACGACTTAATCGTATTCCAGTCGTCGATTAACATTCGTCGAGTGTACATCGAAGGCAATTAGGAAGTGTGAATTATCAGTACCAGTTTTTAGTTAATATTTGTAGTTGGGTCTATTGAACTAATAGGTTTGTGTGTGTGTGTTTAATACGATGGAAATTGATGACGATCGGAATATCCCACCAGATAGGGGAAGGAAAGAAAGTCAGTATTGATGGAGTTTTCTCCGATTTCCACCAATTGTTGTGGGGAAAGCTTATTAAATTCCTTTCCCCGTGCGTGTACAGTTCCAAATATTTTAGGACCATGGACTGTACAAGAGTGTTTCCTTCGATATATACAAGCAGAACTTCACGGCGCTGGTTCTTTATGTGTTTGATTTAATAGGGGTTGTACTTAGAGAAAAAATAAGCGTAATTAATTGAATCTACACATTTAATAACAAGAGAATATTTACACAAGCACTAATACTAACGAAAGAGTTCGCTTTAAAACATTGTCCATTATTCTATCGGCGTTTAGGGGCGCGCGAGCTATCGCGAAAACAAATACACATTTCACTGCATTTTGGCGGCGAAGAGAGAGCTTAGGTACCGGCGGTACCGCACAGTTTGAGACACTAGTCACATCTGCGAGAGATTTTGAATTGAATCTTTACCTAATTGCCGACAAGGCGGCGTCAGTTTTACCACTTCAAACAACCCTTATAAGCTATTTATGGCACAAATATTTTGCAGGCAAAAAGTACAGTCTGTAACATAAAATCCAAACTAATATTTGTGAGAACTAAAAATTATACTAAAATTAATATAAAATGTTGTTTTTACAACATACTCGCCCCCGTTGAAGCGCTGGCTTTAACACAAATAAACAGATAATATTACGACAAGAGAGCATGAGGAAGAGAAAATACACTACAATTATAATCTTATACTAACTTAATTTAAATCGTCATTGGGTAGAGGACACAATTTGGTAATAGAGCGCTTGAAGACTCCATCTTTAGTTTTGACCGAGGCAATTCTTACTCTCCCATCCTTTCCTGGAAAGACCTCAATCACTCTTGCTAGTACCCAATAAAGAGGAGGAGTGTTGTCTTCAATCAACAAGACGAGATCGTTGGGTTCTAGGTTCTTATGAGGGAGAAACCATTTAGGGCGATTTTGAAGTCTGTTCAAATAGTCGATAGACCATTTTTTCCAAAACACTTGTTGGAGTTTGGACAAATGCTGCCATAAATTTAGTCTGTTTTCGGGAATGTGGATCACTTCTTTTTCAGGGAATGAGGTGAGAGATTGTCCAATCAAGAAGTGTCCAGGAGTGAGATAAGTAAAATCAGAGGGGTCACTTGAAAGGGAGCAAAGAGGCCGGGAATTGAGCACAGCTTCAATTTGAACGAGGACTGTGGTGAATTCTTCGAAAGTAAGCTTAAGATTACCCAGGAGTCTACGCATATGATGCTTTGCGCTTTTAATAGCACTTTCCCAAATACCACCATGATGAGGGGCTCGAGGAACTATAGTTTTCCAGCGAATATGGGACGAGGCCAAAAATTCTTGAATAGAACGGGAGCTTTCCTTTTCCTTTAAAAACTTATAGAGTTCAAACAGCTGGTTACGAGCACCAAGAAAGTTCGTAGCGTTGTCACTGAATATTGTCTGAGGGAGGCCCCTACGACTAATAAAGCGTTTTAGAGCGAGAATAAACGTCTCTGTAGAGAGGCCAGAGACGACTTCAATATGAACAGCTCGAGTCGACAAGCAAACGAAAAGAGCAATATACGATTTTATTAAAGGAGCCTTGCGAAGTTTGGAAGCCTTTATCTGAAAGGGACCACCAAAATCTAATCCAACATGAGTGAATGCTCGAGAGGAATTTAAACGTTCCTTTGGCAAATCTGCCATAATCTGGGTAGCGGGTTTGGCACGAAACTTAAAACAAACCATACATTGGTGAATGACCTTTTTGACTTCTCGTAGTCCATTTAAAGGCCAATATTTGAGACGAATTTGGGACAGAGTATTTTGAGGCCCTGAGTGACAAAGTCTGACATGTTCTCTGTGAAGAATGAGACGAACTATACGATTTTTTGAGGGAAGGAGAAGGGGGTATCTTTGATCAAAGGTAACGTCTGAGTTTCCAAGGCGACCTCCTACCCGGAGCATTTCATTCTCATCCAAAAAGGGGTTTAGGGGTAACAGACACTTATTAGTTAGAGTTTTACCTTTCTTAAGCTCAGAAATCTCACTCGAGAAGTTGGAATACTGGAGCATTTTAATAATCTTAAGTTCAGCGTTTTGAAGTTCGGTGACTTCAAGGGTATCCGTTAACTTGCGAGAAAGCGGTTTAGCATTATTAACAAATCTAAACATATAGGCTAAAGTTCTTACAAACTTTGAAAAATTAGAGAACCTATCAGAAAGGGAGGTGAAAAAATCTATTGTATCATTTCGAGCATGAAGAATGACTTTCCTTTCTTCAGGCAACTTGGAGGTATAACCCTTTGGGTTGTATTTTAATAAATCCAAACGCAGTTGATTTAAAAATGGAGGACCATGAAACCACAAGGAAGAGTTTAATATCTCAGAGGGTAACATTCCTCGGGAGAGTATGTCGGCAGGATTCTCTTTGGATCGTACGTGCCTCCAGTGAGCATCAGGGGAATTATCTAAAATTTGTGCGACCCTATTTGCTACAAATTGGGTCCAACGAGAAGGATGTGAACGAAGCCAAGCGAGAACAATTTCTGAATCCAACCACATATTTATAGAGTCTAATCGAGATAATTTTTTTTAACGATGTTAGCAATCCTTGCTGTGAGTTTACTACACAATAGCGCACCCATGAGTTCCAATCTTGGAAGGGTCAAGGGTTTTAGCGGAGCAACGCGACTCTTAGATGCTAGAAGGGAACAAGACACCTGTTCTGATTTATAGGTCACACGTAAGTAGATACAAGCTCCATAAGCCTTTAAACTTGCATCTGAGAATGAGTGAACCTCAACACCAGTGATTTCTTGACTCAAAAAGAGACATCTTGGTATACTTAAGTCCTTAAAATGAGAGAGACTGCTAATAAAACTTAGCCATTCATGTAACGTATCTGCGTCAAGTTTAGCGACAACTGTAACGGGATTAATAAGACCTTGAGGATCAAATATTTGGGCAATCATTGACAGTACTTCTCTTTTGGTATATGAGTTCTTTAGGGTGAAATCTGGAAGAGAGATTGAAAACGTGTCAAGAACAGGATTCCAGCATAAACCTAAAACCTTATTAGAGCAATTATCTGCAGCTATGACATAAGAAGAGTTCGAAGAAAGAGAAGAAATATTTTTTAGAAACAAGTCCGAGTTAGAACACCATTTATGTAGAGAAATACATGCTGTTCCAAGCAAACTAGTTATTTCCTTATGAGCTTTGAGAAGAGTTTGCTCATCATTAGCACCATAGAGAATGTCATCGATATAGCAACTATTTTTAAGAGCGTCACTGGCCAGGGGATACTCAGTTTGATGAGTATTTGCCAGTTCCATTAAACAGCGAGTACTCTGAAAACTGGCGCTTTTAGTTCCATATGTAACTGTTTGCAGTTCCAGGCACTCAATATCTTTTTCCGGGGAGTCACGCCAAGGTATGTTTAATAGAAAGGTTTGATCAGGATTGACTTTAACCTGTCTGTACATCTTTTGTATATCCGTTGTGAAAACAAAGGAATATAATCGAAAGCGTAGCAAAATGTCAAAAAGTTCCGATTGAAGAGTAGGACCTTTGAGGAGGATATCATTTAGCGAATAACCACTAGAACTTTTCATCGAACCATCGAAAACAACCCTAAGTTTGGTTGTTAAGGATTCTTCCTTTAATACACAGTGATGCGGGAGAAAATATTTATTTTCTAAGTTTCCATTAGTAAGAGAGAGAGGGACTATTCTAGCATGTTCGAGAAGAAGATATTCACTAATGAAAGACTTATATTGAGCGTATGTATTTTCATTTTTTAAGAGCCTATTTTCTAAATTAATAAATCTCTTTAGAGCTATTTTAAAAGATTCGCCTAATCTTTTATGCGCATTTTCGGAGACAAGTGGAAGATTTACTTGAAAACGACCCGAAGGTAAAATACGAGTGGTTTTATTAAATATTTGTTCAGCCAATTGCTCATCGGGGGTTAATTTACTAACGTGCGGAACTTCTTCAATCTCAAAGAATTGTTGAATTAATTTATCTAAATTATTCTCTTCGGATTCTGACTGAACAAGGAGAGAAACATTTGACTGAGAAATAGCCAAATTTGAACTACGATGAAAGACATGAGGGGGAAGAGTACCAAAAATAACATAACCCAAGTGGGTATTCTGAAGAATGGGAAGATTCTTTCCTAAACGTATAAATCCATCAGTCAATAATTCGCTGTAGATGTCACCAGCTAGAAGCAAATCAATTTTACCGGGAACAGAGTACGAGGGATCTGCGAGAGTGAGATTAGGGGGAACATTTATTTTGCTTCTATTTAGGGTAGCTTTAGGAAGTCTGCAAGTTATACTATCAAGTACAGCAAAAGAGGTTTTGAAACTTCTATCCTTCACATTATAGGGAAAAAATTCTATGTTAATCATTTGATTTGACAATGAGGTGTTTTCGGATATGGTTGATATCTGTAACTGTTTAAAATAAGGGGTGAGGTTTAACTTCTCAACCAAATCACGAGAAATAAATGAATGTTGACTCCCATTATCTAGGAGCGCTCTGGCATGCATAGGTCTGCCATCTTTAGAATACACTGTCACTAAAGCGGTAGCCAACAATACATCAGTTTTAACTGATAAAGCAGAGAGAGAAGTGGCTGTGTGAGAATCTGCAGTGTTTTGTACTTCTAAAGGAGGTTTAAACGAACTGGTAGAAGCTTCATTTTGGGTATGAGCACTATAAGGCGGAGTAGGTATGTGAGCGACACGACTGGAAGAACCTTGAGAATGTTTGGGAGCTTGAGCGTTGCGATCAATCGGGAAAGATTGCTTATTCGTGTTCCTAGAGGAAGAGACATTTTCGGGGGTACTATGCAAGAGCGAGTGATGTCTTTTCTTACATATACTACATGAGCGTGTAGAGTTGCAATCTTGAGAAAAATGTTTATTACCCAAACAATTCCAACAAAGTTTCTTACCTTTTACAAAATTAAATCTTTCCTGTAAAGAGAGACATTTAAAATCATTACATTGATAAATTTTATGCGAATTACTTTTGCAACATATACAACTAGTATCTGAAAAAGAGTTTGTTTGTGAGTTAACTGATGAAAACAAAGATGTTTTTAACTGAGGCTTAGTAAATTTTCTATCATTATCAGAAACGTTTAATTTTTCTTGGATATCACACTTTTTTTCAAGAAAACAAAAAAACTGTGAGAGAGTAGGTAAAGCCTTTGAACCTATTTCATATTCAAATGACCGGTGAGTAGCGAAATCTAATTTTTGTAAAAATACTTCGATCAACAATAAATCCCAATGTTCGATTGGTACTGACATATTCTTGAGTGCGAGTAACGTTTGTTTGCAAACAGTTAAAAATTCTCTTAATGATTTTGAGTTACTTTTAGCTAAAGATGGAGCCTTTAACAATTTTTGAATATGTAAACTAATTACACGCGATTTATTTTCGTATCGATCCTTGAGCGTGTCCAAAGCGATCTGGAAATTTTCTTCTACTACTTCAATGTTTTCAATTAAGTGCAAAGGTTCATGTTTTAAGAAGGATTTAAGATATATAAATTTTTGCACATTGTTCAGCTCCACATTATTGATTATCAGCGTTTCAAATAGCTGATAAAACGCGTTCCATTCGGCGAAGTTTCCAGAGAATACCTGCATTGTAATTTCCGGCAACCTAACCTTAGCAGTGGCTACAGTTGACGGAGTATCGTTTGAGCTGAGCGAGTGGGAGGGTAACTTTAATGCTTCCATCTTATGCTGCAGTCCAGCTAGTGTAGAAAAGTATTTTTTCTCCATGAGTGCTCTGTCTTCTGTTTCAGAATCGGTTTCATCGATTTCTTCAATTTGATCCATCACCTCTTCATACTTCAGATAACATGATTTCAATTCGGTGTGTCTGAGTTGAAACTGGAGACCGTCAGTTTCTGTATCTGCGTTTTCTAGTAGCCAGTTTACTATTCTAGTAATCTTGGCCTTCAGCGGCTTCCTCTTCTTCTTGAGATCTTCCATTTCGACTTTCAACAAAAAGTGCTACTCCAAATAGAACTGCCTAAGGTCGTGCAAACACCGAGTTCTTTAGAGAAATTATTGTTTCTATTATATAACAATGCGTGTATCACACAGCGAGAATAGAGTGAGTAATGTTTATCGTATATAATAACATGTATAGCACACAACGAGAATAGCGTAAATAATGTTTATATTATGTAATAACATGTATAGCACACGGCGAGAATAGAGTCAATATTTATATCATATAATAACAGGTAGCACACGGCGAGAAAGTTTATTAAAACGCGGTAAAAGTCTTAAATCACACATGAGAGTTTATTTTTGCAATTAAATTTTTTGCACACCCGGTAAATGTCTACAAATGTCTACAGATAAATTTTTAAAGAGATAGTCTTTTTGAAAAGCGATTTACCCTGTGCATAAGCGAAGTTATAATATGGAAAAATCTCACCCAATTTGTCCAGTGGTTTGCAGGAACAGGCACAAACACTATATAAACTTCACTACTGTCCTTTTGTTTCAGAGTTTATCGCGACACCTTAGTCTTTTCGAGAGTCTTTTAAATACATTCATCTAAATATCCGAAACTAGTTAGTACAAATGCCAACATCAAACACAAATCCGTCGAGTAAGGACCACAAACAATGATGGAGTTTTCTCCGATTTCCACCAATTGTTGTGGGGAAAGCTTATTAAATTCCTTTCCCCGTGCGTGTACAGTTCCAAATATTTTAGGACCATGGACTGTACAAGAGTGTTTCCTTCGATATATACAAGCAGAACTTCACGGCGCTGGTTCTTTATGTGTTTGATTTAATAGGGGTTGTACTAAGAGAAAAAATAAGCGTAATTAATTGAATCTACACATTTAATAACAAGAGAATATTTACACAAGCACTAATACTAACGAAAGAGTTCGCTTTAAAACATTGTCCATTATTCTATCGGCGTTTAGGGGCGCGCGAGCTATCGCGAAAACAAATACACATTTCACTGCATTTTGGCGGCGAAGAGAGAGCTTAGGTACCGGCGGTACCGCACAGTTTGAGACACTGGTCACATCTGCGAGAGATTTTGAATTGAATCTTTACCTAATTGCCGACAAGGCGGCGTCAGTTTTACCACTCAAACAACCCTTATAAGCTATTTATGGCACAAATATTTTGCAGGCAAAAAGTACAGTCTGTAGCATAAATCCAAACTAATATTTGTGAGAACTAAAAATTATACTAAAATTAATATAAAATGTTGTTTTTACAACAAGTATCAAAATATAAATCTAAATAATAAATATCAAAACGGCAGTAACAAGGTAAGCGAAATATCTATTGAAAATATTGAAAAGAATTACTATTCACTTGGAGATCAGGGACCGTACTATGTTTTTGTAGAAAATAAATCAGGGAATATAGGTAAACTACATAGAATAGGAGCTGCAAGGTTAATATTAAATGCTGAAAATGAAATTAAACATAATATTGTTAATATTTCCATAATTGGTAGAAATAAATTGAAAGTAGAATGTAATACATTTTTGGCCGCAAATAAATTAGCTGAATCTAAAACACTATCGGATAAAAACTATGATGCTTATATACCTACTTTTTACACACAAAAACGAGGTGTTGTTAGGCATGTAGATACTGATATTTCTGAAATTGAATTAAAAGGTTTAATTAAAGGTAAATTTGGTCAGGTTGTTACAGTTACACAGGTTAAGCGAATGTTTAGAAAATCTGAGGATAAATTAATTCCTACGGGGACTGTTATTGTCTCTTTTAAGGGACAAACAATTCCTAGTCAAGTAGTAATAGAAAAAATTGTTTATGATGTCGAAACATATATTCCTAAAATAATACAATGTTTAAAATGCTTGCGTTATGGACATATAGCTAAGCAGTGTCGTGGTAAGGAAAGATGTAAATTTTGCGGTAATGAACATATTAGTGATACTTGCGAGAAACAAAACAACCCTTCGTGTATTTTTTGTACAGGCAATCATTCTGCTACAGATAAATTTAAATGTCCAGAATTTTCCGAACAAAAATCAATTAAACGTTTAATGGCAACAGAAAACATAAGCTATGTGGAAGCCCTTAATAGACATAAATCAAGCTATGCATCAGCTACTAAATCTCCCACAGAGGGATCTAAATATACAGTCAATATAAAAAGAAAAAGAATCGCAACAAGTCCATTACCACCAGATCCTATAACCCAAGAGCATAGAGATATAATAACCCTTCCAACTATCCCCTCTAGACCCGTATATGAAAGTTTTAGAAATATTCCACAATATCACAAGGTACCTTTTAGTCAGCCGAGTACTTCTTCTTTTACTCACTTTGATGCTGCATGTATTCAGAGCAACACAATAATGGAATCAATTATAAAAGTTATAAAAGAGTATATACCAACAGATAATAAGCAAATGTTAAATTCAATTAAAACGAATATTTTACCTATTCTTAATAACATTCAACAATAAATTCAATATTCTTCAGTATAATATAAGATCATTAATACACAATAAAGGATTACTAGAAAAATTTTTGTATGATAATAATATTCATTTGAGTATTTTAAGTGAAACTTGGTTAAAGAAACATTTGAAACCAAATTTTAATGGGTATCATTTGTTTCGTTCAGATAGAGAAGATGGATATGGTGGTGTAGGTATTCTTCTGAAAAAAAATATTGCTTTTAACAATACAAAGAGTTTTAAGAGTATTGAAGGTTTAATGACTGTCTCTCTAGCTGTTAAAGTAAGTAACTTATTTACAATAAATATTTATTCGATATATGCAAAACCAAAATTAAACATATCTGAAAGAAGTTGGTCATTGTTTCTTGAAAGCCTAGAAAAACCTTTTTTGTTGGCGGGTGACTTTAATTGTCACCACCAAGTGTGGGGTTGTGATATTACTGATAGAGCAGGAATTAATTTACTTTCAGCAATTGAAAATACCAATCTAGTTTTTCTTAATAATGGCGCGGAAACGCTCATTCCTTCATTAAATCAAAAGAATAAATCGGCAATAGACCTGTCTATTGTATCGCCTGATTTGGTTACATTATGCAATTGGCAAACAAAAATAAATACTTTAGGATCTAATCATTTTCCCATATTAATAGAAATCAAAAGTAATAATTATATTATTAAAACAAATCAAAACAGATGGAATTTAAACAAAGCAAATTGGTCACTTTTTTCTGAAAATATTGAACACAGTAATAATCATAATAATATAAACCGATATGATAAATTTATAGCAGAATTAAACAAAGCAGCAGAAAATTCAATACCCAAAAAGAAAAAAGTGATCAACTCGAAATTTAATAAACATTGGTGGAATGAAGAATGTGATATATTAATGAAAAATCAAAAAGATGCTCTTTTGCGTTTTAAACAAAACTCAAATGCAGAAAATTATATTTGTCTACAAAGAACAATGGCTTTGTGTAAAAAACTAATAAAAAAGCGCAAAAAAGAATCTTGGAGAAATTTTTGTACTTCAATAAATAAAAATACACCGATCTCACAAATATGGACAGAGGTTAGAAAATTAAAAAATAATTGTAAAGAACCAGTCAGTAAGGTAGTAGCAGGAGAATGGACAACAACCTTTATAAACCAAGTCACGCCACCATGGGTTGAAGAAGAAGAAGCAGTTTACCCTCCTCAAGTAGAAAATATCAATAAAATTGCAATGGACAGTCTGTTAAAGAAATTTAGTTTCAAAGAATTCCAGAGCAGTATTAAAAAGCACAAAAATACGGCTCCTGGTATCGACAACATTCATTATATAATGTTATACAACCTTCCATTATCATGCAAAATTACTTTGTTAGAAATAATAAATAATATATGGGAAACCTCGCAGTATCCAGAAGATTGGAAGAAATACATTATGATTCCAATGTTAAAACCGCAAAAAGATTCAAATCTAGCAGAATCATACAGAGGTATATCACTGGCATCATGTGTACTTAAAACATTCGAGCGAATGCTCAAAACAAGAATGGAATATTGGCTAGAATCCAATCTCAAACTACCAAAATATCAGTTTGGGTTTAGAAAAGCTCATTCCACAATAGAAAATGTTACTCATCTAGTCACTGACATTAATATCTCATTCTCATTAAATCGTTCTACCATAGCGTTGTTTATGGATATTCAGGGAGCCTACGATAAAGTAAATCTAGGAATTCTACATCAACAAATGGTGCGAATTGGTTTTAGTTGTGAATTTTCTAGAAAAATAATAAAATTATATCGTAATCGCATAATTAACCTTAAAATAAATGAGGAAATTTTAGATACAAGAACAACAAGTCTGGGATTACCTCAGGGTAGCGTTTTAAGTCCTATATTGTATACAATCTATACCTTTGACCTAGAAAAGCTAACAGACGAATTCAGGGATATTAAGATACTGGAATATGCTGACGATATATGCATTTACATTGATAATTGTGATTTTGAATCTGGTTACAGTTCTTTAAATCAATTTTTTCTTCGATTTAACCAATGGTGTCACGAGAAAAGTTTAAACATTTCACTCACGAAATCAAAAGCATGTATATTCACCCGGAAACGAACTATTCCCAATCAGCTTGTTTTACAAGACCATAGTTTTCCCGTCATCTCCCACGTAACATACCTAGGAGTAACAATTGATAGAAAATTAATCTGGAAAGAGCACATAGAAAGAATATTAAAAAAAGCCGAGAAAGGATTAAATATATTAAGAGCTGTAAGTTCTTACAGTTGGGGAGCCGATTCAGAAATGTCCCTGTTATTATACAGGTCATTTATTAGATCAATTCTGGATTACGGATGCTTTCTATACTCTCAAGCAGCCTCCAGTAACCTAAAAAAGTTAGATAATTTAGTGAATAAATGTCTAAGATTATCCCTTGGAGCCTTTAAAAGTACACCAATTTCAAATCTTCAAGTAGAATGTTGTGAAATGCCTTTAGAGCTAAGAAGAAAATATCTCTGTAATAAATTTTTGTGCAAAATTTCATCTAAAAATAGTAGTCTAGTTAATAAAGTTCACAACCTTTTTATAATGGATTTAACTAATAAGTACTGGCAGAAAAAAGAATCACTGGTTTTATGTAAATCATATCAAGGCTGCTTACAATATAAAGACAATATGTATAAAAACGAACTGTTACCGATATACCAAACAAACTTAACTGATGTGCCTGAAATAGACATACGTTTTCTAAGAGATTATTCTAATTACCCCATGTCGTTGAGAAATGTGATGTTTAATTCAGACATAGAAAATGATTTTAAAAATTATCATATCATATTTACAGATGCATCAAAAAAAGACGATAAAACGTCCTGTGCATTTTGGGACCCTACACGAGACTATTTCGAGGCAAAAAAACTTCCGAGTGAATTTTCAAGTTATTCAGCTGAACAACTCGCTATATTAGAAGCATTAAAATATATTAAAAATAAATTATTGAATAATAAATTTTTTTTAATAATATCAGATTGTAAAAGTGTTTTACATAAACTTTCAAACATATCTACTAATATTAATATTAATTATATCTTACAAAATATATTAATTAATTTTAAATACTTGTATGAGGAAGGAAAAATAGTTAAGTTTGTTTGGGTTAAAGCTCATTGTGGGATCATCCACAATGAAAAAGTAGACATACTGGCCAAGGAAGCATTAGATTCCGATACTGTTGTAAATTATTCATTAGTTCCTGAAGAAAAAAAAAAAAAAAAAAAAAAAAAAAAAAATTAAACAAAAAAACACTGCTTGCGGAATTGGATAATACTGGATAAACAACCACTGGGCACTGGATGCATGGATACGAAACTGGATACCTTCTACTAGAAAATTGTATACAAAATTAAAAAATAAATAAATAAATAAATAAAAAATATGATGTTTGTAAGTTTACCAATTGTATAATGTAGAATTTTTAACGTAGTGATATTGTTTTAAAAATATTAATAATGTAAATTTTAAATATTAATAGCTTTTATTTTAATAATTGTTAAGAATCAAAGTCAAACATGATTAGGCGAATGAAACCATAGGTTTCGCAGTCAATATTCCAACCACACACACACACATAATCGGATTCCAAAATTTTGCTAAAACATTTTCAGGCCAGACGCCGTGAAAAGAATGTGTATTATGTGTTGCGTTCTGTCACATTGACGTTTCTAATATTTGACAATATTTAAATCAACTATATTATATTTATCTATGATTTAAATGCCCAAAATTTTGTGATTTATTATTTAAAAGCAAAATTAAGTTGATTAAAAAATGTACTCAATTAGGAGAAAAGAGCAATAATAAAAATGTTTTATTCATGTTTTATTATAACATTTGTTATAGTTTTATGTTTAGAAATTATCGTATATTATTATTAGGAATAAAGATCACAGTAACAATATATTGGAATTCATTGAATTGTTGTATAACTTAACATGGAATTAAATTTTAGTGTATTAGAATATCTTACGTTACACAAAGATCCGGTAGTGACAGGAAAAGGTTCGCGCTATTGCCTGAATACAACATTATGCGATTTTTCGTCAACTGAGCACATTTCATTATATTGATCGATTTGTAAACAATATAATTTATTGTTCACAAAGTAATATTGTTCAGTAGTAGTAGTATTTAGTAAAATTCATTGTTTATAATTTAATCATAAAATAAAAAAAATTGACAATTCAAATTGTCAAACATCTGACATAATAAAACCAGAGATATGTAAGAATAAAACACACACGTTATAATATATTCTTGTATTACGTGTGTCCTAACTTTTAAAGGCTGTCTGAAAAATCTATTATATTTTTGCAAAATTTTGAAGTACATTTGATTCGTAGAATGGTTTTAACATTTGTTTTTAATTTAGAATTTAGTCGTCTACAAATAGTTTTTTATGACTTTTGATCTAAAATGAGCAATCAACAATTTAAAATTTCCCATTGAGTTTCCTATGGCCCGTTTGACGATTCACCACCCGGTATATATATATATATATATATATATATATATATATATATATATATATATATATATATTATATACAGTATGGAAAATAATTAAACGTGGGTATGTACTTGGCACTAATATGCCTTAATATGCATGGTAGGAATAGAATATAGCATTACTAGTTGGCGATGCCACCAAGCCAATTTGTTTTGAAGTATAATTTTGTCGTACTTTATAGTAGGGATTATCGTACTAAGGTCCTTTTACCTATGGCGGCCGATATGCAATTAAGATATGATCAGTGGGCCTCAAACAGTGGGGCGTTAATATTTAATTCCGATCGCTTGAAAAGTAAAAATATGTAATTTCCTGTATTTTGTGTTCAGTAATAATATTGGATTTCACTGTATCAAAGGCAAATAAAATAAATATAATTTATTTTATTGAGAGTATGCAGTCCAGTAATTAGACCGAAGGTACTGTATCGTTTAACTAAAACACACCACAAGTGTGTGATAGTCGCTCCAATTTTTTTTACAAACTTTCTTCAAACCATTCTTCAAAAATATTTGCATCCATATTTCCATGGTTTTCATCTGTATTCTTTGTAGACGAAAAAATTAAACTAGGGTCAGGAATAAAACCCTTATCATTTCCAGCATGAAATATAATGTTTACCATTACCAGAACGACAAGAAGAATAACATTTCGTGGTGCCATCTTGCCACGATGATTTTCCTTTAGCGGAACTCCAAGTTTCATGTTTTATTGTTCATGTATTTTCTTACAAAATTCCAACGTTTTAAAACAACATTTCACACACAATACTTGTCTATTATTTGTCTTTTTATATCGAAAACCTAAATGTTTTGGCACTTTCCACAAACTAGTTAAATTAATATTACACAGTTCCTTGTCTTTTATTTTCTGTAACATGGCACTAATTGTTATTTTAAATATTTTAATAAAAAATAACTATTTAATATAAAATATTTTTAATTGCAAGTTTAATTGATGCTGCAAATCTAAAGTTTTTTGATATCGACGATTTCTCTTGTTTACTTTATTTATTTCATCCTCACTCATGTTATCAATTTTTCGGAATGTCCTCTCTGAGATACCGCAAGCATCGCATGTGCGTTTATAAACTGCCATAACATATGACAATGGACCCATATTATTTTTTCCACATTGAAATAGATTTCGACTTCCAGAACTAAACGCCGTTCTTCTGGAGATAACACTCTACGTTTCGACTGTATTTTATTTTTTTTAAATTTTTCATTTTGCTTTAAAGTACCGTTTCACTACACTACTATAAAAAATAGGTACTTATATACAACTACTACAGCATAAAAAGCACAAGAGTTGTACAACAAATGAAACAATAGAACACGAATTATTTAACAGCCAATGTTGAAGAAGCATAAACACTGTATTGATTGTGATTGCAAAAACCGTTCGCATGTTTTAAATAAGATTTTTGCTGAATATGTATTTGCTAAATGCTATTGCTAAATTAATAAATAACACCAATATAACCCACGACCATCAAGTAATTCTTTTTTTTTTATTTAGAATTTCCGCATCAACCATTAAAGGTTATTAGCGGGTTTTACAGATTTTACAGTTGTTATTACAAATACAAATTTACTAATTACAAATTGCGTATTAAATTACATACAATAAATTACAAATTACAAAGAGATACATATAATATAACTTAAATTTTGTGTAGTAAACGTATGTCCTTGAGGAATTTGATTGTATTAGATACATTACTGTTTAAAATATCTTTAAGTTTCTTTGCTTCTTCTGGTACGTTGTTGATGGCTCTTTCGTAGGAATAAAGAGGACATTCAATCAATACATGTTAAACAGTTATTGGACATTCACAATAGGAACATTCAGGTGGTAGTTCTTTTGTTATGAGATGCTGGTGAGTTAACGCTGTGTGTCCAATTCTTAGTCGGTTTATAATCACTTGTTGCCTTCTATTTTCTGGAAATTGTAGTTTAGTGCCAATCCTAGTTTTCACGTTTTTAAGGTTAGCCTTAGTAGAATTCCACATTTGTTGCCAATTTTTTACACAGTGCTGTTTAATATTGAGCTGGATATCACTGAATGGAATTGTAGTCATAATTTCAGTTTGCTCGTCAGTAGCAGCTTTCTTTGCTAATTCATCTACTTTTTCATTTCCTGCGATACCTGTATGTGATGGTACCCAGAGAAATGTAACGTTCACGTGTCTGTTTTGTAGGTGATAAAGTGCTAATTGTATTTGTTGCAGGATAGCATGTACTGGATATATTTGCCTTAAGCTCTGAAGAACAGATAAAGAGTCAGTAATGATAAGAAAATCTGAGCTTGCATGACTCTTACACATGTCTAAAGCCTTTAAAATGGCGATTGCTTCTCCCGTGAAAATGCTGCAGAATTGAGGGATGCGAACTGCATATTCAGACTTTCCTAGAATAAAGGCCGCTGCGTGTCCGTTTTCAGTTCTTGACGCATCGGTAAAAATCTTGTTATGGCCAGTGTATTCTAATATCCGTTCTTGATATAATTTGTTAATGATTATGGGATTTGTGGTACTCTTTGGATAGGCCGTGAGGGATAGATCAATAGTGGGAAAATTAATAGTCCAGGGAGGTATAGTTCGTTGTGTAGGGTAAGAATGTGTGAGCTGCTCCATGTCAAAACCGTATCTCGTTAGACGTTCTTTAAGGGGTGGATATTTAATTTGTTGATGGCAATGAGTAGGTGTATATATTTTATAAAGAAGTGGATAGTTTGTGTTATTACGGTTGGAAGACAATCTCGCGGCATAATTTAAAGAAATGTGTTGTCTTCGTATTGATAGGGGAGATTCATTTAGGATAACCTGAAAACTTGAAACAGGACTAGTTCGGTAAGCACCCAGAATTAGTCTTAAACATGTGTTTTGTATAATGTCTAGTTTTTTAAGTATATAATTACTCGCAGTTGAATAGCATATTGCACCATAATACAGTTTACTTCGGATTAATGATTGGTATATATGCAGCAATTTTATGGTGTCCGCTCCCCAAGATAGGTTTGATAGCACTTTAAGGAGATTTATTTTAGATTGGCAGGATACGACTAGCTTTTTAATATGTTCTGCCCATGTTAACTGACTGTCCAGTCTTAGGCCAAGAAAGTCAATGCTCTCTACTTGTTCTAAGTTGATACCATTTAGAGTAAGTGTTGTTTTGCAATCAGTTATTCTTTTATTGAATACGATGAAACGAGATTTATCACCTGAGAACGTAAAACCAGTCTTTTGGGACCAGTCTTCTAGTTTATGCAGAAATGATTGCATAATGTTTGAGGCTAGTGTAATATTGCAGCTACTAGGATATACAACTAAGTCATCTGCATACAGACCTACTTTCAAAGGTAGCTTTATCTCTTGAGCGATATTATTAATTGCTATTAAGAATAAAGTGGGGCTTAAGGTTGAGCCCTGTGGAATACCGTTTTCAAGACATTCTGTTTTTGAGGTAATTCCATTTACACGTACTTGAAATATCCTATTATTCATGAAATGTTTTACAAAGGCAAGAAAATTTCAATTAATTCTTCAATAATAAGCAGACGTGTAATATGATGACAAGTTTTAATTTAAGCTACTTTGTTGATAACAGTGTCTTTAAGAGAAAGATATTTTTAAATAGCATGCATCATTTTTCAATGATTGTGTGGATTTAAGAAAAAAATACCTAAACAAATTTTTAAAGTGTGTATAAAGGAGATTAAAATTATTACTATTATTATTACTATTGTATGATACATAGTACTCCTTATTTTTTAAATAATATGTTCTTGTAAAGGCATAAATTTGATTATTGGGTAAACCTACATTATATAAAAAATAACATGTAATAAATTCACTGTTTAAATAAATATTCCGTTCTTATACGATTGCAATAAAATATTAAAACCAATAAACGATAACTTGTTGAGCAGTTCTGATTAAAACAACAGAGCAGTAAAATGTTATTCATAAAGGTAGTGTAAAATATAATGCCGCTTATCTGGTCCGCTAGTAATAAAGTTACCAGCATTTAATTGCAAAGCGGTCTTCTTAGGTGGAAAATATTTTAACTTATATTCTCTTGAACAAAATATTAAGATATTAACGAAATAGGAAAAATAATATATGTAATATTATATCTGATACTCTAATGATAAAAAAAATTGTTTAAAAGAAAAAAAATATTCACTATTCAGCTAATGTAAAGTCAACTTTTTGCAGTTTATCATCAGCTTCTTTATTGTATAAACTGATTGTATTTATAGTTTTAGTCATTTCTAGCGTTGTCTTTTTAGTTTTGCATATTATAGCTATAAAGTTAAAAATATATCGACTTAAAGCACTTTATTACTTCTCAACATATCTCCCACCAAAATGGATACACTGTTGCATACGTTCAAACCAATTGGTAAAACAGGTATTCCAGTCTTTAGTTGACACCTGTAAAATTGCTGTTTTAAAGTCATCGATGGCTGGAATTCTGGCAACTGGAATCGCTGCTTACGCATTGAATTCTTGATTTTTGTGAACGTGAAGAAGTCGGCGCTATACGGTACATGGTTTAACAATTCAATGTTTTGAAGCTACAAAAACTCTATTGTCATTTGGACAGTGTGAGCACTCGCATTGTTCTGATGCAGGATGATTCGCTGTTGTGTGTTGCTTTGTCGGAGTTTCGCGATAAACAAACTTTTGGTAAACGAACGGTTATATACCAATCAGAAGTAACCGTTCTTTAATATTCTTAAGCAATTGTTGCTACTTGACCAGATTTTGACACAAAAGTCTTTTTTTGATACATTTTTGATGACTATTTTCGACCATTTTTTTTTGACACACTTAGAGAACTAATCACTTTGGTTTTTTCTCATCGTGAACCACCCACACAGCGGAATGGTGTTTATTTTCCGGTTTGTAGGAGTAAATCCAAGATTAATCGCCACTAACAATACTATAAACATTTTTTGAGCTTTCTTTGTTGAACTGTTGCAATATTTTTTTACACCAATTGACGCGACCCGGTTTTTCCTCTTGTGAGAAAATAAGAGATCCAACGGGAAACCAACTTCATAGCACTTAGTTCTACATGTAAGGTCTTTTAAATCGAGGTCTTTGCAATGCCTAAAGGTGCTTTTATCTCTCAGTAAGTTACATGACGATCATCGTTAATTAGTTGATGAACCGCATTAATGTTATTTGACTGCTGTTTTGCGTAGACCTGGCTTGGATTCGTTGCTCAGACTGGAGCGATCTCGTTGAAATTCGCAATAACAGCGGGAAATAGTTAACTGCTATAATACTTCATTTCCAAACAAAGAAACCAGTTTATCGAAACAAAATTGTTGCTGTAATCGTCTCCTAAAACCCCTTATTTCTGACAGCGTAAAACTGACAATAATTTTGAAAATAAACTTGAGAGGAAAGAATAATGCCATATAAACCGTTTATTACCAAGTGGTTCCTGTAATCTTTATTATATTTACTTGTACAAATTGTCTTTCATAACTTGCATTTGAATTGGAGCCACTCAAATTAACAAATACAAAATTACCGTCAAAATGTTTCATTTGACCTACTTTAAAATAAAATTTATTGATATTTTTTTTAAGTTTTAATTAAATAATCTGGTATTGTTGAAGTTCCTCCATTTAACTTCGATTTTTGCATCGTTTGTAGGCCTTCAGGATTATAATTTCGGGGTAATTTCGACATTAGTAGTAAAAAACTTTGGCAGCTGTTCAAGCTACTTTTATTTATAAAGTGTATCTTACCTATCAGTGGATCTCTAAAATTATTCCTTTTTATTATTTCCATACAAGCTGTAATCAAGAAATTGCGTCTATCGTAAAAATCTGGTTTTAATTGATCTAATCAATATATAATTAATCCCCCCCAATTCCTGGTTACATGTTAAGGTTGATAAAGTTTGTAATATCTTGAGGATGAACTGAATTCTACAAATTTTGGTCAAATACATTCCAAAAATAGTTATAAATAAAAAAGTTTCCATGCCAATATATCCATTAATTTTTCTCTTAAGTTGCATTAAGATGTTGAAGTTTAGCGCCCGAGAAATGATGTTTTCATTTCAACGTTTGTATATTTATGTTACATGAGATGCTCAAGATAAAACTTAAGTAGATCGATCATAGCACCAACGGAAATTATCGTAATTTACTATTATAGTACACGTACTATTTTAAGTTGTGAACAAAATTAAATTTATCATATAAAATAAAATATGGTACACCTGGCAACGCAGGATGTTATTTTAAACAGTGTTAAATTGGATCGGAAACAACGGGTTTCAATCGGGAGACTATAGTCAAATTCACATGTAGAGTGCAAATCAACTAAGATATGGCAATGTCATTCTTATGGAGGATAAACGCATAGGGTTGTCGGCCTTAGCCAGTTGTTGGATTTTCACTCAAGATCGTCTCACAAAACTAGCTTGGATAAAATGCATCTTCCGGCAGTATGAGTATATTTTATATTATGTATACTGTAGAATAAAAAAGCTTTTAAGAGTTGTAATAATTGAATACTTCACGAAATGTGTAAATAGTTTGGAAACTCCTAGTTTTTTTTTAATATTTTGTACTGGACGAATTATTTTATACAAAACTCGAATAGTTTCGAGATAGTTTTACATCATAAAGAAAAATTTGACACCATAGTGCATCGATTCCCAGTACCGGATCATACTTTTTTACCTTGCAACAAATCTTTTGGAATCATCAAAAAAATAAAACGGGTTGTTGACTGAATCTTCTTGAGAGAAGAGTATAAAAACTTATTGTTGTAGATGCTTCCCAAGAAATTATTCTAGATTATGTTAGCAGCGTTTTCCTTGAAGAATCCAAGAAACAATGATAAAATAAAATATTCGGTTAGTTCCTATCGATTTTTTTTCTATTCTAAATATTCTGAAGATATACAATGTTCTATTTCTGTAAATGGAATTTCATTCTTAAGGTTCAACTTTGATTATATTGAGGTTTGACATACTGCTCCTTTACCACTAAAAGGTGTCAAATATAGAAATGATTATGAACTATATTTTTATCCAGAATATAAATTATGAAATTGGACATCACAGTAATCACCAAAACAAAACGAAAGTTCCAAGGATCAGAAAACATCGGAGAATATGATCACTTCTACTCCAGGGTACCAAAGGAGAAAAGAGCTTAACAAGGTGTTGCCATATTAATACGTACGAATCTAACGAAATACATAACAAATTTAAGAGGCCATAAACGAGAGACTCATAAAAAATGAACCTTTCGATTAGAGATACAAATGCACAATATTGGGCGTATATGCAGTAAATGATGACGCACCAATAAACATTAAAAACCATTTTTTTGAGAAATTAAATTAAGAGGTTACAAAAGTCGGCACATATCGATAAATTATCATCTTGGTAGACTTAAACAGCAGAACTGGAAAAACGACAAAAGACAAATATGATTGTACAAGATGTAAGAAAGCGTGGGAGAATTATACAGAAATAGATTAAATCAAAAGTTGGAAAATAGACAATTTAATAATAATGAAGAACATTCATCAATTAGCCAATCGCATCCACTGCTAGACATAGGCCTTCCTCAGTTCTTTCCAGTGTTCTCTACACTGGGCCGCTTGTAGCCAGTTTCCCGCTACACGTTTTATATCATCGGTCCATCTAGTCGGTGGTCGTCCTCGACTTCTTTTATAGTTTCTGGGCCTCCATTCCATAATACGTCTTGTTCACCGTCCATCTTGTGTTCTGGCTAAGTGCCCTGCCCAGTTCCACTTAAGCGTCGTGGTTCTTTCGATGACGTCTTGAACTCCTGATCTTTGCCTGATTTGTTGGTTTGTTATGTGGTCTCCAGGGCTCACGTTCAGCATTGCACGTTCCGTGGCTCGTTGTGTAACTCTGAGTTTATTCGCAGATTTTTGCGTGAGTGTTAAAGTCTCTGCTCCATAAGTTTGTACAGGCAAAACACATTGTTTATAAACCTTTCGCTTGAGACACATGGGAATTGAACTTTTTAGAATATGGCTTAATTTGCCAAACGCTGCCCATGTTAGGCCTATTCGCCTCTGTATTTCATGTGTTTAACAGTCTCTGTTTATTTTGATTTAGTGCCCCAGATATTTGTAAGTGTCTGTTTGTTGTATGGTATTATTGTCAATAGTTATATTTCCACTTATTACGAGATTTGTTATAAGCTTAGTTTTCTCAAAGTTTATCTTTAATCCTGCTCTTTCAGAGCGACAGACTTTTAAGCGAATGCATCATAGAAACTGTATCATGTATGTTATCTGCGATTAATACAACATCATCTGCAAACGTTAATAAAGAATATTACACTCACATATAAAGGTGTCTCCAGGAGGCAGAAACAGAAGCCCTTGGATACCAAATACAGAATCAAAGAAAACTTCCATATTGGTTTGACGAAGAAATAAAACAATAAATACAGAAGAAAAGAGACCAATATCAAAAATTCTTAAATACCTACAAAGAATATAACGGATAAAATAATCTACAAGGAGTCTCAAGCTAAAGTACGAAAAATGATATGTCGGAAGAAAAATGAAGCATGACAACAAAAGTGTAACATGATAAATTCACATTAAGAGGACGAAGAAGCACAGAAAGTTGGATAGTCTTCAAATATTTACGACAGGAAAAAAAGAGAGACATAGTGTAAACAATAAAAATGGATGATAAACAAGACACAAAATATAAATATTTTAACTTCGCCCAAACGAATAACAACGAAAGAAGTGGAAGATGTATAAAGATCTCTAAAAAATAACAAAGCACCAGGTCCACGTAACATCCATGCAGAGTTAATTAAACACGGTACAACCAAACTATATACAAGTTTAGCCAAACTTTTCCAAAACTGCATTAATGGTATGACAAACCCAGAGGAGTGGAAGACATCATCCATATCCATTATACACAAAAAGGCAGAAAGGAAGAATGTGATAATTACAGAGGCATTGCCATGACAAACTCGGTCAGTAGAATATCATCATCATCAATCAGCCCTGAGTTGTCCATTGTTGAACATAGGCCTTCTCTAGAGTTTTCCATCTGCTTCTGATCTGCGCCTCTGCTATCCAATTGGTTGCGATTCTTTTGAGGTCGTCGGTCCATCGCGTTGGGGGTCTTCCTCGGCTTCGCTTGTCAGCCCGTGGTCTCCACTCAAGCAATTTTTTTGTCCAACTGTCGTCTTTCATTCTTGCAACATGTCCTGCCCATCTCCATTTTTGCCTTGTAATATGTTCGATAATGTCTTCCACTCCGGTTCGTCTACGAACTTCCTCGTTTCTTATTCTATTTCTTAAGCTTATTCCAAGCATTGATCTCTCCATCTTTCGTTGTGTCCTTCTCAATTTTTCGGCTGATGTTTTTGTGAGAGTTAAGGTTTCTGCTCCGTATGTGAGGACTGGTAGAACGCACTGGTTAAAAGCTTTTCTTTTTAAATGGATCGGTATATTTGTTTTAAATACGTCTCTCATTTTTCCGAATGCAGCCCAACCCAGACTTATTCTTCTGAGTAGCTCGCATGTTTGGTTATCTCGCGTTAACCTTATTTCGTGACCCAAATACACATATTTTTCCACAAGTTCTATGGGCGACTTTTCGATTTCTATTAGCTCATTGGGGACGAGATTGGTCATCATTTTTGTTTTTCCATAGTTTATTTTTAAACCGACTTTCTGGGTTACTTGCTGTAGTTGTTGTAGCATAACTCTGGCTTCTCCTAAGTTGTCTGTTATGAGAACAATATCATCGGCATATCTGAGATGATTGAATATCTTTCCATCGATGCTAATACCCTTTGATTCCCACTCTAGCCGTTTAAATGCGTACTCCATAACTGTTATAAATAGTTTTGGCGACAAGGTATCTCCCTGCCGCACCCCTCTGCCAATTTTTATCTTCTCAGTCATGCAATGGAGGTTAACGGTTGTTGTCGCATTTTCGTATATATTTCGAATAATATTTGCATACCTGTGATCTATTCTGCATTCTGATAGTGCTTTTAAGATAGCAACTGTTTCGACTGTGTCAAATGCTTTGTGGAAGTCGACAAAGATAAGAGCAAGGGGTCTGTTATATTCGATAGACTTTTCAACTAGAGTTTTAAGGCATTGCAAATGGTCGTTTGTTCCGTGTCCCGCTCGAAATCCTGCCTGTTCTTCTGATTGATAGAAATCGAGTTTTGCTTCTAATCTGTTTGTCAGTATTCGAGTAAAGAGCTTGTATAGGTGGTTAAGCAAACTAATTGGACTATAGTTTTTGAGATCTGATGTATCCCCTTTTTTGTGGAGGATTGTAACCGAATTCTTCCATTTACTTGGAATGTTTTCACTATGCAGACATAGATTAAAAAGTGTTTGGATTCTGGACATCAAAAGTGGACCTCCTAGTTTAATTGTCTCAATGACTACACCATCTTCCCCCGGAGCTCTATTATTTTTCATATTTTTGAGGGCATGTTGAATTTCCTCTCGTGATATATCTGGTATATCCTCCGATCCTACATTATGTACCTTTTGTATTGGTTGTTCGATGAGCTCTGGAATAACTTGACTTTTATATAATGTTGCATAGAAACTTAAAAACAGTAGAATATACGGAAAAGTAATTAAAAACAGAATAGAAAGCGAATATAAAGACTTAGAGGCTGAGGAACAGGCAGGATTTAGGGCAGGTAGATCTATTGTTGACCATTTGTTTTGCATTACACAGATTATTGAAAAGAAAATAGCCTTTAATCAAGAAGTACATTTATTGTATGTAGACTTACGAAAGGCTTATGATAGCGTACCACATTATAAATTATGGGAAGCGTTAGAGAAAACAAACATAAGCATGAATTTAATAAATGCGACGAAGGAACTGTACGTTAATGCAACTCAATGGTAAAGGTTGAAAATAATCTGTCAAGTGGATTCCAAATGAATAAAAGCCTTAAGCTTATTATCTCTCCCCGACATTATTTAAAATTTATCTAGAACAGGCTTTAAAACTGTGGAAGCGCAAATGTAGAAATATGGGAATGCTAATTAACAACAATAGCATATACACTTTGTAATTTGCAGATAATTAACTAGTGATAGCACAAGATTATGAGGATATTGAGTATATGAGTCGACAATTATTCGAGAAGTACAAAAACTGGGGACTTGAAATCAATATCCAAAAAACAGAGTATATTTGTATCGGCGGGAAACAACAGGACCTAATATTGGAAGATAGAAAAGTTATCAAACATTGCAACACATATAAATATTTAGGTATGACCATCACAAAAGAAGATAATGTAGACGACACAATTGAGGAGAAAAACAACCAAGCAAGAAAAGCAATTTCCCTTCTCAATAATAGTATCCTTTGGATTCAATCAATCTATAATAATAACATGCACAATATATATAATACAATCATTAAAAGTATATTACCTACAGTAGTAAAGTATGGCAAAGAAATATTGGAAGATGAAGAAGTTATCAAACACTGCAACACATATAGATATTTAGATATGATCATCACAAAAGAAGGCAACGTTGACGATACAACTGAGGAGAAAAAGAACCAAGCAAGAAAAGCAATTTCCCTTCTCAATAGTATCCTTTGAGATCAATTAATCTCTCATAATACCAAGCACAAGACATATAATACAATCGTTAAAAGTATAACTACCTACAGTAGTGAAGTATGGCGAATAAGGGAAAGATACAAGAAAAAACTTGAGGCAACAAAAATGGATTTCTGGAGACGTTCAGCTGGAAAATCTAGAGTAGAAAGAGTAATTAACAACAGAATGAGATAAATTATGAAAGTGAAACATACAATAACAGACGATACTGGAATCCAAACAACTCAGATGGTACGGTCATGTAACGAGAATATCTGAAGAAAGTTTCCCAAAACAAGTTTTAATATGGACCCCTCATGGTAGAAAAAAGAGGAAGACCCCGCCCTAGTTGAAGAGAAGAATTCAATAGAGAAATGAACGGCAGAGACATAGAAGAAGACTTATGGATATTTCGAGAGGAGTGGTAACTGAGTATGGGAAGACGTAGAACAAGTTAGGAAATATTAAAAAAAAAACTAATTGAATAAGTATGTACAAATATTTAGATCCAATTGTTCGAACGATAATCAAAACTTGATTGTAATCAAATATTTAATTAAAATCAAATACGTCACATTTTCAGGTTATGTTGACTGATTTATTTTATTTAGTTTTATTATTTTGCGTTATAATTTAAAATAAACCATAATTAAACTCTTTCTGATGTTAATTTCATATTTTTATTTACAAATCAATAATAATAATAAGCAATTTTTAATAATTTTGACAGCTGCTGTGACGTATTTGATTGTAATTAAATATTTGATTACAATCAAGTTTTGATTAGCGTTCGAACAATCGGCCCTTAGTGATATCAAAAAAAAATTATATATCGTTTATAAGTGATGTCATTCAAAAAAGTCGAATAATTCCTGCAAATATTTACCTAAGCATTTTGATGAGTTATTGGCAACGAAAAATATGAATCTTGCATATAAAACGTCAACATGATAATAATATCAAAATGTAACACAATTAATATCTGGCCCCAATAAGTTTTATCGATAGCATTACGGTTTATGATATATAAAGATAACAAAGCGAAGCACACGAAGATGTTTACTCATTTCAAATGAACTTTAAAATATATATGGACAAAAGCATTTACTAACATTTTTACAGAGACAATAATATATTATATGGTTAATTCAAATTATTTAAGCTATTTTATATATTCAATTAAATACAGGGCTCTAAAAACAATATTTTAATTATTAATTATTTAATTAATTTTGGAAACACTGACAAGTGTCGTCTGTTAAGAAGATCTGTAAACAAAAAAAAGTCGAAAACATATCTTTATCCCAGTACGTAATAAGTTTCCGTAATAACACGTAAAATAATTTCATACTTCTTGGTTTTATTTATATTAGTGTACGAGATAAACTGCCGGGATTTATATCGAATTACCCTATATGAGAATTTATTGTCAGTGGTTGATTTGAACTACCAGTTCACGAACAGCTTGAGTGGACAAACTCGACATTTAGGCCATACCGAATCCAATATTTTATGCATTAAATTAAATAAATAAATGAGTGAACCTTTCTGTTTAGCCATCGCATTTAGGAAATATTTTTGGTGTTGTTCATAACATTTTGGGAACATTAATTTACAACAGACTATGGAAATATTACAATTTTATTTATGGACCATGTTATATAGCTTGATAACAAAGTGTAAGCACCTTCATATACAGATTGAACCAAATTAAAACGGAACATACAATTTAATACATGTCTGTTTGAACTGCATTTAAAATAGTGGACCAATATAAAACTTGGACAAAAATAAATCCATTCCTGGATATAGACATTGTATAAAATATCGTTCAACTATCTGTCTCGCAACAAAGTTGTTTGCGTAAGACGGGTTTGTCTAAGGAGGCGATAATAGTTCAGGAATTGAAGCTCGAAAAAAGTTAAAACCTCGCAATTTTTTCGTCCTGCATGTATCCAGTTGAAATTTTAGCAGAAGGTAGGTAATAGCCCAAGGATCAAAATCTATATCAAACCGAAGTGCGCTGAAGGGTTTTAGGGGTGAAAACTACCCCTAATTGTCAAAAATTATAAAATAACATATTAAACCTGAATATGGGTAAGATTTGGTTTGAATTAATTAAATAATGATTATTTTATACTTTTGAATAGAGTTCCATCATATTTCAACCCTTAAAAAGCAACCCTTGTTAGAGATTAATGTAAAAAATTACTAATTCAAAAAAATGATTTCGCCTTGGATCGATTTGGATAAAAATTTGGATTTAAGCTCAATTCACCCGCTGCTTTATAGTTTATGTCATGTCGACGAACCCTGATTGTTCTTAGGGGTGAAAACTACCCCTAATTGTCAAAAATTATAAAATAACATATTAAACCTGAATATGGGTAAAATTTGGTTTGAATTAATTAAATAATGATAGTTTCGTGCTTTTTAATAAAGTTCCATCATATTTCAACCCTTAAAAAGCGACCCTTATTAGAGATTAATATAAAAAAATTAGTAATGCGAAGAAAATGATTTCACCTTGGAACGATTTGCATAAAAATTTGGAACTTAAGCTCAACTCACCCTCTGCTTTATAGTTTATGTCATGCCGATGAACCCTGATTGTTCTTAGGGGTGAAAACTACCCCTAATTTTCAAAAATTGTAAAATAATATTACAAATCCTAAGATGAGTGAAATTTGGTTTGGATTAGTTAAATAGTGAGTTTTTTATACTTTAAAATACAAATTCATACATTTTCAACCCTTAAAAATCAATTGTTATGAGTGCTATAGGTGAAAACAATTTTTTGCCAAAATTTTGCAACTTTTCAACTTTTGAAAATCACCCTTTACAACATTGCAGTTTTTATAAACTAATTTATAAGATATAAATTGAAAAAAGTAGAATTAAATACAAAAAAAATTATCAACATAAAAAGGCACCATATATTCTTATACATTTACATAAATAGTTGAAAATATTTACATTTATAGGTAAAACAATTATAATATTAATTTTATTCGTCATCAATTATTGGTGGACTGTTATTGCACCCTTCACCTGAGCACCCAGAACAAGTAGAGTTACAGTATAAACCAACTTTTCTGCACCCATATGAAACGCCGCATCCTTTTTTGCATTGGCAAAAAATAATTTTCAAAAATTTATCGGGTGCAGGTTGTTTGTTCATGCGTACGGGTAATAACAAACCATCTTTGGAAAACCATCCCCAATCTGTTGCTCTGATATTTTCATTGCCAAGCCATAGACATATGAGCAGATGTTTTATTCTGTTGTATGGGATTTCAAAATAAGAACGCTTAAAATTTCGAATGTATAACGCCCCACTAGCTAATATACCGGTTTTGTAGATTATTATGCTCCGAAATGTACTGTACTATACTAATGGAATTTTCCGGAAAAAAATTAACTGGTTTTTTTAACGTATTTCCTTTAATTTTTAACGATAGATGTTTCTTCAAAAACGATTTGTAGAGGTTTTTAATAGCTACAAGGATCTGTGAATTAAATCTTTTTGGAACCCTTGGTTTTTAAATGGGGTGAGTTTAAAGGGCTCGAAAAAGATGGTGCTTGATCGTAAATCGATGCTTTAAACGGCTATATCTCGCCAAATATTCATTGTACAACAAATCTAAATAAAGGATAATTTTAGTCATTAAAAAAGCTACAATTTGGTAATTTTTATTTTTTTCATATATTCAGTATTTTCGGGCATATTTAAAAAAAGAAGGGTAAAAAATATGAAATTGTAAATCGTTTCTCGCTTTAAGCTGTACTTTTTCTAAAACTAAGCATTTTAAATGGGTCAAACTTCTTGGACGTATTAACAATACATCTACAAAGGGAATTGCAGAAGGGTGAAGATCGATTTTAATTATGGGGGTGGTTAGGGTGTTGTTTTCCTCGATTTTTTCGTAAAAAATGAGGTATTGACCTTATTTTTTTATGATAGGTCTATTTATGCTCTTTAAAAAAGGTTTTGTGAGTTTTCTTCCAAAAATGCATCATTTTCCCGATATTTGACTTTGATTCTTTCAAATTTGGCATTTGAAGAAAACCGCTGAACATTGATATTGTATTTGTAATTGTATTTGTCTTTTTAAAAGCTACAAATTTGTTCTCTACAATTTTTTTGATAAAATGCACCATTTTCGAGTTATTCGCGAAAAATCGATTAAAAACGTGGATTTTTTCGTCTAAAAGTTGTTACTTTCAATCGCGAATAACTTGAAAAATATCATTTTATAAAAAAATGTATAGCACATTTTTTGTTTAGAATCACTTTTCTAATCGAAACCTGTAGTTAAAACGTAAAAAAAATTTTCACCCCGGAGATGGGGTGGCAACCACCCCCTAGGCTTTGGCGCACTTTGGTTCGATATAGATTTTGATCCTTAGGCTATTACCTACCTTCTGTTAAATTTCAAGTCAATCCACGCCGCACGAAAAAATTGCGAGGTGAAATGCTACATTTCCTGGACTATAACTGGTTTGACAGCATAAAATCGTAGATTTATGTGTAGCTTTCAATTTTTATGAGTTCAGAATCCAGCAGCCCGCTGAAGTATGGGATTTTTTATAATATAATTATTTGACAATCTTTTGTTGGCCAACCACTACAGCAGAATTGAGCCGAAATACATTATATTCCTATGTTCCGAAGTTATTTCGTTCAATCTGTATGTACCTTTACCATTAAGGATATTTAACTAAAAGGTTGAAATTAATATTTGGTAATAAAGGCTCTGTACTTTACGGATCCGCTAGTAACAATATTTTAAGTGGTATAGATGTTTTTATAAACACAGTTTTGCGGTAGTGCATTGGTGCTATGAGATCTACCCCTATTGAACCACTTTATGTGGAGGCAATGGAACCGCCCAATAAATTTAGAAGTGAATATCTCAGTCAAAAATTTCTGCTTAAAGTTCGTTGCTACAACACTTGTCTATATAAAGATATAAGTATTTTAAATTATTTCGACTTAACAAATAAATATTGGACTCACAAGAATTCTCCACCGTTATGCGAAGCATTTCGAAATACTGCAAATAAAGGTACTGAACTTATAGTTGCAAACAAAGTGGTACATTTTAAAGATTTCTTTGAGTTCCTGGATCAAGTACATATAATACAACCTATTTATCATGAGAACCCTTTAAAAAGTCTTAGTGTTTTAAACAAATATCTGACTAATTGGCCAAAATCTGTTTGTATTTATACAGACGCATCTAAACGTTCAAAGGGTACTGGTTGTGTCTTTTATATTCCAGATAAATTTATAGAAAGAATGTTTAAGCTGCCCACAAATTTATCTATTTTTAGTGCCGAGGCTGCGGCCATATATAAGGCTTTAAATTATTTTAAATTGGCATCGTATAGTTCAGCAGTAATTTTATCTGATTCATTATCTGTACTTACAGCTATTCAAAAACCGCAACTACCCTGTAGTACTTCTAATCCATACATTTTTTTAATTAAAAAATGCTTATTTGAAATTAATAAATACACCCAAAAAATACAATTGATGTGGATCAAAGCACATTCAGGACTTACATATAATGAACACGTAGACCAGTTAGCTAAAAATTCCATCATTTATGGAATACTAACCAACTATCAACCTTGCATTATAGATGCTTTTGCTTGTTCAAGAACTAAACAAATGAACAACTGGAGAGAACACTGGGAAAAGTACTGTAGTATTTCAACAACACAATACAGTTTGATACAACCAATTATTCCAAAAAAACCTTGGTATAAGAATTTCGTCCTCCCTCGCAAATACATAACTACCATCAGTAGACTTAGATTTGGCCATGCATGTTATCCTACACATTTATTTAAAATAAATATATTAGATTCGGATATTTGTCAAGAATGTCAGATTAAAAGTGACTTAAACCACATATTTTTTGAATGTCAAAAGTATAAACAACCCACCAATAATCTAATTAAAAGACTGATAGACAAGAACATCCCACTTCCTGTTAATATTCTCTTTCTACTATCACTCAATGAAAAGAAAATGTTTGACTGCTTGATAACCTTTTTGTCTGATAGTAAAGTATGCCTGTAATTAGTTAGATTTGTAACCTATGTTTAGAAAAAATTCATGAAAAAAATAATTAAAAAAAATGATTAAAAAAAGAAATATAAAAAAAATACTTAAAAAATAGATTTAAAAAGAAAAAAATTAATAAAAAAAAAGAAAAAAGATTATAAAAAATAATTAAAAAAAATTAAAAAAAAAGAACAAAAAAAAGAAAAAAAAAATAAAAATATAGTAAAACAATCACTAAGAGGATCTAAACCTCCGAGGTGTTGAATCGGGTTTAGGTCCTAACGTAGTGAAAAAAAATATATTACCATAGTTATTTTTATTAACATAGTAGGTAGATATTTTTATTTGTAAGATGTATACACTATGTATTTCACATGACGTCTTTCAATAACTAAATTATAACAAAGGTGTGATATAGTATTTATTAACATAGTATGTACATTAGCTTAGTAAGGAATAATTATATTATTATTATTATTATATTAATCATGTTTCACTAATTGACATATTTAAATTCTTATAATATTTTTATATTCTTATTCTTATAATAATTTAAATTCTTTAAATAAACTTATGTTGATCGAGACTGGCTGAGTGACAATTGTCCAACAAGCCAAACAAAAAAAACATTTTTCTTTTAGCTGAACTAAAGGCTTTGGAGAACGATGTTTGGTAAAGTATCTTACTTCATCTTCAATCTTTATTCTGAAAGAATATTTATCAAAGTTTTGCACGAAACTAAGAAAGGTATTCTACTAAATGGTTACCGGGTAAACAACATTAGATATACAGATGAGACCATAGTATTTGCGGATTACGTGAAGAAGACAAAGCTTATGATAATAAGCAAGAAAAGTATAACAGAAGGTCAACTCTATGTCAAATAATCCTCTGTACAAAGGGTGACGCACTACAACAACCTCGGCACCATAATAAATGAAGAATGGACCAACAACCAGGAGATTAGAGCACGCATCAGAAAAACTAGATCCACCTTCAATCGGATGAGGGTCTTCTTCAAGAGTCACAACCTCTCTCTTGATACAAAAGTCAGAATTCTGCAATGCTACGTCTTCTCTGTCCTCTTTTATGGTGCTGAATCGTGAATCTTGAACGAAGATATGTGCAGAAAACTGACAGCATTTGAGATGTGGCTATATCGGAAAATACTTCGTGGATCTCGTGGACTGACGGAGTCACAAATGAGGAGGTCCTCAGAAGAATGAATAAGAACCGAGAGGTACTGACCACCATCAAATCTCGAAAGTTACAATTATTCGGACATATTATGCGAAATGAATCCAGATATGCCCTCCTTTAAGCCATCCTGCAAGGAAAAATATTTGGAAAACGAGGTCCAGGAAGAAGAACATCTTGGTTAAAGAACCTCAGAATCAATACAACCTGGTTCAATACATCTGTGCAGCAGATAGACACATCAAGAAGATGCAACATGTTTTGCATGCAGGTGTATTATGGTGTGTATATGTCCAAGTAAGTCTTTATTTCATTTTTAATGTTTTGACAGTAAATAACAATAAATGTTGCTCAGTTTATCTATATCAGACTTTTTATTTATACCAGACGTATTGGATTTTATGAAACAGTTTAGAATGATTTTTTTCCCTTGCCAAAATACATGAATCCTCGAAATTAAATTCATGTTTTAAACTTAATGCATGTTCTGTCAACGCGCATGCGTTAATTTTTTTGGTTTTTATGTAGCTGCGATGTGAGATCACCCTATTCTGAAAATTCACCAATATACACGTTTTTACAATTGGCACATGGTATAGAATAAACAACATTCGATGATTCCTGTATTGTGAAAGGATCTTTTGTCTTTGTGTACAACTTCGATACCGTTTTCACATTCTTAGTTGCAATTTTTAAGCCACTAACATTTTTGAAAATGTTCATTAGCTTAGGTGTCAGGACTGGAATATAGGGTAGGCAACCATACGTTATTTTAGATTGTGGTAGCTCTGATGTGTTGTGTGTCAATGTCGGTGTCAGTTGTCGGACCTCATTATTATGAAAATTTTGGTTGTCAGAAAATTGCAAAGGAAAAGGAGTACCAAAAATGAGTTTATTTAAAAGCCCTATGGGATAGGAGTTCTCTTGTAGTATAGATCTCAACTTTTTTAGTCCCTTGTCCCTGAACTCGATGTGTGATAAGTTGATAACCCTAGTTTTGAGGGCCAAAACCAAATTTGTTTTCATCTTAGATGGATGTTGAGAATAAAAGTTTATGAAACGGTTACTAAAACAAGGTTTACGATACCACTCCGTCCTTAGCATGCCATCACTGCCACGATGTATCAGCATGTCTAAAAAAGGAATCATATTATCAGCCTCTCTCTCAACCGTAAACTTTAAGTGTTCACACTGGGCATTAAAGATGTTTAAAAGATCAGTAATTTTGTTTTCCGGGACCGATAAAATCAAATCATCTACATATCGTTTGATAAAAGGTATGTGAAAAGGTATCTTTTCTTTACACGTTCTTATAAGTTCATCCAAAACAAAATTACATAGAATGGGGGATATTTTGCTGCCCATTGGAGTGCCAAAGATTTGTTTGAAAAAATTACCATTGAACAAAAAGATGTTAGAGTCAAAAATAAATGTTAAAATTCTTATGAAATCATCTAAACTGATCTTGGTATGCTGAGAGATGCTGTTCCAGTTATTTTTAATGCTGTTGAGAATAGCATCTAGTGGTAGGTTTGTAAATAGTGACACAACATCTAAACTAATCAATATATAATTATTCGGAACTTTAACATTATTAATGAAGTTTCTAAACGTGAAAGAATCTCTAATATAGAATTCATTGGATTCGTTGTAGGAAATTGTGAGGATATCTGTAAGGTGTTTAGCAAGTTTACTGTTAGGAGCATCAATGGAAGAGACAAAAGGCCTCATTGAAAGAGTGGGTTTGTGAACTTAAGGCAGTGTATAAAATCTGGGTGCAACTGCATTGTAAAGTTTTAAAGATTTTGCAACTTCTGTTGTTATTGATTTGGAAGAAGCTAAATTCGAAACCAGCTTGTTCGCCTTTTGTTGGAGGGTGCACACCGGACTGTTCTTCAGTTTGATGTAACTTTTTGTGTCATTTAGTAAACTATTGCTTTTTTCAATGTAATCTGTTACATTTGCTTTGTCACTACTAACAATGTAAATTTCTGGATGTGATTTTAAAAATTGTTTGCACTCATTATGTTCAAAAAGTGTCCTTCTTTACTTGTTTTGTGTAGAAATTTAGTGATAACATTAGTGCTTTGAGATCTCATGATGCCTTTTTCTTGGGGTTCTAGACAAGAAATTAAAAATTCGATATCTGAGAGAAGAGAAGACTTTTAAAATCTCTAGCACTAGTAAGTTGCAATGACATTTTGTGATATATTGTAAATATTTACACATTCTTCTAATTAAACAATTCCGAAAGCTATATACAGGGTGTTTCAAAAAAAGGTAACCCCGTCTCTAGGGTAGGTAAAACACTGAAAAATAATTGGGGTTTGCTTTGTAAAAAATGTTTGTAACGCCATCCGTTTTCAAGATACAGGGCGTTAAAGTAAAAAAAAATTTACGTATTTTTTACGATTTTGCCGAAACTACTGGCAACATTGTAATGAAATTTTATACGAATATGTTTTGGAAGCTGATACATCCCATGAATTTGTTTTTATATCTTATTCTCATAGAGGGCGCTAGTTACACGGATCGTACTAAGTATTATTCAATATAACTTTTTTAAGAGTATAATTATTAATCAAAATTTCAAGTAAACTTAAACATCATTCAATTTTACACGAAAAAGGTACTCTTGGTAAAACTCGATACTGTGTACAGTTTTCGAAATATTTTGATTTGAAAATTATGAAGTAATAATTGATGCTGGTATAAAATAGTTAGTAATTAAACAAAATTCACAAGAAGAAAATTAAATTAATGAAGAAGAACATAAAATAAAATTCAATTACAGTAAGTGTTCAAAATGCCCTCCGTTTTCGCGAATATACAAGTCTATTCTTTTTTCTAAAGATTCCATTAACCTTCTAAACGGTAAAGGATCATCTATGATGTCATTAAATTGACGTTGAATTCTTTCTTCCAATTCTTGGCGTGAATTTACCTCTGTAGCATAGACTTTTTCCTTAATATACGAACAAACTGCGTAGTCCGAGTTAAACATACCTTGTCGCGTAAAAGTGGCCTCGTCCGTAAAAAGAATGCATTTTAAAAAATTTGGATTGTGGACTGTCCTTTGTTGCAATGTTTCACAAAAATCCACTCTAACCGGTAGATCATCTGGCAAGAGCTCTTGGACTTGTCTGTAATGATAAGGATGTAATTACTGTTCTTTCAGTATCCGATAAGTACTTGAAGAAGAAGTATTTGTTTGTCTTGCTATATTCCTTTCGCTAACTGTTGGATCTTGGTCAAGTAAATTTAAAATATTATTTTCTTTATTAATTGTTCTTGTTGTTCTTGGTCTACCAAAATTTATTTTATTTGGTCTCACATTCCCAGTTTCTCGACAACATCGTTCAACGGCTCTAAATGTTTTTTTACTTGGTAACTTTTCTGCTTAACGTGTCACAACTGCACTAGAACATTCGCCTAAGGTTAATAACATGTCAGTGTATTCAACATTTGGATACATTTTGATTTGATTTTACAAATAACAAGGTTGCAAAACTCCAATTATTGTTGATTTATCGTCATAATAATCAATAAATGTCAAATTTCTATGGCACACTTGGAGAAAATAGAGGTATTTCTATTAGAACTTTATGATTACTACCAGCATCAATTATTACTTCATAATTTTTAAATCAAAATATTCCGAAAACGGTACACAGTATCGAGTTTTACCAAGAGTACCTTTTTCGTGTAAAATTGAATGATGTTTAAGTTTACTTGAAATTTTGATTAATAATTATACTCTTAAAAAAGTTATAATGACTAATACTTAGTATGATCCGTGTAACTAGCGCCCTCTATGAGAATCAGATATAAAAACAAATTCATGAGATGTATCAGCTTCCAAAACATATTCGTATAAAATTTCATTACAATGTTGCCAGTAGTTTCGGCAAAATCGTAAGAAATGCGTAATTTTTTTTTTCTTCAACGCCCTGTATCTTGAAAACGGATGGCGTTACAAAAATTTTTTACTAAGCCAACCCCAATTATTTTTCAGTTTTTTACCTACCCTAGAGACGGGGTTACCTTTTTTTTTAACACCCTGTATATATATATATATATATATATATATATATATATGTATATATATATATATATATATATATATATATATATATATGTATATATATATATATATATATATATATATATAGCTTTCGGAATTGTATATAATTGTATTTATATATATATATATATATATATATATATATATATATATATATATATATATATATATATATATATATATTTACGGCATAAAGTGGAGTCCGCCCATGTTAAAATTCAGGTTTAAGTGAGCTCCGTGGTCAAGTGGACACCGATATACGGAGCTCACTTGACCATTCCCTAATATTGGTTCTGTCGATTCGTTAACATACAGAGGTTCATAATTTTTAAAAAAATTTTGGAGCCCATAAATACCCCTGTATCATAAATGTATATCGTGTAGTTCACGTGTATATATTATAGGGGTCGTTCAGGTCTTTTTCACTGTATATTTGAATAATTAGTTTATCGGTTTAAGCAAGCTCTGAGAGTTTGGCAACCGTGCGATTATAGCGTATATTTTCAAAGTTTACCCTGAACGGTTTATATGAGCTCCTTATTTTTATCTACTTTTTGTAGGCCGTGTAATGCCACACGCATTATACTGTGTAATCAAGGATATCTTATTACCGGGTATTACTACGTGCTAATAGGTACAAGGTACAGGTTATTTAAAAAACAGGTATATAGATACAAAAGGACTTGGGCTTATTATTTAATGGAATGGTCACTTGCATAGAAAATTTTATTTTCTCTGCATTTTTAAAAATGTTATTTTTTTACTTAATATAGTTTTATTAGTTCAATGTTGAAGTCTACGTTTTTTTAATTGTAGAAGTTTCGTACTATTTATATTTTTTTTACGTGACTTTGTCTTTGTACGTTTTATAGAAGCATCCCAATAATAAAAACTGTTTTTATTTCATCCAATGTTCTGCGATATCTTGTATAAAGTTTTTTTATTATTTTAGTTTTGGTCTTATTTGTACTACATAATATGATTAATTACTATTAAACTGGTAATAAGCCACAATTAAAGATAAAAATACGTTTATTGACGTTTGAATTTCCACTTCGGAAATCGTTCTCAAAATTCAAACGTCAATAAACGTATTTTTATCTTTAATTGTGGCTTATTCCCAGTTTAATAGTAATTAATTTACAATGCCACAAGAAAATAGCTTCAGAACAATATACATAATATGATATCTTGATAAAAGGTTATCTCAAAATAAATATGGTTAAGTGATATAGATATATATATATATATATATATATATATATATATATATATATATATATATATATATATATATATATATATATATATAATAGATATTTTTGTGTTAAAATGTGTAGTAGTGTGCACAAAAAGAAATAATGGTTAATTTGTAGGGCGAAAGGACGTTCGCCTTATTTTTAGCTGACAAATATTATTTCTGACCTCAATTTACCTTTTAGTTTTAAGCAATGATCTGTGAATAATCACGTGCAATACAAACTACTTTCAAGGAATTTACAGATAGTCTACAGTTGAACGATTTCATGACATTATTGGAGGTTTAGTTTTGTGAAAGCGTTTGTGTTAGGGAAATTGAAGGAGCACATATGAGTTTTTCAGGCGTTTTGGCTAAAAAATTGATTCATAGTTTATTTTTATTGTGCAATAATAGGTGTATCGTCTGTATATTAGAAGTCCTAGTATCTATAGGTATGGGTTAATCGTTTGTTTATACAATGTAAGTGTCTTTATGCTATCCCAAGCGAGACCGTTCTTCATCTGCTATTCTTACCATCGAGTGATACGAAAAATATTCTATTGTGTAGGCATACACAGATAATTTTATCGTTTGTTATCTACGGGGATATCATATAGTTTTTGGAGAAATATCCTGTAATTTAAGGTGTCGTAAGCGGAATTTATATTGAAAAATACCACCCCTGATACCCGATATTTTTCGTACCCGTCTTTGCTGTCTTGAGTAAGATTTAGTATTTGTAAAGTACGCGATCTTTCCTATCTATAGCCACTTTCGTCTTATAATTTGAGTTTTTTTTCTAATATCGGTGAAATCATATCATCGTCTCTTGTGCAAAAGTATTTTAGATAGCTGACAAAACAAAGATATTGGCCAATAGTTTTTGTGGTCGTTGGAGTTTTTGCCAGGTTTAAGCAAGGTAACAACTTTGGCTCGTCTCTAGACTTTGCGTATCTGCATAATTTGAATACAGTTGCTCATCATCCGGATAAGCCATTGTAGTGTTTTGGTCCAGATTTCGTAATTAACTGTGTGTTCAGATCCTCAATGCCGGTAGTTGTATTATTTTTCATTTAATATGTAGATGGTGGATCCAATCAAGCTGACTGTTTTTGTCCTTTCTTATTTTAAGTTTTTATTTGCTTCTTTTACGACAGAGATAGCAGATATAGATCTATGATAAGGTTTTCAGCGATCAGCTTAACACCAAATATCCTAGGTTAGGCCCTATATGTGTTTCCTGCACTAGAAATACGCCAGATTCATGTTTAGCGCATATGTCTGATAAGTTTAAGTCAAGTAAAGCTTCTTTATCTCTAGATATACCCTTAACATATATAGGCATATGTTATTAGAATAGTTGGTAGTAAAAAGAACAAATTTGACAAAATAAATAAGTTCGTGATATCGGTTGCAACTCATACATGTACAGATAGATAATAAGTAAGTATAGATAATAAGAAAATAAACAGCTAAAATAAGTGTAAAAAATTCCAACTACATACACCGGTGCCATTGTTTAAGTGATGGGTTTATCACAGATATCAAAGGTTACATTTTAATTCAAGGTTCCATTTACATATTTTCAACATGAAAAGACATGTTTATGCTTTTATTTTTTTAAATCTATTATTTTCTCTTTCTTGCAGCTATTTTAATGTTCTTTATTAATTGTCTTGTTTCTGCAGTAGGAATATATGTGTATCATGATAGGTTGTTATTTTATTTAATGTAATTACTCTTTGCTTTTGCCAATTGTTTTCTTACTTCCTCAGCCATTGGTCTTTTTTTTCTCATCAATAACCTCATCCTCTCTCGATATAGCTATTCTAAGATATTTAGATTTCACTATATGCTCATATCATTTGGTTTTTATCTCAAATTTGGACCTATGATGAAATTTTTATATCTTAAATCTAATGCTTTCATATTAAACTGGAATAAAATACTTAAATACTAGCCAAATTGACATTAATTTTATAGTTTCCATTTTATTAGTACTGATGGTACATGATTAGCATCTGTTTGTACTATATATCAATTTCAACACGTGGAAGTGAGAGCAATCTCCTGTTAGTAATTCCAGTGTCAATTATGACAAAACCCTTGATTGGATATTATAGGGTATCCAATATTTCAATCAACGGTATTTCAGAGTGATTTTTTTTAAATTTGTATATACATGTATATTTGCAAAATGGAGAAGGAAGTTCAGTACAGAGCCGGTTAAATAGCTAATCTGTCAATTTAGAAGTAAGAACAAGTACCAACTTGCTAAAAAGCACACCCATACACAAAAGGGATGATAAAATGTACTGCACAAACTGTAGTGGTATGAGTTACATATAAGCTATATATTAATAATTAGGATATACAGTATTTTTTCTAATACACCTGGAACGATTGAGTAAATAGGTGAACTATCAAACAGGAGACTATTAGTGTAGAATTAGAAAAACTTAAAAAATCGTTGATCAAATATTCTCTATTAGGCAGTTAATGAGAAATGTTGGGAATACAGAAAAAACATTAAACCAGTTATTTATAGATTTTAAACAAACACATGATATAATTATAAGAATAAAACTATGAAATACCATGGCAGAACAAGGCTTACCTAAGAAATTAATTAATTTAACAAGGGTGAAGGACGAAAACTGGACAAAGTGCTTTAAAAAAGGCGAACGAATTAGCGTAACAGCTGTTTTAAAAACTAAACAATATGAGACGAATTGGGGATATTATATTACACAAACTAAACCGCTTGGATACAAAAAATATCAGGAAATAATGATACGACAGAAAAGACTAATGACTTTACAGCTAATTGCTACATAAATAGCAATGTAATGCAAATAGATGATTTTGTATACAAGACTAATAATATATTATAAATTATACCTATATAGATACAAATAGTAGAATAAAACTACAACTATTATACAATATAGTAAATACTTATTTAGATAAACGTAAAATGTTCCACTGAACGTTAACGATAAATGTTTCAAATAAAGGTTAAAACATGCTTTTCAATTCGCGGTAAAAGACTTAGTAGAGTTCAACACACAAGATAAATTCGTAACAAAATTGATATATCAGTACACGGTACCCGATACAGCAGCAAATTAATTTTAACAACAAATATGTAGGTTGTACTTTACCCCATTGGAATCATAGCATCGGCTATGGAAATTGGTATCTTCTTTGACATACAGCAACCACATGTGAAATTACGAAAGATTAATGTTAAATTAGGAAAACTCAATTAACCGTTGATCAAATATTCACTCTTATATACTTAATGAAAAATGTTGGAAATAAAAAAAACATCAAGCTAGTTATTTATAAAATTTAAACAAACATTTAAATATGATATAATTATAAGATTGTGAATAAAATGTTATGGAAGAACTAGGCATACCTAAGGAAATTAACTGCCAACTTACTTTTAAATGTACAGTAGACTCAAACAAGAAGATGCCATGTCTCCAATCGTGTTTACCATTGTTTTGGAGGGCATCGCCCGGAAACTCTAATACCGAAAATCTCACAGTTTAATTTCAAGGTCCTCACATTATACGGACTTTCGACGATGAGTTTAATATAGTAGGGAGTATAATCATTATTAACAAAAAACATTAATACATTCAATAGAAAAAAGCGCAAAAAAGGGTCTTCCAAATCAACGATGATAAAAAATATATGGCATCATAAGAGAACTACAAAACAGAATAGGACCTAATATTTCATTAGACGAGTACAACTTTGAAATGGTTCATCGGTCTAAATATTTGGTATTTAAGAGGCACTTTGAACAAAAACACTACAGAATAGGATAACAATAGAACAGAAGCTGGCAGTTCCTACGTTTTAAGCAAAAAAATTAAATCCAAAATACATCCTGCAATACCAAAAATAAGAATTTACGTATGTAAGTGAAACACGGGCAATGAAAAACAAAATAAGAGCCGATTGAGCGTCGCAGAAAGAAGAATTCTTAGAGAAATATATGAATCTGTTATGAATAAGATTACAAACATTAACTTTGGCGTTGAGATTTAGTTTCTTGTACGACGTTGCAATCTTTATCTTTGACCTTAGCATTAGTTCCCGGTCGTAAAACACTTCTGGGGGATTTTCTAGCAATCCTGATCTAATTAATACCTGAGTTTTACTTGCATTGTTTTATACATTCTGATTTTAGTAGTTCATATTAGACTTCTGGATTTAAAAGTGTTATGAGAGTTATATATGAGTTATATTAGTTTGCTACCTGAATTTTTCCTTTTATCTCTTATTTGACAACGATATCGCGATATCTAACACACTCCTATCTTTCAAAATTATACGTTACTCCTGTTACGTTACTCTTGTTACGTTATATCGTGTCTTTTGTCTGTTAATGAATATTTAGTTGGTTTTCTCGTTACTGACTATTATACAGTTTTTTTTGGCTGCTAATAGCATTATTGTATAGCTAATATTTAATGTATATATTAAATCTGGATAGTGGATAGATATTCTTTACTTTCTCGGAGAAATTATATTCTAACTCACAAAAATCCTATTAAATTGTCAAAACCGCCCTTGCATGTTCTATTTACTTATGAGAGGCAGCAGCAATATCAGTACCATAATAATGCGTATAGTCCTGGACTGGCTAATCGTTGGATAATAGAAGCATGCATGTAGCAGTTTTCATGGTTTGATGCCTGCTTGCTGAAATCGGGGAGCAGATATATCAGAACCAAGGTAATGACTATAGTAATTGTTGCTTTACCGGCAAAATATTAAATACCAGAAGGTATAACGCTAGCAGTCTCACTGCAGCCTCGATGGAGAAGGCAAAGTGAGACAACTTTATTATTATTAACCAACATTATATTTTCTAGTAAAATCATCATGATTTTACAGCAAGACAAATTTTCCAATGTTGGTCATCAAAACATCATGTAAGTACTACCAGGTTCCCTATGTTGGTATCCAACAAAATCCTTGTAATAACGATACAGGAAACAAAACTCCAGAGATATAAAATAAATAAACCAGATATCTAATAAAATACATATTTTTGATTCCAATAGTTAAAAAATTAACCAACAGCCACCCAAACAGATATAACATCCATTTAACATGTAATCCGTTAACGGTCCAAGGTACAAAGCAGCTTCTAGCATAATGCTGAAAATATAGATTTGATAAGAAACTAAAACATAGACGAAGTGAAAAACCAAATACACAGAAGAGACCAATTAAATAAACCTAGATAAAACAACTAGATAAAAAGTCAACAACTACAATGTCAAAAGTATAGAAGACTTTAAATATATTGGATCAATAACCACAGTTAATAATACCGCCACTGGAGGAATAAAGAGCATAATATAAACTTTAGACCTATTTTAAAACCAAAGAAGACTTAAAACTGCAGCGGCATTTTGACTGACTGTACAACTTTTTTCCAATTTGTTCGGTCTTCCATCAACATAGGGTCAAATAGAATGTTCATTTTGCGGAGATCTGCTTGGATGTTATATCTCCATCGCATTCTGGGACGTCCGAGTAGTCTTTTGCCTGTGGGAATCTCCTCCCACACCAATTTTACAAGTCTTTCGTTATGCAATCTGTGCACGTGCCCTGCCAATCTTAGTCGCTATGATTTAATTTCTTGGACTATATTGGCGTCGCTGTAGAGAGCTTTTAATTCGATATTAGTTCTGATCTTATACTGGTTTGTGGTGATGTCATGGTAAAGTTCAAAAATGTTTCTAAGTATTTTTCGTTCAAAGCGTCTGAGCTTTTCTTCGTTTGCTTTGGTCATGGTCCACGTTTCGCATTCGTATGTTAATACAGGTCTGACGATAGATTTATAGATTTTGATCTTTGATTTTCTTGTGAGATTTTTTGATTTTATGAGCTTTTACAGTGCAAATAGACAGCAGTTTGCAGATTGGATTCTGTCTTTTATTTCTTTAGTAACATCGTTGTCAGCTGTGATTACGGCCCCCAGATACTTAAAACGTTGTACTCTTTCGAAATTGAATTTGTTGACCGTCACATTTTGTCATATTCTGTCTCTTCATGTCGTTCTATTTATACACATATATTATATATTTCGTCTTATCTTCATTAATCTTCAGCCCTACTTCACTTGTTGCTCCTTCCACCTTGTTGAAAATGTCTTTCGTGGATAGGATGGAGTCTCCAATAGCCAGATCTATGTCATCTGCATATGCGAGTAACAGCTTGGGACCCTGAACCTATAGCAATTCTCTTTTTATTTCGGCCGACCTCATGGCTTTCTCTAATACAAGGTTAAAAAGTAGTGGAGATAACACATCACCCTGTTTAAGTTCACTGTTGATTTCAAAGCTGCCAGACAGTTTATTATTTACACGTACGCGTACTTTAGATATTTCAGAAGTTCTGCTGGTATCTAGTCCGTACCCGGCACTTTGTGATTTTTCAGCTTATTTAAGGCCTTTTGGGTTTTTTGACGGGCATGTCCGCTGTGATATAGATCTCTTAGTTATGCTGTTCTTCCTGTATGATGTTTAGAAGGTCACTAAAATACTTTTTCCATTCTTCAGTTACTTCTTTACCGTCGATTATCATACGGCCTTGGTTCTATGTCTTTATGTCTTCTTTTCTCATGGGAAATTGTTTTATAGAATTCTCTGGAGCCTGGTTTCTCTCCATAGCTTCATATTTTTGTTGTTCATAGTTTCTTTTCTTTGTGCATGTTATTTTTTCTTGGTTCTTTTCGGCAGTCGTCATATTCCTTTTTCCTTTGGTCTGTTTGCAGTTGTATCTAAGTCTTCCTTACTGTTTGTCTTTTTCCAGCCGTTTCCGACATTCCTCGTCTCATCATGTTTTTGCCCTCTTCTGCCTACTTCTTCCAAATATCTTGTCCGCTGTCTGGGTTATTATTTCGGCAGTCGCTTTCCATAGCTGTTCTATATCATTGTATTGCCTTTCAGAGTTCAAGGTTTGTTCAAGTTGTTCTCTATAGTTTTGTTGTTTCTCTGCATTGTGTATTTCGTCCATGTTCCATTGTGGGTTTATTGTTGTTTTATTGTATTTGTGGCTAGATATTCTGGATTTGACTTTTGCTCTGATTAAGTAATGATAATGATCTGTGTCTCCGTCTATTCCTCTCAGGCTTCTTACGTCTATAATATTGTTACCAGGTTTGCTTATGAATGTCTTTATGCGGAAACATGGTTGACTTTATTAGCATAATATTAGCTGCTGCAGTTTCTGTGATTCTTAAGCCATTGTCCTTGGATACATTGTGTAGGCTGTGTTTACCTATTGTGGGATATAGGCTAGGCTCTTTGCCTATTTAGCATTAAAGTCCCCGCAGAGTATGCGGATATCATGTTTGGCATCGTATCTATCTCTCTTTCTAGGGCATCGTAGAAGTCATCCTTTATATCTTCATCCTTCTCCTCCGTTGGTGCATGCGTTGAGATAATCGAAATGTTGTATCGTTCTCCCTTTATTCGTATGTAGCATATCCATTCATTTATAGGTTTAAAATTTAGTATGTTCTGTACTAGATTGTCTCTAATCACAAAGCCCGTTCCAAATTCATGTCTTCCGTTTTTGTTACCGCTGAAGAAGATGTTGGATTTACTTATTTTTATATTTCCATCGTCTGGCCATCTTATTTCTTGGACGGCTGTTATATCCATTCCTATGTTTTCCAGTTGTTCCACAATATTTATAGCAGCTCCAGATCTGTACCAACTCTGGGCATTCCAAGTTCCAATATTTATAGTCCTTTTACATTGCATTTGTCGGTTTTTGTGTTTATGTGTCCGGTTCTGAGGCAAAGTTGCAGTTTTCATAACTAGTTTCTTTTTCCGAGGATGGGTAGTTAACCCTCCGCTCAACCCTCCTATTCTATCCGGGCTTGAGACCGGCTGCAGTAAGATGATTTCCGAGCTACTAAATCCACTCGTTCCTCACCCTACCCCAGGCAGCAGCAAAAGAGTAGTGAATAAAAAATGAGAGAAGTGCGTTGTGGATAACATGTGCAATAATAGGAACGAATGGAAATGAAGAATCCGAAGAAGATAAAGAGGTTTTAAATTTATAAATCTACATAATTTTTAACAATATATATTTATTCGTCATTTCCAGAGCCAGTGTGCTAATTGTGCGTAAAATAAAACTTTTTAGGGTAAATCTGCTACAGCTCGGTGTGACTCAAATAATTCCAAAGCTAAAAACTATCGATGTTTGTATGAAAAGAAAATTTCATTTTTGAATGCTTAGTATAATGTAATGGTAAATTTATCGCTACGAAACATACCGTGCGATGTCGCGGTATAACCAACATACGGGAGGTATAGATGTGCTTGATCAATGTATGGAATACTACCGTACATACATAAAAACAAAGAAATGGACTCTGAAGGTAATACTTCATTTTATAGATTTATCGGTCGTGAATGCTTGGCGTCTTTACAAATCCCAAGCTATTTCTTCTCATATCCCCAAAAATAAAATTAAAAAATTACTTGAATTTCGACTTGAAATAGCTGAATGTCTGATAGGAGCACCAGCAAAAAAACGTGTTTTAACGGATGAAACTAACCTACAGATTGAGAATGTACATCCAGATCTAAATCCTAAAAGATACAGACCATGTCTTCAACCATCAGAAACAAGACGATACGACGGATATGAACATTTTCCGCTGTTTGACCAAATTGACAGTCCCAGATCATGCAGGCTTGAAAACTGTGGCAGCAGAACTAAAATAAGATGTGAAAAGTGCAATGTATATCTGTGTTTGTCGCGAGTGAAATCATGTTTCAAAGACTATCACAAGAACTAGCATTTAAAATGTTTACTTAATGTGAAAAATAATAAATAAATAAACGGTAATACCACCTTTAATACTTGAGTTTTGTTAAAATTAACTACTGCTTCTTGTACCAACGCACGATCGTGCGTTCATGTTCTATAAGCCCAGAACACACGAACGTGGCATAGCTGTATTTGTGGAGGGGAGGACGTAATATTTTTTTAAAGATTTTTTTTATGTTCTTTATTCTTTAAATATAACACATAACAAGAAAAAATTATAATTTTCACAAAATAAAATCTTGGGCCTGAAAGGGATATTGTGTCGCGATTTGAACCTTTTAATTGAACTTTATTTTACTTTCGTTTAAAAATTATAAACTTTTTTCATAGTTTGAGCTTTATACCGTTGTGTATTATACAAGTATTCTATTTCTTTTTATGGTAATGAGTCATTATTCAGACAAAATATTTAAGTCTTATGGTAACTTGATTCTGTAATAAAATTCATGGCAGACGACAAGCGGTTTCATAATCACTAAACATATACATTTCTTTATGGGTTCATATGTTTTACAGTTATGGTATTATGTTCGGTCTTATTGTTTTATATACTTTGTCGCTTGTATAAGCTATCATTATCTTGCCTTTCTGTATTTTTCGTTTTCAAGCTTATTTTAATTATATAGACGTTAATCATTTAAAAGTAAATGAATATTTTTTTTGTCACTTGGTTTAAATATAGTTCTTATTGCTTATTTATTTTTATTCGTAATACCCAAGTCGAAAGGGAGAAACCAGCGAGACGAATTTTAGATTAAACATAAATTATACATGGCTCGTTTCTGATGGATGGCCACCTATATTACATATATGTATATGTACAGAAAGCAACACTTATTTCAGTTCGTACGATTTGCAGTAATTTTTTTATTGTTATTTCGGGAATTTCACGTTAATACTCTGTTTCTGTTGTTCCGCTTATTTATTTGAGATATGTTACTTCTTTTTCTTTTTCACAATAAGCAATTCTGCTTGTTCATTGGCGGATTAATACCTTTATGGAAGGTTGCCACTTCATCTTTTGCGCCGTCGTCCGATACTTCTTTTGCCGATTGGTGACTTATCTCTTGCTATTTTGACGACACGAGTCTTCTCCATTTTGCTTATGTAGTTATTCCATTTTTTACTTCTATTTTGTGTCCATATATTTATACACTGTACGGTAAATTTTCTTTTTAATGTTTTCACTTCTCTTTCGATTTCTCAGCGTATTTCCTGTAATTCTTCTCAGTACTTTCATCTCTGCCGTTTCCATTATTCTTTGCGTTGTGGCTGTGTCGGGTCTTGTTTCTGCTGATGCCATCAATTTCTATTTTACATCTGGTTGGTTCTTTGCTGACTACTATTGTTTTAGTTTTTTGAGATGAGATTGTCATATTAAATTCTTTTGCTCTTATATTAAATCTGTGGACCAGTCTTTGCAAACTATCTTCATCTTGGGCTATTAATGCATAACAGAGTATTTTGATTTCTTTGTTTTCCATTTTGTATCCTCTTCGTTTGTTAATGCTTTTTATGATATCATCCCCTTGTCTCGTTCCGCTGCCAATTTTTATAAGTTTTGTAAGTTGTCCATCTATTCTGACTTCCATTTTGTTCTTTTGATAGATGTTTTCGATAGTTTTTATAATATTTAGGGGAGCTACTCTATTATACATAATATGGATTACATATTTCAGTCTTACTCTGTCAAACGGTGTCTGTAGGTCAATCAGACACAGAAATGCTGATCTATTATACTCTAGTGATTTCTGAGCAATTTGCTCTATAGCGAATATTACATCTGTACATGATCTTCCACTAAAAAAAATCCGGTTGTTTATCTGCTAAACTTATATTCTGATTTATTAGCACTTGTAAAATTTTAGTTGTAAGTTTTAGTGAAGTATTTAACAAGTTTATACCACTGTAGTTTTCGGTTTGTTTTTATCTTCTTTTTTGACTAGTAGAATTAGTTCGCTCGTTCTCCATTCTTCCGGTATTTTATTTTGTTTTATAATTTTATTACGTAATGTTGGTAATTGTTCTGTCATTGCTGCTCCAAAATATTTCAGTACTCGTTTGGTATCTCGTCTTTACCTTCTGCTTTTCTATTTTTCAGATTTTCAAGTATTTTCCGAACTTCCTGTACATTTATATTAGGTTCTTTATTTGTGGTAATATCTGGTGTTTCCGGTTTCAGCGTCGTTTGATCTTCTCCTGCATATAGCCTTTTTAGGTAGTCAATCCACGTATCCTTTCTTTGTGTTTTAGTTCTATTAGTTTCTTTACCTCCATTCTTTGACCTCGTATGAAGCGCCCTATTTCCTTTTGTAGACCGTAAAAATATGTTTCATTTCTTTCGGAAAACGTTCCTAGTGATCATTTTTTATTTTTCTGATAAGTTCATGAGTTTCGTTTCTAATTATCTTGTAATTATGGTATGCCTCTTATATTTTGGTTGACGTGTATTTCAGGTAAGCTTTTTTATTTTCTTTACATTTTTCCTTCACTTCTCTGTACAAAACCATGGAGTTTTTCGCCTTGGCAAAGATTTATTTTTATTTATATTTCTTTCACCAAGAACTTTTTTGGCCGAGGCTAAGATATTAGACCTCATTTTTGCCCAGCTTTCTTCGACTCCATCACTTTCTGTGATACATGTGTTTCTGCTTTTTTTTTGGTTATTCTTTTTTGGAATAGGTATCTTGTGGAGTCATCCTAAAAGCTTTCGACTTTCATCTTTGTAGTGTATTCTGGTATTTTGTTCAATCAATCACATATATGTGTTTTCATTCGGATTTTGTACAATACCAATTTCTGATCGCTTCCTATTTCTGCTGATATTAGTGCTCTTACATTCAAGATTTATGAGGTCAATAATTCTCTATTCGACCGAATATAGCCCATCATACATTAGCCAAATATTCATGAAATTCCTCCATGACTAAATTGATCGATATTTAAATATATTTCAAGTTCCAAAATGTAGCTGCTGTAAAATTTGAAAATCTACTACTAATACAATTATTGGCAACATCGCAGGAGTTAAGAAGTGTACGCAAAATGGTAAATACGGATCCCAAAAATGGTTTATCCTGCTGTGGAGTCCACTTACTCCTACATGTTGGTCGGAGTCTACATAAAGCGCTACTCAGATAATAATATACACGGTGTATATTCTACTGGAGTTAGTATAATACCGTTTTAGTACGGAGCCTACATTAACCGCTAGAAGTATATATATATATATATAGCTTTTGAAATTGTATATAATTGTATATATATATATATATATATATATATATATATATATATACCGGGTGATGAATTGTCAAACGGTCCATAGGAAACTCAATGGGAAATTCTAAATTGTTGAATTGCTGCTTCCCTAATTATTTTAGATCAAAAGTCATAAAAAACTATTTGTAGAGGATTAAATTCTAAATTAAAAACAAATGTTAAAACCGTTCTAGGAATCAAATGTACTTCAAAATTTTGCAAAAATATAATAGATTTTTCAGACCACCCCTACAAGTTGGGCCACACGTAATACAAGAATATATTATAACTTGTGTGTTTTGTCATATTCATGTCAGATGTTTGACAATTTGAATTGTCAATTTTTTTTATTTTATGATTAAATTATAAACAATGAATGTTACTAAATACTACTACTACTAAACAATATTACTTTGTGAACAATAAATTATATTGTTGACAAATCGATCAATATAATGAAATGTACTCAGTTGACGAAAAATCGCATAATGTTGTATTCAGGCAATAGCGCGAACCTTTTCCTGTCACTACCGGATCTTTATTTAACGTAAGATATTCTAATACACTAAAGTTTAATTCCATGTTAAGTTAAGTTATACAACAATCCAATGAATTCCAATATACTGTTACTGTGATCTTTATTACTAATAATAATATACGATAATTTCCAAACATAAAACTATAACAAATGTTATAATAAAACATGAATAAAACATTTTTATTATTGCTCTTTTCTCCTTAACTGAGTACATTTTTTAATCAACTTAATTTTTCTTTTAAATAATAAATCACAAAATTTTGGCCATTTAAATCATAGATAAATATAATATAGTTGATTTAAATATTATCAAGTACGTATTAGAAACGTTAATATGACAAAACGCAACACGTAATACACATTCTTTTCACGGCGTCTGGCTTGACTTTTAGGGGTGGCCTGAAAAATGTATTATATTTTAGCAAAATTTTGTTTAAGTCGTAGAACAATTTTAACAATTGTTTTCGATACATATTTAAGTCCTCTACAAATAGTTTCCCATGACTTTTGGTGTAAAATAATTAGGGAAGCAGGAATTCAACAGTTTAGAATTTCTCATTGAGTTTCCTATGGCCCGTTTGACGATTCATCACCCTGTATATACATATATATATATATATATATATATATATATATATGATATATATGTATATATATGTATATATATATAGCTAGAAAAACGCTTCTTGATAGACCCATTGGTCATAGAAGAAGAGGACAACTCAGAACAAGGTTCCTTAAAAACATCGATGAGAACATGAGAAATATGGGGATACGTGTTTGTCGGAGGAACTCGATGGATAGGGACGACTGAAGAGATATTATTGAGGAGGCTAGGACCCACACAATATTGATGACACTGACATCCCATCAATCCAGAATGATGATTATAAACCATGTTCCAGTATGGTTTATTACTGATATTTCGTCTGCATAATGATAATACCGTATGGCGCTTTTATCGGGGAGATACTTTCAAATTCTTCCGGTGCCAATTTCATTTTTAAACCTGTTTCAGGAAACTAATGTCTATACACACTATTACAGGGGGACTGACCTTTGTTATAGAGCAGCCTGTAGAAACTCCTTTAGAGCTTTAAAAATTTTAACTTTACCTTATGTATACATTATGCAGTGTCTGTTGCACATTAAACAAAATCTTAGCCAATACAATGCGCATGTAGATCTTCACAATTATCCCACCAGATTTAACAATAATCTTAATACCAGAATTTAGCCGTCTTGAGAGATCCAAAATGGTTCCAGGTATTTAGCCATAAAATTCTACAACTTAGTGCCAGCTAGAATAAAAGCTCTTAATTTTCATTGGTTTAAGGCAAAAATTAAGAGTTACCTTATAGTGAATGCCTTTTTTACATATGAGGAGTACCTTACTTTCGATTTTAATTTGTTGTAATTGTCAACAGTATAATTTAAAACACTGTATCTATGTTTTATATTTAATATTTATATTTATGTGTATATTAACAACTATATTGACATACATTTTATTTTCTTTGACTTGCAAAAAATACTTTTGTATTCATTTATTACCAATAAACCATCTATCCATCTATATATGAAGACCGAAATTAAATAATTCAGAATGGCGACTTTTTTATAATTTATGATATATTTATTGTCCGAATTTTGCACACACTGTATAAAACATAGTGCCGATTTTTTGGTCAAATTGAAAATAATACCCGCTGAAAAATTCGGCACGTAATAAATAACTGTTTTATCTCTTTACTGATAGAATAGTACCAAGTTCTATATTTCAGAATACGTGTTTCCAGGATTTAAACTGTTTAATAGTCTGAGCACAAGCTTTTTCAGTCTGGAAGACACTTTCAATAATTGGTAATGGATTGCAAGTTTCAGGAAATATTTCGAATTAAAAATTAGCTTTCCTCGAATCTGAGAGCCGATGACCTCTTAGTTTCGAGATGCTGCAGTAGCGATTCTGAATTATATTCAGAGATGGGTAAGTAATTTATCAAAAATTACCTAACAAAAAATTAAAAATGAATCTAAGGAGTTTGCTTTACATGTTTTAAATACGTTTTTATACTATTTTTTTTTACATTTATTTAATGTCGTGCAAACCACCGGGGTTATAGACGACAATAATGGAAAACACATACAGAGGTTACAATATTACCTACATAGTAATAGAAAAAGAGGACTGACATAATTTGTGTTAAAAATAATTTTTTTTTTTTAAATATATTATACTTATATAGACCAGTCCAATAAAACTGCAATACATGTAAAAAGTTAAGTAATGTCTTAGAAAAATTGAAGTTTTGGTATAAAAACATGGATTAAGTCAAAAGTATCAGTTTAAATTAACTGCATCATTGTTTAAAGATTGAGTTTATAGCAGAAATCGTCGAAAATCACTATTTAAAATTTTTTTCAATACTTTTTTTTAATAAGATGTTTTCAGTTTTGTTTTCTTGGAAGATTATGAAATTACAATTCATTTAATACCGTCTGAATTAAATTTGGTTAATAATTTATTTAAACAATTGCAAAAAACTGCAAAAACATGTAGGAATAATAAACATAAAAAATATACATAAGTGAGGAGTCAAGAGGAAAAACAATCATAGTCCACTTTTGGTCGAAATTTAGATGACGAAGTTTTCTAGTGATGAATACCTACAAAACAAAGTAGCTTCTCTAGGACTTACCCTCTACCACTTTAAATCCAAAGTTATCAAATTTAGCAAAAGAATGAGATCTTTTAATCCTGAAATCACATCAACAACTTCAAATTATCAGTTGTTAATAGTTGCAAAAATATTTAAGATGATATTTGCTTAAATTCACTAAATACATTACACAACACGGCTATTTGTCTATTTCTTGGAGCATTATAAATTTGTCTGAAACCAGAACTCTACCATTCTCCAACAATCCCTATTGGACCAACATACTACCACATCATGATATTTCTCTCACCATATATAACAAGGAAGATACCAGTGTAAGTACATTAAGAATTCACTTTGTAGAACTTATAAACAAAAGTAAATATAATATATTGTTTGGAAAAGTATGTACGAATTCTTTTCATATTTTTTACATTTAATATTTTTTCTGTTACGATACTGTAATGTGATCTAGTTTAATGCTGTATTCTAACGACCTTTTTTAAAATATATTACTTCCTGCTATTTCGTAAAATTGTTACTGGCTATCTCATTTATTATTACTGTAGCAATTAACTTTAAGCTATCGCCATTCAAAATCATTCGACATTAGGGTTGATTTATGGCACTTGCACACGAGCTGTTGACCACCCAACAATCACAGGGTAGTTTTGCCCTGGTAACGAACTCAAGATTCTCAAGACAGGCACTTCAATACAAGACAGCGAACGACACGGACCTAGTTTGGACGGTTCTCGTGCTTAGCCTCGGCGTCCCGGCTTCGGTACCGCGACCAACTCTTCATTCCTGTTACGAATACATCAATAGAACCAAAGGGTAAGTCTATGTTCTTTGTGCAAACAACAATAATGAGTAAAACCAGTTAATTTCATAATTTATTCACAATTGATAGTTGCTAATTTTGCTAATTTTATGCACAAACAAATATTGCATTTTTTCTTTATAATTATTTATCTAATATCATTTAACCAGCAACCTCTTAAGTTTTATCCTAATCATATACTTTACATTGACGCGTCAAAGACTGAAAGTGGTGTTGGATATTCTGTAACCACTGTACAACAGCCTATCGAACTCTCTAAAATTTCTTCTTGTCCTTAAAAAGCTATCTCACATGCTTTCAAATATGCCCAAGAATATCCAACTACACACATTGCCATATGCTCTAATTCACTTTCTTCTATACACTCCATTACTGCTATATCCACCAACTATCCTATCGTCGAAGATATTCATGACATATATCAGGTTCTTATAAACCAAAATACAACTGTCGCTCTGATATGGGTACCATCCCATGTCGGTATTAGTGGTAACAAAAAACTGATTGCCTTACCAAAAAAGCCGCATCGTCCACGGACACCATTATCAATATACAAATTTGCAACGATCTCAACGCTAGACTGAAGAAGTTTAATTTATCCATCTGGGAGATTCACTGGAATAAAGTTACTTCAGCGCTGCATGATATTAAACACTCAGTGAAACTTCTTACCTATCCCAGTTTATCTCTAAAAAATATGGCAATCATACGAAGATTGCGTATAGGACATACCCGTCTGACTCATGGCTACCCGATGACATCATATCCACAACCAAAATGTCAGCACTACAATATGACTCTCCGAATCAGACATATACTTATCGAATGCCCTTTTTATGCCAAAATACGCCAACAGTTCGATATCAGTACTATCTTTAAAGAGGTCTTAAACAGCACACACCAAATCAAGAAAGTTATCAAATTCTTCGAGAAAAGTCAACTGCTCAACAACATATAAATGTTTGGTTTTTATTATTTTTTCTTAATTCTAAATGTTAACTACATTATTTTGTAATTTATATGAAATTACCATGTAAATCGTAGCTCATGCTAATGACCATAGATGTCACATGCACTTTAATTTAAATAAAAAAAAATAATTTCCCTACTAAATAAATGGAATATGAACGGAAGTTTGTTATTTGAGAAACGTTGAACTAAGTGTGTTAAACAATATGTGTACGTGTGTGTATGTGTGTGTATGTAGGCATTAATGTTTGTGAGTGTGTGCTTATATAGGTATATAAAGATATATATATATATATATATATATATATATATATATATATATATATATATATATAGGTATATAAAGATATATATATATATATATATATATATATATATATATATATATATCATTGGATGTAGTGAAGTTCGATGGTCTAACAGCGGTAGAAATGTCATAGACAAATACGTATTCCGGAGTTAACAACACACAAAACCGCAATGGAGTAGCAATAGTCATTAGCAAAAAAATCGAAAGATCAGTCAAAGGGTTCATACCGATAACGGATAAAATGGCACTATCGAAATTAAACGCTATACCGTGCAACATAAACATCATTGTAGTATATGCACCAACATCTGATAACACAGAGAAAGGGAGTAAACAGCTTCTACAATGACTTAAACAAAACATTCAATGAAACTAAAAAAGAAGAAGTACATTTGATTTTAGGTGACTTCAACTCAAAGGTAGGGCAAGGAAGAGATGGAGAAGTAGTAGGAGAACAAGGACTGGGAACACGTAATGAAAGAGGTAAAAGACTAGTTCAGTTTTGCAAAAAAAAACGAACTCATTAACAAAAACACATGGTATAAACTCCCAAATCGAAGAATAAATACATGGAAAGCACCTAGAAATGATGGTGAAATTATAATAAGGAACCATATAGATTACATAATAATAAATCAAAGATTCCGAAATACAATATCGGCTAAAACGTACCCAGGAGCAGATATAACAAGTGACCACAATCTAGTTCTAGCAAACATGAAACTCAGTTAAAAAAGTTTAAAACAACTGCCAAAACACCGAGAATCAATCTGAGAAAACTAAAAGAAACCGATATATACCAACAAATCAAACAACAAGTGCACAAAGAAGTTCAGGAAGTAGAAAGGCAAAAGCAATTGACAGCAACAGATAGATGGAGGAAAGTAGAGGAGATCTTGAGAAATATCACAAAACAAAAACTTCAAGAAGATACATCATCTAAAATTAAACAATGGATCTCATAAGAGATAAAAGAACTGATGACGGAAAGAAGGGCACAGAAAGAATAAAAACGAAAAACAGAACAAAAAAATAATAAAACAACCAAATGAAAAATCAAAGAAGTTAAGGAACTGTGGCTATCAGAAAAGTGTGAAGAAATAGAAAGGTTAGATAAACAACATGACAGTTTTTACATACATCGGAAAATCAAAGAGACAGCTGGCATATACAAGAAGAATGGTTTCGGAAATATCATGGATAAAAATAACAATATAATAACGGAATGTACAGATAAAATAAACAGATGGAAAGAATACATAAAAGAGCTATTCGAAGATGACGAGAAAATTGAGATCATTAAATCAAAAGGAACAAATGGGCCACCAATCACCAAAGACGAAATTGAGAAAGCGCTAAAACGTATAAAAAATGAAAAGGCCATGAGACCAGATGAAATACCTAAAGAAATCTTAAGAATATTAACAAAAAATCATATGGACACACTAACAAAATTATTTAATGACATTTATTATACGGGACAGATTCCGACAGAATGGTTAATATCAATATTAATTCCAATACCCAAAAAATCAAACGCTATGAAGTGTAAAGAGCACAGGAAAATTAGCTTGATGAACCATATGTTCTAAAAGTGTTCTTACACTTTGGGCAGGTTGTTTCCCTGTTGTATGAAGTTGAGGCCTGGACAATTACAAAGGCGACAGAGAAAAGACTCATTAACTTTGAAATGTGGTGTTATCGAAGATTGTGGAAAATATCCTGGACACAACACATAACAAATGGGGAAACGCTACGAAGAATGAAAACAGATAAAGAAATACTTAACACTATAAAGAAAAGAAAAATGAGCTACTTTGGTCACATAAAAAGAAACGAGAAATACGAATAGATGCGGCTGGTCATACACGGGAAGGTGGAAGGCAAAAGGGGCGTAGGAAATTTCGACACTAAGCAGGTAGTGACTAAAATTTAATGGCAATTTTCGACACCAGCCCCAATTCCGGTTTTTATCTTACAGGTATATTCGACACCAAATAAATATAGCTGCGACATAAATAAAATACCATAATTAATTAATTTATTTATTTTAATAAAAGTAATGTGCATTTTAGTTCTTTATAACTGTAATAATATCTAAATATAATACAACTAGTACCTAATTTTTGTACATTTTACCGTTAATATACTTGTATACAATGATTTATTGGCTATTGTAGGAATGATAAGATACAGCTTTTATAAAATCTAACCTACGTATTTGTTGGGATCGTAGTTTATCCATTATTTTCTCCAAAAATGCCAATTTAGCCTTAACAGTAGTATCTTTGATTTTTGCTGGTATATGTAAACTATTTATTTTGACATAAGTGTCTACTTGAAATTCTTTTAACTTTTCAATAAAAATAAAAATAGAAGGATGTGTTGAATAAAAAGAAGAATTAAATCTCGAATGAAGGAAAGGATTCACAGGCATTTGTGGTTCTCGCAATAGACTGATTCTGATTAGACCATGTGTGATGGAAATATAGCGCTATCGAAAATGTAATTTTCCAGTAAATAATCTGCATATATATCAAGTGTTGCGTTTATAGGTTTATATGACACTAAATCATAAAGAAAGCATTCTTCAACTTCTGCTGGATTTAAATAAGTTAAACCAAACGTATGTCTTAACCATTTTCCAATTTCTGAATTTGTATCCTTATATTCTTGTACCAAACCCAAAGATTGAGTTTTTTTAAACCAGTTTTGGTGTAAGTGAAAACGGCATCCACTAATTTTTGTATTGGGCCACATATACAATAAAGCACAGTGAATTGCTTTTTCCACAAATATTTCAGTTGGCTCTAATGATAATTGAAATGTTTCAAAAATCTTAGACCTTAATAAAGAAAATAAATTTTTGTATGTCATTGACAATTTGTCCTTTAACAAACAGTATGCTAAAGGAACATAATGTCCATTTTCCAAGCCATGTATAGTAAATAATTGTAGAAAATATTTGGTACTGTATGAAAATGTACCATCCATATACAAAGTTTTTAATTTATACAACAAACGAATATTTGTCTCGCATCAAAATACAATTACATTTAATTCAGGATGATTTAAAAACAAAAAACTTTCATTGCGACAGGTTTTAGGAGAATAATTACTAACCGCGTTATGGACTTCTGATATGCTTCTTGGTAACGGACCTCGTAACAGTTTACGACGACAGTTGTAAATGTGTTTTCTTATGCTAGCTATGTCAGGAACCGTCAGCAAATTGGCATCACACTCAGCAACAGCAGTTCTTGTAATTTTGGCAGGCTTTTCCGATATGTCCTCTTGGGCTTTTCTTTTACATGCATTGGTTACCATCTTTACTTCAAGCTTTTTGGATCGGCTTCATGATTATGTACCAAATCACTTCTTGTGATGGTGAGGTCCTCACAGCCTATTGTAAACACTTTTGCGGAACACTTAGTGTTTCTTTGGATGCAGCGCCAAAATATCTCGCCGCTTTTTAACACTTTCTGTTTCGAGAACGAATGATGCTCCACCACTAATAAATCTCGACCACGGGAACTTTTTATCAAACTCATTTTTTAAATACTCGTATACGTGCACAAGTCAACGTCAAACAAGAAATAAATTACAACTGAAATAATTTAGTCACAAGTACATAAGTGCCACGCCCCCCGCCGTGACAATAAATATTGGGAAAACCCGCTTGTCCTGCTTGGGTGCAAATGTCCATCGCCGCTAATTACCTACCTACCTGCTTTATGCCGCGGTGTAGATATTTCCTATAATAAAATTTGACCCTTCGATTACCCCAGGTACAAAGACAATTTGGTGTCAAAAGTTCGCCCGCCGGGCAAAAGAGGACCTGGGAGAAGACGCACGTCCTGGTTGAAGAATCTGAGACAATGCAGTGGGAAAATGCCAATAAAACTTTTCAGAACGGCTGCAGATAGAGTCAAATAGACCATGATGGGATGGGGCACGTTAAGAAGAAGAAGACATTTGTGTTATATATTTTTATTTTTAGAGTTTCATGTATTGATCCCTACATTAAATTTAAATTCCTCAAACACGTCATATAGTTGGTTAGTTCCGATATTTAATATTATATTGTTATCATATTTAAGTATGGATATATTCCTAGTTAGTTAAGTAATTAAATGAAAATATGTATCTTAGTGGGGTTTATCACGTTCAAACAATCGAATGATTTAAATCCAGATTTTTCATAAAACAAAACAACTTTAAAAGTTGTTTTGTTAAAAGTATTTGACATGTATCTAATGACCATTTAATAGAGTGGTAAACCTCATAACACCGGTGTATCCTGTATAGTTAAGGTTCTGGTGAAATACTTCGTTAATAAATCAATATGAGTACGGGTTACCTACGGGAATAGGGGAATCCCTTGTGTGAAGTTAAAGTATAACCTACGGAGTTTAATTGAAATCATCCACTTTGTGATCAATAATGCATTCTGAAAGTGAAAGTAATAAGGTTATATTGTTAGCTGGGGATTTATTTTATATTTTTACAGTTTTCTCTCTCCTGGATTCTATATATGATAAGTTATATAGTTTAAGATGGCTGATATAGTCAGACATATACGTATCATTATGGTTTTACCTGTTTATTGTACAAACAGACGATGCATGTTTTGTTGGTTATTTGGAAATAAGGTATTTGTTTTGATAAAATAATGAAAATGTGGTTTTGTCTGCTTAACAAAATTGAACTGCTAAAACATTGTCAACGGGAACTGAATCAGTTAAGTTCTGTGTGTGAAGTGCCGAAATTTTGTCAAAATTTTCGGATATAAACAAAACTGTTATATCTAAAATTTGAACCATATAGTTAATGGAACACAGTGAAATATTGTTCTGTGATACTAGCATATCAGAATAGTCGCTAACTAGCGGACCAACTCGACATCGAGTTTTTTAAATGAAATTTTTATTTTGCGAGAAAAATTAATAAATCAATACAAACAATATAAGCAAGAATATACATAACATTCATCAATAATAATGCAAGTAAAAAGTGTATTAAATATCACGAAATATTTCGTCGAAAACAATGTTTTTTGTTACAATGTCTCCATTTTCTGAAAACTTTTGCTTGGCACCGGGAGTTATGTAAACTTTTACTTTTTACTTTTTAATAAAAACGAAACCGGAAGTCGACCTCAAAACCGGAATGCAATTTTTAGTTCATCAAATGTCGACATGGATATCATTTAGCAGTTAATTTTGCATGCTGATCACGAATCTGGTGTCACATTTGCTCTATCTTGACGTTTTATGCGCGTTTCGGGTCACTTCCGGTGTCAGATCGCAACCGGAAGTACATATTTAGATTAGTCTCGACGATACCTTTCGATCCATATATACATTTTAGGGTCTAAAACTTAAAGTAAAGTTTAACTTCCGGTCATCTCAAAACCGGAAGTGAATTTTTGTACCAAAAGTATATCTTGATAATCTCATACGTAATACTAATAATATTCCGAAAAAATATTTTAATTATCTAATATGGTTTTTGAGTAAAGTGGTGGACAAGAAAAGGGCTTAGCGTTTTAGTATATAAGATTTCCTGGTACGTATAGCAATTATCGCTTCTGACTACAGGAGCGAGATGAAATCAAATCTAAGTTCTCCAACTGCAAATGACAGTAGTACAACTGAAAGTAACAGCCCTCCAGTTTCATATGGTGCTGCTGCCAAGTCTATACCTAAAACTAGGTACTCAAAAAAAGAGCAGGCTATAGTGTTCCATATAACTGATAACAATCTTAAATTATTTGATTACGTCAAATCAATTGGAAATATTATTGGGCCGAAAAACATCAGCTTCGCTTCCAGAATCTCGAACAACCGATTGTGCATTTACCTAAACAATATAGAATATGTGGACCTATTACTCACAAATAATCCTGTTGTTCTGGTAGGAGACGTAGACTATAGTATTAGAAGACTAGTTACACCATCTAAACGTATAGTTTAATCAAATATATGTCCATCTATTCCATATGAGCTTATCGAGTCAGCACTCAAAGATTATGGCCTACAGGTTGCTTCACCCATCACGTTTCCAAGGGCAGGAATTCCAGACGATGAATATAACCATATTCTTTCCTTCCGTAGACAGGTTTACATAGTCCCACCGAATGATAACTGCGAGATCCAAACTTCATTGGTCATTCTATTTGAAGGTAATGCACATCGCATATTTTTGTCTACCAATAAAATGCTCTGTTTTTTATGCAAACAATCTGGACATGTAGCTAACAATTGCCCAAATACAATTGTCCCTTCAGTTTCTATAGAGAATCCATCAACAACTGAAGAAATACCATCCTCACCTGTCCCTGGAATAAAGAGAGCATTTTCGAAATTTAGTCGATTCTAACGTAATCAATGTGTCGGAAACACAAGAAGAAGTTTCACCTGCAATGCCTCCTTATTATCAAGATACAAACAAAAAATCAATGAAACAAGCTAGGAAGAAGTTAAAGAAAGATTCGTCTGATAGTTCCAAAATCACGAATGTCTCAAAAGAAGCAATAAAAGACTGTTTTAATAAGTCATCACACTCTTTTTCCACTTCTGTGGACAATTTCATAAGTTTTCTTGAAAATAGTTACGGTAGTAGCAATATATTATCTGAAGCCCAACAGTTTACATCTGACGTCAAATCATTACTCTCTGACATGTATAATGTTTATCCTTTTCTAACAGATAGTTCAGTAAAGTACAGATTTACAAGAATATCAAAAAAACTTCAAGATTTTTAGTTTGACACAGCAGACACAGTGAGTACAAATTCCCTGTCATCACTGGAACCTCCAGATGAGGAATATTTCTCAGATACCTCTCAACATTCCCAAAAATCCTCATTTTAATAAACTTCAATCCAGTTCAGTGGAATTGTGATGGATTTTACCCTAGACTTAAACACCTTCAAATGTTAATCCTTGATAATACTGCCGACATAGTATGTTTACAAGAAACGAATTTTAAATCTGACCTTAAAAGACTTCTAAATTGTTTTGTAGGATATCATTTCTTGAGAACTGACTATCTTAGAGCTATCGGTGGAACATCCATATTCATATACAATGATCTCTACTCCAAACATCTTCCCATTTGCACAACCTAGAAGCTATCGCCGCTAACATTTGTTATCCAAATAAAATTTCAGTTTGTAGTATTTATATTCATCAAAATTATAGTTTATCTGAAGCCGATTTAGTGGACCTTATATACCAACTTCCTTCACCTTTCCTTCTTGTTGGAAATTTTAATGCCCACAATACTTTGTGGGGTTCTGAGAAAACCTTCGGCCGAGGAAAGACTGTCGAAAATGTATTAAATATTACCGATACTTGTATGACGAATAATAATTCCAAAACTAATTTTAATATTGCTTGTGCCACCCAAGAATATATCCTAACCTCACATGGGAACCAGTTGACTATCTTTATGACAGTAGTCATTTTCCTATTTTAATATCCGGAAAATCTGCAAAGCATTTCGACTCCTTTAAAAATAGAACATTTCTAATGCCAACTGGGATGGATTTCGATTATATACTAAAATCAAACTAAATCAGCTGCAGTTATCAGAAGATGCAAATAAAAGTATTGGCGAGTTAAAAAACTGTATAATCTTCGCTGTTAAACAAATATTGGACAAATTGCAATTTCTTCGTTTCGCAAAACAACACCTTGGTGGAATGAAAGATGCTATCTGGCTATACAAGAAAGTAAGGCAGCATTAAACAAATACCACAGAGAGAGTACTAAAGCAAAATTTAAAAAACTGAGAGCCAAATCTAAGTATGTAATTAAACAAAGCAAAAAAACTTTTGGAACATGGTTCCAAACAGCCTGTTTTTAATGCCTATTTATATTTCTTTACTTGCATCCTAGTTATCTTTAACATTGGCGCCCAGATAGGTGACATTGTGGATCTATTCTTAATATATTCCATACGCTATGATATTAATTAGTTCAATCGGTTATAATACTGCGGTGTTTAAGGCAAGGAGAAACCAATACACTAAATATTCTAGACCCCTGCCTCACTCCACGTCGTATTTCCACTGCATCCATCGTATCCTGACCAATTCGTATATTTGCTCATTGATGGCACTACAAAGTTTTAATAATACGGAGGTCTTGGTCATATAGATATATATAGATATATCGTATATCCTGCCCAAAAAAAAACCTAACAACACATAAGAGACATCAAAGATTTACATCTATAAAATACACACTCTATGTGCAACAGTTTCTATATGGGACAAACTGCGCATGAGCCATATATCAAAATCTGGGACTTCGATAAATCACAGATATGTACACATGCCTGAGACAATGAACACAGAGTAGAATGCAAAAATTAAGCAATAATAATGAAGGGGCAGATATGAAAAAAAGAGAAAATAAAAGAAACGGCCATCGTCATACTTAATGAAGCAGAAGCAGCATATTTAATGAAGGAATGTGTAGTATGTGTAGTAAACTCCTCAGCAGAATGTAGTAGCCTTTGTTTTCCAATACTGAAAGAAGAAGTCAACAACAAGAATATACCAACAACTGCATATATAATACACGAACACTTTCACACGCACAGACACACAAACACAAATGCATATAGCATATATTAATAATGCAGAACACATCTAATAATCAGAATTTCCATAGAAAGTTCCATAAGGCAAAAATCCACCTTATTTTGCCTATAATTGCCTATAACACCGTTGCCAAGTAAGTCAACTTTCAATTTTGTGAAATGACATAACCTCGTCAACAACTTTGACAGTTATACACTCTTTTTGACAACATTTTTAAATAATCTTTTTTGATTACGATTTCCGTAGTGAAAATGTCAAATTTTTCTAGTTAAAAATATAATTATCATTTCAATCAGTTATGGCTTAATTCCATATAAAAATAATATTTAAAAACAGAAAATAGTGTTTTCATTTTAACTTGAGAATATTTTGAAAAACAAAAAGTAATTTATTTACTAAATTTAATTTCAACCTTCGTAATTCATGCGATACATTTGTTTTAAGAATAAAAGATAAAAGATAAAACTGTACATCTTCCCAGTTTATAGTACTTTCCTTTTATCCGACAACGATTTAGGAATCAAAGTTTTTCCTGTTTCACTTTAGGTATAATATGTTTTGCACCATAATTTAAATCTCAATTTTGCAAGGGAAACTTCCAAGTTAATAGTTTTATTCGCGATTTCAAATTGGTAAAACTAAAGGATATTCGGTAGATGGGATAACAAATGGTTTCTCAGATTGTAATAATATAAGGGAAGGAGGAGCTGGCTTTCCATTTCCACATTGATTTTACTATTTTATTTGTTGTAGAGCCAGTAAATTATATTAAGAATTGTCAGAGATTCCTAAGCGATTTTGGAATACCTTTTTGGTAAAAAAGAGTGTTACTTAAAATGTTACACCTAATTTGAAGTAAAGAATATAAAAATAATGTTAAGGTGATTAAGAATTATAGCGACTGTGTCCGAATTAACTCATTTAATCCCACTAATTTTTTTTTCGATAATACAAGATTTTTTTGAATGTCCTAATTGGATCTGGGTTTAAATAGTACCAATTCATTGTTATTTCACATAAAAAAATTAAATTTTTAGCAAACAGTAGATGTACTCTTCTTCTTCTTCTTCTTAACATGCCATACACCAAAGTGCGTAGGCGACTATCTCATTACTAGAATTCTGTTCTTGGCGGCGTGACACAGCTCGCCTGTATTGTGTAGTCCTGTCCATTCTTTAATATTTCTTAACCATGATAATTGTTTGAGGGCGGCTCCTCTCCTACCTTCGATCTTCCCTTGTAGGATTAACTGTGGTATTTCATATTTTGCTCCTCTCAATATGTGCCCAAGGTAACCAATCTTGCGTTTTTTAATTAATTCAAAGAGTTCTTTTTCCACGCCGGCTCTCTTAAGGACGTCATCGTTTCGAACTCTATCCACCCAAGGTACGCGCATCATTATTCTCAATGACCACATTTCAAATGCTTCAAGTTTGTTAATAGATGTTTTTTTCAAAGTCCACGTTTCCATGCCATAAAGTAAGATGGACCATATGTAGCACTTGACCATTCTGTAGCGTATTTCGAAATTTAGCTTTTGATTACATAGGAGCGGTCTAAATTTCACAAAAGCTTGTCTTGCCATTTGTATTCGGGTTTTTATCTCGTGTTGTGGATCCGATTGGTCATTGATTGTGGTGCCAAGGTATTTAAAAGTTTTCACGCGTTTTATACGATCGTCACCTATGCATATTATCGGGTTTTCTGGAGGGTTTCTGCTAATCACCATATATTTCGTTTCCAAAATGTTGATTTTGAGGCCATATTTTTTACCTATGCTATTCACCCTATCAAGTAATAACTGCTGATCTTCCAAATTATCAGTTATAATCACTGTGTCGTCCGCATAGCGTAGGTTGCTAATTGGTATGCCGTTCACCTTAATGCCTAATTCCGTGTCTTCTAATGCTTTCGCAAATATATTTCCAACATATAAATTAAAAAGGATCGGAGAGAGTATGCAGCCTTGGCGAACACCTTTCCGGAGTTCAAATTTATCCGTATATTGGTCTTGATCAATCCTCACCTTTGCCATTTGGTTCCAGTATAGATTCTGAATAATTCTGATCTCTTTCGTTCAATGTTGGCCCTATGTAGTAGTTCCATCATGATCATGTTTAACATTATCAAATGCCTTCTCGTAGTCGATGAAGGTGAGGTAGACATATTTTCATTGATCTAAGCAGTTTTGTATTAAGGTGTTCAAACATAAAATTGCCTCTATTGTTCCTAGTCCTCCCTTAAAACCGAATTGTGTTGACCCGCTAAGTTCTTCTAGTATCTTGAACATTCTTGAGTGTAATATCCTAAGGAAGAGCTTCAGCAAGTGACTCATTAAACTGATTAAGCGGTGTTCACTGCATTTTGTGGCATTAGCTGTTTTTGGGATACTCACAAAGGATGACTGCAGCCATTCTCGCGGAATGTAACCAGTATCATAAATTCTGTTAAACTGCCTTACCAATATTTCGATATTCTCCTCGTCTAGTAGTTTTATTGCTTCTATATTAATTTTATCTGGACCTATTCCTTTATGCATATTTGTGGTTCTAACTGCATATTCTATTCCGCTTCGCATTATTGATGGCCCTGATAAGTTTTCGGAAGGAAGTTTGCGCGTTGGTTGTGTTGGTCTTTCGTCATTAAAAAGTCTTTCTGCGTATTTTTTCCACGCCATTGCTATCTCCTCTTCTGACTCTGTTTCTGTCGTTGCGTATTCTTGTTCTGTGGTGGCTATTGTGTATATTCGATATTTCTTTGATCTTCTTATGTAGTCCAAAACTATCTCCTTTTTCCTGCAATTGTTCTATTTCGTTGCACCTTTCTACCATCCAACGTTCTTTTGCTTTCTTAATTTTCTGGCGAATTTCTTTGTGTATCTGTTTGTATTTGTCTTAATTATCATACGAGTACAATGGGTTGATTGGTAGTCAAAAATATAAAACATTGTGTAAAAATGAAAATATTTTTTTTTACAATACAGGTACATACTTGGGTAGATCCTGTATTATAATCTTACTAGTAAAAAATTGTACAAAAGAATCGCGTTCAATACACAGAGTAACTTCACACTTTATACAAATCCAACGTACTCTTTGATGGTATATGCGACATCGAAGTTGTTTGTCTATTTTCTTTGGGAAACGACCGCTTCTATCATTTTTATACTAATTGGTACAGATCCTACTAGTCGTTTTTTAGAATAAGCAGATTTCCAAAAACTTCTTAAATAATGACGTACTACATCTCTTTGAAAAGCCAAAGATGCATTTCTTTATTTTCAGCAAATATTTGTAACCTCCACAAGTTAACAAGAGCTGAGTTGAGTATGTGGGTAAAAATGGGCCACCACCATATTTTACCTAGTATACTGACTCGGTAGTTATTAATTGATTGGTCAAAGAGATCAACACCTCCCATTGAAGCATTGTATGGTGAGAAAAGTTTCGGTTGGAGTACATCAATTTTTCGTTTGGCAGCAGCACACCAACGGTTCACTTTTGAAAGTGGTTTAATACTATCGTAATTTGATGCCATTGTGTTCACATTGTTGTTCTTACATTTTACAAAAAGTAATAGACTTTTTTGTCAAAGGGATATTCGAAATATCCACGATTCTTCGTTTTCATTACAGCGGAAGGAAACAAAGGACATTTTTTATACGATTTTCTCTTGCTAGGCCTGTTGCCCTAAGGCTTTTTTTAAGTTTTCATCAAATTGTAACTAGTAAAATAATTATCAAAAAATACTTCGTGGTCAGTAGGCACATCAACGACATCAGGCATTTTTAGAACAACTTGTGATCCTAAAGGCAACGCAGCGACTTTTGATTTATCCATTGATGCTCCACAATACGTGTCAAAATTGTAGCAATAACTACAAAGCATTCAGTCCTTATATCCAAATCTTACGGGCTTTCCCCTTATGGGCTGTTTAGATAAGTAATGCCCAAAAATACTTTATCATCACTGCATACACATCAATTGATAAGTCTGTGTGAAATATGCCAAATTGTTAAAATTTTTTATTTATTTTGTTCATGAGAGGCCTCACTTTATACATTCTGTTCCTTCTATCAATTTATGAATTATCTGCCAAATGTAGATATTTCTTAATTTCTTGGAAACGGTTCCTTGAAATTGCATTAGTCACGAGGGGAACCTGAAGATCCTCATCTGAACACCAATAGTTGCGCTTTCATGGCAATCTATGGTATCCAGTAAAAAGTAATATAGCCAGAAATAATAACACTAGAAAAGATAAAGAAGAAATAACATGTGAGATAATTGAGAGACAGAGTCACGCTTCTAACATAATTGTCTGTAACATGAATGAATCAAAAATGAAAACGCAAGTCGAACGTGATTCTGAAGATGCAACAGCTATTGGGAAAATATTGAATAATTTTAATATTGACAAAAATAATTGTGTAAAGTGTTTCGCTTGGGAAGATATATAGGAAGCAAGAGTAGGCCGCTCAAAGTTATTCTTAATTGAAAAGATGCAAAATTTGTTCTTCAGAATAAACAATTAATTTCTATTCCAAGCATCAGAATATTTGGTGATCAAACGAAGGCTCAACAGGACTATTTTAAAGCGATTAAAAATAAACTACAAAACTTTGATTGATAACGGTGATACTACCAAAACTATTAGATATATAAATATTAACCAACTATCGTTTCAAAATCCATTCAAAAAACATTTTGTAAACCCTAATATACCTTTCAACTCCGATATAATTTATCTCAACGCCCAAAACATAGTAAAAAATAGAAACCAAATCCAAGAATTCGTTACTTGCTCTAACCCCAAAATACTTTTATTGTGAAACTAGGACGACATCAGATAATGAAGATATTGAAGCGAAACTTGAAAATTACTGCCATATTGGTTGTGACTCAACGAGTAGATACACTGAAGGTGTTATGCTATACATCAACAAACATTATAATTTTCAAATTTTAAAATATTTCATATGCGTAATAATTATTGGTGAAACGTAATAAAAGTTGATGTTAAATCCATCGTTTACTTGGTGGGGTGTTTATACCATTCACCATCCAGTTCTGATGCTCAATTTATTGAAGATGTGTAAGAAATATGTGATGCCTCATTTATTATAAAACTACCGTTGTGTGTTAGTTGGTGATTTTAATATTGACTTGTTTACTAGTAATTTCTATAGAAAAATATTAAAAAATTGTTTTCGGTTTATGAAATAAAACAGTATATTAGTGATCCTACCCGTATTACTGACACTAGTAACACTTTGGTAGATTATGTACTTTCTAATCAAAATAATATAAATGCTTATGTTCACGATTGTCCAAAAATTACTGATCATTCTGTTATTTCAGTAAATATCTCCAATAATAATAGTTATAATATATCTGATGGTAATATATTCAAGTTTAGAAATTTATGTAATCAAAACTTAGAATCAAAACTAATCTTATCATGTGTCACTTTAATTTAGATTCTGTTGATGTTAATATCATTTACCAGGAAATTTCACAAAATTGTGAAAATGGAATCAATGGCATAATACTAATTGTAAAATGCCAGTTTCAATCAAAATTACCTTGGTTGGATTATGAGATGTTTAAACAAATTAAACAACGTGATAGGGCTTATAAAGATTTTAAAAAATATATTGACGTCATTGAAAAACAACATCAATGACAGGTTTTTAAGAGACATAGAAATGAGGTAGTAAATTTGTTAAAGCTAAAAAAAGAGCGGTTCTATTTTAACAAAATAGACAGGTATAGAAATAAATCCGAAAAAATGTGGAAAACTTTAAAAAAATTAATCAATAACAATAGTCGAGAGATGCCAAACACTGTCATCTTTGAAACTATTACTGACCGAAAACGGTTAACAAACAGAGTAGAAATAGCTAGCAGTTTTAATGAGTATTTTGTTGAAAGCATTGAAAGTTTTGTTCAAAGTATTGATAGTTCTGAAACATGGTGTAATGTAAATAGTAATCTATATTTAAATTTTGAAAAATTTGAAAAGCTTTCTATGCAGGATTTGCGAAAAATTGTTGACAATTTAGATAATAAATTCTCACTACATGAAACGTTAAATTGCAGAATGGCAAAGGAAGTTTTTGAAACCATTGGGAACGTTATGTTAAATTTAATTAATACATCTCTTACTACGGGTAGAATTCGTGATGTATGAAAAATAAGTACTATCATCCCTATTCAAAAATACCTAACACTATCAAAGCTGAAGAATTCCGACCAATCTATACTTTAATCCCTATAGAGAAAATATTAGAAATAGCTGTCTATGAACAATTATTGGAACACGTAACAAAAAATAAAATTTTAATTAATAATTAATCAGGTTTTCGAAAACAATTGTGAATCAGCGTTACAAGTTACATTATGCCACATAAAGAGTAATTGAAATAAAAATAAGTGCGTAGTCGGTGTATTTCTTGATTTAAAAAGAGCTTTTAAAACCATTGACAGGATAATAATGATTTCTAAACTTAAACAGTATGGTATAGGAAGTACAGTAATTGCGTGGTTAGAAAATTATTTACAAGATCGCAAACAGAAAGTTCGATTTAAAGACCAATTGTCATCTGAAATGGATAGTAATATAGGGATTCCTTAAAGTAGTGTTTTAGGCCCTCTTTTATTTATTCTGTACGTTAACGATATCGATATTTTTGTAATTTGTGAATTTATCTTTTTACCGATGATACTCTAATCTGTTGTAGTGATGAAAATTTTGATTTAGCTATTCAAAAAATGAACACTGTTTTATTTGTGGTTAATATATATTTAAAAATGAATAAACTGAAGTTGAATGTGAAAAAAACAAAGGCAATGGTTTTTACTATCAAACATAAATATAGCTTGCTTGATTCTGCAAATATTAAATTTAAATATTAATAATTGTTACAACAGTTAAATATTTGGGATTCCAGCTTGACAATATTCTGAATTTTGAGAGTCACTTCAAGTACGTTCATAAAAAAATATCAAAAACCTTTACATTCTGAGTAGAATATCTCAAAATTGAATATTTTCAAGAATTCATTTCTTTCAACAAAAGTATCCATTCTTATAATACCCGAGGTTTAGATGACATATATGTACCTAGAACTATGTGGAAAAGTACGATGAATTTTTTTCTAAAAGCTTCGTTAAATTTAATCAGTTACAAACATCTGTAAAAAAATGTACTAGTCTCAATAATTTCAAACTCTTACTTAAACAATATTTCAAAAATTTATAGTGTACTTTCTTTATATTGTATGTATATTGTATGTACAGTGTGTAAAAGCCAAATGGAATAAATTCATTATTTAGGTTACTGTATATATACTGTACATATTTATAAAAAATCCCGAAACACGTCAAATTTAAATTATAACTTGACATTCTTTAACGTGAAAATGCAACCCCTACCTTCAACCCCCTTAGAATGTCAGGTACAACGCCCAATTTTTAAAATAGGAAATATAGGCTTGTGATATATCGTTTGAAACGTTTTTTCATTCTCCATTCAAAAATATTGTCTCTTTCAAGTTTATTAAGATTAATTAAGATAAAATAAATTAAAATCATGTGGTTACCGAAATTCGCTAAAATATACTCAAAACTTATTTCTCGTTTAGGTCTTAATAATGAGAAAGTGAACAAAAACCATAGTAATGTGGTTTTTATATGGTAACCATTAAAAAACTTTAAAGAATTTCCGTGGCAACGTTATTTTAACACGAATTAGTCAATTGTTTTATTTAAGTTGTCAGTAAAAGTTCGTTCAATTCAATTCTGAAAAATGGTTAGATTGACGGAAATGCATAAAATAACAGTTTTACAAATGATTGGTTGCAGAGATAAGACCCGAACACAACAGGAAGTAACTCGCCTACTTCATGAGAAATTTTCTAATTTACCGCCTATATCCCAAGGAACAATAAGTAAAATAGAGAAGCAGAAGCAGATAAAAGATAAAAGCAGCTGCCAATGCACTGACTGATGAACTCAAATTAGATGTGTTGCTTGAGTTTCAGGAAAATCCGCATACATCGAGTAAACAGGCATCTACTACATTCAATGCTAGCCATACATCGATAGTAAACATATTAAAAGAAAATAAATTGCATCCTTATAAGATGATACCTACTCAGGAACTCATGAAAGACGATTTTGATAGGAGAACTTTTTTTGTGAGCAAATTATGGACATGGATAACAATATTATCTAATTAGAAGACGTTATGTTTTCTGATGAGTGTAGTTTTTCACCGAACGGTCATGCTAAGCAAAACTGCCGCTACTGGGCTACGGAAAATCCTCACTGGATGAGAGAAGAACACACTCAATATCCTCAAAAGGTTAACGTTTGGGCAAGGATTGTAGGAAACAATATTATTGGTCCCTTTTTCATTGAGAGCAACTTAAATGGCAACACTTATTTTGCACTACTTCAAAATTATGTCATTCCAACGTTGGCAAATTTATATCCTGATCCAGGCAACCCTCAAGTTCCAGTGAATATAATATGGTTTCAGCAGGATGGAGCATCACCACACTACCAACTTAATGTCCGGCAGTACCTCGATACAATATTTCCCAATCGGTGGATAGGGAGGCGAGGATCGATTGAATGGCCGCGCGATCACCTGATCTTACATTATTAGATTTCTTTTTATGGGGATATGTGAAGAGCCATGTGTATAAAACTAAACCTTCTGATTTAAATGACTTAAAAAAACGAATAACGCATGCGATTAGGTCGATCACGCATGTTATGTTAAATAATGTTAGAAGACAGTTTTATTTTTGAGATTAGGATGTTGCCAAAACATTCGCGGTGAACATTTTGAACATCTTCTTTATTAACATTCATAGTTCTTTTTCGTGTTCTAAGTACATTTTATTACGTTTTGCATTACATTTTAGTTTTTGATTGTATTGTAGCGAATTTCGGTAACCACATGATTTTAATTTATTTTATCTTAATTAATCTTAATAAACTTGAAAGCGACAACATTTTTGAATGGAGAATGAAAAGACCTTTCAAACGATGTATCACAAGCCTATACTTCCTATTTTAAAAATTGGGGGTTGTACCTGTCATTCTAAGGGGGTTAAAGGTAGGGGTTGCATTTTCACGTTAAAGAATGTCAAGTTATAATTTAAATTTGACGTGTTTTGGGATCTTTTATAAATATGTACAGTAACCTAAATAATGAATTTAATCCATTTGGCTTTTACACACACTGTATATCTAACATAACGTATTAGTACTGTTACGATTTTAAATGTTATGGCATATAGAACTGTAAATATTTTATGACTAATTCTTTTTATTGATTCTCGTAATTTGTAGGTCAAAATATACCTGAGCTTAGCTACCAGTTGTTTACCAGAAATCTCTAGACACTAATTTTGGTGAATCATCCACGTCTCGAGGTTGAAAAACGAGTCGAGCGCCTTCACCAAAATACGAGACTATTCAAGAAGTCCGCCGAATTCTCTAGATGACACAGTTGTGTATATAAATGAAAGATTTTTATTTGGCAGTCAGTGATAAGAAGCTCGCGAACCGCGATATTTAAATGTAACGAAACGTTAATAAATTATTTGTAACTAGGATTAATAAAGACTTTAATAAATTCGTAATTAGTTATCGTGAGTTTTAATAAATTAGATTATAGACAATAAATTAGAATAAAGACAAATAAATTAGAACTATACAAACTTAACAGTGGTGTCAGAAAAAGTGGGATTGTAGATAAATTTAATTTGATTTTTGAAAAAGACTTTTGAACTTTTGAAAGGTATGGTTCGTCGGGAACATCCGCGTAGTCCAGTAGTGATCGTTGTACGAAAGAACATTTAAAAAGTACGTGTGTGCCTGACCAAAGATGCTGCTAGTAGAACTTTCAGTGAAACAGTTGCGTGAGCAACTAGAAGAACGCGATGAAGACTGCAGCGGGTCCAAGAAGATCCTCCAAGAACGACTGAAGACTGTTCTCAACAAGAATGGAGAAGACCCAGAGACATTCCAGTTCCAGTCAGCAGAAGAAGCAGTTTTAACGAAAATAAAAAATGTGTCGGAAATGATTGAAGTGACTTCTAAAAAAATTGAAGAATCTTCTAGAAAAAATGATGATAAATTCGAGAACGTTTCCAAAAGATTCGATGAAACTTCTCAAATTATTAAAGAAACAGCTAGGCAAAACGACGAGAAATTTGAAAATATGTCTAGAAGATTCGACGAAGTATGTATTCAGAATAGTGAGAAGTTTGAAGAAGTCTCTAAAACATTCGATAAAGTAGAACAGAAAATCAAACAGTTAGAGACCATGATAACTAACACGAGAGTGCTACCACCAATTAATACGGTAGCTTTAGATCCGGTAGAGATAAAAGAAGACGAGACAAAATGTAAGTTGGAAACACGGCCGAAATTTGAAGGAAGCGGAAGTTCCGTTCATGTCAAAGTCCCAACTTTCGACGGAAAATCATCATGGAACAACTACATGAAACAGTTCGAATCAGCTGCAAGAGCGAATGGATGGTCTGAAAAAGAAAAGGCTGTAAACCTGACTATCGCTCTTCGAGGAGATGCCTTAGATGTGCTCCAGACTATAGCCGTAGAGGAGACGGATGATTTCGAACAACTGAAGAAGAGGTTAAATATGCGATATGGCCACGAACACTTGGAGCATGTATATCAGTCGCAGCTCAAAAATCGAAGACAAAAGAAAGATGAGGCTCTTCAAGAATATGAAGTAGATATCGCCAGATTAGTGCGATATGCTTATCCAACAGCTCCCGAAGACATGATGGAAAAATTGGCCGTTCAAACGTTTATTGATGGTCTTCGTGATCATGAGATGCAGAGAACACTACGATTAGCTCGTCACAAGACGCTGATGGATGTCTTATCTGCCGCCCTCGAATACGAGTCAGCTACGCAGGCCTCTGGCGGGTATAGCAAAGTTAGGACTGTAAAAGAGGAAGGAGATGAAGATAAACTTGACCAGCTCTTTAATATGATAAAAAGCATGACACACAAGAAAACGAAGACCATAAGACCGAAGACAAAACCAGAACGCGTCGGCCTTAGGGGAGCAGCTTCGACCCAGAACTTTACCAAAGACCCTCTGATACTAATAGCTTCTTTGAAATGTCGTGAAGATAGTGTATATGTAGATGGAGAAATAAATGGTAAAAAGCATACGTTGTTGGTGGATACTGGAGCGACCAGAACCATTATACGCCCGACAGTTATAAACAGCCGAAAGAAACTGTTACCAACGAGGTTGCGACTTCGGACCGCCACAGGGGAAAATGCCAACATTCATGGAGAAATCCAGGTACAATTAGGAATTGGAGCAGAAAAGTTCGTCCATACTGTTATAGTTGCTGACATCGAAGAGGATGTTATATTAGGAATGGACGTAATGAATACGCATGAATTCCAATTGGATTTTAAGAATAAGGTAATCAAAGTTGGTAACGAGGAGGTATTTCTCCATCCACATGATGACAACACTATGCAAGCAGCCGTTAAAGAAGATACAGTCGTGCCTGCGAGAAGTGAAACAATCATAGTAGCGCGGCTACAGGGAATTGTGGACGAAGGGTCACCTGTTATGATGGAGCCTTGGAACCATGACGACGAAGTTGGCCGTGGAATCATAATTGGAAAGGAATTGGTGACCTCGGCTAAAGAAATTCCTGTTAGACTTATCAATGTCAATGACTACCCAGTGACCATCAAGAAAGAGACAAAAGTAGGAACTTGTGTACCTGTGACATCCATAATCCGTCAGACGACAACGTCTGATAATTCCAACGACAAATTTGATCAAATGGTTGCAGTTGCTGGACAGTCTCTGAATCAGATTGAGAAAAGGAAATTAAGGGAATTTCTTCGGCAGTATCGTGATATTTTCGTACCGAAAGGAGGAAAGACGGGAAGAACTACCGTTGTTAAGCATAGAATTGATACTGGTAATGCTAAGCCAATTCGTCAAACAGCTCGACGATTACCACAGGCGAAAAGAGAGGAAGCTGAAACGATTGTTCAGGAAATGAAGAAAGACGGGGTGATAGAACCTTCTACGAGCCCATGGGTCTCTCCGGTAGTCCTGGTTAAGAAGAAAGACGGAACAACGAGGTTCTGTGTGGATTACCGTTTGCTGAACAACGTTACCAAGAAAGATAGTTATCCTCTGCCTCGGATTGATGACACATTAGACACATTGGCTGGAAGTAAATTATTCTCTACTTTGGATTTGAAGTCTGGATACTGGCAGGTAGAAATGGACCCGGTAGATAAAGAAAAGACAGCCTTCACCACAGGATCTGGATTATGGCAATTCAACGTTATGCCATTTGGACTTTGTAACGCTCCTGCGACATTTGAGAGGCTTATGGAAAATGTGTTGAGAGGGTTATCTTGGAAAACGTGCCTAGTTTATCTAGACGACATAATCGTCTTGGGGGAGACATTTGAGGACCATCTGAAGAATTTAGAAAACGTTTTTAATCGACTTAAAGCTGCCCAATTGATGTTAAACCCCAAGAAGTGCCAGCTATTTCAAGGTAAAGTCAATTATCTGGGTCATATAGTCAGTAAAGAAGGAGTGGCCGTGGATAAGGGAAAAATCGATTCCATTAAGGAATGGCCAAAACCAACTGACAAACATCAAGTGAGAAGTTTTCTTGGACTATGTACTTATTACCGGAGGTTTATTAAGAAGTTTGCAGATATCGCTAAACCATTAACGCGACTTACAGAGGAAGCAAGAGAATACCGCTGGGATGTAGACTGCCAAAATGCCTTTGAGACCTTAAAAAAGCATTTAATCACAGCACCGATTTTAGGGTATCCACTGCCAGAAGGAGAGTTCATCTTAGATACAGATGCAAGTAATTTGGGAATTGGAGGAGTGCTGTCCCAGATTCAGGGAGGACAGGAAAGAGTCCTTGGATATTTCAGTAAAGTTCTCTCAAAACCTGAGCGGAATTATTGCGTCACGAGAAGAGAACTTCTGGCAGTAGTGAAATCAGTAGAGCACTTCTATCAATACCTCTATGGAAGGAAGTTTTTAATCCAACCGACCATGCCGCCCTTAAGTGGTTGATGCAGTTTAAGAATCCAGAGGGTCAGATAGCCAGGTGGATCGAACGACTCCAAGAATATGATTTTAAGATTGAGCACCGGGCCGGAGTTAGCCACCGAAACGCTGATTCTCTTTCCAGAAGGCCATGCCCAGCAGAGTGTTCTCACTGCAACAAAACGGAATCCAAGGAAGCAGCAGTGCTAAGAACGACGGTGGTCCACGACGACTGGACGCCTACCAAGATCAGGGAAGAACAAGAGAGAGATCCAGTTATACAGAAAATCCGAAAATGGAAAGAGGAAAACCGTCGACCACCTTGGCAAGAAATATCGAACCTAGGCTCAGTAGTTAAGACGTATTGGGCCCAGTGGGACTCATTTATCATGGAAGATGGCTTGCTCAAACGAGTCCTGGAAAATGATGACGGTTCAGAGAAGAGAAGACAGTTGGTGATTCCAAAGAGCAGAATAGCCGAAGTACTTCGTCAGTTACACGACAGTCCATCAGGAGGGCATTTTGGTGTGAAGAAGACCCTTCAGCGAATTCGGGAACGGTTTTATTGGATGAACAGTTCCGACGATGTAAAAGACTGGTGTAAGAAATGTACTATTTGTGCTACGAGTAACGGGCCTTATCGAAAAAGGAGAGCTCCTATGAGACAATATAACGTTGGAAGCCCGTTTGAAAGAATAGCTTTGGACATTGCTGGGCCGTTTCCAGAAAGTGATAATGGAGGCAAGTACATGTTGGTAGTAATGGATTACTTCACTAAGTGGGTCGAGATTTACGCACTTCCAGACCAGAAGGCGGCCACCGTTGCAGATAAGTTGATCCAAGAATATATCAGCCGATTTGGAGTGCCTTTGGAGATCCATAGTGACCAAGGCAGGAACTTCGAAAGCGATTTATTCCAAGGAATATGTGATAGACTAGGTATGAAGAAAACAAGGACTACGGCTTATCATCCGCAATCGGATGGTATGGTAGAACGAATGAATAGAACAGTTGGCAAGTATTTGACAAAGATGGTGTCCGATCATCAGCGAGACTGGGACCAATATCTCCCGTTCTTCACAATGGCCTACAGATCTGCTGTTAATGAATCAACAGGCCAGACACCAGCCAAAGTCCTATTCGGACGCGAGATGCGACTACCTTGTGATCTAGAGTTTGGGTGTCGACCTGGAGAAGATGTAGCAGGTGAAGATTATGTGATCGAATTACGAAGAAGAATGGACGATGTACACGAGTTGGTCCGTTCCCATCTCCAGATCGCTAGTGACCGAATGAAGAAACGGTACGATACGCAAGCCGAAAAGGGGTGTTTTAAGAAGAACGATAAAGTCTGGCTTTATAACCCCAAAAAGCGAAAAGGTTGTTCTCCCAAATTGCAGCAGTTTTGGGAAGGTCCATACCTCATTATGGAGAAGATCAATGATGTTATTTACCGAATAAGCAAGATTCCGAGAGGAAAGCCGATGATAGTACACCATAACCGGCTGGCGTCTTTCGAGGGTGACCACGACGTAGATGAAGAAGTCGAAGTAAACCAAGTCCAAGATGTGTCTGACCTCACGTTTGAGGAATTCATGGGTGCCTATGGAGGTACCGGTAAAGCAAGACATGGTGTTACCACTGAAGAAAGGCAAGATCTACTCGCGCTTCCCGATGACTACTCACTGGCCCTTACCATCCCGGCCAGTATCAAAGATGCACCAGGGTTGGCATCCGTCTTTCGAAGGAAGTTTGGTCGAGTTGCAGAACTTCAATGCCAAGTGCCAGCTCCTGGTAAAACCTTGAAACTTCAAGATGCATCACGTTACCTTTTCTACCTGGTAACAAAAGACACTGCCCGTGACCAACCTACCTACCGAGATGTATGGGAAGCCTTACTTCAGTTGAGAGAGCACGTACTAGAGTCCGACGTGCAAAAGTTAGCCATGCCAAAGTTGGAGTGCCGCCAATTAGATTGGAGGGTTATACGAAACATGGTGGAGGAAGTCTTTAAAGACACCGAAGTCCAGGTGTTAGTCTGTTGCAATCCGCATAGTTACTGCTGCGGAGAGAAAACCGTCCCTTGTCATTTCTATACAACTGGAAGTTGTAAAAGAGGGTCCAGTTGCCGATATCAGCATGTCGTTCCAGTTCCAGTCCCGACAAGGTTCCAGGAGGAACCATCTTTTAAGAGGGGGGCAATGTTACGATTTTAAATGTTATGGCATATAGAACTGTAAATATTTTATGACTAATTCTTTTTATTGATTCTCGTAATTTGTAGGTCAAAATATACCTGAGCTTAGCTACCAGTTGTTTACCAGAAATCTCTAGACACTAATTTTGGTGAATCATCCACGTCTCGAGGTTGAAAAACGAGTCGAGCGCCTTCACCAAAATACGAGACTATTCAAGAAGTCCGCCGAATTCTCTAGATGACACAGTTGTGTATATAAATGAAAGATTTTTATTTGGCAGTCAGTGATAAGAAGCTCGCGAACCGCGATATTTAAATGTAACGAAACGTTAATAAATTATTTGTAACTAGGATTAATAAAGACTTTAATAAATTCGTAATTAGTTATCGTGAGTTTTAATAAATTAGATTATAGACAATAAATTAGAATAAAGACAAATAAATTAGAACTATACAAACTTAACAGTACAATTATTTACAAATGACGGCCGAGAAGAAAGAGATCATAATATTATTATTAAAAAAACTAAATAATTTTTTTCTAAAAATGTAAGATAATAAGGAGATTCTTTTATTAGTTTTCTTTTGCGTATAAAACAATAACAAAGAAACCAATATAGGCAATAAAACGTTATCATTTGCCTTCGACGTATTCTTAATAAATAATTCCCGAACTATCTGTGGGAATTTTATTAACGAAAAGTAGAAAAAAAAACAATCAAAATCAACTTAGAATGTCTCGAAACCACAATTACTGTGCTTGTACGTGCTCAGTAAACACCAAGCGTTCTCGGCAGACTATCGCGATAGTCAATCGTTATTTTCTGAGAACAAAATTATCAGCCACAGAGAGAAAAGTTATGTGTTATTATGGTACACCCAATTTTTGAGCTAATGGGAAATTTTAATGATAGAAAAACAAATAGTTGTCGGATTTTGTACCTCCTATGTACAAAAAATCTTCGAATTGGATTGTATTATCATTGTTTTATTTTAAATATTATATTAAAATTATATGCATATAATAATGATTTTATAAATAATCTATTATTAGATAAAACATAAATACATTTTTTTTTATTTATTTTGCCATCTGATTTAAAGGATTTTACGCAGATCGAAAACCGAAACGAAATCGAAATATGTCAAATTAAAAACACCTGGATCAAATACAAGAGTATCAGCATTGATTTAAAATCATTAAAGTTCATTAATACTATTGTCTGTTACCGAAAACTTTAGAGTTAAGGTATCCCCATAAGAAAAACTCTAGTGGGGATAGATCAGGAAATTTAGCTGGCCACTAAAAATCGTCGTCTGCCAATTTATATATTAGGAAAAATATTATTTAGGTATTCGCTTAAATGTCGTACGTAATGCGGTGGTGCTTCATCTTGCTGGTACATGCCACAGCGAATTTTCCGATAGCTGAAGAAATCAATCAAAATACTTGTCACCGTACAATGAATCAATTAAATACTTTATACTAGACAAGGACAATAGGACAATAAAAAACTTTATTACGAACCATTCCCGTCCATACGTTATAGTGAATTTTTATGTATGAGAGAGTAATAAAACAATAAATTATGTATGCAAATCCCTAAACTGTTGATACGGGTGACTCAATGAAAAACAGATATTTGTCAACAAGTTTACAGAAGTATATAGGAAAACAATTTTAAATTGAGTATGACCACCAGGTATAAAGGTTGGAGCAGAATAGAATACAATACTTGTGAGGGTTACTAATCCCTAAATAAGGTTGCCAGTGTCGGAGTGATGGAGGTTCACAGGTACTAATGCATTTGCAAGAAATGTAAGATGTTTATTTTATTGGTTATATATAACCAATAAAAGTTTAATAAGTACCTACCTATTTGCAAAATAAAGTTTAATTCTTTAGATAAAATAAAACGTTTTATTTTATCTGAAATGAGTGCATTCCACGAAGTAAGGGTTTCAACAATCAAACATTTAATTCTTTAATTCCAGGAATCTACGACAGTAATTGACTAGATAATTACCTTCTAAACTTATTCCACAGAAAATGTGATAGTGGGTTTTTCCATTTTGTAGGAAGGTCCAAGTGGCGTATTCAAAATTCTTAACAGTTCACTAAAAGTAGGTACTTCAGTTGCAAGGTGCAGTTTATTGTGTATACTAGTGTTATGGAAAATTTGGAAGTGCCGTGTAAACGCCGAAAAATTGGTCCTTTAACAGTTAATGAAAAAACATTAATATTTAATTGTTTTAAATCATTTACAGACAAACGTTTATGTGAAAGTGTTGATGAGACCGTTGAGTTAGTTAGCAGTACACTTGGTGTTGGAAATCTACGATTTACAGAGTTATTAAAGAAGAGAAATGTGGTAGTTTTCAAATGCCACGTAATGCTCCAGGGAAACCAAAATTTCAAATAGAATATCATTTTAAAGAAGGACTTCGACGGAAAGTGCATGAATTCTTCTTTAGACAAGAATTTCCAACATTGGATAAAGTTCTTGTCTCAGTTCGAGATGATAAGGATTACCCAGAAATGAGTCGAAGTACGTTATGGAAACTTTTAAAAGAAATAGGCTTCCGCTGGAAAAAGAATCCCAGAAAGTCTATTTTATTAGAAAGAAGCGATATTGTCATATGGAGAAGACATTTTCTAAGAACCATAAAGGAAATGAGAAACCAAAAAAGAAAAATATTTTATCTTGATGAAACATGGATCAACGAGGGTCATACACCAAATAAATTTTGGCAGGATGAAACTGTTACAAGTCAAAGGCACGCTTTTGTAAATAACTTATCTACTGGTTTAAACCCACCATCAGGAAAGGGACGCAGGCTGATAATAGTACACATTGGCAGTTCAGACGGTTTTGTTGAAGGTGGTTTATTAACTTTTGAATCAACTCGTACCGGTGACTACCATGAAGACATGAACGCTGATGTCTTTCAAGAATGGTTCGAACAAATGATAGATCTTCTTCCTAAGAACTGTGTAATAGTAATGGATAATGCAAGTTATCACTCCAGACTTATAGAAGGACTGCCCACAACCAAGTGGTTAAAAAAAGACTTGCAGAATTGGCTGAGTTCAAAAAATATTACGTACCATCCCGGATCTATAAGAAAGGAACTTTATTCGTTGTGTGCCCTTCATAAAGAAAAATTTAAAAATACGAAATTGATGAAATTGCCAAAAATCGTGGAATGACAGTACTTAGATCCCCACCATATCATTGTGAATTAAACCCGATTGAACTGGTATGGGCACAGATAAAGAGTGAAGTTTCAAGAAAAAATACCACTTTTAAAATTCATGATGTTAAACAGTTGTTTTTGGAGGCCGTAAATAATGTAAAACCTGAAAACTGGGAAAAGGCAGTAAATCACACTATTAAAGAAGAGGAAAAAATGTGGAAGCTGGACAATATTACTGATAAAATGATCGAGCCAGTTATTATAAATCTTGGTTCTGAAAGTTCATCTTCTGAATCTGATTTGGATTTGTAACAAGTAGCTGTAAGTTTTATATTAATATTTTTATTCATCTATTTAACATACCTTAGACGGTTTTAAAAACTCTTTTTCTCTTTTGTAATTTTTAAAAATTAAAAAAAATGTGAATTTTTTAAAACCCTTTTTAATGTAGGCCAGTCAGTTCTAATATAGTGTGTGATAAAAGAGGTCACTTTTGTTTACATACACATAACACTTTATAACACTGAAATAATTCATTTATTTTTTACAATTATTCAAAGTAATTTTTCAATTAATCTTGAGCACGCCCATGGAGTGGTCGGAGATACCAGTTAAAATTATGCTAATTACTCTCTCGTTCATAAAAATAAACTATAATAGTCTATGGATACTGAGTGTGCCCTTCAACCGCACAGTGAGGGTTCTCTTGTGCCCAGTACATACAGTTCTGTCTATTTACTCTACCTGTTAAGAAAAAGGCGGCCTCATCTGAGAAAACACAGTTTCGTAGAAATTGCAGATCATAATAGCATTGATCCATTATTAACCCTAGAAGGACCAAGGATGGGTTCCATGGGCTGCAAAAAACAACTTATAATCGAGTCAGTTGCTTCCAATCAGGCGTAAAGCAAAAAAAGGAACCTTTTCACCGCCTTCATCGACTACAAGTCGATGATAATATATGTAGTTACCTTTTTAAAGCATATAATGACGGAGTGGAAGACTAAAATTCACCTTTAAATACCCGGTGAAAACAACATCGAAACTGAAGATATCCCAATTAACTCAGTACTCTTTGGTTCTGTTTAGGGATGAACTTACTATCTCAGCTACTGAACCCCACTGACTTAGGTTGTAGCATCGAAAATAACAATACTGTTGTGGCGAAGCTTAATCATTTGTTGTATATGAATTATTTGAAATTAATGGCTTCCTTTTAAAACCATTTAGATCGAATGCTAAATATTATAGAAAATTTCTTAAATGATATCAGTATGCATTTTGGTATACTTAAGTAAGTGCCGTATACTAAATATGCAATATAGCCAAAACATCATGGCAATGAGTGAAATTGATATGTTCAAATATCTCGTAGTAAAACAAGCGCGGAAAATTGACCATAAACAAATGAAAACTAAACTAACTTTAGAGTTCGTGAGAAGAGTAAGACAACTAAATGGGTCATATCTTAATAGTAAAAATTTGCTTAAGGAATTAAATACGTACGCCTGCTTCGCGCTGAGCTACTTATTTGGTATTATAAAGTGGTCAAAGATGGATATAGAGAGTCTTCAGCGGAAAGTAAAAACACTTCACACAAACGGCGCAAAAACATCATCCATGCAGTGCAGTAGAGAGAATAACATTACCGCGGTATCAAGAGGGAAGAGGACTTATGGATATAGGTGAGCAATTGGATAAACAAATTGCTAATTTCAGAACTTATTTTCAGGTACAGGCTGAGACATCTACTTTACATCGACCAATTTTCGCAATAGATGATACAACGCCACTTAAACTAAGGAAACAAGAAATGCACATAAACCATCTGACTAAGCAAAAAAAATGCGCACCTAGATGAGTAAACCTCTGCATGGGCGACATCTCAATGGGATCAGCCAAGAATATGTTGATAATACAGCGTCGAACTATCGGTTGACATAAAAAAAATATTTCCCGAGACTGAGAGTTTCCTACTTGCCATTCAGGATCAGGTTATTTCAAAAAAAAATTACTTGAAATATATCGTTAAAGATCCTGAAGTCCAAAATGACAAATGCCGATATGGATGCCAAGCCAAACAAACTATCCAACATCTTACCGTAGGCTGCCAGAAGTTTGTAGGCATTGATTATATACCGCCATGACTCAGTAGGAAACATTATCCACCAAGAACTAGATGACAAACTGAGACTTCTTCAAACCGAACATCTTCCTTATTATCAATATCTCCCTGACGGAATGCTTGAAAATGACAACTAGAAGCTATACTCAGACCGCACTGTGCTCACAGACCAACCAGTTAGATAGATAGATAGATAGATAGTTTATTTGACTGTAAGTTACAACTAGGTTTACAGCAAGTCAAAACTAAAATTATAAATATTAAATATTACAAAAAATGAAAACAATACATTAAAAATATTTAAGACATTAAAATACTTAAAAAACGTACAATATAGACATATAATTAAAATATTAATAAATTTGGTTATGTTGCAGCTTAGGCATTCACAGATACACCCTCGTAATATTCACCTAATGTATAAGGACACATGGTCACTAGGTACTCTTTGACTTGGTTTTTAAAAGCTGTAGTTGAATTAATGTTTTTAAAATTTTGAGGAAGTTGATTATACAGTAGTAAACCACAGATAGTAGATGACTTCCTGCTTATTTCTAAATGTCGATAGGGTACTACAAACTGTCTCTTATTTCTTGTGTTGTGTGAGTGAATATCACTGTTACATAAAAAAGTTCTTTTATTTTTATGAATTAGTATCAATAATTCCAAAATGTAAATTCCATACACTGTTAATATATTCAAATCTCTAAATAGGTTTTTACAAGACCAACCATACGGAACACCTGCTATACATCTGACAATACGTTTTTGGGCCTTGAAAACGTCCTTTACACTAGAAGAACCACCCCAGACAGTTATACCGTAACTTATTGTCGATTGTACCTCAGCAAAATAAAAAAGACGAAGGTGTTGCAGACTAAGTATTCTACCCAAATTTCTCAATTGATAACATTTAGAATTGAGTTTTTTACATACATTCCAACAATGAGTCTTAAAAGATAAATGAGAGTCGAAAGTCACTCCTAAAAACTTCACATCACTACAACTCAAAATATCCTCACCATTGATGGAAATACTTAAATCAGGTTTGGTTGAATTTGAACGTGATGTAAATGATAAAAATTTAGTTTTGTGAACATTGAACAGGAGCGACTGATTACTGGACCAATCAGAGAAGGTCTTCAGAGAGTTTGTTATTTTATCTTGTAAAAAATTTATGTCTTTATCGCGATATAGCATTGTTGAGTCATCCGCATAAACTGATACAAATGCATCAGGCATTACATGTGGTAGTTCATTAATATACAAAATAAATAATATAGGGCCCAATATTGAGCCCTGTGGTACTCCATTCTTATTAATAATCGGATCAGACATTGAAATCTTGAAGTTATTTTTCACTTTAACTATTTGGTGCCGGTCTTTCAGATAGGAAACAAACCAACTATGGGCAACTCCCCTAACACCATATCTGTACAATCTATCGAGGAGCACATCGTGTTGCACACAATCAAATGCACGACTGAGATCACAAAAAATGGCAGTTGGATTTTCACTGTTCTCAATTGAGAGTAAGACTTCATCATAAAAACTGTTAATGGCTGTGGAAGTAGAAAATTTATTTCGAAATCCATGTTGATGCTTTGTGATAATTTGGTTGATATCTAAAAATAATAAAAGTTGTTTTAGCATTGCATATTCAATAATCTTAGATATCACAGATGGAACAGACAATGGTCGAAAATTTGACATTAATTCAGGATCACCTTGTTTTAATACCGGTGAAATGATAGAAGTTTTCAGCATATTGGGAAAAACACCAGTATTGAAAGAAGCATTTATAATGTGAGTCAGTGGTGTCAAAATTTGAGACGCAATTTTCTTAATTACTATACCTGATATTTCATCAAAACCACACGATGCTTTGTTTTTAATTTTATATTTTATTATATCTAAGACATCTTCCTCTGTTACATAAGATAGGAACAAACTAGTTTGAACAAAATCATTGGAATGCTGAAAATTTAAATTTGGTTTAATTATTTTACTAATTATATCCACTGGTGCATCTATAAAGTAATCATTAAATTTGTTTGATATTATATCTGAATCTGTAATCCTAGTATCATCTATTTTTAGACAGATATTTTTGTGATTTTTTTGTTTTCCATTAAGTTCATTTATAACAGCCCATGTGGTTTTGTTTTTGTTAGAGGATTTAGAGATTTTGTTAAAATAAAATTGACTCTTTGTGGCCTCAACAAGAACTTTGTGCTGATATTTTTTTTGTCTATGTAGAGTTTTTAGCTCAGGGTAAGTCTTACTCAATATATACAAATCCTTCAGACTATCTGAAGAAGATTTTACTTCTTGGGTGACCCATGTATTTTTTTTGTTTTGGTAATGTTTGGTTTCTCTAATAGGACAACTAATATTGAAATAGAACTGTAATTTATCATGAAAGGCATTATATTTACTCTCAACATCAGTTGCATGATAAACATCTTGCCATGTTTCTTTACTCAAGAGATTGTTGAATGCATCTATAGCGCCTTCATGTGTTACTCTGAAAGTATTTCGAACTGTTGTCATAGTTAGATTAATAAAATTCAATCTTAAAAGGAATATATCGTGATCCGATTCAGTATTTACATTTACAGTACCTACACAATCATCACAATTTGTATATACCTGATCCAAAATATTTCCGCATGTGGAAGTCGACCTTGTAGGTGTAAAGTTCCTGGGTGACAAACCATAAGATGCTAGAAGACCAGAAAATCTGTGTGAATTATTTAGTGTCATGGAATTTACATTAAAATCGCCTGTTAAAAATATGAATTGATTTGGTTTAAAATTTGAATTTAAAATAAGGTTAAGTTTTTCATAAAATACATCAAATTTACCTTTAGGAGATCTGTAGCAAACTAAAATTGTGTGTTGATTTGAATTATAATGCCACTTCAGCCCACATACCTCAATGTCTTTTTCAACACAGTACTGATCGAGTAAAATGGAATTAACCTTCATATCATCCCTTGCCCAAACTGCAACGCCACCACATTTATATTGGGATCTACTAAAAGAATTTACAATTTTAAAATTTGGAAAATTATAATGCATCACCTCGTCATTTGCTGCCCACGTCTCAGTCATACAAAGAAATTTCAAATCAGACTCCTTATAATCAGCAAATAAACAATCCATTTTAAATTGATTTAGTCCCTGAATATTTGACAGTAGGAGATCGTACTCATCCCTTCTTTTTCCTGTTTAAAAGTCAATTCTTCATACTTCACTTTATTTGCGTATGTGTTGAGCGCTTCATAAAAAACCTACTTACATAAGAGCCTACTGGCCATAGTTTTGGGTCCATCGCTTTACCGAAATTTTGTTCAAAAATTGAAACTTTAAAAGATGAATATATGTTGGGATGCTTAGCCGTTAACGACGTACATATTACTTCTGCAAAGTGTTTTTCTAACATCTTCTTAAGATTTTCTGCCGTTGTATGTTGGTCTACTCTAGTAACATGGAGATGGCTAAATTTTGGGACACCACTGATTTCTGAGTTCTCATTATTACCTATAACAAAACGTCCATTCCTTTTTTTGTGTCTAACCATTTTCCATTCTTGCCCACTATTATTTGTAGCTGAATTTGTATTCTCAATATTTATCAAATTTTCATCGTTTGTTAAATTAATAATATCTGAACATTTTGCTTCCGTTTGTATTTTTAAAATATCAGCTGATAATTGTTTATTATTTTCGATTAAGGAAACAACTTGTTTATTTTTATTGGTAACATTTTTAAAGACAGTTTTTGTTGGGGAACTCCTTTCTTTATCAACAGCTAGACTTTCATTAACAGCAATATTTTTTGCGGGTGTAGTTTTTTTGTTTTTTGGGTATTCTTTACTGCTAGACTGTATCGGTCGTTCAAAATTGAGGTTTCTGTTAGAATTGTTTATTAAATTCATATTTTGTTGAGTAGATGGCGACTGGTCAGTTAATTGCATATATTTAAATAAATCTAGTTGTTCTTTTAGTAAATTTATCGTTATTTGTTGATTTGATATTACAATATCATTCTGATTAATAATTTTCTTTAAGCACCTGATTTCAGTTATCCTCGGATCCTCATCGTCAGCCTCTTTATCCAAGATTTCGTTTGATGGATCACTTAACCTAACACTTTCATCACAGCATATAACTGTTTCTTCGTCGATATATTTAATACATTTTAATTGCTTCAGGCAGCCACTATGTGATAACGTTCCACATTTTGCACATAACAGACCACTTTGTGCAACTTTTAGGCACTTTTTACAGCACTTAACTACCGAGTCGTAAACACGACCGTTTCTCTGAGGAGCCATCTTGGAATGGCACATAATAGATCGGATCTCCTACTAGTTAATAAATTTACCAGGCAAACAACACTTATTGATGTGGCGATACCTAACAGCAATAATTTGCGTATTAAATGCACCGAAAAGATCGCCAAGTATAGAGATCTGGGAATACAAATCAGAAGACAATGGAGAATGGAAAGTACTAAGACAGTACCTATTATTTTACCTACTACTGGTGTTACTCCCAAAAAACCTCCTAACGAACATAAAATAGCTGAGTCTAAATGAACATATTTATAAGACCATGCAGAAAGCTGTACTCCTCGCGTTGTCCAAATGTGTACGAAAATTTTTGGGGATAGTCGAGTATACCAAGTCACCTACGGCTCGATAAAACGGAAAGAGTCCCACCAGAGCTCAATACTTTTGTTAGCATAGGTATCTGGGATGAGTGAATTTTCTCCTTAGAGTGAGTGTGGAGCCGTATAGTTATAATTTGTTTAAAATATATAAAGTTACTACTTAATTGTTAATACTAATACTTATAATATTAATAGTATTATACATCCAGGTAAGACTAATCTTTAGTAAATTATGAAGCTAAGTGTCTATTATTATTTATTATGAATACTAATTAAATTTTTAATTGTATCGATTTTATCAAGCATTTGGTGATATTTGTATCCATCCACTTTATCAACATACTTTCTTGGTGGTAACCAACAAAGTATATTAGTCAAATCTAAAGCAAATAACTTTAATAATTAAACTTTAAAATTTTAGAATGTAGGAATGTTAAAAATGCCAAACTGATGAAGTTTGATGTAGCGATGTATTTTTTCAATCTTAGTTTTAAATATATTTTTTTATCTCGTGGTAAATAAAAAAATATTACCTTTATTTTTTATCTTTGTATGACATGTTTTATATATTGGATATATATCATATCTATTATTATGTTGTAAAGTTATTTTTGTTTTTTTATCACAGACTAACTTTTTCCTGCAATAAATAAAAAAAACACTATTTTCAAAATTTTCTTAATTGTGAATTTGTGACTTAATTCAGTATCTAGTTGGATAGTGTTTCTTAGTATAAGTGTTTCTAATAATGTTTTTGCTTTATCCATAGGTATTTTTTCGGTTGTATTTTATACAAACCTGTAGTATGGTCCTATCTGTCTACCCGCTCTATTCTGCGCAGTGTACTGGAGAAGTACTACTCAGTTCAATCTACGGCTCACCACACAGTCTCAAAATGCCATGGTAATTATCTCGCCTACTATAATGTCCACAAAACTACAAAAATACGCTCAAAACTATTGAACAAACTTGACGTATAACCAGCTAAATGAGACCAATTCTAGATGACTCTGTTACCTCTCAATAAAAAGGATTGAATTTCAGTGAAACATGAATATCCTACTATGATAAAATACCTATATTAATCCACAAAATATTCTGATAAATTACATGCCTCAGGAAACAAAATTTAAAAGACAGAAATCTCGTAATTCCTGTTTTGCCAAACGATGTGTGTGGGTAGCAATTAAAATTAATATCAAATATGAAATTCATGAACTGCTTATGAACACCTACGGTTATGAAGTAATTGGACTATAAGTAAATATATTTAAAAAAATAGTTTTTCGAACATACACGGTGCGGCATTAGTGCGAGGAACTCCAATTACTCATTTGTCATAATGTCAAAATAAATTATTTCCGTAGGCAATATAAAATTAGGTTTTAATAATATAGGTAGAACTTGGAGCATGGATAGGATACATGGTCGCCAATATACTGAAAGAGTGGAACAAACTTATCTGTTGAAATGAAACACACTGTATGTATTTACATTCTTGAACTCTTCTCGATGTTCTTAGTTTGACAATATGGCATATAAAGTAGTTTAAAAGATAATAGCGTTTTTTACTAATTTCCTATCAACGTTAATACCCTTTGGAATTGTAGAAATTTGACATAAAAAATCTCTGTGTCTATACTCAGGTACCTGGGTATCCTTGGCAATTGTTTTATGTAAATCATTACGACAGTACAAATATTTTTATTCCAGCTTCTAGTTATTTCCAAAATTATTCGGAAAGAAGGGATTTATAATGAAAACCAAACAAAAAATGCATATAATATATTAAAAATACCTGTCAAAGTTTTTACACCAATACGTCCACACCCGTGTAACAGTAATGTTTAGTAAATAATGAAGCTAAGTAACTTTTTTTTATAATAAAAGTGATATAGAAACATAATTAACAGTTAAGTTTCAAGTAAATTGTTCTCACTTAAAATTTTTACACTCACTATTACTTATATTTACTAAGAGTTCGTTTCATAGTGGACGATTACAAACATTAAATACATGATAGGCAAAAGAAATAATAAATAAGACTTACTCACAATCAGTTTAATTTAACTATCTAGACGACCGGTTTCGCTTTCTACAATATGCAAAGCATCTTCAGGTCTCGATACAAAGTTAATTAAATGATGCCGGTACTCTATTAATTAATGGTTGAAAGAACATGGTTCAAACTATCCTGTATTGTTGAATGGAGAACTTAAGTTTTTGCTATTGTAATTGTTTGACAATAAACAGGGAAGTTCTTGAGGAGATAGATTTTATCCAATGAAGTAGAGATAGGTGTAATGTGATTGTTTGTTAGATGAGAGTGATGTTCTATATTATTGAATTATTTAAAAGTTATTTATATTTATTCAAGAGATACATTTATGAAATGTGTGTTATTTATTGAGATTTTATGAAGGTGACAGTTGTATGACAATGAATTAAATTAGATGTACAATTGTGTGGGTATGCAATTCTTTCAACTTTTAATTATCAAGTTTCTTTGATAAAGTTCTATTGACTTACATATGGCAAATGATTGTAAAGTCCAGTATATAAAATTATTAAAATTAAAAAAATAAGGGACACTTCGGGACACACAAAAAACACTTAAAAAGGACTTAAAAAGGAGACGAAACAGACATTAAATTTAAAAAAGGGAGGACTTAAATGCACTACATCTCTGACTTGGAGACAATTAAGTACATGACTTTCAAGTTCTTTTCAGCAGCTTTTTCGCTAACGACATGCAAATGTAGTAATTTCCAACAATTTGGAGGCGTCCAGTGGAATCTCGAAGAGGTAATGACTTTGATGTATTATTTGAATCTGTAGATAGAGGTCTTCCTAACATATACTTAATTCCTGTCCTTGATGATAAATTTCTATATACATTTGGTACTTTAGATCTAGTAAAAACTGCAGGCATCAGTTATTGTATTCCGAAGACTTAGAGAAAAGCTTTATGCTTACTAGTTTTAGTAGCAGTCTGTGAATTATTCTCTGTATAAATTATATAGTTTGATAGACAAACTACATCTAGAATATTGTAAAATAAGACTACTAGCCAACGCAAAGTTTTGCGTTTAATAGAATAATGAGAAACCCTTTTGTCCGTGTTATCTAAACATCCTTTACTTTTATTACAGTACTAAATTATGTCATGGGAATTCAACCGGGATGTACACCAAATCTTCGTGGACTTTAAACAAGCTTACGCACAGGTGAGCATAGAGAACGCTTCCGCATGAATCAGAATTATCAGCATTACGTCGGAGGAATTCCTCATTGACACCGGGCTTAGACAAGGAGACCCTCTTGCCCAGTGTTATTTAATTTTGCACTGGAACATGAGGTAAGGAAAGCTCAACCATAACTGACAAACGGATTTGCCGCCCAAGAATCAAAAATACTATTGGCGTTTGCGGATAACGTGGACACAATTGCACAATTCATCAGAGATGCAAAAGAAGTTTTCACCCTATTCGAAAACGGAGCCAAGGAAGTTAGTCTGAAGGTCAACGAGGACAAGTCCAAGTACATGGTGATTACGAAGAACCCAAGGCCAAGGGTTAGACAAAACGTAACAATCAATGAATACAACTTTAAAGTCGTCAAAGAATTCAAGTACTTGGTAGCGATCATAACATCTGATAATAAATATGAAAAGGACGTGGCAGAGCCAGGATCATTGCAGGAAACAGGGCATATTACTTATTAATGACCGTACTTAAATCAAAAATACCCTCAATACCAGCAAAAATAAGAATGTATAACACAATAACACAGGCCGACGAAAAATTTTTTTGTGAAAACTTTTTTTACTTTAATAGCTGATTTTTATTGATTTTTATGTGCTGAATCCAAATATGGCCTTAGTTTTTTTGTATCACCCATAGTTTTTCTGCAATTTGGGTTTTTATGTAGTATACATTTTTATGTAGTTTCTTATGTAGTATAAATACGGTATATGGTGAAATTAATGAAACACTATGTTACATCATAATCATGAATATATTATTACAATAGGTTACTTGAAACAGTTATACATATGATATAATACAGGTTCCATTAGTCATCTGGGATTGGTTTGTATTTTCTTTCCCTCTTTTCTTTGAAACTTCTTGTGTAGCTTTTTCTACGATGAGTCGCCTGCTGAACTTCTCTGTGAAGTGACCAACAGTAGTCCCCCATCATGTTAGTGTTCCAGCGGCCCTGATAGCGTTTTTCCATCAGTTTAATGTCCTGGTGAAAACGCTCTCCTTGCTCCTCACTTACATCGCCCAAGTTTTCCGGGAAGTAATCAAGATGACTGTTCAGGAAGTGAACTTTCAGGCTCATCAAACATCCTAACTTTTTAAAGTTCTTTAACATGTTAGCAACAATAGCAACATATTCTGGATCTTTTTTATTCAAGAACTTGGTAACCACTTGCTTGAATGACACCCATGCTTCTTTCTCATTTGAGGTCATTGTCGATTCAAAGTTAAGGTCTAACATCATTTTTCTAATGTCTGGTCCGACAAAGACGCCTTCTTTCAGTTTAGCTTCTGAGAGGTGTGGAAACTTTAGGCAGAGATACATAAAACATGGCCCATCTTTAGGCAAAGCCTTCACAAACTGTTTCATGAGGCCTAACTTTATGTGAAGAGGTGGTAGGAGCACTTTTTTTGGATCTACGAGGTTTTTGCGAAGAATGTTCTTTTCACCTGGTTTTAAAGATTCCCTAGCAGGCCAGTTCTTTTTGCACCAATGTTGATCTCTAGCCCTACTGTCCCATTCACACAAGAAACATGGAAACTTGGTAAAACCACCTTGTTGACCAAGTAGCATACATGTTACTTTTAAATCACCACATATCATCCAACCATGATCACAATAGCCTATTTTATTCAGCACTATTTCTAGGTTTTCATAGCTTTCTTTCATGTGTACAGAATGACCAACAGGTATAGATGCGTACTGGTTTCCATTGTGTAATAAAACAGCCTTTAAACTTCTTTTCGATGAGTCAATGAACAGCCTCCAGTCTTCCTTTTTGTACTCAACACCAAATTCATTCATCAGACCTGGAATGTCTGTACAGTACACCAAATCACCATCTTGTTCAAAAAATTTTGAAAATTGTTGCTCTCTCTTTCTATACACATAAATGCTGGTTCCAGCACCCAACAAGTTCTTTTCTTTTAGTCTAGAGCCAAGCAATTCAGCTTTTTCTTTAGTTAAGCCTAGATCCCTAACCAAGTCATTAAGTTCAATCTGAGTAAACAATTTAGGCTCTACATTTTCTGTAATACATCGAAATTCTTCATCATCTTGTTCACCTAACTCAGATTCTACATCATAAGATGGTTCAGTTTGAATGGAATCCAAATCATCTGGAGGTTCAGGGACCGGCATATCTTGACCGTGTTTTACTGGTCGGATGGCAGACATAAGGTTAGGGTAGCTTATTACCTTCTTATCTTTTGAGTTGTGACCAGTTACATCAACACTACAAAAGTAACAATCATCAGAATGATTTCTTTGCTCTCTCCATATCATAGGAACTGCAAATTTGAAGGATTTTTTCTCCTTTTTTGACCATTTTCTTAGATCTTCAACACATACATAACATACCTTATGCGGCGCCCAAGATTTATCCTGATCGCCAAGTAAAGTTCCAAAGTATGATCGATAAACCTTTTTCACAAAGTCCGTAATGTTTCTTTGGTGTTTTTTAATCACAAACTCACCACAAATATAACAAAAACTGTCAACAGAGTTTTTACAACCGCGGTTAGACATTGTGTTGAGCACGTGTACAAAAACCGTGAAAGTGAGGTTAGATTGACAGTAAACAAACATCAGCTGTTAACGTTCAAATGGAATCTACCTTTTTTGATCTTTTAGTATGTTTCAGCAGTGCTACCAACACAATTTAAGTCCATTACCTCTACTTTTTTGATTATATTTAAACTATTATAGTATATGTTAAATTCTGTAGAAATCGCTTAATTAAAAAAATGTTACTACAAAATGTGAAGAAATTGTGGGTGATACAGCTTTGTAAGCATCATATTTGGATTCAGCGACCTGAAAGACATTAGAATAGGGTATTTTTAGTGAAAAAGTTTTTTCATCGTTGGCCTGTGTAATTCATCCCACAATAACGTACGGAAGTGAGACACGGAGTCTAAACCAGCAAGAAACGATAAAATTGCTGGTACTGGAAAGAAAGATACTGCGGACTATCTATGGGCTTTGCAGAGAAGAGACAACAGGAGAATGGAGAAAAGGACACAATGATGAACTCCAGACAGTATAAGGAGATGAAAACATAGTACGCTACATTAAAGCAAATCGAATAAGATGAGCGGGCCACGTACTAAGATCGAGAGACAAAAGACTCCTAAACGCCACAAATGAGAATACAGCAATGGGAAATAGCTGCTCAGGACCGACAACAATGGAGAGAAATAGTAAAAGCGGCCAAGACTCACAAAAGTTGTAAAAACATGATCCATTGTTATGTTTGGTGAAGAATGTTTGTATCTGTAACACAAATCTTTTACTACCCGTTTGCCTTTATTAGTTTCACGTCCAGTTGAATTTTTTCCAGTATATATTTGTCCAATAAGTAAATACGAATTACACGCGTCACAAACCCAAAACATTAATACCATACTTGGCAGGTTTTAATGGCATGTATTGCGGGAAACGATCTTGTCTCCACTGAAGTCGATGAGTGTGATTTCCTTTGGATAACACAGGCAGTCTTCTAGGTATTTGAGCATTAAACACTATTTCACTACAACTCGTTATGATACAAAGCCTTCTTTAGAAAAATCTTCCATTCGCCCTTGTCTCTGGTAACTCTTCTCCATGCTTTAACTCCGATGGATTTTAGATCATCCTCTATGTTATCTTGATACCTAAGTTTTGGTCTTCCTCCGGCTCGTCTTCCCACTAGTCCTCTTCGGTCGAAAATTTTTCTGATCGTTGCATTTTCATCTCGCCTAATTACATGTCCTATCCATTGAAGGCGTGCTAATTTATTACATTTGGTGCTACCCCAAAGTTGTAGCACCTACGCCACAAACCCTGTTCTTGGACTCCTCCATATATTGTCCTTAGAATTTTTCTCTACTCTAAGCGTTTAAGCAATTATTGGTCTTTTTATGTAAGTGACCATGTTTCTGACGCGTATGTTAACACTGGCCTAATAAGTGTTTTATATATGCATAATAGCACTTATTGGCAATCACTATTCGTCTTTTAATTTCTTCGCTATTACTGTCTTTGGTCAGCAGCGAGCCCAGGTAGACGAAGACACCTTCCAGTTCAAGATCATCAATTAATAACCTAGGTATCTGGTTGCCTGATCTAGTCAAATACATATACTTAGTTTTCTGCGCGTTTGCCACAGATTGCCAAGATGGTGCTATTCGTAATAATACGGCACTCTCGAATTACTTTTTCTAGTGCAAGGTTAAATAAGAGACACGACAGTCCATATCTCCGTCTCAGTCCATTTTTACAATGGAAGGGTTTTGAAAAGTCGTTTTGGATTCTGACTACACTTTCTACGCCTGTGAGTGTAAGTTCCCTTAGTTAAACAAGATAAATTGGCATGTGAAATTCCACCATAGCCTGTAGAAGTTTTTGTCTGTTGACTGAATCCTATGCGGCTTTGAAATCTACGAATATGTGGTGGGTGTCGACTCCGAACTCAAGCGATTTCTCAAGAATCTGCCTGACTGTGAAGATTTGATCCATTGTTGATTTATTAGTGCGGAAACCGCACTGGTAGTTCCCAACTGTTTTTTCAGCATAGGGGATCAATCTTCTATACAATACGTTGGACAATACTTTATACGCCACGTTAAGTAGGGTGATGCCTCTATAATTTATCACACACCATCGTATCTCCCTTTTTCTGTGTATTACACCTAATTTCCAGTCGGCAGGCGTTTCCTTCCATTGCCAGATTTCGGTTACTAATTTATGCATGTTTTTAAGAAAGGTGTCACCACCATTTTTAAAGAGTTCTGCAGGAAGATTGTTTAAACCAGGGGATTTGTTTCTTTTTCAGTTTTGAAATGGCTTCTCTAACTTCTTTTTCGGTGGGAGGCGGCTCTTGAGCGTTTTCATCCATTTCAGGCAAAGTAATTTCTATTTGGTCTTCTTCACGACTGTCGCTAAGCAGTTCTTCAAAATGATTCGCCCACCTGTTTATTATCTGTTCTTTGTCACTAATTATGGAACCATCATTGTTTTTACATGCTATTATTCTGGGTTTGTATTCTTTTCTGCAGCTGTTTATCTTCTAGTAAAATTTTCGCGAGTCTTTTCTATTGTGGTGGTTAAAAATCTCGTTTAAAGCGTTTTCGTATGGCTTTTTCTTTTTCCTTTTAAACGCCTTTTTTTCTTCTCGTCTAAGATTTTCATAGTCTTCCAGGTTTGATGTTATTCTGCGCTGCTTAAGTCTCTTATATGCTTCATTTTTTATAGGTTAATGGATCTACATACTTCGTCAAACCAATCTTCGGTTATTTTAGCCTGGTTAGGTTTTAAAAAGCCTTTAGCAGATGTATGGATAGCTTCCTTGCATTTGCACCAGTGTTCTTTTATACTTAAATTTTCGCCGATTCTTGTGAGCTATTCATTTAAAATTTTTCTGCAATTAATACAGGTGTCCCCGAGATTATTTTAATGTGTGTATATTAATACCATCAAAAAATATATATTTTTTTGTTTAATTAATGGCTTTCGATAACGATCCATTCAGCCATGATAATGTATTTGACTACTTGAATTTGTTAATGATATATTGACCTATTGCATTTGTTAACAAAATAGTACTTCGCATAGAGATAAATTAAAAATATAATGTAAACATCAGTATCACAAGAATCAGTAGCATGATAAAAAACCATACATTCATTCGTTCCATTCAATGCCCTAACCAACTTAAAGTGAATATTTAGGACCCGCAAGGAATTACATAATATAGGAATACTTTTCGCGCTAAGGTGCCTTTCATAGCGACTTTATTACAACACAAGACAGGCAACGGCTAGAAGGTAACTATATAATATAAGGATAGACAGAGGGAACAAAGCTAGTTTAATATATATATATATATATATATATATTATATATATATATATATATATATATATATATATTGTTTATATATATAAACAATAGCACTAAAGGCCTTAGAGGCCCATGGTTTAAAAAATTTTGTTCTTTCTTCATTTTCGCTTTCCTTTATGTACTGAGATCTTCTCTGGCTCGATATGTGACTTTTCTCCATTCCTTTTTCTTATTCATTTTTCTTTTCTAGCCGACTAGTCCAATTTCTTCCATATCTTTTTCTACCTCCTGATTCCGTCTATTTTTTGGCCTTCCTTTTCTCTTTTTTTTAATACATTCACATTATGATTAACAAGGCATCTAACAAACATTGAATATACTCTTCTATTGGGATGACTTCTTGCAGTCAAAGGCGCAGTAGGTAAAACAGGGTGAATTTTTGTGTAAAGGTTGTTACTTCTGTTTCCATTCCCTTTTTATTCTTTCATTTTCTAAAGCATTCCATTCAATTTCCAAGTTTTCTTTTAATTCTTGTTTACGCAGCGAGATTTAATCACTTCTATTGAGCCAGCTAATTTCTAATCCGTTTGAAACCGCTTCTTTAGCAAAATAATCTGCTTTGGTGTTACCCGAGATACCAGCATGTCTTTTTACCCAAATGAAAGAGACTGAATTATTTCTTTCAAGTAGCTTTAGGTGATTTTCTAAAATTTTGACGATAATACTGTTTTCATATAAATGCTTATGCGAATTATCTAAAGCAGACAGCGCAGATTTTGAATCAGACATGATTACTATTTGTTGATCAGACATTCTTTTCCCAATAGTCCATTCCAGAGCTTGATATATTGCAAACAGTTCTGCGGAATAAATGGAACATTGTTGGTTTAATTTAAACCTAATGACTTCTTGATTGTTTTGGATATATACCGCACAACCAGCTCCCAAAATGGATTTTGAGCCATCTGTGAAAATTCTATATGGCTTATCAAATTTGGCAAGTTGTTTCTGAAGTTGAATGGCGTTGTTATCATCAAAAGTAGGGAAATAAACTTTAGTTTGGGAATAAAGAATATTGAAATTAGATTGGAACAAATTAGTTTTAGCTGGGATTTCTAAATAGGAACAAACATTAGGAAATGCTATAGCTAAAGTTGGAGAATTTTTGTTATGCTACCATTTGTCAACGAAGTTAGACATAGATAGGTCGGATATTTTTTGCAATAGGTAGGATTGGTTATTACTTTGACATTTAAGGATAAACGTTTCAGCTAAAAAAAGACGTCTTAAATGTAATGGAGGTTCCATACATTCGGCTAACAGATTGTCAGTAGGTGTAGATTTAAGTGCACCTAAAACCAAACGTAGAACTTTGTACTGGATTCGGTCTAATTTTTTAAGTCTATTATTTGTAGCAGACCTATATAAAAATCAACCATAGTCAAGAACTGACCTGGTATATGCCCAATAAAACATTAGAATAACCTTAGGATCAGCGCCCCATTGGGGACGGTTAACTACTTTTAAAACATTTAGGCTTTTTTCGCATTTAATTAAACAGTTATTAATATGTTCTTCCCATGTTAATTTAGTATCAAGTGTAACGCCAAGATAAGTATAGTGTTTTTGGACAGGTATACTTAGATTATCAATTCTAATGCTGGATATATTCGGTAAGCGTTGACGAGTAAACAACACCATAGCGGATTTATTCGAAGTAAGTTCCAATCCTTGGTTAAGAAAGTATTCTCTTGCACTGAACATAATTCGTTTTATTGATTCAATACATTCCTGATAAGTATTTTTAGAAGTGTAAAGACAGAAATCATCGGCGTATTGTAAAATATTACAATTAATTCCCATACCATGTAGATCCATAGTATATAGATTAAACAAGAGAGGACTAAGCACAGAACCCTGCGGCAGACCTTGATAAACTAACCTTGGACCAATCAATTTATTATTGCACCGAATGAATACTTGTCTATTTGCAAATACATTAACCAGTACCTGTGCACATCTAGTTGGGACTCCTATATGTCTTAGTTTCTCGAAAAGTAAGTTTAAGATAACATTATCATATGCTTCCGAAATATCTTGAAAAAGTGCTGCTAAATAATTATTATTTGAATAGGACAATTGGATGTCTGTAGTTAATTGTGACAGACAGTCGATGGTTCCTTTATTTCTCCGAAAGCCTAACTGAGCTACCGGGAACATGCCATTGTTTTACACCACCATTCCAATCTGATTTTAAGGATCCGTTCAAGTGTTTTTAATAGACATGCTATCAGAGAAATGGGTCTTAAAGAAGTACGATCATTTATTTTAGGTATAGAAATTACCAGACATTGCTTAAGAGAATCGCAATTATCTCCCTTTAGTCAAATGTTGTTAAATATCTTGCATAGATAATCTATAGAAATTTTGGGAAGATTTATTAACATGAGCTAGTTTATACCGTCCATACCTGGAGATGTATTTTTTGAAATTTTAATGTTTGCTGTAAGTTCCTTCGGAGTGATAGGAGTGAGTAAAAAGTGGGCCTCGATATGGTTCTCTGGTATATTTATTGGTAGATGAACAGAGTCGGGAGCAATTTTAGATAAAAGTTGTTTAACTGCTGATTCATCATTAAGGATAATTTTTTTCTGAGACTGAATTATATTTACCCTTTTCCAAATGTCTGATGCAGGGGTTTGTCTATTAAGAGAATAGCAATACTGTACCCAGCTAGATTTAGCTTTTAAGCGGAAAGTACGTTTAAACATAGCCTCGTTTCTTTTATATTCATTAAAATTCAAAAGAGTTAGATTAGATTTAAACTTTTTAAAAGAATTTTTCCTTCATATTGAAGCAGCTAGGCACACCTCATCCCACCACGGTGGAACTTTTACAGGTTTAGTTGAATGTTTAATTGGTGTGCAATATAGTAATAGAATCTAATAAGAATAAAATCATCTCGTTAGTATTATTAATAACTGGGTTCAATGTGAGCGCTTCCTCTATGGTAAGCCTGAATTGCTCCCAGTTAGCATTAGTCATCGACCACCTAACTGTAGATATAAACCTCGTATTTTATATTTTAATATTATTGATAGAAATTCGAATAGGAAAGTGATTGGATCCATATGTATCTTGTATAACAGTCCAGTTAAAAGTTGAGAATAAATTGGAAGATAAAATGGTGAGATCTACAACAGATTTGGCATGACCTGGAGGAGCAGCCCTAGTAGCCGATCCATCGTTTACGATAATTAAATGAGCAAAGGAATCCAAGACTTCCACTAATATATTACCCTCTGAAGAATAGGAATTTGATCCCCATAATCCGTGGTGTGCATTAAAATCCCCAGAAATAATACAGTCATTATTAATTTGTGAAAAAAGGTTGACATAATCTTGCACTGCTACTTTTGTTTTTACTGGTCGGTATAAACTTAAAATCGTATACTTTTTCTTGTGAATACTAACGTTTACGCCACAAACTTCCAAGTTTTGATTGAAATTATTAACAAATGAAATAGGTTCGTAATTGATGTTATTTAATATAAGTATAGCTACTCCACCGTATCCGTTATCTCTACTTTTACTTACTATATTAAAATTAATAAAACAAACACTATCTGAGGGTTTGGACCAAGTTTCCGATAAAACTGCTATATCAAAATGTTCTTCAAGAAGTAACTGATGTAAAGAATATTTGTTAGCGTTAAGTGATCGAATGTTCCACTGAATAATTTTAATACCTTTGATAGCGATAAATTTTAAGTCAAAATGTTATTAACAATTTCCTTAACTTTGTTCTCAAATTCAATGTCATTGACTTTAAGATTAGGAGCCATATTTGGAGAAGCATTAACAAAATCTTGAAAGCTTTGTTTAATAAAATTTTTAAGGGTAACACTAAGCTGAGTGATAAATTTACTAAATTCATCTACAGGTTCAGGTTGTCCGAATTGAAATACGGGACCAGCATAGAAACTAGTCGGGAACTCTCTACGAATAGGAGGGAAATTAATAGTAGTGTCGCTATTTTTTCTTTTTTTTTTGGGAGGGCTAACTACCGGGGTTGTATGACATTTGGGAATATTGTTATTCTTATGAACTGTAGCAGAATTGAATTGATGAGTAGAATCAAATTTTAGTGGGGGAAATTCCATGTCAGAGTTGATTAACGGTGCAAATCTATTCTTCTGAACTAGGCTCGAATAACCTGGATTATCAGATATTTTTTGAGCTTCCTTAAATGAATTGTTCAAGTTAGCCATAGTTTCTTTTGTTTTCCTCTGCTTAAGATATTCAGGACATTCCCTGAAAATTGATTCGTGACCACTATTTTGACAATGCACGCAGAAAGTATTACATTTTTCAGGACAATCTTTATTTTCTTCATTCCCACATTTTTTGCACCTTTTTTTATTTACATTGAGTAGCCGAATGACCATAACGCAAACACTGATAACATTGCATGATCGGACTGACAAATACCTCGATCGGGCATCTAACTTTATTAATGAGGATGAATTGAGGAATTAATTTGCCCGCAAAAATAACAATAATCATCTGTCTTGGGACCTTCTCCGATATAACGTCTTTTTGTAAATCTAGTCATTCCTTGGACTTTTTTAACCATTGCATTCGATTTTATAATATTTAGGAGTTTATTTTTACTTATAGTAGTGTCAACAGCGCGAACTAAACCTCTTTTTTCTGTCAAATAATTAGGTATTAATGCAATTAAATTATTTTTTTCAAAAAAGATTCTTCTACAAGCCTATTTGCAACCAGTCCCGAGACTACTTTGATTTTAATTCTATTCCTGCCAACACTAACAATTTCAGTTATATTTTTATCGTAATCCGCGAGAGAACTTAATTTTTCTCCTATTTTCATAGAATGAAGACGACCTAAATTTAAATCTGTATGCTAAACAAAAATAAAATACGGCCCCGTATCAGTATCGCTAAATCGATTTGTGGTATTTAAAACCTGACTTGATTGTTTATATTTTAAGTTAGTATTCATTTGACTCTCGACCTGCAAACATCGCATCGATACAAAAGGCGAAAGTTTACAGTGGTGATTAAAAACGGGCTCCGTCCGCGTTTTTACCGTCATTATCGTGTATCAAGTGGATATACTATTTATAAACTATTTAAAATTAAAATATACAGTTTTAACAATTAAAATGAGTGCTCCACCAGATTTATCGGTGAGTGTTCCTTTTTATACTGCTACTGTTAATGGTCAACCTATAAATACTCAATATCAGCAACAGCAAATTCAACCAGAATGCCCAAATGTCCTTTTTCCACAAAATTGACAACCAAATTCAGCACAAATTTTAAACAATCCACCAACAATATATTATGTTCCTAACCAAGTACTATTACAATCTTCCTCAAACTGTCAATACAATCCTACAATAAATCCCACATTATCTACACCTCAAAATGAAGCTTATGATTCTATTGAGATGACACATACATTACAAAGTGAAGAATCTTCAGAGGAAATCAGCGACATTGAGTCATCGGACATCCACGAATGGCAAACTATACAACATAGTAACAAAAAACGTAAAATTAATCCTCCGACACCAACAGAAAACGAAGACACGGTAGTAACCAGCAATAAATTTCAGATTCTACAAAATGAAAACGAAAACGACAACAATAACAGTACAGAAAATACCAACAAAACTCCAGCAACCAATAAACCCCCACCAATTTTTATATATGGTGTTACTGAATACAATAAAATGGTTAATAATCTATCGGAAGTAGCAAAAACAGAGACATTTTATTGTACAGCATTAAAAAACAACACAATAAAAATAAATTCCCGGGACTCTGAAACATACCGAAAACTAGTAAGACATTTAAACAGCAAAAAAATTGTGCATCACACGTACCAGATGAAAGAGGATAGAGCATACAGAGTTGTAATTCGTAATCTACATCATACAGTGCCCATTAATATAATAAAAAGTGAAATAGAAAACATGGGCATTTAGTACGCAATATTGTAAATATAAAACACAGAGTAAGCAAGGACCCTCTAATGATGTTCTACGTCGATATAGAACCTAATCGAAATAATAAAAAAATATATGAAATTCAATTTATAAACAACGCGAAAATAGTTATTGAGCCACCGTATAAAAAGAATAATATTGTCCAGTGTACCAGATGCCAATTGTATGGACACTCTAAGACATACTGTAATAGACCTTATCACTGTGTCAAATGTGGAGGCAACCATATGTCAGCCGATTGTAAAAAACCTAGGGACACACCTGCCATATGCGCTCTCTGCAATGGAGCACACACTGCAAATTACAAAGGATGCATAGTATATATAAAGAGTTAATTAGCAGTAGAAACAGAGCAAGAGGAATATCATCGCACACTCCAGCGAACAATCAACTGCCATATAACAGAAATACAGTACAGAATAATCCGAACTTAAACAATCAAAATCACGCAACTTACACACAAGCAACAGGTGGAACAAATGTAAATAATGTCCATAATAATACGAACTCATACAACCAAAATCAAGCAACTTACGCTCAAGTAACAAGTGGAACACATGGAAGCAATACACACAATGACATTGGAGAGATGATGAAGAGTTTCCTTAACGAATTCAAATCTATGTTTTCACAACTAATAAATCAAAATAGCGTGATCTTAAACATGCTTTCCACAGTAATAAATAAATTCAGTAATGGAACTTAAGTCACTACGAATTGCACAATGGAATGCCAACGGCCTAGGCAACCATAACACAGAAGTTACTAACTTTCTTGAACATAACAAAATTGATGTTCTACTCATATCGGAAACCCATTTCACTGACAGAACGATGTTCAAGATCCCTCATTACTCTATTTACAACACCAACCATCCTGATGGAACAGCACACGGTGGCGCTGCTATTATTATACGTAACACCATACCACACTATGAGGGAACAATGTATCAGACGGAAAAAATACAAGCTGCAGTAATCTGTATCAGTTCTCAACCACAGTCTTTTAACATCGCGGCAATGTACAGCCCTCCAAGGCATAATATCTCCACAGCAGAATATGAAGACTTCTTTAAACAGCTATCAAACAAATTCTTGATTGGAGGTGACTGGAATGCCAAGCATACAGACTGGGGGTCGAGACTATGTACGACAAAGGGAAGAAATCTTAGGCAAGCCATAGCTAATACAAACAGCTCTTACTTATCTACAGGACAACCCACCTACTGGCCATCAGATCCAAACAAAATCCCAGATCTACTCGACTTCTTTATCCTTCATAACATGGCCTTAAATTATTTTGACATACAGCCATCCTGGGATCTGTCCACCGACCATACTCCCATAATTGTAACACTATCTACGCAAATTATAAAACGTCCGAATATCCCTAAGTTAACAACATTAAAGACCAACTGGAATGTATTCGAGTCTTACATAAATGAAAATTTAAATTTAAATATAAGATTAAAGCAACCAGACGATATCGATAACGCTGTGCTTATTCTCACCCAAACTATACATGCAGCCGCAGAAATAGCTACACCCCCTCAGAATGACAAAGAACCAAGTAACACCAATATACCCGTATATATAAAACGTCTTGTAGCACAAAAAAGAAGAGCCAGGCGCATATGGCAAAGAAGTCGCAATCCTATAGACAAAAATGAATACAATAGATTAACACGGCAACTTAAAACTGCTCTACAAGACGCGAGGAATGATACATTTGAACTATTCATCGACAGCCTGTCAAAAGAAGACCACAGCATCTGGAAAGCAACGAAATCATTCAAGAGGCCTACACAGCACATACCACCTCTAAGGAAAGACGATGGAAGCTGGGGAAAAACTGAACAAGAAAAGGCATCAATCTTTGCTGCACATCTCTCACACGTTTTTGGTGCACCTGAACTTAATAACCATAATGACGAAGAACAAGTTAAAAACTTTTTAGACACTCCATGCCCAATGATGCTACCAATCAAATTCTTTACTCCTAATAATGTAAAAGAACAAATTTCTAGATGCAATAACTACAAAGCACCAGGCTTCGACATGATCACCGGGCTAATATTAAAAAAATTACCGAGAAAAGCAATTGTCCTACTAACAATGATATATAATAGTATCATAAGATTAGCCTACTACCCGATTAATTGGAAGTTTGCACAAATAATTATGATAAGTAAACCAAATAAACCACCAAATACTATTACTTCATATAGACCAATCAGCTTACTTCCAATAATGTCAAAAATCTTTGAAAGACTTCTGCTCCAAAGAATCTCAGAAGACATCGAAATTAATTCAGTGATCCCAAACCACCAGTTTGGTTTCCGCGAAGCCCATTCAACTCTACAACAGTGCCATAGGATTGTAAAAAACATTAATGTATGCCTCGAAGAGAAAAAAATTTGCACTGCTGCCTTCCTGGATATAGAACAAGCCTTCGACCGTGTTTGGCATGACGGCCTCCTATATAAACTTAAGTCATCCTTTCCCACCCCTCACTATCTTCTTTTAAAATCATACCTCACAGAACGTTACTTTCAAGTCAAATTCCTTACAGAAACCTCTCATTACTATCCCATAAAATCCGGTGTCCCTCAAGGAAGTGTCCTGGGTCCCCTCCTGTACCTCATATACACTGCTGATATCCCAACAACAAATACGACCACAGTAGCCATGTTCGCAGATGACACCGCCATAATATCCATCGATGATGACCCCCAAGTAGCATCAGGAAACCTTCAAATACACCTGAACCTAGTACAAGACTGGATGAATAGATGGAAAATCAAAGTTAACCATAATAAGTCTAATCAAATTACATTCACCAATAGGAACATCATATGTCCGAGAATCAGACTGAACAATATACTACTACCAGTAAAAACAGAAGTCAAATACCTGGGAATGACACTTGATCAAAAACTCACTTGGAAAGCACACATCTTGGCCAAAAAGATCCAAATCAACATGAAAATACGTCAAATGAATTGGCTAATAGGCCGAAAATCACAGTTATCAACAGATAATAAACTTCTATTGTATAAGTGCATAATAAAGCCTATATGGACATATGGAGTGCAACTATGGGGCTGTGCAAAGCCTTCTAATACCAAAATCATTCAGAGAATCCAATCCAAAATACTCAGAATGATTTTCAACGCGCCGTGGTACGTTAGTAACAAAACTCTGCATGATGACTCTGGTATACCGTTCGTTGAAGACGAAATCAGCAGACTAACAAGAAATTATTTAGAACATCTGCCAACCCACCCCAACGAGGAAGCAAGACAACTACACCTCCAACCAGAAGTCAGACGAAGATTGAAGAGACAGTGGCCAACAGACTTTATACACTAATTTCAATTTTAATTTTACTTTTCATTTCAATTTTAGTTTTAAATTATAATCATACATTAATTTAATTTGTTAGTGTTAGTATTGGGAGTGTTATCAATGGATAATTTCTCCTCTCATGTATTTGCAATAATCACATTTACTAATAGCTTGTAATAGCAGATTGTAAATTTGCAAATTTAATAAAAAAAAAATATTTTAAGTTGTAGACGGCAAGTTTTTATTGCCATCATTAACAATAGATTTAATATTGGAATTATTAATAATAGAATCATCGGAATTCAAAACATTTGGAGTATTATTACAATTATTAACCTCAGAAAAAACAATATCTTCGACGTGAATATTACTTAACATGTTATCAACATGATCCTGTAGAGGTGGGTCTTTGCCACATACACCATTTTTCCCCTGGGACATCACAGGGTTAAGTATTTATCAAAAAACTATAGGAAATATTAATACTTACAGTACAAATGCTAAACTAATAACTTAAAAATAGCGTAAACCTAATTAAAACCTAAATAAATTCGATTGAATACGATAAACACTCGCACCGGTCCGCACTATACGAAGGTTCAAACGAAACTCCCAAAAAATATATTTACGACAATATTTGGTAAAAAAGACCGTTAGCTCATTGAAACAGAAAACAGAGAAATAGAGTAAGCAGTTTTTATTGAAATAACTTGTAAATAATACGCCATCCAGTTAGTAAAATGTTAAATATCATTTTTATGAACTGGAAGTAATATTAAATGAAAAAATCTAAAAAAATAAAGTGCGTTATGATTGTTTGCTTTACCGACTGTTATGTGCCTTTCATAATCCATCAAAATGTATTCGAAATAAATAGCATATATCCAGAATTATTCACGTTACAAAAACAAACAATAAAAGCTTATTTTTCAGTAATCGCAAAAAATCACTTTTTGTTGAATCGCTTACCAAAAGCAGTATTTTATTAACTGTTAAACTTTTAACAGCTATTCACAAATTCATAAACAGACGCAGCCAGAATGCAAATAAATAATAAGACCGTATAAAATATGTGTAATTGCATTATAGAGCGATTAAAATTTCATATAATTTTATTTGTATCATTTTTTGTATGTGAATAAAACCATAAAAGTTATATGTAGGCTTTAGTTTTTAGCAGGATTTAATTTAATATATATTTGAGAAATGTACTAACTCGGATACAAAATTTATACGCTGCTGAACTATGTAGCAAAAACATCTGGGAACAATGACCGATTTTAATTTACTACAGTCCTTGTATTAGAGTATATGTTATTGTAACAAGTTCAGGTTAAAATACTTATAAGAAACTGTAAATCTCACACTAAAACTTCAGACGGCCCCATTGTTTCTGAAAGAGAGAATATAAACCATAAAAAAAACAATATTAATAGATATACAAAACATCCCCGGGAACAAATAATTAAGTTTTCTATAGCTACATTCAGCTAAGTAAACTAAGCTCAGACGAAAAACTGCTCAAATTGGAAAAGGAATCAAAAAAGTTAAGTTGACAGTGGTATGAATATAGATCAGGGGTTCCCAAAATCTTTTTTGTACCATGCCCCCTTTTGTTGCAATAAAAGCTTCTCGCGCTCACCTCCTCTTAACAATAAATTATATGGGCCACGGAACAAAACAGAAACAAATAAGTATTATGTTGAAAACAAAACATTTATTTATACTGCCATAAGATAGGTACAACATCAGTGTTCATAAAAAACAAAAATTATTAATAAAAGAAAAATAGATTAGGTTGGTTAGTGAGATGGAAGGGCTTGTATTTTCTTTACTGGTATGTCTATTTGTAGCTGAGTTTTAGCACTGATAAATGAAGATTTGTCCATTATATCAAAGTTGTATTTGGCAGAGGAATCATGTTTTATTTGCAAAACATCTTCTGGAAGTGATCTATGTTGGCATGAAATGAATCAGGGAGTCTATGTTGGCATGAAATGAGTCAGTTAATACTCTGTAAATACTATTCTCACAAGTGTTTGGGTAGTACTTCTGAAACTCTTCAATTAGGCTCTCCAAATGGTTTAATATTCGAATTTCCAAACTTGATTCTTTTTAAATATCCTTGAAGCGTGTTTCTTCTGAGATTCACTTCACTTTAGGGAAATTTAAATAATTGCAGGGACAGGCTGATATCTTACACCTCCAAAGCTGAAATTTTCTAATATACATCTTGATCTCATCACGATGGGTAACTATATTTGTCTCCACCCTGCAGTTTTAGGTTAAGGCTGTTTAACGAGTCAAAAATGTCTAACAAATAAGTCAACATTATATGGGTACAATGTTTTTTAACCGTCATGCTTAGTTCATTTTGCTTTTAATGTTTCAAGAAGATGATCTCAAAAGTCAAATAATTTTGCCAACATATTTCCCTTTGAGAGCCATCCTATTTCTGTATGAAATAGCAGTGTTGGTAAATGTAACTCACTATTTTAATAAACAACTTTCAGACAGCATTGAGTTCATTTGGAAGGTTTTTACTGCCAAGACTTATCGATTTTTAAAACAATGTATCCCCGTCACATAAGCATTTTTTTCTCTTACTATGGTCTGTTTTTAAACCAGGAGGAGTAATTCAAATTTACCGCGCCATAATGCTTGTTTGTAATTGGTCGAAGCGCAGGCAAGTTTACTCCACTAAATTATGACATATTGACACTAATGACATTTGTGAAATTTTAAAATCAAAATTTATATCGACAATTTTTTGTATTTTCTGTGTTATTTCTTACATCTTTAGATTTTTCGTTTGCATTTATATAAAAAACGGTTCTTTTCAGAATTATTTAGCGACATATTAGTGTTATTAAGATAACAATATGGATTCAATGCCAAGTACTAATGGTAATTATTCTTCTCCACCTTAAAAACGCCGAGTAGATTTGGATCATTTATCATCAAATGAGAAATAATGTACTATAAACATGTACAACATGAAATTGATAATATGTAATAAAAATAACAGCCACGGTAGTAAAAATAAAACAGGCAGCAGGTTAGTTTTACAGAATAGTTATTATTAAAATCAAGACTTACTAAAGTAATGTGCTAATTTTATGTGTTGCGAATTCAACTATTTACAACAATAGAATTTAGAACAATTAAAGAATATAAGCAGACTGGAGTAGTAAAATGTCCTAAAAATATTGAAGGTCGACCTTATATTCTTGCAACATAGGATGAAAGAGTTAAAACATCTATACGACAGATAGTACACAGCTTCTTTTTCAAGAATGAAATACTCACTTTAGGTAAAATTTTAAGTGAAATTAACAACCGCTCAGATCTTCCAAAATATGTGTCGTTCATTATTATATAAATTCTTGAAGCAAATCAATTTGAAGTAAGTACAAATATCGGTATGTAAATATGGGTTAGCTACAATTATATAGTAAAATTAACTAAAACATTTTATAGATTTTATTTTTATAATCAGGTATATTATTGTTACTATTAAATATTAAGTTTTTATTTGTATACTCTACTGGAATGTTGTCAAGTATTTTTCTTCAACAGATATAAGAACATGGAAAGGGAAGAAAAGGAAAAAAAGGATATTTTTACTTTACATATGCAGATTCAATGCAGCAAATATTACATAGCATAACTATAGATTGTTTATCTTACGGTTTATAGAAAGATTGATTTATTGTCTATATTATGAATGTCCTACCATAGTTATTTTTTAGGGGAAATTATTCAAAGAATAGTTTATACATTAGGCTGCTGACCAAAAACAAATCTTTCTTGCTCAAATATTTGAAATAGATTCAGTTTTTGCTGAAAAAATTAATCAAGAAATTCAAGATGGTATAGTTGTTCATTAATCTCACCAATTTAATTTCACAATTAATTTTTATTTTTACATTCATTCCGAATATATATATTATGCACAGAATATTATATAAATCGATTTCTGACTCTCTAAGTTGTTTTTGTAATAACCTGGACTTGGTGATATGCGATAATAGTATTTAATGTGATATTTTTCTAGCTGATATTTATAATAAATAAGAGTTTATAGTGTTTATAAATTTATAAATGTATGATATTTATATCTACTTATCATAAGAAAAACGGCAACTATCTTTTAAATTTAGTGTATACTTGTTAAGAAGCATTGTCATTTTGTTTTCATTACAATAAAAGAACATTAGTAATGTTGTGTTTTACTTTGATTGTATTGATACAGTTGGTTTTGTTCTTCCTGTTGCTAGATCCTTAAGATATTGATACATAAGTTGAATCTATCTAATGAGGTAACTGATTATCATGCATGAAAAGTAGGACCACACCTATATTTGAACCATAATTTATTCTGTGATATGAAACATGAAAAAGTCAATTCTAAAGCAGTGAATGGGAAGGAATATGTAAAACAAACTGGCTGAAGCAATTCAGGAGATTGGATTATTAAGCTTAAAAATAATGATCAAAGTCAAAGTTAATTCTGGTAAGAAAAAAAACCTAGATTCAAGAAATTAATCACACCAGAATAAGAATATGGTCTACTCAGTTTAAAAGAACAGTATTTCAGAAATCTTTGAACTCTCTCCAACTTTTTGATACATGCATTTGCATAGCTTTGTTGCATATAAGATCTATTTGCAAATTAAAAGACAAATTTCTGAGAAAAACCATACTTAGATCTGTAACATTATTGACTCTCTGGATCAAAATATTCTATAAATTAAGTACCATCGACTCAAAAGATCGATAAAACTGGATCACTCGATATTGAAATATATATACATGGAACCAAATATGAAAAACGTCCTTTTTTATTGTAATAATTGTAATATATATATTGGAAGTGAATTAAAAAATATATTATTCAAAAATAAAGTTAGGTTAGAATTGACGTGTAAGGTTGTCCGATATTGATTACTCGATTACCGCAAGGCCGAGATATACAACAAAAAAAGAAGATGTATTTGGTGACTTTTCTAGTAACTTTCTTGGGTGTGAATCTGTCTTTTTGGTTTACTCCTCCTGGTTAAAAAACAGAGTATAATTGCACGAAACCTAAGCTAGAGCCAAGCATTAAAGACGCGTCATCTATACATACAGCGATCAGTTTTTCCCAAGAGAGTTCATTTTTGTCAAAAAGTCTGACACTGCTTTCATGACATAAATAGCTTTTCTCGTGGTCTTTAACTCTATAAAGAAGAATAGCTCGTCTTTCATTCTTTCGTTTTTAATATACCGAATATTAAAATAACTAAAAATATTATGTTATGTCTGTACTCTCGTCTAGCTGAATAGCAAATAGTGGCGCTTGTTTTACTGCATCAACTACCTGGTTTTGTACGTCTTTGGACATATCATCAATGCGACGTCTCACAGAGTTGTCAGAAAGAGAAATTTGAGACAACTTTTGCTTACTCTGCGTTCCAAGAATAACACCAACTGCCTTTAAGAAACACGGTTTAACGAGTATCTCTCCTATAATATGGCTCTTCTTTTCTTTAGCAATGAGAAGTGATAGCTCCTATAAAGCTTCAAGCAGTTTTGCAGATGACTGAGCAATAGAACTAATACTATCCAACTTCGTGTGTTTTAAATTTTCAGATTTTGTAGCAAACATTTCTTTGGTTTGACCTTAGTAAAACGGCAGCACCGGTTTTGGCTAAAAGCGTAAAAGCTTAGTAAAAGGTCCATTCTGGTCATTTTTCTCGCTTTTTGTGGTGGAGACGCGACGGCTCGTCCGATCGTGACGTGTGAGGTATCATCGGAAAAAGAAGGGAGTAACGAATACGTTAACACAAAAAACAAAGATGGCGGCATTGCTAAAAGGACACTAAGCTTGTAACGTCTAAACGGCTCAACATACAACAACGTGCAAGGTATCGATGGAAAAGAAAGGTGATAGTGAATATGTTAAGAGGAAAACAAACGCAAAGACAATGTCAAAATGGCACTATGTCGTATCTCCGTTTTTTTTAAATCATCTGCGTAAAGTGCAAACTTGGGGAAGCTGAATTTTGCTTCAGATATCGTTTAAAGCAAGTATAAAGAGTGTAGGACTCAATACCCACCTACGGAAAACGCCATTATTTTGTTTGTGGTCCTAGAGATTTTGCCATTTTCTATTATGTTAAATGTTTTATATGTTAAAAATGAATTAATAAATGAAAATATATTTCCAGATATACTGAAGATATATTCTTTGAGTTAAGATATAATTAGACAAGCGTATATAGGGTACCAAAAGCTTTCCATCAAACTAAGTCTTGCTTGTACTGGAAGGCGTTAATAATTGATTTTTTTGCGGACTGCTAAAAATATTATATTGTTTATACGTATACTGAAATACACAAAAAATGGTTTACTATAAAAAGAATTTTTGAAGCAGTTTAAGATGAAAAGCGGTACGGTATGATTTTTAATTTAATATGTATGTTTAACTATCAGTAAATTGATGATAAACGAATAGGAATACATATATTTAATAATATTTTAACACGTAAATATATTTTTAGTGTTCCTATGTATATAAAAAACAATAAATCATTCAACTTATATAAAGTACATTCATTCAGCAAATTCCCAACTGCAAACAAACGCACGTGTTGATAGTCTGTTTTAATTCAAGTTGTAGCGTGTTGGTTTTTAAGTTAATATATTGTGTGTTACATGTTATAGTTATTGTTAAGTTATTTACTGGTCATGTTATTTTTTAGAGTTTAGATTAACTGTTTAGTATTTTAGTTTATAGAACTTTTATTATACAAAAACAAATTATTTGTTAATCAAAAGTAAAAATAGCTTGCGGTAATCACTTTAATAAAGGTAAGAGAAACCAATATTTTCATTTATTGGTGTTTCGAAAAGTTTTATTTCTTTTTTAGTCCACTTATTCACGATTATTGCTGTAAATATTAAAGAACCGCTTATATTGACATTAAATTTGGCATAGGTATACATAGCTAACGGCAAAGAAAAAACTGATATTGTACCAATTTGTGCTTTTGCCATGGGGGCGAGTTTTACCCTTCTTGGGTGTGAAAAAACATGCGTTCAAAATAAGTCCAGAATTGAGTAAACTCACTACTTCTAAGCAACTTTTATTTTATACAGATTTTGCACAAAGTCAATATTTATCGAGTTATTTGCGAGTAAATATGATTATTTAAAAAAAAACACTTGCTTATAGCTTATAAAAAAGTTGTACTTATACCTATATGAAGCTTGTAGACTCAGTAAAAGCAGAGTTGTAGCTAATGAAAAGTCATTCAAATTTCAAATCGAATATTTCAACGAGAAATATAAAAAAAATGAAGAACTTTTCGGGGAAAACTAGCTGACGGGGAAAGTGCTTGTTTTTTTATTCTTTCACGTTGAAATATTCGATTTTAAATTTGACGAATAAGAACCTACTTTTATTAGCTACAAATGTGCTTCCGTACACCATTTTTTTTGCTATTGTATAAGCTATATTTTTGCTAAGAATATTTTTTCAATAAAATACTTACTTTTTGAGTTATTTGCAAAAACCGTCGAAGAACCTTGAACATATGAACATATTCACTCGCATATAAGTCGAAAAGTATTTACCCAGTGAAAAAACTCCAAAAAACAAAGGTTGCTTAGAATCAGTCAGTTTATCGAATTCCTGACTTATTTTGAAAGTATGTTTTTTCACCTCTGAGAATAGGTGAAACTCACCCCTAGGACAAAAACACACATCTGCACAATATAACTTTTTTTATTTAACATGTTAGCTATGTGTATCCCAAATGTCACGTCAATCCAAGCTGTTCTTTGGGAAGGTTTCATCGTGAGCGAATGGAATATTTCTGGACTTGAAAAAGTATACAGAATGCAGTTTTATAACTTTACCGATATTTTGGATGATGCTGGTTTTATTATAATACATATTATTTTTCCCTAGGCTATTTTGACATTCTCTCAATCAACTAAGTACATTAAGTTATTGAAGATATATAGAATAACAAAAAAGTCAAGCACTGATACAGCCAATGAACTCATTGATATTGATTTAACCCTCACTCCACCTAAAAAAGACCAGCAAAGGGAGATTTTGACGTTAAATCGAAGGAAATGATTATAAATGTATTTAAAACGGAAATGCAGGCGAACCCTATAATGTCAAAAAGTGCGATTTCTATTAGAGTAGCAAATAAAACAGGTACTGATATTGTTTCTCCATTATTTATTTTATAGTGCGCATTTTCACTTTATTTAACAAATATAGTTTTTTTTATCTATTGTAGGCGTGTATAGCCGTATCTATTGTTAACTCGCTGGATGAATTTGACAGAGAAGCAATAAGAAGAATAATCCATCAATTCGTTTTTCAAAATGAAATACCCACAATTGACACAGTTCTGAGGGCTGTTAATGAATATGAGGTTTTACGTAACTTCAAAAGAACTAAAAGAAAAGAACGTTTTTTAAATAAATAAATAAGAAATAAATTTTAAGTTTCAACGTCGGCAGCGAAATAGCATTTTGATGGACAGGGACGAAATTGTCTTGTGGAGACGAGAATTTCTAATAAAAATTAAGTCCTACAGAAATGAAAACCGTAAAATTTACTACTTAGACTAAACTTGGTTAAAAACGCTGGTCACACCAATTCTAAAGTATGGGTCGACAATTCGGTAACGTCTTATAAACAAGTGTTTCTAGATGGACTTTCTAAGGGGTTAAAAAATCCTACAGGTAAATTTTTATGTGCCTTTTCGCTTCAAGTAAATTTTAAAATACTAAAATTTTCAGGAAAATAAAAAGGCTCATAATCTGTCACATTGGCAGTAAAGATGGGTTTGTTCAAGAAGGGCTTTGGGTGTTTGAATAAAAAAAAGTGGTGACTAACATGAAGAGATGGACGGGAAATATTTCAAAAACTGGTTCAAAAATATACTGCCCTGATTAGAAGATAACTCCATCATCGACAACGCGTCTTATCATTCCAGAAAATTAGAAAAATTCCAACTACTGCTTCTAGAAACGCTGACATCCAAGCGTGGCTAAAATCAAATAATATAGGTTTGAGAGCTCCATGTTAAAAGTGCAACTGCTGGCTATCGTTATGTAGCAGCCAAAAACACTACTTTTAAATTTGCAGATATGAAAAATAATTTTTATGATGCAATAAATAATACTAGTTCAACTATGTGGCAGAAATGTGTGCACCATGTTCAACAAGTTGAGTTCAAAATGTGGAAGTTGGACAATATAATAGAGAACCATATCGAACCCATAATAATAAATCCAGACGAATGTCGATGGTATGTTTTATGTTATGACAATGCTACTTTATTCAAAATTCACTTTGTTCTGTATTTCGCAGATAATTAATATTTATTTTAGCACATTTTTCTTCATTGGAACATTAAATTTTGGTCACAATGATTCAATTCAAGAAATTCTCATACTAATAGTTTCAAAAGTACATATTTATAAAAATCAGATGATGCACCTCAGTACGACCCTGTTTGGCTTTCACATGTGTTTGTTTACAATTGGGAATTTGTAAAATGAATATAGTTTAGCTTATAATTGATTTTATTATTAAATTTTTTTTCATTCCAGTTTATTATTGGGAATGTATACATATTTAACATTGGGAGGTTGACATGGGCAGCTTATGGAAAGCTAAGAGATGTTTTCCAATCAGCCCTTCCCATCTGCTTGAAGAAAAAAGTCTTCGATCAATGTGTGCTGCCAGTTCTAACCTATGGTGCGGAGACGCTAACACTTACTAAGACGTCCGCAAACAAAATTCGAACAACACAGAGGGCAATGGAACGGTCCATGTTGGGATTAACCCTGAGAGACCGAATACCCAACACAGAATTGCGCCGTAGATCGGGAGTAACCGACGCAATCAAAAGAATATCAACCTTAAAATGGAACTGGGCAGGGCACGTCGCGAGAACGAAGGACGGCAGATGGACAAAACGCATAATTGAGTGGAGACCCAGACAAGATGCCTTTAGAAATAGAGGACGACCACCAACAAGATGGACGGATGACCTGAAACGGACACATCAAAATTGGATGCAGGCGGCTCAGGACAGAAATTTGTGGGGTGAACTACGGGAGGCCTATGTTCAGCAGTGGACGAGTATGGGCTGAATGATGATGATGATACATATTTAAATAACAAAATATGGTATTATTTCTTTAATTAGGACATGGACTTGTAAATAATATTTAACCTTCTTCTTCTTCTTCTTCCTTCCAGTATGTAGGCTTTAAAGCCTCTTTTTTATTCAATATTAGCCTCCTAAATTGTTTAAATTGTCGCACTATCTTTTTGTTGGTGTGCCAATACTTTTTCGTCCATTTGGTGACTTATCTCTTGCTATTGGTACTATTCTATTCTCTGCCATTCAACTGATGTGTTCGTTCCCCTCCTGTTTTTGTTTTGTCACCCATTCATTTATGTCTTCTATATTTCATGCTCTTCTTATGTTTTTGCTTCTCTCCCCATCCAATAGACTTCTCCCTGATATTCGTAGGAGTGTTTTCATCTCTGTTGTTTCTAACAGTCGTCTCGTTTTAGATGTGTCAGGTCTTGTCTCCACCGTGTATGTAAATATAGGTCTAATTGCTGCTTTATAGATCCTTGTTTTTGTGTCTGGTTTTAAGGTGTTTGTTCTTCAAGATTGTTTCATTAGGAGAACTCGCTACTTTACTTGTTTTTAAGCTTTGTTGACGTATTTCGTCTTCAACATCTTCGTAACTAGTTATACCTATTTCCAGATATCTAAACCTTGCTTCCTGCTTTATTATTTTCCCAATAATTTTGATTTTCCACCGTAGTGGGTATTTAGATGTTGTTATACATTTGGTTTTTTCTGCTGATATTATCATATTGTATTTCTTAGCGGTTGTATTGAAGATATGTGTCAATCTTTGGAGCTCGTCTTTTATCTCGGCTATTAATGCGGCGTCGAATGCATAACATAATATTTGGATTTCTTTGTTCCCCATTCTATAGCCATAACATTTACATACTCTTGTACTATTTCGTCTATTATTATATTAAAGAGAAGTAGGCTTAACCCTGTCTGACTCCGCTTTGTACTGGTATACACTGTGTTAGTTTTCCATTTATCTTTGCCTGTATTCGATTATGGAGGTAGATGATTTCGATGGTTTGTATAATATTGATTGGTATGTTTCTTTTATATAGTAGGTGTAAGACGTCTTTGACTTGGATCCGATCGAAAGTCTTTGTCAGGTCTATAAAACATAGATATACTGGTTTATATCTATGTAGTCGATGGCCTTTCTGTGATTTGTCTTAGCACAAATACGGCGTCTACGCAGGATCTTCCGGATCTGAATCCTTGTTGTTCATCTGATAAAGTTGTTAGTTTATTGATTTTATTGGTTAGGACTTTTGTGGTAAGCTTAAGTGTGGTGTTCAGTAGATTTATACCTCTATAATTGTTGGGGTCTTGTTTATCTCCTTTCTTGAACATTGGTATCATTATGCTGTTTCTGTTATGTTGTTAATATTTAACCGATTACAAAAGTTGGTCTGTCTATAAGTGCTCTAGAGCTATTTTTTTATTTTAGTGATTTAAATATCGTTTAAGATATTAGATAATTGGTTGGTAAATGAAATTAAAAGCAGGTAGTTAAAACGAAACAATGCAAGAATTTTTGATTTGCAGAAAAAAGCTAAATTTTGTTTCCTTTCTTTCTTGTGACAGGTGACTTTAATATTGATTGTTTGGATTCATCACACGGTCATGTTATTATTAATATAAATATACTAAACAGTTTTAATATGAGAATTCTGGTTACCGAACCAACCAGAGAAGTTTATGCTAATCTTCATCCGGATCTGGCCGTGTGCAGAGTCATTCCTTATTTTTTATAGGATCATAATCCCGTTCTATGTGAATTTCCCTCTTAAAAATCCACATAACACAGCTATATGGGGTAAGATTCTTAGAAAATGTAGTTTTGACATTTGTCAAATTGTGTACTACGGAAAATTGGCATAATATTTTTTGCTCTCTTGGTTTCTCCCATCAATATTATCACGCGCCCATGAAGATTTTCAATTTGGTATTTCAAGTTTCATTCAACATGGCGGACGGAGTGAATGTACCATCACTTCTCTCTCCAATAGATGAGGGAACATTTGAAGACAAAACATTTAAATGTTGTACTACTAAGCCAAATAAAACAATAGTATGTGTGGTGTGCGGAAAAAGTTATCTTTCCTATGCAATTTAAAGCAAGTTAAAATGTTCTAAAATATGTAACACGCGTATGGTGTGTTGTGAAAAACATGCTAAGGCACTTATTAAAGGAAAAAGAAGATAAGTATAAATTACTGTTAAATAATAATGAACTTTTAAAATCTAATAACTATTTGCTGCAAGGAAAAGTCGATTTATTTTAGACGGAGTTAAAAAACTATCACACCAAAGATAAAAATAAAATGCCAATTAAACTTAATGACACTCAAATTAAAAAGAATAAAAATAAATATAAATTACCAAATTCAATCAGATGTCGACAGTTTTGTATACAAAACAAATAACTTGTCAACAAACACACCTAACCTACAGGTGGAAAGCGAATATCAAAAAAAAAATAAAATGGATGAAATAATTAATCTCGCTTTGCCTATGGGATAGGACTCTAAATTTCCCGATGCCTAATAACATGTGCAGGATTTGAGTGATTTTACAACAGTGCATTATAAGAAAAGAAAAACAAACAGAGTTATGAAGAAGAATATTGGACAAAATGAGGAATCTGGTGATTTTGGTGCCGAGCGTAAAGTTCGGTTATACTTTTCTAGAATTAAGCGACATGTATCATCTGAAAATATCCAAGAGTTCCTAAAAAATCAAGAACAATTCTCCGACGCGGATGTTATTGTAAAGGAACTACCGACTGAGGAAAACCGTAATAAGTGTTTTATGTTTGGGATTAGCGAAAAATACAAAGATCAAATCTACAAACAATCTACGTGGCCCAAAGGAATCGGTTTTAAACGTTTCGACTTCAAAACATTCTACAACTACCAACGTAACAATAAGGATTTTTGAAGGCCTTCCCAGATAAGAAAGGAATTAGTATCTCCCAACCAGGATCAAATAGAATCTTTGACAACACAGGGCACAAAAATAACATAAATAATATTGTAAGTGTGGTAGGTGATAAACTGGATACCAGTATATCTAAATCCAATATCGTTAATAAATTTTCTATTATTTTATACAAGATATGTTCTGTATGCAATAAAGTTGAGGAACTGAAATTATTTCTTAGCGAAAATGATTGGCCAGATCTTGTGCTTTTAACTGAGCACTGGTTGTATCCTCTGGAAATACTTTGCATTAACAATTACTCCATAATATGTAAATTTTGCAGATCTAAAAGCATCCATGGAGGCACATTAATTTTAATTCATACAACCTTTCAGTATAAATTCGAATTTGTTGACTACAATAAATTTAACCACCTCTGCATTGAATCTGAATTTGAATTTTCTATTACTTTCAGTAAGAAGCTTAATACTTTTCTGATTGTTGTGTACATACCCCCTAAGTCTATTATTAAGTTATTCTTTCAAATATTGGAGTCCTTGCTTAAAAAAATTCTACAAAATACTTTTATTATCTTGACCGGTGACTTTAATATTGATTATCTGGATTCATCACATAGCCATGTTATTACCATTACAAATTTACTTAATAGTTTTAATATAAGAATCCGGGTACCGATACAACCAGAGATAACAGCATATTGGATTATATTTGTACTAATTTAGGTACATCCAGATCTAGCTGTGTGCAGAGTGATTCCCTATTTTTTATCAGATCATGATCCCATTTTATGTGAATTTCCCCTTAAGATTCCACCTTATAGGGCCAGATGGGGTAGGATTTTTACTTAAATAATACCTAATGAACACAAACAAAATTGATGTTAATAAAACATTATTTATTATCTGCACAAAACCGGACTTTCAGGAAAAATCGGTAGACAAAGCAACACTGTCGGCATGCCATATACGCTACTACAAACCGCTGAGGAGAAGTAATAGTAATCCAGTGGAACAAATAAATTAGTTATAAAACATCGCGACGTTATAAAGAAATTTACACTGGTTAATTGCAACGCAGAGAATCTTAGTATTTGTAAAAAATCCTATGTTCCGGATTTTAAATTCCAAATCTGTATAGTAACTGCCAAACGTTATACAGATATACATACTGTATAAAAATAAATCACTAATACATACCCAACGTATATACAACATATATACAAAAGCAAGTACAGCTGGAGCCTCGCGCTCGCCGCGCGGAGAGAAACCGGTTTTCATACGTGCACATCTGACGTTAATAAAATAACTAACTTATATTCTACTGGGAATTTCTTTTTAAAATTTTAGGAGGGAGTTTTTGAATGTAAATGGAAGCGATTTATGTAAAAAAAAAATTTTTGATTTTTTGAAAGTTTCGCATGAGACTGTCCCCTTAAATCGAGAAGTAAAAAAACTTTAGTTAATAAAGGAATTAGAATTTCCTGCACAAACTTAAGATCGTTAAATTACATTAAAAAACATATAATATGCAATGATAAATTTTTGATATATTTCCATAAATATAGGTCCATATATAGGAAGGTTACTAAATTAGCCAAATGTATATCTTTTAATCTCGAATGAAAAATGCTAATAATAAACAAAAGGAATCCTGGTGTATAGTTATTAATCTTAGAGCTAAAGTTCCCCAAACTACAGATATAGTCTTAGACCCTAGTGACCTGAATAAATATTACTGCTCGGTATGTCCAGAACTCGCTGGAAAAATTAATTCTTCTTCTGATCCAATACATTTTTTAAACGGAGTAAACATTACAAATTCCTTTTACTTTCTTCCCACTAACTCGGCTGAAATAGAAAATATTATACAAGGCATTAAAAATCTAATGGCTGCAGGCTGGGATGATATCCCATCTAATCCCTCTAGCGGTTAGGGTTATTCCTTTGTATAAAGGTGGTGATCATGAGTAACCTGCTAATTCCTCTGTACAAAGGTGGTGACCATGATTTACCTGCTAATTAAAGTTGTAGAAAAATTGGTAAAAATCCGAATGATGACGTTCATACAAAATCACAATTTACTTTCTTCCTTCCAATTTGGTTTCCAGTCATGAAAAAGTACATATGATGCCATCTTTAAATTCATGGAAACACTATACTTGAACTTAAATACCGATTATGTTGCTGCCGCAGTTTTCTGTGATCTATCTAAAGCCTTTGACTGTGTCAATCACAAAAAACGTCTTAAGAAAGATATGGTTTTAGAGGCACGGCTCTAAAGTGGTTCAGTTCATACTTCCAAGACAGATGCCAGTGTGTATCAATCAATGAGCGGTACTCTAGTAATGTCTTTATTAATTGTGGAGTACCTCAAGGCTCTGTCTTGGGTCCTATCTTTTTCTTGATATATTTTAACGATATAACTAACCTCGATATTAATGGTCGGTTTACTATATTTGCAGATGACACCACAATTTTATGGCAAAACGAGGACTCTACGGTACTGAACAAGATGATTAATAGTAGTCATATGCAAAAATTTTAAAGTGGTGCAAAGCTAATTATTTGACATTTAATTTTTCAAAAACCAAGAATGATCTAAACAATATTACTCTGGGCAATGAAGGCATTTGTTCTGATACCGTAAACAAATTTTTAGGTCTCTATATTGATAATAAACTTAAATTTGAGTAACACACTCTATATTTAAGCAAAAATATATCATCGGGTTGCTTTGCGGTCAAATCAGTTGCTCATCATTTAGATTTCAAGATTGCAAAAAGTGTTTATGTGGCCCTGATTAAATCTAATTTAAGATACGGTATTGCCTTTTGGGGTAGCTGTTATTCTTATCATTTCAGTAGAAATTTTATGCTACAAAAGAAAGCACTCAGATATTTATGCAAGGTCAAGTTTGGTACATTATGCAGGCCTCTGTTTCAGGAAACATGGTATCTTGACACTTCCTTGCATATATATATATATATATATATATATATATATATATATATATATCCTTGAACTAGCGTGCTTAATTTTTAAAAAACATAAAGAGGATATTCGGACAATTTCCCATTATAACACTCGTCTAAATTATGTTATTCCACTTCCAATTCCCTCTTCTACATTAACTAAAAAATCATTTATTTACACTGGTGAGAAAGTGTTTAATTACCTATCACTCGATATTAGATCCTCCAAGCAATATTTTTGTATTCCAAAGAGCAATCAAGAAGTTTTTATTATCTAAATGTTACTAGTTAAATGTATAGAGCAATTTTTTGAGGATAGTTGCGCTAATTGATATATAATTTTTAATTATGGAAATTTTATAATTAGTATTTTAATGTATCTTGTACCTTTTTGTACTATACCATGTTGTGTTTTATAAATACAAACTCATTTTAAAAATAATAAACTGCTCTCTCTCTTTCTCTCTTTCTCTCTCTCTCTCTCTCTCTCTCTCTCTCTCTCTCTCTCTCTCTCTCTCAAACAAGAATTCTTAAATTGAAAAATTAAAAAATCTTGCGTTACTAAAAGAATTATAGTTCCTCGCAAAAAATTACAATCGTTAAACTACAACAAATAATATGCAATATTGAATTTTTGATGTATTTCTCTAAATATACGTAGGCCCATGTATGAAAAGATTACAAAATTAGCTAAATGTATAATTTTCATATCTAGAATGAAAAATTCCAATAAGCAGTACAAGAAATCTTGGCGTATAGTTAATAATCTTAAAGCTAAAGTTCCCCAAACTACTGATTTAGTCTTAAACCCTAGTGAGCTGAAAAAATATTACTACTCGGTAGGTCCAGAACTCGCTGGACAAATTAATTTTTCGTCTAATCCACAATTTTTTAAATGAAATAAACATTACAAATTTCTATTACTTTCTTACAAATTTATTCAAATACATTCCTAATTGAAGAAAATTTTATATTTTACTACATCTATTTAAAATAAATCAAACAAAATAGTACTTACAATGAACATGAAGCATCATCCTTTTACTAACTGAAGGTGGTACTCCATTGGCAGCTATACATAAATAGGCCCCCATCTCGGACCTAGTAACTTTGGTAAGGATAAGAGTTTCTCCTTCCACTGAACTAACACGTTCAATTTTGTTGGATGGTCCTGATCGTGCAACGATGATCCCTCCGTCTTCCCGCTTCCACACTACGCGAGGTTTGGGATAGCCACGGGCCTTGCAGGTCAGTTTTGCCGAACCACCCTCGGGCACCATCATGTCGCCTGAGGTTTCTTCGGAGATAATGTCTGGAGGAATAACTACCTCTAGATATGCCGTCTAAAAAACATAAAAATAAAAAATAATTTTATAATTAAAACTATTAAAAGCATAATATTAAAGTGTAAATTAATGCATACTTTCAACATGAATATAAAACTGATTTAGCGATCAAAATAATATAATCTTAATATATTGTATAAAAGGGGTTGTTGTTCTATACATTTTTAATATATTTGTGAACTTATTTTCTTGTAGCATTTCTTTATTAAATACTAGGTTTCTAGAAATTATTAAAAAACATTTTAATTTAAAATGAAAAACTAATTGATATCCTAAAAACATCAAGACTCAATGGATATAAGATTACTCTCAAACATATGTTTCCAACAAAAACAAGACTGCTATTCAAAAATGACAGGAGTTGTCTACTATCACCAGCACTATTTAACATATACTCTTACCATCTATAGAGAAGTCTTGGACACATCTTAAGATGACTTGAAACAGATTCAGTACCACAAAATGCACAGTTTCTAAGCGTTCTGCACCGTCCCCAACTCTTTAATCAGAACACATCTTTGAATTACTAAAAAAAAAAGAAAAGACGACTAAATTAAACCAGGAAAAGAAACTAAAAAAAGACGCTAGGGGAAATACTGAAACTAACAAAAGAATTATTTAGCGACCAAACAACTAACAGATTTCTTCGAAAACTGCACAGGATCTTCCGAGCCACTAAGTATTGTAAGAATTTATACCAATCAAATTTCTGAAGTCACAGATCTACTAACAAAAATATACTCTAAACTACATGAAACAAAAATTAAAAGTAGAAAGAAGATAGAAGTAGATAGAAAGAAGTAGAAATTATAGATGCACTTGAATAAGAAATAAAATTCTTCGATAAATGGATCAAAACTTCCATATCAAGGCATACAGCGATACCTCGAACGACATTATTAGTATAGAAATACCATTAGAAACAAACGTCGAGGCAATTCCAGTCAAAATCAAAGACGTAACTACCTTTTCCGTATGCAACATATACATTACCTCCAACCAAGAACTTAACAAAACGAAATATCGGACCTCTTAGATGAAATACCTAATACACGACTAATTGTAGGAGACTTTAACGCACATAACCCTTTATGGTATTAAAAAAAATAGCCTCGGCTTAAGTCTCGGTAAAAAAATAGAATCCCTTTTGGAAAAATTCAACCTAAATCTACTTAATGATGGACAAGACACCCCTTTTGACATAAGAACGGGTGAAGGGTCTGCTATTGACTTATCTATATGCGAACCATCAATAACGCATATGCTTTCATCGGATGTATTACTGGTGCCATACGATAGTGATCACTATCCTATTATAATTCATAACGAAGAATCATCTACAGCTATACCAGAAGCAAAATGGAATTTAAAAAATGCGGATTGGAAGAAATTTCAAAACCATATCCAACACCACTTGCATGTCATAAATCAAAACAATAATATGAATGAAAAAGTAGATTTTATTACAAAATTCATAATAGATTTAAGCAGATAAATATATTGGGAAAATTAACTTCGCCAATAAAATTCCATCCAGTTCCTTGGTGGAAGCATGAATTCAAACAAGCAATAGAACAATCCAAAAAAAAATTAATAAATTCAAACGACAAAAAAATGAACAAAACTCTTTAGAATCCAAACGACTACGAGCTATAGTTAGATTTACTATCAAAAAAGCAAAGTGCGAATCTTGGATGACATACGTTTCAACAATTGACAGTTCTACTCCAATGACAACTGTATGGAAAAAAGTAAAAATAATATTTGGTACAAAATCACACAAGTCCATAAATCTGTTAGAGCAAAATAATGTAATATATAAATCTCAAATAGAAATATCAAATGTATTGGCATTAGGTTGTGAAAAAAACTTAAGCGATGAAAACTAGTCAACCAAATTTCCTAAATAACTAAAGAAATGATGAAAAATATACAATGAAGACTATGAAGATTAAATTAACAGCGAAATAAACTTACCAATATCGATGGATGAATTAGAACTGAAAAACTGTAAGAACTCGTTCCCTGGGCCAGATAATATACCCATTATTTTTATAACAAACTTCACCTATCCATCTAAAGAATACTTACTTAATATATACAACCTAATCTTCTCGAAAAATATATTTACAGAATCCTGGAGAAATTCAATAATAATTCCTATTCCTAAACAAAGTAAATTAAAATCAAAAATTAAAGGCTTGCACTTGGAGCAGGACCAGTCCAGTAAAAAGTCTTTATGTAGGAACTGATGAACCACCTCTTTCAATTAGAAGACACAGACTAAGACTACAATATGCAGCTAAAATAAGAGCAAAATCTAATAACCCTGCTTACTCCTACACATTTTCTGACAATTTTTATTTAATTTTTGGACTAAAACTCTTTCTTTCCACATCATTTAATAAAAGAATCACAGGTTTCAATTTCCCGAAAGTGATTTCCAATGAAACAAACTACCCTCCTCCTTAGACCATAAAACTCCCCACATGTTATACAAATCTTTTACTGTATCCTAAATCTGATACTTCATCACATATAATTCTACAACGGTTTCAAGCGATTAAAGACAAGTACAAAAGATATTACCAAATATATACAGATGCGTCAAAAACTTCTGAAATGGAAACGGTAGGCGCAGCTTTCGTTGAGGAAACAACGCCGAATTGTATGCCATATCTAAAGCTCTACAACATATATCAAACCAGCCCAAATTTGGTAATTGTCCAAATAAGCGCAGTACAAGGAATATTAAGGGTTTACCCAAACCACCCAATACTATGCCAAATTAAAATTGATCTAGAAGAACTTTACAATAAGAATAAAAGGCTAGAGTTTGTTTGGATTTAATCTCATGTAGGGATAATAGGTAATAAAAAAACTGATCGGGAAACTAAAGAAGCCTGCTATATGAATAGACAAGATAAAGAGCTCCTAGAAATTCCTCATTCCGACATTCAAAACACCATCAAAAAATTTTCAATGAAAATATGGTTCGAAAGGTGGAAAAAACTTGAAGACAACAAACTATAACGCATCAACTCAAATTTGTCACCAAAAGGGATAATGCCACAAAAACGACGAGATCAAGTCATACAACACCGCTTAAGAATAGGACATACCAGGTTAACCCATCAGTACCTGATAAAGAAAGAACAACAAAAACTGTGCTATGTTTGTGATATTCCTCTGACAATCGAACACATTATTGTTACTTGCCCACTCTACCACCTGGAACGACTTCAAAGTGATTTACCAAGTGATCTAAAAAGTGCTCTGAAGTCGAAAGCATCGTTCTACTGTAGACAACCTTATTGATGTAAAAGATGATAAATATATGAGACTTTCGCAATTAAACAACACTGTATTGAAATATTTTTCGACATTAGTAAAGCCTACTGTTCAGTATGGAAAATAAATGGAAAATAAAAGGTAATATACTCAAATGCATATCAAACTTAGTAGGGCTCGAACCATAGTACCACTCTGTTTCTTGTAGCTATGCATTCTATTACCGCAAAAATTTAACATCCTGTAAAAGCTAGGTTATATTCAGATAATTTAATTATACTTTCTAGAGGAAAGAACCTAACAACAATCCATAAACATGTCCAAAAAGCCATAAATCACATTGAAGAATGGTCACTCACAAATGAATGACCATACAGTTCTGTTCAATACCCTCAAAACCACAAGAGTATGTTTTACGAAAAGTCACTAAATATAACCCAAAAACTAATATTTAAATGGAGGACAGCTTAGATATGTAGACGAAGTTAGATTCCCTGTTATGATCTTTGACTAAAAACTAACTTGGAAGATACATTTAGAGTATTTAAAAAGACATGTCAGCCTGGAATAAATTTGTTACGACCACTCGCAAACAAAAAATGGGACTCAAATTTCCTTAGGAGCACACCACACACTGTATTGGAATATTTTTCGACATTTGTAAAGCCTACGATTCAGTATGGACAAACCCTATACTGGAAAACTGAAGAGATTTCACTCGCGTTTAGAAGACAATATCTAAGTCTTTCTTATGCCGCGGTAGTATCGTCTAATCAAGATAATCCAGTTATACACAACGTATTCGATGACCGCTTCAAAAGTTGTTTCCCAATTTCAAATCGAACTGATCATCATTTTTAAACCCCTCCTCCTTGGAAAATTTGACTTCCGTCTACTGACACAAACTTATTGCGCCTAAGCAAATCAGAAACGCCAGCAAGACAAATTAATTAAGAATTTCTTAAAATATTAAGCAAATGTGGTACCTGTTTCAAAGTTTACACCGATGCTTCCAAAAACGAAGACGAAACTGGAGCAGCCATCTACTTATCAGATTATACAGAAGCTTACAAATTACCTTCATATACAACAACGTTTACTGCTGAACTGTATGCGATACTAAAAGCACTAGTTTTGATGGTTAACAAAAATAAAAAGAGATATATAATCAACTCTACGGTAATCATCCACTATTCCTCCTCATTAAAAATTTTTTAAGCATGCAGAAAATATGAACACTAAAGTTAATTTTATATGTGTACCATCACAAACTGGAATCAAAGGAAATGAGGTTGTAGACAAAATAGCAAAAAATGCATCTACTAACCCAAACGCAGAAGAGATTACGAAATCTCTTCACACCGACCTGAAAGCATTCTTTAAAGAAAATATTAATTCAATATGACAGGATACGTGGAAGAACTCTCCAACCAAGCTGTACAAAGTTGATAATAATCATCAAAAATTCACAAAATTTAACAATAGACGAGAACAAGTAACTTTTACTCGCCTACGGATTGGTCATACTCAGTTAACACACGACTACCTACTAAACCGTGCTGATAAACCTGTGTTTATTAGCGAGAAAGAAAAAGGTTAACACATGACTACATACTAAAACGTGCTGATAAACCTGTGTGTGACATGTGTAAAAATGTCTTAACTGTAAAACATTGTTTATTGTAGTGCCCCAAGTATGATCATCATCATCATCATCATTCCTCAACCTCTTGCATCTACTGTTGGATATAGGTCTCCTCCATGTTCTTTCACTGTTCTCTATCTTGTGCCTTCTGTATCCAATTTCCGACTGTTTTTCTCATGTCGTCCATCCATCTTTTTGGTGGTCTGCCTCGGTGTCTTTTGTCTTCTCTAGGTCTCCATTCTATGAGTCTTTTGGTCCACCTATTATCATTTAAACGTGCTATATGTCCAGCCCATCTCCATTTGGCTTGTGCAATTTTTTCTATGACATCTGTCACATTAGTCATCTCTCTCACTATCCTATTTGGTACCATATCTCTTCTAGTTATTCCCAACATCGCTCTTTCCATTTTTATTTGGGTTACTCTCAATTTATTTGCAGAATGTTTGGTTAAAGTTATTGTTTCGGAACCATATGTTATTACTGGCAGTATGCATTGGTTGTAAACCTTTTTCTTCAAGCAAATCGGTAGTGTTCCTTTTAGAATATCTCGCATCTTGCCAAATACTGCCTATCCCAAGCCTATGCGACGCTGGATCTCACAAGTTTGATTGTCTTTTCCTATTCTAATTACATGCCCTACATATATATAGCTAAAGACCTGATGTACTTCGTTCCCATCTACGCTCATAACATCACTTGGAACTAAATTGGTCATGTATTTTGTTTTTTCAAAGTTTATGTTCAGGCCTATTTGTTCTATTGCCTGGTTTAGTTCTTCCATCATTTTGTGAGCTTCATTTAAACTCTCGGCTATAATGACAATATCATCTGCAAAACGCAAGTGGCTTAAGTATTCACCATCAATATTTATTCCCCTTTTAGCCCAACCTAGTTTTTTAAAGGCATATTCCAGAGCTGCAGTGAATAGTTCAATTCTATATTTATCGGTAAAGTCATGGAGTTTAACAGATGCTGTTGCGTTGTTTTATATATGTTTTAACGCAAAATGTATAACATACCATCAACATTAAATAGTGCTCTTGGAAAAGACAGTGATACTAAAAATATTTCCGCCTTTTTCAAATACTGCAAGCTGTTATCAAAAATCTAATATTTTACTTTGTATAGATTTAGGTTTATTTCCAATTATGTATTGCTATGGTTAATATTCTATTGTTAGGTTCTGACTCAATCCATACACGCTAATAACCCTGTTTGATGATAGATATTTATGATAAATAATATAAATGATAGATAATTATGTAAAATAGTGTAAAAAATACGTCCTAAAACTAAACTGTAAGAAGACAAAAATAATGATAATGAGCAAGAATACCAAAATAAAGGCTTAAATTATAATAATGACACATTGTTAGAAAGAGTACAAAAATATGCCACCTCGGCTCCAAAATTAAGGATGCCTGGGATATAAAAACTTATATTGAAAAATCAAGAAACTCTTTTAACAAGCTTAAGAAGATTATCTGCAACTTATCTTTAAGTATTAATGCACGCATAATAATTTTTAAATATTACATATTTAATGTCCTCCTCTACACAGTAGAAAGTTGGAGTCTCACAGAAGATACCGTTAAATGGTTAGAGGCATTTGAAATGTGGTGGGTGCTACCGACATAAATTAAGGGTCTCATATATATACCACTCTTATTACACTAAAGGTGCCTATCTTATAGTAATGTTAACGATCACATTGATCTATCTTATATTCACAGCAGCTCGAAATAGATCAGTTGATGTTAGATCAGTCCATTTCCTAAGATTGGCCAGCCGGGATAAACGTCTGTATTCAGGGCGTCTGTTGCTATCAATCTCGCCTTGTAGAATAAACTGTAGTAGGCAGTATTTATTATTACGCATTAAGGGGCTAAATTAAGCCAATTGTCTGTCCTTTATGGTATTATCAATTCTAAATATCAATTTAGAAAAGACAAAATACCTCTCAATTGGAGCTGAAGCAGAACAACTCGATATCGATGACAATCAATAAATAAATCCATGCAACGAATATAAATACCTGGGCGTCATCTTCGACCGTAGTGGAAAAGACGAACGAGAAATAGAACATCGAATTGTACAAGCACGAAGAGCTATAGCATGTTTGAACGGAGTTCTATGGAGTAAAGAAATATCAAAGAAAAGAAAATGGAACATCTATGAGACAATGGTTAAAACTAGCCTACTTTATGGAGCTGAGACATGGAGAATAACCGAGAAATATAAGAAAAAGGTCGAAGCCACGGAAATGGATGCCATCAGAAAATCGATGAGAATATCAAGAGCCGACAGAATACGGAATGAAGTGATAAAACAACAAATGGGTATAGAGGGCACTATAGTTGAGGATATTGAGAGAAAACAGCTCATATGGTATGGGCATGTAAGCCTAATGGGGGACGAAAGATTGCCTAAACAAACGATGGTGTGGCAACCCCCAGAGAAGAGGAATCGAGGAAGACCACCACAGAGCTGGAACCTGGGAGTTAGGAAAGCGATTAGCGCTCGAAATCTGGACGAAGACCTAACTCAAGACAGAATAAAGTGGCGGTTGGGAGTCGGACAACGTCGTAAGACGTTATAAAACCGAATATATATATGGTTAGTAATAATTTCTTTGTTTTTTTTTAGCCTCTAGAAAATATGGTTAGTTAAGTGGCGTATATGAATTTCTTAACGCTTTCTATACTTCAGTCTATACGTCAGTAACACCACAATTTAAAATACCTGTTAGCATGCCATAGCATCTTCTGTTATCCTTTAGCTGTCTACTCTGTAAAGGAGAACACTAAAGACGTAACATCTAAAGGGGCTCCTAGACGGTCAATATTATTGTCAATACATTGGAATAATTTATATTGTAAAATATATTGATCGTCTGTAGACCACATTGAATGATTGTGCAATTTATTGTGTTAATCAACATGACTTTGATTTTCATTGAGAAATATTGTAAATATTGCGATATCTGTGAGTAATATAGCGCAATATTGGTTTAGTTTCGTTTTAACACTCTTGTTGTAAACATGCATATATATAAAGTGCATTGGTCGTTACCATCTTTGTGGAATATCAAGAGTAAATATTATAGTACTAAGATTTAAAACAATGAAAACTACGATCAATTGCTCCAAAAATACAGAGAATATTATCCAGATGCTGATAATTTGCAGTTGGTGAAAAAATTCAACTCGTTGCGCACCAACTTTAGAAAGGAATTACTTCGTATTAGGAAATCTGAAAAAAACGGTATAAGGGGAGACTATGTAATTCAACCAACATTATGGTATTTTAGCGAAATGAAGTTTCTAGTGAGTCAGGACAAACCTAGTGCTTTAAAAAGTACTATACAGGAGACGATAATGATAAGGAAACAGCAGATAATAATATAAAATATGTGGACAGTGATAAGTCAAATACTATTTTAACAAGTTTTGAAAATCACTTGGTTTGCTAATTCTTAAAGCATTTAATAAATTTTTATAAGTGCACTTATTTCTTTTTTTGAACCATTCTTTCATCCACCTGCGCTTATTTTGTTTCATCCCTTGTGGGGACTAAGGCGATAGCCACACAACTCGCAATTTTTTTAATCTTCATGTTGATAGCGCAAGCTTCAGTCGGGAACTAATTTATTGTACAATAATATTGATTCGTGTGTTATTGTACAATATATGTATATATGGTACAATAATATTGACGCTAATATTGACTGTCCAGGGGCCGCTTAAGAATTCCTATGCGTGCATTGAAACTTAAAGATGCAAAGTTGCATAGAATCTTTGAAAGACCGGTAAAAGAGCCTCTGGCTTATTAAATACAATTTTTTATTTCGTAGCTGTGATCCCAGGTATCTTCAATGCAGCCCAGACAGGATATTCGCTCCACTTTGTCTAACGGTGTATCGTTTATTGTAACGTGGGCGTTTTTGTTGATGATCTTACTACTGATCAATATTTTTGTCTTCTTACAATTTAGTTTTGGTTCGTATTTGTAATGTATTTTGTACAACATTATCCATTATCCTTTGGATCCCCTACGCACTATCTGTCAGCAATACGGTAGCTTCTGCATATCTAATATTATTTTTAAGTTGGCCATTTACTGCAATACCATCTTCTAATTCGTCCAAGGCTTCTCCAAAAATATTAAAAATTCTCGAACATAGTTTTGGTAAATCATAAATATTTTTTTCGAGCAATTTATATTTTTGGTTGTTTTTAATGTGTTGACAATTTTTAAACGCTAAAATTCATTTCAATTTCAACTTTTATTTTCATTTAAATAGTTTTGTACAACAAAAGAAAACCTTTAATTAAAAAAAAAAAAACAAATTCCATCCTAGTAAAAAATTAAGCGAGTTATGACCAAAAAATTATTTTTGACGTTTTATTAAATTTTGAGGTTATGTTTTCATATTTTGGACTAAAATTTGCCGAATTTTTATTTTTTGTAATTCCAAATATAACTCCAAAATTTGGGGTCAAGTTTCCGCTGGGGCAATTTTGACATAAGTACTTATCCGGCTATGCCCATGACATTTTCCTATAAATGACTTATTCTTTCAATATTAATAATCAAATCCTACATTATATTGAGCAATTTGTGACGAAGTTTGTTTCGTTTAGCAAAATAAGGAGAGATTTTTTGATTTTCGTTTTTTTTTTTAAATGGTTCATATAGTAATACTATCTTAAAGAACTCTTGTCAAATTGGTCATGTTGCTCTGGAGGATGTTTCTCTCTGATTCTCAATACGAATATATATATACTGTGTGGCATAAGTTAGGGATATTGAAAATATAATAGTAATGGTATTTTATTCTGCATAATTTATTTAGATAAAAAAAATATTCTAAGTATTGACAAAGCACCTGTACGGCTATTTGAAAATGACCTTTTGTTCTCTCAAATGGGATAAACAAATATAGAGAACATGCTGTACCTAGGGACGATTGTACCTAGGGACAGGCTAAATTAACGCCAAACAAAATATAAGACAAACCTTAGATTTACAAAACGTATCGGCAAAAGTATCCCTCTCTATGATATTCAGTTGTGCACAAGTTCGTGAAGTGTTAACACAAACTGTGGCCATTTGTGATTTTTGACGTCCAAAGTAAGTATTTTTACCAGCTGTTTCGTCTTATTAGAAATTATCAATTTGACTGTAGTAAATATTCATTTTAGGGTGATATTAATCGTAATTTAGACTACCTAGTCAACTAATCAAACCGTTGTATTTAATGTGGCTAACGAATTACTCGACTGCTTTTATACACGGAGTCCCCCTGTTGTACCTAGGGACATGCATTTTGTTGTACCTGGGGCCATCTCCAGGTACATTATTAAAAGTATTAGTACCAAACAATGTTTTATTTTAGGAGCTTATTATGCCAAGAACTAAAGAACAGAAGAGAAGACCGGGACCTTTAAAAGTCAGTGTAGAGAATGCTGTTCGTGAAGTTTTAAATTCAAGTCTTTCAATTTGTGCAGCGAGCCAATTTGGAATTACAAAGTCTGCATTAGCAAGACACATTAAAAATTATAAAACATCAGGTCAAAACAATTTTATGTATAGTCCGAATTATAAAGTCAAGCAAGTTTTTAATGAAGCCGAAGAAACGGAGCTGGTAAACTATTTAAAAACAGCTGCTAGAATGCATTATGGCCTAAGTTTGATAAACTTTAAAAAACTGGCATATAAATATGCAAAGTACAATAAAAAAAATATACTTCTTGCTGAGACGATACAAAAGAAGCAGGAAATAATTGGTTTAGAGGTTTCTGAAATAGACATTCTGCGTCTCTGTCACTTCAAGCAAGGACAGAGCAACTACATTCAATAAAGAAACAGTTGCTACTTTCTTTCAATCATATAAAAATGCGTTGATTAAAGGAAATCTTGAACCATCAAAAATTTTTAACGTCCATGAGATGGGTATTACTACTGTGCAGTAATCTCCTAATATTTTAGCACCAAAAGGACAAAGGCAAATAGGAGGAATGACATCTGGAGAAAGAGGGGTTCTAGTTACTTTGATATGTTGTATTAATGCTGCTGTAAATACTGCGCTGCCTTTATTTGTGTTTCCAAAAGTGAATTTTAAAAGTCACAAGTTGAAAGGGGCACCACCTGGAACAATAGGAGCAGCAAATCCGAGTGGATGGTCCAATGAAGATGTATTTTTAAATTTCTAGAACATTTTATAGCACGTGGTAAACCTACTTTGCAGAATAAGGTTATTTTATGGTCAAATAACCATGAAAGCCATGTTTACATACCCACTATTAACTGGACAAAACGTTCGGGAGTCATTTTAGTTACTTTTCATCTCCATACATCACACCGATTGCAACCTCTCGATTTATCTGTGTTTGGACCCTTTAAGTCTTTCTACAATAATGCAATGACTAATTGGATGAGTTCTCCTGGTAACGCAGGGAAACCAGTTACCATTTACGATGTAGCACAGTTGGCAAATACTGCATAATTTAATGTATTTTGATCCAAACAATATCACCAAGGGCTTTCAAGTATCACAGTGGTTTTTTCACAATATTAAAATGAATGAAAAAAGTCTCTTTTTTTCTTAAATGTCATGAGGCAGTAAAAGTTTCGATAACCACGAGATAACATGGCCTATTTCAGATAAAAAATCATTCCTCAACCTCTTGCATCCACTGTTGGATATAGGTCTTCTCCATGTTCTTCCACTGTTCTCTATCTTGCGCCTTCTGTATCCAATTTCCGACTGTTTTTCTCAAGTGCTATATGTCCAGCCCATCTCCATTTGACTTATGCAATTTTTTCTATGAAATCTGTCACTTTAGTCCTCTCTCTCACTATCCTATTTGGTACCATATCTCTTCTAGTTATTCCCAACATTGCTCTTTCCATTTTTCTTTGGGTTACTCTCAATTTATTTGCAGAATGTTTGGTTAAAGTTATTGTTTCGGAACCATATGTTATTACTGGCAGTATGCATTGGTTGTAAACCTTTTTCTTCAAGCAAATCGGTAGCGTTCCTTTTAGAATATCTCGCATCTTGCCAAATGCTGCCCATCCCAAGCCTATGCGACGCTGGCTCTCATAAGTTTGATTCTCTTTTCCTATTCTAATTTCATTCCCTAAATAGATATAGCTAAAGACCTGATATACTTCGTTCCCATCTTTCCTCATAACATCACTTGGAACTAAATTGGTCATGTATTTTGTTTTTTCAAAGTTTCAAACAGATAAAAAATAGCACCCCGTAATTTTGAGTTTTCAAGTGATTTTTCAGCCTTGTTTTATGGGGTCATAAGCTACAAAAAACTTATTAATGTAATTTAATTATTTATTTCTATGAATAAAAAAATCAAAAAAGTAATGTTTATTGTTGATGTAGATAAGTGACTTAATTGATTTATACAGTTTTAGAATTGTTGTATTATTCAAATCATGAATGTGTTGCTTGTGTGAGTCCATATCAAATAGGTAAAGAAATAATAATAAGACTTACTCACAATCAATTTAATTTAACAATCTGACGACCGGTTTCGCTTTCTATAATTTGCAAAGCATCTTGTATCTCGACCTGAAGATGCTTTGCAAATTATAGAAAGCGAAACCGGTCGTCAGATTGTTAAATTAAATTGATTGTGAGTAAGTCTTATTATTATTTCTTTACCTATTTGTTGTATTATTGTTTATTTAATATTTACCAATATCCAAAACCTATGCCTCGCAGTTTACTTTGTGTAAAATTATGAATTTTGTGTAATTTTCAAGAAAATTTTTATCATAATAAAATTTGATTTATTTAAAAGTAATCGGTCAATAATTTGAATGTAATTAGTATGTTTTGTGCAAGACTTTTTATAGTGTAGATAATTAAATACAGGGTACAAGTACATTCTTAAAACTTCATCCAGGCGAGTCCAAACTAAGACGAGAGTTTAGGTAAGGGATAAAAACTAAAAGCAAAAATAAGAAAATAAAATTCATGGAAACCCCGAAAGTAAAATTCTGAAGGTGTTATCCAGCGTCCAGCCACTGGGAAACTTTTACAATCTTTGTGTAAACCGATGCGAATCTCTTTCCCGAACAAGCAGCACATTCTGCACGACCCTTTCCAGAAAAAAGGGTCCCATGGGTTAAAACTGTCACTTTCAAAGAAAACATTTAAACGAATTTTATTTAGTCAATTCGCTACGAAATAATGTTCATTTGAATTTTACATAGGTTTCCAGTTTTCTTTTTGGATATTGATTTCCACATGAAAGTCATAAACTTTATTGCAGGCATTTTTTGAAATCGAAAAAATTATTGATTCTTCGCTCGCTTTTTTACGAAATAACTCTGGATATGGATATTTCTTTCAAGTCGTTTTGCTATTGAATATTGATATCCTGTAGATAAGGAATGAGCTTTGTACTCAGCATGCTACGGTAGAAAATTGATTGAAAAAACTTTGTTTATATATATATATATATATATATATATATATATATATATATATATATATATTGTAAAAAATACTTCTAGAGTGGAGAAATTAATAGCTTACAAAAGGTTCACATGTTCGTTTCACGAGCATGGTAACAGTTTGAAATTAACTTAGTAGTTCATGGAAATCAAAAAGTTTGGAAGCAACTTTTAAGAATAAATAGTTTTCCTTATTAAATCTTATCATGATCGACACATAAATATACGGCATATTACAAAAATATAATTCTTGTTCTTCTTCTTTTGGCATCATAACCCTGGATGGGTCTTTGCCTGTCTGGCTATGTCCTTCCATTCAGATCTCTCTTGTGCCCTTCTTCTCCATTGTCTTATGTTCATTGTTTTTAGGTCGTCTTCCACGTCATCCAACCATCTCGTTCTGGGCCTTCCTTTTTTTCGCCTTCCTATGGGCTTCCATTGTAACATTTTCTTTGTTGTTTTTGCATCGTTTTGTCTCTGCACATGTCCCAGCCATGACAGTCTGACTTTTTACAAATCTTACAATATCATAACCTTAATTTAACTCATTAACCTCGTCGTTTCTCCTGATTCTCCATGTGCTATCTTCCTCTTGTACCGGGCCATATATTTTCCTCAGTATTTTCCTCTCGAATGTCTTGAGTTGGGCTTCATCTTTTTTCGTCATTATCCAAGTTTCACATTTATAGGTTACTACGGGTCTAACCAGTGTTCTGTAGATAGTCATTTTGGTTCTTTTGTCTAATAATTTCGATGTCATCAATCTTATTAGCATATAATGTACGATTCCCGCTGGAAATACGTGCATTAATTTCGCTACTTACAAAGTTCCTCTGATTGATTTCTGTGTCGAGATTATGTAAAGGCATCCACTCGTTTGATAGTATGGTTGTTTATTGTGATATTATTTTCATTGTCAGTTATTCTTTTGACTGTCATATACTTCGTTTTTGCTTCGTTTATTTTGAGACCTCTTTTTCTTGGTTTAGGATTTGTTTAAACACTTCCATTAGTCGTGGCTTATTCCTACTAATGATGACTACATATGCAGTAATTTGTACTGATCTGGTGTTTATATTTTATAAGGCCGGTTATATTGGTTTTTCTGATGACTGCCTCAAGAATTAGGTTAAATAGCATCGTAGATAGGGCATCTCCCTGTCTTACTCCCATGTTGATGTTAAACAGGGGAGTCAGTTCTCCATCTACTCTGACTGCGGCTTTTGACAAAAATATAATTACTGAAACATAATAAATCAATAACAGACTTGTTTCGCATATAGTAGAGATCTAACTAGACAGAGATTTTCACTCTTTAGTAAAAGTAGTAGAAAAAATATAAAAACGCAACTACATTATCAAACAATAATATAACAAAATAACAATAATATTATATAACCACAATTATACAACAATATATAATAATATATTTATACCAAATTTCAATAAGCGATGCAAGACTTGTAAACTTGTTAAAAATATTCAAAAACCGGCCGTGTGAGTCTCAACTTGTGTAGAGGAGGGACGCTGAACTGAGTAGAGGTTTTTCAGTACTTTGTGCAAGACAAACTGGGCAAAGAAGTCCTTAACCCTGACACGGCGCGTCTCAATGACTGATAGGGAACGTTCCTGTAGATATACAGGACAGTTATGAAAAAGGCTTCGCCAAATAAGTACCCGCGGATCAACGCAGGACATGACACATGTCAGCAGCTGTCTCATTAGTGGCCCGTTGCTGAGGAATACAATTCCTGACAGGTGGGGTAACACAAATTCGGAATAGGCCACAATTAAAGGTTAAAGTACGTTTATTGACGTTTCAATTTCCACTTCGGAAATCGTTCTCTAAATCTTACTTTAACCTTTAATTGTGGCTTATTCCCATTTAAATAGTAATTAATTTATTTAAAATGCCACAAGAAAATAGCTTCAGAATAAATTCGGAGGCGACAATCAAATACTGATTTAACTGGTTGTTATACTGCGAACACTCACCAACCCGTCTGGAAAGCATGGTGTTTTAATGCCAATATACCCGTCAAAACACATGTTAAACTTAAAACAAAATGGGACGATAACCCAGGTGGCTAGAGCTAGCAGCTTAGAAACCGTTTAGTCTCATGGATTCTGGAGGAGGCATAAGCTTAACAAAAAGCGCCAAAATAGATACGAATAAACAAAAACACATCTACATACAACATCCAATATATGACAAAGATGAAAAGGTCTACAAATTAGAAGAACAACTATCCAAAATAAAGTGGGATACTGTATGACTATCAGAAGTGAAAAGAGGATGCAAACAATGCATGCATCTAAACTCTAGAAATCGCCTATGCCAGTGATTCTCAACCTGTGGGGCGCGCCCCCCTAGGGGGGCGCGGTATTATTAATGGGGGGAGCGTGAGCCTATTCGAAAAAAACATCAACAACATTGACTAATTTACTAAAATTAAAGCAAAACAAAATTCTAACAAAATGAAAAATAAAATAAACATGAACACTGATATAACAGGTATAATTATAAAGAGCACTGAACACTAAATTATGAACAAGTTTAATAATAAATCAGTGACTTCCTTGATCTTGTTTTGTAGATCAAAGTTTATCGAAACGGGGTGTAATATTAAAAATAGGCGTTCTCAGTTCTTTTTCTATATTTAGCTGCGATCTATATTTGGTGTTTAAAGTAGCCACCACAGAAAATCCTGTTTCGCAAAGGTAAGATGTTAAAAATGGCAATAGTATACGGAACGCTCTGGTTTTCAGTGCAGAAAACTTATCATTTACTCCTGCCTAAAATTCAAAGAGGGATTTATTATTAAACTGTTTCAGGATTTCATCATTTGCCGTTAAGTCAATGAAGGTTTCTTCTTCGGCAGTATAGTGTAATTTGGAATGGATTCCTAACCCACTCGTAACTACGTATTAATTTGTCATCGGAAAAAAAATATCTTCACAATTTTTAGTCAGCGTCGCTAAATGATTTTCAGTGGTTACAAAAACAACTTTCACGTGTCGTTCTTTCACTTGTAAGTTTTAATACATTAATCCACTTTTGCAAACATTTCTAGGTTTTTTTGCTTTAAATTTCTGTTCCACAATTCCAATTTTTTACAAAAACCATTAACTTTATCACTCGTATCCAATATATGTGCATTGACTTCTTGAAGCTGAATGTTCAAAATATTCAGTTTCTCAAATATGTCAACCGAGTAGATCAATTTCATCAAAAATAGACTATCTCGAAACATCTGGGCTTCTGGTCTATTTTCTTCTTTTAGAAAAATAGCGATTTCATGTCTTAATTCAAAAACACGTTGTAAAAATTTACCACGCGATAATCATTTTGCCTCACACTAAAATAATAATGCTGAATGTAATGCACCCATGTCTTTACAAAGTGCAGAAAAGATTCTGGTTTTAAAAGGTCTCATTTTTATGTAATTAACTACTGTTACAACCGTTGTTAACACAATATTCAGGCCAGGAGACATTTCTTTGGAAGCCAGAGACTCTCTGTGGATCATACAGTATGTCCATATACACATTGGAGACTTTTGTTTCACAAGCGCTTGTAGACTATGACATTTTCCGGACATTGCACGAGTACCATCTGTGCATAATCCGACGCAATTCTTCCACTCTATTTTTGTTTCATATATAATCGTTTAAGATATCAAATAATCAAATAATGCGACCGATGTTGCTTTCAGTTCTATTGGTTTGCAAAAAAGTAGTTCTTCTACTAATGATATGCCAACACAAAATCGAACGTAGGCAATAAAATGAGCATCTTTGTTGCTATCTGTTGCCTTATCAAGCTGAATTGAAAACAGCTTATCGCGCAACTTCCCGAGTAGCTGATCCTGTACATCGTCAGCTATATTACAAATTCGACAGGCAACAGTATCATGTGATAGAGGTATAGACTCCAATTTTTGGCAAAATTATCTCCAAACATAGTTTCTACAATTTGAATTACAGCTGGCAAAATAAGCTTTTCACCAATAGTGTGAGGCTTTTTACATCTAGCTATTTGATGGGAGGTTTTATAAGAGGCAAGTAAAGCTTTTTTATTCACAGTCAAAGTTTTTTTAAAAAAAGATTTTTGTTTTTCATGTGATTTTAATTTTAACTCGAAGAATTCTCGGGGTTGATTAATGCACTCACTATAAAGCGTTTCTAAATGTTTTTTAAGTTTATTTGGTTTCATGCTGTCAGCTGCTAAAATTTTTGAGCAAATGATACATAGGGGCCGTTCTTCTTCATTTACTTCAGTAAACGTAAACCCAAAATTTAAGTAATCTTTAGAATTTTCTATTATTTTCTTGATTTTATTTTTGGAACCACTCACGCCTGTACACTTGTTGATGCTTCACTAGTATCGAATGCTCGCTTACGCCCAGTTAAAAATTTATGCATGATATTGTATAAATTTAAGTATATTTACCTACTGTTTGAAATATTTTAATATCGTGAACTGCAATTAATACACGCAAACTACAACATTAACATTCTCAATAAATTTAACAGGTGCAGAAGGATTGACTGGACTGACTAAACTAACTGGACTGCTAAAGATGGGAATATTCGAATACTGGAATCGAGTAGTATCCGATTCCTTACAGAATCAAATGTACTCGAGTACTCGAACTGGAAAACCGATTAAGTACTGAGTACTGGGTACCTGCCAAATCTAGACGGTTGTAAATTACAGTAATGTTCGGGTCATTCGGAATTTATCTGTTTCTGGGACCTCGGTTCCACCTGAAAGAGTCTTTTCGAAGGCAGGGCAATTAACGAACGATCATCGAAGCCGACTATTACCAAAAAACTTTGACAAAATTATATTTTTAAACAGTTTTTATTCTTAAGGTAGTTTTTGTTTTATTTATTTTTTTGTGATATATTCTAGAATTTTTTTTTATTTTATTTATACTTAATTTCTATTTTTAATGTTCATTTAATATTTAAACTGTTTTTTATTTTTTAAACAATATTAGAATACTGAAAGTTTTTTTATTAGCTAAATAATTACTGTATTTATACCATATATTATATTTAAACACTCTTTTATTGGAAAAATGTTTGATCCATTTTTGTGATACCTATCTTATTTATTTTCAAAACTTATATTCATTATAAAACAAAAAAAAAAACTACGCAAAACACACACAAATAATTGAAAAATCATAGATACCTAAAGATTGACAAACCCACTATTAATTCAAAATCTGATAGCTACAGTACTCGGTACTCAGTACTCAATAAAGTATCCGATTCCTTACTGTACTCGATTCCACGGTAACCGATTCCCATAAGTAATCGATTCTGACCATCAGTAGACTGAGCTCTGGGTCTGAGGAGGAGAGAGAAGAACTCGGCACTTCTCGCGAAGAGAGACGATCGGTTCTGGATTGGTGTTACCACATATCAATAAATTTACTTATTCCCGGTAATTTGGTTATTAAGGTTTTACTGTAAGTTTAGTGCACGGGCGGATCCAGAGAGACTGGCTAAAAAATTTGAGAAATAAATATACTTTAATAACGATAAGGTTTGATTGTCTTTATAGCACTCAAGTGTGTGAAAAGTGCCTTAAAAACATTTCGGTACTACCGAAAAAAGTTCATGTACCCCCCTCTGAAAGTCGGTCCTGGATTTAGGTATATATTTTTATTGTATGAGGGGGGGCGCGGTGAAAATAATTATATAAAATTGGGTCGCAACTGGTAAAAGGTTGGGAAACGCTGGCCTATACTGTACAGGGAAAATAGACGAGACATATGGTAAAGTGGGATTTCTTATTAAAAAGTATCTCTCATCATACATTTCTACATATAAAAGCGTTTCTGCTAGAATAGCTTATATTATAATATACCTAGATAATAAAACCAAGATCAAGGTTATACAAGTGTATGCTCCCACAACAACACATCAGGAAGAGGTAGATGAAATGTTCTACGCAGATTTGATAACAGCATTAGAAGAAAATGATACAAAGTATATCATCATTATGAAAGATTTCAACGTAAAATTAGGTAAAAAAAAGAATATACTGAAACTAAAATAGGGATGCATGGTTATGGCACACGAAATAAAAAAAGAGAAAAAATATATAACTTCTTAGAACAATAAAATTTATATGCCATAAACACACACTTCAAAAAACCAGCAAACCGAAAATGAACAAGGATATCTCCGGATAAAAAGACGAAAAACGAGATCGATTACTTCTTGTGTGAGAAAGGCATTTTTGAAGATATAACTGCTCTAAATCGATTCACAACTGGCAGCGATCATTGCCTTTTAAGAGCAAGGATTCTTATTAAACAGTCGAAAAATAGTAGAAACAGGCTACATAATTATTGTAATCAGTTAGATCAAACTAAAATATGACAGAAGAGAAATGAGTACAGAGAAATCTCAAGAAAATAATTTGTAGAACATTATCAACAAGAATATTCCGATATGAACACAATTAATAAAAAAATGCAGCGAAAGCTCTTGAAAGCAGCACCAACTGTTGAAAAGTAAACGAAAAATAAAGAACGTGATGAAACAAAACCGTTTCATGATACGTGATGAAAAAAAAAACGGTCAATGGAAAAGAGACGCACATTTTTAAGCGAAGGAAAGCGAAACACCAATGGTTTCAAAGAATTGAATAAATAAATAAAAAAGGGGGTAAAGGAAGATTTAAGGATTTTTTATGAAAACAAGGTAGAAAAATAATACAAAAGAACCGAGGCCCGAAATGTTTAATTAAACCTGGGAAAGGCTATAATAATCTCATTAAAGGATAAAGATGGAAAAGAAATAAGAGAAAAGAACGAAATCCTAAAAGTTACTCAGACATTTTACCGTGATTTATATTCCTCAAACAAGAACCCAGATAAATCTACAAAGAGAGATCTTAAGAGAAAAATAATAAGCTACGGCACAACTAAAGAACAATAAGGCTCCAGGCCCAGATGAAATACTTGTAGAAATATTGAAGGAAGGGAGTGAAATTATTCTCAAAAAATTGAAAATTTTTTTCAACGAATGTCTTCAGAGAGGAGAAGTCTCAGATAATTGAAATGAAAGTTTGACAATATTTCTCTTCAAAAAGGGACACAGGGGAGATCTAATGAACTATAGGCCAATCTCCCTACTGGCTCAAATGTACAAACTGTTTATGAGAGTAATAACTGACAGGTGAACGTCGAAGCTCGATAGCGATCAACCGGTAGAGCATGCTGGATTCCGAAAGGGTTACAGTACAGCGTAACATGTTCTTACAGTTAGACTGTAACTGCAGGATAGACTCGCCGTAACAGAATGCTTATATATATTATTTACAAGAAAGCTACAATGAAAATACAAATGAATGCGAAAACCAAAGTTATACCAATCAACAGAGGAGCTCTTCAGGGAGATGTTATCTCACCAAAGCTATTCACACTTTAACTGGAAGACGTATTCAAAGACATTAACTGGGCAGATAAATGAATAAATGTTAAAAAAGAAACAAAACTAAGTGATTTCAGATACGCTGATGATATTGTAATATTCGCTACAGGTTTTGAAGAACTACAGACCATGATGACGCAACTATTTCAAGCTTCGAAAAAAGTAGGTCTTGATTAACTTGGAAAAAACAAAAATAATGACAAATACATTACACGAATATTAGAGAAATAACGTTAAACGACAGAAATTTAGAAATGGTAAGCGAATACATCTACCTGGAACAGATAATGAAAGTTAACAAAGAAAATCTAACTGCCGAAATTATCACAAAGAAAAGAATAGCGTGGTCAGGATTTGGAAAACTAAGTTGGATCTTAAAAAGTTCTAAAATAGAACAATTATAAATAACATCAGATAGGCAAATGATACCGCCATAATGGTAGAGTCTAGAAAACCTTTAAACTTAATGGACTGCAATAAACAACAAATGAACAACTCTTAGAAACCCTTAACTCCGCAAGAACCACAAGGTGGAGAGAAACTTTAGAAAATCTCAATTTCACACACAGCAGCCGGACAGCATGGAACCTTCTAAGGAAGCTAGACTCTGACCCAAACAGCCCTACAGCAAACTCTACAGTCCCAAAACCGGAAGACATAGGCAAACGCATAAAGTAAGATGGCGCCGACTGGTGAGCAGCGTTTAAATGTGCTCTCTCTAGTTAGTGACGAAAATTTCCTAGAGAAGCAATTTAAGTGCTGTCAAAGTAAAGCTACTAAAATCTTAGTTTGTGTACAGTGTGGAAATGTTTTTCATTTGTCATGTGCAACCAGAAGTAAGCTTCAATGCATCAAAATTTGTGACACACGAATAATTTGCTGTGAAACAAACGAGAAATCAAATGATGTTGAGGAGAATTTCCAAGGTAAACGCGATCTATACAAAGAAAATGAGCTACTTAAAAATATTATAAAAGAAAAAGAGGAAAAATTTAATTTACTACTAGAAAATAATTCTCTTTTAAAACAAAACAATCGTTATTTACAAGAAAAGATAAGCCAAATGGAAGCAAAAACTGAACCTGTTAAACAACCAGTTTTAAATGAGTCAAACAAAAAACACCTTAGTCATATCAAACAATTACCTCCAAATTATAAAACTACAAATAAATTCCAATCACCGGTGTTGCCAACTGTTGCCGAAAGTAGTAGAAGTCCTGATAATAATTCAACAACTGCAGAACTTAGTAATGTGCAGCTAAATAAAATGCAAACTTTAGTAAATATAAATGAAGATATGGGACAAGACAATGATGGTTTTACGTTAGTCCACTCAAAGAAGACAACTAGACGAACAAAAAAGAACTACGGTGAAAATGATAAAACTACCGACTTAGGAGTTCAAAGAAAGGCTTGGCTTTACCTTTCTAGAGTTAAACGAAGTGTCACAACAGAAACTATCTTCGATTATCTAAAAGATCAGGAAGTGTTTAAAGACGCTGATATTATCATTAGAGAACTACCAACTAACGAAAACCAAAACAAATGTTTTATGTGTGGTGTCAACTTCGAATTAAAAGACGAAATATATAAACCGTCGACTTGGCCAAGATCTGTCGCTTACAAGCGTTTCGATTTCCGGAAATACCAACAATATAATCGTCGCTCCGAGGATTTTTAAATAATTTCTTCGTTAGGGACTCTCAAACCCAAAGTAAATGTCAAACTTCCATAGTTCATCAAAATATCCGAAGTCGAAATATTAATGCAAGTAAACCGACAAACTTATATTTCCCTATTTTACACTGCAATATACAGGGAGGACTTGCACGTAAATCTTACGATATAAATTTGATACTTCAAAGTAATAATGTGAATGTTTTATGCCTTAGTGAACACTGGTTGAAAGAAGATAAACTTAAAGTAACCAATATTGAAAACTTTAAATTAGTGTCTTATTTCGCAAGAAATGATAAAGAAAGTGGAGGTGTATGCATATTTGTAAATAATAAGTTTAGTTGTGAACAGCTAAATTTACGTCAATGGTGTATTGAAAGCAAAGTTGAAATATGTGGAGTAAAATTTAAAGTTCATGGAAGTAAAAAATATTTATATATTGTAACTATATACAGACCTCCTTATAGTGTGAATTTTAATACTTTTATTACGAAGTTAGAACTATTGTTGCAGAGTATTTATAACAATAATGATTTTTACGTTATATGTGGAGATTTTAATATCAATTTTTTAGAAAATAGCAATCAGAAAAATATTTTAATAAACTTATTTTTAGAATACAACATTAAATTTCACATAAATGTACCTACTAGAATTACTAAAAATTCTTCAACGTGTATTGACAACTTTTTTTCCAATTTAGATGTTCAAAAGGTAAGTGTATGTGACACATTTCTATCAGATCATACTTATCAATTATGTGCTTTTGATATGAAAGTTGCTGGAAAAAATCCTCAAACTGTTTTTACCAGAAACTTTTGCGATGCCAACTTAATAACGTTTCAAAATATTTTAGCTAATATTGATTGGAGTGATCTATATGTGGCTAGTAGTTTTGAAGAAAAATTTTCAATATTTTATGATACTTTCTTATATTATTATAATATTACTTTCTTAAAGCGTAGAGTAACTACCAGACCAAAACAAAAAACGTGGTTTGCACCTCATATTATCATGATCAATTGTGTCAGATGAATGTATTAAGAAAACAACTCAATAACCCAGAGTATTCGGAACGATACAAGAAATTTAAACAAGAATATCAAACAATTGTTAAAAAACATAAAAATGAACAATATGATAATCAATTTAGAAATAGCAATAATGTAATGAAAGAAAGTTGGAAAATAATTAATAAAAATAGAGGTAAAAACTGTCAATCAAATCAAAATTTAATATCTTTTAGTAACAACGGTGACTTACAAAATTATCATAAAGCTGATCAAATCAACAATTATTTTATTAATGCTGTAAAAAATAATGAACTATCAGTTGTAAACCGTACTACACAAATTGACCAATTCAATTCAAGTTTCTTTTTATCACCAACCACTGAAAAAGAAGTTATATCTATTGTATTAAAAACTGCTTCTAAAACAGCTGCAGGGGTAGACGAAATTGATGGAAAAGCTTTGAAACATGTTGCCACTTATATAGCTTTACCACTATCTTATCTCATAAATGAATCATTTACATGCGGAATATTTCCAGATATAAAGGAATCGAAAGGAATCCCTATTTTTAAAAATAAAGGATCTGCAACGGATATTGCAAACTATAGGCTGATTTGTGTGTCAAGTCAGTTCTCTAAAATATTTGAAGCAGCCTATGCAAATAGATTAACAGATTATTTAGAACATTTTAAAATTCTTCCTGCTATTCAAAACGGGTTTAGAAAAAAGAAATCTACAAATACTGCTATTTCTGACTGTCTTCAATTTATTTATAAAGCATTAAATGATAAATTAAATGTGTTGGGTCTTTTTTATGACCTTAGTCGTGCATTTGATACAGTTGGTTAAATTTCATAACATTTAACCAGAACATTATCATTATAAAATTCCAATGCCGGACCTGTATATTCGAAAAATGCCGGTTCAGTTTTAAATCTATTTCATTTCTAAGAATCGGGGGCTTATTAGAAGGGTCTGGAAAATAGTCGACGCAACAGTTCTCAAAAATGTGGAGCGTCATAAGGCTATCTCCTTCGCACTCATATGGGACCATGCGCTCTGGGGTCGCTTGACGTCACTTGGGTTGCGTTAGCTATTAGCCGGATACTCATTTCGGCTCTTGGGTGCGTTAGCTATTAGCCGGATACTCATTGTCGGCTCCTTCAGCGTGGGCGCACCGGGAGCTCAGCAGTAGCGTTCCAATCTTAACACTGTACACATCTCCACTCGTAGTATTTTGTTGGTTTTTGTTTTTTTTACGTACGAGTGGAATTAAACGTTCATAAACGGCTAACATGTGGTCGTATATCTTTTAAACATTTTTTCTTATATAACAAGTAATGGTTTCAACGTGTTTTTCATCAATATTTTGTAAATAGCTGTATAAAGTGCTTCGTAAAAGACTTTTAAGTGCAAAAGTGAGGTTTAAGTGACAAGTTCTCATCTGTTTACGTGACCAAATGAACTTACATCAAGAATCGAACTATCTAACCTGCATTTTTTTGTAAAACTATTCCGAACTTAAACATTTTCAGTTTCTCTCAATAAAATCTAGTGAAAATTCAATTTAAAGGGTTTTCATTTATTTAAACTCAAAGAAGAAATACCTTTCCAAGGAAATATTAGAAGAGCAAAGGGGTTATTACCTCAAGGAAGAACCTGATAATATCACACATGTTACCTTACCCGCAATTTCTTGGCATACCAGCAACCTAGAAGGAAATATAGAACATCACATCAAATTAATATGAGACAAACCCTCATATTTTATTCATGGTCCTTCGAGCCGGATCGACTTTTTGATGTCAAGGAAAGCGGAACTTTCGTTTAAGGTACTGTACAAGCATTTTTTAACAAACTATTAGTGTTTCTTCAAATAAACTTTGCCTTCTTCGAATCATAAACATTTTTTATCAATTTTTTTGTGAGTTTAGAATCATAAACATTTTTTATATCAATTTTTTTTTGTGATTTTAACATCGAGAATGTACTATAGTAACTTGGCAAATTTTTGTATGTTACAATTTTAAATGTATAATCTTTAAACTAACATAAGTGGAACAATTAAGATTGTTTTTGCTTTTTAAACAAGTGTTCTTTTTTGTAAAACATCTTTAATTGCATTTTAACTAAAATTGCAAATAATTTAAATTTAAACACAATTTGCTAGGAATTTGCATGTCAAACATTTTTTTATGCATTTGTGGAACTTAGATTTTTGTTAAAAATTTATTTAAAATTTTCAAAAAGTTTTTTGTTCCTTAGCAAATTGAAATACAATGTTCTAGGGGACCGTATCGCCAATTTTTTTTTGATATTTTAACTTGGAGCGATTTTCAAAAAAAAAAAACATTATCAATCATTTTTGTTTTTCACTCCTAAGTTGACTCCAGGATATTAAAGCAGTAACAAATATTAAATATGGCATCAATCGATGAATTTAAGAAAATCAGATCCATTTCAAAGTCACAATTCACCAGGGTCGAAAATTGGATCAAAGCTAACGTAAATTGCACTGATAAGATTCAAATAGTATCAAAATTGGAAACTTTAAAAACATATTTCATCAAATATTGTGAAGCTCAAGATGAAATTGAGTATCTTGATCCTAAAGACAATGACAGAGAAATTACAGAAACCAAGTATTTCACGTTATTTTCAACTTTAGACTCGATTTTTTCTAAACTAACTGCTCCTATAGTAACTTCAACTCCCAAGTCTCAGACTACAGCTATAGCTTCACGTCTGAAACTTCCGGAGATTCAAATTCCCAAGTTTTCAGGGGATAATCTAGAATACAAATCCTTTATCAATCTTTTCAATGCTTTAATCACGAACAATTCTAATCTGGGGTCACCTTCGGAGAAACTTTTTTATCTGAGATCACATTTAAGTGGGGAAGCTCTCAAACTGATTGAGAATTTAGAGATTTCAGATGACAATTTCACAGTTGCATTGAATTTTTTAGATTCAAAATACAACAATATCAGACAAGTTTTATCAAACCATTTTCAGCAACTGTTGAAGGCACCTGAAATAACCAAAACTTCCCTAAGCACGTTGAAACCATTTATTACAAATACACAATCTATCTATGAATCATTACTCACTTTGGGTCATCAACAAGACACGCTCTTTGAGGCTTTAATTACTCAAATACTAACTTCTAAACTAGATTTTCAATCGCGAAAAGCTTTCGAAGAGCAAGCAACACCAAACTCTCTTAGTACCCCAGCTCAACTTTTTGATTTTTTAAATAGACGTTGTACGGTATTGGAAGCGGTACAAACAGAGGTACAACCGGGAAGCCCACATCATGAGAGGAAATTTAAACAAAGTAGGACTTCACCAACAAAGTCTAGTTTACCCAAAGTGTCTTTGCATACTGCTAATCAACTATCAAACACAAACCATCAATCTAACAGAAACTATCAATCAAACAACAGCCAACAATCAAACATAAACAATCAATCTATCAACAATTCACCAGGTAAAAAAGTAACTTGTGCGATGTGCAGCGAATCTACTCATAGGATTAATTCATGCCCTAAATTTTTATCATTGTCCATAATCGATAGACAAACATACATCAATCAAAACAGATTATGCATTAATTGTTTAGGTCGAAATCATGCGGCCACAACCTGTTTATCTAGATCAAATTGTTCTTATTGTAATAAAAGACATAATTCATTATTACACGAATCATCTTTATCAAATGCTACTCAGGATTCTCCGTTAATGCAGCAAACAAGTGCACAGTTTGAATCCAATTGTTCAATATCTCCGCCTAAGATGGATCAAAATCAAAGGGCAAATCAAACATTAACTTTTAATCAAACATGTTGACAATTAGAACATTCTTTATCTGCTAACTCCACTGCTACACACAGCTATGTACTGCTAGCTACAGCTCAAGTTCAATTCAAATCAATTCAAAATCATGCAGTCATAGTTAAAGCACTTTTGGACAGTGGAAGCCAAATTTCTTTTATAACTAAATCATTATTAAATCAGTTAAACATTCAATCTTATTTCAAAAAGTGTAATGTCGCAGGTATTTGTCAATCTAACAAGGCAATTAACGAGTTTATAGATCTTACATTTCAATCTAATCAGGAACCTGCGATGTTTTTCACAACAACCTTTGCTGTAGTTGAGGAAATAACTTCACATTTGCCTCAAATTCACTTGAATAAAAATTCATTAAAAATTCCTCAGCACATACAATCAAATCTAGCAGATAAAGAATTTAATATCCCTTCTCAAGTGCATGTTTTATTAGGTGCAGAAATCACTAGCGAAATTATCAAACCAGGAGTGTGCAAATTAGGTTTTCAACTGCCCACTCTTAACAATACACATCTTGGCTGGGTAATTTCAGGAAAATTCCCTGCCAGGGCTGTAAACATTCCGAAAATCAACCACACTGCATCTAGTGATATCTTTTACTCTTCAAACAATCATAACGTGGCTTCTGATCCATCTAGATCAGAAAATTATCAATATCCATCTGAGGCTACTAACTCAGAATATCTTAACTATCAATCTTGTTCTGAGGCAAACCCCTCAGAATGTCTGAAACGTAAGTTTGCTTCTGATTCAAAAAGATCAGAAAATTATCAAGCTCTATCTGAGGTGAACCCCTCAGAATATCATAAACATAGCTTTGTTTCTGATCTGACTGGATTAGAAAAGTATCAATTTCCAGCTGAGGCAACCACTTCAGAATATCGTAATCATAACTTTGTTTCTGGCCCAACTAGATCAGAAAAGTATCAATCTCTATCTGAGGTAAAACCCTTAGAATATCTTAAACATAACTTTGTTTCTGATCCAAACAGATCAGAAAATTATCAATTTCTATCTGAGGTGAACCCCTCAGAATATCTTAATCACAAAGTTCTTTCTGATCCAAACAGATCAAAAAATTGTCTGTCTGAGTCAACCTCCTCAAAAGATCAAACGTATCAAACTGATTCTGAGCCTAAGATGCCAGAGTTATCAAACAAACTTTATCAAACTTATCAAACTGATTCTGAGCCTAAGATGCCAGAGTTATCAAACAAACTTTATCAAACTTATCAAACTCATTCTGAGCCCAATAAGCCAGAATTATCAAAAAATACTAATCAAACACATCACAATCATTCTGATCTTGATAAGCTAGAACTATCTAACGATCTTTATCAAACTAAATCAATCAGCTCAGAAACACCTCATGAATTGGATCAATTTCCTTCTGAGGCAAATAGCTCAGAACACAAACATATCAAACTAAAAAATGAGTTCTCTGATCACAGTTCTCTTAATCAATCTTATGAGATCAATAACATTTCACCAAACAGCCCATTTAAAAAACTTTTCCAAACTAACTTATCAACAAACTTCGGTACACCAATGGAATCAACTATTGTTTGGGAAGAAGTCTTACCACTATTTCATTGCTACAACGCCATGGAAACATCTATTGAAAGATTCTGGATCCAAGAAGAAGTGATTACAGAAAATGCATCATCAGAAGACGATGAGTTAGCCGAACGAATTTTCAAGTATACTACTGTTCTATTACCAAGTGGAAGATTCCAAGTAGATCTTCCACTTACATCACCGACAGCTCACTCACAGTTAGGGGATTCTTTTCAAATCGCAAAACATCGTTTTCTATCATTAGAGAAAAAATTGCATAACAATCCTGGGTTACTTGGTGAATATAAAAAATTCATTGATGAATATTTGCAACTAGGGCATGCGCAGATCATTCCCTTAGAACTTAAAACAATCAACAATGATCAAAAATATTTTGTACCACATCTGGGTGTGATCAGAGAACAAAGTGTTTCAACAAAACTAAGGGTGGTGTTCGACTTTTCTTGCCGAACAACCTCCAAACTTTCCTTAAATGAAATTCTTCTAACAGGACCAAGAGTTCAACCTGAGCTATTTGACATTTTATGCCGTTTTAGATCATTTAAGTACGTTTTAACTGCTGACATCACTAAAATGTATAGGCAGGTGGTCATGAATCCTCAACTTAACTTTCTACAAAACATTCTATGGAGAAATTCTCCTAACGATCCTTTGCAATGCATAGAATTAACTACAGTCAGTTTCGGACAAAAAAGTGCTCCTTATGTTGCTTGTAGGGTACTTAATGAAATAGCTTATCGAAATCCTCATTTAAAATTAGCATCTGCAGCAATACTGAATCAAACTTATGTAGACGACATTCTGGCGGGTGTAAATGAACCTGCGCAGATTGAACAATTACAAACTGAACTTAATCAAAGTTTAAATCCTCATGGTTTTCAACTACATAAGTTTGCTTCCAATTTAACAACAGAATCATCTCAACAAAAATCAAACGTTAAAGATCTTAATCTAGAGGATATGCCTTGTAAAATTCTCGGATTAAAATGGGATCCTACAAGTGACTCCCTTCAAATATCTGCTCCTTCTTGTCTCCCAACCACTCAATTAACAAAAAGAATAATTCTTTCTATAATCTCTAGCTGTTTTGATCCATTGGGACTGGCTAATCCGCTGATAGCTAAGGGAAAACTAATCATGCAAAAATTGTGGTTATTAAAATTGGGCTGGGACGACATAATCACCGATCAAACAATTATTAAAGAATGGCTCACATTTTCCACACATTTAACAATGTTACAAAATCTATCCATATCAAGACTCATAACATTAAACAAACAAATATCACATTGTGAAGTCCATGCTTTCTGCGATGCAAGCTCAGTTGCATACGGGGGAAACATTTATATAAGATCAGTTTTCACGGATGGATCCATTCATTGTTCGTTATTAACTTCGAAATCACGAGTGGCTCCAATTAGCAACACATTAACAATCCCCAAACTTGAACTTTCAGCTATGGTTTTAATATCGAAACTTTTGGATAGAGTGCTAGGAATTCTACAAAACAACTTTACTTTCAAATCAATCAATCTGTGGACAGACTCGCACATTGCGTTGTCATGGGTACGTGGTCACCCCTCGAGGTGGTCAGTGTTTGTCAGCAACAGGGTTGTACAAATCCAAGAACTAACTAAAGATCACAAGTGGAGACACATAAGATCAGGGCAAAACCCAGCCGATCTGCTATCTAGAGACGTTCCTCAAACAAACATGCATTCGTTAATGGACAAAATTCTTAAATGAACTCCAGGAAAATTTTGACGATTTGGATACGTTCAGAATGGTGGAATCTCCACCTGAAACAAAGAAAACTTCTTTGAACGTAATTCAGCAACTCGATGATCCATGGGTTACTACTTTTGACACTTTCAATAGCTACACTAAATTAATAAGAACTTTTGCATACTTTTTTAGATTCTTACATAATGTCAGATCACCAGTCAAAAGGGTAGGTCTATTGACCACTGAAGAACTAGAACATTCTGCACAATTTATAGTTTCTAAAATTCAAAACAAATTTTTCTCAAACGAACTAAAATGTCTCAAAAATAATGAACACATTTATAACAAGCAAATTTTAACTCTCAACCCATTGCTTGACGAAAAACAAATTATCAGAGTAGGGGGACGGTTGAAGCACTCCGACCTTTCCTATGATCAAAAGCATCCCATTCTATTGCCTAGTAAATGTAAATTTACTTCTTTATTACTTAAAGCAGAACATAACAGGTTGGGGCACAGTGGTCCTCAAAATGTTTTATCCAATGTAAGGTTGCAGTACTGGCCATTAAATGGCCTTAGAGAAATCAAACGTATCACATCAAAATGTCACATCTGCTACAAATTTAATGCTCAACGACCAAATCAAATCATGGCTGATTTACCAAAAGAGAGAATCACACCATCTCGGGCCTTCCAAAACGTAGGACTCGATTTTGGTGGTCCGTTTTCCATCAAATCAGCTTCAAAACTTAGAAAAGTCGTCATCACCAAATGTTATTTAGCTTTATTTGTCTGCATGGCGACTAAAGCCGTTCATCTAGAATTAGTCTCAGACTTAACTACCGAAGCCTTTTTAGCATCATTAAAACGTTTCATTTCCAGAAGGGGCTGTCCCACTATCATATATAGTGACAATGCCACCAATTTTCAAGGATCAAAAAATCAATTGCACGATTTATATCTTTTCTTAAAAAATCAAACTAATCTTGACTTTATCAAATCATACTTACTTGAAACAAAAATCACATGGAAATTCATTCCCCCTCATTCTCCCCATTGGGGTGGAATTTGGGAATCCGCCATTAAAAGTGCGAAATATCATCTCATACGAATGGTCGGAGGACTCACATTAACTTTTGAACAACTTGCAACTATCTTTTGCCAAATCGAAGCAATCATGAACAGTAGACCACTTTGTCCATCATCTAATGACCCGTCCGATTTTTCAGCTCTAACTCCAGGGCATTTGCTGATAGGTTGTCCCTTAACCGCGTTTCCAGAACGGGATATTTCTGAGGTTCCACTAAACAGATTAAAATTTTGGAACATCTGCACTCAAATTCAACAACACTTTTGGAAAAGGTGGTCAGTAGAATATCTGAACCGTTTACAAAATAGGCCCAAATGGATGGAACCTCAACTAGAAATGAAAGAAGACGACTTAGTCCTTTTAAGGGAAGATGATACGCCACCCTTGAAATGGCCATTGGCGAGAATAATGGAACTAATACCAGGAAAGGATAATAAGTCCAGAGCAGTCAAAATCAAAACTCAAGATGGCACTTATATCCGTCCAATCGTTAAGTTAGTACCATTACCCAGTGTCGAATAACATGATGTGGGTATTCCGGTCTTATTATTCATCATTTGTACATATTTAATAAGTTTAATATTTCATTCTTCGCTCTTTTATCAAGTATCAAAAAAAAAAAAAAAAAAAAATTTCTATTTATTATTAATAATCATTCACTCTCTTGCGCCGCCCCCCAATATGGTTAAATTTCATAACATTTAACCAGAACATTATCATTATAAAATTCCAATGCCGGACCTGTATATTCGAAAAATGCCGGTTCAGTTTTAAATCTATTTCATTTCTAAGAATCGGGGGCTTATTAGAAGGGTCTGGAAAATAGTCGACGCAACAGTTCTCAAAAATGTGGAGCGTCATAAGGCTATCTCCTTCGCACTCATATGGGATCATGCGCTCTGGGGTCGCTTGACGTCACTTGGGTTGCGTTAGCTATTAGCCGGATACTCATTTCGGCTCTTGGGTGCGTTAGCGATTAGCCGGATAGTCATTGTCGGCTCCTTCAGCGTGGGCGCAGCGGGAGCTTAGCAGTAGCGTTCCAATCTTAACACTGTACACATCTCCACTCGTAGTATTTTGTTGGTTTTTGTTTTTTTTTTACGTACGAGTGGAATTAAACGTTCATAAACGGCTAACATGTGGTCGTATATCTTTTAAACATTTTTTCTTATATAACAAGTAATGGTTTCAACGTGTTTTTCATCAATGTTTTGTAAATAGCTGTATAAAGTGCTTCGTAAAAGACTTTTAAGTGCAAAAGTGAGGTTTAAGTGACAAGTTCTCATCTGTTTACGTGACCAAATGAACTTACATCAAGAATCGAACTATCTAACCTGCATTTTTTTGTAAAACTATTCCGAACTTAAACATTTTCAGTTTCTCTCAATAAAATCTAGTGAAAATTCAATTTAAAGGGTTTTCATTTATTTAAACTCAAAGAAGAAATACCTTTCCAAGGAAATATTAGAAGAGCAAAGGGGTTATTACCTCAAGGAAGAACCTGATAATATCACACATGTTACCTTACCCGCAATTTCTTGGCATACCAGCAACCTAGAAGGAAATATAGAACATCACATCAAATTAATATGAGACAAACCCTCATATTTTATTCAACAGTTGATCGTGAACTCTTACTACAAAAATTGCAGGGTATTGGAATACGTGGTATACCGTACAATTGGGCCCTATCTTATCTAAGCAATAGAACTCAAGTAGTCACAGTGGAAAATGTAACGTCCAGGCCACTTCAATGTACGATGGGTGTACCTCAAGGCTCAATACTTGGGCCTTTATTTTTTATTATATTTGTAAGTGACCTAAACACGTTTTGTTCAATGCCAGATAAAATTGTTCAGTATGCTGATGATACAAATATTCTCATGTCTCACAGTGAACCCATACAACTGGTGGAAAATACCAATGTTGTGTCTGCTGAATTTAGCACATATTGTAAAAATAATGGACTCAAGCTCAATGTAACAAAAACACATTTTATGCGTTTCTTACCAAAAAACTTAACTCCAAATTCTGACTTTTATTTACATGTGGATGGCAAATCAATAAAAAGTTATACTACAACGAAATTTTTGGGGGTAACCCTAGATCATAAACTTACATGGGAAACTCATGTAAATCATGTATCAGCAAAGTTAAGTACATCTAGCTACATAATCCGTAATTTAAGAGAAACTGTCTCATTTGATATATTGCGAATGATTTACTTTAGTTTAGTCCAGTCTGTACTTCAGTATGGCTTAATATTTTGGGGTTGCTCATCTCATTTTGAACGGGCATTTATAGCTCAAAAGAAAGTTTTAAGAAGTATATATGGTGTTCCATTTTCAGATAGTTGCAAGCCACTATTTAAGAAGTCTAATATTTTAACACTACCTAGCCTTTTAATTTTCCAATTAATATTGCACATTGAGGAAAACAAGCTCAAGTTTGTCAGAAATGAGGACATTCACTCACATGATACCAGGGGTAAATCAAATTTTCGACAACCTTTCTCTAGATTAGGTGTATCCCAACATGCACCTGAATATATTGGAATAAAATGTTACAATAAAATAGTCAATATATTAACTCTCAGTAATTCTTCACATAAAGGTTTTCGCCAAACTGTGTATTCATTTTTAATGGACAACACATTCTACAGTGTTGATGGATTTTTAAATTTTTAACATTTTTGCAACAATAGTTCTAAATTTGTATTTGTAACTTGTATTTGTAACTTTTATTTCTTATTTATTTTATTGTAATAACTGTTTTTATTTTAATCATGTACTTTTGCTATATATTGTACTCTTTTGTACTAAAATTTTGACTAGTCTGATAAGATTTATACATTTTTTTTTTCTTGTAAAAATTGTGTAAACTTTGTGGATGAATAAATTCTATCTATCTATCTATCTAACGCATAGCCAACCGTTCAAAACCAGTAATAGAAAAAGATCATAAAAGAGAAGTCCGATCTCAGTTAAAAGATGCCAAACTTGCTCAACAATAAAGCCTACCGATAATAAAGCTCATCGAACCAGAAGAACTTGAGGAAGCTCTAAAATTAATGAAATGTCGTAAAGCCGCAGGAGTTGACAACATTTATCCTGAATTTATAAAACACATTGGTCCGAATGCCAGAAAGTGGCTTCTTGAATTTTACAATCAAATACTAACTAAGCAGAAGTTTCCAAAATCCTTCAAAAAAAGTAAGATCATCGCAATATCTAAACCTGGGAAAGACCCTGCATTACCTGAGAGCTACAGACCAATCGCTCTTTTAAGCGTCTGCTACAAGATTTTCGAGAGGATAATCCAAACGAGACTATTTTACTTTACAAAGTCAAATATTCCTAAAGAACAAGCTGGATTCATGCCGGGAAGAAGCTGTGGCGACCAAGTCCTCTCCTTAACAACATTTATTGAGAACGGATTCCAAAAGAAACTGAAAACAGTAGCAGCATTCATAGACTTGACCTGCGCCTACGACACAGTGTGGAAAGAGGGCCTTTTATATAAAATATACCAGATGTTACCGTGCCGTGCGTTCAACAGGTTGTTAAACCAAATGCTAAGTGACAGACTTTTCCAAGTACACCTAAATGGGAAAAATAGTAACTTCAGAAACCTGCAAAACGGCTTGCCACAAGGGTCAGTTATGTCTCCTCTACTTTTTAATATTTATACGTCAGATGTACCAACTACCACCTCGCGCAAATTTATTTATGCCGATGACATGGCTTTGGGTGCCCAAGAAGAAGACATAAACATCGCCGAATCCACCATAGAAGCAGATCTAAACACTGTTAACAGATACTTTAAGAAATGGGGCCTACAACCAAACCCATCGAAAACTGAAGTAACAGCTTTCCACCTAAACAACAACAAGGCAAATTACAGACTAAACATAGAATGCGATGGAACCAGGCTAAAGCACAGTGCTAACCCAAAATACCTCGGCGTAACTCTAGATCGTACCCTAACATTCAAAAAGCATTTGGAAAACACTTCAGCAAAAATTAAGACCCGCAATAATATTATCCATAAGTTAGCAAATACATCATGGGGGTCGAATGCAGAGGTAATAAGAACGAGCGCGCTGTCCTTAGTATATCCTACTGCAGAATATTGCGCTCCTGTCTGGCTAAACAGTCATCACACAAAAGTCATAGATACCCAGTTAAATCAAACAATGAGGCACATAACGGGAACTATAAAGCCCACACCAACCCAGTGGCTTCCAGTTTTAAGCAACATCGCTCCACCAGCAACAAGACGACTAGCCGCACTCAACACTCTAGTTCAAAAATGCCAACAAAACCCAGAACTACCGATAAACACAGACATCGCTGAACTACACCAAAGGCAGTTAAGACTGAAATCCAGACATCCACCTACTAGAACTGCTACAAAATTGGCTGTTTTCACTACCGAAGAGCACTGGATGGGCGAATGGAATCCAGACATCAGAAATTCCAATCTGATAGAAAACCCCACAATCAAACCAGACGGCTTTTCTCTTCCCCGTCGTGAATGGTGCAACCTAAATAGAATACGAGTTGGTCATGGAATTTGTAACAAATCGCTGAATCAATGGGGTATAAATGCCAGCCCGGAATGTGACAAATGCAGCGCCGCTGAACAAACAATTAACCACATCGTCTTCGAGTGTCCAGCCACCAAGTTCTTTGGCAGCCTTCAAGAAATCCACCAACTTACTCCCAAGGCGACAAATTGGCTTCGAGGATGTAACCTTCGACTTTAATTTTAAAAATTTTAATTTTATATGTTCTGTGTCAGTGTTTACTTATTTACTTACTTATTTATTATTGGTATTGTCACTTTTTTCTTCCTTTTCTTTATGTAAAAACTGCAATGTGTAAAGTTCATACGAATATATATAAAAACAAATGTAATGAAAAGGGCTTAACCAACAACGCAAAGAAAACGAAATAGATAGTGGTAGGAAAAATTAATATTGAAGACTCGTTTCTAAAACTAGATAATGAAACCTTCGACAGAGTAAAACACTTAAGATACCTGGGAAGTTGGATTGAGTGCAGTTTTGAGAGCGCCGAAGAAATTTCGACCAGAATACAACTGGTACGCAAAATCTTCATTCGCTGGCGTTCTGTATTATGCAATAAAAGTCACTCGTATAAGAGTGCTAAGTGCTACGTCTGATCTACTTTGCTTTATGGATGTGAAACCTGGACAATAAAAGTCAAAAAATCTAGATAGATTGGAAGAGCTCGAGTGGTGATGTTACTGTCGCATCATCAGAATCTCGTTTACATCACACATATCCAATGAACTTTTGTGCCGAAAACCATACAAAAAGAACGAGAATTGATAACATTATCAAAATTAGAAAATTCTAATACTTCGGCCATGTAAAGTTAGGACCTAAATATCGCTTATCCCGGTTGATCATTCAGCGTAAAATAGCAGGAAACGCTGAGTGGGAAGAAGACACCTCTGACAGTTAAGTAACATTAGACTATGAGTAGGTCGAACGGTCAAGGAAATATTTCATGTAGCTACCGAAAGAGAGGCAGCAGCTTTTTAACATGACTATAGCCAACACTTGAAAACAGGCATGGTACACAATGATAAACAAAAAGACAGAGAATGGTGGAATATTTACGTAGACCTATGTTCTATGGTAGACCAACTTCGCTGGATATGTATTTATTGCGGCATGGATATTTTTATGACGGGTAATGAGTAGATACACTTTACGATCCCGGTAAAGTTAGGTCTACTACAGGTTTGCGACCCTGCTCTGCCTACGTAAGCCGTGGTTCACTCTCACTCCCTTTAACCGAGAGAGTATCACGCCCCAACCTATTATCCTTGTCAAAAACCCCAAAATTTCCTAACCCATAACATCCGCCTACAAACCCGCATAGGCCACCGTGGTAGAGAAATAGCAATTAAACCCTGTACAATGAAAAACGATGAAGACGCAAGCCCCTTAGTCTCCGGCAGTCCCTTAAAACTAGGCTATGGTAGCAGTCACGGAGGTAGAGGAACAGAGGATGCTAAGAATCTCCGGAGTAGACCAGGCTACCTATACAAATTACCACGGCAAAGAATATGGTTCATGGCAACATATAACACCAAAACATTTATGGAGGACGAAAAAATTGAGGAACTTGAAAACGAGCTGAAGCATATAAAATGGGATATACTTGGATTATCTGAAGCACGGCGAAAAGACGAAGAGGAGAATCTTATAATGGTGGCGTCGGATTTATGATAAATAAAAAACACACGAAGAATGTACTTACAATTAAAAGCATAAGTGAGAGAGTTATTTATCTTATCTACAAAGTAAACGAAAAAATTCGATTAAAGATCATCAGGTATACGCACCTACCAATGCCACACAGACGAAGAAGTTGAACGGTTCTAAGATGACGTTATCACTGCGCTAGAAGAGGTAACCACCAACTATACCATACTGATGGGAGACCGATAATGCAAAAATAGGCCACAAGCAGGATGATTAGAAGTTTGTACTTGGACCTCACGGATATGGCGACAGAAACGAAAAGGGGCAAACTCTTATAGAATTTCTTCTGCAACACAGACTATATGGCATGAACACCCATTTAAAAAAAAAACCCAAAGAAAGTGGACTTTGCAATCACCAAATGGCTTGAACAAGAACGAAATTGACTTTATCTTTACTAATAAAAAAGACGCTGTTCAAGACGTAACTGTATTAAATCAATTTTCAACCGGAAGTGACCATAGAATGGTTAGAGCAAAGGTAGTCTTGAACGTAAAAAAAGAACGAAGAAATATGGTAACAAGGAGTACAAATGTTACGTTTACTGTGATTACTAACACAAGGGCATACCAGGAAGAAATAGATAGATTGGTGGTCAGATGACACCAAGCGCATTCAGCACAACTAGATTCAGGGTGCTCAAGATATAATGTATTGGAATTATTTACAGGAGGCCTATGTTCAGCAGTGGACTCAAAACGGCTGATAATGATGATTATTTTAAAGTGTTTTGACAATGATATTAGATATAAAATGAAAAAAAAAATAAATTCAGTTTTTTTCATTTATGTGAAATTAATCATATCATAATTTTTGATTATATAAAGCAACATTGCTTATTGTTTAATTGTAATTTATTACGTAGCTGTTAGTAAAATTATGTGTCTGAAAAAATCTATTTGCTTAATGATGTATTCTCAAGAAGCTCCCAAGAAACAAACTATGCGCAACTTTAGTTCCTCCTTACTACCAGACAGAAAGTGACACTATGTATGGTCTCCTTTCAAAAACAATTAGTTAGAGAGAATGTCTTTAATATGTACTCTTGAAACAATTTAGCACTCCAACATGATCGCAGACTCGATCTAAGAGAAAGTCTCGGGTTTTCGGAGGAAGTTTCAGAGAAAAATTACCGTAAGTGGGTTCCATTTACTATACCGAAAATAGGAACTTAATATATTGCTGCCCATATGGTTATAAACATTATGTTTGTTAGTTTTGTTTTAATAATAATTATTTTATTTCAATTTCTTTTAATTTTAGTCAGTTAATCACTTAATCTTTTATTCTGTTATCTATATAAATATACTTTCATTCTAAAAATAATTGGCATTAAATGCTTTGATTAATTTTCTCTTTACTAAATACCTCATTTATTCTTTATTTTTCATTTTCAATCTTCATTAATTTCAGTTATATTTCCTGTATTTGACTCCAGTCTCTTCTATCTCACAGTATCTGTCATTGCCACAATTCTGTAAATCTTTTTTTCTTTTTTTATATAGACATGACTTTTTCTGTTTTTCAATGTGCATCCAGTAAGTTGTGGTTCGATCCTCTTCGTGGTGTTCCTACTGATCCTCTTCCTATTGGGGAACCGTCTCCTATAGTCTTTACTACCCTATTTGTTGTCATTTGGATGATATGATCGTTCCATTCTACTCTTCTATTTATTACCCAGTTCTTGATGTTCTCCACCTTGCATCTACGTCGTATTTCTGTACTTCTAGCTCTGTCTCATAGTGCCTTACCATCAATCAGATTTGTTTTTGCCGCTGATGACTGTTTTGTAAATTTTGCCTTTCGTTTCTTTTCCGATATTTTAATTTCTCCATATTGTTTTATTCAGGCAGCCTGCGGCTCTGTTTACTCTATTCACTTGATCTTCCACTTCGGTTTCGAGCTTTCCGTAGCTAGATAATGTGATGCTTAGTTATTTAAACTCCATCACTTGTTCTATTATCTGACCTTCCAGCTCCAATTTACATCTTAGTAAATTTGCTGTTATAACCATGCATTTTGTCTTTTTTGGGAAAATTAACACGTTAAATTTCCTGGCGGTTATATTAAATTGGTGCAACATACGTTGTTAATCATCTTCACTTTAAGAGAGTAGTATTGCGCAGTCTGCATGGCAGATTATTTTAAGTTGTTTTTCTCCCATTTGGTATTCTTTTTTAGTTCTTACTTTTTTTATTATTTCATCCATAATCAGGTTGAACAATAGAGGACTCAGGGAATCTCCCTGTCTTAACCAATTGCCAGCTTTAAGAGGATCGGTTAGTTCTTCGTCTACTTTAACTTTTATTGTTTTATTGTGTTGCTTTTGTGTAGATATTTACGATCGTTTTGATTATTCCTAGAGGTATCTCTTTTGCGTACAGTAAGTGGATAACATCTTTTAATTTGATCCTGTCAAATACCTTTTTAACGTCCGCGCTACATAAATATGCCGGTTTGTTGTATTCTAATGATTTCTCTTGCACTTGCCTCATTATAAATATAGCGTCAGTGCATGATCTTCCCGACCTAACACCTTGTTGTTCTACTGCTAGTGTTATAAGTTCTTCTTCTTCTTGTAGTGCCTATCCGTTTCGGATGTTGGCGACCATCATAGCAATCTGCACTTTACACACTGCTGCTCTAAAAAGATTTGTGGTTGTTGTATTGAACCACGTTCGTAGATTTTTCAGCCAGGAAATCCTTCGCCTTCCTGGTCCCCGTTTTCCTTCTACTTTATAAGTTCATTCAGTTTATTTGTTATCACTTGGGTTGTTAATTTTAGTATTGTGTTTAATAAATTAATTCCTCTGTAATTTTCCAGGTCCAGTTTTTCTCCCTTTCTAAAGAGAGATATTAGGATGCATGATCTCTATTCTTGAGGTATTCTGTTTTTTTTTATATTATATTTTATAGTAGTTTGGTCAGATCTGGTCCTCCGTACTTTAGGAGTTCGATCGGTATTCTGCCCTCTCCTGGTGATTTTCTATTTTTTAATTTCCTTCTTCTAATGCTTTTTTTACCTCTTCCTCCTCAATAATAATTTCTTCGTTTGTCGTCACCTCTGGAGTTAGTGGTTCATTACCATCATCTTTAGCAACTAGGGATTGAAAGTAGTCTACCCATGTTTCCTTCTGAATGCGTTTCGTTTTTATTAGTTCGTTTATCTCTTTTCTTTGTCATCTGATCATTCTCCATATCTCTTTTTGTGTTCCGTAGAAGTCGCGTTTCATCTGTTTTGATAAGATCTGCCAGTGTTCCCTGTTTAATTGTCTAACTAAAGTATTTGTTTAATTTCTGATTCATTTATAGTGGTTGTATGCCTGTTGTTGCAGTTTCGCAAATATATACAAACATTTATATAATATTAACACACTTTGTGATATTCCAAGTATTCCGTGTACAAAAATACAGCAGTGTTGAAAAGTACACATTACGAGACAAGTTATCTGCGAAATAGCACAGACGTGTATTTGAGATAAAAGACGAGTTGTATATGCCATATGAGACAGATATGCGTTTTAGTTTGGATTATCTGACACACTTTGCTTCGGTCTTGTGACAGGGACAGGCGAGCTTTATCTCCCAATCGACACAGATATGTGTATGTGGGTTAATAGCACAATACATACCCAATAGTAGTGTAAGTAGAATAGGACGGGTGGGGATAGTGTTTTGCATGGGTCCGTCCGTTCTTAATGACGGCGGCGCTACTAGTCACGTTAGGTGGGGGGTATAATATAGCGGGAGACGCATGTGCGGTGGCGAATTTAATTTAGATTGGGTTGGGACGCCATATTGCAAATTTAGATTTGTGTTTGGTTATTATCATCTTAATTGTAAAATTTGTGTTTTATCATCGTTGAAATGGATAAAAGAAATATGGATAAAAGAAATGGACAAAATAGAATAAAAGGTAAAAAATGTTGATGGTTGTACCGACTACACAAACAGTCGATTTCGTTTTCCAAACCCAAAAAATGAAATGGACTTGTTTTCATAATAATTGACATTTATTAAGAGAAAAAGATTAAACAATTCTACACCACACTGTTTACAATAATCGTGTCCCAAATTTTAGAAATAGACGATAAAAACAGTATACATCAAATTTTATATATCTAATAGACACTGCTAAAGAAGAAGAAGAAGGTACATTACCAAAATGGTATAGTATTTCCAAAGAATATTTTTTGTTGATCGGTGCAAGTTAAAGTTGGACAAATGGCTATTAAACATTCTGAGGATTAGGAGTTTATTTTTACAAGCACCAGGTAAGAACAGCACCCTAATTATACCAAACTTTTATAAATACAAACTTGATACTATTTTGTTTTTGTAGTTAATTTAACTTTCAATCTTAACTAACATAAATCTTATATTTATATACTGTATATATTTTAAACTCATTAAAACTCTTAACTCTTATCATTGTATTCCTAAACGTTGCCTTATTTTATAAAAAAAACTCTTATGACTCTTTTACTTGCATTCCTAAAATTGGCCTTATTTTATAAAAAAAGTCAATACATTCTTAATTTTAATAATATTTCACTATTTTAGATTTTCATGGATCTTCTATTTCTGAGTAATAGTTACATTGAGTCACATGCCAATTTGTGAACATTCTGAAAAGCAACATCGCAGACATGCTAGGGTTTACACTTTATTATCTACATATGGTACTTTAAGGAAAGGTATTTTAGAAGGTATGGAACTTACAACAAACCATTACTAATGAATATAGAGGTATCTATATTTGTATATCAAAAGGACGATCTCACAACATGATGGGAAGATTAAATGAAGATTGGTGGAAAAATCCCTTCACGAAGTTGTTCATCTGCTACAGAATTGCAGCCAATGGAGGCAACAAGTTAACAATATTTAGAGTGTCTCCACCCGCACCTTAACAAGGGCTTAAGTAACGAGGAAGAGGAGGATATTTGTTGCCAATACTTTACCAAAGAAAATTATACAAATAAACAACTGTCAGGATGTTTGTGTTTTATTTTGTTATTTTTGGGACTTCGGTTTGTTAATGTAATGAAAAACAGATATAATCATAAAATATTAAATAAAAACTCTCCTGTACCATAATATATACTCTCTCTGTATCAGATAGTATGTTATACATTTATATATATATATATATATATATATATATATATATATATATATATATATATATATATATATATATATAAATGTGTAGGTGTATACTATATTTTTGGACAGAGAGGATATATTTTCTGGCATAGAATAAGTTTTTATTTATTATTTTATGACTATATTTACTTTCCATTAAAAACATACGTTTTAAATTTTGGCGCCAAAATTCAGAGCATATTTTTTGAATTTGCCGCCTAAAATTCTGAATTTACGTTTTGAATTTGCCGCCAAATGAAATTAGTTTCGGCCCGTCCGTATTTGGCGCTAGAAACTCTCTTCCAAAACTTTATATGGGAGTTACCTTACTAGGGGGGTATGTATTGTGGTTAATAGCAGCGCTTCCTAGGGGACTTTGCTGCGGTCTTGTGAGAAAGACAGTTCCAATCGTAGAAAGGGGCGAGTTTTCATTCCTGAATGTCACTGAACCAGACGATTTGCAAATCATTCGTGGCTGCAGCCATTTCACGGGGTAAAGTACAACTTATATAAACAATTACAACTGTTACACACGTACGTTTACTGTGTAGAATCGTTATAGTATTATTCAATTATTTGGCAAGTTGAAATTGTTTGTGTTAACTGTATTTCACATTATATCGCGTGTTGAATATTTTAACCGTTTGAGAACATTTTATGTTACTCAAATATATATTAATATCTCAAATCTCCCAAATCTCCCATCATGATGGTATACTTTGTATCATTTTCTTCTAATGCTGTTATTAAATCTTCGTAGAACATTTCAACTACTTCTTCCTGATGTCTTGTTGTGGAACCATATACCTGTATACCCTTGATATTGATCTTATTATTTAGGTTTATTATAATATAAGCTACTCTATCAGAAACGCTTTTATATGCAGAAATGTATGGTGTGAGATACTTTTTGACAAGAAACCTACTCCACCATGTTTCGCCTATTTTCCCTTAGTATAGTATAGGCAACTTCCAGAGTTTAGATGCATGCATTTCCCCCCTCCTCTATTCACTTCGGACAGTCCTACAATATCCCACTTTTATCTTGGATAGTTCTTTTTTTAATTCGTAGACCTTTTCATCTCTAGCCACCCATTGGATGTTGTATGTGGCTAGTAGTTAGCAAATACAAACATTTAGGCACTTTTATAAATGAAGACAACAATAGCTCAGCATAAATCAAAATAAGAATAGAAAAAGCCAGATCCATATTCACTAAAATGAAGAGAGTATTCTGCGGAAGAGATTTGAGCCTTGAAATGAAACTTCGCCTGATGAGATGTTACGTACTTTCTGTGCTGTTCTACGGAATGGAGTCATGGACGTTGAAAAAGATTGATATCAAAAAATTAGAGGCATTTGAACTGTGGATGTATCGCAGAATCCTGAGAATATCATGGACCGAGAGAGTCACAAATGTCGAGGTCTTGAGAAGAATGAATAAAGAAAAGGAAGTCATATTTACGATCAAAAAACGAAAACTGCAATACTTGGGACACATTACAAGAGGCGAAAGATATGAACTGCTTCGAATAATTATGCAAGGGAAAATAGCAGGAAAAAGGTCCATAGGAAGAAGACGAAACTCCTGGCTAAAGAATCTACGGGAATGGTATAGCTGTAGCAACAACGAATTGTTTCGGTCAGCAGTTTCGAAAATACGTATAGCCCTGATGATCGCCAACCTTCGGAACGAAGATGGTACTTGAAGAAGAAGAAGTAGTAACTGTTTTTGTTTATTCGTATTGATTTTGGCCTGTTTTGTTGAGCTTGAGCCTTTCCCAGAATCCTCTACCCACTTTAGGTATTGTCCCATTTTGTTTCAAGTTCAACATTGGCATTAAAACACCACGGTTGCCAGACAGGTTGGTGAGTGTTCGCAGTATCACAGCCGGTTAAATCAGTATTTGATTTTTGCCTCCGACTTTGTGATACCGAACCAGTCACGTATAGTATTCCTCAGCCACGGGCCACTAATGCCACAGCTGCTGACCTGTGTTATGTCCTCCGTTGATTCCCAGGTACTTATTTGGCAAAGTCTTATTTATATCTGTCCTGCATTATCTACAGGAAGTTTCCTATCAGCCACTGGGATGCGCCGTGTCGGGGTTGACGACTTCCCCGCCCAGTCTGTCTTGCACAAAGTACGAAAGGTCCCCTACTTAGTTCAGCGTCCCTTCTCTGCACAAGCTGATATCGGCACAAACAGCAACACTACTAACAATTTCTTTATGAACGTTAGAGTTGTAGTTGAAGACTAAAATTTGAGTTGAGTTGTTTCTGTATGATACTCACTATTCCAGACATAATGTCCTCGAAAACATTCCCAAGGCAGTGTTTATTTATTCTAATGCACTGGATAGAGTATGAATCACTATAGATTTTGAGAATAGAGGTGAATAGTGGTTTAAAACGATAGAATCGGCTATAAACGAATTTATTTAACATAGTATTAGAACAAATCGTAAAAGGAAAAAATATAAGCACAAACAGGACTATTTTAAATAGCAGGGATGATGTGGTGATACTAGCGAAAACAAAAAAAAAACATTTTGAAAAAGTTTTTCAGAAATTTGAAGAAGCGAAAAGATATGAATTAATAATCAACCAAACAAAAACGCAATATATGGAAGTGAGAGAAGGCATACCAAGTAATAACAAATAAATCAAAACGAAACGAGTAGAGACTATTTATAGTTTTGAAAAACTGTCAGAATTCCTAAAGATAATTCATAAGAGAATCTACAAGCTATGTGAAAGTCAAATTTCCCTTAACCAGTTTGGGTTCACAAATGCTGTTGGTACTAGAAAGGCTTTGTTCTCAGTAAGTCTCTAAGTCTCTTAGTCTTATTCCAGAGATGCAAAGACGTCAACTGCGACATATAGGCATATCTGGTTGATTACGAGAAAGAATTTGGTCGAGTACAGCACTCCAAGATGATGCAAATACTAAAAAAAAACAGGAATTAACAACCAAGATCTAAAAATAATTAGAAATTTTTACTAGAATTAGACAGCAAATCTCAGAGTTGAAGATTAATATTTATCGAAACTTTGCACAAAACTGAAAAGGTTTCGACTAAATGGTAACAGACTAAATAACATCAGATATGCAGATGACACCATAGTATTTGCAGACAACTTAGAAGACCTACAAGTTCTTATGAACAAAATCACGTATAACAGTAGTTACAGTACAATGACCGCTACCATCCAGTAAATTCTACCACGTGGATTCTACACGGGACTACCGCTCGATCATTCTGGACTGAATTGCGATGTATTGGACTGCAAGATCAGCAATTATGAAATTATAAAAACAATATGTAAAAATCAATATTTTCAGTCTGATTTGTAGTTTAGTCTGATTTATAATTTAGTCTGATTTAATTTATTGTTGTTGCTAATAAAATCTTGTAAGTCGAAAATACACATTTCCAATCAGGTTCCTTTTGGGAGCGTAGGTTCGAATCCTACTGACTGCGCCAATTATGAATGTTCTTGGGAAAAACACTTTTTTAAAAACTGAACTTCACAAATAAAACTTTTATTTTCGACTTCAAAGATTTTAGTAGCAACAACAATAAATTAGATCAGACTAATATATAAGTACTGTAACTGTAACAAAGATTATCAGATGCCCACTATATAGGAATATTCCCCGAATCAACCAAAATTACAACTCGATGTTCTACTACAAAAATTTTGGGCCTAAAAGGAACTTATCTAAGCAATCTTCCACCCAGATGTGAATTCAAAACCCCAATCCAAAGTTACATAAATTCAAGGACAACCATCCCAGAGGAACCGCTAATGCTTCCCAAAATTAGAACCGTAGACATTCAAACAGCGATTAAATTCAAACCATTAATGATAGATCACATCCCCTTAGACAAACTGCACGAACTCTCTAAAGAAGAGGAACATCTAGAGACAATTAACCCGAAATTATGGAACCATAGCCATAATCACTTTTGGATGACTCCTTTATATATCTTTATTACAATAATCTGCCTCTATATATGTTACAGGTATAAAACAAATAACAAAGAACCCAACTCTAGCGACGAACCCTTAGAAGAGGCCAACCCAACAGTTCTGTTCGTCCCTCACAAAATTTCTTCAGGGGATAGAGTAGTTACAGTACAATGACCGCTACCATCCAGTAAATTCTACCACGTAGATTCTACACGGGACTACCGCTCGATCATTCTGGACTGAATTGCGACGTATTGGACTGCAAGATCAGCAATTATGAAATTATAAAAACACTATGTAAAAATCAATATTTTCAGTCTGATTTGTAGTTTAGTCTGATTTATAATTTAGTCTGATTTAATTTATTGTTGTTGCAACTAAAATCTTTGTAAGTCGAAAATAAAAATTTTATTTGTGAAGTTCAGTTTTTAAAAAAGTGTTTTTCCCAAGAACATTCATACTTCAGTCAACAATATGGACTTAATATAAACACTAAGAAGACATAGCTTATGACAATTAGCAAGAAAAAGATAACAGAAGGTCAACTCTACGTCAACCAATCTCCTGTAGAAATAGTGACGCAAATTAAGGGTTGTCACACAACTACCTCGGCACCATAATAAATAAAGAATAAACCAACAATTGGGAGATTGTTGTCAATAGTCACAACCTCTCTCTTGATACAAAAGTAAGAATGCTGTGATGCTACGTCTTCTCTGTCCTTTTTTATGGTGTTGAATAGTGGACCTTAAACGAAGATATGTGCAGAAAACTGGAAGCATTTGAGATGTGGCTATATCGGAGAATGCTTAGGATCCCGTGGACTGACCGAGTCACAAATGAGGAGGTCCTCAGAAGAATGAATAAGAACCGAGACGTAGTGATCACCATAAAATTTCGAAAGTTACAGTTCTTCGGACATAATATGTGAAATTAATCCAGATATGCTCTACTTCACGTCATCTTGCAAGGAAAAAATGTGGAAAACAAGGTCCAGGAACAAGAAGAACATCTGGGTTAAAGAACCTCAGCATCTGGTTCAAACAACATCTGTGCAGCTTTTTCGCGCTGCTGCAGATAAGATAAGGATTGCCAGGAAGATCGCCAACATTTCGTCCCATGTATGGTAAAGTAGCAAATCTGCAAAATTCACGAAACTGCATTAACCAGTTAGGATTACATATTACAACTAGATTTACAGTCTGTTAAAGTATTGAATCTGTATCTTCAATATTAAACTCACAATCAACTGGTTCAAAGTAACGTATGTGCTTGTCTTTCAACTTTTGCAACAGTGAACTTACGAATAATTAGATTCGTAAGTTTACCGTTGGGATTTATTAAGTTCTACAAGTCCAAAATGACGAATATTGCATATTCGCGAGTTTACTAGAAAGAGAATTAATATTTTTATATTATTGGACGGACTGTAAAAAATGTAAACAAAACCACACCCATGCGTAAAATAAACCAACTCTCGAGGAATTAGTCACTTAGTAGTTTAGTTCGTTATATTGAGGTGTAATAACGCAAGCTTGGACTTGTTTATTGTGTATCGGATTGTATTGGCTATCAACTATTGTTTTGGTAAGTACTTTATTTTTTTTCTATACTTTAGTACCTATACGAAGTTTTAAATAGTTGTAACTTATTGTTTTAAAAGTTTTAATAATAAAATTCAATTTAACGGGTATCGGTTAAATAACTAAAACGTGACGTTTTGGTTTATTTGAAAAATAATTTACAAAAGATCCTTAGATGTACAAAAGTTGAAAATAGAACTAAATTTTATCATATCCATAGCGTCATAAAATGTGTATGTAAAGTTAAAAGAAGTTACCATTTTTTAATTTTCGAAAATAAAACGAACTGTGTTTTTAGGAAAGTATAAAAATTGGTGTAAATGATGGACCCTCCTCTAAATGTCAGCTCCAGGACAAATAAAATTCTTCAGATGACAAGTACTTCCAGACAAGGAGACACAGCAAGAGAAGGCAAAACGAATGCTAATATTGTTCTCAAGGATATAGTCGACGCTGAAGAGCAATACCCATTTTGTTCTGATGAAAGTGATGAATATGAACCATCTGGAGATGATTCTTCTGATTCGGAAGGTAACAGTACATACACCACACAGAAATATATTTTCTATGTAACTTTTTTTTAGGTTTTAGTACTAAAAATACCAAGTCTAATAAGTTTTCTACTCGCTACCGCAAAAAGGTGAGAAAATCAGATGATTAATCCAGCAATGAAATTGGAGGTACCAGTGTCCACCAAAATGTTCCTCTTGAAGACAGTGTCAACAGCAATGAAATTGGAAGTACCAGTGTTGAGCAAAATGTTACTCCTGAAGACACTGGTCATTTACTTGGCCGTCAAGGTAGTCCACAAGATAAAACAGAAGCTTCCCCACCTGCAAGCCGTAAAAAATCAAAACTAGTTACTCAGGACAAGAGGGAACAGAAAATTAAGAGGTTTAAAGGTGAGGAATATTTAACCAGCAAAGGAAAAGTCATTAGTGCGAAACCTTTGAAAGTACCGAGATGCTTGGGACGTAATAAACATAAATGTTCAATATTAATTCCTGAACTAGAAAGAGAACGAATTTATAAAGAATTTCGGAGTTTACTGTCTTTGAAAGAGCAGCGACAGTTTATTATAACTCATGTTACAATAAAACCAGTAAACAGGAGAACAACAGCTGCACCATCAAGAAAATCAAGTACAAAAAAATATTCTCTGACATCAAATAGAGAGAAGCACACTGTCTGCAGAGAATTTTTTTTAGATACACTAAATATTTCTGAGGGGCTAGTAAGGGGAGCCTTGAAAAAAATTAATTCCAGTGGTATACTTCTTCCAGATATGAGAGAAAAAAAAGCACCACCGAATAAAATTAAAAGAGAAGACGATACTTTTATTAGGGATCACATACATTCCTTTCCAAGTATCGAGTCCATTATTGTCATAAAAAAAGTATGTATAAATTTGTCGTGTGAAGAATCAACAATGAATGTTACAATTATGTACAGTTTGTACAAGGAAAAGTGTTTGGAAGCTCAACGTACAGCAGTTTCCATTAAAAAATATCGAAAGATTTTCAAGGAATATAAACTTAAATTTCATAAACCCAAGAAAGATCGTTGTAAAGTTTGCATTGCCTATGAAGAACGTGCAAAATATGGCGAGAATGATGAAGAATCTTATAAAGAACATTGCAATCGGAAAGAAGCTGCTCGAAAACTAAGAGACAATGATAAAAAAATTGCCAAAGAGCAAAACAATATTTTAACTTTTCAGTCAGATCTTCAAGCTGTTCTGTCTACTCCGAAGGGTCCTTGTGGCCCCTTCTTTTATGTTAGAAAACTTGCAGTTTATAACATGACAATTTATAATCTTAAAGATGCAAGTGCAACTTGTTATATTTGAGACGAAACGGAAGGACGACGTGGAAGTGTTGAAATTTCAACATGCATTTTTAAGTATATAATGGCACGACCTACGGTAGAGTATGTGCGAATGATGTCTGACAGTTGTGGGGGCCAACAGAAAAATTTTAGGTTTATAGCCATGTGTATGCATATCCTTAAAGAGCATCCAAATATAAAACAAATTGACCATAGATTTTTTGAACCCGGACACAGTCAAATGGAGTGTGATTCAATACACGCTAAAATTGAGCAAAAAGTTAAGAACATTCCAGTGTACACAACAGAAGGTTGGACTCAAGTTATAAGAACAGCTCGCAATAAACCTCACCCATTTGAAGTTAACCCTTTAGTGCACCAAGAATTTATGGATTTTTGTCCAGATAAATGTAATTTTCGTGGTGAAGACAACAGTAATACAAGTCTACCATTTAGAAAAGCAGTTTGGTTCATGTACAAAAAAACAGATCTAAATGCTGTATTCGTTAGAACAAACTATGAAGAAACGACACCCTTTGTCAAATATGTACTTAAACTACAACGAGGTCGTCCATCAAACTTCGAACCAGCTACGCCTTATACTAATCAACTCCCCATTTCCATTGCCAAATACAGAGATCTGAAAAAGTTATGCGAAGATCTACAGATTCCACGTGCATACCATGGATTTTATGAAAGCCTTCCTACCCAAACTCTTATAAGGGATACTCTGCCTGAACCAGATATTTCAGAAGAATCTGAATATGACGACACGATATAATTATATTGCTTTTTGTTGCAATTTTTGAGTTTTGTGTTTGGTCATGGTTTTGTTATTTTCATATTTTTTTATTTTGTATTATGTTTCCTATTAGCTGTCAATAAAAATTATTATTACTAATTAGCACCTATGTTATTATTATGTGAAGTATATCAATTTTTTCGCATATAAGCTTTAAATTAATTGCAGGAAATGGTGCTTAATATAAATACTAAAGTATATTCAATACTTTACATTAGCCAAGTATATTGGACTAAGGGATAATTTTGCAATAGATAACTAACGAATCTGAGTTTTTTTGCTTTGATAAAGGATATTGAATTTTAGATTAAGTTAATTATATAAAGACACATTTATAGAATCTAATACAAAAATTTCGTTTATTTAGGTTAATATCCCTATTTTTCACATTAACTTGAAATGTTTTTAGCTCTCCTGTAAAATTTCAATTTTGCAGATTCGTTACTTTACCATACGAGGGACGATTGTAATAAATAGGCACATCAAGAAGAAGAAGAACTAGCAACAGAATAAATTCGCAAAATACACAAATATGATCACCATTTACAATATATATTGAAATGACATTAAAGACAGCATCAAAAATGACACAAATTTTTCTTCTTATTTGTTGTTTCTTTGTTAATAACGAGTCAAAATGTTAAAAACATTTGACAATTTTGCGAATTTGGTATCTTTGATCATTTAAGTTTTTTTTGGTTAAGTTAAGTAAAAACTTGTATGGTGGAACGCAAATTTCAACAAATAAATTTTTTTGACTAAGCAAAATTTACGTAAGATTTTACTTAGATTACGTTGGTGGAAACAGATTATCTCGGGCATGTGGTTGGTCTTTTATTTTTAAAATGAATAAATTAATAAATAACATATATTAACATATATCGTATTTTGTAAAAAAATATTAAGTTTTGAATTTATTATAAAAAAAATCGCTTACCTGCATTTTCATTGGATCTGTGTTGACTTGACACATGTATTGTCCTCTGTCTTCTCTTTTAACGCCCCGTATATTCAACGTCCATGTGTTGAAGTCGTTGTGTGTAACAGATAATCGCGCGTTGTTGGTAATAACGTGCTCGTGTATAGCTAATATTGCCTTGGTATCAGCCTTTATCCAAGCGACCTGATTCAAAATGAAATTTGTGAACAGTTGTGGTGAACAAGCTTTTATTGGATTAACTTTTATTTCAACGTTAGAGTACAGTGGTGAGTTTTTAATCAACGGATTCTTCAATCTCAGGATATTGATGACATCTGTTGGTTCGAGGGAATACTGAAAACGCACGAGATTTTTCTTTAACAGTTTTTTTTAATTTGAATTCCTTTTCAAGCTGACAATATTCGCTCAAAGGTCAAATAAAGAAGTAAAACCGACCCTAAAACCATTGATACCGATTAAATTTGTTCATTACATTACGACACTTGAGATTATTAAAGCTATTTGACATACATTAGATATACAGAGTGTTTTTTTGGGATAGTAACATGCGTTAACTGAAAAAAGGGGACTTTTACGCTATCTTAATGGGTCTTACTTAATCAATAACAAAAATACTGGGTGTTTCATCTATTTTGCCATTTTTTTGGGTTTATAACTTTTTAACCACACTGTATATTTTTTTATATTTTTCACGCAAATAAACTTTGCGTCTCCAATCGATTAATATATTTACAATTTTAAGAAATCCAGGTCCGCATTAAAAAATAATGAAACCATTTCCTGACCCAAAAATAACACCCTGCATATATTAGATTTTTTATAAAAGGAGCCTGCACTTGAAAGAGGATGAAAAACCAAATTTAGTAGTATACTTTGAATTTATCGGAAATGTTTTTTGCCGATAAAATTTTAAATTTGATTTCTGAAATTATGTGAATTGCGAGAGCTCGAAGTAGAAAAAAAATTAATTTTTATTAATACCATTATTTATTCTAAATTAATCTAAACTATATAAACTATATAAATAATATAAAACTATAAAATATATAAAACTATATAAATAATAACATGTCCCCAAAAAATACATAAGAAACAGTTTCCAATGTTATATCACTTAACATGTTTCGAATTTTAATTTGAATAATATACATTATATTTTACTTAGCGATAAATAATAAACATCTACACACACATAATAATTTTTTTCTACTCTCTTACTAGTAAATTGTATATTACCTACTATTTGGATGCTAAGTAAATGCATCATAACAGATACTGACACGTAATGACTAGCACGTAATAAAAAAAATTACGCTTCAGTTTTATAAAAATGTGTAATATCACATAAGCCTTGTAAGTCAGTTTGTCGCGTTACCATGGAAACCAATTAACAGACGTTATTTTGACAGATTAAAAATTATTAATCTGTCAGTGTAAATATAGTGGTAATTTTATTTTTATTTTTATAGACGAAAATAATTGTAGAAAAAGTATAGTACACAACTTGAGTTGTAGGCTTATTACATGCTTGTAAAATTACTGCGCTCGCCGCTACGCGGCTCGCGCGCAACTTTTTTACTCGCATGTAATAAGCTTCTTACAATTCTCGTTATGTAATATACTATTGTAACTTGATATCATTAATCTTACTGTTAAAAAAGTATGTTTCCCTGGTATATTGCACGTGGTACAATTTAGAAAACCAGTTGCCTTTATTGTACCATGGGTTTCCTTACTTGTACCCGTAGTAACCTATATAGAGATCAGTGTATTAGCGCAGTTTGGTTAAAAAAAGGTCAAAAATATTTTCGCAGATATCTGAAGCTTTTCAGACATAGGTGGGGTTTACTAGATGACGAATAGATGAAAAAGTTTTCGTATTTTTACCTTGCGTTTTTAATAAACAATAATTTATGGTCACAATTTGATTTTTTGTCTATAAGTTTTTCCCTTATATTTTACATAAACAGTATCATTTTTTTTATATTAAGAATATTTTTATTTTCCTGATATTTTTATATATTTTTTATATATATTAATATATTTTTCAGAAGACAATATCTAAGCCTAACATATTCAGCGGCAGTGTCATCAAACCGAAATAATCCAGTAGTGCATAACGTTTCTGCTGATCGATTTATAAATAAATTTCAACAAACACATCAAATTGATCATCCTTTTGACTTTCGTATACAATCATACTTATCTAAATTAAATTTTTAATTTCCAAAAACCTATGATACCTCATCAATCCACAACCCTGCACCATGGACAATATCTATTCCTGCTATCGACATCAGTCTAACAAACCTAAGAAAATCAGAGTTATCATCAACCGTCATTAAACTAAAGTTTCATACACTATTAAACAGATATGGCAATACCTACAACGTACACACCGATGTGTCAAAAAATGAAGACAGAGTTGGAGCAGCAATTTATTCGGAAGACACCTCAGGTAGTTTCAAATTGCCATGCAACCATCTTTTTGGCTGAATTATTCGCAATTCTAAAAGCACTATCAATAATACAAAACAAAAACAAAGAAAGATGTATAATAATCACAGATTCTCTAAGTTCATTATCATCACTGACTCAATTATACTGTGACAACCCCCTTCTACTTCTTATTAAAAAAGAACTTAAAAACATTTCTAATAAGAACATCCAAGTGCACTTTTTATGGGTGCCTTCTCATGTAGGAATTGAAGGTAACGAAGCTGTAGATAAACTAGCTAAAAACGCACCAACTAACCCGATGTCCGAAGAAAGTAACATATTGGTACAAAACGATTTAAAACCATACTAAAAACAAAAAATAATTTAAAAATGGCAACAAACTTGGAACAACACTCCATCAAGGCTATACGAAGTCAACAAACACCCACATCTTTGGAAACCAACAATAAAAGACAGAAGAAAGCAAGTGATACTTACCCGTCTACGTATCGGCCATACACGACTTACTCATGACTATTTATTACAGCGCAAAAACAAACCAGTGTGTGAAGTGTGCAACAGTGTTCTAACGGTAAAACATTTTTTAATACAGTGTCCCAAATATAACAGTGAACGACTCAAATATAGCATACCCAACTCCCTAAGAGATGCCCTAGAAGAAAATACAGATAACCGAAAAATATTTTCCTATATTAAAGACTGTCAACTTCTTCAAAAGATCTAAAACGTACATTTTAACACACATACATATTATTATTATTATAATTATTATTGTAAACTAATGTATATTCACATATTGTATCAACTGTCACATATGTTACATAATCTAAATAGGCTAATGACCCTGCGTGGTTGATGCGTTAATAAAAAAAAAAATTAAAATTGATAAATACTTAACGAAGATATTTGCAAAAAAGCAGTTTTTTGCACTAATTTATAAATTTTATTAATTTTTTTATTAACAAAATAAAATGTTATTAATACATTTGAACATCTAGAAATTACCGTCTTTTAAATTTGTGGGAAATTTCCCCCCGATCGGTCAAATGGTTTAGAAGCTATTTAATTTATTTATCTCTGAGGCTAAATATTTAACTATTGAGCTTGCTTTATTAATGATGCTAGACACATTTAGCAAATTTCGTAGGATTCTTTAAGACTTAAACTATCTCAGAAGTTAAATGCATATTGCGTTTTCATCTAAATTATTTACAAAATAAACGTTTGAAAAAAGGGTATGTTTTTTACTGATAAACAATTGTAATAACTTCTATATTTTTACGTACAACCATTGGATAGCTGGTAAAAAAACTCACATTAAAAACAAGCCTTCTATGACCAATAGGAACGAAGTTCGGGACTATTTTGACGAATTTTAGGAGCGTGGCAGCTGCTACTCATCCCGACTTTTTTACGCATACTAAGATATATTACCGGTTTTCTTATATACATAACCAGTGTCCTATTCAAGTAAATATATATATATATATATATATATATATATATAATATATATATATATATATATATATTGGAGATATTTAGATCTAAAAACATAAATAAATGTGTTTACCGTCCTCGTACTGTACATATACCTATAAATACACATATGCAGAGTGGCCCAAAAGTCTGGAAACGGCCAATTATCTCGTAAATTGCTAGTCATAATTGTACAAAATTTGAGGTACACCTATTTTGGGATATGGAGATTCCATATTTGATATTTGCAATGTTGCCAGATTTGCCGTTTCTCTTATATTATTAGTAACTTTGGTTTTTCAAATTCATCACCCTGTATATTCAATCATTATTGGAATCTCCTATTCAATACGAGTTTAACCATATGTAACACTTATGATTTTATGTAGTCTGGAAGGTCTTAAATATATAAGTGCAAAATATGTAGATTTTAATAAATTTAAATAATTAAATGTAGAATGCTGTGGTTTTGATATTTGTTTGTCATTTTCATTCTTAACTAAAACTGACAGTAGTTGTGTTTCGAAAAGTGCTGCAAGATAAATTGCTTTCCTAAAATGGCTCAACGAAAAAGAACGAATTTTTATTCTAATGATGAGAGGATACGGTGACAGAAAAAGATCTTATTGTGAAGTAGCCAACTTGTTCAATGAACTTTCCCAAAACGTTCTCCTATTCATAAGGCGACGGTACAAAAAACTGTAAAGTAATTTGAGGAATCTGGAGAAGTAAAAGATAGATACCGATCAGGCAGACCGAAAAGAGTTATGAATGACAACAAAACTTTAAATATAATGCAAAGTTTTGTTGAAGACCCATACATCCTCACGCAGGGTTGCACAGGGACATGATGTAGGTCATTCTTCAGTCTTACGTGTATTACGTAAGAATAAATTTAAAAACATTTTGCAAGAATAAGGTAAAATTGACATCAATCGTAGATTAGAGTTTACTAAGGTAATGATGGATAAAATTGAAAATGATGAAAATTTCGTTAACAGAATATGTTCTTCGGATAAAGCAACCTTTACACTGTGTGGAAGTGTAAATCGACACACTTTAAGGTATTGGAGTGACGTCAATCTACACTGAATGCTTGAAAACCATACTCAAAGACCACAAAAATTAAATGTATCGTCAGGTATAGTAGGTACTCAGTCAATTGGGCCATTTTTTATCGAAGGAAATTTAACGTCAGATACTTAGTTACGAAATGTTACTAAGAAATGAAATTGTAGCTACACTGAGAAACTTATTTGGGGCCAATTTTAATCAGATATGGTTTCAGCAAGATGGAGCTCCAGCTCATTTTGATGTAAATGTTCGGCGTTATTTAGATGAGATATTTTCGGACGATGGATTGATAGACGAGGTAGAATTGAATGGCCTCCACGTTCACTTAATTTTAATCCTAAAGATTATTTTTATTGAAGATACTTGAAAAATTCAAATTACACAACTAAACCAACAAGTGTTGCAGAGCTAAGGCAAGGAACTATGGATGAATCTCAAATAATTTCTAGACAATTATGGAGAAATGTGGTAGAGGCATTCTATCATAGATTAGGGTACTTTCAACTCACAAATAAAGCACATGTTGAACACTTGATAAAGTATCCATTATGTTAAAAAATGTTGTAATCTATCAATTGTTACATTTGAATGTAGATAAAAATAGTCTTCCACACTACATAAAATCGTAAGTCTTACATATGGTTGAACTCGTATTGAATAGGAGATTCCAATAATGACTGAATATACAGGGTGATGAATTTGAAAAACCAAAGTTACTAATAATATAAGAGAAATGACAAATCTGGCAACATAGCAAATATCAAATATGGAATCTCCGTATCCCAAAATAGGTGTACCTCAAATTTTGTAATATTATGACTAGCAATTTACGAGATAACTGGCCGTTTCCAGACTTTTGGGCCACTCTGTATCAACATATAGTTCGTCAAAGTCCTAAATAATTATGATTAATATATGGAATATAATAATGTAATGTATAAAAAATTACCTGAAATTTAATTTATAAAATATAGGTACACTTGCGTTCATAGAAATCGGCCCACTGTAAACTTTTGACTTTAACTATATTTTTTTCAAGAAATATTTATCAGATCACAAAAACAAATATACTGTTTGAAAGACAATTTAATATGCTTTAATGTGAGTATAAATTTATCAAGAAGGCTTATCGTTTACATGCGTAGTAACCGGTAAACAAATGAAACGTGTTTATGTGGTGATTGTCACGAAAATAACAAATTTGTCTAATTGTAAAAGTATTGCCTTTGCAAGTGAAATTTGCATATTATTCGTTTTTCATAATCTCAGCAGTGTTCAAGTGTGTTAGTTTAATGCATACTACACCACAAAAAGCCGCCCAAGTTATTGCTCTAATCGAAAATGGACTTAGTCAGCGAGCTGTTGCTAGACAATTGGATATGACACGCGCAGCGGTTCGAAGAGTGTGCCAACGTTATGAGGAGACTGGATCCTTTCATAGGCGACCTGGAACAGGCAGACGGCGATTTACAACCGCTCGTGATGACCGCTTTATTGTGTCAACAACATTAAGAAATCGTCACCTTAATGCCGTTCAGGTGCAACGACAGCTCCGTGAGGTGCGAAGAGTGGCTGTTAGTCAGTGGACAGTGAGACGAAGACTGCGGGAAAATAACCTGACCCCTAAAACACCTGCGATTGGTCCAAAACTTACTCCAGCTCATCGGCAAGCACACCTGCGTTTTGCACAGGATCATCGGAATTGGACGTTGGAACAATGGGGATCTGTTCTGTTCTCAGATGAGACCAAAATATGCCTCTATGGTAGCGACCGAAGAAGGAAAGTGTACCGGAGACCAGGAGAGAGATTTGCAGAATGCTGCTTTGAAGAGCGGAGTGCTTATGGGGGTGGTTCCTGCATGATCTGGGGTGCAATTTCTATAGGAGCACGAACCGATCTTGAGTTCATTCGTAGGGACGACCGTGTTCACGGAAGAAGAGGTTTAACGGCTGCCAGATATATCGAGGAGATTTTAGCAATTCATGTGGTACCTTACGTCGACTACATTGGAGACGAATTTATCTTTATGCATGACAATGCAAGGGCACACACCGCAAGAATCGTGCAAGATTACATTGCAGAAGTCGGTTTTCAGGTTATAGACTGGCCAGCAAACAGTCCTGACCTAAATCCGATCGAACATTTATGGGATGAGCTAAAACGAAGAATTCGAACTAGACTTCATACCCCAGACTCGATCCCAGAGCTTATTCTTGCAGCAGAAGAAGAGTGGCTTAACATCCCACAAGCAACAATAGCAAACTTGATTAGATCTATGCCTAATCGTATGAGAGATGTTATTAGGGCAAGAGGAGGTCATACCCATTATTAAAAAATTAAGTGTTAAGTTTTAAATTGTCAATAACCCTATTTATGTTAATAATAAAAAAGCTTAATTTGCTTAATAAATTCATTTCACTATGTTAAACATAGGAAGCCGAAATAAGTTTTTATAAATTTATACTCACATTAAAGAATATTTTTTTTTATTTCAAATTACATGTCTCGGCTGCTGCGGCCATTGACACGAGAAACTGTATTACAGAATAACAATAAAGTTACATTGATTCAATAAATTCCAATACAGATGATATAAAAGAAATAAAGAAAAAACTAGCAGATGATTACAAAATTGAAATATAGATAGATGATACAATTACAACAGGTGATATAATTTAGAGTTTTTAAGGAACTCTATCACATTAGACATATTGTTTTTAGATTTTAAAATATCACATAAACTTCCGTGGATACCATGTTTGATCCGTGCTGCTGCTTACTGGTTACATTCCACAAGTATATGGTGTACACTTAAACGGGAGTTGCAATATTGGCAGTTTGGGGGTTCTTCGGGAACCATCAGATATCCGTGGGTTAGCCGAGTGTGCCCAATTCTGAGCCTTCTAATGATGGTCTTCGATTTTCTTTCCATTGTAACAATTCTAGGTCCTAATATGTTTGGTTGGATAGACTTTAGTTGGGTAGTGCACCTGTTCCATTGATTTTGCCACATTGAGGTAGATAACTTTTTAATTTCAATTATTATGTCTTAAAATATTTGGGCTTTTTCATCTGTAAGGTCAGAACGACGTGCTTCATTTGCTGCGTGGTCAGCATTCTCATTTCCTTTAATACCAACATGTGAAGGATTCCATATCATCGAAACCGAAGTGTTTGATTTAGCAAGTGCTGTACATCTTTCGTGGATCTCATTAACTAAAGGGTTTGATGTGTAGATTTTTCTAATCGAATTTATGGATGATAATGAATCTGTTCAGATTGCTAAGTTTTTGGTACCCTGCATTGGAACCTCTAGAGCTTTAAGTATAGCGTAGAGTTCTGCTGTGAATATACTGGCCATCTTGGGTAGTCTATACATTGCTAGTATGTTATTTGTGGAAGTAACAGCACATCCGACATTTTCTTCGTCTTTAGATGCATCTGTGAATATTATGTTATCAAACTTGCCTCTATTAATTATGTCGTTAAAAGTTTGTTTCATGAGTATCGTGGGGGTTTCCATTTTCTTATCACCTGCACAAATTTACGTTAAAGTCAGGTAATATTTTTAACCAAGGTGGAGTATTGGGCTGAATAATGGGGGTGGTGAGATTTAGGTCAATATTTTCTAAGAGGGGCAATAGAAACTGTAGTGATGAATTAACAGTAGCTCTACTGTGTGCTCCTGTTAATTGAAAATTTTTAATAAGTTGGAAAAATATATTATTGGGGTTTGCAGAAACCTTAGCAAAATAGGAGTTTAATAGACGTTGTCTTCTAATATTTAGAGGAAGTTCACACGATTCGACATATATGCTTTCTGTAGGGCTAGATCTGAAGGCTCCAAGACATATTCTTAATGAAGTGTTTTGAATTGTATCTAGTGATTTTAAATAAGTTTTAGGGGCAGAAATATATAGTATAGATCCGTAGTCTAACTTAGATCTTATTAGGGCTCTGTATAAACTTAATAGGACTTCTTCTTCGGCTCCCCATTGTCGATTCGCTAGTGATTTTAAGAGATTTATATTTTTTAAGGCACTGGCTTTATTTTTTTCTATATGTCTCTTCCATGTTAATTTTTTGTCGAAAATTACCCCTAAAAATTTGTGATTTTCAACTACTTGTAGTGGATGCTCTTTTAATTTTATGAGTGGAAGAGTTTGTTTATATTTTTTGCTAAAGTTAATCACTTTAGACTTTGTAGGCGAGAAGCTGAAACCAATTTTGTTCGACCAGTGAGAGATTTTATCAATAGTATTTTGCAAAAGAGTGCTAGTGGAGCTTGTTACTTTACCCGAACAGTAAATAACTAGATCATCCGCATAGATATTATGTTTGACAGTGGGTTGTACTAAGGAACTAAGGTCGTTAAGAAGCAGTAAAAAGAAGGTTGTGCTGAGGACTGATCCTCGAGGTACTTCTGTCTCCAGGATATATGAGGGAGACATTTTACCATTTGCAGAGACTTTGAAACTTCTGTTAGTTAAAAAATTCTCAACAAATAGATATATGTTTCCAGATAAATTAGACTATTTAAGTTTTTCTAGGATTACCGGCCTTGATGCTGTGTCGAAAGCACTTTCTATATCGAGCGAGACAGTTATAAGGTTGTTTCTATTAGAGAATGCTTCTGTGATATCGGATTGAAGAGTGATAAGATTATCCATCGTGCAACGATTTGGACGAAATCCTGATTGAGCGGTTTTGATAATATATTTTTCAAGATACCAGAGTAAGCGTTTGATGACAATTTTTTCCAGGAGTTTGCAAAGTGTGCAAGTTAATGAGATGGGTCTAAATGACATAGTTGTATTGGCAGAAGTGTCATTTTTCTTGAGTGGAATTGTTATAGCTTGTCGCCAAAGTGATGGAAATTGGTTACCTAGCCATATGTTGTTGTAGAATTCTAGTAACTTTAATAAGGCATCTTCATGTAGATATTTTAGAAATATCGATGGAATGTCATCCGGCCCTGCAGCACTGTTCTTTAGGGAATTAACAGCTTCGACTAATTCATCGATTGTTATTGGGAGATTAACAGGATGATCATTGGAATTTGGATTTTTATGTACACATTTATTTGTTATGTTTGTTGGTCCAGTACAGTTGTTATCATGTTTAGTTTTATTCAAATAGTATTTGGCAAGTGTGTTTACAATCTGCTGGTCATCAGTTATGACATTGTTATCTTCTATTAGGGCTGGAATTTTGTATGTTGTGTATCTACCTTTCATCTGTTTTATTTTAGTCCATATTTGACTAGAAGGTGTATCGGAAGTAATGCTACTGATGTATTTGTTCCATGAGTTCTTTTTGCTTTCTTTCACAATTCGCTTAGATTTAGCTCTTAGTTTCCTAAAATTTATTAGATCCGCTTGGTTCCTAGTTTTACGATATCGGTTTAATGCTTTTTTACAATCTTTTACAGCTAGTTTACACGATTCATTCCACCAAGGAACATATTTTTTGGATGGATCAAAGTGGTATTTACCGATGCATTTTTCGGCGGAACTTATAATACAATTAATCAACATGTTAAGATCTTCATCAGCAGAATTCATAAAGGAGATTTTATTTGTTTGTTCCTTGACAATTAAGTTAAATAGATCCCAGTTAGCGTGAGCAATTTTCCACTTAGTTTTGCTTTGTCTTTGTGAGTTATCATTGTTAGAAATTAAAATGGGAAAATGGTTACTGCGATAGAGACTTTCCAGTGTTTTCCATGTAAGATGAGTAGATAATTCTGGATTACATATGCTTAAATCAATGGAAGAGAGAGTACCTGTTTGGATATGAAAGTATGTGCTGCTTCCAGTGTTTAGAAAATTAAGGTTGGAATTGATTATGACATTTTCAATCATTTCGCCTCTACCGAAAGTATTAGTGGAGCCCCACATAGTGCTATGTGCATTAAAATCTCCAACTAAGATAAATGGTTCAGGAAGTTGGTTAGTAAGGTTTGTAATTTCGAGAGCTGTTAGGGTGTAATAAGGAGGAATATATATGTTGCAAATTACTATTTTATTTGGACACCAAGCAGTAACGGCAACTGCTTCTAGAGTTGTTGTTAAGTGAAATTCTTGGTGGAATATATCTGTAGAAATAAATATAGAGCTCCCGCCACTAGCTCGTGCGTGTAATGCTCGTATAAAGTGGTAGCCAACGTAATTTTTAAGGTATGGATTATGGTTTTTAGAGAAATTGGTTTCTTGCAAACAAATGAAATCGGGTGAAGTATCAGCAACAAGCAGTTGAAGATTTTCTAGATGGGGTAATACCCATCACAATTCCACTGGATTAAATTGAATGGGAAGAATATTAGAAGGGGGGATTTTTCAGTGCTGCGACCTTTGGGATCGATCGGAAAGGCACTCATCGTCAGTTAGTTCGCTTGATGAAATTGAGTCTGATAAACTTGTGGCTTCAGAGGATTCTAGTTGTAGTTGTTTTTTAATCTTTTTACTTAACCGGGTAAATCGGTTTTTTAAGGACCTATCTGAAAGGTTTGGATATATAGTATGCAGGTTCAACAGTAGACTTTTTACATCATCCGTGAGCTTTTTCGCTTCCGAATAAGGATCAGAATGTCCAAAACTATTTTCAAGGAAGAAAAAGAAATTGTCTATTGGTATTTTAAAGGTTTGTGGATTCTGTTTGTATGCTTCTTGGTTTGTTCTCTTGGTGGTTTCGGTTAATACTAATTCTGTTGGAGTGTCAGGTTTGTGCTTTCTTTCTTAGCTTTGGGACCTTTTTTGGGGGAAGCTGATAAAGGGGGAGGCATATCTAACAATGGTTGAGCTTCTTTCTCAGGAATTTTAGGGCTTGTTAGTTCACTAGGGGTTTCTATTTCAGAGTGTCCTCGTTTTTGAGATAATTGTGTTATGGTAATTTGGTCTGATTGTGTAGTTTCAGTGTTGGAGTCTTTATTTTCGATTTGTGGGTCTGTGGCATTATGTGTAGAGGAAGATGAAATTTTTACGGATGAGTTGGGACTTGTTGGTAAATATTCGGTTGGGATTGTATTGTCTGTTGGAGGATTTGGACAGTTGGAGGCTATATGTCCTGTTTGTTTACAGATGAAACAATGTACTTTATCTGTAGAAAGGAAGATTCTGTGTTCATTCCCTTCAAAGGAAATAAGTACTGATGTTTGTAATTCAAAATCTTCGGAGGGAGGGTATACGTAAACTTGGCGTCTGAAACTTAATACATGTGAATATTCGTCCCCAGGAATGCCTGATCTTAAATAGGATATAGGAGATGCGATGTGGAGTCCAAGATTTTTAATGCTATTTTCAACTATGTCATGTGGTAAAAACGGAGAAACATTAGATATAATTATTCTTTTAGCAGGGGAAATAAGCCTTCGGATATTTAAAGAAACATCTCCTATCTGTATTATGGAATATGTATAATGGAATGGAATGGAATATGTATGGAATATGTATAATTGAGCTGGTCAACAAGATTAGTGTTAGAAAGATAGATACAAATGCGATTGTTTGATATCCTAGATGCAAAGGAGACTTGTTTAGGGCCTATTATATCACCTATAGCTTTAACGTAATCGTACAACTTCAGATTTTCTTCGGCATGTATCACAATGGCTTGATATTTGCTTGGGAAAGTTGGCCATGGAATCGTTTTCGCCATTGATACGTAGGATAAAACTTGGTTTTGTGTTTGAGACATATTTACTGTTTGGATATTTGGTACGCCACTGCTCATGTAGTCAAAAGCAATTGCGTTTTTAGTTGAAATTATAATTTAGCTTCTATGTATTATGGTAAAGTTTCAGCTTTTTATTCATTTTAAATAAAAATAGATTGCCGGTTGTAAGGCAATCCTGTTTAATTTTTTTCTTTTCTGATTTTAATCAGTTGAAACAAAAAACAAACCTCAACTAGTAATGAGTGATTTATACATACATTTATTTATAGTTGAAGGTACACTTTTGTTCGCTGTTTTTGCACTATGTTTTACTAAGCACGACAAAATATAAAACGATGTTACTCCCTCGACACCTCGTAGTGGAATCAAAAGAATATTAAATTGTCTTTCAAACAGTATATTTGTTTTTGTGATCTGATGAATATTTCTTAAAAAAAATTTAGTTAAAGTCAAAAGTTTACAGTGGGCCGATTTCTATGCACGCAAGTTTATAAGTATTATTACATCATCGATATAGAATGAAAAAATATATATGTTGATTTTCCTGATTTCCGGAGATTTTTGGGAGGGGTGAAAATTATGTCATCATTATTAATACTGCGACAGACTATTTAAGCCAAATAAAAAAAAAGTTTTTATGGTGAATTTCCAATGGACTCAATTTTTCGAGGTGTCCCATATTTCCCGGCCAGTGAAAACAATGTAGTTATTCATATTTTGACGAGCTACCTCAGATTAAAAAAAAGAGATCTTCTAGCTTAACTAGAAGCCGATATAATGTAAAAAACGGGGCTGAAACAGTTATCCCTTCCACTTTCCTATATCGATCTTTCGAAAGTACCTTAGTTTCGAACGGCTGAAAGTTTCGAAACATTGGATGAATTTTATAGCTATAAGTTTTAATATAAAGATTAGATTTATTCAAAATTTGTGCAAATTTTACTTCTTAATGTTTATAAACCATAGAGATATGATTTTTAAAAAAATGGTCCCTAGCTTCGTTCATATTTGTCATAGGGTTTTATTTAACGTAAGATTTTTTACTAGCTATCCAATGGTTGTACGTACAAGTCTCTAGCTTGAAAAATATAGAAGTTATTACAATTGTTTATAAGTAAAAAACATACCCCTTTGTCGAACGTGTATTTTGTAAATAATTTGATGAAAACGCAATATGCATCTAACTTCTGAGATAAATTAAGTCTTAAAGAATCCTATGAAATTTGCTAAATGTGTCTAGCATCATTAATAGAGCAAGTTCAATAGTTTAAATATTTAGCGTCAGGGATAAATAAATTAAATAACTTTTAAACTATTTGACCGATCGGGGGGAAATTTCGCACAAATTTAAAAGATGGTAATTCCTCGATGATCAAATGTATAAATACCATTAATTTTATTGTGTTAAAAAAATTAATAAAATTTATAAATTTGTGCAAAAAATCTGCTTTTTTGCAAATATCTCAGTAAATTATTTATTAATTTTAATTAAAAAAACGGGAAAATAAAGATATTCCGGATATAAAAAAATGATATAAATACTGTTTATGTAAAATAGAAGAGAAAAAACTTATAGACAAAAAATTAAATTGTGACCATAAATTATTGTTTAAAAAAACGCAAGGTAAAAATACGAGTAATTCTTTTCATACTTCAGATATCTGTGAAAAAATGTTCGACCTTTTTTTTAACCAAACTGGGCTAATTCAAGACGCCTTTCAAGAAATGAAAAATAACCCAGACGAGATTAGGAAGTCACTCACACATATTACAAAACGAGCAAGACTTTTCCTTAACACGACAATGGTCACATTGAACAATTACTTTAGTTTTGATAATAGTTACTTTCCTGCAAATTTTCGCTGTTTTTTTGTTTAATTTTTAAGATACTTTTTTATTATTTATTTAATAATTAAAAATAAAAATTGGTTATGAATTATATATCGCATATAATAAAAAACACTGAAATGTTTACATTTTACCATTTCAGATTAAATAATGATATTAATTAAAATTAAGTCGCATTAATTAATTTCTGAATTTAAATTCAAAATTTTACCAGAAAAAAGATTCTGCCGAAAATTCACAGTATACCACAAATTCAGTTTTTATCCTTTTTTCAAATGCCGATTCCATTTTTAAAAAATCTAATATACAGGGTATTGTCTTTGGGTCAGACTATTTTGTACTTCGGATCTGGATTTCTTAAAATTGTAAATGAACTAATCAATTGGATACCTGAAATAATATTCGCGTTCCAAATATAAAGAAAATATACAGTATAATTACTATTTAAATGGGAATAAGCCACAATTAAAGTTAAATTTAAAGTACGTTTATTGACGTTTCAATATCCACTTCGGAAATCGTTCTCAAACAATAGTAAACTAAACAAATTTTGTTTTATTGTTACTTGGTGAAAAATTCTTTTAATAATTTAATTTGACTCATTTATATTGACAATTGAGACATACATTATACATTTTAAAGTAGATAACTTTAAAATGATATTGCCAATATTGTTGAGTTGCGTTTCAGGGACGACTTTACTTGTAAGATAGTTCATTCGATTACATGAAATCAACTTTAACTTGAGAATATCCGTCAGAAAAAATCATAGCATGTAATTCGTCTTTAAAAAGACAAACACATGCCATGAAGACAGTAAAACTCTCCGGTTAGTGATTCCATAGTAAATTATGAGGGAAAAACCAGGAAAAAAACCTCATAATACCATCCCGACATGGCAAGTATTTAGTCGTACATTTAGTTGACCTTCAATAAACACCAAATTCTGATTTATTATGTTTGTTATTTAAAAAAAAAAATAAATGATGTATCCTCTATGTTACCGACTTACTAAACCTTGTATTTTCCTTTTAAAAACTTCCTCTTTTAGTATGATAATGAACATCAAATATAGTCCTAAAAGAAACGGATGGTAAAAAAAGAAAAATCAAAGAATCGGCTCTTCTTATGCTAAATGAGACCAATTGTGTTACAAATTCCTCGACAGAATGTAGTAGGATCTGGTTACCCATATTTAAAGAGGAAGTTATTATAAGAAAAATAAAAGTTTTAGTAAGTCAGTAACATATAGATGTTTTTCAAATAACAAACATATTAAATCAGAATTTGGTGTTTATTGAAGGTAAACTAAATGTACGACCAAATACTTACCATGTCAGGATAGTGTTATGAGGTTTTTTTCCTGGTTTTCCCTCATAATTTACTATGAAATCACTAATATGAGAATTTTACTGTCTTCATGACATGTGTTTGTCTTTTTAAAGAATAATTATATGTTATGATTTTTTCTGACGGATATTCTCAAGTTAAAGTTGATTTGTAATCGAATTAACTATCTTACAAGTAAAGTCGTCTCAATAACGCAACTCAACAATATTGGCAATATCATTTTAAAGCTGTCTACTTTAAAATGTATAATGTATGTCTGAATTTTCAATATAAATGAGTCAGATAAAATTAAATTATTAGAAGAATTGTTCACCACGTAACAATAAAACAAAATTTGTTTAATTTACTATTTGTATTTTGAGAACGATCTCCGAAGTGGAAATTAAAACGTCAATAAACGTACTTTAACCTCTAATTGTGGCTTATTCCCATTTAAATCTTCTTCTTACGGTGCCTTATCCTTAAGGACGTTGGCCATTACATTTGCCCATTTAATCTTATTTGTAGCAGCCCTGAATAGTTCTATGGAGGTCATGTTCGTCCATTGCCGTAGGTTTTTAAGCCAAGAGTTGCGTCTTCTTCCTGGTCCTCTTTTGCTATTGACTTTGCCTTCGATTATAAGTTGGAGCAGTTCATACTTTTAATTTCTTATGATGTGACCAAAATATTGTGTTGTGTAAATAGTAATTTAAATAGTTAAAATTCCACAAGTAACTAGCTTCAAAACAATATTATTATACAGTGTGTTCAAAAAGTTATAAACCCAATAAGAAGTTGGCAAAATAAATAACACACACAATATTTTTGTTATTGATGAAGTAAAACCCAGTAATTATGGGATTTTTGAGATAGCTTAAGTGTCTTCTTTTTTCAATTAACGTATGTTACTTTCTCAACGAAACACTTTACATCCAATCTCCCAAAATCTGTAGCTGATTTTAATTAAAAATTATGTTATGATCTATTCAAAGTCCATTACAAATAATGCTGTTTGTTTTCTGGTATCCTATTTTTCCTCATTTTTTAATTTTAAAATCAAAGACTTTAGTCAAATCTACAAAGCACATACAGGTATTATATGACTATAATATAGTGTATACAGTTGATCTATTCTATTAAAAACCCTTCACTATGTATTTTTTATTTATCTTACTGACAAAGGTTGTTAGTTACTGTTAGGGTTAGCAGGGTTTAACGGTTAAAATGTGTAGTATTACAAAAAGACTCTCATCTACAAAAAGATTCATAAAATTTTTATTGGAACCATTTTTAAACAAACAATCAAAACGTCAAACTCAAAACAAAAGTATTTTACCCGTAACTTAAAAACTTGTCTATCTAGAGATTTGATGTCACCAGACAACTTTTTTAGAAAAAACGATAAACAAAATGAGATACGCTTAATTAAAATCGGGTATTAAACAAAAAAGCTATTGCAAAATGAACAAAAAATTGCTATTTTTGAGTATTGTTAATACCTTTATTAAATTATAAAATTTGTTAGAATATACCTAAACTAGTGGTCTCATCCGGTTTAAATTGTGTACAAAAAATGGCCAGATCGGTTAAATATTTTTTACGAAATTTAATTTGTTTATGAGATTTTTTAAAAATGAGCCAATTTCGAAGGCCAGTCCAGATAATCCGACTGAATGCATTTCAATAATTCGGGGCTTATTTTCTTTGCTAAGACGTATTATAACCTATGGAAACAAAGTTTAACCCTTATCCGGGCAAGGTGGGTCCAACGGACCCGAGACGTCAATTCTTTTATCATAAAATGATAAAAACATTTTCATTGAATTTTATGCATTACAAAATTTGTTTAGAAGTATGTTTCCTTCAAAATATTCATAAGCTATTCAAACTATAAATTATCATTTTTGAAATTATTGCGTCGAAAGAATTTTGTCACGTAAAGGGGTCTATTTGTATTTATACCTAAAGTCTAAATCTTTGTTACAGAAGTTAATCTGGCAGTCAGGTAATGTTTTTGTGGATTATCTAAACGACGTTTATGATTCCGGAAATCCAATAAAAAGTCTAAACGTGTAACAAACAATGTAAACATCTCTTTGATGTGAACATTAAAGAGATGCTTACAATAGGTGTTATATCTATGTCTAAATGAATTTTAAAAACTGATAATCATTGTTGGAATGCAATAATATTGTTAGATAGGTACTTATACATATTTTGAAATAAATAATGCATCTGCTATCAGTGTTTGATATCGATGTAGGTGTTGACAACTAAGCTCCTAAAATTATATTGAATTACAGTGAAAGTAATTAGTACGAATAAAATGTCCTGAAAACCGTTCATCATGCATCAGCTGAAGAACTGCAAGATATTGCTAATAATTTATGGGATTCCGATGATGAAGAACCTCCTGAAGTAGGTGACATTGAAAGTAATTCTAGAATTGAAGATTAAAAAATAAAAGAGTTTGTTCATCTAGCAGATAATGCCAAAACGGGCGATTCTAAAGATCGTATCTACAAAATTAGACCCTTAGCAGATAAAATTATGGAAAAATTCTACCAGTGGGTATGTTTTCATAAATATATATCCATAGACGAATCCGTGGTGAAATATTTCGGCCATAACCCGAAAAATGTGGAAAAAAACTAAATGATACTTGTGGGGGAACGTTTGTCCACTGTCAACATAAACTTTAGGGTCCGCAATGATTATCAAATTGCGGAAAACTAATGTGAATCATCCGATAACCTTCAGATGAAGAAAGCAGCTGTATCTCACGATGTGCTGTTCAAACTATATTTGGTGGAAGTGAAAAAGGTGGGGAATTAAATTCAATTATAAAATCAAATTAATTAACTATAATACAGTGAATAAACAAACACTACATGAGCTATGCAGAAGAAATAAATTTGGCTATTCTAAAACAGGTAATTTAAAACAAACAATTAAGATTAAATAAACAACTTAAACGTTATATTCAGATCAACTCAAAATCTATACGTAACGCCAAGTGCGTCCGTAGGGTGGCCGATTAGCCACTCCCAAACTGAATGAAAATTCAATACTAAACAATTCCTACTAATATGGTGAACTCAAACCAAGACAATATTGAGTACGATCTAAAGAACGTGTCAGTGAAAACATCTAAAAATAAAATAGTAATGTAATAGTAATAATAGTAATAAATGCGCTAACTGCTGAGTTTAACGTGTCCGAAATAGAGCTCGTAAACAAAAATGTCAAAGAAAGAGAGAAAATGCACTTACAGTTCCGATGTATGTGTTCCGATTATTACCTATGTGGCCCTGGAATAGAACCTCGATGTATCCTGCCTTGCTTGACAAAGGCCTAGACGTGGAGACGATGATGTTTTGCTAGTTCTTATGTTAATCAGGTTATCCACTTGTTACATGTAAAGAAACGCTCCCACAAAGAGGACACACTATATACTGATACTCAACTTATTTAGTATTACAATAATTGCTATGTTCCAAAACGACAATGAACACCATTTTTACATCCCAAGATGCCGATTCTACTGCACAAAATTATAGTCTTTATACACTTCAACGAATGTTAGATTTCTACCAACGATTATACTTCTTTGATTTGAACTATACTACTAATATATAACTTGATTACTTTGAATATACGATAACGATTTGAACTTCTATATAAGGGGTACGAATTTCTATATAAAAATTGACGCCGAATACAAAAAACGTCAAGATGACAATGTCATTTTTTTTTAAATATTTTTGGATGACGGACATTATTCAGCAGCGTGCCAATAACACTTTGATAAGGAAAACAAGGTATGTTGCGTACTTTCGCAACAATACTGAAGATATATGGGAATACAACTTTGAGCTAAAGTATGATTTATTCTTTTGAAATACCTGCCCGAACCATCTAAAAATGAAATTTTTTTCGATAATTATTTCACGACATATCAACTAATGACATACCTGAAACAAAAAAACATAAAGGCAACAGGAACTGTAAGAGAAAATCGTGTGTAAAAATGTCTAGTAATGGAGTCTAAGCTAATGAAGAAAATGGCAAGAGGTACATATGATTATAGATTCGACAAAGCTAATGAAATTTTGTGTGTGAAATGGTATGACAATAGTGTTTGTTCTATGTTATCCAATTATGATACAATTGAACCATTAGGTCAGGTGAAACGGTGGTCCAGAGCATCAAAATCAAAAGAAAATGTAGTAGGTACATCCAAAATTTTTCGCTTTCTACAATTCTGGAATGATTATGACTAATGCCTGAATATAGTACTAAGTTCTTTGAGAAATGGTTAAAGGCACAAAGAAAAAGAAAAGCTGGTTCCTGCATTGAAGTCACAGAAGGTTTTCATTTTCCGGGAAAACTGGAAAAACAATTGAAGTGTTGTGTGTGTCATATAAAGGCAAGATGGACATGCAAAAAGTGTGAAAAACAACGCGTATTGAAAAAGAATGTTTTGAAAAATACCATACAAATACTTAACGTCTCCATTTGAGGAATTGTATTTCAAAAAGTTTTTGAAAAAAATATAATATTTTTTCAAATAGATATAATAAATGTAACCCAAACAACACAATTTTGTACCGTTTACCATTTTTTTTTCAAACCCTGGGCCTAGGACATTTCATTATTTTGTACAAAGAATATGAGAAATATATGAATAAATATAATTAGTACATTTAAGAAAATTGGTGAGAACAACGAACCTGAGATGTACGGTTACGTAAGTAAAATGTGTTGCCCAGACAAGGGTTAAATAAAAATACATTTATGTATTTTTACATATTAATGTACAAAATCATTTAAAAATAAATGGTACTTTTTAAGCTTATAAACATTTGCAATAACTCAGTAGAATTTAGTTTAAATTAAATGGCAAAAATATTCGGAAATCCGGTTAAAAAACATAACATTTAGAAAAAAAAAAGAGGTCCTACAAGCTATAGGAGCCAAAATAGTGTTACTCCCTAAATAAAATTATTGAAACTTGTCAGGAATGTTAAATGGTAAACAAACCGTACTTTTCAGTCTAACTTAAGTAAAGAAGAGAAGCTAACTGCATGAAGTACCAGCCTCAAAAAATCCAACAAAGTTTCAAGATAGGGCGCCCGAAAATAAAAAAAAAACAAGAAATATCTCGGGTTCTACTGGATTAAATTCGCTCTTTCGTTTTTTAAACAGATGATACCGAGATTTTAGCTTTACTTGGTATTTTCCTTTTAATGGAAGCTAATGATGACTAAAATCCGTGTGGAGTTGTCTGTCTCCCATCGGACGCGTCCCCAGGTGGTGGATAGGGGAACGCCCTAACCGGTCCTAGGACCGGCGGGTAGGTGGGAAATAAAATACCACCCGTGAACCAAAACGGACTAAGGTATGGTAACCCTAACAGAAGAGTCCCTGGCCCTCCAGGTTGGAGGTTGGGCTTAGGGCTAACAACTCTACCCCGTAAAAAAATATCGTTACGAAATCTACAGCTAAAGAAACCGGACGGAACTTACGACGACGACCAATGCAACGAAATAAGGACAAAGATTTAAAAATTTACACGTGGAATGTGCGGACACTTTATGAACCTGGAAATCTTAAAAAATTAATAGACATACTAACTCAATATAAAGCACACATTACTGCTGTGCAAGAAGTAAGATGGACTGGCCAAGGAATTATCCAAAAGAGACAATGCGATATATATTACAGCTGTCACAAGAATAATCACGAACTCGGGACCGCATTCATTGTTAACAAAAAAGTAAAACATCTTATTATGGACTTCAAACCAATAAGTCCAAGAATATGTTACCTAAGAATAAGAGGTAAGTTTTTTAACATCAGTCTCATAAATGTACATGCCCCAACCGAAGACAAAGAAGAGGATGTCAAAGATCAATTCTATGAGGAAGTAGAGACCATCTACGATAGATGTCCCAGAAACGACATCAAGATCATAATTGGAGATCTTAATGCAAAAATAGGGAAAGAAAATATATATAGTCCATACATCGGAAAATGCAGCGCTCATGACGTCACCAACGACAATGGAAATAGAATAATAGGATTTGCAGCATCCAAGGGCATGGTCGTTGGAAGTACCTACTTCCCCCATAAGAATATCCATAAAGTAACATGGACGTCGCCTGATGGTACAACCAAAAATCAAATAGATCACATCCTAATAGAAACCAGGCACTTCTCTAATCTAATGGATGTACGTACTTATCGTGGAGCTAATATAGATTCAGACCACTTCTTAGTAGGCGCAAAAATAAGAGCAAGAATCTCAAATGCAAAAAAAGAAAAGGGTAAGAAAAGTACTCGATACAATTTAAAACTCTTGAAAGAGCCCCGTGCACTAGAAAGGTATCAAAATTACCTTGAACATGAAAGCACAACAGATGAGAATTTAACAGCTAGCGAGCAATGGGATATATGTAGAAGAACAATTAAGGAAGCGGCAAACAACGTCCTAGGACCAGAAGAATCCACTCCACGCAACAGTTGGTTCGACGATGAATGTGAAGATATCACTAAAAGAAAAAATTATGCATATAAACTTATGCAACAAAGAAGAACACGGGATAAGGAGCAAATGTACAAAGATCTTAGGAAGGAGGAAAAACGCATACATCGAAGGAAAAAGCGGACCTTCGAAAACCAGATTATGCAAGAGCTTCAATCATTAAAGGGGCAAAATGAAACTAGAAAGTTCTATAATATCCTAAATAAGACAAGAAAAGAATTTAAACCACGGCTGACGATGTGTAGAGACAAAAATGGACATATAGTCAGTACCGCTGACGCAGTACAAAGCAGATGGGTTGAGCACTTCAAAGAACTACTTGGTACCGAAGTGGAAAATGATGCGTCACCCCAAAGACCAAGAAATAACACTCACGTAGAACCTCCTTCAATATTTGAAGTGAAAGACGCAATCACACGACTCAAAAATGGCAAGTCCCCAGGAGTGGATTGTATCCCCGCAGAGCTCATCAAACATGGAGGTAACAGCATTATGCACCAAATTCACAACATAATAGTCAAAGTCTGGGAAGAAGAACAAATGCCAGAGGAATGGTGCACTGGAATCATATGTCCACTACACAAAAAGGGAGATTTGTTGGAATGTAAAAATTATAGGGGTATAACTCTTCTGAATACAATGTACAAAATATTCTCCAACACCCTGTACAGCCGTTTAAGTACGTACGTGGAAGAAATCCTTGGTGAGTATCAAAGCGGTTTTAGGCCAGGTAGGTCAACAATTGACCAGATTTTTGTGCTACGTCAAATCTTAGAAAAAACCAATGAATTTAATATTGACACGTTCCATCTCTTTGTGGACTTTAAGTCAGCGTATGATAGCGTCCTAAGAGGTAAACTATACGAAGCCATGAATGAACTTAACATTCCCCATAAATTAATAAGGCTCGTAAAAACAACTATGAGTAAAGTGATCTGCAGAGTGCAAATACAAGGCGATATGTCACAAGCGTTTGAAACATATGCAGGGTTACGGCAGGGAGACGCGCTGGCGTGCCTTCTCTTTAATATAGCGTTAGAAAAGACTATAAGAGATGCCGAGTTACACAATAGGGGAACAATCTTTAATAAATCAACGCAGATTATGGCGTACGCTGACGATTTGGATTTGATTGCACGTACTACACGAGGACTTAAAGAGATGACTTCCACCTTCTTGACAGCCGCACAAAATATGGGCCTTAAAATAAACGAGGAAAAAACCAAAATGCTAGCATCTATTCCAAATAACAGAGATAGAGCTAGAAACGCCGAACAAAACTTCAGTATAGACCAATATAATTTTGAGGTAGTAAATAAGTTTACATATTTGGGTTCTCTCATAACAAACGATAATGACACATCTGAAGAAGTTAAACGGAGGGTACTGCTAGCAAACAAATGTTATTTTGGACTAAGCAAGCAGCTAAAAAACAGAAACTTAAGCCAGAAAACCAAACTAATAATATATCGAACACTCATCCTACCAGTGCTGACATATGGGTCAGAAACATGGACCATCTCCAAAACAGACGCAAATCTTCTGCTCGTCTTCGAAAGAAAGATACTAAGAAGAATAATAGGCGCATTCTGTGAGAATGGTATTTGGAGAAGGCGATATAATTTCGAATTGTACGAGAAATATAAAAAAATAGTAAATGGTAGAGATGTAATATCCTTCATAAAAATAGGCAGGCTTAGATGGGCTGGACATGTGTCAAGAGCAAATGAGAATTACCCACCCAGACGAACTCTATTATCGGTCCCAGTGGGAAATAGGAGTAGAGGCAGACCACGACTGAGATGGAGGGACGGTGTGGACGAGGACGCAAGGAAAATCGGCGCGGCAAATTGGCAACGGTTGGCGATGAACAGAAACGACTGGCGAAATAGACTGGGGAAGGTCAAGGCTCAACTAGAGCTGTAGCACCACTGATGATGATGTATGATGACTAAAATTATCGTATATTGCCCCGATTATTCAAAACAGATTCAGAAAAGTGACAAAACTTTTAAGGTTTGACGATAAACCCACCAGAGCTAAAAGAAAACAGGCAGACAAATTTGCACCCTTACGTAAAATGTTTGATTTGCTGAACGATACATTTTTTAAATATTTTACACCAGGGTTAAACGTCGTAATAGATAAAATATTATCTTTATTTCGGGACAGATGTCCGTTAAAAGTTTTCATTAATGAAAAGGTAAATATGGTGTTCTTATATGCAGATTGTTCAACTAGTTACATTTTGCATATGGAGGTTTATGCAATAAAATATGAAGGCAGTACACCAGCATCTAGTTTTCTATAAAGATTTCTATAAAGACTTTGGTCTGACTTTGGAAGTACTTCAGAAAATGAAAGAAAGACATTTGTATTCATATATGTTTGAATTTTCAGATACATAGTCTGGAAACTAAAAAATTACTTTTCTTTCTTAGGTAACACATCAGAAGCCTACAAAGATACTTCTCTTTATATCAACCCAGCATTCTGGTGATATTGTAATCAACGAATGCAAAAATAACGCAGATATCAATCTCATTTATAATGAGACTAAAGGAGGTGTTGATACTTTAGACCAAATGACGAGAAAATATACGTCGAAGCAACTGACACGAAGATGGCCTTAATTGGATATTGCAGCCATCAATGCGTACTCTCTATTTATTCCCAATTTTACAAATAGGAACGAAAATAAGAGCATTCGTCGTCGTTTGTTTCTGTAAGAATTAGGACTTGTCTTAACGCTACCGCTTGTTGTAAGAAGAGCTACAAATTTAAATGGACTTATCATTTTGTAGTGCATGCCATGGAAAATATACTCGAACCAAAACTTTTCCAAGTTGTACCTTCAACACCATTCCAACATGGAAAGGGACGATGCCATTCGTGTTGCGAGTTAGGAAAATCTAGAAGAGAAAAGACCAATAGGTTGGCAAAAGCAACCACAGTTTGTTCAAAATGCCAGAAGTGTGTATGTGGTAAGCAGAGCGAGAAGTCAAATGTTTGTGTATCCTGCGATGATGCCAATTCAACTGAAGCTGAAGACTCCAGGTAAATTATAAATTCTTATGATTTTATTCATTAACATCTAGGAATACTTTTTTATTTGTAAAAGTATTATAAATTTTACGGAGTTATTGTAAATGCTTCAAAGCGGAGAGAGAGCTATTTATTATTAAATAATTTTGTGTACATAAATTTAATTTTTTTAAACTTTTTTTCATAGTCCATTAGTATACGTCAAATTATCTGAAAGGGCCTTAGAAGTTAGCTCAATTGAAACTGAATTTCACACAAACTATGTAACCGATCTGGCCCATTGTTTGCACATAATTCAAACATGATCAGATTCTTAAGTTTAGGCACATAACATTTGTTAATCAGAAATTTCTAATAGCAATTGATACCTTTAGATAGCGGACGTACATATTCTTATTCAGCGAAAAATTTTAGATAAAATAGAATACTTTTCTACTATCCACCCTTTCGCGTATATAGAAAGGTACCCAGCTACCGAACTATTCTTGCTGTAGCCCGTTTGTGTTCTTGCTAGAAGTAAGTAATACGTTCAAAATGGTCCCATTCAAATAGTCGAGGATGAACATTAGAAAATTTCAAAAAACTTATTTTTTCGTAGCAACCTTTGTTTTGGAGTTTGACAATAAATTAAACTAACCTACGTTCGAAATTAAACCAAAATTATTTTAAAAAGTATTAACCAAAAGTATTAACTTTATGTTTAGAAAGTTCTCATAGATACTATTTAAAATTAATGTTTTATTTTGATAAGTCATATGAATATAAATTCGTAAAAAAATAAAATACTCTCCCTGTATACGAATTTTCAAGAGATTGCATTTGCAAATACAAAAGTTGATTTACTCAAAAATTATTAATTCTTTATATCCCATACATTTGAAAAGCTGTCCAAAATTTACGTAAAATCAAAAAATATGATAACATATAGGGTGTTCCATTAGAGATAACAAAGTTGATGTCAACTTCCGGTTTTACTGGATTTTATTTGTAAATATTTTGAACAGGTAGATCAGTTAGAGTTATGTAAAATAACGTTGAATCCTTTTTATATTTATGTTTATATACATCTTTTAAAAAACTATTAAAACTCACCATTGTACTGAAACTATTAAATTTTAAAAATGTTCAAAGAATCCATTTGTTAGAGCATCTAAATTTAAAAAAATATTTTTTTTTGTCGAAACTTTTCATCCGAAAAATTATCAAAAAATTGTTAATATATATTTTTTAAAGTAATTATTATATTTTCTATATACACAGATTCTTGGAACGTTTTTAAAACAAATATCTACGTTTTAAATAGTACTACCTATAAATCAATAAAGTAATAACTAATTTAAGATAATGTGACCGAAAAGTCATGCATTTATACATAAAGAGGTAAGAATTTTTGGTTTTCTAGAAAACATATATTATGTAGTAGATTTTTTATACACAATTTGTTTGCAATGTAAAGTATTTTGTTAGCGACTCGTCATTCAATTTGAAGAGTTAAGGTTTTGATAGATACAGTACGTTAAATTTTAGATTAGATATTGCAAACTACATAAAGCGCTTAAATTTTCAACATTGCCCCGTACGAGATAATTGTAATTTTTCGACCTTCTCTGACACCTTAGATTTTTAGACTCCTAGACAAAAAAACGAGAAATCGAAAACCATTTAGTAACATATAAAAACGCAAGGGATATGCATCTTCGTATGCCCATTTTTGTTTACTTACATATACCCGATTCATTTTTTATAACATAAACTTGATAGAAATACACTGACCATTATAAGGCGGTGCATTTGTATCGGTTTTTAATATTCTGTACAATTTTTTGTGGTTTAATTAAAAATAAAAGCTCATTTATTTAAAAAGATAAAAAAAATATACTAAATATAAAAATAATAAAAAGAAGAAAAATGCTTATCTGGGTCATATATTTCGAAATTCCAAGTACCAGTTCTTAAAGCTTGTTATGAAAGGGAAGATCGAAGGAAAACAAGGCATCATAAGAAAGAAATACTCATGACTTAAAAACATAAGGGATTGGATAAACCTCGATGCCCATGCACTCTTTAGAGCCACACAAGATTGAAAGGAGTATGCCAGAATTGTCGCCAACATCCACTAATTGGATAGGGCACTATAAGAAGAAAAATAGGCTAAAAAATTATATTTTATGCCCTACAGAAATTATTCAAATATATGACCTTCTACGAATAAACAGTATCCCAATCTGACATAACAGTTTCTGCGGACAGATGTAAGAATTTCTGCAGTAAAAGAATTAGAGACTTCTCTTATTCGGTTTTTTAATTCATACAAATTTTTTACTCTAGCCTCAGGATGATCGTAGACGATGCTTTTTAAATGTCCCTAAAAAAGTCCATGAGTGTAAGATCTGGAGATCGCAAGACACTTAATATCGCCTGTTCCACTGATAACTCGATTCGGAAAAGTATTGTTTCAGTATTTCCTAATTATTCGGACGTTGTCTAAACAGCCGTCTTGATGGAACCAAACCTTCTCCAGATTTACATCAGGAAGGTTGAGAATAGCGAAGAGAACATGTTTCTGTAACAAATCGAGATATACTCTACTATTCAAGTTGCCCTCAATAAAAAATGGACCTATTATGTGGTCTGCTAAAATGTCAGTCCAGACTTTAACTTTTTAAGGAGGTTGAGTTTGGTAAACAAAATTTCTGTACTGGTTTTCGTGCACCCAATACCTCGTAATGGAAGGATTGTGTCTCCCTACTAACGAAACAGAAGATTTATCTGTAAATTAAATGTTTTTAATAAAATTAGGTTCATCATTAACCTTCGTTATTAGAGTTTCACAAAACTCCGTTCTTCGAAAGTAGTCGTCTGAATAACGCTGCTGCATTTTCGAATATTTAAAATTCGTATAACCGAGCTTTTTCCACACTTTCGTTACAGTAACATTGCTAACATCTAACTCCCTAGCAACGCTTCTACTTGAACGTGTTGAATCTACCTCGATTGTTGTTTAAATTTGTGTATCCCGGTATTCTCTTTCCTCAACTTTTTCTGGTGACACTTCTTGTGCGTGACATTTTCTGTAATTTTTTAGGCAGTAAGTTTTTTTTGTAACAATATTATGAACTAACTGTACCCAAGGAATTGCTCTTCACTATAAAACCATTTTATTTTTTAAACCTTTTGACAGAGCTTAATGTAGTTACGTTGTACAAAAGATTTTTGGAAAATTACTTTGCTGATTCTACGGAACCACCAGTATCTAGACAGTGGTTTGGTGATATATTTTTAACAGCGTTTAATATTTCATTAAAGCCTCCACGAGTTGACACATGCCCAACATGGGACTTGCTTAAAGTCAAAATAGACACAGCTTTAACAGAAGAAATAAACAGTAATGCTAAGCAAAAATGATACATTCATCACAGGTAAGCTGACGTGACAAGACAACAAATGAGTGAAGGTTACATAGAATCCAGTGAAAACAACTCAGATATTCGAATGGTTCAATTTGATCTCCAGTAACAGATGTATCTTCCAACATTAACTCATACCCACACTTACTACAGCTATCAGCTTGTATTAATATGGTTATTAATATGTTAGAAAACGAAGGAAGGGACACCATGCTCCTCTAGAATTAAACTGTCAAGTAAAGGGGGTCTAACGCGATAGGTTTTTATCTGTGCGTATAAGTTTTTTACCAGTAGCGAAATAGGAATCCCTACACGTACGCAAAAGCTAATTCTCTGGTCAGATAATTGTGGTGGTCAAAATTAGAATCAGGTTTTACTTATTATGTATCTCATTTTTATTGCATAAGGTTTCTTCTCAAAAATTGCTCGTAAATTCCCTGCAAAGGACATACCTTTTTCGCATGTGATCGCAATTTTGCCATTATAAAGAAAGCAAAGAAGCATGACAAGCTGCTTATACCAAAAGACCTCAGTAAAATTACTGATAATGCTGGAAAGAAAAATCCATTTTTAGTTGGGAATACTACATTTTTTGATTGGCTGGTTTAGGCTAAATCCATGATAAACACTAAAAACCTGCAGTTACCTACGGCTACTACGATTAGAGTAACATCTGAAAACTTTGGTAAAGTTTCCATCTTTCTTCACGTTCGGTAAAAATCTTCTTTGAAGCTAACCTTGATTTATTGTCAATTCCACTTTCATTTTGGTAATGTTCAACAATGTGCTGAACTGTTGATGAACATTTCTTTACTATTTTTTTCTATGTCTTCTTGGATATATCCATTTCTATGGTGAGTAATAATTAAATTTATTTCACTAATCGTAGTTCGGCTACCCATTCTTAAATAATTTTGTTATTTGCCGATTAAATACTTTTAAACGTCGAACATTGAATATAAAATGAATTGCATTATGAATTTAATGCAACGCGTATTTCGCAAATTTCAAATTGATGTAGGATGTTTCAAGTTATGTAGGAGTACGGGCGGTTTGCGCTCGATCGTTTTGCGCCCTTACCTGAAATCGACCAGTTTGCGCTTTGCAATTTTCATAATAGAAATATTTAACTAATATAGTTTCCTTAATCGGCCGATATGCGCTTTCTTGCAACATAATTTTAATTTCATTCTACAATAATAGTCTGGTGAACCTGCAATGAACGAACTAATATGTCAAATAAACAGAAACATCTTTTTCCTTTAAATTCGAAAAAAAAATGTCAAATCAAAACTAACAAAATTATTAAATTTTTCTAATACTGTCGAACAACAGAATCTTCTTTAATATCTCTGTTTATAATCCTTCTACCTGGAAGTTAATTGTTTAGATATAAGTTGGACCTCAGCGGTTCAACAGTATAGACGTGCAGCGAAGAGCGTAGCGACGAGCAGCGAAGCGTGCTTTGGTGGGGACAATCGACCTAAACGCAACGGAGCTTATTAGCTCCGGGTTTGCACCCAGTTTGCACAGGCCTTTGTCCTTCAACAAAGTGAAAAGCGGATGCGGGGCTATTTTTAAGTTAAACCGCCGAGGGGTTGCCTTTATAGGCTCCTCGCGGAGGCTTTTAATTGCTTCGTGTCAGCGAAAAATACGGGTTCACCTCAGTCGGTCGACAGGTATGACACTGTAAGGCCTAGTTTTGAAATCTAGGTCGGACAGAAACGGCCCCTGCCTCTGAGGTGAGAGAAACTTGAAGAGGATCCCTCCCTGAGAAATCAGGGAGAAAACTACCGAGAGGTTTCTGGGACGACACCCAGGAAAACCGTCAGGCAGCGGCCAGGCGGAAAGACAAAAACAGAGTCTTCAGAGTAGCAAACTCAATATAGTATTTTGAACACTTATGTTCACTGCCTTATTGCATTATGAGTGATCCCTCCCCCCAAAAAGGTGATGTCACGCAGGTGACATCACAAGAAAAAGAAGATGATGACAATTGCAAGTCACACACCCCGTCAGTTACATCTGCAATTAAATTATATAATGAATTTACTTCAAATTTAAAACCCGAATCCGCGTTAATCGTAGAGACTTCAGACGACGAATCGTTCATCCCGGACGAAGAAGATGCCGAAGAAGACGAAAGCGAGGTGGAAACAGACGACAGCGTCTCGATCACCATGGAAGTTACCCTCGACGAAGAGCTGAGCCCGGCCACCGAGTCGATTGAAGCCCCGCCCCCAACAAACGATGAAATAGCCCCCATAGTGGACATCATCTCCACCGCAACTAATGCCGAGCCGGAGGTAGGTAGGAAGAAAAAACGGCAAAGGCCAACCGCAGACTCCTCAGAAGACGAGGAAGAAAGAAAAAGAACAACGGAAAAAGACGAAAATGAGCTCTTTAAGTCGGTAGATCTACTGACCGAACAGATCAGACTGCTCAAAGAAGAGAGCCGTCAAAGGGAAAAACAAGCAAATGCCCAAATACAAGACCTCCTAACTCAGATGACTGAGTTACGGAAAGAAAACAAGGCAAAGAACGAAGAAATCAAGAAGCTGGTCAGCCATATAATGGCTCTGACCGAAAGAAATGAAAGGAAAGAGCTAGAAGAAAAGAGAAGAGACGAAGTCATCTGGGAAATAACCAGACCAGGAAGCCCACCCTGGATGGGAATCGCCGCCCCTTCTACGTCTGGTTGCGGAGGAAAGCCAAAAGAACAGAAGGTAATACAAGAAAAAGAAAAAAGCGAAGCAGGATGGACAAAAGTCCAAAAAAAAGGAAAAAACAAAAGGCACCGCTACTGAGAAATCAGTCAACAGTAGCGAGAAACGGAAAAAAGCACTGAGTATTGTTGAGAAACAAACTCAGAAAATCAACGAAAGAAAAGATGAAGCGCTCACAAAAGCTGCTAAAGAAATACAAAAAAGAAGTGAGCAGAAAAAAGCCCAGAAAAACTTGGAGGTACCGAAAGAACCTCAAGTTGATAAAGAAAACGTCGTTGACCCTCAGATACCTGCAAAGGTTAACGTTAAGAGACCTAAACCTCCTGCGATCATCTTAAAGACGGTCGCAGAACATCAAGCGATCCTGCAAAAAGCAGCAAAGAAAGGTATCGTTTCTGACAATAAGTTTGCCAGATCTGGCATATCTATTGTCATTAACACCAAAACTAGGCAAGATTACCTAGGAGTAGTCAAAATACTAGAAGAACACACCCCGAAGGTAGAGTACGTTGCCTACCCGATAGACAGCGACAAATTAAAGAGGGTAATCCTAAAAGGGCTAGCGGCGAGCACAAGCACTGAACTTATTCTTAATGAATTAAGAAATAAAGACGTCGACGTAACTAGAGTGAGTAACATGTACTCTAAAAAAGAGGGAAAACCAATACTGCCTTTCTTTATGATCACGCTCAAAGAGGATGACATACAAAAAATACGCAAAATAACAAACTTGTGCTACATGAAGATTCGTTTCGAAGACGAAATCCAGACCACAAAAGATACCCTATAGTGTTTCAACTGCCAGTGTTATTACCACAGTTCAAAGGCTTGCCACTGCGACTCCAGATGTGTAAGGTGTGGTGAAAACCATCTCAGCAATGAGTGCGGAAAAAGCAAAGAAACGGCTCCAAAATGCGCCAACTGCGAACAGGCGCATACGGCCAATTACAGAGGATGCTCAAAAGCTCCAAAAAAGAATACCCCTGCCCCCGTAAAACCGGCGGGCAGACCACTCAACCCAACAACAACAACCACGGGTTTCAGCTACGCACAAGCAGTCAAGAAAACCCCAGAACAAGCGGCCCCAACGATGCAAGACGCAGCCGCACTCATTGCCACATTCCAGACGGAATACAATAAGAAAATGATGGAGATGATGTCCGTGATGGATAGGGCCACAAAAATGATGACTGCATTCGGTGAAATAAATCGACAATGTTAGCGAACCATACGGAAGATCTACGCATAGGGTCCTGGAATTCCGGTGGAATTTTCCAAAAACTCAACCTTTTGGACGAAATGATAAATAGATTAGAGCTCGATATCGTAGCCCTTCAAGAAACGAAACTAGTGGAAAGGAAGAAAACCAAATTTCCAGGCTACGATATCTATAGAACTGACCATAGAACAAGATCAGGAGGAACAGCCATACTAGTTAAAAAAGGCATAGAACATGAACACATCCCAACACCAGGTGGACTGGTCACAATGGAAGCCACGCTAGTAAGACTAAAGGCCAACAACGAAACACTAAAAATAGTGTCAGCTTATGTCAGACCTAACGAACCGATATTCGATGAAGATTTGAGCCTAATCCTCGACACAGAAGAGCCCACGGTAATCATAGGAGACCTTAATGCGAGATCTCCCAACTGGTTCGATAGAGCGACCAACAATAACGGGAGACGACTTTGCGGCCATCTCGAAAATAGACCAAACACCTACGTGATCGGACCAACAGAACCGACCTGTTTTCACGGACAACTCCCTACATATCTAGACATTGCAATCCTACACAACGTGGGTCAACAATACGAGATACGCTCTCTAAACGAAGGCGATTCGACGCACAATCTAATCGTTTTGACCCTGGGCGCAATAGAACTAAACTATTCGCAGCCCCACAAAAGAAAGATAACAAGTTGGCCAAACTTCAGAAGAATTGTGAGCGAAAACATCGGTAACATTCCAACAATAAACAACATCACAGAACTAGAAGACAGCGTAACCAAACTAGAAGAAACTATAATTAATGCTATCGATGCCAGCTCCAAAACCGAAACAATCACAAGACAAAAAGGAAGATTCGGAGATATAAGTCAGGATCTACAAGACTTAATTAAAGAAAAAAACAGAAAAAGAAGAAGAGCCTATCGTACTAGAACATTAGAAGATAAAAGGATTGCAAATGAGCTAGACAGGGAAGTTAAAAGACAACTACGAAATCACAGAAATGAAAGCTGGGACAACTATATCCAAGAATTAGACCCTAACAAATCCGCCTTCTGGAAATTATCGAAAATCCTCCGACAGGACAAGAAACCCATACCTCCCTTACATGGAGTAAACGGGATTGTCCACACGGAAATAGACAAAGCTGAAGTCCTAAAGGACGAACTAGAAAGGGCATGTAGAAATAACGAAAATCCCAATGAAGACATAGACTTTGAAGAAGAGGTAGAAAGAACAGCCAGAAGACTAAAGAGAAGAAAGGGCAGAGTAGGAATAACACATACATCTCCTGAAGAAATAAAAGAGCTAATAAAACTAACAAACGCCAAAAAAGCCCCAGGACCTGACAACATCACAAACAGGGCACTAAAAAATCTACCCAACAAAGCTACTGTCTACATAACGAACATTGTAAACAACATGCTCAAACTAAGATATTTTCCAGATAGATGGAAGGAGGCACAAATTATCATGATTAAAAAACCAGGGAAGGATGGCATTTTTCCGCAAAATTACAGACCTATCAGCCTACTATCATCAATAAGCAAGATAGCGGAAAGAGTTATATTAAAAAGACTCAACGACGAATCGGAAGCACTAGGCATCATACCAGAAGCTCAATTTGGATTCAGAAGCGAACATTCATGCGAACTACAAGTTCTACGTTTTACTGAATTTACAACAAAAGGCTATAACGAAAAAATGTATACGGCAACAGCATTTCTGGACGTCAGTAAAGCATTTGACAGGGTCTGGCATGAAGGACTCATTTACAAAATGAACTCTATGGGATACAGCGAGGCGATGACATGCCTCCTTGGATCATACCTAGCCAACAGAAGGTTCAGGGTTCGAACGGGGGCAACTCTGTCCGAAGTCGGGACCCTGGAAGCAGGTGTGCCTCAGGGAGCTGTTCTGTCGCCGTACCTGTATACCATCTATACGGCCGACACGCCAAAAGAACCAGGTTCCCTGTTGAGTCTTTACGCTGACGACACAGCAATAGCTGTTAGCTGGAGAAATCCAGATCATGCAGCTAATCATCTGCAGAGAGCACTTAATAGATTCGAAAGATGGTGCATCAAATGGAAAATAGCCTTAAACCCGGATAAAACACAGGCTGTAATGTTTAGTCACAGAAGAAGTGTACCGAACCGAGAACTAACGATTGGGAACACCCCAGTAGAATGGACAAACGAGGCCAAATACCTAGGAGTGTTACTAGACAAAAAACTCACATTTACGCAGCATATAAATCAGCAAACGTATAGAGCCAAAGCGCTGAAAAATCAGCTCTCAACGCTTATTGGTAGAAGAAGTAAGCTAAGGTTTAAAACCAAAATCAGGATTGCGAATAGTATTATCCTGCCAGTCCTTTCGTATGCCTCTGCTGCGTGGGGACACACCTGTAAAACAAACAGGAAAAAAATACAAACAGCACAAAATCAACTAATAAGAGATGCCCTGAACTTACCGAGATATGTACCTCTGAGAAATTTATACAGAGACTCAGGACAAACAAGGATCCTTCACACAATGGACAAAAAGGCATACGAACTATTCAACGGACTAAACAACCACCCAAGTAGCATGTTAAGAGAGCTGACTAACTACAACGCAAATACCAGGACGGTACACAGAAGACCTAAACAGCAAATAGCCGGATATAGGGTCCCCAACGAATAAATGAAGAATGAGATGGTCGCAAAGACGTCAAATAAAAGAATGCAGTCATCAGAAAAACAACCACCAAAAAAATATCTATTTTTAGGACTCTGGCGAGAGGATACAGGTGCCAAGGCACTTAGTTAAGGACAATATACACCGGGGTGTGTGGAGGCCATATACACCCTGCAATGCACACCCCAACACACCCACACAAATTAGCATGTAAGAATAAAAGGGTAAGAATTGTGCCGGCATTTTATAGTCCCAACGCCAAGGAAGACCCCCAAACCCAAAAAAAAAAATCGGTTGTTTTTCTTTTAAATTCAGAACTTCAAAAATCAATTTCAATTCATTAAACGTTTTAACGTAAAATTCATCCTATTTTTCTATATAGAAGGCCCGTCAGGCCTTCTATATACCGCTGATGCGGATTAGGCCCTTAAGGCGGATCAAATGAATGCTGATCCTTTTCGCGACACCCGAGCACTGAGGTCATGTGCGGCAAGCATGGGCTCGGTGGCCGGACACACTTCGGGCGCCCAGCCGGCGAGGAGAACAAAATTTACTTTTGCCAAATCGGCGGCTGAGTGACCGAGCACACACTTTTTTCCGGACATGAAGTCGACAGCCCAGGCTGTCGGCTTCATGGACGGAACACACGCTCTTTTTCTTTTTTTTTAGGGACTCCAGTCCCGAAGTGAAGTTAGAGTAAAATCTATAGAGTCAGTAAAGTAAATAGGGAGAAAAGCCTAGATGTGGCTACCCCTACAGTCAGGTGGCATAACCACAGTAATTAAAAACAGGAGGTGTCTCATTACCCAGGGCACCTCAAGTAACTTTCAGATCATAAGCCTCCTCACGTAAGTCACACGATGAGGAGGAGTGGTGGAAAAGCCTGGGAGTCAGATAGGTACCACTTCAACTAGTGAAGTGTGACCGGTTTGATCTTCGGACATGTGGATCCCATACTTAGTTTGGTATACACATGTTCCTAGGGGTAGGGTTGATCGCTTAGCGTGATTGTGTGTGTGTTGTTTAGATATAATTAGTAACTACAATTCCCAAAATGAGAGATCGCTGGAATTAAGTTTACTTTTTACCTGATAATGCGAACTGGTGTAATTAACTGGAATATTTAACTACCTAAGTCATTAACAAAGGGTATGGTAACAGAAAAATTACCTGATAATTCTACGTGATAATGACCATATTGATGGTCAATAATTTCTATTGCGTTCTTTGAGATAGCCGGATCAAGAATTATTGTGAATCAGTGTGAGTTGGTGTGAGTTAGTGTTTTAAAAATGGATGTGCAAATTATTGAAACTTCGAAGGGAAAACCATGTGCATTATATAAAGGGTACAGTTTTCGTATGAAAAAAACAAATAAAGATGGTTCGGTTTTTTGGAGTTGTTTGAAAGAGAAAACTTTACAGAAATATAAAGATATAAGGGACTTAAGGTTGTTTTTAAGGACATTGGCATATATCCAGAAGCTGCAATAAATAGACAATATTTTTTATTCTCAAGATTTTTTTACATTTAACTGTACAAAAAGTTAAAAAAAAAAACGAAAAAAAAACAAAAACAATTTAAAAAAAAAAAACAAAAAAATTAACAAATTAAAAAAAAAACGAAAAAAAAATGAAAAAATAAAAAAAAACATCTTCTAAACACGCCAATGTTTATATTATGTATAAACTATGACAATTCTAATTCTGAATGAAAGTGTGAAGGGAAGATGGTTAATTTTTATTTTTTTACAGTTTTATGATTTTTTAAAAATAATTTTACTAGCCGAACTGTTACCTGATCGTTACGGTAGAATAAAATTAAACGTCGATTACAAGAGAGCGCAAAACGGTCGATATAAGAAAATAATTAGCTATACATCTCCATTACGAAAGTGTTAGAGCGCAAACCGGCCGATTTCAGGTAAGGGCGCAAAACGGTCGAGCGCATATCGGCCGACACCATTGTGTAGTGCTTCATCTTATCTGCATCATTTTAGCTGTATCAAAATCATACATAAAATAATTAAATAGTTATTGTTATTTAAGTGTGGTATATTTAAAACCGAAAAATAGCTTATGCCGTTGTAGAAAACATAGTAATTTAATTCCAGTATGTAATTCTTTTCTAATAAATATTAAGCCACTGACACAAACTAGTTTCATTGACTAGCGACTGCCTCATTTGAGCTGCGAGCCACTGTATTTTCAAATGTTTACATACGCTTTTATAGCAATTTTCTATTAACTTTACCGATAAAACCAACATTTTTTTGTTATTTTTACCCTTATAATACGTTTACTGTTAATTTATACATGTACAAGGAGCAACAAGAGAACAATGTTATTTTATCGGAGAACATTAAATAGATCTGCGGTATGTGGATATCAATTATTGTTTTATATCAAAATATTTTGGAATATATCAGAGCGATGCAAAAATGCTATTTATATTGTTAACATAGGTATAACAGTAATATGTTTATGTTTCATTACGTGTTCTATATTACACTATTAAAAAACAATGCAACGTGAAATATCATTTTACTTGAAATTTGCTGACAACGTATTGATCAAAGTAAAAAATATAAAGTTATTATTAGGTATACCGGGTGGTGAATAGTCAAACGGGCCATAATGAACTCGATTATCGGTAAATTCTAAATCGTTGAATTCATGTTTCCCTAATTATTTTACGTCAAAAGTCATACAAAACTTTTTGTAGAGGACTGAAATCTGTATTAAAAACAAATATTAAAATTGTTCTACGAATTAAATGTACACCAAAATTTTGCAAAAATAGAATACATTTTTCAGACCACCCCGAAAAGTCAGGCCACATGTAGTGCAAAATTGTGTATGATGTATTGATCATGTTGATGTAAGATATTTGACAATATTTGAATTGTCAATATCTTTATTTTATGAATAAATTATAAACCATAAACTTTAATAAATACTAGTACTGCTACTACTGAATAATATATGTTACTTTGTAAACAATAATTTATATTGTTTACAAAGCAATAAAGTTAATAAAATTCACTTAGCTGACGAAAAATTACAATTATGTTGTATTCAGGCAATAGTGCGAGCACTGCCAGATCTTATCTTGTTTCTGTAGTTCCATGACCGTTATCGATCGTTAGATATCATGTTGGCTACCATATTCGCTATTGTGACTTTATTGACAGCATCTCTAAATAACGATGTATTTGATTTTCCATCCCATTGCCTTAGATTTTTCAGCCATGATGTTCTTCTTCTACCAGGACCACGATTACCTTGGATATTTCCCTGAATGTATTTTTCAGGATGTCTCATAATATGACTGAAGTATTCCAGCTTGCGTTTCTTTATTATATTGACCAATTGTGTTGTTTGGTTCAACCGTCTTAGGACCTCTTCATTTCTAACTCTGTCGACCCAGCTTATTTTCAGTAGTCGTCTGTATACCCACATCTCAAAGGGTGTCAAACGTTTAAGGAAAGCCTCATTTAGAGTCCACGCTTCCACTCCATACAGCAGGACAGAAAAGATATAGCAAGATATCATTCGAACTCTAAGGTCAATGCTAAGATCGTGACTGCAAAGTACGTTTCTCATTTTTACAAAGGCAGCTCGAGCTTGTTCTCTTCGGCTTTTAATTTCTGCAATTGGATCCCAGCTCTCATTGATATTACTGCCGAGATACGCGAGTTTCTCTACTCTGTCCAGAGTGGCATCTCCGACTTTTTTACCGTCATCCTATATATAACTTTGTTTGCTAATTATCATATATTTAATTTTTATCTAAACAGGAAATATATTTTATGGATTCTTACACAAAAAAACAACTTAAACGTAGAACTATTAAAATTAGTTAAATATGAAAAAATTATGTTATCGACAGGCTAGCTAAGAATTATAGCCATAAAGTATTAAGATTACCTTCTTACTATTGTGTACTAAATCCAATAGAATTGTTGTTGTCTCAATTAAAAAGTAATTTGAGGAAAAATCAAAATTGACACAAAATAAAAGAAAAATACATATAAGTAGTATATGTATTTTTCTTTTATTTCGTGTCTTTTATATTAAAATATACATTTAACATAGTGAAAAAATACAAAAAACATAATTTTAAACTTATATCGTCTACATTTAAATTGGTATCACTATCATCGCTATCTAAGATTTATTTTAATCTATAACTACCATTTTTAAAAAGTTTGGGAACTGTAAGTATTTTTCTTCTAGTTTTTAACATGCTTTATACATGTTTTCCGACTTATCTGCTGTAATATTATTACATTCGGTCTTAATTAAATCTACAACAATCGAAAATAATTTAGGAGAATTATTATAAAATATTTTTATTATTGCTACTTTTTCCTCAACCTACTATATTTCTTAATCAACTTTATGGTTTTTTAAACAATAAATCACAAAATTAAAATTTTGACAATACAAATATTGTCAAATCTCAGAAAATATCTTCTCAGTATCTTCAAAGTTTTGTAAAATCCTTTGAATTGTTGAATGACTTGGAACTGGTCTATTGAGTTATCTTACCCCAAATAAAGAACTGGCAATTCGCGCACTATTTCCTGAATAAAATATTTTTATTATTGCTACTTTTTACTCAACCTACTATATTTTTTAATCAACTTTATGGTTTTTTTAAACAATAAATCACAAAATTAAAATTTTGACAATTCAAATATTGTCAAATCTCAGAAATATCAATATGACCTAACTCAACACGTCATACATGTTTTTGATGTGGCCTGACATTTAGGGGTTTCCTAAAAAATATATTATATTTTTGCAAAATTTTGGAATACGTTTAGTTCGTAGAACAATTTTATTAGTTTCCCATGACTTTTGGTGCAAAATAATAAGGAAAGTAGGAATTCAACAATTTAGAATTACCCAATAATAGAGTCCTATGGCCCGTTTGACGATTCACTAGCCTGTATAAATATCTAATAAGTTGTCAATCAACCGGACACAGTTTGTTCAAATACCAACGTTCTCGCTTATATTTTAATTTCTGATTAGTTTACAATCAAACATTTTTTGTAAAACCTTTGTATAATAATTATATTCAAATTAGAACAAAACCGTTATACCAAACTTCTTTCATTCTGAAGTACTTAGTGAAAATTATTTATTCTAGTATTTTATATTATTGAAGTGGACATAAAAATTACTCCAAAAAAAAATCCTGAGAAAACAAAATCAAAACAGTGAGTAATAATATTTATCATAACTGGTAACAGCGTTTTGTACATAACATTTACGCCAGCATACCTAATTAAATTTAAAGCGCTGTTGCCGGTTTCATCAAATAAAACGAAAAGAAAATGAGGAAGGAGATTGTACAGAAATAATAAATTTTGAAAATCTGAGAAGCGGAACGATCTCTGAGAAGTTGATTCGGACCATTGCACTTAACGCGGTGCACCGGAAAAAGCCAAATAAATTAGACATGGATTCTGGTGACTATTATACACGCGATAAGACTAAAAAAAAAATAAAGAAGAAGGATCCTAAGGAGGACCGATTCAACAAAAATAAAAAGGCACCAATACAACCTTAAGAAAAACTTTACATCGGCTATTAAAATGATGCAGGATTTGAAGATTTCTTTTTATGGACATTCCAATTTATTACAATCTGCATTTTTTACCAAGTAAGTATTAAGTTATATTTATGTCGGTTAAACTACTGACATGTGGTGAACATGTTCAATATGCCGTTTTCAATGTAAGTCTATTTTACTAGATATTATTGGTTCTGGAAAAAACATGACGAGCACTACACTTGTGTGCGTGTTAACCTATGCACTCTACGCATCTGAATCAAATTCCTTGCTAGGTGATTTGGGTGGTCTCGCAATCAGGTCTTGTATTTTTTTATTCGATATATACTTTCTTCCTTTACATAAGTTATTTCTACATCTCGATCTACACTGTTGTTAGTGATATACCACGGTATATTTAAAATCACCCTTAGTATTTTCGATTGGAACCTTTGTCTAATTTCTATATTACGATTTGCCGCTCTTCCACACAGTTCTATCCAATTAGCTTTAACACAGGCTTTGTATTATTCTTTAAGTACTGTCTCCTCTAAGGAGGTTGGTACTCATCACAGCTATTTTCACTTTTGAGATTGCAGCTCTGAACAAGTCGATGGAACTGAAATTAAACCACTTTCTCAGATTGTTGAGCTAGGCGATGCGTCTTCTTTCAATACTTCGTTTTCCCTGTATTTTTTCCTGCATTATGGTTGGTAGCAACACATATTTATCCCCTCTTATAACGTGGAGATATTTTAACTTTCTTGTGTTAATCGTATTAATAATTTTCATTTCCTTTGTCATCTTTCTGAGGACCTCAACATTTGTTATTCGGTCTACCCAACTTATTTTTAATATTCTTCGATAGATCCACATCTCGAATGCTTCAAGTCAATTGCTCGACCTAAAACACATGTGAACGTAATATTCTTATTTTGAGTTGCAAACTAAGGTCTCTACTGCATAATACTTTTCTCATTTTATTAAATGTTGCTCTAGCTTATACAATTCTTATTTCTTCTGTATACTCGATATTTTCATTAACAATTGTACCAAGATATCTGCATTTTTTTACTTTTTCTATTGAAACCCCTCTTATGATTAAAATATAACCCCCTCTTGTTGTTGTGTTTTGTAAATTGTCATAAATTTTGTTTTATTAGCATTAAGTGTTAGTCCGTTTTCCTTACTAGAATTTACTACATTATCTAAGAGTGTCTGTAGATCTTGTATGTTCTCTGCAATTAGTATAGTATCATCGGCATATCTGATATTGTTGATGGGTCTGCCGTTAACTTTTATTCCAATTGTTACATTTTCAAGTGATTTTTTAATCATTTTTTTTGAATATAGATTGAACAATAAGGGGGCGAGTATGCAACCTTGCCTTACGTCTCTTTTTATCTCTACTTCCTCCGAAAGTTCTTTGCCTACTCTGACTTTTGCTGTTTGGTTAAAGTAGAGATGAGTTATTATTCTTAAGTCTTTTTTGTCAATGTGTTTATCTTTACGTAACTGTATAAGATGGTTGTGTTGGACTTTATCGATCGCCTTATTGTAATCAATAATGAGGCATGAGGACGTTAAATCTAAATAATGTCTCTCGTGTACCCATGGCATTCCTAAATCCAAATTGGGTTTCAGTGATGTCTTATTCCACTTTTCTGAAAATTATTAAATGGATAATTTTTAAAAATATTTTGAGTGTGTTAGTCATTAGACCTCAGCCTCATAAAAATGACGTTGCGGGGTTCAAAAGCCGCAGTCAGAGTAGAAGGAGAACTGACTCCCCTGTTTAACATCAACATGGGAGTAAGACAGGGAGATGCCCTATCAACCATGCTATTCAACCTAGTTCTTGAGGCAGTCATCAGAAAAACCAATATAACCGGCCATATAAACACCAAATCAGTTCAAATTACTGCATATGCAGACGATGTAGCCATCATTAATAGAAATAAGCCACGACTAATGGAAGTGTTCAAACAAATTGATCCTGAAGCAAGAAAAAGAGATCTCAAAATAAACGAAGCAAAAACGAAGTATATGACAGTCAAAAGAATAACTGACAATGAAAATAATATCACAATAGACAACTATACTATCGAACGAGTGGATGCCTTTACATATCTCGACACAGAAATCAATCAGAACTCCGTAAGTAGCGAAATTAATGCACGTATTTCCAGCGGGAACCGTACATACTATGCTAATAAAAGATTGATGACATCGAAATTATTAGACAAAAGAACCAAAATGACTATCTACAGAACACTGATTAGAACCTAGTAACCTATGGATGTGAAACTTGGGTAATGACGAAAAAAGATAAAGCCCAACTCAGGACATTCGAGAGAAAAATACTGAGGAAAGTATATGGCCCGGTACAAGAGAAAGATGGCAAATGGAGAATCAGGAGAAACGACGAGGTTAATGAGTTAAATGAAGGTTATGACATTGTAAGATTTGTGAAAAGTCAAAGACAGTCATGGCTGGGACATGTGCAGAGACAAAACGATGCAAAAACAACAAAAAAAATGTTACAATGGAAGCCTATAAGAAGGCGAAAAAAAGGAAGGCCCAGAACGAGATGGTTGAATGACGTGAAAGACGACCTGAAAACAATGAACATAAGACAATGAAGAAGAAGGGCACAAGAGAGATCTGAATGGAAGGACATAGCCAGACAGGCAAAGATCCATCCAGGGTTATGATGCCAAAACAGGAAGAAGAAGAAGTCATTAGACTAATTATACGGTGGTCATTACATTCCCTTGCATTAGGTTTTTTTGGTAATGTAATAAATGTTGATTTGAGCCAATCTCTCGGAATAATACCCGTATTATATATAGTATTTTATAAGTCTACTAATACATTGATCTGATATTCTGATATCCCCGCAGTTTTATTAGATTTTGCCAGATTTATTGCATGTATTATTTCAACCTGAGTTATATTTGAACCTATATCATGTTCCTCGCAATCGTTCATGCTATCTTGTTGTGTCCTGTCGTTCTCAAACAATTATTGGACGTGTTCTCTCCATCTGCTTAGTTTGCCTTTGATTATTTTATCATTTGTATCAACCAGGGTGTTACTATTATTGGACCGTCTTATACCTGCTAATTATTTCAGGCTTTGTATAGGAGTAATTTATTCTGAGTAACTGGAATTGTTTGCCTATTAGATAGTATATTCTCACTTTACGACCCAGTTGTTTTCTTTTGAAAAATATGTGTTTTTTCCAGGTCAGTTTTGTATCCAGGTGAATCCCAAGTTACATTACATCATCTTTCTGTGGTATTTGTTTGAGATTAATACGTATAGGTGGACATGTTCCTCTACAGGTTGTAAATATTACATGTACATGGGTGATCAAATTATGATCAGTCACATAAGTTTTTCAAATTTGTTCAAAAATTTTATAATATAATCATATGCTGCAATACGGTTAAGGAATGCCAATATATTTTGTCACTAATAACCTTCCTTTTTGACGTTTACTGCTCTAGAACTGTTATTTGTGTCAAATTACGTGAGAACATACACATTGTGGTGAATTTGCGCTTAGAGTTTACAACTGAATTTGTATGTTTTTGGATTGTTTTTGAAAGATTAGTATCGTTTTATCTTTGTAGTATGTTTTATTAATGTATTAGTGGTGATTGTGAGTGAAAAAAACTATCGGTTTTAATTTTAAAGACGTTTTCAAAACATTTCGATTTTTGACAAGAAAATGATAATGGGTAAGGCTAAAGTCGTCCCTGTGTCTAAAATGGTGGAGATGAAGACAGTTTTATTGAATACAAAGCTGTTCCAACGTCTGATAGCTCAACAATACCACGTAGCGTAAATAACAGTAAGCAATATCAAGAAAAAAAATTGATACCAACAAACGCCTGACTCACCAGCGTTCCCAAAAATGTGAAGTATTCGTGAAGCTGGGATGCCAGTTTCTAACATGACAGTCCGCAGAAGGCTTGCTGAACAAGGTTTCAAATCATGTCGCCCTGCCAAAAAATCAAAGTTGACCATGGCAATGATAAGAAAGAGACTGGAATGGGCCAAAGAACACCAAAATTTGACAATTGAGCCACCTATCATCACTGTTTTTATCCTAAAAAAATATCTTATAGTTTTTTTTATTTACAGGTTTGTTTTTCCGATGAGTCTAGAGTGGAGATACTTATGGATAAGTCTACCCACTGGCCTTCGTTTGAAGGCGAGGGGTTGAAAAATATCACAAGGATTGCATAGTGGAGCGAGTAAATCATCCTCTCAAGATCATGGTATAGTCTGTGATCAGCAGTAAGAGCACAGGGAGGCTGTATATTGTGAAAATAATGAAGACTCAACATCAGTATATGAAAGTTCTGGAAAGAAAGCTCATGCCACAAATCAAAGACTGTTTTGGCGAATCGGAGGATTTTATCCTTATGAACGATTTAGCAGTGTGCCATAAGGCAAAAACAGTAAGATCGTACCTGGAAAAAAAGAAAATTAAAGTACTCAAGTGGCCAGGTAATTCCCCATACCTCAATCCGATCGAAAATCTATGGAAACTTTTCCAGCTCTGGGATGAAGAGGGAGATTGCCCAGGAAGCTGTCACAAATAAGCAGCAGTTAATTAAGAGACTTATTGTCACCTGGCAGAGAAACGATAAAATAAAAGAAGACAGCCTGAGAAACAATCAAAGCATTCCAAGGAGGATCAAAGCTGTTATCGAAGCTAAAGGAGCTCACACAAAATAATAAAAAAAATGTTATTTAAGGTCAAAGAAAAAATATTTTAAATTTTTTAAAAGAACGTTTTTATGATCTATTTTTATATTATATTCATATCATTAGACGCTTATATGCAGTTTTATTCTTTATTATGCAGCAAAATGCAAAGTTTTTTGAAGAGATCATAATAAATTGATCACCCACTATATCTACTTTTGCTTATTCGCTTTAATTCTATACGGTTTAATTCTGTATGTTATTTTGAAGGAGTTGTGATGCGATGTGTTAATTCCTGTTTAAGCATAAGAACGCCGTATCATCTGAAAATGTAGCTGTCATATTTGACTCTAAAAAGGTAATTTGTAAGGTATAACTTTAGTAGTTGCAAAATTGCAAAAATTGCAATTGCAATAATTGCAAAATTTGAATGTAACTAAGAGATACGAGAAAAAACAAAAGCAGCGTTGGAATATGGATGAATTGAATAACTATGATATAAGAACAAAATACGAATATATGATCTCAAAAAAGTGGTACAGTAGGTGGTACTTTAGACTAGCGTGAAGTTTGATACTATGTTTTCTGTATTTTCAAATTTAAATATTATGTTTAATATCCAATAAAGTAATTTCATTAGTTACTACCATATATTATATTTACTTATTACCTAATAAAATTGAAAAACTTTACATGTTTCATAACGGAATCCCTTCGCCACGTGAATGGACTCTTTCAATTGTTTACTGTAACTACTAATTCATAAAAAGTCATATTTATTATGTGCTGATTTAGAAATCTCTTCCAAAGTATAATATAGTTAATGTATATAATATACTAAACAAAATTATGATTTTCTCAATTTTTTTAATAGTTCACCCTTTATTTTATTTGTTAGGATTATTGTATTTATGATGCTATATTATGTATACCTAAGCTTATTATTTTTCGAAATATTTTTAGTTTTCTTTAAATTTCGGAAATATATTCAATTTTTGTAAGTAGAAATAAGTATTGAGTGTTGAGTGGTAATATACAACAAAATTAGCAACTACCAAAAAATATAAAATAGAAACAATATACAATGAATGTATCATTATATGTGATATTATAGAAATATCATATTTCCTTAATGAAATACAAGATTCCTAAAATTCCTACAAGATAATATGTTTTTTATGATAATATAACAAGATTATTTTTTCTTCAATAAATAGCTTACACAAAACAGAAAGCAAAACATACAATTAATGTAACAATTTTTAGATTGTCGTATCAACAATACTCTAAGCCAGGATTTTTTATTAAAATATTCCTAACTGCTGATTGTGACGCGCAGTTATTAATAAGTGAAATGCCATTTTTGTCAGTTGCAAAGGTAAAATAGTAGGCTTTGAAAAAAGACTTATTTTTCGTATTATTAAACCGTAAGCGGTAGTCCTTGAAAATGACCTGATAGTTTTCATATTATTACCTCTTTAATCGGTCTGTGTGGCATATCTTTATTGTTAATAATGAATTTTTCTGTAGAAGAGTTCCGAGAATCTGAGTATTAGGAGAAAGTTCGAGAAATTGCTTACTTGCAATTTCTGAAAAATTAATGGATCGTTTTGTTTGCACTGGGTCAGTTGTATATGAAAAAAACTTTCCTTCGTAAACATAAACTTCATCCTTACCGCATGCAGTTACATCAAGAATTGACAGTTAATGATTATCAACGTAGATTAACTTTTTGTCAATGGTCTCAGCAAGTGCAAAGAGACCGATTATTTTTTTCGATTATGTATTTTTTGGAGATGAGCCAACATTTCACAAAAATGGAAAGATGAACCAGCATAATTTTCATTAATATGCATCAAGCAATCCCTATTTTGTTAACCCTCATAGTCAAACTAGGTGTCCTATAAATATTTGTGGTTGGTTATATTGTTGGCGAATATGTGATTGGCCCACATTTTTTTGACGGCCCAGTGAATGGTGTCATATTTATCTAGATTTTCTAAATAATCATTTGTCAATACTACTGCAAAATGTATCGCTTAATAAAGCGGTAGCACAGCACAACAATTTTCATCAAATTAGCACAGCATAAAAACATGTGGTAGTTGTACATGTAAGTTAAAAAAATATAGGTAAAAAATTTGTCATGTATAAAAAACAAAATTAGTGTATAAAAGAATTAAAAGGTCCAAGAATGCACTTCCAACAGTAATTCAATAATTAAGATTTCATTTTAACTTTAGGTGGCATTATTCTAATGTTAAAATGAAATGCCACCTAAAGTTAAAATGCTATTAATTATTGAATTACTGTTGGAAGTGCATTCTTGGACCTTTTAATTCTTTTATACACTAATTTTGTTTTTTATACATGATAAATTTTTTACCTATATTTTTTTTACATACATGTACAACTACCACATGTTTTTTTGCTGTGCTAATTTGATGAAAATTGTCAACTATATTTAGTTCAATTTATTGTTTATACAACATAATTATACAATGTCCATTGTCGTAAGCTTCTTTACAATAATTGTTAATATCATTGACTGCTACATATCTTTTTGAGGTAACGTACTTAATAGCCTTTCATTGGATGTTAGGTTTTTCATATTGTTCTTTTTAGATGAATTGATGATGCTATCAAATTGGATAGCGAAACGTTTTCAATAAATAGAACAGAAATTAAAAGATTTTACACATAAATAAAATTGACATTAAAATAACATTATTGATGATATATGTAAATCCAATAAACTGCATGTTAAAATTTAAATATCTCTGTGCATGTTCGTTAACAATAAATAGGATAGAACAAGTAAAAGTTATTTCAAAATGCAAAAAATAACAATGTAAGATAACATTAGAGGAATATTATTTCTTTAATTAATCATTAATGCTAGTTAGTATGATTAATTATTAAGGTGAGTGTAGTTTTAAATTGTGTTCAATATATTGCAATATGTTGCTTAATTGCCCCGTGTCTGTTTTATAATTTAAAGTTTTTTTTTTATTTTTGTTGATGTGGTACATCTCCAAAAAACATCTACTTTCGTAATTTTGTACTTGTGTAATTTTGTAATGTTTGGATATATATGTATATATATATATATATATATATATATATATATATATATATATATATATATATATATATATATTAGTATACTGGTAATGTTGATTGGGTTAGCAGCTGAATAATGAAAGCCAAAGTGTGCTCTTTTCAACGATTTCGTTATATTTCGTTAAATTTCTTTAACATCTTCAGACGAATGCTACAATATGTTACAAAATGGTGAAATTGTGTATTTTACATAAGATGTAGTGAACACTTACTTGTGTGAGGTTGCAGGCAAAAGTGGTACTTGAAAGTTCCATGTTGAAAAACTTTTTTGAAGAATTTTTATAGCAAAAAAAGGAATAAGTTGTATGTGTTATATGGTGGCTTGAAAACTCAAACAATACAAGTGCATTTTTGTTTTTTTCCTCCAGTGTGCAAGTATTGTTTGAGTTTTCAAGCCACCATATAACACATACAACTTATTCCTTTTTTGCTATAAAAAATCTTCAAAAAAGTTTTTCAACATGGAACTTTCAAATACCACTTTTGCCTGCAACCTCACACAAGTAAGTGTTCACTACATCTTATGTAAAATACACAATTTCACCATTTTGTAACATATTGTAGCATTCGTCTGAAGAAGTTAAAGAAATTTAACGAAATATAACGAAATCGTTGAAAAGAGCACACTTTGGCTTTCATTATTCAGCTGCTAACCCAATCAACCTTACCAGTATACTAATTAATAATTGGACAGCTGTGATCATTCTTCGTTTATATATACCGGGTGGTGAATCGTCAAACGGACCATAGGAAACTCAATGGGAAATTTTAAATTGTTAAATTGCTGCTTCCCTAATTATTTTAGATCAAAAGTCATAAAAAACTATTTGTAGAGGACTAAATTCTGAATTAAAAACAAATGTTAAAACCGTTCTACGAATCAAATGTACTTCAAAATTTTGAAAAAATGTGATACATTTTTCAGACCACCCCTAAAAGTTAGGCCACACGTAATGCAAGAATATATATTAGGACGTTTGTGTTTTATCATATTAATGTCAGATGTTTGACAATTTGAATTGTCAATTTTTTTATTTTATAATTAAATTATAAACAATGAATTTTACTAAATACTACTACTACTGAACATTATTACTTTGTGAACAATAAATTATATTGTTTACAAATCGATCAATATAATGAAATGTACTCAGTTGACGAAAAATCGCATAATGTTGTATTCAGGCAATAGCACGAACCTTTTCCTGCTACTACCGGATCTTTATTTACCGTAAGATATTCTAATTCACTAAAATTTAATTCCATGTTAAGTTAAGTTATACAACAATTCAATTAATTCCAATATACTGTTACTGTGATCTTTATTCCTAATAATAATATATGATTATTTCTAAACATAAAACTATAACAAATGTTATAATAAAACATGAATAAAATATTTTTATTATTGCTTTTTTCTCCTCAACTGAGTACATTTTTAAATCAACTTAATTTTTTTTAAACAATAAATCACAAAATTTTGGTCATTTAAATCATAGATAAATATAATATAATTGATTTAAATATTGTCAAATATCAGAAACAATAATACGACAAAACGCAACACGTAATACACATTTTTTCACAGAAAAATGTATTATATTTTAGCAAAATTTTGGAATACGTTTAAGTCGTAGAATAATTTTAACAGTTGTTTTCGATACATATTTGAGTCCTCTACAAATAGTTTCCCATGACTTTTGGTGTAAAATAATTAGGGAAGCAGGAATTCAACAATTTAGAATTTACCATTGAGTTTCCTATGGCCCGTTTGCCGATTCACCACCCTGTATATATATATATATATATATATATATATATATATATATATATATATATATATATATATATATATATATATATTATGAAAACGTGATAAACGCTTGTAATCAACGTTGATTAGTAAATGGGAATCAGAGATAAATTTCATAGCACCTGTATTTTGGGGAGGGTTCACTTGTGTGTTGAAAATGTGTTAAAGATGATTTTTTTAGGTAAGGATTCGGAGTTAAGGATTTGGAGTAAGAATTATCTAGAAGAAACATCCTTTTTATCATCATCATCAGCCATGTTAAGCCCACTGTTGGACATAGGCCTCCCGTAAATAATTCCAATGCATTATATCTTGAGCACCCTGAATCCAGGGCTGAATGCGCTTGATGTCATCTGACTACCTTGTTGGAGGACGTCCTCGATTACGATAAGCATCGTGTCTAGGTCTCCATTCCAGAATTTTCTTCGTCCACCTTCCATCTTTTAATCTGGCAACATGCCCAGCCCAGTTCCATTTCAATGTTGTAATCCTTTGAACTGCGTCGGTAACACCAGTTCTTCTCCTAATTTTTGTATTTGCTACTTTGTCTCTAAGGGACATGTTCAGCATTGACCTCTCTGTCGCTTTCTGTACCACTTTTTTTATTATTTTATTTAGTATTTTATTGATTACTTTTCTGGTAAGGGTTAATGTTTCTGCTACATACGTTAGAACTGGGAGTACACATTGATCAAAGACCTTCCTTTTCAAGCATATGGAAATATCTGATCTAAAGACTTCTCTCAGTTTTCCGTAAGCCGCCCATGCCAGTTCTATTTTCCTGTTTAGCTCCGTTGTTTGATTATCTCTTCCTAATTTAATCTCGTGGCCCAGATATTTATAGCTATACACCTGTTTAATTTGCGTGATTTTAGTTGAAATATTTTTCGCAAGTACAATGTGGGTCACATATTGTATTTTGGAGAAATTAATTTTAAGTCCAACTCGTGTACACGAACTCCGAAGTCCTCTGTAAGGCCACTATGTTGTCTGCAAATCTCAAGTTGTTCAGAAATTCTCCATTTATGTTGACTCCAATATTTTCCCAAGTATTCTTTCTTACAGCACTCTGCAACAAAGCGGTGAATAACTTCGAAGAGATGGCATCTCCTTGCCTAATACCCCTCTCGAACGGAAATTTATTTGTTGTGTTGCCATAATACATTCTAATTACAGCTATTGCGCTATTATATAATATATATATATATATATATATATATATATATATATATATATATATATATACATATACATATATTCGGAAGAAGAGTTGTGTACCTATGATCAATACTGCACTCTGTAAGAGCTCTTAACATGGAGCTATGCTGGACTGAGTCAAACGCTTTCTCAAAGTCTACAAATATTAATATCAATGGCTTGTTGTATTCTGTAACTTTCTCTATTAAGGATTTTATTACTTGTAGGTGGTCATTCGTTCCAAAGCCACTCCTAAATCCGGCCTGCTCTAATGGTTGGTGAAAATCCAGCTTAGGTTCCAGTCTGTTAGTAATTATTCTCATAAAGAGCTTATATAAATGAGATAACAAGCTGATAGGTCTGTAGTTTCCAATTTCTGTTACATCTCCTTTTTTGTGCAATATTATCATAATGGCACTATTCCATTTTTCTGGTGTAACTCCTTCAAAGAGGCAGGCATTATAAAGGGTTTTTAAAGCTTTTATGACGCATTCGCCTCCTAATTTTAGCATTTCACTTACAATGCCATCTTCTCCAGGTGATTTGCTGTTCTTCATACCTTTCAACGCTGATTCGATTTCCTCTTCGGTTATATCTGGAAGTTCCTCTGATCCTTGATTTTGTATGTCTGGGATTTCCACCTCTGGAATGTGAGCATCTCGACGATATAATGTTCTATAGTACTCTTCGATAATTTTCATAGTTGCTTGTTGTTCATATACAGCATGTCCTTGTCTATTTTTTAGCTTATAAATGTTTCTGGTTCCTGTCTTCAACTTTCGTTTTAGAACTTTAAGGCTTTTATTTTGTTCTATGGTATAAGTTGCTTCTTTAGTGTTAAAATCCCTTATGTCTTTCCTAACAGCTTTTGAAATGGTTTTATTTAAATTCCTCAGCTCTGCGATATTCACTGTGTGCTTATCTTTCATTTCCCTTTTTTTGCATTCGGTTCCTTGTGCCTTCTGTAAGTTTTTCAGTTTTCCTTGTTTGCTTAACTTAACAGTTCTTCTGTGCCTTCCTTAGAGCGTCCACCAACCTTTCGTTAAGTTGTTCAATATCGGTTTCATCTTACATTCAACATCCTGTTACAATTGTTAAATTGTAGATTTGTTAGATTGTCTAAATAACAATCCGAAACTATGTGTATAAATGCTGTACTGTATAAAATTGCCGAAAATCTGGTCAACATTTTCCGAAAGTCAACGATTGACGCTGCTACTATAAATATTTTTGTGTTGCATTAGGTCGCAGGTCAATATTTTTGTATTACCTACCGTGTTTATAAATGCCGTACAATTATGTTTGACCAAAATTTCCCCCTTTAGTAATAAGTTTACCTTCCCTGTGTAATCACCTGTACCGATAGAAATTGACGGCATAATAGCTGGTAAGTATCTTAAATGGAAAAACTTATAGTTCGGATCTGTATTACTTTCTATTTGACGATGTTCTGATTTTCTGATGTTGTGAATTTTTATTCTAAAGATTTACTGGGTAGGCTGAGTTGAGTTTATAAGAAATAATCAGTGTTCTATCAAATGTACTTAGTTTATCTTTTGGATTGTATATAATAAATTGTCATAATAAAGAGATAGACATTCCAGTTTTATATTAAACATTTTCTACGAGCTCCAAAAGTTTTTATTCTCATTTCCAGTTTTAAGAAAATTCTTACGCAGGTATTTCTATAGTCGCTTACTGCCATATACCTGGTTGCCCAGGTTACAAATTTGATTAATTGACAAATTTGGAATTTTAAGATCAGACTGAAGATTTAATTAGTCTAATTAGAGATTTTAAGTTTGTACGGCAAATTTGCTTGCCCAACTTAATTATTGTTATAATATGATATTAAAAAAATAATCTACAATATTAGTTACCTGCTTTACGACAAAAGGTCAGACTTACAACCGAAAATAAATTTACAGTTTTTCTCCATTCAGTTATGATGGAATAACGATATCAGAAAAAGTAGAGAAATATAATGACAAAACATGCACAAGAATAGATCAGGGACTTGCGGAAGATGTGTGTTAAACATAGGATGCTGAACGGAAAAGATAATAAAAAGGAAAACATTCCAAATGTATTTAGTATAAAATCAAAATTTATACCGTGTTTGACCAATTTCCATTTAAAGATACAATACATGGTTGTGGCTTATTCGTAATTCATTGTCCATCGCTCTGTATACACTAAAACAGAAGATACAAACTTATGCAACATTTGGAGCATCGTAAATATTTGCATAGTAAGAAACACAAACTATTTGCACTTTTTTATCAATCTCAATGGTCAAATAATAGAATTTTCAAATAGCACTCAATGTAGCAGGCAAAAATTAATAAAATCCACAGAACATTCGAAAGTAAAAATGTGAAAAATATTAAAATAATGAGCAAATTCGGTATTTTTGAAATTATACTTCTATACGCGCGCTCGGCGTTGGAAATGTGCATGGGAGTGAATCTGTGAAACCATTACATATGTAAGATAATGAGTAAGAGAGAGACATAAGATATATTTTCTCTCTCTTCCTCTCTCGAGAATAAAAATGTTTCTTTTGTATATATATATATATATATATATATATATATGTATATATATATATATATATATATATATGTATATATATATATATATATATATATATATATATATATATATATATATATATATATATATATATATACAAACAATATAATAAACAATAACAAAATGTTTGTCAATCGAGACCTTCCTCTGGATATGAGGATAAGAGCCTTAAGATGCTACGTGTGGAAAGCTGGACACTAAAAGTGGATAATATAAAAAAGTTGGAATCGTTTGAGATGTGGTGCTATTGAAGGATTTTGAAAATACCATGGACCCAACGATTTACAAATGCAGAAGTGTTAAGAAGGCTACAAAAGGATTGCGAGGTCATAAAGCACATCAAAACAAGAAATATGAGATAGTAAGGCTCATAATGTAAGGTAAAATCAAGGGTAAAAGATCCATAGGAAGACGAAAAATTTCCTGGCTGAGAAACGTAATACCAATGGTTTGTTACTAGCAGAGCATTATGTCAAAGAACTAACAAAATCTGTCCATGGATCAAATCGGAACGTAACCATGTACAACTGGTTTACGACAGTGAAACTAGTCGATGAACTGTTACAAGAGCCATATAAATTAACAGCATTAGGTACTCTTCGCAAAAACAAAAAAGAAATTCTCACAGAGATGTTGGCACTAAAAGATCGAAATGCAAACTCTTCGATGTTCTGTTTTGATCAGAAGAAAACTTTGTTATCTTACGTCCCTAAAAAACAGAAATTAGTTTTACTGCTTTCAACTTTGCACGAAACGGCAGAAGTATCAGAAGAAACAGGCAAGCCTGTAATTATAAAAAATAACAATAACACAAAATCAGGCATAGATACTTTTGACCAAATGTGTTCCAACATGAGTTGTAACAGAAAAACTCGAAGATGCCCATTGTGTGTATTTTATGATATGGTTAATATAGCTAGTATTAATTCCCATGTCATTTACACATACAACGCATTAAAACAAGGTAACAATCCCGTCTCTCGGTACCAATACATAGTTAATTTGAGTCAGTCTCTTGCCGAACCATGGATGATTTGCAATCGCTATTTTGCGTCGAAATATTTGTCACGATATAGCTCACATTTTAAAGATACCTGCTGCAGAAGAAGTTCCCACTTATCAAGAAAGAAAAAGAAAAATTTGCTTTTATTTTTATTTTTCTAAACAATTCTATTTTTTATTCGTTTAAAATATGTTATTATAGTGATAAAAACTCTCCTGCTCAGATTTTGAATATACGTTTTGTAATTACAAGGTATTTTTTATAGGTAGTACAATTTACGATAGTTCGGTAATCACGTGCGACTAAACAAGTCCGGTAATCTATGGCTAATATCAGTCAATTACCTTAAAAACTTCAATGAATATTATCATCATAATTTCACTCACGCTGTATAATGTACATGTTGATATAATATTATAACATTTAATAAAGCTAAATCATAATATCAAAAAATAATATTTAAGAAAATAAAATCTTTATACCTTAACGGTTTAAAAATAACTTGGGCCCCTGCAGAATTTTATTTTAAGAAAAAGTTTCCGGTTTCCTATAACAACGTGAGAACCCCAGAGTTGAATTTTCTCAATATTTGATAAATTATAAACGTAATGAGTTACTATAGTACTTAGGCTGAAGATTCATTATTAAATATTTGTTCAAATAAAACTTTTGAATTATATACAGGGTTTAATCAAAACTTATTCAATCTATAGAATTGAATGCAGTAAAATTTTCAAACTTAAATTAATGGTAAATTCTGTATATAAGTATATCCTTATTCATCATAAAATCATGACACTTCGAATTAAGACGTACTTATTTACTAGTTTAATTACTCCTAGTTTTTTGGTTCCATTGTTTCTACAGTGTTTGAAAATAAAATCTAAATATTTATTGTAGTGCATTTAACAACAAGAAAACTTAGAAATTGATAAAGTTAGAATGATTGTAGTACAGACCAGATCTATTTTGAATTGGACATTTTCCATAGGTGTCTATTTTTTTGTTTGAATCACTTTAGGATGTACCTTTTATTAATAATCATGATATGTCCCAGGCGCAAACGTTATGTTTAATTTTTTTTTTCACAATATTTTTAAAAAATCGAAGTTTTGCCTTTTGCGCCCATTTGGCCATATAACGCGAGCGATATTCTGCCGTCGTAAACAAAAATGCAGTATCTACACAGGATATGAACAGAGAAAAATTAGGTTGACTTTGCAAAACTGTCTTGTTTTTAAAAATTACTCATCTGTGAAAGATTTTTTCCTTATATGAAGCATTAACCACGCAGGGTTATTAGCGTGTATGGATTGTGATACAGAGTTAGAACTTAACAATAGAATACTAACCATAACAATACATAACTAGAAATAAACCTAAATCTATACAAAGTAAAATATCAGATTTTTGATAATAGCTTGCAGTCTTTGATAAAGGCAAAAATATATTTAGTATCACTGTCTTTTCCAAGAGCACTATTTAATGTTGATGGTATGTTATACATTTTGCGTTGCACATCATACTTGGGCACTGCAATAAACAACGTTTTACCGTTAAGATACTGTTACATATGTCACACACAGGTTTATTAGCACGTTTTAGTAGGTAGTCGTGTGTTAACCGAGTATGACGAATCCGGAGGAGAGTGAAGATTACTTGTTCTCTTCTATTGTTAAATTTTGGGAATTTTTGATGATTAATATTAAATTTGTACAGCTTAGTAGGGCAGTTCTTTCATGTATCCTGCCATATTGAATTAATCTTTTACTTTTAAAAATACTTTCAGGTCGGTGACAAGAGATTTCGTATTCTCTTCTGCGTTTGGGTTAGTAGAATATAAAATTTACTTACATACATTTACTTTACATATAAAATTAACTTTAATGTTCATATTTACTGTATATTTTAGTTCATTTTTAATGAGAAGGAGTAGATGATAATTATAGTAGAGTTGGTTTAATGCCATTATTGAGCTGAGAGAATCTGTAATAATATTTCTCTTTTTATTTTTGTCAACTATCAGAACTAGTGCTTTTAGTATCGCATACAGTTCAGCAGAGAACGTTGTTGTATATGAAGATAATTTGTAAGCTTCTGTATAATTTGATGAGTAGATTGCTGCCCCAGTTTCGTCTTCGTTTTTGGAGGCATCGGTGTAAACTTTGAAACAGCTACCATATTTGCTTAATATTTTAAGAAATTCTTGATTAATTTGACTTGCTGGCGTTTCTGATTTGTTTAGGCGCAATAAGCTGGTGTCAGTAGAGGAAAGTAGAATTGTCCAAGGAGGAGAGGTTTAAATTGAGGAGATATCGTAGAGTGTCTGGAAAATGGATACCTATGGTTAACAAGTAGGTATGTAGGCGGTAATAAAAAGGGTGATCAGTTCAATTTGAAGTTTGGAAAAAACTTTAAAGCGGTCAGCTTGTTTTATATAACTGGATTATTTTGAGTAGACGATACTGCTGCATAAGAAAAACTTAGATATTGTCTACTAAAGACAAGTAAAATCTCTTCAGTTTCACAGTATAGAGTTTGTATTGGACTTGTGTGGTGTGCTCCTAAGGAAATTCGAAGACCTGTATATTGAATAACATCTATTGTTTTTAAGTACGTTTTTTTTGGAGGAGTTGTAAACAAATGAGCCGTAGTCCAGGTTGGAACGGACTAGGTCTTAAATATATGTAGTAATATAGAAGAGTCGGCGACCCATTTTTTTTTGCGAGTGATCATAACAAATTTATTCCAGGGAGGTGTCCTTTTTAAATATTCTGAATGTATCTTCCAAGTTAGTTTTTGGTCAAAGATCATACCAAGGAATCTAACTTCGTCTACATATTTAAGTTGTTCTTCATTTAAATATAATTTCTTCGGTTGTATTTGGTGACTTTTCTTAAAACATACTGCTTTGGTTTGGAGGGTATTGAACCGAAGACCACTTATTAATGACCATCCTTCAATACGATTTATGGCTTTTTCGACATGGTTCTGGATGGTTGTTAGGTTCTTTCCTCGACAAAGACTCGTTAATTTTTTGGAACCATATAAAGATATATGTGCGTTGAAGTCTTCGACAATTCTGACTGCAATTGCCTCAAAGTTTGTATCTTATGGTATTTCTATTAATGTCGTTCTTTATGTATATCGCTACTCCGTCGCTGGCTACTTTAACATGTTGTCGATTTATAAAGAAACAAATAAAGTTTTTTAGTTTATGTACGGTGTTGCTTTTACAATTAGTTTCTTGTAAACATAGAATCATTAGTCTGTATTTTGAGATTAGTATTTGCAACATTTCTAAATTGGTGTTACTTGGTGGACAGTGGACAGTCTTTTGATAAGTTCTTGGTGTTTGTGCATATTTAGCAAGTCTGGTTATCTAAAGGTAAGTATATTCTATATGATGTCTTCTCATGAGTAATAACAAAAGAATCGGGTAATGTATGATTGGTTAAAGGGGATATGTAGGTTTGCTGCCTAAAGCTTAATATATGTTGGAATTTAGAAGTTGAGGCCCCCATCCGTAGAATCGATAGGGATGACAAAAGTTTGACATTAAGTGCTTGCATTTCAGATTCTAAGATTAAATGTGAAATGGACGGAAATCCGTTAGAAAGTACTAGTCCTTGGCTGAGGATGAATAGTCGACGTGCTTGTAAGAGTTGTTGATTAATGTTGATTTTTCCGTGGTTGGTAACAAAATCATCGACCAATTTTTCATTTGCTAAGTAAATGCATATTCTGTAGTTGGATAGCCTTAAACAGAAAATAATATTGATTGGTCGAATTATTAGGCTTAAACTGTGAAGGTAATCTTTAATTTTAGTGTTGTCTATTGCATAAACTACGATTACTTGAATCCTGACGGAAAAACATTAGCAGTTGGTTGTCTGGTTAGGGAAGAGTAAGTTTTAGGTTGTAGAGTTTGTTGGTCTGGTACAGAGCTAGGTTGAGTTAACGTAGATGATGATGCCATGATGTGGATATTAATATTTATTAATTAATTGGGGCCAGAAAATACTGACCTATTTATATAGCTGTCGATGTTAGTTGAAATAAAGGTACCTTAACAATGTTTATCATTGAAATTAAACACGTTCACACAACGCGTTTTTAACCTTTGCTAAAAAGATAAACGAATAATTAGAATTTAACGTGCTTACTCGTTGGCAGTTCTGATAAGACTCCTGAAAGTTTTTTTGTTTTAGTAAGTTCGAATTTAGTGTGTTTCCATTAATCAGTTATGGATGTTGTACTATTTTAAAACACAGGAAATAGCTTTCTCAGCAATATATATATATATATATATATATATATATATATATATATATATATATATATATATATATCGCAAAAAGGAGTACGACCTAAATACCTATATTCTCAAAGTTATGGATCCTCTTTTGATGATATACCCAATGGTGACCAACTTAGAACCATTTCTAATAATTCAGTTAATAGCATTGTTCTGCCTAATACTGATCTTGAGAATCCTACCACCCATTACTCATCTCTGCCTTATTTTCCTCAAGTTACTGAGAAGCTTATTAAACTGTATAAACAGAACAACATACCAGTTAAAATTGCAGTTAAGAATGCTAAGACTGTTAGAAATTTGTTTTCTAAAACTAAAACACCCTTGTCCACTTTGGAACAAGTTAATACTATATACTATTTACCTTGTGCTGAGTGTAACGCTTGTTATATTGGTGAAACTGGAAGATTACTAAAAGGATGTCTTACTTCGCATCGAAGTGACATTAATCTGTCTAAGCACACATGTGCGTTAGCGCAATACGCAATTAACACCAAACATAAGGTGAATTTCAATGAAGTCAAAATTCTTGGCACTGAGCGCAATCTTGGTAAAAGACAGTTCTTAGAAATGTGTTCCATTCTCAAACATCCTAATGCTTTAAATAAGAGAACAGACATAAGTAACTTGAGTCAAATATATCATGCTTTAATTTTGCAGAATTAGGCTTTAACAATTAGTTCGTTATGTATGTGTCTCTAAAGTCGTACAATTTAACACATTTGTCTTTAATAAATAATTCTAATACTTTAACTTACTATAATTAATACTTGATAAAATATATTATTACATTAATGCTAATTAACTTAGACTTACTTATGCAATTCACATTGCATACTTGGTCGTTTTTTCATATATTGATTAATTTGACCTTCTGGTTTTTTTACTTTAATACAAATAAATACAATTCATTCTTTGAATACTTTATAATTTAAAGTTCCAAGCGTGGGACCTTGGACTTTTTAGAAATTAGGTGCTTATCGTCATTCACTTGTAGCTGTATATCCAACTACACTGTTGACGTTTATCACTCTTTTATATATGGAGTTGAATGAATTTTGCCTACTTGTTTGTTCTAGACTAGTTGATGCAGGGGATTAGCGTTATCGCTAATTTCTTTCATTGTTTGGTCTCTTACGGGAGGGTTATCATTCAAACTCATGTTAACTTTTTCAAATTTACCGCCGTAAATTAGTGGGTTGGTACTATTAACCTTGCTGTTCTGTCGAAGAATTTTCGACCTCAAGGCTGGCTGTCTGTTTCATGTCATTGACTCGGTACCTTTTAATTAACGCCATTTCAACTGCAACAGGTGCCAAGCAAACAGTGGTAACTTCACTTTATATCTTTTTTTATATATATTTTTTATATCTTAATGTAGATAACTTAAATAATGCTACCAAAAGTTAAGATGAAGTCATAAAATAAAATTTTTTGCATAGTTGGAAGTGAATCAATGATTTTCTTAGTTCTTTTTCACTAGTTAATATTATATTAAATATTATATGCTTATTAGACCACGTGTTCTGTTGCTTTGCTAATTTTTACTAAGTCTCTAAATGTTGTTAGTTATTTAATTGTTTATACAATATCACCATATGATGTCCATTTATTTGAGTTTTTGTACTACCTTTTTAATACCATTGACAACTACATATCTTTTTTAAGGTAACTATTTAACATCTTCTTCATGAATGTGTGGTACTCATAATGTAAAAATTTTTAGATGAACTTATGATGCTATCAGAATTCGATAGCGAAACGTCTTCAAAATAGATGAAGTAGTATCAACTTTGTCTTTTATTTCTCCACCTAGTTGACCGATAATTGAACCCACCACTCGTCTGAGTGATCCTTATATATATATATATATATATATATATATATATATATATATATATATATATATATATAATATATATATATATATATTATATATATATATATATATATATATATATATATATATATATATATATATATATTATTGTGATATTTAACGTCTTTGTGCGCCAAGCAATAATTAGCTAATTAATTTTTTTATTAATTAAAATTATTTAAATGATATGATTATGACTCTATCACAATTTTTAATTCTTTTATCTCAGGGTTAAATTCGTGCTTCAATATCTATGCTATTACATGTGAAAGGTAAGGTCCAAAGAATACCGGAATAATAAAAAACACATATGATCTAACACTATATATTGAAATAAAAATAATGAAATAATTCACACTCAAAAGTTTTCAATAAACAAAATCTCATATAATAATTCTCAAAATTTTGTTCTACGTACGTGAACAATCAAAATTAATGGTACAAACAATATTAGTTGAAATCTCAAAATCCAAGTATTACTCTAAATCTCCTAATCAAAATATTTATATCCTTTCTAAATTAAGTGTAAAAAATTGTGTTATCAATGAAAGAAAAACTGCAGAAAACAAAACTATCTCTCTCTGATGATGAGTGGTCCAAATCCTTGTTATTTGTAGACTATACTATTTACTCGTGGCCGCTCCCTAAGTAATCAGCAATCTTACAATAAATTATTGCAAGTATCTCGTCCTTAATGATCTCCTTCAAATGCACGAATCGTTCAAATTATGCTAGCTTCTTCTTCTCTCAATAAACTGAATCTCTCGTTGGCCTGAGTGAAAAATGACTCTTGGAATATCTTTTCTTTACGATAAACTGAATCTCTCGTTGGCCTGAACAGTGACTCTTGGAATATAAGTAGAAAAATATGACTTACAATATTTTACTGGATCAGCTTCTGTCAGATACACTAACTACACGAAAACTCACAAACTTTCACTGCTACTGCTTCCTACCTCTGGGAAACTACCCGAGAACAACGGCCGTTCGCCTTGCACCCTTGGAAACCAACTAACTATCTTTTTTCACTCCGAAATCTAGCTAAACTTTCATTCCTACATACCTCCCACCTTTTTTAATCTCCGCCAATCAAAACTCGTCACAATTCCCCATTCTTTCATTCCGATAACAAACAAATTTTTACCTATAATTATAAAATTTCCTAAAACTTATTTACAAATAATATTTTTCTATAATTCTTAAAAACTACCAAAAAAAAACTTTCCAAATCTCTTCTATTGTCTATAATCGCTGCGTTAATGTATTTGGAAAAACCCGGTTCAATTGTCTTTGGGATTTCACTTAAAATTATGCGGGTCACTCAAGTATAGTATAACAAAGGAAATAATTTTATGCTTAGCTTACATTTTGTTTAATACAGGTAATCCAAAAATTTAAATATTTTCCTTCTTCGAAATGTTTGTTGGGTATTATCCTAATTATCTGAATTATTTTAATGTTTTTGAATTTTGAAATATTTTAAACAAACCAATATTTTTCTCGATTTTACATATCATAACAATATATATATATATATATATATATATATATATATATATATATATATATATATATGTATGTATTGGCAGAATTAATGTAAAAGTCCCCATTTAACTCTTTCATAAAGATAAAATTTAAAAATACCCCCTTTTTTTCCTTTTTGCACTTTTTTTTACCTTACCTCAAAATGACATAGTTACATGTATGCTTTTCCATTTATTTTTTTACGGGCTATGTAATCATCATTGTTAAAATATTTATTTTTAACCTTAAAAATTCTCAAATTGCGAAAAAACACTTTATTGGCTGCAAAAAGACAAAGACAATGTCTGCAACGCGCATACTCCCATTGTCGTTGTCATGGTTACAGATCATGCGCGTAGTAGACATTGTTGTTATCACCACTACTTTCGTTTTAGTGTCTCCTTCGTATCGCCTTCGTGTGATCGTCGCCTTCGTATCGCTTTGACTGTGTTAGCCCATAGAGTACGATATGCGCGCCTATAGGATAACTGGCAATTATAATATTCAACTCCTAACTTCGATTTGACCAACTACTTCTAAAATTTCAAAACGACTCGAGATTTTAGATATTAACTGACAACGGATTTTAGGACAAAGGGATCATATATATCCCATAAGCATGCTCTATCATTATCTAATAACTTATTTATTTTGATTAACATTTGGCACTATACTATATGTAGGCAATATACATTATCAGTTAAGGCTTGGGCACAAAAAGTGACATGCGATTAAAAGCGATGAAAACAATTGTTGAGAAAGGGTCATTCTTAAAGCTAATGTTTTTTTTTTGAGTTTTGACTATCTAAGAAAAAAAAGACAAATGTAAAAAAATTGAAGGGTGCGATCAAAATTCGATTATTTAGCTACTAGATTTTAAGGTTATGAGCCAATAAATTAGGATATTATTAGAAAAACACGATTTTTTGGCAATTTGAGAATTTGTTAGTTAAAAATGATTATTTTAACAATGATGATTCATAGCCCGTAAGATAATAGATGGAAAAGCATACATCTAACTATCTGATTTTGAGGTAAGATAAATAAAATTCGAAAGGCATAAAAAATGTATTGTCGAATTTTATCTTTATTAAAAAGTTGAAATAGGACTTTTACAATAGAATTTGATAATGTGGAAAAAGTAAAAAATGGTGTTTTTGATTTTTTGATGCTTTCCGCTTAGAAATTAAAAATCCTGCCTTGGCCATTCAAAAGAACGAAAAAAAAAAGAATACATAAAAAATTACTGTTTAAAAGTTAGCCAAAAATTATTAAAAGAACCTATTGAAAGAAATTACTGAAAATTTTAATGATTTTTACTAGGTTAATTTTCAATATAAAAGTTTGAAAAAAAATCAGGCTATTTTGTATTTAAAAGATACATCTTCATAATTTTTTTCAGATTTTTAAAGTAAAATTATATCCACAAAAACATGTCGAAAAAAGCTCCTTTTTAGATTTAAAAGGTTCTATGTGCTCTGGAAAGCTAAAAATTTGTATAAAGTCATGTTTTTATATGCTTTATTGAAAGCACAAGTCGCAGTGCTGTGATCGGTGCGGGGGCACTCTTAACCATCTTATCCCGTTATAGCCTTTAAACGTTGTGTTATTGGCAGCTACATAATTCTTGACTTGTGCCCATACAAGATCTATTGAATTCAGCTCGCAGTATTTCGGTGACAACCTTAACAGTGTTCTATTCGTGCTTCTTACCAGTTCATCTACTATTTACTTATTATATTCGCCTTTATGTTATTTAACGATTTCTAAAACTTAAAATTTTAACAACCTTTCTTTAAAGGGAATGTTTTTTGAACGAAGTCAATTTTAAATATCTGCGTTTTTTGTAGCCATAATGGGAATTTTTTCCAATTTTCTAAAAAGGTAAGGGGCATTGTCCGTCACACTTACGGCCTTTTATTAGTGAAAGTAAAGTCTTGTGGAGCCAACTTTTAAATTACTTTCCATCCATGTCCTTATGCTAGTCTCCACTTTTGCTCGATTGAAAAGCCCACAGTGTATCTGGAACAAAACTATTCTCACTTCTGATGTGACAGATTATCAATTTTTTCCCTTTTCCTAAAAGTGATATTAAAGTTAATAATAAAAAAATTCAAAGTTTATTTTAATTTCAATTACCTGAGGGATTTTTTAAGCCTGTCGACGCCTATCCAAAAATGCACCTCTTGTAGAAGTCACAGAAACATTAACCCAAACTTATGATTTTGTATGGCCAGCATTTATCTATGTTTCGTGCAAGTAAAACATTGTTATATTTCTAGCTCTATATTGTCTTATCTTTTGCAGATAATCTCTTCGCTATAGCAAGAGATTACTTTACTATTTTGCTCATGTACAATCAATTTTGCAATATTGCTTGGTTTGTTGGGAAAATTACTCGCGAATTAATGAGGTGCTTGTTCTTAATATATATATATATATATATATATATATATATTCGTACCATGACGTTTAGATTCCTTGGCGCTTGGATTCCTGTAGACCAGTTTTTAAACAATTAAATATTTTAACTGTAATTTCGCTGTTTATTTTTAGTTGTGTTGTTTATGTAAAGTCACATAGATGCAAATTTATTTGTAGAAATGATGTTTCCTTAATCATCATAATCATCATCATTAATTAGCTTATATTTTTTCACTGCTGAACGTAGGCGTCCCTAATTTTCCACCTATTTCTATTTTGAGCTTATTGCATTTAGTTTGTGGTGATGCGCTTAATATCATCCGTCTATCTAGTCGGTGGTCGTCCTCTGCTTCGATATGCATCTTGCCTTGGTCGCCATTCCAGAATCTTTTTGGTCCATCTATTATCCGTTAATCTAGTAACATATCCGGCCCAAGCCTATTTAGCCATGGCTATTTTTTTAACTCCATATGAGACTCCTGTTCTTCTTCTTATTTCTAGGTTTGGTACTTTACCTCTGATAGTAATACAATATATTGATCTTTCCATAACGCTTTGTGTAACTCGTATTTTATCTATTGTTCTTTTTATCAGAGTCAGTGTTTCTGCACCATATGTAAGAACCGGTAAAACGCACTGGTTAAAAACCTTTCTTTTTAAACAAACTGGGATACTAGACTTGAAAATGTTATTCAATCTACCAAAGGCAGCCATGTGAGACCTATCCCTCTTTGTATTTCAGTTGTCTGATTATCTCGGCATAGGCGAATCTCATGGCCTAGATATTTGTAAGCTATTACTTGGTCGATGCTATGGCTTTCAATCAGAATGTTACCGCTGACTACAAGGTTGGTCATAAATTTTGTATTTGAGGTGTTAATTTCCTTAAAGAGTGGCTACAATTTTTGTTACAGAAATGATTTGCTGAATCCTGTTCGTCACTTGACGGTTGCGGGCAAGGGTCCTTACCCAACATGCGTTCGTTTGTATAATAAATTACCTAAAAATTATATTAAGAGAACAGTTAAGGACTTACTTCTAGTAAACACTTTCTATTCGTATAAGGAATACTTGCAGGCATATTTTTAACAATTTGTATGTTTTTGTGTATATTTTATATGTTTTTATGTTAACTGTTTTTATGAACTTACTGATCATAGATTGTATTTGACGCATTTCAATAATTGTAAAAATCAGATAAAATAAAGAATATTAATTTATTGATTGATTGATACTGGATACTACAGTTAATACTCAATGGAAAGATCGGGGAGAAAAGAGGAGTGGTAGGAAGAAATAATCATGGCTCCGAAATATTCGTCAGTGGACTGGCGCAATTATTGTTACATTCCGCGCAAGATCGAAAACAATATCAGCAAATACTCATGAAAGCTACCCACGCCTAATTTGAAAACGGTACTTAACGAAGAAGATGTCTGTATAATTCCACTATACTTGGTTATTTCCTGCCAAATAGGTCTTACTCTATTTGTTAGCCATTCTCGTATGACTTTTAAGTCATTCATGATTTAAGTCAATGTTTTATGGGGAAGTCTGATTATTATCGTCTTCTTGTTTAACCGTGGGCATCCGAAGACGTACTTCTTCGGTTACATTCTCGTTTTACGAATTACACCTGTAATTCGTTCAAATCATCTTGTAATTATTTATGTAACACAGGCTGAAAAATTGACAGCTGTCTCTTAACTTTTATATTTATTTTTACTAATTCTTTTTCGTTTCTGTGGTCAGTTATGAGCACTCGATTTCTTGTGTCTCGTGTGGAACTATGTGATGGGCGTCTAGATGTCGATCTAGGCGTACTTCTAACCTCATTCTTTGATTTTTCTGGGGTAGCCTACTGCAATCATTTTGCAAACGTCCTTTTCTTCAGCAATTAAAATATCTTTTGTCCTTATTTTGAGATCTTTTTTAAAGATTTTTTTATTTTTGTTGAACTCTTGTTTTAATTTTTGCGAGATCTTGAAATACTTTCCGCCGCATCATACTCCTGGGATTAAATGAGTACTTCATTTATCGTTTTGTGATGTTATAATGGGAAAGCTTCTTGGATTTCAACACCCTCTAGTCCATATACCAATTTGTACCTGAAAATTCTGCACTGCTACCATTTAGCATACATGACATCGCCACTGCTTAGAGAAAGATATATGAAAATATTATTAATTAATATTTTCTTGTATTGGTTACACACCAAACAATAACATATGCATAAATTAAATTTCTGAAGTTTCTGATTGTTGAAAAGACAATAGCTGAATAGGGTTAATCGCTGCTTTATAATCCCCTAATGAAAAAACAATTTAAAATAAGTTTTTCCTTGAATTTTAAAACGAAACAGTTTCTATTCAAATATTTAATATTAAATCTATCACACTATTATTACACTATATTATTACAAACAGTAAACTAAACAAATTTTGTTTTTTTTTATTATTATTATTATTATTACACTATATAAAAAAAATCCTGACAAAAATAGCGCTAACTGAAGTGTCTGTGACTTCTTTAGAGCTCGCGAAACTTAAAAAAGAGCAATTAATTGAAATCATTGTTAGCAATTGTCTACCCAATACCATTAATAGTGTGATAATCAAAAGTTTTTTAGATGAAAAAATGTGTAATAAGTGTAAAATATCCGAGTTACAAAGTGAAGAAAAAACTATCGACGAGGCTATTTCAAATAGCAATGAAACCCATAGCTTATACATAGAAAAAAGGCTGTTACAACAAGATAAAGAGTTACAGGGTAAGTTGATTCATCACCCCGAGAAAAGGGCTTATGAACAAGAAACGTTGATCGAATTATTGCAAATATGTCTTAATGAAAAAAAAAATCAACAAAAACATCAAGAGATTAGACGTCAAATTCCTCTATTGGTACCTCAGAAAAGAAACAGGTGGTGCGCCAACTATCAGCAGACTTGATAGAATCAACAACAGAACATACATCTGAGAGTGGCAGTGGCAGATATAAACGACGTCGTGATAACTCTAACCTCAATACAAAGGTAAACATTTTTTTTTAGGGTTCAAAGGTAAACATAATCACTAATGAACAAGTGCGAGGTGCAGTTGAAGCAGCGAAGATGTATAACAAACCCATTACTGGAACAGCTTCTAACTCTAATTCATCTACAGAAGTGAAGACAGTTCCAAAACTTGGATTTTTAAGTGTTTATCAACTGCATCCTGAAACGACAACCGAAAACTTGACCAATTATTTAAAAGTAAATGCTCCAAATGTTTTTTTCTGAGGTCGCACTATTTGATATTGAGAATTTGAATATTTGAATTTGATATTGATATCTTCTTTAAACTATACCAGCTCAGTAGATATTGACCAAATCCCCACTAAAATAATTAAATACATTTCTTCATATATATCTCCTCTTCTGTCTCACATCATCAAAATATCTGTCAAAGATGGCAAGTTTCCAAGTGACCTTAAAACGGGAGTAGTTAGTCCAATTTTCAAAAAGGGAGATCCATGTTTGGTTGATAATTAAAGGCAAATCACTGTAACAAGTGTACTCTCTAAGATTATCGAAAAGTGTATTTACAGTAAAACGTTAAATTTTCTGAATAAATATGATCATCATCATCATCAACTAGCCTCTAACGTCCACTGCTGAACATAGGCCTCTCGCATGATTTTCCACTTAGTCCGATTTTGCGCCATCTGAATCCAATTTGTAGTCACTCTTTTTATGTCATCTGTCCATCTCGTTGGGGGTCGACCTCTATTTCTGTTAGCTTGTATTCGGGGTCTCCATTCCAAAATTCTTTTTGTCCACCGGTCATCAACTGATCTTGCTACATGACCTGCCCAGTTCCACTTTAGTGTTGTTATCCTTTCAATAACGTCTGCTACTCCTGATCTTTTGCGTATAGTAGCATTGGGTATTCTATCACGTAGAGAAATCCCTAACATAATTCTCTCCATTGCTCTTTCCGCAACTTATAGTTTACTCACTGTTGTTCTTGTGAGCGTTAGGGTTTCTGCGCCGTAGGTCATCACTGGCAAAATACATTGATTAAATACTTTTCTTTTCAGAAACATTGGAATCTTAGATCTAAAAATATCCTTCATCCTTCCAAATGCAGCCCAAGCGAGGTTTATTCTTCTTTTCAGCTCGATTGTTTGGTTGTCTCGACTTATTAGTCTCTCGACTTAAATATGATATCTTAAATAAATGCCAACATGGGTTTCTTCCTAATAAATCTACACAGAGTGCTTCTATTTTATTATTTAATTATATCCACGCTGTTTTGGATCGAAATCGGTATGTGGGTGCACTCTTTTTTGACTTAACTAAGGCTTTTGACTCTATTGACATTGAAATTATACTGAATAAATTAGAAGTCCTTGGTTTTCGGGGTCATTTCTTGAACTGGCTAAGATCATACTTACAACATCGTAAATTACTAGTAAAAGTCGAGAATAAAAAGTCATCTGTTTTTAATCTTGATCAAGGTGTACTGCAAGGCTCCGTATTGGGACCCTCAATATTTCTTTCATATGTCAATGATTTGATAATTTTTTAACTGCACATCATACAGTTCTGTATACAGATGATTCAACAATTGTAGTTGACTAGTCAACTGAAGTCGAACTCATATCAAAAATAACCTTGGTAGCACAGGAATTTACAACCTGGTGTAAAAGGAACTCTGGAAGCCATCCCATGATTATAAGATAACAATTAGTTCTGAGAAAATACCTTTTAGCGATACAACAGTATTTCTTGGTAGCATTCTAGAAAGTAATATGACATGGGATGGAAATGTTACTAAAGTCTGCAAACAAGTGTATAATGGTTACTATGCGATCCTTCAGTTGAAAATTTTATTTAATATCAATCAATTGATGTGTGTACTATGCATTGGTTTATTCATATATGGCCTATAATGTTGTCTTGTGGGCTTGCCATGATTTATATATTTATAAGTGTAGTATTTACGTCAAAACTAAATTTCAAAATTTTACCTTCAACTCAGACTTTCATAATTACCCGACAAGACACGGGAGGTTGATAAGCTTGTGTAAACACTCCACAACTCTCTTTGAAACTATGAGAAATAAAAAAATATTCAAAAATTAAAAAATAAATTAAAATCATACTTGATCCAATTATGCGTTTACAACCTAAATGATTATTTTGACTTAATAAAAGACTACAGGAAATAAGTATCGACGGGTTCAGAGACGCTCTATATTGCATCTATCTTTTTTATATTAATCTATATTTTGTTGATTATGTTTTATGTAATTGTCCTATATAACTTATTGATTATGATTTATGTACTATATGACTTGTTCCATATCACAATCTGATCTGATTGGATTAATAAAGAATATTCTATTTTATTACAATCTAAACTTTGTTCACTGAATTGTTTAAACAAATTTTTACCGTAAAGTTCTTTTTGATATTAAGTGATATCACATGCTTATATCTATAAATATTTTTTTTTGTCAATTTTCTTCTTCTCTGTATTTAAAATCTTCAAATTTGAAAGTGAGAAAAAAATCTGTGTATATAATTATCCTGTAAGACTCGTTTTGAAGGTAAAGCATTAATAAAGAAGTTGCATAATTATTTTATAAAGAACGCTTATGAACAGTTTAGATAAAGATGTTATAACAATTAATAAATGTTATCAAACATAAAAGGTTAAAACCAGTTGACTAATTTAAACGATAATGTATAAAATTTACACCGCATTTAATAGCCCTATTAAAATTCCCACCGCTCCGGCAATGAAAAGGGGTATATTATAATTTAACGACCCACTGGTTTCAATAAAGAAAAGTTTTAAGACTACACTCATTATAAGTAGAGTTTCTCAAATCAGATTGCTGTTCAAGTCTAGGTTATCTTGGGTTCTTTTAAATATCAATTTAAACTGCTCACACCTCATTAAGTTTCAATTTTACAGCTATTGTCCTATCTGGGTTATAGCTTGGGGTAGCATGCATTGGAAATCCGAGATGGCACGCGCAAAACATGCTTTGTCAAACAATTATACAGAATGGTCCTTTTTGAATTATTGTTAAACAGTATTACAGGGTTGTTTAATATAAAGCTTAATATTTTATTTAGTCGACAGACATATTAAAATATTTATAGGTACTATACAACTAACCGATATCTCTATATATATTTCAATATAATATAGTTTATTACCAGAAGCATACATATAAGTGTAATTCATTCCGAAATCTTGCTCATATGTCAAATTGTACGCATGTCAAAGCAATTTTCCCTATTGAAATTTACTGAAACTTCATTAATCCGCTTCAGTCCCCAAACAAAACACGTTAGTTGTTTTTGTTAAGTATTTTTAATGTTTTTAAAAGAAGAAACATTTATTTATGAGTAACAAAAAATACATACATAAAAAGTGAACTGCTTACGGAAGCGGTTAATTTTCGTCAGAGGTCGTCGCTTTTTGTCACACTTTGCTCATTTTCATCTACAGATCATTTAAAACAACTGTCCGAGGAGGTTTGTTTCTTCCTCCCTTTCAGAATATCGCGAAAAATCTGGTGGGCAAGCTTCTATAGAACTACTGTAGTGTTCTGCTGTTATTGTAAAAAATAGTATTCGCTTTTCTTCTTTGTTTTCGTTCTATTTAGAATGTAAATTTGCCTACATAGTTAATGACCAGGCACATGTAAAATATTCATAAAATATTCCAAAAGTCAGCGGTTAGTCCGTCTTTCGCACATATACATCAAGCATTTGGTCTAGTGTATCGACACCACATTTTATACTATTATAATATTTCTGGTTTCTTGTTAACATTATCTTCACAGTAAGCATTGTGATGCATGTGTCGCAATTAAGTACTAAAGATGTAACCATCTTTACATGACTCAGTAGCATAACTCTATTGACGACTTTCAAAAAACCGTTGAAAGCTATCAGACAACCAAAAGCAAGTGCACCTCGCAAAAAAACGTGTGAAAGTTTCTGTTGAGCCTGGAAAAAGTGTCTCTGTGGCAGATTTTCCAATTCCAGGAGATTCAGTTCAGGTTAAACCTACTGGTGGTGCTAGCACAAGCACTGACAATGGAAGTTCTAGTACGTCTAAAAATGAAATAACAATCAGGTCAAAAAACAAATATGGAAAAATAAAAAAAACATAAAAATATTAATTCCTCATCTGAAGAAGAGTCAGATTACTCTCTCCAAAATAGTGATACTGAACTTATTCTACCTGACTCCGAAGAATCTGATATGGCAAACTATGGTCAAGAATTTGACAATAACCTCTAGGTTGATTCTGCTAGAAAAGGTAGAAAACCAGTGACTAGTACAGTCACTGGTTTTATTTGCATTTTTTGCAGTCGAATCATCAAATTTTTCTATTAAACTAGATTCTTCTTCTTCTTTTTTTTATATAGACATGATTCTGTCTGTTTCTCAATGTGCCTCCAGTAAGTTGCCATTCCATTGTTTTTGTAGTCTTCCTACTGGACGTCTTCCTATTGGGAAATCGTCTCTTGCCGTCTTTACTACTCTATTTGTTGTCATTCGGCTTATATGATCGTTCCATTCTACTCTTCTATTTCTTATACAGTTTTTGATGTTCTCCATCTTGCATCTATGTTGTATATCTGTAATTCTAGCTCTGTCCCATTATTGATCTGATAACTGTTTTGTAAATTCTGCCTTTCGTTTCTTTCCCGATATTTTTATTTCTCCATATTGTTTCATTTAGGCAGCCTGCGGCTCTGTTTGCTCTATTCACTTGATCTTCCACTTCGGTTTTCGAGCTTTCCGTAGCTAGATAATGTGATGCCAAGATATTTAAACTCCATCACTTGTTCTATTATCTGACCTTTCAGCTCGAATTTACATCTTAGTAAATTTGCTGTTCTAACCATGCATTTTGTCTTTTTTGGGGAAATTAACATGTTAAATTTTCTGGCGGTTATATTAAATTGGTGCAGCATACGTTGTAAATCATCTTTACTTTGAGAGAGTAGTATTGCGTCGTCTGCATAGCAGATTATTTTAAGTTGTTTTTCTCCCATTTGGTATCCTTTTTTAGTTCATACTTTTTTATTATTTCATCCATAATCAGGTTGAACAATAGAGGACTCAGGGAATCTTCCTGTCTTATCCCATTGCCAGCTTCAATAGGGTCGGTTAGTTCTTCTTCTACTTTTACTTTTATGTGTTGTTTTGGTAGATATTTTCGATCGTTTTAATTATTCCTAGAGGTATTTCTCTTGCATACAGTAAGTGGATAACGTGTTTTAATTTGACCCAGTCAAATGCCTTAGTAAGTTCCACGAAACATAGATATGTCGGTTTGTTGAACTTCAATGATTTCTCTTACACTTGCCTCATAAATATGTTCTTCTTGCTAGTGTTATAATTTCATTCAATTTATTTGTTATCACTTTGGTTGTTAATTTTAGTATTGTGTTTAAGAAATTAATTCCTCTGTATTTTTCCGGGCCCGATTTGCCTCCCTTTTTGAAGAAAGGTATTAGGATGCTTGATCTCCATTCTTGAGGAATTCTGTTTTGTTCTATTATTTTTTGGATTAGTTTTAATAGTTGTTTGGTCAGATCTAGTCCTCCGTACTTTAGGAGTTCGTTCGGTATTCTGTCCTCTCCTGGTGATTTTCTATTTTTTAATTTCCTTAATGCTTCCTTTACCTCTTTCTCCTCAATATTTATTTCTTCGTTTGTCGTCACCTCTGGTATTGGTGGTTCATTATCGTCACCGTTAGCAAACAGGGATCGAAAGTAGTCTACCCATGTTTCCTTCTGAATGTGTTTCGTTTTTATTAGTTCGTTCATCTCTTTTCTTTGTCCTCTGATCATTCTCCATATTTCTTTTGTCCATCTGTTTTGAAAGACTCTGCCAGTGTTCTTTTTTATTTGTCTAACTAAAGTATTCGTTTCATTTCTAATTCGTTTATAGTGGTTGTATGCCTGTTGTGTTTGTTGTGTTCTGTATTGTAAAAAGGCTTTCTTCTTTTCTTCACATTTTGTCTTCACTTCCTCTCTAAACCATGGTGTTTTCTTTTTTGATATGTTAGTGTTCGTTACTTTCCTCTCTCCAAGTAATTCTGTTGCGTTAATTATATTTTTTTTTGTTTTTCCCAGCCTTTCTCGATGTTATCGTTTTCTTATATTTGATTCCCAACGATCTTCTCTGATATTCTTATCCAGTATAAGTATTCCGTCGATTGCGGAGTTAGTCCTTCGACTTTGATTTTTGTTTGTGTTGTCGCCGCTCTCTTGGGTGGGAAGTATTTCAGGATTATTCTTATTTTACATACTACTAGGCTATGGTCGCTATCTACATCTGCTGAGTTGAGGCATATATAATAGATCTGTCTATTTATTTATCATATAATCTGTCATAGATGTTATGAAATGTATATTTCTGTTGGTTTTTGTGGTCAACAATTGTGTTGTTTATTCTTAGTTCATTATTCGTTCAGAAGTTGATCATCTTTCAGCACTTGGGTTATTTATTGATCCCTTGAGTTGAGTTACCTGATATTCCAAGTAGTAATTCTTATTTGAGTTTTGGATGTTTTTCGCTTGTCCTTATTTCTTGCCGTAGTCGTCTTCATAGTATCAATCCGGTTCCGAGACTGTACACTGTTTGTTTGAGCAGTATTTGTTTTTACGATTGATAGGTTGCCAACCTTGCGAATCAGTAATATGAATGGATTTATTCTTATGAATTTCGCTATGATCACTAACACCTGAAAAGTTTAAATCACATATTGGCATCTCTGGGGAAATTGCCTCCCCCATGTTGGCTGCTTATAAACTTATTTAATACACTGAGGTAATGTCAAACTTTGAATCACCTGTACTAATTTAAAATCGAGTTAATTAGTAGAAAAAAACAGTGGGCACTTATTATTGTCGATCTATCGCTTCTCTGAATAATGATTTTACGGTAATTAGTTTTCTTTTTGTGCTGTTAGAGTATCGAAGATCTTCAATTCCTTATAGATCGAGTAACTAGAGAATGCTCTAATAACGGACTAAGCATAAATACAACAAGGACAAAGTTACTTGTGGTTAGTAAACAAGACCTCGGCGCTATACAACTAATTGTCAATAATGAACCAATAACAAAATTAACCATTTTAAATACCTAGGATGTTGGATAAACGAGAAACTAAATCCGGATTTATATTATCCGGAATTAAAACTCGTACAGAAATTGCAAAAGAAGCATATATGAAACTTAGGTCTGTTCTGAGCAATTATCAGCTGAACTTACAACTGAGAATTAAGTTCCTAAAATGTTATGGGTATTCATTATTGCTCTATGAATGTGAAACCTGGATTATGAAGGTTAACATGATAAACAAATTAGAAGCCTTCGAGATGTGGTTATATCGTAGAATGCTCAGAATATCATGGGTTTAACACAAGGTGACTTAATAAAGATACTAAAAAAGAAAAAAATCAAATATTTGGGGCATATAATGAGAAAAAGCAGATACAGGATAATGCAGTTATCGAATTTTAAAAAGTTATATCTCGGATACTAAATGTTATAATTTAAGTTAGGTGAAGTCCTCGTTCTAGTTTGACGGACCTATGACCTATTTTTGACATTACTCATTGAACTATCAATAATGTCACTTCATATAGAACAACTATAGGACAACATCCACTTTTTATGTTGGATATTCTAACACTCTCCCTCAACATGAAAAGTAGATAAGCTAAATAATAGACCTTAACAAAATAAACATTATTTTAAATTCAAATTCTGACAGATCAACTGCAATTTTTTTGAATTTAACCACTTGGTCAACATATCAGCCACCATTTTATTCATCGACATATATTTTAATTGAATATCATTGTTAGCTACTTTTTCACGAATAAAATAATACTTGACATGAATATGTTTTGTTCTCTTATGGTATACTTGATTTTTCGATAACTTTATGGCACTTTGATTATTATTAAATATAACCATCAAAAAACCTTCAAACAAAAACTTACAATTCACATTGTTTTCAAATATTTCTTTCCATAAATATGTTAAGTATAACGATTTTTTTGCTGCCTCAGTTATGCCAATATATTCAGCTTCAGTTGAACTTAAAGCCAGAGTTCTTTGCTTTTGACATTCCCATGAGATAAGACCGACCACCAGCCAACGAAAAATAAATCCATAAAGTGACTTTCTATCTAAACTGTTACTGGCCCAATCTGAGTCAACAAAGCCACTTAAACTAACATTTGACTTTCTGTAATTAATTTCTACAGTTCTTGCACCTTTTAGGTATCTCAAAACACATTTGGCTGCTAAGCAATGTTCTTTCGTATAAATCTTATTAAACTGGATAAGATAAGTGACAAAGAAAGCTATGTCAGACCATATCATCGAACCATTCGAATTCTTGATAAGGACATTCATACAAAGTTCCTTCATTAGAAAGCTTACCATTCGGTTCTAAAGGAGTATTTACAATACTACAATTAATCATTTCAAATCGTTCAAGTATTTTATCAATATAGTGTTCTTGAGTTAATTTTAATTCAAACTCTGACCCACTTCTCTCTATCTTCATACCCAAACAATGTGTAATTGGACCCAAATCCTTAATATGAAAGTTTTTATCTAATTCATTTTTAAAAACTTTAACCTCATCATGATTATTGTAAAAAACAAAAAAATCATCTACAATAAGGATTGAATTCTCACTATTTTTAACAAAAATACATGGTTCAATTTCACATTGTTTAAAATTCAACTTTAACAAAATTTGGTATGCCCTTTTATACCACAGTCTCGAAGACTGTTTAAGACCATAAATAGCTCTCCTGAGCAGACAGACTTTATTTTCCAAGTCTGGTTCATCAAAACCTTCATATATATTAACAAATGGGACAAATCCCCTGTCCAAATTATACCTACAAAAATGCAACATTATATAATAATAATAATATACGTTTATTCAAATCCATAAGTATTACATTAATTTACAATTTCAATTTCAGTTTACTTACAGTAACATAAACGTAAAAAAAAGTCTTTAAAGCATTAACATGCTTGTTGACTTAAGCTGTCTAATATTAACAAGTTTAATGTTTTTTTTTACAAATTATTATTTCATTTTTACAGTTTCTAATCTAATCTAATTTGTTTCGTTTTTTTTTTATCTAGTATAATTTAAATTTATTAAATTGTTACACAACTCCCTTTTTTCTTTTACCCAAGCATTAACTAATTTTTTATACAAATAAAAATTTTTGATATTTTTAAAATTTATGGGCAATTGATTGTATATTCTTGGAGCAAAATATTTAATTGACCGTTGCGTGATTGTTTTTGAAGTATGAAGACATTCAACATTCAATTTTCTTCTTGTTTCATAATTTGACACTTTTACTTTAAGAGGTATTTTATCTTTATGAATATTTTTAAGTAGCTCTAAGCAGTACAATTGCCGAACATCAAGAACCTGAGTTTCATGAAAAAGTTGGTCTGAGGGATATGTTTTTCGTTTTCCATATATTAGTTTAAGAAACCATTTCTGAGTATTTTGAAGGGTCACCAGATGGCAATCAGCTACGCCACCCCATCCTAAAATCCCATATACAAGATGAGATTGTACTAAAGACAGGTAAAGCATTTTAAGCTGTTCAACATCTAAAAACTCTTTTAAATAGCAGAATTTTGGTAACAGTCCTCTTATTTTTCTTATAATATTTTTTATTTGTAAGTCCCATTTAAGGTGCCTGTCAATTAAAACTCCTAAATATTTTATGTATTCTGCTTTAAATATTTGTTGTTTTTTATTTATTTTTAATGAGTTAAAAGTTGGCAGAGAATTTTTATATATTGCAAAAGGTATATATTTAGTTTTTTCGTAATTTATTGTGAGTTTATTTATTTGCAACCATGTTTTTATAACTTTGAAGTCTTGTTCAACTATATATATATATATATATATATATATATATATATATATATATATATATATATATATATATATATATATATATATATATATATATGGTTTCATCAATCTCACTAATCTAGATTTAATTTAACAGTCATCGCTAACAAAAGCCTAAAATGACTAAAACGAATGACTGGAGAATACGTTTCTGAATAGTCAACCCCATATTTCTGTTTAAAACCCTTTGCCACCAATCTTGCCCTGTACCTTACTATTTCACCCTTTTTATTTTTCTTCATTTTAAATACCCATTTATTCTGAACAATTTTTGTATTTGCAGGTTTATCAACCAACATCAGTTAATTCATTCTGAATGGCTAATTTTCATTCATGGCTGTGACTACTTGAGAGTGCCTCAGAAAGACTTGTAGGCTCAAATTCATTTGGCAAGATCGGGTACATTTTCCAGATCTTTATATAACAAAAAATCAATATACAATTTTGGTTTATTTTTAACAAGTGTAGGGTAACGCTTAGATTTTTGAACACTATCACAATTTCTTTCTTTTCTATTCACTTCTTTATTTTAACTTGCAATTTCTTCTACACTTTTTATATTCTCAGATTCCACAATTTCGTCGATACCACTTTTTACTTCTTCGGAGTTTTCATTCTCACTAAAACATTCCGACTGATGTTATTTCACTGATTTGGCTTTAACTTCAACAATTCGCAAATTGCATATAACTTCTAGTTTAAATCGTATGTCGTCGCTCGATACGATTCTTCTTTCAGATGGAATCCATATCCTAAAACCATCCCTGCCATTCACATAACCAACTAAATATCCATATATCGCCTTGCCATTAAATTTACTGCGAAGATTCTTGTTAACGTGAACATAACATTCAGTGCCAAATATTCTTAAATGTTTCAAACTTCCAATTGGCTTTCCATTATACAATTCATAGGGACTTTTACTTTCAATTGACGACTTTCCTGTGCAATTCAGAATGCAGCCTGCAGTATTGCATGCTTCTGCCTACAATTATTTGGACAACTAACCTGTGTTTAACATGAAAAGTGCACACTCTACAATGGTGCGGTTTTTCCTTTCAGCAACACCATTCTGCTGAGGTGTATAGGGTGGAGTAATACATTGCTCTATATCTCTCTTTGCAAGAAGTTCAGATAGCTTTCTATTGTCAAACTCTCACCCTTTATCGCATCTCAGTTGCTTTACTACATGGCCAATTGTACTAGCTTCATTTAAAAATTGTTCTAAGAAAGTACATACCTCACTTTTGTGTTTCATAAAGAAAACTTTCCGAAACTTACTAAAGTCATCTTTAAAACATACGTAATAACGTGCTTTTCCCAGTGATTCTATAGACATGGGCCCATTCATATCTGCATGGATCTGCTCACCAGTGACTTGTGGTCGATTGATCCTAGATTTAAATAGCAATCTATGAATTTTTCCAATTGCACATCCATCGCAAAAGCTTTCTTTGCACCCATCAATGGGTGAAATCTTTCATGGTACACTTACAACATATTTGTTGACTCTGCTAAGTTTACTTGAACGGGATTTGTCGGTTTCATAGCACGTATATCAACTGCATACAGACCATTACTCAAGTACCCAGTCATTACAGATTCGCAAGTGTTTTTATCATATATTTAGACCTTTTTCATCAAGTACTGTAATAAAACCCCTTTGTGCAGCAGCTTTCACAGAAAACAAATCAGCACTTGCTTCAGGAACATAATACCCTTTCCATTTATTATTCAGATGCGTTTGAATTTTTACTGTTCCTTGTCCATGGGCTAAAATACATACATCCTTCTTACCAAGTGCACTTAAAACAACAGACAAAAATGCAGTATCATCATTTTTATTCTTACCTAAATTCTCAGCTGATTTTTTCAACGGACACTCTTTCGCCCAGTGGTCTAATTTCTTGCATTTATGACATGGAAATTTTTCTTTTGCACGATGTACATTTTTCTTTGACTTCATACTTTGGTTCTGATTGTATTTTTCTATCGGGCTATTGCGTGCAACAAACACAAACTATTCTACAGTACTTTGGTCACGTAATTCAATGGTACACAATTTCTCAATCAGAAAATTCAAAGTTTGATTCTTGGATGGTATCGTGTCCCCACAAATCTTTGAAATTATCAAAGTCCTTACCCAAAGTTGATAAGATCCAACCATTTAACATTCTTTCGGATAAAACATTTTCATCATGCTTCTGCAGTTCATCATTCAAATCTACAAACAGTTTCTGCAACTTCGCAACATGTGTACTAATATATTCTTTTTCATCACGTTGGACACTAAGGCTTCAATTAACATGTTTAACCGTTGCGTACTACTAAGTTCAAATCTCGTACGCAATTTGTCCCATATTTCACTAGCGTGAGTACACGTCAACACAAGCTCGGCAACAGTTTTTCCTAGCGTACCTTCTAACAAACTTGCCGCTTTCGCATCGTCTTTTAACCATTGCTCATGCTTCTGTATTTCCACTAAAGTTGAATCTTCACTAACATCAGGACACTTACACATACCGTTTACAATGTCTTACGAACTTACACATACCGTTTACAAAGTGCATACGAACGTAGTAACATCGAAACGTGCCATTTCCACATTGTCTAGTCTTCAGGACCCTCGAATTTGTTAATTTAAATTTTATAATCGTTATTGCTGGTCGCCATATTTTATTCACCGATAATAACAAAAACCAGAACTGAATTAAGTAAGAAACCTAACTTGTTCACAGTTCACACGTGGACTGGGCCTGTAACCTGTTATAATTTGAGTTAGGTGAAGTCCTCCTTCTAGTTTAAAGATATCAAAAGACAAGGAAAGATGTACTTTAAGAAATATGGAAATATATAAACGTCTGTCGATCAACAATAATTATACTTACTCCTTCTTACTTACAGAACAATACAAAACTTGACTGACAGTAGTTTATGACCGATTTTTGACATTACTCATTGAACTGTCAACAATGTCACTTCATATAAAACAACTATAGGACAACATCCACTTTTTATATTGGATATTCTAACACTAAACACTTGTATTAAACGTTATTTTGAAGAAAAACGAGTTATTTTTCTGTATAACTATAATAATACCTGTTTTGTGCATGGTTTTTTAATATATTTTTATCAAAACAAACTTATTTTTGATTTTAAAAGGTAATATTTTCTTCTTCTTGCGATGCTTTATCCTTAAAGACATTGGCCATTACAATTGCCCATTTAATCTTATTTGTAGCAGCCCTGAATAGTTTTATGGAGGTCATGTTCGTCCATTGCCGTAGGTTTTTAAGCCAAGAGTTGCGTCTTCTTCCTGGTTCTCATTTGCTATTGACTTTGCCTTCGATTATAAGTTGGAGCAGTTCATACTTAATACATATTAATATTTTAATAGAAAATTTCATTTTAAACAACTTTTCCTTAGATGTATAATGTATATAAATCCTCAGTTTTTTTTTTATATTTGGAGGTCCATTGACCATATGAAACAATAAAACCCCTTTGTTATCGTTCTTTTCTAAAGTATATAATCAATTGCCTATCAGTGTTTTTTCCATATTTTTTATTTGTCATATCGATTATGCCCATTTAGTTTTATAGTCATTGTTAAGAAAATATATTCTATATTTTTCAGTAATATAGTTTTATGCTTCATATTCTTTCCATCCAATAATTGTTCAATTCATTTTAAGAATATAAATAATTTTTAGAATCTATTTTTTTTAATTTTCGATTGCACAGAATTTACTGCCCTATTTCTATACCTTAGTTCGGCACGCGTGGAAGCTACTTTGTCAACCAATTATATAAAACACTCCATGTGCTTTGGAAGTAGCGTAAAAAGCTCCGAACTATAACAGGAGTGGGTTATAAAAGTAAGATGTTTGGAATCCAGTAGGAATAAATGCTTATCACGTATATCAGACTCGATAAACGGAGTATCTCCATATATATCCGCTGCATCATAAAAAGATCAGGTCAGTTTTTGCCAACACTTGTTTTCTTATCGGTCAGATATTCACCAGATGCTTTTATATATAACAGATACTTTAGCAGAAATATTTATGGAAGACATACACAAATGTGTATCAGCATAAATAGAGTTAGTATCCTATTTATTTATCTATAAAAATTCGACTGTTTATAGTTCTAGTAAAATATGGTATGACTAAAAAGTAAATAGAAAATTCATTGATTATTAAACAATTAGTTATTTTTTTCTTTAGGATAAAATTGAATGAACATACAAACAAAGAGTTATTTTACTTGCTACTGCATACATTTTTTTAAGCAAACATATTTCTGAATTTGATGAGGAATGCCAATAATTACTTTATGCATACTATATATAGGTATATATACATATATATATATATATATATATACATATATATATATATATATCTATATATATATATATATATATATATATATATATATATATATATATATATATATGTATATATACCTATATATAGTATGCATAAAGTAATTATTGGCATTCCTCATCAAATTCAGAAATATGTTTGCTTAAAAAAATGTATGCAGTAGCAAGTAAAATAACTCTTTGTTTGTATGTTCATTCAATTTTATCCTAAAGAAAAAAATAACTAATTGTTTAATAATCAATGAATTTTCTATTTACTTTTTAGTCATACCATATATATATATATATATATATATATATATATATATATATATATATATATATATATATGCAAGGTTCCTACAGCCTTTGCTGCTTCTCGCATTTCGACCGCCATCGTTTTCTGTCCATCCATTCGTCGTCTTTGATGGCTCTATCTCTCATTATGTGCCGTACATTTTCTTCCTAGGCAACTGAAGGTGTTACCCTTCTTATTTTTGTTGTGGTATGTAATTTAAAGCTTTCTTTGACCATCTATCTTCATTCATTCGCTTCACGTGACCATACCACACTAGTTGTCCAGTTTCAATTCTGTCTACACTGGAATACAGTATTTACTCTCCTTCTAATATCTTCATTTCTGATATGATCTTTTTTTGGATACACTACACGCTCTCCTTAGAAAACTCATTTCTACTACTTCTGTTCTTTTCCTATCTTTTTTCGTGATCTGCCAAACTTCTGCCCCATAAGTCATAATAGGCTCTACCAAGGTTCGATAGATTGTCAATTTAGTTGCTTGTCTAATATCTTTAGACCATAGTAGAGAGTTTAGAATGTTTACCGCTTTTTTTTCCTGCTGCGTTCTGTTTATCAGCTTATATTTTAAGATACTCTATCTTTGACACATTCATATTCAGACCCAATTTTTCATATTCTTTCTTTAGTTTTCTAAACATGTAGCCCAAGTCTTCCTCATAATTCGTTACGATTACCTGATAATCTGCGAAAAATAAAATTGTTAGACATTTACCACCGCCTATGACTATTCCCATTACGATACTTGTTTCTTTAACTGCTCTAGCAATGATTGGATATATATTTTAAATAAGGTTGGAGATCTACAACATCCTTGTTTAAACCCTTTTTTTTATTGGAAATGATTCGGATATAAAGTTTCCTTCTTTAACGACACGTCTTGCGTTTTTGTACATATTGGCGAGAGAATCCACATATTCTCTACTGAGACCTACTTTCCTCAATATTTAAAATAGTTTTTTTAAAGGTACCGTATCGTACGCCTTCTCTAAATCTACAAGCAATAGGTGGGTAGATAGATTCCTTGCCTTCCGTTTTTCGATTACCTGCTCCAGAACGAATATACCATCAGTGCACGATCTTCCTGCACGAAATCCTTTTTGTTCTTCTATGTCTTTATATTCTGATTCTAGTCTTGCTTTTATTATTTGACCGTACAACTTCTTTACCAAGCTGATAATAGTTATTCCCCTATAATTAGAGCAATTGCGTTTATCCACTTTCTTATATATTGAGCTGATGTATCCAACATTACAATCATCAGGGATATTTTGTCCTTTTAAGCATTTGTTAAATAGTTAAACCAGTATCTCATGTAATATTTTTGGTCCATACTTTACCAACTCAATTAGAATATCTCCAGGTCCTGCTGTTTTACCGTTTTTCGATACTTTGAAGGCATCGCTTAACTCTCCGGTTGTTATCTCAATTATTTGTGTATGTTCGGATATTTCTTTCATTTCGATCTCTTGGAATTTACATCTTTCCTCTGTCAGCAGGACCTCATAATGGTGTTCCTACTGTTACTGATTTTTTAACTGTAAATTAGATTTTTCCTTTCCTCCGGAGAGACTTTATCACCTTCCACGCTTGCCCAACTCTAGTTTCACCCATATACCTATCCACCTCTGTACATCTTCGATCCTACATCTCATTTTTTACTTTTCACTACTTTTCATTTTACATCTCATTTAATTTTTTGTATATCTTGTAATCTTCCTACTTTCTCATTGACATCCACTTCTAATAAGCAGTTTTCTTCTTGTTTATTAACGTTTGATTATTCTCCGACCACCACTCTCACATTATGTAATTTTGTGGCCAGTCGTAATTTGTAAGGAAATTTCGTTGAATCTTTTTTTAACACGTTTACTGCCAAGCGTATATTTCAGAAGTACTTGCCGGAGCCGTATAGTGAAAACCACTTTGTTTTCCTTCTTTATACCAGTATTATATTAAAAAATAGTTTGTTGATCAATTTTTGTTTTTTTTCTAACGTCACGCCCGAATGCGTGATCGGCACTGACTACAGAAAACGTACTTAGGTGTCGGATCACGGCTTCAGGCGTGCTATAAAAAACACAGGAATATTGTATTATAATATATGTATTACATAATTATAAATTTAATTGTGTGTTATGTGTGCAAAATCAAAACAATAACCAGGTTCTCCAGGACATTTTTTGCAAGTGTACGTAGTATCCTTACGCCGACCTTTCTCATAGCAGGACTTGCACTGGTTGCGAGGAATTCGTGCACCGAATTCTGTTTTTTTCTTCTTCTTCTTCTTCAAGTGCTCTCTCCGCTACGGAGTTTGGAAAAGATAATTGCTATTCGTATGTTTGAAGCTGTTGCTTTAAATAATTGGTTAGATGTGCACTGGAACCAGTCTCTTAAATTGCGCAGCCAAGATATACGTCGTCTACCCACGCTTCGTTTGCCCTTATTCTTTTCTTGGATAATTAACTGGAACAATCGGTACTTTTTCCCTCTCATCACATGACCAAGATATTCCAACTTTTGTTCATTCTTCGAAGAACTACACTATTTGTTATTTTGTCTGTATAAGGTATTTTCAAAATTCTTCTATACATCCACATTTCGAAGGCCTCTAATTTATCGGTATTGCTCTTGTTTATTAAAGTCCAAGTCTCTACTACGTACAGCAGTATCGAAAAGATGTAGCATCTAACCAATTTCACTTTCAGGTTTAAGTTAATGTCATGACTTCCCAGAATGTCTCTCATATTAACAAAAGCAGCTCGAGCCCTTCCAATTCTAGTTTTTATTTCTTCTGTGATGTCGTCGTTGTTATTAACAGTTGTTCCCAATTATTTATATTTATGCACCCGTTCGATTTCGTTATTGTGAATGTACAGGTTTGCATTCAATCTTTGTTTTTTTGCAATAATCATGAATTTCGTCCTCTTGACATTGATTGCTTACCCTTTCTCTTCACTAGCTGAGACTACCTTGTTTAAAATGGCTTACAGGTCTTCTACTGTCTCCGCCATTAAAACCGTATCATCTGCGTATCTAATATTATTAATTGGTTGGCCGTTAACTGTTATCCCAATATCTTCTTCCTCCAATGCTTTCTTCATAATTTCTTCGGAATAGAGATTAAATAGCATTGGCGACAGCCCACATCCTTGTATAACTCCTTTTTTAATTTGAATTTCATTTTTGTGCTATTTTTAATGCGTGCGATTGCCTTCTGATTATAATACAGAGTAGATATTATTCTCATATCGCGAGTGTCTAATTGTTTAGCTTTTAAGATTTCTAAAAGTTAGTCATGCTTGACGTTATCATACGCCTATCTGTTTTCTTGCGTAGTGTCAATTCATGTTCACCATTTCCTTGAGACAATCCTGATGAAGAAGGGAAATGTGATTCTTTCAGTAATTTTCTTATTACAGAAAGTCGAAAATTGTGAATGCCGAGTGACATTCTGTTTCCTGAATACTTATTATAAATGTTATGCGAATTTATAAGCATTAACTGCAGTATGTGAATAAAAATTTTGACTGGCCATCTAATAGTCTTTCGCTCACAGGAATATTAAGACAACCTTTGATCGTGTTTATCCATCCCCGACATAACATTATTATATTGTACTATTGACTGAGTTTTCATTTTAATTTAGCCACTTTGATCTGTCATTTCAACAATTTCATTGGGATATTGTGATGAAATATAGCATACGTCTCTCTTATCTCTCCATTTTCCTCTAATTATTTCATTTACACATTTTGCGATATTTTCTCCCACCTTGAGCTTGCAGTCTGTTATGTCTTTGAAAGAATTCTTTCTGCGACACGCAGAGTACCGGTACAATAAGTTCCATTCTCTAGTGATATTTTAGCAAGGCCATAACAACTGTTAAAGTTGTCCATGTATACAGAATGTCCCATGTTTAGTTTTTCACTTAATAACTTCATCACAACCTTATCAGTGTGTCCCTTTCCACCTGTTTACAGTTGAACAGTACACAAGAAAGATCAAAGAACTGTATCGATAAAATATCTTGTGAATGCAACAATTTCTATGTGGGAGAAACCGCAAAAGCACTTAGTGTCAGGATAAACGAGCTTAAAACATATATTAAGGACAGAGACTCCGACAAATCTCAGAAATGCAATTATGTGTATGTTAGCAAGCACAGAGTACAATGAAAAGACACATCAATAAAAATGAAAGAAACAGACATAAAAAAGAGAAAAATTAAACAAGCAGCTCTCATTTACCTAATGAAGGAAAATGTGAAAAAAGTAGACCTTGTGGATTGTGGCCTGCTCCAATATTCGTTGCCATTCTGTTCAATTTCTGGCGAAGTGTTGCCATCTTCTAATTTTTAGTATCCCTAAGTTAGCCTCGACTCAATCTAACTACCTAATTCGCGGTCAGCCCTTGTTCTTCTTCCTATGGGTGTTCTTGTTGTTAGCTTTTTAGTAATCTTATTTTATATAATTCGTATTATGTATTCAGTCAGATACCTATTATATTAAATCTCTATTTTAATTAACGTTACGACATCTAGTTCATTAAAGAGTTGATATAATTCGAGATTACATTTTCGCGCTACTGACCTTGGTCGTTTATAGCTCCAAATATTTTGCAGAGTGTTTTACGCACGAATATTCTTAAAAGTCTTTCATCCTTCTGCGTTATAGTTCATATTTCCGCCCCCTATGTGAGGACCGGCCTTAGCTCTTGAGTGGAATTGTTTTTGGAGTCCATAGTATGCCCTATTGGTAAGCTTTATTATTTTTTAATTTCTTATTTTTTTTTGCTTAGACTTACCGTCACAGAGCCATAGACAAAAGGAATAGGAGAGTATCCATCATCATAATTGATATCAATACCCTAACCTGAAAACATGAAGTTAAGATTACATCAATATTAGTAGAACAGGGATACACTCTTCTCGTCTCGGTAGAGACATATTAAGAAATTGATTTATATGGGACACCAGCACTAGGTCACGGAGAGAAGGAAGTTATACAAATGGTTTAAAACAAAGGTTTAAACGAGATTAACTAAATATTTCTAAATGTTTCAAAAAGGTATATCATAAATTAAATTACGCATTCCGGGGACAAAAATAGATTGATTGAATCCAACTTACCTTAGTACAAAAGTGTACACAAAAAGAGCCCTTTGAAGTTACAAAATAAAAATTGTTTTTTGCATTATCTCTTATACTACTTGACTTTTGTACAAAAAATGGACACGTTACTTTCTTGTTCTGAAAGCATTTTTCATAAAAAGCAACAACAGAATCTAAGTGCACAGAAAAATTTTAAGGGGTGCGTGGGGTACTTAATTCCCCCAAACTTTTGAGTACGGTCAAATCAAATGAATTTTGTGGCATCATTAGTTTAACACAATATTTTTTAAAAATTTTTGCCTCGTATCACTTTTTTTAAAAAGCAGTTTTTGTTGAGTTACGGCCCTTTTCATTAACCTTCAAAAACTTACGTGCAACTATATAAATCGCTTGAGTGAATTAACAAGTACAAAAAATTTCTATAACCTCTATAAATATGATATTTCAAGAATGTTTAAAATAACCCCCCTTTTCTTCAATACACATTCGGTATCGTTTTAATAAGGAAAACCGAATGCGCTGAAAAATCATATTGTTCTGATGAAATTGATTTGCAGCTTCAATTATTTTTTTTATTTACAATTAAGGCGCATCAACCTAAGTGGTTATTAGCGCCGCTTGGTATTACAATTTTGTTTTACATTTTTTTTAGACATAGATTAAATATAGACATAGACATAACATAGATAGAGTTTTACATACATAAATCTGAGTTGAAGTACATTGGTTAATAGAAGATTACACATTTATTTGTACACGCACTGATGTTTAAATTTGGTTGTATATTCCAATTGACTTTAGAAAACTTAAAACAGACGAATATACACAGTTTTCCTGTAGACACTTGCGTAGCGTTGTCGATATGTTACACTTTTGCCTCTCATTTAAATATGTAGGGCATTCGATTAAACAATGTTTGACACTAAACTGTTAAAACACTTACCGCACATTGGATGAACACTTCCAGTAATATGGTAGTCATGTATTAAGTGTATATGTCCTAATCTCAGTCTGTTTATTATAATTTGGTGTTTCCTGTTGCTACACATATTCTTCCATCTTGTCAGTTGTTTTTATGTCTCGTAGTTTTTGATGAGATTGATTTCACTCTTGAAGCCACCGTTCGTTCAATGTCAAATTAATCCAGTGATGAAAATCTTTCTTATAGGTAGGTTCTGTCAAGTCTTCGTTGTTAACTGAATATTTGGCGGCAGCATCTACTCTTTCATTACCTTGTATACCTATATGTGACGGAATCCACAAAAATTTTACAATCGCATTATTTAGCTGAAGTTGGTACAAATGGTTCTTTATCAATCGCAACAATTGATGAGTTGGGTAAATGGTGCCTAAGCTACTCATGGAACTTAAGGAATCTGTTATTATTAGGCACCTGTCTAAGTTGGCGTTCAGTGCATATTCTAATGCTTTGTAAATTGCGAATAATTCTCCTGTATATACTGTGCTAAAATTTGGGATTTTGTATAAAGCAGTGTAGTCGTTGGATATAAAGGCACATCCCACCCCTTTTTCTGATTTGGAGGCATTAGTATAAATATGTTGGTATTTCTGGTACTCATCAATCTTACTCTAAAATTGTTTAACCATAGAGGAAGCATTAAGTTGATTACTAGTCTTTGTTAAACTCAAGTCTAGGAAGGGTTTTATGACTATCCAAAGAGGAGCCGTTAAAAGAGTTGTTGGCAGCTTGGTTGTAATATAAATTATGTATATTTCGTAAGTCTCTATTATTCAAGCCCAATTCCTTTAAGATGGATATGAGCTTGTCTTGTTTTAGTCTACCGAATGCCTTTTGGTAGTCGATAAAACAGATATAAAACAAAATTAAGTCTCATCCATAACAATTCATAATTGTCCAAGTTAGGTGGGGAACAAAATAACATATAAAGGGTCGCAAATCTAGTAATAAGGTTCCTAATCTTATCATAGACGACAAAGTTATCTGTGATAGTCAATCAATTTCTAACAAATCCGCTCTACACTTTGAATATAAATAAATAAAACTATTTTGGGTCCAACTCCTCTCTGGTTTCTTCTACCGTAAGTAATTTCTTGACCCTCTTGACATTACACACGTCAATAAACCTTTTACCCTGTATGAGCTAAAATTAGCCTTATTCTCCTGTACAAGCAATGCAGCAGACCATTAGCACATCCTTACATTTTCTTAAAAAGCTATCTGTATAAAATTTTGTATGAAATTTCCAACAATTCCCAGTGATCCTATTATGTCAATAAGAAAAAAGGATCACCCCTTCTCATTACCAAAGTCTTATGGACCAATTTCGCTTACTAATACTACTTTTAAACTAATTGGGAAAATGATTAATGAAAGACTTCTATGGTTTTTGAAAAAGTACAGTAAACTCAAAGTAACTCAACAGAGTGAAATATTACAAAGATGGGGAGAATACTTCAAAGAAAAGTTTCGAAAAAAAAAAAGATTCACTATATGATGGAATTATACTTGATCAAACGGATACCAGAGAAACAACCCCCCTTCAGTAGCTGAAATGCACGAAGCAGTTACCAGACTAAAAACAACAAGTTACCTGGATTAGACAACATTAGCGCAGAATTAATTAAGGAAGGTGGAGACTCCCTATTGAATGCGATACACGATCTAATAGTGAACACGGGAGATGATAGAAGCATTTAATGCAATAGAAAGAGCGTCAGAAAACAATGTCCTAAACATTAACGAGATACAAACTAAATACATGAAGGCCAGTAAATCGACAGGCCAAAGAAACCTACAGAATCTGACAATAGGAGACTATAACATCAAAAACGTGAAAAGTTTTACATATCTAGGTTCACTAGTTACCGCAGATAACAATGTCAGTGAAGAAGTTAAGAGACGAATACATATCGCCAATAAAATGCCAATAAAATGGTCCTTGTGTATGGATCAGAGACATGGACACTGTTGAAAAGCGATGAGAACCTATTAGATACATTTGAACGAAAAATTATTAGACACATATATAAGGGAGTAAAGGAAAATGACATATGGCGTCATGTTAAAAGGATGTTGGAGACTGAAACGCCAAAACATATAATGAGGCAAACACCAGTAGGGAGAAATTCAAAGGGAAGACCTAAACTTAGATACATGGAACAAGTGGATCAAGATCAGAAAACACTTAAGATTACCAACTGGAAAAACAAGGCAAGGAACAAAACAGAACGGCGGAAAATCCTAGAACAAACCAGGAACCAGAAAGGGCTATCGAGCTACTGATGATGATGACAATCAAATTTCAAATATTCAATCCGTGTTTCGATATAATTGATCCACTCGGGACAACCTTGCCATTTTACAAACCCAAATTTTAACACCACTCAATGACCAACTAGAAACACTCGCAGCTATTTTTGACATTGAAAATGCCTGTGGTACAATTTCTAGAAAACCCATATTAAATAAACTATGTCATTGCAACCTGAAAATATTTTTTACTTCATAGAAAAGATCCTGCAACCAAGATCCTTTAAAGTATGTGTAAATCGAAAGTCATCTAGAATCTGTGTTAGAAGTCACGGAGTACATTAAGGTTCTGTTATTAACCCCACCCTTTTTATTCTTGCTATAAATGACATATGAAATAACTTCTCCAATCCCACTCAATACGTTCAATATGCCTTATTATCTATTGCCATAGGAAAAAGATTAAAACTTCCCTTTAACTGCTACAAGTAATACTACAGTATTAAGTAAATATTACAGTATTAAGTCGATCTGTTACAAAACAAAATTCAAGCCCTAAAAGTTCAAAAGACTTGACTACGAGACTAAAGACTTTCCTGTATGCTATCCCCTCTATCCATTAGAAGATAACATCTGCTTCTATTATATGCATCCTTTACATCAAGTAATGCTTCCCAACCTATGCATCATCTTACTACCTCTGTATCTGATTACACCATTAGCAACCACTCTCGCGCAGTTATAAAGCCCGTCTATTACAAGAAAAAACTGACCTATCCCTCATCCTGCCCATCCCTTCCTGGACCAAACACCTCTCTTTATTTAACACCTCTTTCACCATTTACAACAATATGACATACCTCCTATTCATATAAACACTCTAGAAGTACTAGACAAATTACCTTTTGGTTTAGTTCTTTACATGTCTTGTTTAGGTCTTTACTGATGCCTTCAAAAATTTTTGCGGACTAGAATGCGCAGTTAACACTTGAATCTTATAAATGCCACTCGGTTGCGCTCATCATGCAGCATTGAAACAAAAGAGCTGTTTGATATTCTCCAAGCCTTTACACTTATTTCCTCCTTATTCTGTTTAAAATCAATATTTACTTATCATCTACTAGTTTAGAATATACACGACAAATACCAATCTCTTCATGCTCGAGAAACGAAAATCACGCTTATGTGGATTCCGTCACACTTTGGTCTTGTCGGTAACAAAACTGCTGAGCATCATGCTAAAGAAGACTACGAGTCGGCCATACAAGATTGACACATGGCTACTTAATGCCACCGATGAACGTCCAACATGCCAACAGAGCAATTGTACCCTCACCATACCGTATAATTTGCAAATGCTTTGAAATATATATATACTGATATATATTGAAATTCCCTCGTATATGTATTATAATAACGAAGAATTTTTTCCATGTTTCTCAGTTAAACCCAAATAATTTCGTTCTCTTTACGTCGCCAAGTCGATAATAAATCATTTTAAAGTCGTTTATTTCACGGATGCAAATTCTTTGATCGAAGAAATGGGATATTTTACGTTTCCGTTCTCATTGTAAGTGTTTTATTTATGGCAAGTTTTTGCCGGCAAGATAATTGCGACATTCTCGTTAGGGTCGCTGCCAGGGGCAGTCGATTTTAGCGTAGGTCCAAATTTGTAATATCTTCGTTGTTCGTTCTGTTTTAATGGAAAGTGTGTAGTAGCAGTTAACTGTGCGGTATGTGTAGTTACAAAAGAGGTTGAAAACGTACCTAAGACTACCTCACTAACAAATTTGAAATATGCCCACATTGTTCCAGTCCTTCTAAGAGGAAGAGTTCCAAGTTTTTTTGTGTTCAGTGCCAGCTTCAACCTCAAATAGTCAGTCCTATCGCAGTGTGAGATGTAGTTTTTTGTCCCAGTTCTATCCCCAGAAATTCCAGTGAAGTCCAGTTTACAACTCAAGTGCAATTTTTTGGTGAATTCAGGTAATTTTTTTAGTGATTAAATTTTAAAGTAAAGACAAACATTTTTTTAGTAATAATTGCTTTCATTAAAATTTAAAAATTGTAATATTTAAAATTGTAAATTTTAGGGTTTGACTTTAGCTGTCAGTTTAATTTTTCTGTTTTAAATTTAATGTTAACATAAGACAGGTCGCTTTATTATTTTTGATATCATTTGTTTTGTTTTTAACCCTCCGTTAGTCGCTAGGAAAAACTGAGCATCAAGAGTCGCTACGGTGTCAGAGACCGACAATTAAAAAAAATAGTTTTTAATATAAAATTCATACAAATGTTTTATATTGTGTATAGAAATAACTGAAAAATATTTTTGAAAATATTTTACTGAAAAAAAAAAACAGATACAAAATGAAAAACACTAGTATAACAATATATTGTGAATATTGTTATCAAGCTATTTTCTCGTTGCATTTTAAAGTAATTAGTATTAAAATGGTAATAAGCCACAATTAAAGGTTAAAGTAAGTTTATTGACGTTTTAATTTCCACTTCGGATATCGTTCTCAAAATACCAACATAGTTTTTATTACGTACTATGTAATTTTCTTATTTTGTTCTAACATTTCACGGTGGAATAGCCTTTTTCCATCTAGTAACTCTATATTTTGCAATAACCGCTAAGATATTACGTCCACTTTCTTCTTCCTCATCTGTCACATGTTATTCCGATTCACTTCCACCATCACGTTCCTTAGTTTGATCGATTTCGCTTTCACTTCCCTCATCGTCAAAATAATTTTCATTGTCGGTAGGATCCATTGTCCCTAATTCCAACAAGCTTTGGAATCAAAGTTGTTCGGCTTCATAGGACATCTATAAATAAGAATTGACAAAATCTTACCGATAAAATGCAATAATAAGGTGATAAATATTTACCCGTTCTGCAAGTTCTGCAATAAGCAATAGCAACACCGTTAGTCGCTACGGAGTCTGGCACCGAAAATAACTATAAAACTCACACAACTGTACCTAGGAAGGTAAGAATGTACACTAACACGAGTGTAGTTGATAGGGAGAGGTACAGAAAGTGGCGATAGAAAAATAACAGTTATTTGTAAATCCAGAATGAATAATTCTGTCGTCGGTGTGTGAGACCGATAGCGACTAACGGAGGGTTAAAAAAGGTTAATCTCCATTGCAGTAACAATTTCTTTGTAAGTTTATGTGGTATGACATCTAAGTTTTCTTTGTTATTTTTGTATTTTGCAACTATTGATATAATATTTTTGCCTTGTCTATTTTGTAACTGTTTGTGGTGAGACAAAATAAATGTTTAACTTTTCTTCTTAACCATTTTGTTTATTTTCCTAACTAACTCTCTAACCCCCTTTTTGAGTTTCATGTATAAAGATGTGTTTTTAATTTTTATTAATTATTTCGATAGTTACAACTAGTCGTTGTAATAGTTATAATTTGGCACCTCGAAGCGGCATCCTTTTTAAATTGCTAGAGGTGTTTCCTTTTGTTTTGTTTGTCCCAAGAGATTCATATAAGTAACCCCTTTGTTTCATTTTTTTGCAGTTGCCCCAATCCAACCCCGTTGCCATTTACTTATCCACGACTCAAACTCTCCAAACAAACCCTGAGTGCCGTTCGCATAAGTATTGATTATTTTGCTTATCCTATCTCCACCTCCATAGTTTCTGTCCCCAATTTTCTACTTATAATAGTAATACTCCATGTGGTAGTAACAGTACGCCCAGAAAAATAACTTTAAACTAAGATATCGCATGCAAATATTCTAAACTGTCCAAGTGTATACACCAAAGTAAAACAGTTCTTTAAAAACACTAATCTTTTTAATCACATAATATGCTATGATTTTTCTGACGGGTATTTTAAATATTTAAGCCAATTATTAAACAATAAAATTATCCATACATATGATAATTTCCTTAAAAGGGAAATAATCAAATTGATACTCTTTTAGTAGAACGACTAATTTATTTGCTTAATTAATTAAACAATTTTAATTGAGCCGAAGGTATTTTAAAATAAAAGGCACGAAGTTTAGCACTTGTTCTGTTTTTTTTTACTCGGAGACTTTACTTCAGTTGAAATTCCTGACCAACAGTGGCGGAGACGATTGGTTTTCGAATCATTCAATTATTGTTTAAAGCTGCTGTGAATTTCTTTTATTCGTTTTCAATTTATTTTGAGACGGAAAAATATACATTATTTATAAATAAATAAATAAATATACAAGATACGTTTTTAAAAACTCTTATTAAAAATAGTTTTGTATAAAAAAAAAAAAATACAATAACTATATGTAAAAGTTCAGATTTGCCAGTTTTACCAAAGGAATAAATAATGAACAATTGCGTTTTATTTAAAAACTTCGGTCTAGTGAAAATTAAATTGGCAAAAATAGTTTAATTTTTATTTTATTTTATCTGGCTTACAGATAGCGATAATTCCGATTACTTCAGTCGTCAGAAACGAAAATTCAATTAAACCTCTAAAAATCATACGAAAAAACTGAATTTTGACGAAAATATTAATTTTTGAACCCCAAAACAGATGCAAAAAAGTTTTCCACTTTTACCCATGGATATGTGATTTATATATAGTATGTAGATTCAATAAAAGTTTAAACACTGATTTAAATTTTTTATTTGTTTATAATCATTACTTTGACAGTGTCCAATAGCTGAAAATTTTGAGTAAATTTTTTGTACAATAAACAACTTTTTTAGAACCGATCAGTTCTTTTCAAATTTTCTAAAAAACTGTTATATTAGGAGTATTTAAAACCCGTTAACCTAAAATATGATATAGGGATATTATGATCTGGCATAGCAGAATAATATCCGTTGAAAATTACACCAGCGGCAGCGACTTGAAATTGAAAAACTGCCCAACAACGGGCGACTACAAACTCCCCTACGCTACCTAGATTTTAATGGGTTCAGTTTTATAGTACGATTAAAAGCGACTATAAACTGCCCCACGCTACCTAGGTACTTAGATAATATTTTTGTGAACATACCTAGTTTTTAGTTTACTTTTTTGTATTCAAAAAGGAACCCAATTTCCAAAGCATGAGCGAAAATTTTAAATGTTTAAATAATGAAACTATAACAATATAATTGAATAAAGTTTATTTATAAATCTACATTAACTTCTACATATACAATAACAAAAACTACAGTTAAACAATAACAATGCTTAATTCTTATAGTATATATTTAGCATTTAATATAAATATTAATAACTTAATGATGTCTAACTTAGTAATTTTTTGATTAAAGTAATATTTATTTAGCCTATTTTCAATAAAATTAACTTTTCTTTTTGTCGTTTTATCAAGTTTTTTTTTTCGAATGAATGTGCAGTTCTAATTTTCACACACAAAATGTCATTAAATTTAAATATGTCATGATGTGATTTATAAAAATTCCTTAAATTTCGAGTGAAATGATTTACATGCGTTTGTAGTAAATATAAGAGATGATGTCTCTGTCATCTGTCATCTTCTATAGTTTATTTTTATGAACGAGAGAGTAATTAGCATAATTTTAACTGGTACCTCTGACCACTCCATGGGCGTGCTCAAGATTAATTGAAAAATTACTTTGAATAATTGTAAAAAATAAATGAATTATTTCAGTGTTATAAAGTGTTATGTGTATATAAACAAAAGTGACCTCTTTTATCACACATTATATTAGAACTGACTGGCCTACATTAAAAAGGGTTTTAAAAAATTCATATTTTTTTTAATTTTTAAAAATTACAAAAGAGAGAAAGAGTTTTTAAAACCGTCTAAGGTATGTTATATAGATGAATAAAAATATTAATATAAAAGTTACAGCTACTTGTTACAAATCCAAATCAGATTTAGAAGATGAACTTTCAGAACCAAGATTTATAATAACTGGCTCGATCATTTTATCAGTAATATTGTCCAGCTTCCACATTTTTTCCTCTTCTTTAATAGTGTGATTTACTGCCTTTTCCCAGTTTTCAGGTTTTACATTATTTACGGCCTCCAAAAACAACTGTTTAACATCATGAATTTTAAAAGTGGTATTTTTTCTTGAAACTTCACTCTTTATCTGTGCCCATACCAGTTCAATCGGATTTAATTCACAATGATATGGTGGGGATCTAAGTACTGTCATTCCACGATTTTTGGCAATTTCATCAATTTCGTATTTTTTAAATTTTTCTTTATGAAGGGCACACAACGAATAAAGTTCCTTTCTTATAGATCCGGGATGGTACGTAATATTTTTTGAACTCAGCCAATTTTGCAAGTCTTTTTTTAACCACTTGGTTGTGGGCAGTCTTTCTATAAGTCTGGAGTTCATGGCGTTCATGTCTTTATGGTAGTCACCGGTACGAGTTGATTCAAAAGTTAATAAACCACCTTCAACAAAACCGTCTGAACTGGCAATGTGTACTCTTATCAGCCAGCGTCCCTTTCCTGATGGTGGGTTTAAACCAGTAGATAAGTTATTTACAAAAGCGTGCCTTTGACTTGTAACAGTTTCATCCTGCCAAAATTTATTTGGTGTATGACCCTCGTTGATCCATGTTTCATCAAGATAAAATATTTTTTTTTTGGCTTCTCATTTCCTTTATGGTTCTTAGAAAATGTCTTCTCCATATGACAATATCGCTTCTTTCTAATAAAATAGACTTTCTGGGATTCTTTTTCCAGCGGAAGCCTATTTCTTTTAAAAGTTTCCATAACGTACTTCGACTCATTTCTGGGTAATCCTTATCATCTCGAACTGAGACAAGAACTTTATCCAATGTTGGAAATTCTTGTCTAAAGAAGAATTCATGCACTTTCCGTCGAAGTCCTTCTTTAAAATGATATTCTATTTGAAATTTTGGTTTCCCTGGAGCATTACGTGGCATTTGAAAAATACCACATTTCTCTTCTTTAATAACTCTATAAATCGTAGATTTCTCAACACCAAGTGTACTGCTAACTAACTCAACGGTCTCATCAACACTTTCACATGAACGTTTGTCTGTAAATGATTTAAAACAATTAAATATTAATGTTTTTTCATTAACTGTTAAAGGACCAATTTTTCGGCGTTTACACGGCACTTCCAAATTTTCCATAACACTAGTATACACAATAAACTGCACCTTGCAACTGAAGTACCAACTTTTAGTGAACTGTTAAGAATTTTGAATACGCCACTTGGACCTTCCTACAAAATGGAAAAACCCACTATCACATTTTCTGTGGAATAAGTTTAGAAGGTAATTATCTAGTCAATTACTGTCGTAGATTCCTGGAATTAAAGAATTAAATGTTTGATTGTTGAAACCCTTACTTCGTGGAATGCACTCATTTCAGATAAAATAAAACGTTTTATTTTATCTCAAGAATTAAACTTTATTTTGCAAATAGGTAGGTACTTATTAAACTTTTATTGGTTATATATAACCAATAAAATAAACATCTTACATTTCTTGCAAATTCATTAGTACCTGTTAACCTCCATCACTCCGACACTGGCAACCTTATTTAGGGATTAGTAATCCTCACAACTATTGTATTCTATTCTGCTCCAACCTTTGTACCTGGTGGTCATACTCAATTTAAAATTGTTTTCCTATATACTTCTGTAAACTTGCTGACAAATATCTGTTTTTCATTGAGTCACCCGTATCAACAGTTTAGGGATTTGCATACATAATTTATTGTTTTATTACTCTCTCATACATAAAAATACACTTTAGCATAATATTAAAAAGTTCCTTAGGTAAAATAGTCACCAACATCATTTGGATCCAAATAAGGAATGCCGAAAAAAAATTTTAAAAATTTTCCAATAACAGTTTGATTTTTATATTCCGAGGACAAACCTAAATTTGTAATTTTTCGGTACTAATTTTGTGGCAAATAAAATTTGCAACAAAAAATAATAATGTCGGGACACACTAACTTGGCTGCCTTTTGAATTGCTATTTCAAAATCAGAAATTATTCGCTTCGGTTTGAAATTTAAATTCAAATCTGTACATATTGTTATTAATGTATCAAAAGTACTTTTGTACGATTGCTGTGATTTATTTGTTAACAAACAAAATCTAGAGGAACATAAAAACCATTTTTGTAGCCATGTATGATAAATATCTGACAAAAATATTTTGTATTTTTGTCAGTATTGAAAAGTTCCATTTACATACAAAGAATCTACATTACACAAAAAGTAAAGATTTGTGAAACAACTAAAAATTGCAGAGTTAGTTTTCGTAGATAATAAAAAGTTTTCACCTGTATTTGTTTCTAAATTTAAGTTCAATAACTTATAGAACTACTTTCGGTGACTTGGGCAATGATGGTGTGGATTTTGGTCTTGCAGCATAGATATTTCTTCGAACGCAAGAAATGTCTTTCGTCGTCAGCGGTAAATTGCTAAAATTTTCCTTCCTCAATTTCTTGTGAACAATCTTTAAAGGTGTTTCACATATATCTTCTACAGCTTTCCTCTTTGTAGAATTACTAAAAATTTGCCGTTCAACGTGGATACCTGGAGCATGATTATGCTCCACCGATGCATTTTCGAGAATAATGTAATTTTCATCACCTTCCTTTGTGTACACTTTTTGTTGCCACCCTTTTTTGATGCATCGCCATCTAACTTTTCCATCTTTGGAGACATGGGCCTTTAAATATTTATATTCATTAATTATTAATAAAAGTTCTCACCTTCGACTAAACATAGTCATTGGATTCGCCATTTAAAAGTTAAGCATTAACGGAAAAAACTATACCGTAATACTTGCAACTGAAGTGAATAACTGAAAATGTTTCTATTCTTACTTTACTTTCAACTATAATCAAATTTGAAATTTTCGGTCATTAAGACATAATCCCCAACTTTCTCGTTGATGGGGCGCCAGGTACTTGGGAATAATGGGCCCAGGTAGTTCATGGGGCGTTAGATAACGCCGCCAATAACTATAGATAAATTCACATTCAGATGGCAGCGTTACAGAGATAGGCCTGTACTTTCTATATGCCAGAAATAACTACATTGTTGTCAGTTTTTAATCGTACCTACAATCGTACGTTATGGGCCGGCTCCTATAAAAGAATTATAATTTCGGAAATATTTATAAATGTGAAACGGAAAAATACTACCTACATTTTTTTAATTATATAATTTTTCTGTTGGCATTATAAAAATAGAAAGTTATATTTCGGTAATCTGGTCTTTTCGGAATTATATCTTCTGTTCAAAATTGTTTACAATTCGTGGAAATGAAATAATTATTTGTATAATCCGTTTTTGATCTTAATGTCCTTTTAATGACACACTTTCTCTACCTGCATTTACAGTTACAGACATTAAAAAATAATTTAGAAATAAAAAAATATACCTATTTATAAATTCAAAATTATTGTCTAATGCTAGCAATTATAAATTCAGGTAAATACTTGAGAGTCATTAAAAGAATTTTCAGTTGATATCAGACGTTTGTGTCGTGTCAGTGTCAAAATGGCCGCGAGTGTAATAAAATTCAAAAACGGTAATTTGTTAAATAGTGAATGCAAAAAAATAGTGTTAAATGTTTTTAACTATTTAACAAACAGTAATAATGATAAAAGTGTATTAACAATAGTGCGGGAAGATTCTGCTATGACTGGAGTCTCTGACCGAACGATATTCCGATATAGAAGTGAAAGTAAAAATGGTCCACTCGTAACTCCTATAAGAAAAAAAAGAACCGGTTATTTGAATAGTCCTGAGAATAGATATGATGAAGCAACTCGGTCTAGAATAAGACAAGTAGTGCACGGTTTTTTTATGGACAATATTCCTCCAACCCTTGACGTAGTACTAGAAAAAATTAAGCAAATGGAGCATCTTCCGAATTTTTCCAACAGTACGTTGAGAAGACTATTGCACGACATGGGTTTTATATATGGCAAACAAGGTAAAAATTCAATATTAATAGAAAAACAAGAAATAGTCGCTTGGAGGCGTCACTATCTCCGGGAAATAAAGAAACTGAGGAACGAAGGAGCCAATATCATTTATATGGACGAATCATGGGTTAATACTGGAATAAACAATGGGCAAGTATGGCAAGCTACAACAATAAAAAATAGCCGACAGGCTTTCGTAAATGGACTTACCACAGGTTTAAAAACTCCGACCGGAAAAGGACCAAGATTTGTTTTAGTCCATGCAGGAAACAAAGACGGATTTGTTGAAGGTGCTGACATCACTTTTCTTGCCAAAAAAGGTGCTTAAGATTACCATGAAGAGATGGACGGAGATCTATTTGAAAAATGGTTTGAAGAGATGTTAATACCGAATCTCCCAAAAAATAAAAAGAATGTCATTATCTTGGACAATGCATCTTATCACTCTAGGAAATTAAATTTTCCCAAACAATATTGGGTAAAACGTCAAATTAAGGAGTGGCTCTATGAAAAGGACATTTATTTTGAAGAAGATTACTTAAAAAATGAACTTCTGGAAACTGCTAATGTATTTAAAAATATTTATGACAAATACAAAATTGATTGTATTGGTGAAAAAATACAGGAGTCACAGTGACGAACAATGCCGCGTAGATGTACATATCTTAAGACTTCCGCCTTATCACTGTGAACTGAACCCAATAGAAATGGTGTGGCGTGAAGTGAAACGGTACGTGTCCTCTAAGAATTCAAGTTTCAAACAAAACGACGTTAAAACATTGATTTATAAAGGTTATGATAAAGTACAGAACATTGGACATTGGAAAAATTACGTCAACCATGTTGTAAAATTGGAGAATAATTTTTGGACAGTAGACAACATTCAAGATGACATTGAACCTATTAGAATTTCATTAAACGATGACTCTGAAGATGAACTAGATTATGAAAATGAAGATGATTGAAAATTGTTTTTCGGGGGTATTCTTTTCTCAGTAAAGGTAATAAAATATTTAGTTGATCTGGTTGAAATGTAGCACACTTAAATAACTCATTAATCGACATAATTTCAAGTAGTTATATTAGACGTCATTATGCAAAAAATAAAGTTATGAACATTTAATAAATTAGTGCACAATTGAGGCCCCTAGAACACAAGGGGTGTAAGTGCCAAAAACTAAGTTTTGAAAAATCTTTGTTCAAAGTTCGATATAAATTTAAGAACCTAGGTAGTTTTTTCAGTTTTCAGCATGTTTTCAATGACATGTAATTTTTGATGGTGTTATTGTTGTTAATGTAGAAAGTTTGAAGCCAAAAGTACGTGCCTGTTGTTAGATATCAGTTGCTAAGTGATAAGCAACTGCACTTACACCCTTGTGTTTTAGGGGCCTCAATTAGGGGTTTTTTGCAATTATCTCAGTCATTTGTTTATGTATTTTAATTTACGAACTAAAAAATTAAAAAACTTTTAAGATCTGCAACATTTATTTGAAACATTTTTCCCTAAAATGCACGAGGAACAAAATAGGCAAAAAAATGATTTTTTCCAAACTTGATCTTTCTTTAAAAAATAAACAAAGCAAAATTGGCTGTAATTCTTCAAGGAATTATCATCAGTTATCCCTTATCTACCGTTTAGAACATTAAAAAACCTGTAGAATATTTTTCATATTTTTTTCCCTATGAACTGCGGTATTATGTATAAAAGCATTTTAGGAATTATTACCATTTATTTCATTCACGAATTTTCTATTAACAACTTTAGCTTACCTAAACATATCTTAGTTTACCGTGAGTTTGGCCCTGCTTATTTTACATAAGTAGCAAAACTTACAATGGCAGTAGAATTGGCAACGCTGTTATCCTATATCCATACACTGCCATCTGAACGTGACTTTATCTATAGTATGTTTACCCAAATTGTTTAAAATTATGAAAATCTGTCTCATGAAAGTGATTATGCAAAAAAAACATCAGAATGTTTTTCGCAACGAATCCGAGCTTTTGTTTAATTTATTATTGTTTTGTAATTTCCGAAATTGAAATCAAAACTTTAAAATAAACTTATGTTAAAGTAAAATTTTGACTTATTCCCAATAAAAATAGAAAATGGTATTAAGATTCCGCAAGAAAATAACATAACAATATTAATAATAAATCCAGTAATTTATATCAATATTTTTAAATATAAAAATCAAATAAACCTCAATTTTTCTTGTTAAATATGCCCCTTACGTAACCCAGGCCTTGTCTACATCCCTCTAAGGATGCCTAGCTACATTTAAACTGTAAGTATTAAAATTATTCTTTGGAAATTGCCTGTTCCAGAAAAAAGCCACATATAAGTTTCCACTTCATGACACGACAAAGACAACTGACAATATCCTGTTTCGGAATTAATTTTTCAAGGTTACGTTTAAAGCCAAACCACACACTTTTGGGGAAGCAAGTCGACTGTTAAAATTCAATTTAATATTGCAGGTACGAGCTTACACAAGAATGTATTCGTTATTAATGTAACTTCCTAGAATTTTGTAATATTTTATTAAGAAACAACACAGACCAGTGGTGGCACTATTGCTACTGATATACTATGATAAGATAATTGCTTTTTAATTTATTTAAGTTTTTATTTAGGAAAGTATATTCATTTAGTTACATATTAATTGGTTTAATTTTCACGTTGAAACTATTTTCTAAGTGTTAAGTGGTAAGAAAATCTAATATTCATTTGGTTACATATTGTGAGGGATTTTCTTGAAATAGTTTTATAAGTCAAATCAAGAGTGCTAAGGCTGAATTATTTGCCATTATTCGACATTATTTGCCAATCTCTATTCTTCTCTATCGACAACAATTATTCTAATAACACTAATTATTACTAAAGAATTTTTTCAAGACGTTTTATGATTTTTTTTCCTTCTAGGTATTAAGATATCGACAATCAAGGTAATGTAATATAAAAAGATGAGATTCGATATGCAAGCAAGTCAGATTTCGCGACTAGATGAAGTTCAGTAGGGTTAGGTTGAGTTATATTTATTATGGTTTCTGCCAGAATAAATGTAAGGTGGAGACGGTAATGGTTGGTATTCTAGGAATTGAAAAGGTGAAGTCAGAGATACAAATGGACTGCTATGATCCTCCTCGCCATCCTAAAGCTTTTAGTAAACCTACGTGATGGTTCCCTTAAGCCAAACGTCTCAAGGTATCGCCTATAGTAATATAATTATATCTAAGAGGAGAATATTATCGTTCAAAGAGGTATAGTTGTGGATATAACGGATGGGTGCCTCAGGGATCAGACGATGTAAAATTTGACCTATGATCATAAGTTATGAAACGGAAATATGGGGAGGATATTACCTCTTTCGCATTTGTGGATTGTCATTAGAATGAATAGCTCATGAATATAAAGTCCTGACAGGACTATAACATGGTACAGGAGGCACAAGGTCTCATGGCATACATAGAGGTTAAGGACTTGTCTTTAGATTAGGTTATGCTGACACGGTATTACTGAAAGTAATAATAATAAAGATGTACAACAGTATGTATTAAACAATATTACATGGAGCAGTCTTGTGGTTAATAAAGGCTGCTACTTCCAAGATAAATGAAAACAAGAAGCTGTTAGAATTAGAACAATATGGAGTTTAGAATACCTCAACCATTATCATTTTAAGGTAACGTGGCTAAAAACTTTTGGCGATTTAAACAGTCATTTGAAATTTACCTCTTGGTCTATGACAATGCCGAAAAGGAAGACACAATAAAAATATTGCTCTACTGTTAAATTTTCGTATCGTATGATGCAGTATTGTGTAAATTGTGAATTAGATAATTTCTATTTTTATTCTACAATAGAAAATAAAAGGAAGGAGAGCTATTTGACACTTACCTGACTTGCGTAAATTGGCAAACAATTGTGAATTTGGAGATGTTCTAGACTCAATGATCAGGAATAGACTAGTTTTGGGAACAATCAATAAAGATCTACAAGAAAAAATGTTGCAGAATCATGAGTTTACCTTGGTAGGTCATAATGGTAATAGACATGTGTAGAGTACATGAAATTTTAAAAATACAATTTAAAGAAGTTCAGTCAAGTCAAACACTTAATTTTCATTCTGTAAAAGGGAAAATGGTAATCAAACAGCGAGGGGAAAAACTTCGAATAACAACTTAAATACTGGAAGAAGCAAAAGATGTAAACAGGAGGAAAACTCAAGGAAAACTGGTCAGTGCAGAAAATGTTATCATGCTCATGAGTTTCGAAGGTGTCCATAATTTGGTAAAATGTGTAATAAGTGTTTGTATTACAATTATTTCGAGAAAATGTGTAACAGCAGGAGCATAAGAGAAGTTCAGGAGATTCAAGAAGTAGATATGGACAGTAAACAGGAAGAATTTATGGTAACATCAATTGAGGTAAATGAAATAAAAGGAAATAAGGAATCGTCTGAAAGGTTAGTAATTGAGCAATATGGAATAGATTTTAAAATAGATACAGGTTTACGGGTAAAAATTATATCAATCTACTTTTTGAATAAAATCAATAAAAATCATGAGATAAATCAGTGCAAAATACGGTTAGAAGCTTATGGGGAATTTAAAATAAAACCTGTAAGTGATATTACACTAAAATGTTTATTTAAAGGGAACATATTTCAACTAGAATTTTCTTATAGTTAAAGATAACTTTATGCCAATTTTAGGTTTAAAATCATGTTTAGATTTGGATTTGTTACAAAGAGTAGATAAATGACTTTATTAAACAAAATATTGATGTGTTCACTGGATTAGGTAAATGTCCTTAAAAATATAAACCAAAACTCCAAGAGAATTGTGTTCCTATGGCTAAGCCCTCACAAAGGATCCCTTTAGCCATTAAAGAGAGATTAAAAAATCAACTGTTAGATTTAGAAAAACGTGACATTATATCTAAATGTGAGGGTTCTGCAGAATGGTTGAGCGATTTGGTTATATTTGAAAAACCTGATAAAACATTAAGAATTTGTTTGGATCCTAAAGTTTTAAACAAAGTACCTAACAAGGAATATTGTTTAATACCTACTATTGAAGAGATATGCAGTAAGTTAAAAAACAAATGTTATTTTTCTGTTTTAGACTTTAAAGAGGGATTCTATTGGATAAGAGGTCCAGTAGAGTTTGTGCATTTGGAAGTCCTTTTGGAATTTGGAAACTTGATAGACTTCCATTCGAACTAAATATTGCTCCTAAATTTATACAAAGAATTAACTTTGATGGTCTTAAAGATGATGATAGTCTTAAAGAACATCATAGAATCCTTAATAAAGTATTAGAACGTTCTAGAAATATTGAAGTAAAATTTAATCCTAATTAGATACAGTATAGAATGCCTGAAGTAAAATATTTAGGAAAAACATTCGATAAAGATGGTATGAGACCTGATTTAGATAAAGTTAAAGCTATTATAAATTTGACAGAACCCAATAATGAAAAAAAAGTTGCAAAGAATACTGGGCATGATCAATTACCAACGCAATTTTATACCAAATTTATCGGATGTATTAGCCCCAATAAGAGAATTGTTAAAAAAAATACAGTTTAGATGTAGACTAGAATTTACTCACACTCATTTCATTTAATAAAAAGTTAATTTGCTCACCACTAGTTCTTACAAATTTTGATGAAAATATTCCAATAATAATTCAAACAGATTCAAGTCAAAATGGTGTTGGATGTGTATTATTACAAAATCTTAAACCTGTTTTTTTTTTCTTCTAGATCTTTAACCGATTGTGAAACCAGATTTAGGCAGATTGAAAAGGAACTAAATGCAATCCTATTTTCTTGTACTAAGTTTCATAATAATTATATTTATGGTAGAGAAGGTAAGCTTTTCACAGTCCATAAGCCATTGATTTCGATAATAAAGAAAGGCATAGCAGTAGTAGACTCTCCTAGACTACAACGTATGAAGGTGAAATTATTAAAATATGACTTAAATGTAGTGGGTGCTCCGCAATGAGACATATATTCTTCTGATCAGTAAGAACAATGTTTCAGAAGATATGTTTTTATAACTTTATCAAAACTATTAGAGCTTAGCTGTTTTATACTTTTTGGTAAAATATTTTAATAGTCATAATTAAGACAATCTACAGCGATTTGTTCGTAGGTAGTGAGAATTTCGCGTATTGTGAACATAAACATCAGACTGCTTTATTAAATTGGCACTTTTTCTGTGAATTTCAGTTAGAACTTAGAACTTAAAATATCAACAGAGTAGGAAGCGGCATAATTTTGATTTTGATAAAGAAAGGTCGGCAGTATTCCAGATAACTAAACCCTGCTAAAATCCTCACGGCTTTCTTTTGCATTCTAAAAATTTGAAGTGCATTTGTTGAATTAACTCTTATAATTACACCATAGTTTAGGTGAGAGTAGAATAAAGAAAAATATGTCATTTTTAATGTTTCAAAGTTGACAAACCTTGCTAGTTGGTGAATAACAAATATTAAACTTGATAGGTATTTCTTAAGTTGTAAGATATGAGCCGACCAGTTGAGTCGATTATCTATGATTATTCCCAATAGTTTAACAGTCTCTTTGTTAACTAGATCATTGTGTAAATTACTTGCAGATATAACCAAATATTGAGTTTTATCAGAGTTAAGTTTTAGTTTTTTTGCAGCAAACCATGAGCTAGATTTAGTAGAAACTTCCTCATGAGACATTTTTAAATCATCATTACTTTTTCCTAATGTAACGTATGTCGTATCATCTGCGAATTGTATGTTTTTGTACGGAGATATGAATTTAGGCAGATCGTTGACATAAATAATAAACAAAAGAGGTCCTAAGACCGCACCTTGTGAGACAACTCCATGTTTTGTAGCATTTTCAATTTCACTGATTCTTTGAAGTATCATGAAATATATTGAAATCGCCTTATATAGGTTTAAAAAATAAAACGAAGAATTTCGTCCGTGTTTGTTAGTTCGTATCTTTCAAGTTAAAATATTATTCAAAGTCGTCTTATAATTTTTATACGTCGCAAAAGGATATCTACGTCGTTTCGTTTGTGTTTTGGTAATTTCAGCGGTTTGTTTATTTTCAAGTTATATGAACGAATTTTTAAATTCGTCATTGCTACTTGGGTCGCCGGTAGAGTCAGGTGTGACCTAATAGATTCATACTTGGGTCGTCGTAGTGTTAGGTATGGATCTGAATTCATGCTTGGGTCCCCGAGCAGTTCGTTAGGCTCAGGTATGGATCCGAATTCGTCGTCAAATTTGTGATTTTCTGTTTTCGGTTCCTTTTGTGGAAATAAGTAGCAGTATTGGTGGATTTTCATCTATTATGAAGTGACCGGCATTAATTTTCCAAAATTGGTGGAGTTTTCGCTCGATGTAAATATCATTTTAGAAAGAGTGACCACTGTTTCGTTTTTTTGATGATTTTAAGATGTTTGATAAGTCTAGTTCCTGTTGAAAAGTTGAACAAGTTTAGTTCCTGTTTTTTTGAGAGTTCCCGTTTTTCCAAGTGTACTAGTTCCAGCCCCCAATGGATAAAGCTCTTCGCTGATGATGTCCGGATAGATACTCCAGAGATGTAACAAGTTTTTTTTTTCATGAAAGTGAAGTGGAAATATGTGAATCCAGGTAACTGTTTATTGTTTGTTTAATTTCAAAGTAAAGACAGATATTTTTTTAGAACAATAATTGCTTTCGTTAAAATTTAGAAATTGTAACATTTAAAAATTGTAATGCGGTAACATTTGTAAGTTTTATGTAGTATCTCCAACTCCTGGAGTTTGTAAGCGGATGACACACGTAAGTTTTTTGTATTCTTGTATTTCTTCATGTTGTAACTGTTTGTGGTGACACAAAAATAAATGTTAAATTTTGTTTTCTTACATTTTGTTTATTTTTTTTAACTAACCCTGTTTTGATTTTTATTTGAAAAAGATATTTTTTTGATGTTTTATAATTATTTCCCTAGTTACAACTAGTGGTTGTAGTGGTTGTAATAGGTATAATTAGGCGCCTCAAGTGGCGCTCTATATTAAATTCCTTGAGGTGTTTTCTGTTTATTTTTATTTTGTTTATCTCAAGAGATCAATGACCCCTTTATTTAATTTTTTGTAGTTGCCCTAATCCAACCCCCTTATCTTTTACTTCCACGACCCCAGCTCTCCTGCCAAACCCTGAGTGCCGTTCGCACAAGTAGCGATTATTTTGCTTGCCTTATCTCCACCCCTAATAGTTTCTTCCCTCAATTTTCTACCCCCTGTATTAATCAACCCTTTGGTAGGCAAAATATCTTCGTTACAGTTTTACGGATAAAAAATCGGAGAGATGACCTTTAGACACTACTACCTGGTATCTGTCACAAAGATAAGAAGTTACAAGCTTAAGAGGGATACTTCTGATTCCATAGTAATTGAATTTGTGAAGCAAAATATAGCGTGGAATGCAATCAAGAGCCTTCGATAAGTCGCAAAAAGAAATTGCTATGCGATTGCCGCGTTCAAGTCCCTTAATCACCTCTCTCACAACATTAAATAACTCGTTCGTAGTAGAACGAGCCCTTCTGAATCTATATTGTGAGTTGCTAAATTAATTATTTGACTCAAAATAGAAATAAAATTGTTATTTGACAACCTTTTCAATCACTTTCCCAAAAGTAGAAACAGTGCTTATGGGTCTGTAATTGTCAGTTTTTGAGGAATCACCTTTTATGTAGATTGGTAGTACTTGACTATTTTAGTACTTCTGGAAATATTCCAGTTGATAGAATTAAATTAATAAGATGAGTGAAAGGTGTTAAAACTATTCGTAAGTTTCTTTTAAAATTTTGTTATTAATTTCGTGAACGTCCCTACAATTAGAATTACAAAGAGACTCTATTATTTGAGAGACCTCTTCTTCCAGAACGGGACATAAAAAAGGACTTGCTCGGAGAAGGATAATTTCTATAATTGAAGAGATCATCGACGTTAACAGTGGAAAGAGATGTAATTATATTATAGGTATTAAATCCTGTACCTAAAGGGGAGGAGAAATATCAGCGCGTCTGCCTTTTCTTGTACGCTTATAAATTTGTTGTGAGAATATTACGTGGAAGAATGGACGATGCGATTAAGAGGTCTAACAGTATCAGTTTTGTGAAAATAAAAACATAATTGATACGGCGATGGAAGTATTTCGAGCGTTGAGCATAAAGTTCCGCGACCAGAAATGAGCCGCCCTGCTTTGTTCGATGCTCGAAATGTCTTTAATTTATTAAAGTGGAGTACAGTAATATGAGCTATTCAGGAACGAAATACTTTCCTGGATACTTGAGAAATTTTGTCTCAGATTGTTTATCCATGACAAGGATGATGGTTGAGAGGGAAGTGATCATGGACATTACGGCTGCGATGCCACAGGAGTCTATCGTCAGCCCGATGCTATGGAATCTGGCATATGGCAGGTTCCTTTGTCTAGTATACGGTGAAAGGGTTTACCCCTTGACCTTCCGTTGCTGGTGGTAGCGAGAGACGAACGATCTCTTGTACAAACACGGAGTGCATGCATCTAGCAAAATATTCAATGAACAAAGAACAACAATGCCGTGATTATCAAGGAACCACCGAAACAAGAACGTGTGATCTTTAAGTGCGGTGTTGAGGAAATCACTCCGAAAAAGTTTTAAAGTAGGTTAGGAATGAATCTGCACATTCATGAGAGTATAGGTGAACATCTGCAGCTTTCCCAATATGAGGGATAGTGCTTAACATCAGCGAGCGCAAATCCGAAAGGAAGGATTTATACGGTGTGGTGCAATTTATCGTAGTTTACTACCCTGGAGCGTGGCGGCAAAAATACAGTCCTACCAGAAGCTCTTGATACGTGCAGAAAGAATAAGACTGTTGTGCGTGGCAAGCGCTCACTTGACTGGGTATGCTTGACGGCACTGTTGGTCATCACCGGTTGAATGCCTACGACGCAACAGATGAGTAGTTCAGTGGACCAAGTTTCCCATACTGGACGTGAAGACGTGGCTCGAACGCACTTGCAAGCAGAATATTTCTTGACGCAGGTGCTCACGGGCACGGGTACATCAGCTCTTCATATCTATTCAGGTTGAAGAAACCAGCTTTGCACAACTGTCTTTACCGTGGCTTTGCCCACACCATATAGCTCATACTCTGTTGAAATGTGGAATATGGAGTTTTGAGTTTGTGCGTTAGGTAGCGCAGTGCTAAAGATATGATTCCACCAGAGTGCTCCCATTCCATGGATCATAGTGTGGATAAGAGGACGGATGGTTTTATTGGGCAAATGGTCATCTTAGTGGCGATGAGAGAATTCCGCAGAACCAGAGTCAGACCCTAATGAATTAAAAAAATGGTAAATACAATGGAAAATAGCTGTCAATTACTAAAAGACTTAAACTGTAATAATAAAGAAAAAAACATAAGACCAAAATTACCAAACATAAAATATTCGATGTTGAAATAGAATGATCAAATTAAGCTAATTGTCTAGAAGTACTACTTGACATATCGATGTAATTTCCTGAACTGCCACACTGAAATGGAACTGGACTGGACACGTCGCGCCCAAATCAGTGACGACAGATGGATGAAGAGATTGTTTGAGTGGAGGCCGAGGTTAGACAAAAGAAGTAAAGAAAGACCCCGTACTCGTTGAACTGACGATCTCAAGAAAAGTTAAGAAATTGGATCAAAAGTGCTCAATATAGAGCACAATGGACAAAAATGAGGGAGGCCTATGTCCAACAGTTGATGCAAAAGTCTGGGTGATAAGTACTTGATAAGAGACTAATGTTTACCTAACATGTGAAAATACACAGTAAATAAAATAAAACAAAACTAACCCTTCTAAGTTAGTTGGAATAATAAGAAAAAGAAATACAACTCAGATTTAAAACAAAGACGAGACTAGTCCGTAGCATTTTTTATACCAATATTAATGTATGTTTCTCTAGCAAGACAAATATGTATGAAAACGGAAAAAGTGTACAAGCAAGGCAAAACAAGAGCATAAGTGGTACCGCGCGTCTTTCCTAGTACATCGCTAACAGGTATATGTATAGGGAAACAAAACAACAGAAGAGTACAAATGATATGTAATTTGAGAGAGTTGACCAGCTACGATAAGAACATATAAATGATAGTCAAATAAAAACAAAAGTTTTTGGATAACGGTGTATCTTATTATATTATTTATAGACGGACACGCTAACAAAATAAATAATACCAATACAAAATAATATATATCTATCTATCTATACAGCCATTTCTGTCCAATTTTGGACATAGGTCTCCTGTTCCTTATTTCACGTCTCTCTATTGTAGGCAGTTTGTATCCACTTCGGGCCGGCGTGTTTCTTCAAGTCATCTGACCATCTCATTTGTGGCCTTCCTCTTTTTCTTATGTAACTATATGGTCACCAGTGTATAATCATCTTATTCCATCTGTCGTCTTTCTGTCTTATTGTATGTCCAGCGAACTTACACTTAAGTTTTGTTATCTGCGTTGATACATCGGTCACTTTTGTTTTGTTGCGAATTAAAGTAATTCTTTTCTTGTCTGATAGCCTGATGTTTAGCATTTGCCTTTCCATTGCTCTTTGGGTCTTTGCTATTTTTCCATGTTTTCCTTTGTAAATGTCCAAGTTTGAGGGCTGTAGGTGAGAACAGGAAGTATACATTGGTTGAAGACTCTTGTTTTTAAATATTGGGGGTACTTTATTTTTTTTTTTTTAGTATATAGGAAAGCTTTCCGACGGATACCCAAGCCAACCGTATCCTTCTCTTTATTTCTCCGGTCTGATTTTCTTTATTTAATTTAACTAGTTGTCTCAAATATACATATTCTTTTACTTGTTCTATAGTTGTTCGTGCAATTGTAATTAACAATTCTTCTGGTTGGTCATAATTTTCGTTTTATTATAATTCATTTGTAGACCTATTTTTGTTGATTTGCTATTTAATTCATCGATCATATTTTGTAATTCTTTCCTTTTATCTGTTATTAATACCATATTGTCTGCATATCTCAAGTGCTTCAAGTATTGACCATTCATGTTAATAACCCGTTTTCCCATTGTAATTTCGTCACAACGTCTTCCAAAGCTTGATTGAATAGTTTGACTTGATCATATATATTGGAAATTAAGTCCGTATATCTATAGTCTATTCTCCCATTTTGTAAAGAGTTCTTTACTGCTAAATTTCCACTTTATCGAATGCTTTTTCAAAGTCTACACATGCCCTCTACATTGGGATTTGATATTCGTTGGCATTTTTCATTAATATTTTTATCGTAAGCAGATGGACGCTTGTACTGAATCCTTTTCTAAAATCTTCTTGCTCTCTTGACTGGTAATTACCTAACTTAGTTGTTAATCTGTTGTTAGTAGTTTAATTAACAGTTTTTACATTACATTAAGTAGCGTTATGGGCCTATAGTTTTTCAGATCTTTTCTATCTCCTTTCTTAAATAGTAATAGTGTTATTGCCTCGTTCCATGTGGTGGGTATTTGTTTTGTGTTCAATATTTTATTCATTTGTACATAAAGGACTTCCACTGTAGTTTTCCCCCATTTTTTAGCATTTTATTCCATCTTTCCCAGGAGATTTGTTATTCTTCATTTCTTTAAGTGCCTTCTTTATTTCATTTTTACTGATTTCTGGTTGTAGGTCAGAGTTACCGTTTTTTATTTTCAGTTGTAACTGATTACAGATTTTTTTGCTTGTGTTATAGAGGTTTGTACAATATTCGTGCGTTATCTGTAAAATTTCTTTTATATTGTTGGTCTCCACTCCTTCTTTGTTCTTTATGCTATTAGTTTGTATGTTTCCCAGGTTCTGCTTTAAGCATTTCATGTTTCTATTATTTTAAATTGTTTTCTCTATCTTTTTTTCTGTACTCTTTGCTTACACTCGTTGATATTTTTTCTAATAGTTTTGTTTATTTCTTTGTATTCAATTTTATTTCTGTCCCCTTGTTCTAGTAACGTTCTTCTTGTGTTCATAAGAATCTTTGTTTCGTGGAATACGAAACTTTCTTTCTTTTTTTATCTGTGGTTGTTGTCTGTGCTATTTCTTTGCCCACTTTCATTAGAGTTTCAGAAAATATTATGTTTATTTCATCAATATGTTTGTGTTCTATATCTTCCTTGGTCGGCAATATTTCCTTTATTCTCTTTCGTACGGCTTTTTTTCTTCTTTTAGTTTTTCCATGTCTCATTTCTGATTATTTTCCATTTTCTTTCTTGTTTAAAATCTACTATCAATGATCAGCTTGGTTTGGATTAGTCTATGGTCGCTACCAGTTAAGAAACGATTTAGGGCTGTTACGTCCTTAACCATGGATTTTTGCGTTGAAAGGATATAATCAAATTTGTTTTTAGTTTCACTATTGGGACTAATAAATGTTCATTTTCTTTGGGGTTTTTTCTTATAGAATGTACAAAATATTATAGCAATGAAAATTTTATAATGAATACACTCCATTTGATTATCAAAGCTTCTCAGAAAACGAAAAAAATCAACCAGGAAGATGGTTTATTCTCTATTACCACAATGTGATTTCTATTTGTTTGCATTAATTAAACATAAATTGTGTAGTCAATATTTGAAGGTGTGAGGATAATACGTTTAATAAGTATATTTTAGTCGGCTTGTTCTGATTAGACAAAAAAACTTAAAACATAAATTCAAACGCTTAAAACAGCATTATTGATGTTTATGGAGATTTTGAAAAACTATAAATAAATTTCCATTCATTCATAGTTGTTTTGCTTGTCTGTCGCAAACTAAATTAAAATATATCGTAGTAACAAAAGAAGATAAGAAAAGCAATCTATCTCTTCTGCTCCAGTGTAAAATACCGTTCATTCCTGCACTCCAAGTCCGATCCTGAAATTCCGAAATCAATTGCTGGCACAATTAAAATTCCTAAGATGTTTTGTGTTTATCATACCATGGTTTACAAGTCGTTTAGATTAAAAATAAGATTCCTGAAATTTTATTTTGAAATGAAGAAGTAAATATATTGATTTTGCATTAAAAGGAAAGTATAAAGCCATTTTAATATAATAAACATATATAGGGAGTCAAAAGTGGGCGTGGTATTACCAAATTTTACATATCAAAATTTGGTAATTCTGCTAAAACTAAAAAACTCCCCTTCCTATTTCGTTAAATTTACAATAAAATGCTTAAATGAAAAAAAAATATGTACAATGTGTACAATATGCAACGTGCCCTCTCTTTTATTTAGGGAAAGTTTTAAATCTCATGTTTTTTGTATAGGACATGATTGTGTCTTGTGTCCTACACAAAATTATTAAAAGTTTATTTTTGAATTTAATTATTAGTTTACTATGGAAAGTAATATCTTGAAACATTGTCAACTTAACACTATTATGTTTTTAAGTAAAAAATCATAATACAATCTGTTATTACAAGCTATTAGTAAACGTGAGTATTGCAAATACATGAGAAGAGAAATTTTATCCACTGATAAGACTCCCAATAATAACACTAACAAATTAAATTAATGTAGGATTATAATTTTAAACTAAAATTGAAATGAAAATTTAAATTAAAATTTAAATTAGTAAATAAAGTCTGTTGGCCACTGTCTCTTCAATCTTCGTCTGACTTTTAGTCTGCTGATTTCGTCTTCAACCAACGGTATACCAGAGTCATTATGCAGTGCTTTGTTATTAACGTACCACGGTGCATTGAAAATCATTCTGAGTATTTTGGATTGGATTCTCTGAATGATTTTGGTATTAGAAGGCTTTGCACTGTCCCATAGTTGCACTCCATATATCTCTATAGGCTTTATTATGCACTTATACAAGGGAAATTTATTATGTGTAAATAACTCTAATTTTCGGCATATTAGCCAATTTATTTGACGGATTTCCATATTGATTTAGATTTTTTTGGCAAGATGTGTGCTTTTCAAGTGAGCTTTTGATCAAATGTCATTCTCAGGTATTTGACTTCTGTTTTTATTGATAGTAATATGTTGTTCAGTCTGATTCTCGGACATTTGATGTTCCTGTTGGTAAATTTGATTAGACTTAGAATGGTTAAATTTGATCCATCTATTCATTTAGTCTTGTAATAAGTTCAGGTGTATTTGAAGGTTTCATGATGCTACTTGGCATCATCGATGGATATTATGGCTGTGTCATCTGCGAACATGGCTACTGTGGTCGTATTTGTTGTTGGGATATCAGCAGTGTATATGAGGTACAGGAGGGGACCCAGGACACTTACTTGAGGGAATTCGGATTTTAAGGGATAATATTGAGAGGTTTCTGTAAGGAATCAGACTTGAAAGAGACGTTATGTGACTTATGATTTTAAGAGTAAGATTTTAAGTTAAGATTTAAGTTTATACAGAAGGCCGTCATGCCAAACACGATCGAAGACTTGTTCTATATTCAGGAAGGCAGCAGTGCAAATTTTTTTCTCTTCTGGGCATACATTAATGTTTTTAAAAGTTCTATGACATTGGTGTAGAGTTAAATGGGCTTCGCGGAAACCAAACTGGTGTGTTGGGATCACTGAATTAATTTCGATGTCTTCTGAGATTCTTTGGAGCAGAAGTCTTTCAAAGATATTTGACATTATTGGAAGTAAGCTGATTGGTCTATATGCAAAAGAAATATTTGGTGGTTTATAGTATCTAAAAGTGTCTAAATTTTTTGTAACTTGTTCCTCGTTATTGTTGTTATTAAGTTCAGCTGCACCAAAAACATGTGAGAGATGTGCAGCAAAGATTGATGCCTTTTCTTGTTCAGTTTTTCCCCAGCTTCTATCGGCATTCCTTAGAGGTGGTATGTGCTGTGTAGGCCTCTTGAATGATTTCGTTGCTTTTCAGATGCTCTGTTCAAATGTATCATTACTCGCGTCTTGTAGCGCAGTTTTAAGTTGCCGTGTGAATCTATTGTATCCATTTTTATCTATAGGATTGCGACCTCTTTGCCATATGCGCCTGTCTCTTCATTTTTGTGCAACAAGACGTTTTATATATACGGGTATGTTGGTGTCACTTAGTTCTTTGTCATTCTAAGGGGGTGTAGCTATTTCAGCGGCTGCATGTATGGTTTTCGAGATAAGAAGCAGAGCATTATCGATATCGTCTGGTTGCTTTAATCTTATATTTAAATTTAAATCCAGTTGATCCAGTTGATCTTTGATGTTGTCAACTTTGGGATATTCGGACGTTTTATAATTTGCGTAGATAGTGTGACAATTATGGGAGTATGGTCGGTGGACAGATTCCAGGATGCTTGTATGTCAAAATAATTTAAGGCCATGCTGTGGAGGATATGGATGTCGAGTAGATCTGGGATTTTGTTTGGATCTGATGGCCAGTAAGTGAGTTGCCCCGTAGATAAGTAAGAGCTGTTTGTTTTAGCTATGACTCGTTTGAGATATTTTTCCTTTGCCATACATAGTCTCGACCCCCTGTCTGTCTTTTTCCGTCTGATACATTGTTTCCTCATAGTGTGGTATGGTGTTACCTATAATATTAGCAGCGCCACCGTGTGCTGTTCCATCAGGATGGTTAATGTTGTAAATATAATAATGAGAGATCTTGAACATCGTTCTTTCAGTGAACTGGGTTTCCGATATAAGTAGAACATCAATTTTGTAACGTTCAAGAAAGTTAGTAACTTCTGTGTTATGGTTGCCTAGGCCGTTTGCATTCCATAATTCGTAGTGACTTAAGTTCAATTACTGAATTTATTTATTACTGTATAAAGCACATTTATTTTGATTTATTAGTTGTAAAAACAGAGCTTTGAATTCGTTAAGGAAACTCTTCATCATATCCTTACTGTCACTGTTTGTGTTGCTTACATGTGCTCCACTTATTATTTTTAGCGTAAGTAGCATGATTTTGGTTGTATGAGTTTGTATTATTATGGACATATATTATGGACATATATAGTGAGTCTCTTATTAATTGGTTTTGTGTCGTGTGAATTTTCTTTCTGTTGGTTTTACAGGTGTGTCCCCAAGTGGCGGAGGCATACGTTAGGACAGGCAAAATTATGTAGTTCACAACTCTGATTTTGGTTTTAAATCTTAATTTGCTTCTTCTGTCTAAAAGTGTTGAGAGCTGACTTTTTAGCGTTTTAGCTTTATATATCGCTTAGTTGACGTTCTCGGTAAATGTGAGCTTTTTGTTGAGTATTACCCCGAGGTATTTTGCTTGATTTGTACATTCTACGAGGGTGTGTCCTATCGTAGTTTTTCGATTTGGTACACTTCTTATGTGACTAAACATTACGGCTTGTGTTTTATCGGGATTTAGGGCGATTTTCCATTTACTACACCATATTTGAAATTTATTTAGAGCTCTCTGCAGATGATTCAGGTCTCTCCAGCTGACAGCCATTGACGTGTCGTCAGCATAAATACTTAACAGGGATCCTGGCTCTGTTAGTGTATCCGCCGTATATATGGTGTACAGATAAGGCGACAGCACCCTCTAGGGTCCCGGCTTTAGATAGGGTTGCCCCTATCTGAACTCTGAACCTTCTATTAATAATAATAGCGTTTATTGTCCAACAGAATCCATTTATAGGACAAAATACAATACTGAAGTTAAATGAAATAATAATAATTCATAGGTACTAACTAAATAACACATTTTTCGAGTATTTAACATAAAGAAACTACTTAATCGCCTAGGTAGATCTCAGCCATCCTAGTAAGCTGCTTTAAACTGCAGTGAAATATATCGCAGTAAGCACTTGGAACTATAATAGTTGCACATGAGAAATAGAAGAGAATTTAACATAAGATTAGTTCTAGCTTGTTTATTTCTGAACGTAATCGAATTTCTCACTGGATAAGATGGAACGTTAAAATTTATTTGTCGAAGAATATCAGGGCAGTCAATGAGATTATGTAGTAGCTTGTACAGGAATATTAGGGAGGCATTAATTCGTCTAGATTCTCATGATACTACGTTCAAACCGCTACACAACTCGCTATTGCTGATGCCCCTTCTGGGATATATGCCGTTAATTTTGAAAGACAAAAATTTTAAAACTTTACGCTGCACGTGCTCTATAATTTGGATGTGTACATCATAAAAAGGTGACCAAATGACAGAAGCATATTCCAGTTTACAGCATAGAAAAGTGTAATAAAGTAATTTAATTGCCTTAGTATTAGTGAGATTTCGACTATATCTTATTATGAATCCGTAAGATTTAAGTGCTTCTTTAACCTTTAAATTAACAACAAAGGTGAGTTTATAATAAAATGTAACTCGAAGGTCTTTAATTTTATTCAAACGTTCAAGTTTATTGCCATCGATAATATAAGAATGGTATATATTAGACTGTTTCCTAGAATAACTAACTACTTTGCACTTATTGGCATTAAGATTCAAATTATTTGCATTACACCATTCATGTACACCATTCAGTTCACTCTGCAGAAAATGACAATCGTTAAGGTCGCTTATCAATGAATAAATCTTTAAATCATCGGCATAACATAAACATGGTGCAGAAATTGATTCACACAGATCGTTAATAAATAACAAGAACAATAATGGACCTAGATTAGAACCATTACTTTTCCGATTTGTAACCATTATAAGCAACAAACTGCGTTCTATTTGACAATTAAGACCTCATAAAAGTCACGGCATCCTCAGAAAGACCAAAGAGACACAATTTAGAAAGTAATACGCCGTGGTGAATTCTGTCGAATGCCTTAGTAAAGTCAGTATATATGACGTCAACTTGACTTCTATTATCTAGGGCTGCTAAGATATATTGTATGACCATTAATAAGTTTGTCACAGTGGACTGATTGGAGACAAAACCATGTTGATATTGAGACTATGCGTGAATAAATACGATTATACAAAACTATTTCAAAGACTTTCGATAGATTGCAAATAATGGAAATTGGTCTTTAGTTTTCTACCTGACACTTTTCACCAGTTTTGAATATTGGGCACACTTTTGACTCCTTCCAGAGACTCGGATATTCCTTGTTAACAAGACATAAATAAATTTTTTTTAAAAGTGGCACAGTTAAGGCACCTATACAATCCTTAACCAAAAAGGATGAAATATTATCAGGTCCACACGTCATTTTGTCTTTGAATTTCTTACTCGCAAAAATTATCTCAGATTCTAAAATAGGATAAAAATTTAAGTAATCTGCGTTAACTGAGGAAGAGTTAGCCTTGAAATTAATATCTGATGACAGAAAAATCGATTTGTAAACAATATAATTTATTATTCACAAAGTAATATTGTTCAGTAGTAGTAGTATTTAGTAAAATTTATTGTTTATAATTTAATCATAAAACAAAAAAAATGACAATTCAAATTGTCAAACATCTGACATCAATATGATGAAACACACACGTTATATATTCTTGTATTACTTGTGGCCTAACTTTTAGGGGTGGTCTGAAAAATCTATTGTATTTTTGCAAAATTTTAAAGTACATTTGATTCGTAGAACGGTTTTAACATTTGTTTTTAATTCAGATTTTAGTCATCTACAAATAGTTTTTTTATGACTTTTGATCTAAAATAATTAGGGAAGCAGCAATTCAACAATTTAAAATTTCCCATTGAGTTTCCTATGGCCCGTTTGACGATTCACCACCCGGTATAGTATATTAAAATATTATATTATAATAATATAACTTTTGTTAATTATTCTTTAACAAATATATATACCTTTACTATGACTTCGTAAGTTTTTTTTTATTTCCTGTACCTTTCTGGGATTGGTGTAAGGAGAGAATGAACAGGGAATGAACCCAGGGCTGAGCAGTCAGGCAGAGCACCATTCTGAGGGATGGAACGGTGGGCATTTTTCTCTTAAATATTCAAAGTGACATTCGAAGAATTTCTCCTATCGTTTCTTAGAGCATTGTGGTCTACGCTACACGTCTCGCAGAGCGTTGTTTCAAAAACATATGCAAGATTTTTAGAATTTGGTACACTTAAGAACAGGCCTAGGGAAAGTCGTCGTAGAGTAACTAGTGATCGACAAGACCGGTTTTTAGGTCAAATAGCTACCACTTCTTATCCTTAGCTCCAAAGACAATTTTTGCAGACTACAGACATTGACATTATAGTTGAAACAGTACGAAAGAGACTTCATTCCCAAAATTTATTTAGCAGGAGGCAGTTAAGGGTTCCCGAGTTATCCACACAGAACAACAAAATTGATCGGCTAAATTGGTGTCTGGAACACCAGAACTGGATAAATAAAGATTGGCAAAATGTCCTTTTTTTAGATGAAACTAGACTTGGCCTGAGATCAGATGACCGTCGAATTCGGGTTTTAAATGGTCGAGGCAGACAAGCTAGACTGCAAACTGCTAGATCCGTTCCAAAATATAAAGGAGGAACTGTACCGTTTTGGGGAGGTATTATGACGGGAGAAAAAACACCTTTGCGTCCCTTACGGACAAGTTTAACGGGTCACCGGTATGTCGATTTGGTACTAGAACCCATAGTTAGGCTGTGGCGAGGTACAGTGGGAAATATTTTCATTTTCATGCACGATAATGCCCCTCTATATACCAGCAGAGTTGCCGCAGACTTTCTGGAAACTGAATATGTCACTGTTGTGAGCTGGCCTGCCTGCTCACTTGATAATAATCTCATTGAGCATGTGTGGAACCTCATTAAAAGAAGGATTAGAACTCGAAGGGATAATCCGGGTAATGCGGATCAGCTCATTCAAGCTGCTCTAGAAGAATGGGCAATCTAACCTCAAGAACAAGTTGACGATTTGATTAAAACCATTCCCCGTCGAATGGTTTTGGAATGGATTGAAGTTTGCCACTAGAGGTGGCAACACTGACTATTAAAATGAACAACAAGACTGTATCTTTCTTTAGTTAACCATTGCAACGTTTTTATTTATTTGTGTTTTTTGCGTTTTTGTTAATTTCAAGCATTTGTAACATTTTTTGATTGTTTTTTTTTATAGTAATTAAACTGGTTTAGTATAAAATGTAGTTATTTTCCATTAAAAAAAATTAGTAATACTTTACAAAATCAGAAATACTGGGTGATTCCATATAATTTTGGTTGTGTGTACTTGTAAAAACGTCAGAAAAGAAGTTTAAGAACGACAAAACCTGGTGGCGATCTTCCGACGCAATAAACAGCAGAAGTCATACAGGCGCAAACATATAGTCAAATAATTGCCTAGTGATCTGAACATTGCTGGAATGTCAAACATCAACAAATAAAATTAAATAGATATAAAAAATGGAATATGCAAAATCTGAGAGATGCAATGAATGAACAGTACTCGGAAAACATCACCAACGGGCTAATGTCTAAATGTAAATAAAGAAGATCAGAAAGGTATAGACTTCCACGGGACCAGAATTAAAGAAAATATTGAAGCAACAGTTTAAGATGAACTAGGAATAGACAAATTTTAAAAACCAGAAGTGCATCGGTTAGTGATCAGTGTAGTAGTGTCTGGGGGTTCAGGAGACTAAGTCCTCGGAGGGCTTGAAGAAGACATCAGAGAGGATGTCGAAAGTAGGGCTCAACAATAATCATTGCAGTTAAGATTGTTAAGTTTAATAATAATTCTTGTAATAGTACTAATGTTAGCTTCAGGTTTAAATATATATACAGGGTGATTGATTAGTGTGAGAAGGCTCAGTAGATCTGTTATAGAAAAAATTACAAAAAAAAGTTATTGACAAAAATTCTAGGCAGTTTTAAACTCCACATTTTAAAATTAGTAACAATCTTACAGGGTGTTCCATAAGATGGTGGCAGACCAAACTTATGTTTTTTTTAAATAGAACACCCCGTAATTTATTTTAAATTTGAAATCTTCTTCACTTTCACATTACAACAATGTAAAATTTTATATTGTTATACTAGGTATTTAAAAAGTTATAAACAATATTACCTGAAAATCGTATCAATTTTATCTCCTTGTATAATTAAACAGGAGTAAAGGAACATTGATCTATTGCAACCATATTTTCTTAATAATTGTTGAAAATTATAAAAAATATTCGTTTTCATACTATTCGTTAAATCAAATACAGGGTAAGTCAAAATGAAAGTACATTATTTTATTGGTAATTTTAAATATAACACCTTGTATTTTATATCTCTATCGAAAAGTACAAATATCGTACTTCAAATTTCATGAAGTACTCTCTATACCTAAAGTTATCAGTTTTCTAGATATTTTTATTTTTCCTTCAAAGTATTAATTTGGTAGATATTTTAACGTTTACCAATAATTATTGTGAGTTGGCCATGATTGATTTGTCAGAAACTGACAGTTTAATATTATTGTTTATTAATTCAGTATTGGGGTACACCGTAAATTAGCAACAATTATTATTCAGTAATTCAGTAATTAATTCAATTTAAATTAACAATAATGAATTTTACTACCGATGCATTAGTAAATAGTAGATATGATCTGCATATTGGGGGAATGCAATAAAAATTTATTACTACCAACTAGAATTTGAAAACAGTGAATTATGAAAAATATGTGAAACAAAAAATGATGAACAAAAACTGATCTGACAGAGGAAAACGAAATGAGTGTTGATGGCAGTTACAGAGAACCCACACACAAGTATAAGGAGTATTTTCAATGATCAAGAGCTTAGTTAGTACTCTGTTCAAAACATTCTATCTAAAAACAAGATGGACCGTTATCATATTCAAAAGTACCAAGAATTAAATAATGATGATTTTCAGAAACGAACAGTATTTTGTGAATGGGCCTTAAAAACAATTAATGAGCAGAGAGATTTTTTTGATTATGTCCTATTTGGTGATAAAGCCACATTCCTTCGAAACGATTTTGTTAATAGGCATAACTTTCACTACTATTCAATAAATAATCCATACCACATAGTAACACATAGTCAAACAAGATGGTCTCTAAATGTGTGGGAAAGTATCGTCGGTAACCATGTAGTAGGACCATATTTTTTTTAAGATGGTGAGATTTATTTAGATTTTATCGTAAATCAATATCACTAGTCACTTCACTACTGCAGTGAAGTGACTAGTAATAAGTGTAGTAGTGTCTGGAAACTCGGGAGACTAAAACCTCGGAAGCCCTAAAGAACACATCAGAGAGGATGTCAAAAGTTCGGTCCAATGGACATCGACCCGGTTCAACCCGGAAGACTGGTGAGTTTAATATTAATTTTTATTATAGTATTAATCTTAGCTCTAGGTTTGATTGTACTAACCCCGGAAATCTTTCCGAACATATATATATACATATATATATATATATATATATATATATATATATATATATATATAATATATATATATATATATATGTATATATATATATATATATATATACATATATATATATATATATATATATATATATATATATATATATATATATTATATATATATATATATATATATATATATATATGTATATATATATATATATATATATATATATATATATAATATATATATATATATATATATATATATATATATATATATGTATATATATATATATCTATATATATATATATATATATATATATATATATATATATATATTTTATTTTACTATTTTCTTAGCCCTAAGCACCATGACTTTTAGAGTATTTAAAACAAATATTAATTTAATTTATGAGTAGGTATCAAAATCGCTTTCATTTTAACAAAACAAGAAAAATCGCCTGGAGAATATACAAACTTTAAAATATTAAAAACATTTTGCCAAATTCTTTTTCGGTCCCTCTTCTTTCTTATGTAGGGTGTTGACATTCTTAATGTTAAAGAGATATTCTAATTATTTGAATATAATTAGAAAGCGGCCAGGAAAGTATAAGAAAACGGGGAAGGTCTCGAGAAAATTCAAATAAAAAATTAACATTTGCTTCCTGTAAATAAATGAAAATTTTACATCAAAGGAATTTTTAAAGCTAAAATCGGACGAAAATATAAGTCGCTCTAAAGAAAATTCTGGTAAAAATTTACTGGTTCTTTAATTATCGGGTGTTAGGCTTATCTTTAGATATTCAAGGTAATCAAATGTTTACAGTTGTGATTTAAATCTACAAGACTGTTTAATTGGATCTATATATATATATATATATATATATATATATATATATATATATATATATATATGTACATATATATATACATATATATATATATATATATATATATATATATATATATATATATGTACATATATATATACATATATATATATATATCTATATATATATATATATATATATATATATATATATATAATATGTACATATATAATTAATTCACTTCATAGTCATATTGAATTTACAATAGAAACAGAACAACATCAATCCATAAATTTGTTAGATTAAAAATTATCTGACTTAAAAACAAACATGACTTTTCCATATTTCATAAACCTACCCATACTGACACGACTATACACAATTCATCATCCCATCCAACACAACATAAACTGGCAGCCCATCATAGTATGTTACATAGATTAACAGGAACTCCGATATTAAAATACAACTTTGAGACATAATTAAATATCATCAAGCAAATAGCAGTAAACAATGGATACAACGAACAAGCAATTAATAAAATGTTTAATCAAAAACTACACAAGAAAGCCCTAAAATTAGTATTTTCACCACCAGAGAAAAATCCAGTACCTTCTGCTCGATTACATATACAGGCAAAATATCAACAAAAATAGCCAAACACATAAGAAAGAAAGGAATAACACCAGCTTTCCGAATAAATAACAACCTAGGCAAATATATAAAAAAACAACAAGAGCCAAAATAAAAAACACTTACACAGTGGTGTGTACAAACTTAAATGTGGCGACTGCCCAAAAACTTACATCGATCAAACTGGTAGAAACTTTAATAGAAAAAGAGATTCTACATACGCACTTCACCTTCTAGATCACAATCATTCTTTTAATGACGAATTTAAAATTCTTCACATTCAAAATAAAGGCCTTAAGCTATCGTTGTTAGAATCTATGGAAATCAACAAATTAAAAAACACAGATATAATTCTGAATGACCAACTTGAGACAAACAGTTCTCCCCTCCTCAACCTATTTCATTAGAGACTTCTTCTTCTTCTTCTACTTTTTGTAGATCTTTCGATCTGTTTAATTCTGAAGCTGCCTCTGGTTCATTTCTTGGGAGGTAGATTGCCAACTATCCCTCCATCTTTTAGGTGGTCTTCCAGGGGGTCTTGAACCGGGCGGATTGTTTTCTAGGGCAATTTTTGGGAGTCTATTCTCATCCATTCGTCTTACATGGTTGTACCACATCCTCTTGCGCTGCCTTCCCCATCTTACAATATCTTGAATTTTGCACGGCTCTCTAATGTTTGCATTTCTCGCTCTTTCTCTTCTTGTTTTCCCCATTATTGTTCTTAGGGTTTTCATTTCGGCAACCCTTAGCATCTGTTTCGTTTTGTTAGTGTCTTCGCGCACTTCTATGCCATATGTCATGATCGGTCGTATGCAAGTCTTATAGATTCTAATTTTACTATCTGTGCGCATATACGGATTTGACCAGACTATCTCCCGCAGACATCCTGACAGTGCAGATGCTTTGTTGATCTGACTCCTCAGGTCCTTTATTGGGTCGTGGGTGCTTGATATATCTATGCCCAGATATCTGAATTGCATCACCTGTTCTATGGGGTTGTCCTCAACCACTAACTTACATCTGAGCGGATCTTTTGCTATTGTCATACATTTAGTTTTGTTGGTAGAGATGTTCATATTTAGTAGTCGGCTTGTTTGAAAGAACTGAAAGAGCTGCCTTTGGAGATCATCTTCTGATTCGGCAATAATTGCTGCATCGTCTGCGTAACACACCATACCAATTCTTTTGTTGCCCATTCTATATCCGAGATTAAGAGATGTTACTTTGTTGATAATTTTGCCCATGAGAAGATTAAACAAGAAGGGGCTTAAACTGTCGCCTTGTCTAATTCCTCCCGGTGTTGGAATATTTTCCGTGAATTCGTCTCCTGCTCTAACTTTGGTTTCGTTGTTGTTATTTAGTTTATAAAGTATCTTTGTTATACTGGTCGGTGTTTCATTTTCTATTAATATATTTAGAATGTCTCCCAGGCGAACCCTGTCAAATGCCTTCGTCAAATTAATGAAGCAAATATACGCTGGCATGCCGAACTCTATAGATTTTTCTTTTATTTGTTTTATTATAAATACTGCGTCTGTCATAGACCGCCCTTTTGTAAAACCTTGTTGTTCTTCAGCATTAGTGATTTGCTTTTCCAATTTGTCCTTGAGAATACCCGTGAAAAGTTTCATTGTTGTATTTAAGAGGGTCATTAGAGACTATAAGGTGTAAACGCATGCCAAAAATAGATCATTTGAGAAAGGCGATCAACCGGAACAGCTGTAGTGATAAAAATTTAAAATAAATTTTGTGGAAGTTTAAAAACAAAGTTTTTAGTGTTTTATTGTTATATATATCCAGGGTGTCTCAGACTAATTTACCCACGCTATATCTCTTAAACGAATAGTGATTTTCAAATGGGACAAAAAGTGATCTATTCTACTTGTAATACTATTTAATATAGCGAAGAAAAAATCATCCCTCTAAATATTCATCCCTTAGTTACAACCCCTAACTATAATATTTTTTTAATAGCACCCTGTATATGTTTTTATAGTTTTGGATGTGGTCTTCTATCGTCTATTCAACAGATTTTTTAAAAATAAAATCGGTTTGTAAATAATCAAGAAATCAATTAATTTTTTATTTTTGTTAATTAAGTGTCCCAGACTAATTTATCCAGGCTATATTTATTAACAAAATAGAGATTTTTTAAAGTGACAAAAACTGGTCTATTCCATTTGTAATACACTTTAATATAGCGAAGAAAAAATCATCCCCTAAATATTCATCCCTTAGTTACAACTCCTAACTTAAATTTTTTAATATCACCCTGTACATTTTTTATAGTTTTGGATGTGGTCTTCTATCGTCTATTTAACCGATTTTTTTAAATAAAATGGTTTTGTAAAGTATCAAGAAAATATCAGTTTATTTCTTATTTTTGTTAAATTAATCAAGATAGCCTTAAAAAATAGAATAGAAAAGAAATATGCTTTATTGTCACTGAAATTAGATAAATCGTCAATATTACAAAATAAAAGAATGAAAGTAAAACAAAAACAATTTATTGCAAACTTTAAATAAATTGCAAATTGGAACATACTACTCATACAAATAAAATACAACCTTAGGAACAATAAAAATAAATGAAATAAAATTACATGAAAAAATAAATCAAAATACCAACTAACTAACTAATATTATTTACATTAAATGTTCGAATTGTAACCCACCTGCTGCAACACACATTTCGAATCGTTCCAGAAGATTTCTGGTACATGTGGCTCGAATCATTTCGGGAGTAATTTGGCGACATGCTTGTCTTATTTTTTCTTTTAATTTCTCTAAATTTTGCGGTTTTGATTGATAAACAATATCTTTTATCGCTCCTTAAAAGAAAGAGTTAAGAGGTGACAAATCACATGAACGTGCGGCCCACATAATTTCTGGAGAGTTGTTTGCTATCCAGTGGTTATCAAAACGGTTTTGTAGGTGGTCGCTAACGATTCTCGCATTATGTGGAGGAGCTCCGTCTTGTTGCCACCACATTTCTTGACGCTCATGAAGAGGAATATCTTCTAGCAAATCGAGTAGAATGTTTTCTAAAAAGTCTAAATATCGAACACCTGTTAGAGTGCCGTTAAAAAAGTAAGGACCTATAACACGGCCATTAAATAAACCGCACCACACATTTATACCCCAAATATTCTGAAATCTTGTTTCCATCATCCAATGTGGGTTCACGGGAGACCAATAATTGGAATTGTGACGGTTGACAACACCATTATTGTGAAATCTAGCCTCATCACTCCACAATATTTTTGATAAAAAAAGTGGATCATCACTGATTTTTAACATCATTTTTGCAATAAACTCAAGACGTCTTTGGTCATCACCAGGCTGTAATCCTTGAACTAGGTGCACTTTAAAAGGATGGTACTTAAAATCTTTGAGAATTCTATGCACAGAACTTTTTGGAATGCCACATTCACTGGCGAGGGTTCTAACAGACACCTTGGGATTAAAATTAACATATGCTAGTACATTAATAAGGTTTTGGTTACATCTTACTGTGCGTTCAATTGTACCTCTTTTATTATTAGGAAAATGTCCCTGTCTAAGTGAGCGTTCCAAATTCTTAAAGGTTTTTTCGCTTGGAATGTTTCGATTTGGAAACCTTTCTTGATATAATTGTCGGGAAATTCTCCGATTTTTTAGACATTCTCCATAAATCAAAATGATATCAACGTACTCGTCAGGCGAAAATAAATAAGGCATATTGAAATGTTATAGATACACAATTACAACAAATATAATTATTACTGGTCTAATACCAAACGTCAAAAATAATAATTGTTGATTTGACAGATGAAATCATGGCAACCTGAATTAAGGGTAATATCCAAGACGCAAAATTTTTCAAATACTGTGACTTTATTCTAAGAGATTTTTCTGTTAATTTTTACACACTTAATTTTGCACACTAGAAGATAACGTATGCTCCTACATGGACCAAATTTTGAAAAACTAAAAATAATGTTTAAATAAAAAGAGTGTGTACGTACATCGGACGCACGTAAGAAGTTATACTATGTAGTTAAAATAGTAAAATTTTCAGTGATAATAAAGCATAATATTTCTTTTCTATTCTATTTTTTAAGGCTATCTTGATTAGTTTAACAAAAATAAAAAATAAACTGATATTTTCTTGATACCTTACAAACCCATTTTATTTTAAAAAAATCGATTGAATAGACGATAGAAGACCACATCCAAAACTATAAAAAATGTACAGGGTGCCATTAAAAAATGTAAGTTAGGGGTTGTAACTAAGAGATGAATATTTAGGGGATGATGTTTTCTTCGCCATATTAAAGTGTATTACAAATGGAATAGACCAGTTTTTGTCCCTTTAAAAAATCTCTATTTTGTTAAGAAATATAGCCTGGATAATATAGTTTGATACTTAATTAACAAAAATAAAAAATAAATTGATTTCTTGATTGTTTACAAACCGATTTTATTTTTAATAAATCTGTTGAATAGACGATAGAAGACCACATCCAAAACTATAAAAAAATATACAAGGTGCTATTAAAAAAATTAAAGTTAAGGGTTGTAACTAAGGGATGAATATTTAAGGGATGATTTTTTCTACGCCATAATTAAAGTGTATTACAAGTAGAATAGATCACTTATTGTCCCATTCGAAAATCTCTATTCGTTTAAGAGATATAGCGTGGGTAAATTAGTCTGGGACACCCTGTATACATATATATATATATATATATATATATATATATATATATATATATATATATATACATACAGGGTGGTGTATCGTCAACAAACAGGCCATAGAAAATTTAATGGGAAATTCTGAATTGTTGAATTCCTGCTTCCCTAATTATATTACATAAAAAGTCATAAGAAACTATTTGTAGAGGACTGAAATATGTATTAAAAACAAATATTAAAATTGTTCTACGAATTAAATGTATTCCAAAATTTTGTAAAAATATTATACATTTTTAAGGCTACTTCTTAAATTCAGGCCACACGAGGTACAAGACTGTGTATGACATGTTGCGTTTGGTCATAGTTATGTTTCTGATATTTGACAATATTTGAATTTCCTTGAATTGAATATGTATAAATTCAATCTATTAGATATAATTAAATGTTTTATTCAAATAAATCAGACAATACAAAAAAAAAATTAAGTCACTATAAAAGTCCTGTTGTAAATCTGTTCTTAAAACTGATCCAAAATGGATAAAAAATTTATTTACCACAACTATTCCTGATGATATTCTAGGTTTTTTGGCATTAGGAAATAAATTTCGCATCGAACCAAAGTTAGAAAAAGATTTTCAAGTAAAAACACTTTTAGCAGACTTAGAATACATAATTTCATCATTGCCATCTGAATTAGAGCAAAACTTAATACAGTCAAGCACCACCAACATTATCACTAATCATGTTTTGAATACTACTAAATCATCTAATACTTTTTTTCATAACTTATATACTAAAACTAAAAAATTTCTTAAATATAATCCTGAGCTTTTAGTGACAAAAACAGACAAAGGTAATGTTACAGTCATCTTAGAAAGAACTCACTACTTACAACTGTGTTCTTCTCTCATTGAGAATGATAGATCTTACATTTCACTTACATCCAATCCCACTTCTTCTCTACAAAGGAAATGCAATACATTAATCGCATCCTTAGCCTCTTCCAATGAGATTGACCGTAACACAAAGAAAAAACTAACAACATATAATGGGAACATTGCAAAGTTTTATGCTTTGCCAAAAATCCACAAACCAACACTATCGGTTCGTCCCATAGTAGCTTCCATTGGAACTCCCACTGAAAATATCTCAGCTTTTGTTACAGACATACTTACTAATGCATATAATTATGAAATTCAATATTACATTAAAGATTCTTTTAAGATGGTAAATAAATATAATGGTTACATACTACCATCAAATTATGTCCTCGTTAGCCTTGACGTTGTATCCTTATTCAGCAACGTTCATCTAGGAATATGTTTGACATCAATAGAGATCAACTGGAACCGTATTAGAGGTTGTTGTTCCATGTCTTATGACAGATTCATCAGCATCGTCGAATGTCTCTTTAACAACACTTACTTCTCATTTAATGGCAAATTCTATCAACAAACTTTCGGTACCCCTATAGGAGCAAAGATTTCTCCTATCATTGCAACTTACGTTATGGATTATGTGTTAGACTCAGTCATTCCTTTACTATCCTTTCAAATTCCATTTATTAAAAAATATGTTGATGATATCATTTTGGCTATACACAATGACAAGGTAGATGAACTATTAGACACTTTCAATAGTTATGACCCCTACATCCAGTTCACTATAGAGAGGAAAGATGGTAATTGGTCCGTCCCCTTTCTCGACATAAGGATGATCAGGGAAAACAACAACATTAAAATAGATTGGTATCAAAAACCGACCCATTCTGGTAGATACCTTAACTACCACTCTTACCATAATAATTCTACCAAAGTCAACTTAATCAAACAGATGAAAAATAGAGTAATAAAACTATCAGATCCTTCATTTCATATAAATACAAAAAACCTACAAATCCTACAGAAACTTTTTATTTCAAACGCTTATCCAACACCATTAGTGAATAAGATTTTGTTTAACACTATCCATAACGAAGATACTTCACCTTCCTTCGCGACTAACAATGCTGATCCTGATGTCTTAAGTGGGAACCCAGTCTCGGATACTCCTATCAACAAATATTTTTCATTACCATATTTCAGAGATATCACTCCGGGGTTAACAAGGATTCTGAAAAGTGTTGAAAATAGCTTTGGTAATAATAATAACAACATTAAACTTAATGTGGCTTGTAGATCAGCCCTAACAATTAATAATCTTTATTCTAAGATAAAAGATAAGACTCTCATAGATAGGCTTAGTAACATTGTCTACAACATTCCATGCCTCTCTTGCAGCAATTCCTACATCGGCCAAACATCTCAATTATTGAAATCACGTATTACACTACACAAAAGTGATTCTCGACTTCACCCTGACCGCTGTGCATTAGCCAAACATGTCCATTCCACTGGTCATCTCATGGACTATACTAACACTACAATTCTCCACCGTGAGAACAATAAATCTAAAAGAGAGTTCATTGAAATGTCTTATATTTTCCTTAACGATTTCTCCATCAATGTTAAGAGTGACATTAAGAATCTAAGCGATATATACCACTTCTTACTTAAATCAGATACCAAGAACAATACAACATCACAGATAACTAACTTGACTGATATATCCATTAACAACTAACCTACTTTAATAATAATTTTCATAAACTAAAAAATATAACATTCCATTGCTTTTCTTAGATACATCTCAATAAGATATTATTATAATAATACATGAACATATAATATAATTTAAAAAATAGTTTCAATTAAGAAAATCTAAAATAATATTTCCCTAAATTGGGATTTATTATTATTTTTGATTATTATTATATTATTATTATTATTATTATTTAGAAATGGCAAGGGCAGCATTCTTAAAATTCAAACAATTGTTCTGTGACAAAAATCTGAATATTGCGCTGAGACTGAGGTTTGTTGAATGTTACGTCTGGTCGCAATTATTGTACGGGGTAGAAACATGGACGCTAAAAGCGTAAATAGTTAAAAAGATTGAAGCCTTTGAACTTTGGATATACCGGAGAATGTTGAGAATCCCATGGACTGCCAGGGTCACCGATGAGGAAGTGCTGAGAAGAATGGGTCGAGTCAAAAAATTGTTGAGAACGATAAAAGTACGCAAGACTGCATACCTTGGACACATACTAAGAAATAATAAATATAGTCTTCTGCAGGTCATCATGCAGGGTAGAGTCGATGGCAAAAAGGGAATAGGTAGAAAGAGGAAGTCATGGCTGCGAAATATTCGATACTGGACAAACATGACTGTAGACGAATTATTCCACGTTGCAAAAGACGGAGAAGCTTTTAAAAATGTGGTCGCCAACCTCCGTTAATGGGGACGGCATAGGAAGAAGAAATTGGGATTTAACTTCATTCGGTTTTACCAATGAACCTTAACTACATAAAGATTAAAAAGAACTACTTGAATTATCAGCACATGCATTCTGATAAAACAGAACCTCACATTTAAACTTTTTAACAATCAAAAAATTTAATTGTTGCCGACAATTCAAAGAATTACTTCCTTTTAAATGTAGTTACATTGTTCTTCTTCTTCTTTGGGTGCCGTGTCCGTATTCAGACGTTGGCCGTCATCATGTTTACAATTTCCTGAAACCTTTCTCTGTCGGCTGCTGCGCGAAATAATTCTTCTACTGTGAAGCCACACCATTGTCTAATAGTTTTTCGATTAACCTTGGGTAAACCTTTAAGTTTTAAGTTCAAAGCTACCATACATTTCCAACGTTAAAAAAACTTTTTTGCACATAGTAACAAAAAACACCACTATGTTGTTACTAGCTAAGTTTTTTAACATCCTAACTCAACAATTCTAAGTTACGGTAAGATCAATAATGTTTTTTAATAGATAATATATGGTAGCTAATTATAATTTATTCTTTTTCAGCCCTGAAGAAGCCAAATTAATTATCTTTGGCGAAAACGTTCGGCGCAACAATTGATACTCATTAGAGTATTTCTTGCAAATTTCTCCAATATTTAAGAGATTACTATTTAACTTATCTGCAAAGATTAAATTTCTTAATAAGTAGCTGAGTTTTTGGAGAAGTGAATCAGGTGTTTTTGGGTAGTCTGCAGGAGGTTTGCAGAGACGTTAGGAAGAAGCCGACGTGCCAAAGAGGAGAAATCAGATCGTTGAGGAGACTGGATTTTTCTGGGTATGTTCCAACATACAATTCAATAAGGAAATATATGTATATATATATATATATATATATATATATATATATATATATATATATATATATATATATATATCAATAGTGACATTGGTTCTCCTTGGCATATGCCATCTGGAGAGTTGGCAAACAAATTTTATTCTTTTATATACCAAAACTACACCAAGGCTAATACTATACAGATCACGACATTGTTTTATTGACCATACAATGGCAATCGCTGTTACATGTTACACGTTTCCACCTCTATATTCATTTCACAGTAGGTACGAATTGTCGTAATTGTCACATTGACATTAAAAATTTCAAACGAGGTCCTGAAAGAATAAACAAATAATTAATAAAATGTCTATTTACCGTCCAATAAAAGGTGCCACTTGTAACATGGTATTTTCAAGGTCATTTGATACGCGAAGTAATTGATTTATTTATTGTTACCTTAGAAAATAGACCCCCCCCAAGTGTTACCAACAGTTAAAAATACCATTAAACATTTTCAAACTCAATTTTCAAGCATTTGACCGGGTCAAATTAAAAGACGTTATCCACTTACTGTATGCAAGAGAGATACCTCTAGGAATAATCAAAGTGATCGAAGATATCTACCAAAACAACACAATAAAAGTAAAAGTAAAATAAGAACTAACCGACCCTATTGAAGCTGGCAATGGGATAAGACAGGGTGATTCGCTGAGTCCTTTATTGTTCAGCCTGATTATGGATATAATGTTACAAAAAAGTAAGAACTAAAAAAGGATACCAAATGGGAGAAAAAAACTTAAATAATCTGCTATGCAGACGACGCAATACTACTCTCTCAAAGTGAAGATGATTTACAACGTATGCTGCACCAATTTAATATAACCGACAGAAAATTTAACATGTTAATTTCCCAACAAAGACAAAATGCATGGTTACAACAGCAAATTTAATAAGATGTAAATTGGAGCTGGAAGGTCAGATAATAGAACAAGTGATGGAGTGTAAATATCTAGGTATCACATTATCTAGCTTCGGAAAGCTCGAAACCGAAGTGCAAGATCAAGTGAATAAAGTGAATAGGCTGCCTAAAAGAAACAATATGGAGAAATAAAAATATCGGGAAAAAAACAAAAGACAGAATTTACAAAACATGGTCATCAGACCAATAATGATATACGCGGCAGAAACAAGACCTGATACAAAGAGGACAAAAAGTATGTTAGAAACAGCAGAGATGAAAACACTTAGAAAAATTGATGATAAGACACTATGGGACAGAGTTAGAAGTACAGATATACGACATAGATGCAAGGTGGAGAAAACTGGGTAAGAAACATTTAGTTTGCCTTTCAGCATGGATGCTAAACAACAAGTTATTGCATCTGCTAGCTTTTGCATTATGCGAAAATAAAATGAAAAAACTCAAAAAGAAGAAGTGGTGGATGTCATCGTATATGAGAGGTCGGCAGAGGTAAGTAAAATAATAAAACTTTTAAATTGTGTACCTAACCTAAATTACATCCATTGTAAATTTATTTTTTATGGTATGCCAATAATAGTTTAAAATTGTGTATTTTACAAAAAATATACTTATTTGAGTTTTTATTACGTTGCAGATACAGTGGGTCCCACATGTTATCAGAGTTTTTAAAAGAGACTTCCGGATATTTTGAAAATTTCTGCATCCGACTTCGAATTTTTATTGACCAAAGTTGGACCTTACATTCCAAAAAAAGGTTACGAGTATGAGAATGAGTGTGTCAATCGATCAAAGACTGGCGATTATGTTACGATTTTTACCTACAGGTGATAGTTATAGAAGTTTGGGATTCCTCTTCAAATGTTCCAGACAAACTGTTGCAAATTGTGTTCAAGAAGTATGTAAAGCTTTAAATCAAGAACTAAGGGATTAAATAAAGCTATGTATATTATTTTATTTATAACATCTATTTTTAATTAAAACGTAAGCGAAAATAAACATTTAGCAGTAAATTATAAACGAAAAATATTAATATTTAGTTCGAATAACCTAGTTTTAACAGGCATTGTATAAATTGTAAATGTTTGATTGTTTAAAGTTGATTGGGCTGATCCATCATAGCGTGGATCATGTGCTTGAAGTTGCTATTGTGTAGAGCCACCAAAGTTTTGAGCATAGGTAGTTGGTTCAGACATTGAAGAAGGGTAGAGAATGTTGAGAATATGGCGACATCTGCTGAGAGTATGGGGAAGGTTGAGACTGATGTGAATGTGATTGTGATGTATGAGCTGATGTTTGTTGTCCTATATTATTCTGCAGAATTGACCTATGAAGGTTTTAATTTCTCAACCGAAACATCATGTTATCTATCTCATGCATGACTAATTCTTATATGTTACCATCCATTGCCCTCAATTTGGTAAGAAGCAGTTCAACGAGTAATTGTAAATTATCCTTTTCCGGCTTGCAATCAACATTTGCATTTAAAATTTTAAGGGCCTCATCCATTTTGATGTTGTACTTGCTCTGTTGGAGGTACTTTTCTTTTTTTCCGCTAGCCGATTTATGACAACTGGTGTGGACGGTGTTTTATCTCCACCTTCTATATTACCCTGATTTTGAATAATATGTAACAATTTACAGTAGTTTGTTTATTTTTACGATGGTTTATTATTTCTTTTTAGATTTCCAAAACTGAACAGCAATGGATAGAAGAAGCGGCAGATTTTGAACAAAGGTGGAATTTCCCGAATTGCGTAGGTGCAATGGATGGGAAACATGTATTAATACAAGCACCAAAAAACAGATTATTATAATTACAAAGAACATTCAGTACTTTTATATTTGCACAAATTAATTTTGCAGTAAAAGCTAATTATTTATTCACATTTATAGGACATAGGATGCCAGAGACGAATTAGTGATGGTGGAGTTTTTCGCAATACAGTCCCATTTAAGAAATTAAACACAAACCAACTGCATTTACCTCCTGCAAAACCGCTAATGCCTTTAAGTGAATATATGCCATATGTTATAGTCGCCGATGATGCATTTGCTCTTAGTCCTAATATTATGAAGCCATATCCAGGTGTTTAAGTAAGGGGCAGTGCTAAGAGAATATTCAACTACAGGTTATCAAGAGCCAGATACATAGTGAAAAATGTCTTTGGCATTATGCCGTCGGTATTTAGAGTTTTCCGAAAACTTATACTGCTTAAACCAGAAAAGACCTCATTAATTAGTATGACCTGCGCCATAATTCATAATTACCTAATAACAAGCAAAGTATCCAGGTCAACATATTCGCCACCAGGTTCTTTTGATTCTGAGGAAAATGGAAGACTTATTCCAGGATTAGGACGTAAGGGTCAAGGTTAAATAAACTCTATTTTACCCCTACAAAATCAACCTTAAAAAGCATTTTTGAACGCAAAAGAATTTAGGAATAAATTTTCAGAATATTTCCAGTCCAACGATGGAAAAGTACCATGGCAAGAAGATAAGTAAAACGCCTTGAATTTTATACGTAATAAACCTACTATATTCTTCGAAATAAAATATTATACAATAAAAAATTATCGTTGAATAGATTGTTCCCCTGAAACAAAAATTGAATGTAAAAATCTTAGAATGTAAAAGTCTATGTCGGCGTGTAAATGTGATCTGGTCCACTCCCACTTTTTTTGCATTACGCCACTTTTTTGCATATTGTCTAATATGTAGCGAATAATCCATCTTTTTTTTAGTTATTTTATTGGTGTTCCAAATGTATTTTGTAATCTTGTCCATGCCTCGTACACAATTTTTCTGTCCTTATGGCTCTCGTGTTTTTGATTTCATATTACTTCTTCCAATTGCAACGATTCAATAAATTCTAGTGATTTTTCTGCGACCCATGCCATTTCAGTGTAATTTTAATAAAAAAAAACTCTATGACGTACCGTTTCAAATACACGACTGATGAATAAATTCGCCATGATAGCAAGAGGTTCGTATTACAACAAACCTACACGAACCTTTACGAACCTTGTGCGAACTGGCGAATCAAATATTTTTGATCTGTGCATATTTACCGACTGCCGATGGATCCTACGAACCACGCACCGCGAACCGCGAACCAATAGCAAACCGCACGTTAGACGGCACGTGGATCGTGGATCGTTGAGCCAGTCTCGCCGAACCACGCACCGTGTTACTGCGCCTTTATAGTACTGATCTGAGACAGACCTGGTACGTGTCTAAACTATAATTCCACTATTTGGAAGAGTGATTCATCGTTTAAACGCCGAATATCCTTAAATTTAAATGTACACAGCGGCCCTTGAAAACTACCGGTTTTCTCAATTGCAATTTGCGTTTTCTCATAAGAAATTACAGAATTTATAAGTAGTATATTTATTTGTTCTTCTCTATAGAAGATTTGACCAGGAGTTGTCGTACAATGTAGCCAATTCTTGTCCACAAGTAGTAATTATGGTCATACAAAACCTGTATTCTTCCACGCAGCGATTATTACCGTCATAAAAATACCAAAAAACACGATTTTTTCAATAGTAAAAATTAAGCACAAAATTGTAATGAAATAAATTTTATTTATATGTTCGTTTCGTTACATATTTAAATTTATAAAATAAAAATCGATATTTTAAAACATTATTTTTCAACCGTTTGGCAACTCTGGAATTCGCAACCGTCCCACAGATAGCCGTAAAACTCGTTTTTGCCGAATAAGTGCCGATCAGCAATCATTCATTTACATTGGCGTTTCTGAGGGTAGTGCATGTGTTGCATTTTGTGAATATATTTTATGTGATAAGTGTGTGTTATTGATAATAAGAGTGTTATAGTTTGTCGTTTTCCAATAAATTTTTAGTTATATTCTGTGATTATTGAAATACAATGGATGAAAAACCGATTTGTTGCAAGAGAAGACAGCAAAATTCTGATTTTAATTCCAAAAATGAAAAGCCACAAAAGAGACGGAAAATGTTAACGTCCGAAGAGAAGGTGTTAGAATGTTAGCCAAGCGGTCGACATTTGTATCAGTTTAACAAAAGTATCCGTAGCTATATTTATCGTGTACTTAAAAATATATTGGAAAATAAAAAGCAAGAAAAAGGTAAAACTAGAGGTAGGAAAAGCATTGTTTTGAATGACTAGACAAGGAATATTACACGTCGAAAAATTCATTCATTTTATTTGCGGAGTGAAATTCCAACACTGAAAAAAATTTCTCACGAGCTCGAAAACGATGACTCCTTACCCAAGATATCTCGTAGAGTCTTAATCAGAACCATGTGCGAAATGAACTTTCGATATGTAAAACGCAACAGAAAAAGTATGATATTAGAAAAAAAAATTAAATTATTATGTGGAGAAGAAAATATCTAGAAGAAATACGCAAAATTCGCAGCACTGGATGCAAAATATATTATTTGGATGAAACCTGGATTAACGAAGGTCATACAGTTGGAAAAGTTTGGCAAGACTTAAACGTCAAACGTAAACGCGAAACATTTATACAAGGCTGGTCTACAAGATTAAAAGCTCCATCAGGAAAGGGACGGCGTTTAATCATTACCCATATACCCATATAGGAAGTGATACAGGGTTCCTTGGTTTAAGAGAATCTTACCAAAATTGGAACCTGGGTCTGTGGTTGTTATGGACAATGCGCAATATCATAGAACGCAAACTAGAACAATTACCGATGACGGCATGGCGGAAAGGAAAAACGTTTCGATCTCTATTCCAGAGACCGTTTTTAAAGATAGACCAAAAAGAAAATAAATAATATAAGATTATAAAAATATATAATAATAAACAAATAAAATAAATATAACTATCATTTATATCTTTGAAAGCGGTCTTTGGATATAGAGATCGAAAGGTCAGTAAAAACTTCTGGCCTATTTCGAACAATAATATTTAAAAAATATAATATAATTAATTGAAGGATTCGACCGTTACTTCATGGAAATTCATTTTATGTAACAATAAAACACTGAAAACTTTGTTTTCAAACTTCCACAAAATTTATTTTAAATCTTATCACTACAGCTGTTTCGGCTGATTGCCTTTCTCAAGTGATCTATTTTTGGCTTGGGTTTACAAATTTATAGTCTCTAATGAAATAGGTTGAGGAGGGGAGAACTGTTTGTCTCAAGTTGGTCATTCAGAATTATATCTGTGTTTTTTAATTTGTTGATTTCCATAGATTCTAACAAAGATAGCTTAAGGCCTTTATTTTGAATGTGAAGAATTTTAAATTTGTCATTAAAAGAATGATTATGATCTAGAAGGTGAAGTGCGTATGTCGAATCTGTTTTTCTATTCTTGAAAGCCCTTTTATGTTCTGCTATTCGTTTATCAAAGTTTCTACCAGTTTGACCGATGTAAGTTTTTGTGCAGTCGCCACATTGAAGTTTGTACACACCACTATTTAAGTGTTTTTTATTTTGGCTCTTGTTATTTTTAATATATTTGCCTAGGTTGTTATTTGTTCGGAAAGCTGGTGTTATTCCTTTCTTTTTTATGTGTTTGGCAATTTTTGTTGTTATTTTGCCTGTATATGTAATCGAGCAGAAGGTACTGGGTTTTTTCTCTGGTGGTGGAAATACTAATTTCAGGGCTTTCTTGTGTAGTTTTTGATTTAACATTTTATTAATTGTTTGTTCGTTGTATCCGTTGTTTACTGCTATTTGCTTAATTATATTTAATTCTGTCTCAATGTTGTATTTGGACATCTGTTAATCTATGTAACATACTATGATAAGCTGCCAGTTTATGTTGTGTTGGATGGGATGATGAATTGTGTATAGTCGTGTCAGTATGTGTAGGTTTATGAAATATGGAGAAGTCATATTTGTTTTGAAGTTTTTGCTAATATTTAATAAAAAAAATTTATGGATTGATTTTGTTCTGTTTCTATTGTAAATTCAATATGACTATGAAGTGATATTTTTATGTATCATCTAGAGACAAAGATTTCAAAACATCCCGCATTCAAACAGTTTTTAATTGGTGGAGATACGTAGACGACGTACTGGTATGTTTTACAGGAACTAACAGGCAACTCGACCAATTTTTATCGTATATTAATTCACTTCATAGTCATATTGAATTTACAATAGAAACAGAACAAAATCAATCCACAAATTTTTTAGATTTAAAAATTAGCAGACTTTAAAACAAACATGACTTCTCCATATTTCATAAACCTACCCATACTGACACGACTATACACAATTCATCATCCCATCCAACACAACATAAACTGGCAGCTTATCATAGTATGTTACATAGATTAACAGAAATTCCGATGTCAAAATACAACTTTGAGACAGAATTAAATATAATTAAGCAAATAGCAGTAAACAACGGATACAACGAACAAACAATTAATAAAATGTTAAATCAAAAACTACACAAGAAAGCCCTGAAATTAGTATTTCCACCACCAGAGAAAAAACCCAGTACCTTCTGCTCGATTACATATACAGGCAAAATAACAACAAAAATTGCCAAACACATAAAAAAGAAAGGAATAACACCAGCTTTCCGAACAAATAACAACCTAGGCAAATATATTAAAAATAACAAGAGCCAAAATAAAAAACACTTAAATAGTGGTGTGTACAAACTTCAATGTCGCGACTGCCCAAAAACTTACATCGGTCAAACTGGTAGAAACTTTGATAAACGAATAGCAGAACATAAAAGGGCTTTCAAGAATAGAAAAACAGATTCGACATACGCACTTCACCTTCTAGATCATAATCATTCTTTTAATGACAAATTTAAAATTCTTCACATTCAAAATAAAGGCCTTAAGCTATCTCTGTTGGAATCTATGGAAATCAACAAATTAAAAAACACAGATATAATTCTGAATGACCAACTTGAGACAAACAGTTCTCCCCTCCTCAACCTATTTCATTAGAGACTATAAATTTGTAAACCCAAGCCAAAAATAGATCACTTGAGAAAGGCAATCAGCCGAAACAGCTGTAGTGATAAGATTAAAATAAATTTTGTGGAAGTTTGAAAACAAAGTTTTCAGTGTTTTATTGTTACATAATATAATTAACGTTAAAATAAAAGTGAGTGTATGCCACTGGATTTTCATACGTCTTTCCCAACTTCTCCGCCTTTATAAATGATGAATCACTCTTCCAAATAGTGGAATTATAGTATAAGTGTCGAGTAGTTATTTTCCGCTTCTTGCCGGACCGACTGTTGATCGATCCGTCCACCTCTAACCCGTCCTTCCTTTTCTTCAGCGTGTGTCTATTAACACACCGTAATTTTTGTTTTAATTTTGACATTAATTATATTTTACTTTTCGCAGATATTACACAGTGAGTCATCGATCCGTGCGTCGATACTGTCGCCGTAGGATTGGCATTTAAATTCTATATTATGTACATATTATCTCGGATATGAGTTTATCTTGATTAAACTTGAGTTTCACTGAGTGTACTCTTTAAAAGAGCTACTTGTCACCTAACTGATAGCTACATTTTATTTAAAGTTTTTCTTTGATCTATTTTCTATTTTCGTATAATAATTCTCAAGACGAATAGACAATTTAATACGATTTCTAATTATATAAACTAGATCTTTCCTCAGGTATGTGCTGATTTCATCAATTTTAAATGTTCCTCTACTTGTTGTTAAAATGAGAAGTAATTACTAATATAATTACTTGCTATTTTGTGATAAATAATGTAATTAATCTAGCCCCTTAAGCGGAATACCAAGTATACGTCTAAGCTCTACTCGTTTTCCAATATTTGGGCAGCAATAATAATTGTTTATGATGAAAAATGAATAATATATTAAAAGCTGGCGATTCCGAAAGGGATCTTAGTTAAAGTTGTCACGTAGATAATTAACTTTTGTTTACATTTAATATATTTCTAAAGCGAAAATAGGAGATCCATTTTTTAAAAGTTGCCAGTTAATTCCGCTGAATATTAATTACATAATTTAAATTAAAAGTTTATGGCAGATGTAAAGAAATTCTGAAAAAATATGATGTAAAAAGAAAAAAAATATTGTTAAACCGAATATATATTATGCTTCTCCTCGTTCTGTCTCTAAAAGCAGAAAAGAAATGTTTCTTCTTTACTTTGTTACTTTGTCCAGGGACCTTTGTACATAATATATATATATATATATATATATATATATATATATATACATATATATATGTATATATATATATATATATATATATATATATATATATATATTTCGGAACATAGGAATATATAATGTATTTCGGCTCAATTCTGCTGTAGGTGGTTGGCCAACAAAAGATTGTCAAATAATTATATTATATAAATCCCATACTTTAGCGGGCTGCAGGATTCTGAACTCATAAAAATTGAAAGCTACACATAAATCTACGATTTTATTATGCTGTCAAACCAGTTATAGTCCAGGAAATAAAGCATTTCACCTCGCAATTTTTTCGTGCTGCGTGGATTGACTTGAAATTTAACAGAAGGTAGGTATAGTATTTATAAAGTCAGTTGAAACATTTCGTTCCGACTCGATTTATAAGGGCAGTTCAATATTACATTTACCGTTAATCAAGTTAAAGTATAAATAACACGCGTCAATCTTTCAAACGTATTTGAACAATCCCCGTACTTCGTAGGAAATAGATGGAAGAAAGATACATTCCATCAAATAAATATTGGACATTGATATGTTATTCAAAATCACCAATATTTAACACGCTACTTGGAGGTCCCCTTCTAGCCGGTGGCGAAGGGTACAGATAAGAAACGCTGCCGATGCATGCCAGTGCTGTACAGCAAAAATGTTTATTATTTAACGAAGTATAATTAAATCATCAATTTAGCCTATTGCCATTTAATTATAAATTATTTTGTGTTGCTTAATATGATATGTTTAAAAATTTTTTATACACTTATGTACTTTACGACAGCTTTAAGTAAATTAAAATTGTCCTTTTTCTGTTCTACATTAATATATATTTGATTATAAAAATAAATGAAGCGCCCATGTCTGGTAATATGATATTATTCTTTTATTGTTCGTCGGCAAGCAGGTTTTTGGATGTTTCAACTGACTTTATAAATACTATAATAGCCTAAGGATCAAAATCTATATCGAACCAAAGTGCGCCAAAGCCTAGGGGAGGTTGCCACCCCTTCTCCGGGGTGAAATTTTTTTTTACGTTTTAACTACAGGTTTCGATTAAAAAAGTGATTCTAAACAAAAAATGTGCTATATATTTTTTTTATAAAATGATATTTTTCAAGTTATTCGCGATTGAAAGTAACAACTTTTAGACGAAAAATCTACGTTTTTAATCGATTTTTCGCGAATAACTCGAAAATGGTGCATTTTATCAAAAAAATTGTAGAGAACAAATTTGTAGCTTTTAAAAAGACAAATACAATTCATTTTTTAAAATGTTTTTGCGATATAAAAGGAACCGAAATACGGCCTATCAATGTTCAGCGGTTTTCTTCAAATGCCAAATTTGAAAGATTCAAAGTCAAACATCGGGAAAATGATGCATTTTGGAAGAAAACTCACATAACCTTTTTTAAAGAGCATAAATAGACCTATCATAAAAAAAGACTCTAGCTCAAAAATTGAGTGAGTTATGATGAAAATAAGGTCAATACCTAATTTTTTACGAAAAAATCGATGAAAACAACCCCCTAACCACCCCCATAATTAAAATCGATCTTCACCCTTCTGCAATTCCCTTTGTACATGTATTGTTAATACGTCCAAGAAGTTTGACCCATTTAAAATGCTTAGTTTTAGAAAAAGTACAGCTTAAAGCGAGAAACGATTTACAATTTCATATTTTTTACCCTTCTTTTTTTAAATATGCCCGAAAATACTGAATATATGAAAAAAATAAAAATTACCAAATTGTAGCTTTTTTAATGACTAAAATTATCCTTTACTTAGATTTGTTGTACAATGAATATTTGGCGAGATATAGCCGTTTAAAGCATCGATTTACGATCAAGCACCATCTTTTTCGAGCCCTTTAAACTCACCCCATTTAAAAACCAAGGGTTCCAAAAAGATTTAATTCATATATCCTTGTAGCTATTAAAAACTTTTACAAATCGTTTTTGAAGAAACACTCAATCGTTAAAAATTAAAGAAAATACGTTAAAAAACCAGTCAATTTTTTTTCCGGAAAATTTCATTAGTATAGTACAGTACATTTCGGAGCATAATAATCTACAAAACTGGTATATTAGCTAGTGGGGCATTATACATTCGAAATTTTAATCGTTCTTATTTTGAAATCCCATACAACAGAATAAAACATCTGCTCATATGTCTATGGCTTGGCAATGAAAATATCAGAGCAACAGATTGGGGATGGTATTCCAAAGATGGTTTGTTATTACCCGTACGCATGAACAAACAACCTGTACCTGATGAACTTTTAAAAATGATTTTTTGCCAATGCAAAAAAGGATGCGGCGTTTCATGTGAGTGCTGAAAAGTTGTTTTATACTGTAACTCTACTTGTTCTGGGTGCTCAGGTGAAGGGTGCAATAACAGTCCACCAATAATTGAAGAAGATGAGGATGACATAGATCACGATGAAGATGTAATTGATGACGAATAAAGTTAATATTATAATTGTTTTACCTATAAATGTAAATGTTTTCAACTATTTATGTAAATGTATAAGAATATATGGTGCCTTATTATGTTGATAAATTTTTTTTGTATTTAATTCTACTTTTTTCAATTTATATTTTATAAATTATTTTATAAAAACTGCAATGTTGTAAAGGGTGATTTTCAAAAGTTAAAAAGTTGCAAAATTTTGGCAAAAAATTGTTTTCACCTATAGCACTCATAACAATTGATTTTTAAGGGTTGAAAATGTATGAATTTGTATTTTAAAGTATAAAAAATCACTATTTAACTAATCCAAACCAAATTTCACTCATCTTAAGATTTGTAATATTATTTTACAATTTTTGAAAATTAGGGGTAGTTTTCACCCCTAAGAACAATCAGGGTTCATCGGCATGACATAAACTATAAAGCAGAAGGTGAGTTGAGCTTAATTCCAAATTTTTATGCAAATCGTTCCAAGGTGAAATCATTTTCTTCGCATTACTAATTTTTTTATATTAATCTCTAATAAGGGTCGCTTTTTAAAGGTTGAAATATGATGGAACTTTATTCAAAAGCACGAAACTATCATTATTTAATTAATTCAAACCAAATTTTAATCCATATTCAGGTTTAATATGTTATTTTATAATTTTTGACAATTAGGGGTAGTTTTCACCCCTAACAACAATCAGGGTTCGTCGACATGACATAAACTATAAAGCAGCGGGTGAATTGAGCTTAAATCCAGATTTTTATCCAAATCGATCCAAGGCGAAATATTTTTTAGGAATTAGTAATTTTTTTACATTAATCTCTAACAAGGGTTGCTTTTTAAGGGTTGAAATATGATGGAACTCTATTCAAAAGTATAAAATAATCATTATATAACTAATTTAAACCAAATCTTACCCATATTCAGGTTTAATATGTTATTTTATAATTTTTGACAATTAGGGGTTGTTTTCACCAACCCTTCAGCGCACTTCGTTTCGATATAGATTTTGATCCTTGGGCTATCACCTACCTTCTGTTAAAATTTCAATTGGATACCTGCAGGACGAAAAAATTGCGAGGTTTTAACTTTTTTCGAGCTTCATTTCCTGAACTATTATCGCTTCCTTAGACAAACCCGTCTTACGCAAACAACTTTGTTGCGAGACAGATAGATGAATGATATTTTATACAATATCTATACCAGGTATGGATTTTATATATATATATATATATATATATATATATATATATATATATATATATAATATATATATATATATATATATATATATATATATATATATATATATGAGCAATTCCAATACTTTTCACCCACTTTTGTGGGAGGAGTCTTCGGATTTACTCCAAATTACAGTATATAAATAGACCTTATGAAATTAGACTACAGTTCAACTTTCAGACCTCTAGGTACACTAGGGCCTGAGAAATCCCTTCTCAAATGCCCAAAAAAGGCTCTTTTTAGCCTATATTTAAAAAGCTATATCTCCGTGTCCTATAGACCCATTTTAATTTAGAATAGCTCATTTTTTTTATAACGTCAGCTATATATAAAACTATTTTCAAAATCCTAGATCCCTAGATCCATTGCCGGGGACTAAATTAGTGCGGACGAAATTTAAAGATTTTTGTAATTTTAAAAAAATCATAAATAGTGTATGGGTAATTAGAAATACTTTTGATAGGTCTTATTTAAAAGGTTATTTTTATTACCTTTAAAATGAGACTTAGTAAATTAAAATTGATCGAGTAGATTCAGAGTTAGAGCTGTTTGAAATTGATCATTTTCGTGAAAATCGCGTTTTTTTCGAATTTTCAAGCTAGCAGCAAAAAAATCTTTGAAGTTTTAGAGTAATGAAACTTGGTGTGATGATAGTTCTTCATATGTACAACAACCTGTAACTTTTTATTTTTTGTGCTTTAGCCATTGATGACCTTATCTAACTGCTTAAAAAATTGGAAAAATCGAGTATTATGCATCTAAACTAAGCCAAAGTACTCGGCAGTTTTGGCATTCTTAAATCAATTTCATAATACTAACTCCTTTTCCTAAATATACATAATAGAAGTACTATTTCGACGATATAAAGGACGGACCTAATATACCCTCTTTTTAAATTGGTGTTTCTCATTCCATCTCAAGTAAGGTACATACCGATCATAAACTTTTACCTACACTGTATATATATATATATATATACATATATATATATATATATATATATACATATATATATATATATATATATATATATATATATATATATATATATATATATATATATACTTTCATATAACTAGAGTTATATAAAGCTAAGCCTAATAATTAAAATTGTTTCAACATGTTTAGTTCAATAAATCTGTGAATTTGCTGATAGTAGATTCTCTTTAATTAATCATTAAATTCTGTAGCTTTCATGTGCCCGATTGGTTGGATTTAATAGTTAACAATTGATATTATTCGCTCTTATTTGTTTTCATCCTATTCATGTAAGTGTAATTAGTTAAACAGTCCTTACTCGACGAAATATAGAAAATAAAACAATGTTAATTTATTCCCTGAATAATATTCAAGAACAAATTGTATAAAATGTTTAGGAGGTAATAAAGACTTATGAAGAATAGAGTTAATAAATTAAGTAAAAAATTGAGTTAATCATTTCATTGATATTTAAAAATAAAAAGAAGAGTGTGCGTGTATAATGTGTGTTTTTTGGTAAAGGTAAAACCATATATGAAGACGATATATGATTATGAAACGATACGTAATTCAGCAATGACCAGTGGACCTCAAACATTGGCTTTCAAATTTAATTCTAATCACTTGGAAAGTAAATGATTGAATTTCCTGTATTTTATGTTCAGTAACAATATTGGATTTTTTTAATTAAAGGCAAGTAAAATGAATACAATATTAATATACAGAGTGTGTGAAAAGAAGCGGGACGGTCGAATATTTCGCGAAGTGAACATCGAATTGAAAAATTAAATATTTTTCACAAATCCATCGAATAAATTCAAACACGATACCCTAGATGGAGTGAGGGGCAACTTTGAAATCTTAAATAAGAATCCCTATTTTTTACTGTAGATTTTGCGTATAAAAAATAAGTATCTTTTACAGTTTAAATATTTAGGTGCGCTCATTGATAAGAACGGCTTGAGAGAAACCGAAATTAAACATCGAATTAATCAGGGAACGTAAAATTGTAGGATGCCTGAACTCCTTATGTTGGGATCGCCACATTTTCAAAAGGAACAAAAAAAGAATAGGGCAAAGCACGGTTGAAGCAGTTCTTTGTAATAGCTGTGAAGTATAGACAATTAATGCAGACCTGAAGAGAAGATTGTTAGCAGTTGAAATGGATTATTTGAGAAGAAGTGCTAGAGCATCAAGGCTGGAAAGGAAGACCAATGAATTATAAAAAGTAACATGAATGCTACAGAAACGGTCATTGACAGAATAGAAAGAAAAGGTTTAACACGGTTTGGACATCTATTAAAAATGCCTGACGAACATTGGCCCCAAAACTTCAAAGATGGAAGGAATTAGAAGAGCGATGGAATCGAGAGGTTTGAAGGAGGAGACAATTATATTGCCAAAAATAAAATTTTGTTTAAAAATTCTTTTTTATTTAGTAATAAAAAAGAAGAAGATTTATTCATCATTAATAGATGCCTGAAAAAATGTAACAAGTTTATGGAAAATTAAATTAAAATGTGATATTTTACTGGTTTTATAAATAAACTATAAAGAAATAATTTAATTATAAATTTTGCTTAGATTTTGAATTTCTGATCTTTTGTTTAAATTATTATCATTTCTGCTATTTTATAATAATATTTCGCTAATAATTTTGCGATAATTTGCTTTATAGTTTACTTATATTTACAAGATTGTTTATGTAAACATTATAAATATCAATGAATCCAAATGGAATCATTGGGCTATTGTGGAGGTATCCAAATGGCATCACTAAGAAGTCGCGTGAATTTTGTTTCTGTCAATAAAATACAAAAGTATAATATACTTTTTTATTTCAGATGGATCGTGTGTCCAAAACTACTAAAACCAAACTTTTTTTCGAGAATGACATAATCTGTCCTAGGAAGAGGTAGTTGGTCTTCTTAACTACTCTGATATCGAATTTGATGGTAATAATGAGAAAGAGATTTTGAAAGAAGAAATAATTGAGAAATAAATAAGAAATAAATAAGAAACTTAAATAGAAGAATTGTTGGAAAATATTGTTGAAGATAACTGGAACACCCAAGTTACAGAGAATATGGAAGAAAAAACTGTTGAAGAAATTACAAAAGTGCCGCAGACAAGTTATGCCAAGAAAAATGCCAAGATAATTTAGTTGATGTAAACAGCGAATACAGTGGTGATTTTTCGGTTGATGAAAATATTTATACACCTTTCCAATATTTTAAAATGTTTTGTGACAATGATATTATTTAAAATTTCGCTGAGTAGACAAACTTGTATTCTGTGCAAAAAGACAGTAAAAATATTGATCCAAATACAGCAGATATAGAGCAGTTCTTAGGCATTTATGTATTGAGGGGAATTGTTTATGTTCCTTCCAATATAATACGATAGCTGATATTATGTCGTGTAACTGATTTGATAAACTGCGAGCATATTTTCACGTAAACGATAATTTGAAAGTCTCGTCTAGCAACAATGAAAAATTATATAAAGTAAAACCTTTCATTGAAAAAGTTGGACAAAATATGAATACGATAGAACCTGAGGAATTCAACAGCATCGATGAGTTTATTATACCATTCAATGGATATAGTAATCTAAATCAATATATAAAAAATAAACCTCATAAATGGGACATAAAAGTTTTTGCAAAAGTAGGACACAGCGGCGTACTATACGATTTTGGGATATATGTGAGTAAAGGAACAGTCCAAGATGAATCAGGTCTTGGAATTAGTGGGGAAATAGTACTGAAGTTGGTTAGAAATCTGCCAAAACACATGGATTTCAAGATTTTCACAAATAATTGGTTCAAATCTTATAATCTACTTATTATTCTGAAAGAAAGGGGCTTCCTTGCTGCAGTGATTGTAAGAAGTGGACGGCTGGCAAGTTGTCTTTATTCAGAAGACAAAGTTCTACTGGCAAAAGGTGGTGGTTCCTCTGATTTAAAAATAGACAGCAAAAAAATATTACCGCTCTTAGACAGTATGACAATAAGTTGGTTATATTAGCATCGAACTATATAAGAAAATATCGTCTTGACAAAGTGAAGAGATAGTGCAGCGAGAGCAAAACCTGTAACGACTATTTTGCTTACCACAGGGTAAGAATATGGGGGGACAAGATTGGGCAAACAAAATAATCGAAACAAGTGCATACGACACTCAGTTGGTTGTTGGAGAGCTGGGTCGTGGATAAGTTGAAGATATTGGGGGTTAGATTGGGGCAACTACAAAAAAAGAAATAAAGGGGTACTTATACAAATCTCTTGGGACAAACAGAATGAAAATAAACGGAAACACCTCAAGAAATTTAATATAGGGCGCCACTTGAGGTGCCCAATTATACCTATTACAACCACTAGTTGTAACTAGGGAAATAATTGTATAACATCAAAAATATAGAAAAAAAATATCTTTTTCAAATAAAACTCAAAATAGATCAGAGAAACAAATTAAACATTTATTTTTGTCTCAAACAAAACAGATCAAAAATACATATTATAAAAGAAACATATCATATAACATAATACAAATAACAAAAACTTACATGTTCTTTGTTTACTATATTATGGCCAATTAGATTATCAAAAATTAAGGATCCTTCTTAATGAAAACATATAAATTTAACCTTATATATGAAATATCGTTTCTACATAATAATCAAATTAAAATTGTCATAACAAAAAAACAAATTAAGCTTGCTGTCAGGTATCACATTTAATTTTGATGACAAAGAATGAAAGCAATTATTACTTTAGCCAAAAAATATCTGTCTTTACTTTGAAAAATTAATATATTGAATTGTTACCTTAATGTTTTTTTTTATACAAACACTTTGAAACTTTACATCTCTGGGGAAGCTACTCGAACAAAACTTTCAAAACTGGAAGGCAGCAACCATCAGGAACTAGTTCTACACTCCAGGACAAAACGATTGGAACAAGAACTTAGTGGAAGAAATAAGCCGACTACGGGGACATCCTATATCATACTTCTTAGAAGCTTCCGGTATTTATTCAAATCTGATAGTATTATCATTGACCGGCCCTAAGACATTTCAAAAGAAATTGAATCCTCTTTGATTCAAAAATGGCCCAACATTTCACATCCGCAAAAAGCGTCTACCACCGTTTCAAATAGGTTCTTGGACTCACATTGTAGCACGTCTGCTCTGCTTCAAATCTAGTCGTCGACTCTATTGTCACATGTCTGCTCTGTTTGAAATCTCTCCGTCGACTTTATTGTCACATGTCTGCCCTGTTCGAAATCTCTAAGTCGACTCTATTGTCACATGTCTGCCCTGTTTGAAATCTCTCTGTCGACTTCCTTCTGCTTCGTTACATTTTACCAGAATCTAGCCAAAAATTTCCCTTCCGTCTTGCAGCCTGTCGCCGACCCACTTAAAACCAAAACAAATCTTCCCTCCTCTTATCGACAAAAGAAACAACTTTTAAATGTTCCTTTATTGCCTAAACAAACCCTCGTCTAATAACGAAAACAACTTTAATATTAGGGGGACTTATGTTTATTGCGTTTTTAAACGAAGAAAATAAATAAAACCTTTTTTTTATCAGGGGGCGTCATAAATTTACATAATACAAATTAACAAAATACGTGCGTATTTTAAACTTGAGTTTTACCTGACTTGTAACAAAAGGTTCGACATTTGAATCTAAACACAGACAAAAACCATCTATATTTACTTTTGAATCGGTAGAAATATACGCATTTAAAAATCTCGTCAAAAAAAACTTGAAATATTATTTCGATTGTTTTCTTTGGTAAATACAACAGGAGCGTAACACAGAAATCTTTTCTATACACTTGAAATAAAAAAACGCTACAAACCTAGGTAGAAATCGAATGGCCAGAAATTGTCAAAGAATTTAATATTTCGATATGAGGTGTAGATTTGCTTGTGGAACTATATAGAATCAAAAATAAACCAAAAAGATTCTATTTGAGAATAATATCTAGTCTTATTAATACATATATTGTCAACTCCCGGTTGCTGTACCAAGACGTTGCAAACAAAAACAAGTGAAATACATCACTCAAAGTGCAAATTATGTATAAATTTTACTCTGAAATAAAATGTTCTAAGTGCAATGTTTTTATGTAAAAACAGTAATAAAACTTGTTTTTATTGTTTCCATGTACAAAATTAAATTGTTAATAGTGTAAGTGCACTAATCAACGTATTTCCTATTATAGTAAATTTTTTACCAGACCACTGTATCAAGTGTTATAAATGGATAATTTAGGTAGGTACCACTAACCTTAGAGATTCCAAATGGGATCAATTTTTTTTAATTATGAATGTGTTGCTTGTGTGAGTCCATTGCAAATAGGTAAAAGAAATAATAAATAAGACTTACTCACAATCAGTTTAATTTAACTATCTAGATGACCGGTTTCGCTTTCTACAATATGCAAAGCATCTTCAGGTCTGTCGATACAAAGTTAATTAAATGCTGAAATAATAAAACCCATATTAGGGTGTTGTCTTATAAAGATAAACAAAGATAAATGATATAAATTACAGTAATTATGCCAATATTACATGTCTGTGGTTTTTCAAAAATGAATAAACTGTTTAAGCAGACAAAGTAAGACCCACAAATTGGTATAAAAATAGTCTATTAAATTGTAATAAATTAGTAAATAAACAAAACATTACTTACATGCCGGTACACTATTAATTAATGGTTGGAAGAACATAGTTCAAACTATCCTGTATTGCTGAATGGAGAACTTCAGTTTTTACTATTGTAATTGTTTGACAATAAACGGGGAAGTTTCTTGAGGAGATAGATTTTATCCAATGAAGTAGAAAATAGGTGTAATGTGATTGTTTGTTAAATGAAGAGTGATGTTCTGTATTATTTAATTCTTTAAAAGTTATTTATATTTATTCAAGAGATATATTTATGAAATGTGTGTTATTTATTGAAATTTTATTAAGGTGACAGTTGTATGACAATGAATGAAATTAGATGTACAATTGTGTGGATGTGCAAATTTCTTTAACTTGTAATTATCAAATTTCTTTGATAAAGTTCAATTGACTTACTATTATATGGCAAATGATTGTAAAGTCCAGTATGTAAAATTATTAAAACTAAAACAATTAAGGACACTTAGGGACAAACAGAACACACTTAAAAAGGACAAAACAGACATTAAATTTTAAAAAAGGGGACTTAAAAGCACTACATCTCTGATTTGGAGACGTAGTGCAAAAGTGACGTAGTGGAGACTAGGATGCAAAATTTTTACAAAAGTTATCAACAATTATTTTTTCTTGTATCGTTTCCTATTGCATACATTTTTTTTAACAAAATTTATTAAAAAAAAAAAAAATTTGTGCTGGAAAGCCCAAATTTTCTCTGGATATACCGAGGATGCCATCACGGATTTCATTATATTTATTTAATTCTGTTAAGCTCTGTCAGCTAGTATGTAATAAAATCCAAAGACACGTTGCTTTTATCACATTGTGTAATTATAATGCTAAGCTAGGATAAAGAGAACATGAAAATTATGAATTTAAGACACTGGAGAAACAGGGCACAAAAGAGGTCTAAATGCAAGCACTTAGCCAGACGAACAAAAACCCATCCAGAGTCATGATGCTAAAAGAAGAAGAATAAAATACCTAATTTATATTAAAAAATTCATAAAAAAGCAGTAATAATAGATAGATAGATGTATATAACTATAGAATCCACTGATAATTATAATGATAGATCCTGGAAAAAGTTCTATTCATATTCTATTTATAAAAACTAATTTTATTTAAAATGGAAGGTAGAAACAAATCTACAATTAATCAAATTAGCCTATTTTCTGTGTAGACATTACTATTCAAGTCTAATGTACTCTTAAAATAAACATTGGTGTTTCATTCTTATTCCTGTTGTAATACTCTGCTAACAAAGAAGTTCTACAATACCGTCTTGAGAGCACAAATTTCACTTCATTCGAGAACGCTAAACTAAGGATAATTTTGATTGTCAACGTGAAAGAGGTCCATAAATATTTAACAAGTACGCCTACAGTTCGAGTTGTAATTATTGGATGGCTAGTTTATTTATTCATCATATATGTGAGGCAATAAAACGCTTTTATGGATCATAAAAAGGCGTTTATAGATCCTCAATAAGTTGTTTCAATTATAGAGAAGTGAGTTACCGTCAGCTACCCACAGAATTCAGAATTTAATTTTTGTTTTTCATAAATCGAACTTGTTTCCGAAAAATGCTAAAATATATTTATATGTATGACTGCTGTGTATTATTTTTTTTTTATAAAAATTAAAAAAAGTTAACATATGTACAAATAATTAAAAACATCGTTTTTTTCTCCTTTCCTTGCTTATAACTTAAAAACAGTTTATTTTGGAGCAATTCAGTAATGAAATGAAATGGTATACTATTGGTGAAAACCGATTTAATTAATTGCCCTTGTTGCAAAATACCAATAGATACAAAAAAGGGGAGATAATAAGCCAATTCTTGTTCTCGATGTTTTTCAACCATATAGACTACACTACAAACCTTCGTAAGTTGTTTAGAAAATATATTTATAAATCGATACCTCAGTTCCATAGAGAAATAAGTCCAAATTTAGAGTTTTGAAGTGTGTGTTAAAATCAGATTTAAATTATCAAATTTTTTTTTATTTAATTTAACGTGCTTGTTACAGCTTCGGCTATTAGCACGAGATACTGTGGATACAATTATATTATATAAGATACAATTACATATTATATACTATAGTTGTATATTATTTAGAAGGAACTGGAAAGCTGTGATGGCTTGGCTCTGGTTCGATAATATATCTGTGATGTCTCCCTTCATGCCTAGTTCTTGACGTCGTTTATTATAATGAGGGCAGTCCACAAGGATGTGTAGAACACTTAGTGAAGGTTGACCATAGTCACAGATTGGCTTAGGTGAAGAATTCATTAGGTGACCATGTGTAAGTCTGGTGTGGCCGATACGCAGTCTTCTAGCAACAAACATCTTATTTCTAGGTATACCAGGGATAACGAACGGCTCAATCGTCTAATCTATTTGATGTAAAAGTGTAGGGGATTGGTTCCAATGACTCTGGAAGTAATTTAGTACGAGTTTCTTTATACTAGTTTTTAGGTCACTGGTGATTTGTATATTACGTAGTGTACAATTGGATACAGCAGCTTTGGCAAATCGATCGGCGTTGTCGTTACCCGTAATCCCGATGTGGGAGGGAATCTATATGATAGTGATATGGATGTAGTGGATGATATGGTTTGGTGTCATGGATTGTTTCTAGAAGTCTGTACATATGGCAATATGTATTAATTTCTTAAAATTAAGAATTTCTAGTAAGGATTTCCTAATCAAATCTCGGCTGTTTTTATCCTTACTAAACTTTATAAGTAACACATTAAATTTCGGTAAAGTTTTGGTCCAGGGTTAACTAATACCATCAGGCAATTAATGTTAGATAGGAATAAAACGTGGACATTTACAAAAGCAAACATGGACAACATCATAAAACCCAAAGAGCAATGGAAAGAAAAATGTTGCACATAAGACTAATGGATAAACAGAAAAAAGAGGGGATAAGAGAGAAAACAAAAGTGAGGGATGTTAGACACGAAGTTGCAAAATTGAAATGGAGATTTGCCGGACACAATATAAGACAAAAAGAAGACCGATGGAACAAAATTCTTATAAGTTGGAGACCGTAGGAATATAAACGAAGCAGAGGAAGGCCCCAAATGAGATGGGCGGATGATATCAAGAAGCACGTGGGCTCTAGGTGGATGACTGTAGCGACAGACAGAGAAGAATGGAAAAGGATTGGGGAGGCCTATGTCCAAAGATGGACCGAAGAAGGCTAATTAGATAGATAGATAGGGATAAAACATTTACTGCTTACAAGTTTACTAAAAATATAAATCAATGGAATGACTAAACAGTATTGCGTAACTTAGTAACAGCCATGACTATAAGGGAGAAAAAATCATATTTTAAAAACATACATGATCAATCTTCAAAGATATGTGGAATAATTTAAAATATTTGATAAATAATTGCAAAACCAAAAATAACTTCGAAATTAAAAACGTGTGGAATGCAAATGAGATAAATAAACACTTTATTGAAGTCATACCAAATATGAAAGCAGACATTGATACACAAATATTCTATGAAAATAACTTTAAGTATTCCCTCAGTTCTTCTATTATCTTTAAACCAGTATCTGGAATTAATATTTTACATATTATTAATAATATTAAAAGTGGAGCTATTGGTGATGATGGTATTAACATATTAACGCTGCAACTGTGTATTCCCTTTCTTCTACCGTATATCACAGATATTATTACCTTTTGCTTAACAAATTCAATTTTTTCCACTAAATGAAAACAAGCACATGTTATTCCTTTACCGAAGACTAAAATTACAACAAGCATGAATGAATTAAGACCAGTAAGTGTACTGTCTACATTATTTAAAATTTTGAAAAAGGTGATTGATATTTAGTTACAAACGCATTTAAAAAATTACAACATAATTCCTATGATGCAGTCCGGTTTTAGGTCCAGATATAGATGTCTTTCTGCTTTATTAAATATTACAGATAATATTTTTATAGCCTATGACCAAAACAAAATATCAATTCTAATTCTTCTAGACTACTCAAAAGCTTTTGATACAATTAACCATAATTTGTTATTCTCTATTTTAAAATATATTGGTCTAGAAGCAAGAGCAGTTGATCTAATAAAATCCTATTTTCTAGTAGATGTCAAGCAGTAAAACTTAATCAAAATATTTCTTCATTTCTAGATCTTAATACTGGTGTGCCTCAAGGATCTATATTAGGTCCAATTTTATTCTCTATATACACATCTAATTTTCCCTCTGTGTTTTTTCCTGTTCACATTATTACGCAGACGATACCAAACTCTATATGTCATTTTATCCAAATGAGTGTGATCAAGCGGTAAATGCAATAAATCATGACCTGCTTCAGCTAAACATTTTTTCTCAAAATCATTGTTTAAAATTGAATACATCAAAAACTCAGGGATATCATTTTTGGGAGAAATCTCCATAGGAAAATATTTTTAGAGAATTGTGCCAATCGAACTGTCTTAGGAAATGACAATTAATTTTAGCAAAAAGATAAAGCTAGGTTGGTTCGACGAAGATTTAAGGTTTACATATCATGTAAGTATTTGTTTACAAAGAGCTTACGCCGTTTTAAAATTACTGTATCAAAGCCGTAATTTATTAAGTAGGGCCACAAAGTTATTATTATGTAATGCTCTGGTATTATCAAAATTAAATTATTGTGACGTGCTTTACAATGCGTGTCTCACTGAATTTGATTCATAGAGAATACATAAAATAACAAAATTGTTGCGCTTGCGTTTGATTTTTGGCATCACAGAAATTTAAAAGGATAAGTCATGTTTTCACCATAGTCAAGTGGCTAAATATGAACAAACGTTGGAAACTTAACGCTTTATGTCTTTACCATAAAATCATTCATAAGAAAGTTCCACCATACCTGTACAATCGAATAACTTATAGGACTGACGTTCATAATCTTAATCTTAGACACAAGAATACCTCACTTTACCTAAACATACAACATGTTTTTTTAACGTTTATTTTCGTATTCAATTGCTTGCAATATTAACAGTTTGTCCTACAATATTAAAAATATGTCTAGTGTCAAGTTCAAGAGATTAATTTATGAGCAGTTGTTAGCTGAAGAGTAATTTAAAAATTTAAGAATTAAAAAAAATAAATAGTTTATAATTTATAAATTTAATATGTAATATTGTTATGTTTCATTGTAAAATACAATTTCATTATTTAGATATAGTCTATCTATCCTATCTTCAGGGGTTAGGTGGAAGAGCAGTTGTATGCCGCTGTTACACAGTGTTATACAAATTGAATCTCGCCCTACTGATATAATATTTTATTGTAAAGAAAAATTTAATTTGTTTTTTAATAAAGACATTTATTATTATTATCAGATTTAGCCATACGGCTCACACTCCCTCTAAGGGGAAAATTCACTCATCCCAGATACCTACGGTATCAAAAGGATTGAGCTCTGGTGGGACTCTTTCCGTGTTATCGAGCCCTAGGTGACTTGGTATGTTGGAGTATCTCCCAAAAATTTTCGTACACATCTGGACGTCGCGAGGAGTACAGCTTTCTGCATGGCCTTATAAAGATGTTCATTTAGACCCAGCTGTTTTATGTTCGCTAGGAGGTTTTTGGGAATAACACCAGTAGTAGATAGAACAATAGGTACTGTCTGGGTACTTTCCATTCTCCATTGTCTCCTGATTTGTATTTCTAGATCTCTGTACTTGGCGATCTTTTCGTTGTATTTAACACCTAAATTATTGGTGTTGGGTATCGCCACATCAATAAGTGTTGTTTGTCTAGTAAGTTTATTAACTAGTATGAGATCCGGTCTATTATGGGCCACTGGTTGGTCTGTAAGCACAGTGCGGTCCCAGTATAGCTTGTAGTTGTCATTTTCAAGCATTCTATCAGGGACGTATTGATAATAAGGAAGATGGTCGGTTTGGAGAAGTCCCAGTTTGTCAGCTAGTTCTTGGTGGATAATCTTTCCTACTGAGTCATGGCGTTCTTTATAATCAGTACCGACAAATGCCTGGCAGCCACCGGTAAGATGTTGGATGGTTTCTTGGGCTTGGCATCCATATCGGCATTTGTCATTTTGGACTTGAGGATCTTTAACAATATATTTCAGGTAATTTTTAGTTGGAATAACCTGATCCTGAATGGCAAGTAGGAAACCCTCAGTCTCGGGAAACATCTTTCCTGATGTCAACCAATAGTTCGACGCTGTATTGTCGACATATTCTTGGTTGATCTCATTGAGATGTCGCCCATGCAGAGGTTTACTCATCCAGGTGCGCATTTTTTCTTGCTGAGTCAGGTGGTTTATGCGCATTTCTTGTTCCCTCAGTTTAAGCGGCGTCGTATCATCTACTGCGCAAATTGCTCGATGTAAAGTAGATGTCTCAGCCTGTACCTGAAAATAAGATCTTAAATTAGCAATTTGTTTATCTAATTGCTCACCTATATCCATAAGTCCTCTTCCCCCTTGATACCGCGGTAATGTTGTTCTCTCTACTGCACTACGTGGATGATGTTAATTATTATTATTATTATTATTATTTTATTATGTAAGTTAATGCTGATATTTTTTAGAATTGCTGATTGAAGAATTTTTTATGACAAGGCTTTTTGTTTTTCAATTTAAAATTCTGTTGATAAAGTTTAAATATTTTTCAGAGTAATTTTTTTTTATAAACCAGTAACCAGTTGGTAGTTAGCCGGCAATTATTATTGTCGTATTACAAATATAAGTCATGACACGTAATTATGTTGTATACTCCGAATAATAAAGTTGACTATTTGCTTCAAATTTTTAATAGCTTTTATAATAAAATTCAATTTACTCATGAAATGGAAAATAACAAGAGAAATTACGTTTCTGGCCTTATATTCTTGACATTAGTCTTATTCGAACCTGGATCGAAAGCGGACTAATGTATAACTTTCTTCTTTGCTACACGCTACACTATAATTGGCGGTACAAAATTCCGTTTTAAACCTAATTTTCTATCAACGAATAGAAATATTATATCATATCAATTATTTCATTTAACCTAAAAGAAAAGTATGAAGAATACAAAAAACCATTGGCACTGATATTTGTGGACTACAAGAAAGCATTCGATACCATAAGCCATCAGAAAAGGTTAAAAGCATTGACAGAATGCCGAATATACCATCGCCAAACATAATTAATTATATCTACCAAAATGCCACAGCTAGCGTAATACAATCTGAACAAAAAACAAATAAATTCTGTATACAGCGAGGAGTACGGCAAGAAGACACCGTCTCTCCAAAGCTATTCTTACTAGGCTTCTAGAACATACTTGTAAGAAGGCACATCTGAACGAGCATGGTATCAACATAAATGGAGAGAAGCTTAATCATTTGAGATTTGCAGATGACATCGTCCTTATAGCCGATCGTACGGATGATGCAATAATAATGTTTAAAAAATTATATCACGCTTCCTTGGAGGTCGGACTAAAGATTAATATAAACAAGACGCAAATAATAACCTTGGTGTTAAATCAAAATATTGCTGTTGATGAAAGGGATATTGTGCAGACTACATGGTATAAGTACTTAGGACATCAAATTCGGTTGGGCAGAGATAACCAGACATGTGAGCTCCTACGTCGCATAGAATTAGCCTTGGCAGCGTTTGGTAAATTAAATTGTATATTTAAATCGAATCTACCCAAATGCCTTCAAATAAAAATATTTGATTGACGTGTGTTACCAACTTCTAGAAAAGGGATGGGAGTATAACAGACCCATACACAATCTTTTCATAGACTTTCGACAGGCATATGATAGCGTAGAAAGAAGCCAAGTATGGAATGCCATGGCGGAGTTCTCAATACCAAAGAAACTCATTCGGATGACCAAAGTCTGTATGGAGGGTGGAATATCTAAAGTACGTGTAAATAATAAACTGTCTGGCAGCTTTGAAATCAACAGTGGACTTAAACAGGGTGATGCGTTATCTCCACTACTTTTTAACCTTGTATTAGAGAAAGCCATGAGGTCGGCCGAAATAAAAACAGAATTGCTATCGGTTCAAGGTCCCAAGCTGTTACTCGCATATGCAGATGACATAGATCTCGTTGGAGACTCCATCCTATCCACGAAAGACATTTTCAACAAGGTGAAAGGAGCAACAAGTGAAGTAGGGCTGAAGATTAATGAAGAGAAGACGAAATATATGTGTATAAATAGAACGACACGAAGAGACAGAATAGGACAAAATGTGACGGTCAACACCTTCAATTTCGAAAGAGTACAACGTTTTAAGTATCTGGGGCCGTAATCACAGCTGACAACGATGTAACTGAAGAAATAAAAGACAGAATCCAATCTGCAAACCGCTGTCTATTTGCACTGGATAAGCTCATAAAATCAAAAAATCTCACAAGAAGTTCAAAGATCAAAATCTATAAATCCATCGTCAGACCTGTAATAACATACGGATGCGAAACGTGGACCATGACCAAAGCAAACGAAGAAAAGCTCAGACGCTTTGAACGAAAAATACTTGAAAAATTTTCGGACCTCACCATGACATCACCACAAACCAGTATAAGATCAGAACCAATATCGAATTAAAAGCACTCTACAACGACGCCGATATTGTCCAAGAAATTAAATCACAGCGACTAAGATGGGCAGGCCACGTGCACAGACTGCATAACGAAAGACTTGTAAAACTGGTATGGGAGGAGATTTCCACAGGCAAAAGATCACTCGGATGTCTCAGAATGCGTTGGAGAGATAACATTTAAGCAAGTCTCCGAAAAATGAACATTAACAGTCACAAAAAAAGGTAGTGACTAAGTTTTGCGTGACTCAGAGAACTATGGAGTGCCAGATGTTGGGTTTCTCTCTTAGAGACCGAATACCAAACGAAGAAATACGTCTTAGAACAAAAAACAAAAAAGACGTCATATGAAAAATTACGACCCTAAATGGAATTGGACAGGACACGTCGCCAGATTATCAAACAACCGATGGACAAAACATATTGTCAAGTGGAGACCAAGACCAAGACCTAACATCCGATTATTGTGATCCTGTTCACAAACAAGTTATTAAATAAATTTAATTAACAAAAACAGTTTATTAAATTAATACAGTCGAATAAAAATGGCTATTACAATAATCTACCTATGCTACAAATCATTATTTCAGAACAGAATACAGATTTTGTATGTTTACGAGAGACCAATTTTAAACAAAAACAAAATATAAACTTAAAAAACTGTCTATACCATAACCAAATAAGATCCAATTAAAAGATTGCTAGTGGCGATGTATCAATTGTAATCAATAATTCAAATGACTCGATAAGAATACTTATAAACACTAACTTAGAGATCATTGTTGTCACCGTCATTGGAGAAAACTAATATAAATCTTTGAAGTATATATCTACCTCCTGGAGCAATAATTTTTAAAAACGAACTAGTGGATTTTTTCAATCAAATCCCTACACCCCGAATTATTTTAAGAGACCTAAACACATGTCATCAGATTTGGAGATCAGCATATAAAAACCAACTTCTTCTTCATGCACCATGTCCTTTCAGAACGTTGGTTACCATCAAAGCTTTCTTAATTTTATTTACTGCTACCCTAAGTAGTATGCTTATATCAACACCATAAAGTGAAGTCGTTCTACCCTATCGTATTTCGGATTAACGCTCAAAAAATAATTTATGACACTAGTTACAGCCACTCTGTTATGCCTTCCCTTTTCTTCCTGCTTTGTGGTACCGAACCTCCTACTGGTCGGCTGTAGTAGTTGAGGATAAATCAGCGCTACCAAAACAATATTTTTTATAAATCGTGAAAAAACGCAAATTGAATGCATTGTGATGATAATTTATTGAAAAAACTTTTATAATTTTATTTCAAATAAAATTGTCTCGAGGAGTGCATCCATTCCTTACGGTCGCATAACTGGATAATTTTAGTTGTTATATTTGCAAAAATAGTAAACAGTCTGCGGAGTCGAGGCTCTCCATTGACCGGACTCATCGGCCAATGACCGACGCGCTCTGCCACCGAGGCCCCGCCCCCTCGTGTATATATTCAGACAGCTCCGAAAAATCTCGCTAGTATTCGATAGTGATAATCGAATTCGATTCGAATTCGAACGATCGCCGGTATTCAATAGTGATAATGGATAACGTACAAGAAAACGATAGAACACCTAAATATAAGTTTTTATCTCCGAGTGAGCGTCGAATTGTGTTGAAAGTAGAAAATTATTTTACTTTAGAGAAAATCAACATGGGACCAATTACATCAGTACAAAAAAGGACAAGTGCAGCTTGTGGAATTTCAGAACGGACCTTGCAAAGAGTTCGCAAAATGAGTGAGGAGGAATTAAGTAAGGAAAATAAAAGGATTCGTTTGCATCCGAAAACCCTCGACTTTATGACATGTACAAAGCAAAAGAACATGTTACAAGAAAGACACTTATTCAAAAAATAAAGGACAGAGAACTTTGTGATATGGGTTTGACCAGTTTATCAAAAGTATTAAAAGCTATGGGTTTTAGATACAAAAAAACCAATAATCGTAAAGTGTTGTGCGAGCTGTCCAATGTTGTTGGAAAAAGGTGGAAATTTATAAGAAACTATTTAAAAAACAAGAATTCCGAATTTGCCAGACAATTTGTGTTTCTTGACGAAACATGGATTTTTGCGAAAGGAAATAATACCAAATCATCCTGGCAAGATGATTCTACCAAATGCTATTCGAGTACTAGTGCGAGTAATGGCAAAAGATATATTATATTGCATGCAGGAAATACGGAAGGTTTTATACCCAATGCTAGTCTTATATTTTCTTCGACAAAAAAAACTGATGATTACCACGGAAATATGGACGCCGATATTTTTGAACATTGGTTTGAGGAAAAATTATTAAAAAATCTGGAAAATCCGTCATTAATAGTCTTAGACAATGCTTCGTATCACACCAGAGAGGAGGAAAAGTTTCCCACAAGCAGCTGGAAAAAAGAAGACTTAAGAAAGTGGCTGTCGGAGAAAAATATAGAACACGAACATCTAGTTTTAAAAGCTGAATTATTAAATAAGTGCAAAGAACACATTACTGAGAAAAAATTTGTCGTTGACCAAATGGCACTAAAATATGGTCATGAGGTCCTAAGACTACCACCATATCACTGCCAGTACAATCCAATTGAATTGGTGTGGGGCATCACTAAAAACTACTATGATAAACATGCATGTAAGACCACCGACGAAGCCAGCGTTTTACAACTCTGGCAAGATGCACTAAACCAAGTCAATGAGGAACAATGGCGGAAATGTATTGAGCATACTGAAAAAAAAATTTAGAGTCATATGAAATAGAACAAGTTATTGATGAAGTAAGACCTTTAATTATTCGTACAGATGAAGATTCAGATGAATCGGATAGCGAGTCAGATAGTGATGATACCTGTCCATAGATTAAGACGTAGATAGAAAAATTAACACAAAAGGGTACTAACCACCAAAAAAAAAACAAAAAAAATAAAACAAAAACCGCATGCAGGAGAGAGCCGGAGGCACGCCGCACGACGCTCTTGAATGCAAGCACCAAAAAAATTAGATTAGCAAGTAAGGTAGATTAAGGACATGACTGGACGAATGACTGGGTATTAGACGACGGATGAAAGGATTCGATGCTTGCTCGCTCTCGACTGCACTTGGTGCAGAAAAGGGAAAGCAAGTATCGGCACACACAACCATCATTAGATCGCCGAACAATTGCTTTGACCGGTAGTGATAAAGCCAAATGGGCTAACCTACCACTTAAATGTAAATACACGGAAATCTCCCATTGCCTGACGGGGGATACCGCGAAATAGTCGAGACCTGGCTCCAAAGACCAGGGGCGGAGGAAAGCCGGGGCTGGTTGTACCGCAGGAGGACAACCTACCTCGGTGGGTTTGGGAAGGTGTGTGTGGGAAGTAGGAATAAGTCTTTGTTTTATATAGATATATATTTTTATAGATATATTTATAAAATATATAAAAATAAAAATATAATACAAAATTTTGAACACCCAGTATTAACATTGGCAAATTTTTTTATGCTTAAATAAAAATAGAGTTTAGTACACGCTGAAAAAGAATTTTTGTTTTTTCAGCATAAATATTAACCACAATATTAATTTTTGAAGTTGCATGTGTAATATGAAAAATTTTTCAAAAACTTTAAATATCTCAAAAACGGCTATTTTTTCGAGAATGGTATCCCAATAAAAATCGATCCAGAATTTTACGTAGATTCTAAAAAAATAACAAAAAGCACAGTTTCTATTTAAAATAAGAAACTTAATGGCGACTTCCGGTACAACCGGAAGTGCTAGAAGAATGCAAATATTTAAAAAATGAAGAATGCTTTGCATAACCCATTATTCCAAGTTTGCAGAAACCAGTGACGACCAGAACTTTGAAAACTTTTAACCAACATGTTGCGTGAATGACCCTGTATATTTCATACTCAATGTTTATCAATTTACATTATGATATTCAATTATTATAAAACATAATACAAAGTTATTTTATTAAAAAAATCCCTAATGTGGTATTATCAAATTAAGAAAACCGTACATTTTTAATTTGAGAACCGCTGACTACCTGAGGCAAATCTGAACAGACACTTTTATTACTTATGCGACAGGCTAAAACGATCCTATTTTACCAATCTCGAAAGTTCTTTAACGATGAGGTTTTTATTCGTCCTGGACTGCGTTTGCCTGCTATTTTTCCTTGCATGATATTTTGTAGCAACCTATATTTGGGACCTCTCATTATATGTCTGAAACACTTTTCAAATGAAACTGAAACTGAAACAAACTGAAACTTTTAAAATTCTTCTATAGCAGCATATTTCGAAAGCCTCAAGGCGATCTAGATCGATTTTACTCACAGTCAAGGACTCGACACCATAAAGTAAGACCGAGAACACGTAGCAGCGAAGTAGGCGGATCCTCAATGCCAATTTTAGGTCTCCTTTACATAATACCTTGGATATCCTCTAGCTCTCCTAGATCTAATTTCGCCGTGACTTTCTGCGTTACAATTGAATTGCTGTCCAAGGTAAACGACTTTATGAACTTGCTCAAGTTTGGTATTATTTACATATTATATAGACGATTTTATATGCTGTTGTTTACTTATTACGAGTATTTTGGTTTTCCGTATATTCAGATCCAGACCTGCCTCTCTACAACTCTCAACAACACTATCAAGTAGTTTTGCAGATCTTCTTGACTAGAAGCTAGGAGTACAGTATCGTCTACATATCGCAAGTTATTGATGACTTCACCGTTCACAAGTAGTCCTTCTTGTTTTTCACAAAGTGCTTTTCTGAAAATTCTTTTGGAGTAAACGTTGAAAAGCAGGGATTTTAATATTGAAAGCCTGTGATTTCACACCATCTACTAAAACTGATTTTGTTTGATTCCAATATAGATTTACAATTATTCGAATATCTCTGCCGTCCAAGCCAATGTCTTTTAGAGCTTCAATCAATACAGAGTGCTTAATATGATCAAATGCCTTTTGGAAGTCAATAAGACAACAATATATGTCTACAGATATATTTCGACATCTTTGAGCAAATACGTTTATTCCAAACAGTGCCTCACTCGTTCCAAATCCGTTACGGAAACCAAACTGTGTGTGATACAGGTATTTCTCGCATTTATTGTTTTATTGTAGATACCACCATGTATTATCTTCAGAAAAATTTTCAATAAGTGATTTAACAAACTGATGGTTCTATAATCAGCACAGGTTTTAGCTGTTGTCTTCTTATGTACACCTATAAACAGTGAATTAGACCAACAATTAGGTAGTTGCCGCAGGTATAAATGGTATTGAAAAACGAAGTTATAGCCTCTAAAACATTGCTATCATTTATAAGCTTGTATATTTCAGTTGGAATTTCATCAGAACCAGTCGCTCTGCCATCTTTTGATGATTATATGGCTTTAATAACCTCAGAGCGTATTCTTAGGTGTCCGTCGCAGTTAGTAATATCGAGAGGTGAACTACTCCTATCGTCTTCGAATAGGTTCGTGACGTAATTTTTGCAATATTTAAGTTTGTCTTCTACTTTAAATATTACTTTACCATTTTTATCCTGTAGCAATGCAGTTTGTTTTTTATTGTAGATACCAGTCGCTTCTTTCACTTTTTTATACGTTTTTTATATGTTAAACGTGTCGTATCTGTTTTCAACGAAAGGCGGGGCAGATACAATAATGAGCTAGAGTCTCTATTCGGAAAAGAAAATCTAGTCAGATATATAAAGGCCAATAGACTCAGATGGGCAGGACATGTGATACGCAGTAACGACAATCGCCTTATAAACAATGTGTTCTGGGAAAGGCCAGATGGAAGAAGGTCTGTAGGGCGGCCTAGAAAAAGGTGGAAAGATGCAGTCAGAGAAGATCTAGAGAAGATGGGAGTGCGACAATGGGAATTACTGGCACAGGACCGACAAACATGGAAGGCAATAGTAAAGGCGGCAAAGACTCACGAAGAGTTGTAGCGCCATTGATGATAATAATGATGATATCTGTTTTCAAGTTCTCCAATATCATGACACTGTTTGGCTAGATGTTCACTCTTTGCTTCTCGTATTTAACGTCAATTTTTTTTGTATGCTGTTGTAAAGTGTTTTGTTGTTTTACACTAGTTGCCGTTGTTCCATAAAATCTAATATGTCATCTGTCATCCAAGCCTGCTTTTTTAGCTTTGACCTGCCTTGTAAATTTCTCACACAGATATCCTTTACTGTTGTTACGATTTTATTTAAGCCCTCATCGACGTTTTCACCAATATTTTCCCTAATTAAATTGTCGTTCAGTTGTCTTTGAACTGATTCCTTAACTTTCTAGTCTTGTAATTGGGCTGTATCAGTACTTTTGCGAGGCTTCTTTTTCATCACCTTTTTTAATTTTAATTAGAGTACAGCTACTATGGGATTGTGATCAGACCCAATAAGTCAGGACCTAGATAAGTTTTAACTGATTTGATGCAGATTCTAAATCGGTTTTTTATTAGAATAAAGTCGATTTGGTTTCTAATAATTTTGTCCTCTGGTTCTGCATTTGACTTCTAGGTGTAGAGTCTTCTCGGTGGTAGTTTAAAGTGAGTATTCGATATAATGAAATCGTGTTCTGACAGAATCGGACAAGTTGATCTCCACGTTCGTTTCTGTTTCTCAAGCCATAATCCCCAACAATGTTCAAACAGCGTCCTTTGCCGATTTTAGCGTTAAAATCTTCAAGTACTATGATATTTTCTGCTGCTTTGACAATATATATAGAGCATCAGTAAGACCAACGGGGTACTGTAATTGAAGAAATTATATATCATGTCAACTTGTCTCTCTTAAATAGCGAAAGTTTAACTACTTTTAATATAAGAATTGGAGAAGCTACTTCACTTGGTCTAACAATATGTGTATTGATATAATACAGATATAATAGTAACCACTATCCAATTATTATAGAAAACAACAAATGTAACCATACAACCAGTTTTTCTCCTAAAGGGAAAATAAATAAAGCAGATTGGGATTCTTCGAGATATAGCTGTTACCAAGTTCTGATAAAATTCTAATATAAACAAATCCCATATTTCTTGCAATTTTTCCTTCAATTCGTTGCCGGACCTGACAGGACGTTTTCTCAAACCTTTTTTCATTTCGCCAAGTCTCTACTGGGGACAAGTCGGGACTATTAGCAATTCATTTCAGTAGTATGCTATCGTCTTCAATCCATTTTAAACTCTTTTTGAGGTATGACAACCTGCGCCGTCCTATTAAAAGAGAAAATCTTCCGTTGATGTTTAACGGTGTTCCATTATCGGTAAAAGATATTCTTATAAAATATTCAAATATTTGTCCGTGTATACAATCCCATTGATAAAATGTTACTTTTCGAAACCTTTAGACGACATGCTATCCTAGATCATGACAGATGCAGCAATTTGGCTTTTCTCTTCAGACATTCGGGTTGGAAAGCTTAATTTTTCCTTTTAATTACGCGACTCCTACTGTCTTCAAATCTGGACTTATTACTCCGTTGTATTTAATCCCATTGCGACTGTGTCCAATTTTTATGCTATTTTGAACATCTTACTCTATTTTTCTTTGGTTTTATTATTAAAAGTGGCTTTTCCTAAGCCTAAAATAAATCGAAATTTATTAAAAACAATGCGTACTAATTTTTTTTAACAATAAAACTTACTTTGTAAGTACCAAATCTTAATTTGTGGGCATTCCGGTGACATATTGTAAGAACGTGTCTTCCACTAACGTCAGTCTATAAAACGCTTAACTCCATATAATTTGATTGCTTCGGGTATTTTACTTTTTCGTGCATTTCTAGATTTTCTGACGACTGAACCTGTAGTTTTGTATCTTCTGATTATATTTCTTACACTATAGCGTGACAACTATTAGTAATCTTACACTTTACCTTGCCCCATTGTACAGTCCACAAACGGCAAAAAGCTTAACAATACTACGAAATAAATTTGACATCAACTGACAATATTTTTCTTTTGAAGAGTATTAATTCTACAAAATTAATACTCTACATCCCCTTTTTATTAAGATATTAAAAGAAAAAAGAATCCCAAACAATTGGAAGGAATCAGTAACCATTATCCTACACAAGAAAGGAGATAAAGCAGATATAAGAAACTACCGTCCTAATTGTAATGTTTAAAATCCTAACAAAAATTTTAACCAATAGATTGACGACAAAATTCTATGGATACCAGTCGAAAGAACAAGCTGGTTTTAGAAAGGGATTCAGCACAAGTGACGATTTACTAAGTATGAAAATACTTATAGAACGAGCAAATGAATACCAATGATAATATATGGCTATAATATATGGCATTCATAGATTTCAAAAAGGCTTTCGACAGAGTCGAACATTGGGCAGTGAAAAGTTCTTTGATTACCAGCAGAATTGACCACAGATATACAGAACTAATAGCCAATATATATAAGGAAGCCAAAACAACAATTAAAGTATATGTAGGAACAAATTCAATACAAATAAATAGAGGCATGAGACAGGGTGATACAATATCACCGAAACTTTTCAATCAGGCTCTTGAAGATACTTTTAAAAGATTAGAATGGGAAGAAAAAGTTATAAAAATTTGCGGACAACGCTTGAACCATCTAAGGTACGCTGATGATATTGTAGTGATAACTGATAAAAAAAAGAATTATTTGAAATGATAAAAGAACTGGACGTAGAAGCTGGAAAGATAGGCCTTAATATGAATTACAGCAAGACCAAAACCATAACAAATACAGATGAAGACATCACAATGAGAATCGGACAAGATGAAATAGAACAAGTTCTGGATTATATATATCTTGGTCAAACTACAAAACTTAACAAAGAGAACCAAACAGCAGAGATAAAGAGACGAGTTAGACTGGCATGGGCGGCATTTGGCAAACTAAGCTACATTCTTAAAAACAAAAGATATCCACAGCATCTTAAGACCAAAGTATACAATCAATGCGTACTCCCTGTTCTTACTTATGGTTTCCAAACGTGGACATTTACAAAAGCAAACATGGACAAAATCATAAAAACCCAAAGAGCAATGGAAAGACAAATGTTGCACATACGACTAATGGATAAAAAGAGAAACGAGTGGATAAGAGAGAAAACAAAAGTGAGGGATGTTAGACAAGAAGTTGCAAAATTGAAATGGAGATTTGCCGGACACAATATAAGACAAAAAGAAGACCGATGGAACAAAATTCTTATAAGTTGGAGACCGTGGGAATATAAACGAAGCAGAGGAAGGCCCCAAATGAGATGGGCAGATGATATCAAGAAGCACGTGGGCTCTAGGTGGATGACTGTAGCGACAGACAGAGAAGAATGGAAAAGGATTGGGGAGGCCTATGTCCAAAGATGGACAGAAGAAGGCTAATTAGACAGATAAAAAGATTATTCTTTTGATGTTATTTTTCCATAGCTACCTCTGCATTTAACGCAATTATGAAAAAATCAACGTATGATATAAGGGAATGCATAGCCAGGGTTATGGAATTTTTTTTTATTGTTGAAAATCAATAAACACCTATATGTTTTTAATAAATATTAATAATAATGCCATATTAATTAATATGACAACTTATAAAAACATGCAGAGTATAATTTGTTTATGGTAATCGACTTTAACTGAAAATTCCATAGTGGGGCCTACTGATAGGGGAAGGCTCCTATGAGTGATATACGACGAAGATAAAACGTATATCGGGATAAAATCCGACAACGAAATCACAGATGAAGTGGTATCATATATCTAGTAATACCCAGTATAACCAGAGCTTTATTACACTCAAGCAACATGAACAACATAATCTAATTGACTTCGACACAATTGATAAAAGTCCATTAATTTTCTTTTTTTGATGGAAGAATACAATGAAGCTCTTAAAAACTCTCGTTTAGAAATTCGGAAGTGGGATCTGATGATAATAATAATAATAATAATAATAATAAAAATAAATGCTTTTAAATGACAACTACAAGCTATATTGGGACCGCACTGTGCTTACAGACCAAACAGTGGCACATAATAGACACACAATCTCATACTAGTTAATAAAATGACTAGGAAAACAACACTCATTGATGTGGCGATATTCAACACCAACAATTTACGTGTTAAATACAACGAAACGATCGCCAAGTACAGAGATCTAGAAATACAAATCAGGCGACAATGGAGAATGGAAGGTGCCCAGACAGTACCTATTATACTATATACTACAGATGTTATTCCCAAAAACCTCCTAGAGAACATAAAACAGCTGGGTCTAAATGAACATCTCTATAAGGCCATGCAGAAAGCTGTACTCTTCGCGACGTCCAGATGTGTATGAAAATTTTTGGGAGATACTCCAACATACCAAGTCACCTAGGGCTCGATAACACGGAAAGAGTCCCACCAGAGCTCAATCCTTTTGATACCTTAGGTATCTGGGATAAGTGAATTTTGTCCTTTACAATTTTTGTTCTTTACAATAAAAATAATAATAACAATAGGGCGAGATTCAGTTTGTATACCACTGTGTGACAGCGGCATATAACTACTCTTCCACTTAACCCCCCGAAGATAGGATAAATAGACTATATCTAAATAATGAAATTATTGTATTTTACAATGAAACATAAAAATATTACATAATAAATTTATAAATTATAAACCATTTACTTTTTTTTAAATCTTAAACTTTTAAATTAATGTTCAGCTAACAACTGCTCATAAATTAATCTCTTGAACTCACTTGGACAGTGAGTTGACACTGTAGACGAAATGGTTGGTTCGTATAATGTAGCCAGAAACAGCAGAAGGTGGCCTATGGTGATATTTTACGTCGTCTTGAACGTTGCTGGGATCAACGCACAGTCCACTCACATGCTAAATCAGAATTCAAAAATACGACGTAGACTCTTCATTCGAAAGGAATTCACACACCATTGCAGCTTCAGATTTAGAAACATAAGAACCAAAGTTCAACCAGTGGGGCAGATCCAGACGTTGGTAAAAGGGGCAATAAAAGAAAAATGTGTTCTTCTTACTATGCGTTTGTCCAAATTCTATTGTACAACATTTAATGTTGTTCCACATTTTTATGTTTGAGCATAGCAATATTGTTTGCAATAGTTGTTATAACCGTTTTACTAATTGTTCCGCTGATGAATCTTAATCTAATAAAGTTTAGCTAAATCTAATTACATGTTTGGGGTATTTTTGCCTTAGATTAGTAAAAATAATATTAGTTATTACATGTGTTTATTTTGTTATGTTCTTAATACTGCATTTATTTTAATTTCTCTTGACAATCAATTAATTTAAATCCGCTTATTTCTGTATTAGTTATGTTCAAAATAAACATTTCTTCCTATCTCGATCAGCTTTTTTTCCAATCTTATTGAAACATTAAACTTAAACGAATGTATCTGTGAGATACACCGCGACTTATACAGTATACTTTATAACCGCGACCTCCGACGGGCTAATTACAAAAGAATCCAAACCAAAATGTGAGCAATGAACGTCAAGCTCTCGGATGACATATTACTATAGACTGTCCAATTTTCTGCGTATCAAGAAGCAATTACGGTTTTCCAAAAAACCTAGAAAAAACACTTGGTAAAAATTATTCCTTCAGAAATATACTAAATTAGTTAAAGGGTATTTATTTTGCAAATATCTAATATTTTATATTTGCTTCTATAAAGATTTGCTTCTCGCAATAACCTTCGTGTTGATGCGATTTTGGAAATAAAAAAAATACTAGAATAATAATGAGACTGGGATGCTATCGTCTATAAAATAAAATAAGTTTACTCCTCGATTACATAAATAGTAAATAAATCCATAACTGTATTATTAAAATATGGCAAAAAGAAATCAAATTAAAATACGTAAAGATGTATGTAATTAATATTTAATATAATGGATATCAAATAAAATTGATTGATAAAAGTATTTTTAAATAATAAAAATAGTCAGTTTTGAAGGTAATGTTACGTTAAAAATAATTAAATAAAACTATTTAGACATTTGACGTAATTGCGCGAAGAACTTTCATTACGGAGGGTGAAGTCAACCCTCCGGACTGTATAATTCAGCAGGTTTTATCATCCTGCCTAGTATTTAATTGTTTTCCTCTCCAAAGCTACTGTATTATAGCCGAATATGGCTCCCGAAGAAACCTATTACTTGAGGAAACGGAATGTAGTAAGTGAAACATTCAGAAACATTAGTTTAAGTTTAATTTATAACCTAAGTATATAAATTGTCTAGCGCTGTGCTTGTAGTTTCCGGCTTGGCCCGAGCATAGCCTTTTTTTTCGGCTATAATCTAAGAATGATGTGCTGAATGCTGCCTGAGCGATACGGGTTGAGGCAGCGATGCTTTTTTGATATAAACAACTTTAGAGTGATTTATTGGGCATAATTACTTTCACCATATTTTAATTATTTTTCTTCTTGTACTAAAACCGCTGTGTTCTCCCCTGACGGGTAATATTGTCATTTTTCAGGAGAAAAAATTATTAAAATAATTTATTGTTTTGTCTTTTTCAAGGTTAAAATAATAACAAATAATAAATTACAAAGTTAAAAGGGACTTACTTGCAAATTTAGTTCCAAAGTAAACAATGGAATGCAAGTAATGAACATTGATATTGTTCCTTTGGTCCAGTCAAATAAAATTTTAATACACGTAAAATATTTTGTATTATGTTTCAAAATTTAGACCTTTTCGAAATCTAATGTTAGGTGAAAAGCAAGTATTCTTAAATAAAAGTATCGGCTTAATTTTAGAGGATCATTGTTTAATCATCGATGATTAAAACGTCAAAAATCCAAAAAAAATGACTTTTTTCGTCTTCATAAATCTTTCGATCCCTCAAAAGAGTCGTCTTCATAAAAGTTTCTACTGTTTTTATCTTGAGTTTAAAAGTTTAAAACTCTGCTATCCTGTTTGGGTCTATTTGACAAAAAAAAATTATTTATTATGCAAATTTTTACGCAGCGTAACGTTTTGGTGTTTTGTTACTTTATTGCCTAAAATGAGGTCTTTCAATTGCATACGAGATAAAAAATCAATTTCGTGATTTTTTTGACAAAAATTAAATTGTTACCTATAGTACGTTCGGATCAACATGACCCAGATATTTAAACCGTTAAAAATTATCAGCTAAAGTATGTTTAGTTAGTAGTATTTTATATATTTTTTAACAGTTTATCAGTCAGGTACGTCTATAAATAGAAACAAGTTTCTGCAAGCTAGAACTTATAAAAAATGTGTAGTGTAGCTGGACGATGTCACTTAGAAGGGCATGTCAAATAGAAGAAAGTGGGGGTGATAGACAAGTAGTAATCTGGTAAGACACTGATATGCCAAGTGCATTCATTTACATTTCAAATTTCAGTCTATGTTTGCATGTTGATAATGTCGCATCGAAAAACGCTAACGCTAAGATAAGCTTCGCGAGCTCGCGAATGCGTCAGAGAGTAATGAGTTCATATCAGAAACAGAAAAAAATACAAGTAGTGAGAGTAAGGAAGAAAGTACGTACAACATCCTGTAGAACCTTCTGTAACAGTTCCTTCAAAAGACGGTAATATCCAGTGGTCTCTCGATCCTCCTTAGCAACGCGATCGTTTTTCCACGGCCAATGTTATAAATAATGCTCTAGGAGTTACAAGGTACGCATGTGCACTAATTTTCGATATCAAAAAATCATTAACGCACTCTTTTCTGACATAGTTGCAAACCAAATTATAAATATGACCAACATGAAAGGGCAGCGTGTTTTTGGAACCAACTGAAAAGTCTTGGATAAAATTGGTTTTCAAGCATACATTGGTCTTTTATTGTTAGCTGGAGTTTTTAAGTCCCATGGCGAATCAACTTAAATGAAAAAACGGGCCGTAGTGTATTTTAAGCAACAATGTTCCTGAAGATATTTACAAAAATTTCGCAAGTAATACGTTTTGATAGAACGTTTAGATACGTTTTGATTTAAAGTCTACTAGACAGGATAGAAGACGTACTGATAAACTTGCTGCAATACGTGAAATTTGGGAAAAATGGGTAGAAAATCTATCATAATTTTTTAACCCTGATGAAAATGTTAACGTCGGCGAGCAACTAGTTGCCTTTTGAGGCAGTTGTCCCTTCAAATAGAACATTCTAAGCAAATCAGCGAAGTGTGGCATTAAAATTTGGGCTTTATGTGAGGAAAAAATTTGGTATGCTCTAAAATTGCACATCTATACAGGAAATGAAGCAAGTGCCGCGCCGTAACATAATCAGGAAATGCGTGTGGTGATGGAAGGCCACAATATTACTTGTGATAACTTTTTTCCATTATACCATTTAAAACAACTTCTTCTTTCTAAAAAGAAAAAATACAATGCTGAGGATTGTAAAAACAGTAAGCCAGATTTTCTAGCACAAATTGCGAATAAAGAAGTTCATAGTTCGTCTTTTTACCTCACGCAAGATAGCACTGTTGTTAACTATGTTCCTAAAAAAAATAAAAATGTTATTCTTATGAGAACTTTGCATTTTGCTAAGGCTATTAGTGACAGAAATGACAAAAAGCTCCAAATTATTTTAGATTACAATTCCAGTAAGCGAGCAGTGGATACTCTAAATCAGCTTGTTGGTACATATTGTTATATATTTATATAGTTCTAATTTATTTGTCTTTATTCTAATTTATTGTCTATAATCTAATTTATTAAAACTCACGATAGCTAATTACTAATTTATTAAATAACTTTACAAATGTATTTATTTCACGTTTCGTACAAGTAAACCGCGTTTACCGATCTTCTTATGACTGACCCTTCAATAAAATTCTTCCGTTATTTATATAATTCCAAGCCTGTAAACAGAAAGGTGTAGAAAATACCATGCTGTTCTCGATGTAGACACAGCGGCGCCTGGTCTCAAAACTGGTATGTTTTTTTATCGGCTTGTCGTCCCCAGAACATTCGATTGTTGTTTGTTTAGCGAAGGGGACCCAAATGATGTCAGGTATATTTTTGACCTAGAAATTACGAGAATCAATACAAAAGAATTAGTCATAAAATATTTACAGTTCTATACGCCATAACATTTAAAATCGTAACATTGCCCCCCTCTTAAAAGACGGTTCCTCCTGGAACCTTGTCGGGACTGGAACTGGAACGACATGCTGATATCGGCAACTGGACCCTCTTTTACAACTTCCAGTTGTATAGAAATGACAAGGGACGGTTTTCTCTCCGCACCAGTAACTATGCGGATTGCAACAGACTAACACCTGGACTTCGGTGTCTTTAAACATCTCCTCCACCATATTTCGGATAACCCTCCAATCTAATTGGCGGCACTCCAACTTTGGCATGGCTAACTTTTGCACGTCGGACTCTAGTACGTGCTCTCTCAACTGAAGTAAGGCTTCCCATACATCTCGATAGGTAGGTTGGTCACGGGCAGTGTCTTTTGTTACCAGGTAGAAAAGGTAACGTGATGCATCTTGAAGTTTCAAGGTTTTACCAGGAGCTGGCACTTGGCATTGAAGTTCTGCAACTCGACCAAACTTCCTTCGAAAGACGGATGCCAACCCTGGTGCATCTTTGATACTGGCCGGGATGGTAAGGGCCAGTGAGTAGTCATCGGGAAGCGCGAGTAGATCTTGCCTTTCTTCAGTGGTAACACCATGTCTTGCTTTACCGGTACCTCCATAGGCACCCATGAATTCCTCAAACGTGAGGTCAGACACATCTTGGACTTGGTTTATTTCCACTTCTTCATCTACGTCGTGGTCGCCTTCGAAAGACGCCAGCCGGTTATGGTGTACTATCATCGGCTTTCCCCTCGGAATCTTGCTTATTCGATAAATGACATCATTGATCTTTTCCATAATGAGGTATGGACCTTCCCAAAACTGCTGCAACTTGGGGGAACAACCTTTTCGCTTTTTGGGATTATAAAGCCAGACTTTGTCGTTCTTCTTAAAACACCCCTTTTCGGCTTGCGTATCGTACCGTTTCTTCATTCGGTCACTAGCGATCTGGAGATGGGAACGGACCAACTCGTGTACATCGTCCATTCTTCTTCGTAATTCGATCACATAATCTTCACCTGCTACATCTTCTCCAGGTCGACACCCAAACTCTAGATCACAAGGTAGTCGCATCTCGCGTCCGAATAGGACTTTGGCTGGTGTCTGGCCTGTTGATTCATTAACAGCAGATCTGTAGGCCATTGTGAAGAACGGGAGATATTGGTCCCAGTCTCGCTGATGATCGGACACCATCTTTGTCAAATACTTGCCAACTGTTCTATTCATTCGTTCTACCATACCATCCGATTGCGGATGATAAGCCGTAGTTCTTGTTTTCTTCATACCTAGTCTATCACATATTCCTTGGAATAAATCGCTTTCGAAGTTCCTGCCTTGGTCACTATGGATCTCCAAAGGCACTCCAAATCGGCTGATATATTCTTGGATCAACTTATCTGCAACGGTGGCGGCCTTCTGGTCTGGAAGTGCGTAAATCTCGACCCACTTAGTGAAGTAATCCATTACTACCAACATGTACTTGCCTCCATTATCACTTTCTGGAAATGGCCCAGCAATGTCCAAAGCTATTCTTTCAAACGGGCTTCCAACATTATATTGTCTCATAGGAGCTCTCCTTTTTCGATAAGGCCCGTTACTCGTAGCACAAATAGTACATTTCTTACACCAGTCTTTTACATCGTCGGAACTGTTCATCCAATAAAACCGTTCCCGAATTCGCTGAAGGGTCTTTTTCACACCAAAATGCCCTCCTGATGGACTGTCGTGTAACTGACGAAGTACTTCGGCTATTCTGCTCTTTGGAATCACCAACTGTCTTCTCTTCTCTGAACCGTCATCATTTTCCAGGACTCGTTTGAGCAAGCCATCTTCCATGATAAATGAGTCCCACTGGGCCCAATACGTCTTAACTATTGAGCCTAGGTTTGATATTTCTTGCCAAGGTGGTCGACGGTTTTCCTCTTTCCATTTTCGGATTTTCTGTATAACTGGATCTCTCTCTTGTTCTTCCCTGATCTTGGTAGGCGTCCAGTCGTCGTGGACCACCGTCGTTCTTAGCACTGCTGCTTCCTTGGATTCCGTTTTGTTGCAGTGAGAACACTCTGCTGGGCATGGCCTTCTGGAAAGAGAATCGGCGTTTCGGTGGCTAACTCCGGCCCGGTGCTCAATCTTAAAATCATATTCTTGGAGTCGTTCGATCCACCTGGCTATCTGACCCTCTGGATTCTTAAACTGCATCAACCACTTAAGGGCGGCATGGTCGGTTCGGATTAAAAACTTCCTTCCATAGAGGTATTGATAGAAGTGCTCTACTGATTTCACTACTGCCAGAAGTTCTCTTCTCGTGACGCAATAATTTCGCTCAGGTTTTGAGAGAACTTTACTAAAATATCCAAGGACTCTTTCCTGTCCTTCTTGAATCTGAGACAGCACTCCTCCAATTCCCACATTACTTGCATCTGTATCTAAGATGAACTCTCCTTCTGGCAGTGGATACCCTAAAATTGGTGCTGTGATTAAATGCTTTTTTAAGGTCTCAAAGGCATTTTGGCAGTCTACATCCCAGCGGTATTCTCTTGCTTCCTCTGTAAGTCGCGTTAATGGTTTAGCGATATCTGCAAACTTTTTAATAAACCTCCGGTAATAAGTACATAGTCCAAGAAAACTTCTCACTTGATGTTTGTCAGTTGGTTTTGGCCATTCCTTAATGGAATCGATTTTTCCCTTATCCACGGCCACTCCTTCTTTACTGACTATATGACCCAGATAATTGACTTTACCTTGAAATAGCTGGCACTTCTTGGGGTTTAACATCAATTGGGCAGCTTTAAGTCGATTAAAAACGTTTTCTAAATTCTTCAGATGGTCCTCAAATGTCTCCCCCAAGACGATTATGTCGTCTAGATAAACTAGGCATGTTTTCCAAGATAACCCTCTCAACACATTTTCCATAAGCCTCTCAAATGTCGCAGGAGCGTTACAAAGTCCAAATGGCATAACGTTGAATTGCCATAATCCAGATCCTGTGGTGAAGGCTGTCTTTTCTTTATCTACCGGGTCCATTTCTACCTGCCAGTATCCAGACTTCAAATCCAAAGTAGAAAATAATTTACTTCCAGCCAATGTGTCTAATGTGTCATTGATCCGAGGCAGAGGATAACTATCTTTCTTGGTAACGTTGTTCAGCAAACGGTAATCCACACAGAACCTCGTTGTTCCGTCTTTCTTCTTAACCAGGACCACCGGAGAGACCCATGGGCTCGTAGAAGGTTCTATTACCCCGTCTTTCTTCATTTCCTGAACAATCGTTTCAGCTTCCTCTCTTTTCGCCTGTGGTAATCGTCGCGCTGTTTGACGAATTGGCTTAGCATTACCAGTATCAATTCTATGCTTAACAACGGTAGTTCTTCCCGTCTTTCCTCCTTTTGGTACGAAAATATCACGATACTGCCGAAGAAATTCCCTTAATTTCCTTTTCTCAATCTGATTCAGAGACTGTCCAGCAACTGCAACCATTTGATCAAATTTGTCGTTGGAATTATCAGACGTTGTCGTCTGACGGATTATGGATGTAACAGGTACACAAGTTCCTACTTTTGTCTCTTTCTTGATGGTCACTGGGTAGTCATTGACATTAATAAGTCTCACAGGAATTTCTTTAGCCGAAGTCACCAATTCCTTTCCAATTATGATTCCACGGCCAACTTCGTCGTCATGATTCCAAGGCTCCATCATAACAGGTGTTCCTTCGTCCACAATTCCCTGTAGCCGCGCTACTATTATCGTTTCACTTCTCGCAGGCACGACTGTATCTTCTTTAACGGCTGCTTGCATAGTGTTGTCATCATGTGGATGGAGAAATACCTCCTCGTTACCAACTTTGATTACCTTATTCTTAAAATCCAATTGGAATCCATGCGTATTCATTACGTCCATTCCTAATATAACATCCTCTTCGATGTCAGCAACTATAACAGTATGGACGAACTTTTCTGCTCCAATTCCTAATTGTATCTGGATTTCTCCGTGAATGTTGGCATTTTCACCTGTAGCGGTACGAAGTCGCAACCTCGTTGGTAACAGTTTCTTACGGCTGTTTATAACTGTCGGGCGAATAATGGTTCTTGTCGCTCCGGTATCCACCAACAACGTATGCTTTTTACCATTTATTTCTCCATCTACATATACACTATCTTCACGACATTTCAAAGAAGCTATCAGTATGAGAGGGTCTTTGGAAAAGTTCTGGGTCGAAGCTGCCCCCCTAAGGCCGACCCGTTCTAGTTTTCCTGATGGTGAGTTTCTTGATTTGCGTCGTACCTAGGATGCTTACAAGAACTTCGTACGTGTCCTATTTCGCCACAATTCCAGCATCTTATGGTCTTCGGTTTCTTGTATGTCATGCTTTTTATCATATTAACGAGCTGGTCAAGTTTATCTTCATCTCCTTCCTCTTTTACAGTCCTAACTTTACTGTACCCGCCAGAGGCCTGCGTGGCTGACTCGTATTCAAGAGCGGCGGATAAGACATCAACCAGCGTCTTGTGACGAGCTAATCGTAGTGTTCTTTGCATCTCATGATCACGAAGACCATCAATAAACGTTTGAACGGCCAACTTTTCCATCATGTCTTCGGGAGCTGTTGGATAAGCATATCGCACTAATCTGGCGATATCTACTTCATATTCTTGAAGAGCCTCATCTTTCTTTTGTCTTCGATTTTTAAGCTGCGACTGATATACATGCTCCAAGTGTTCGTGGCCATATCGCATATTTAACCTCTTCTTCAGTTGTTCGAAATCATCCGTCTCCTCTACGGCTATGGTCTGGAGCACATCTAAGGCATCTCCTCGAAGAGCGATAGTCAGGTTTACAGCCTTTTCTTTTTCGGACCATCCATTCGCTCTTGCAGCTGATTCGAACTGTTTCATGTAGTTGTTCCATGACGATTTTCCGTCGAAAGTTGGAACTTTGACATGAACATAACCCCCGCTTCCTTCAAATTTCGGCCGTATTTCCAACTTACATTTCGTCTCCTCTTCTTTTGTCTCTGCTATAATTGGATTGTTTTCTCTCTCTGCTGTCCCTGTTTCCTCCATCTTCCTTTCCATCTCTTTTATCTTCTCTTCGAAGGCCAACATATCGGCAGCAACTTGGTTCTTTAATGAAGACATTTTATCGTCGAGGGCAGACATCTCAGAGGTGACTTTAGAGATGTTAGCAGAAACCTTGCTTTCCAGAGAAGAAATCTCGTTAGAAACTTTGCTTTCTAAAGAAGCGATATCACAGGAAACCTTGTTCTCTAATTTCGAAATCGACGAGATGACAACAGCAACCTGCTTGTCTTCAAATATATGAGTTTCCGGATCCAAACCTTCTTCTTTTAAAGCGTTCTTTAGTCGTTGGACTAACTCAGCCTTTTTTCCGGTAGAAGCTAATTCTCTGTCTTCAAGATGTCTTCTTAAATCCGTAACTGTGAGCTCATTAATTGTAGCCATATTTCACTTCTTTTTATTTCAAATTCAAATTAGATTTATTTAAAATCCCGCTTTTTTATTTGAATACCCCACACCTGACACCAAATGTTATATATTTATATAGTTCTAATTTATTTGTCTTTATTCTAATTTATTGTCTATAATCTAATTTATTAAAACTCACGATAGCTAATTACTAATTTATTAAATAACTTTTACAAATGTATTTATTTCACGTTTCGTACAAGTAAACCGCGTTTACCGATCTTCTTATGACTGACCCTTCAATAAAATTCTTCCGTTATTTATATAATTCCAAGCCTGTAAACAGAAAGGTGTAGAAAATACCATGCTGTTCTCGATGTAGACACAGCGGCGCCTGGTCTCAAAACTGGTATGTTTTTTTATCGGCTTGTCGTCCCCAGAACATTCGATTGTTGTTTGTTTAGCGAAGGGGACCCAAATGATGTCAGGTATATTTTTGACCTAGAAATTACGAGAATCAATACAAAAGAATTAGTCATAAAATATTTACAGTTCTATACGCCATAACATTTAAAATCGTAACAATATACATGTAAGAGGAAGACAAATCGCTGACCTATAATTGTTTTTTATAATATGCTGGACATTTCTGCCTTCAACGCGTTCGTTTTATTGACATCAATCAATTCCCGATGGAACACCAACAAACTTACAAAACGGCGAATTTTTCTTGATGAATTGGGAAAAACACTGGTGTAACCACTTATCCTTTCCAGGACCAATTTACCAAGAACTAAAGACTCACAAGAACTGGTAAAAAGAACACGAACAGAAGCGAGTATAGAATATGGAAATTCTAGTGAACCGTCTATGGATAATCCAACTTCGCCTGCTAAACGAGCACGTTGTAAATTTTGCTCTAAAAACGATAACAAGACTAATATTTTATGTTAGATATGTCACAAACGGGTGACGGGTAGGTACCCCTCTATGATCCCGATAGAGGGTAGATTTACTTCAGGGAGGTAGCGTCCCTGCCCACGCGAGCTCCTGGTTTTCCTCCATTCCCTAATTAGAGGAAACCAGGTCCAAACCCCAATATTATCCTACCCAAACCCCAAATTCCTCCCCTATATCTTCCCACCTATTTCACCAAAGGATTGCCGGTATAAGCAATCCCCCACTTACTGGCCGACGGCTTCGGAAAAATAGACAATGCCATTCAGGAAATGGAAAGAATGGCCATTGACATAATGGGAATAATTGAGATGAGATGGCCCAAAACAGGAAGCATTGACAAAAAAGATCACAGAATACTCTACTCAGGGTCACTAGATGGAAAACTATAGCATGAAGTTGGTGTGATAATAACGAGAAGAATTAGTAGATGTATTTTAAATTTTGTCCCAGTGTCCAACAGAGTAATACTTACTCTGGCCCGGACATACTTAAATCCGAGGTAGAAGAAGCAATAAAACGGATGAAAAGCATGAAAGCTGCAGGGCCTGATAATATCGAAGCTAAATTTTTAAAACTCTTGGAGGAAGAAGGAATAAATTGGATCACGGCTGTCTTCAATAAAATATACAATACAGGAATCATCCCTGATAAATGGCTAGAATCAGAACTCATAGCGATACCTAAAAAACAGGGGGCTAAAAAGTGCAAAGAATATCGAATAATCAGCCTAATGAGCCACATGTTGAAACTGTTTCTTAGAGTCATCCATGGAAGAATTTATGAGAAGTGCGAGGAACAAATAGTTCGGCTTCATTAACGCAGTGGGTACCAGAGAGGCACTTTTCGGAGTACAGGTACTGATTCAAAGATGCAGGGACGTTAACTGCGACGTATACGCGTGCTTGATCGACTACGAAAAGGCATTTGACAGAGTTCAACATCAAAAGATGATAAACATTTTAAAAGAGCTAGACCTGGATGACAAAGACCTCAGAATAATTTCAGAACTCTACTGGAATCAGACCGTATACATGAAAATTAACGGAGAAGAAACAGATTACATAAAAATATTACGTGGAGTTAGATAGGGATGTATCCTACCGCCGTTGATATTTAATACGTACTCAGAGAAAATTTTTAACGAGGCTCTTTACGGAATAGACGAAGGCATCCTTCTAAATGGTGAAAGAGTAAACAGTGTTAGATATGCCGACGACACCATGGTGATAGCAGATAGTTTAGAGGGACTTCAGAGGCTAATGGACAGAATAAATGAGTACAGTCAACAGTACGGACTAAACATTAATACCCACAAAACGAAACAAATGATTATCAGCAAGGAGAATATAAACGGGGCTCATCTATACATTAATGGGACGCAGATAGAGCGAATAAAACAGTATTGCTACCTAGGAACTATTATAAACGAACAGTGGAGCAATGTACAGGAAATAAAGTGCCGCATCGGAAAGAGAAGAACGGTGTTTAACAAAATGAGCGCCATCTTCAAAAGTCACAACATATCCCTAGATACAAAAATGAGACATTTGAGATGCTATGTTTTCTCAGTTTTGTTGTACGGGGCGGAGGCATGGACGCTTACAGACACCACTATTAAAAAACTTGAAGCATTTGAGATGTGGCTTTATAGAAGAATGCTGAGAATATCATGGACAGCAAGGATCACGAACAAGGAAGTTCTAGGAAAAATGAAGAAGGAACCAGAGATTGTGTTTACGATCAAACGCATAAAATTGCAATATCTGGGACACGTTATGAGAAATCAGCACCGTTACTCCCTGCTGCAGTCTATATTGCAAGGTAAAGTCAAAGGTAAGCGAGGACCCGGTAGAAGGAGAATATCATGGCTGCGGAATTTAAGAACATGGTTTAAGAAAACCTCAACGGAGGTGTTTCGAGCCGCAGCGAGCAAGGTTATGATTGCCAATATGATTTCCAACATCCGAAACGGATAGGAACAAGAAGAAGAAGAAGAATGTCACAAACATATTTGTAAAATCCATTCTATTTATTACTGTCCCAGTTGTAAATTAAATTAAATTTTGTAGGTATTTTTTCTTAGGCTTTTCTGAAAAAGAAAAAAATGCCTTTTATTTTTGTTAATAAGGTTTAATTTACATTAGCAACATAATTTTAGCAACATAAACATTTTTGTTTAATAAACTATATTTTTTTCTTAAGAAAGTTTTGTTTAGCACCCATAGCTTATTTTATTTCGAAACCTTCCGTTACTCGCGCCAATTTTCTGTGATCGAATACTCGCGCACGGTGCAGAAGACCGGGTCCGAAAAAATGGGGTCAGTAATATTTTTTAATTTTCTTTTTTTGAAAATTGTGTACAATTATATTATTTAATGAATATATGATCATATAATTTTGTAGATATGCGTTTGTTTCAACATTATATTAGTTTAATGAAAAGTTAACTAATTTTCATTGTTATCCATTTATATATACAAAAAACTTTAAAAATTAAAAAAATACATTGAATATTGTTAAATTTGTTTACTAGGAACTTCAAGAAATTAATTCAATACACAAAAAAATCAAAAATGAAGAGTAATTGCAACAAAAAAAAATAAGAAATATTAATTAAAATTTTCATAACATGAATTACACAATGATGTAACATGTTCCAAACACAGATATTTTGTGCATATTTGGCAGTAATATTTTGTTTTTCTATTTTTCCGCCAATGACAAACAGCACAGCGACCTTGAGTTCCAGGTGTTATGACTGGTACTTGTTCCGCTGGTAAGCCACATATCTCCCTAAGCCTCATTCTGATGGTTCTGGGTAAACTGGTAGACATAGCCCGTACTTTTTGGTAGTCACTGGTTAGTAACATCGAGAGTTTTAGTAAAAATTCTTTACGTGGTGTTTTAGATTCTTCATCTAGACTAGTATAAACTACAAAAGAGTTTATTCCTGCTACATTCAACAAACTAAAAAAAGGAACCATGGGCCATCGTCTTGTGGCACGGGCGCAATTATATTGCGCGCATAATTTATCTACCACATCTACTCCGCTCTTCGTTTCATTATATGTAATTATCATCTCAGGTTTACCTGTGGTAGGGTCAATATCATCTCCATGGTGCATTGTAGAGATAAGTAGGACGTTTCGATTTTTTTTTGGCATATGCGAAACCAAGGTGATTCCGTCATTAAATCCAAACATTGAAGAGCCAATGCACCTGCCGTTATTTTGTATAAATTCTAATGGCAACTGTTTTTTATTTTTTCGAATAGTACCCACTAAAGTTAATTTTTTTGATTTAAGGCTATCAGCTAGAGGCACACTACAAAACCAATTATCTACAGTAACATTCCTATTACTCCCATAAATGTGTGCACAAAGTCTTTCTACTACGTCTTGCGTCGCTGTACTAACTTGAAAAGGGCCATTTGGTTGTTTTCCGACGTAAACTTCTAAGTGGCTGGTATAGAATTGTTTTGCATCGGAAATGGCAAAAATTTTTATACCATATTTATTCGGCTTGCTAGGAATATATTGTCTGAAACTACAATTTCCTCTAAAAGCTTCTAGTTTCTCATCTATGGTAACATAACCAGAATGAGAATAGCATTTTTTAATGTTGCTGTTAAATTTTTCTAACAATGTTCGTATTGGAGCCAGTTTATCTACCTGTATTCTTTCATGTCTCGTGTGAATGTTATCAAATCGCAGACATTGCAAAAGAAATTGAAATCGAGGCTTACTCATTACAAGTCGAAAAGTTTCAATGCCAGTGCCATCTGTTCTCCAGAGATCCTCTAAATTCATGTGATTTGCTTTTCTAATACCAGCAAGATAAAGGAGACCAATTAGGGCTTTGATTTCGACAATGTCGGTAGGTTTCGCATCTCTTTGTCTACTGTGGTCATCTGTAACACTCTGAATTTTTATATTTGTACAGTCAACAACTAGATTTAGCATTTCTTCATCAAAAATGCAATTCCAGATGTCAATAGGTGTTGAGTGAGTTTTAACAAATTGTTTTATAGCTGGCAATCGTACAAATATATTGGTACTGCGTGTTCTTACATTCTTCGGTGGACAATGTTTTTTCCACTTTGTTAATTTATCTTTACCCATAAAGTACGGCTCCCTTCTGAAACTAACATTTTCTTCCTCTGTTTGATCGGCTTCAAATTCCTGTTCAGTATCACTACATTCAGATCGTTCTTCTACATGGTCAATTTCATTTTGTTGATCATCATCTTCATACGTTTCCTCGTCAGTCGATACTTCCTCAAATAATTTTAATAATCTCTTTTTCTCCTTCTCGTAATCCATATTCATATATCTATAAATATACAAATATATAAACATTGAAAATAATAAAAAGAACTTAAATCACCTTGCAGAGTAAAACTTTCAATGTCTGATCCAAAGCACAAAAATGTGTCCACAATACTCGCACCCGGTGTACCGGACCGTGTTGCCTAATAATAAAATTATAATGCTCTTTTTTACACTACACACAGACTTCAACGATAAGTGACCGACGACTGAAGAGGTACATGAAGCACTAAGCAGCAATTCCAAATCCCCACTACAATCAGAGTTACTTGAAATTATTTACAGGGCCGGTCTCATACACCGTGCGCGAGTAACGGAAGGTTAAGGACCGTAAACCATTGTTGGGTCATATTGACCCGAACAGTACATTTGCATAGTTCACTCGAACGGTACAGCAGGGTTTAAAATGGTACGCTTTTTTTAGATTTTCTAAACAAATTATATATACAATTTAAAAATAACTAATAAAAATTGGAATTGGCTGTAGAATAAACAAAAAATGGCTTACAAGTTCGCTTTCCATATCGTTAAGATACTCAGAAAATTTGACGAATTTAGATTAATCAGTTTACTATTTTTTATTTATGAAGAAGTTGATTTTTGCAAGGGTATATGGGCTGATTTTTTTCATTTAGACTCATGTCAGTCGCCAACTCCTCTCATGACGCACACTTTCAGCTAATTAAAATTAACATTAATCATTCTTCTCTTGTCATTTATTCATCTTTTCTCCACACCTCTCTTTCAATGCATCTTTCTTTCCATTTCTCTCCACTTTTTTCTAGGAATTTTCTTTTTATTCTTCCAAATAAAATAAGATTAAGATTGTTCTAAAAAATAACCAATGTGTTTCAAACATTAAAGTTTGGACGTTCATCAAGTTTATACAGGGTGGTCCTTAAGTAATTGTACAAAAAGAAACCGCAGATTCTACGCTTTAAAATATTACGATTAAAGTCAACTTGCTTTAATAAAATGTTGATATTAAAAAAGATACAGGGTGTTAAAGTGGAAATTTAAAATTTTATTTTTCGCTATAACTTTCATGTTTGTAAACATTTATGTATAAAAATTTACAACTGGGTACTATTTAATATTAGGAATTATAATTTGATGCATACTTTGATATAGCCAATAGAGGGCGCCACATATACCACATACGTGGCATACATTTGCACTTAACTTTTTTGTTCTTCAAGTTAGCGGTATTTTTGATAAAAAATATTAAAGATACATTATTTTAACAAAGAAAAGGTATACTTGTTAATAACTTCAAAACTCAACAGTTTTCGAGATAATCGCATTTTACAAATCAACTGCATAATTCTGATTTAACGCAATTACTCCAGGCAATGAAAGAAAAATAGATAAAAACATCAATACTTCTAAATTTTGTTATAAAATTCCTTTAATAAAGTTAATAGTTAACGAAATATTAAATAAAATAAATATATCAGCAGGATAATTAATAATAGAATTCGATAAAATAACAGAATAATTGGATTTTACATCAAACATTTTACGTTTTGTATTAAATTAAAGTCATAATCAAAACATTTTATTTACAAACCAAATTAAGAAATTGTTAAACTAAATAACATTAAACTTTTTGTTAAAGTAAGTGTTCGATATGTCCACCATTTTCTTTAATTCATTTGTTAATACATTCTATAAAATATTGTCTCATATTAAATAGCATCATTGGTTCTAAAGAAACAGCTGCAGTACTTATTATAAGTATAACAATAGGTATTCTTTTGGGATTTTTATGAATTAAATAATTATATTAATATCTTACCACATAATCAAGGAATATGACTATCACGAACAATCCAACGTTCAGGAAAGTTTTTTTTAAATACTCTCACTCCCCCTTCTCTGTAATGTATTGGTGCACCATCTTGCATAAACCAAATATTTAGCCTTATGTTTGATGACAATTCTTCCAATAAATCAATAAAATTATTTTATAAAAATCTAAATAAATCTAACCATCCAAATTGCAAGGTAATTCGCATATCTATAAAATATCATTCAAAATTCATATTTAAAATGCATGTCCTGTGGTTTGAAATTATTGGTAATTATTTTTTACGGATATGCGAATTACTTTGCAATTTGAATGTCGAGATTTATTTACATTTTTTATAAAATTATTTTATTGATTTATTCAAAGGATTGTCATCAAACTTAAGGCGAAATATGTGGTTTCTACAAGATGGTACACCATTACGTTACAGAGAAAGTGGAGTGAAACAGTGTTTAAAAACAACTTTCCTGAACGTTGGATTGTTCGTGGTAGTAATATTCTTGTGGTGAGATATTAATATAATTATTTAATTCTTAAAAATTTCAAAAAATTACTTATTATTATACGTATTGTTACGATTTTAAATGTTATGGCATATAGAACTGTAAATATTTTATGACTAATTCTTTTTTATTGATTCTCGTAATTTGTAGGTCAAAATATACCTGAGCTTCGCTACCAGTTGTTTACAGAAATCTCTAGACACTAATTTTAGTGAGTCATCCACGTCTCGAGGTTGAAAAACGAGTCGAGCGCCTTCACCAAATTACGAGATTATTCAGGAAGTTTGCCGAAAGTTCCAGATGACAACAGTTGTGTATATAAATGAAAGATTTTTGTATTTGAGTCAGTGATAAGAAGCTCGGGAACCGCGATATTTAAATGTAACGAAACATAAATTATTATTTGTAATATAAATTAGGATTAATAAAGACTTTAATAAATTCGTAATTAGTTATCGTGAGTTTTAATAAATTAGATTATAGACAATAAATTAGAATAAAGACAAATAAATTAGAGCAATAAAAAGACGTCACAGTGGTGCAGAAGTGGGATTGTAGATAAATTTAATTTGATTTTTGAAAAAGACTTTTGAACTTTTGAAAGGTATTGTTCGTCGGGAACATCCGCGTAGTCCAGTAGTGATCGTTGTACGAAAGAACATTTAAAAAGTACGTGTGTGCCTGACCAAAGATGCTGCTAGTAGAACTTTCAGTGAAACAGTTGCGTGAGCAACTAGAAGAACGCGATGAAGACTGCAGCGGGTCCAAGAAGATCCTCCAAGAACGACTGAAGACTGTTCTCAACAAGAATGGAGACGACCCAGAGACATTCCAGTTCCAGTCAGCAGAAGAAGCCGTTTTAACGAAAATAATTGATGGAAAATTCGAGACTGTTTCCAAAAGATTGGATGAAACGTCTCAAATTATTAAAGAAGTAGGTAGACAAAACGACGAGAAACTCGAAAATGTGTCTAGAAGATTCGACGAGAAATTTGAAAATGTTTCTCAAATGATGGAAGAAACTTCTAAAAAGAATAATGAGAAATTTGAAGAAGTCTCTAAAACATTTGATAAAGTTGAAGAGAAAATCAAACAGTTAGAGACCATGATAACTAACACGAGAGTGCTACCACCAATTAATACGGTAGCTTTAGATCCGGTAGAGATAAAAGAAGACGAGACAAAATGTAAGTTGGAAACACGGCCGAAATTTGAAGGAAGCGGAAGTTCCGTTCATGTCAAAGTCCCAACTTTCGACGGAAAATCATCATGGAACAACTACATGAAACAGTTCGAATCAGCTGCAAGAGCGAATGGATGGTCTGAAAAAGAAAAGGCTGTAAACCTGACTATCGCTCTTCGAGGAGATGCTTTGGATGTGCTTCAGACCATAGCCGTAGAGGAGACGGATGATTTTGAACAACTTAAGAAGAGGTTAAATATGCGATATGGCCACGAACATTTGGAGCATGTATATCAGTCGCAGCTTAAAAATCGAAGACAAAAGAAAGATGAGGCCCTTCAAGAATATGAGGTAGATATTGCCAGATTAGTGCGATATGCTTATCCAACAGCTCCCGAAGACATGATGGAAAAGTTGGCCGTTCAAACGTTTATTGATGGTCTTCGTGATCATGAAATGCAGAGAACACTACGATTAGCTCGTCACAAGACGCTGATGGATGTCTTATCTGCCGCCCTCGAATACGAGTCAGCTACGCAGGAATCTGGCGGGTATAGCAAAGTTAGGACTGTAAAAGAGGAAGGAGATAAAGATAAACTTGACCAGCTCGTTAATATGATAAAAAGCATGACACACAAGAAAACGAAGACCATAAGACCGAAGACAAAACCAGAACGCGTCGGCCTTAGGGGAGCAGCTTCGACCCAGAACTTTACCAAAGACCCTCTGATACTAATAGCTTCTTTGAAATGTCGTGAAGATAGTGTATATGTAGATGGAGAAATAAATGGTAAAAAGCATACGTTGTTGATGGATACTGGAGCGACCAGAACCATTATACGCCCGACAGTTATAAACAGCCGAAAGAAACTGTTACCAACGAGGTTGCGACTTCGGACCGCCACAGGTGAAAATGCCAACATTCACGGAGAAATCCAGATACAATTAGGAATTGGAGCAGAGAAGTTCGTCCATACTGTTATAGTTGCTGACATCGAAGAGGATGTTATATTAGGAATGGACGTAATGAATACGCATGGATTCCAATTGGATTTTAAAAATAAAGTAATCAAAGTTGGTAACGAGGAGGTATTTCTCCATCCACATGATGACAACACTATGCAAGCAGCCGTTAAAGAAGATACAGTCGTGCCTGCGAGAAGTGAAACAATCATAGTAGCGCGGCTACAGGGAATTGTGGACGAAGGGTCACCTGTTATGATGGAGCCTTGGAACCATGACGACGAAGTTGGCCGTGGAATCATAATTGGAAAGGAATTGGTGACCTCGGCTGAAGAAATTCCTGTTAGACTTATCAATGTCAATGACTACCCAGTGACCATCAAGAAAGAGACAAAAGTAGGAACTTGTGTACCTGTGACATCCATAATCCGTCAGACGACAACGTCTGATAATTCCAACGACAAATTTGATCAAATGGTTGCAGTTGCTGGACAGTCTCTGAATCAGATTGAGAAAAGGAAATTAAGGGAATTTCTTCGGCAGTATCGTGATATTTTCGTACCGAAAGGAGGAAAGACGGGAAGAACTACCGTTGTTAAGCATAGAATTGATACTGGTAATGCTAAGCCAATTCGTCAAACAGCTCGACGATTACCACAGGCGAAAAGAGAGGAAGCTGAAACGATTGTTCAGGAAATGAAGAAAGACGGGGTGATAGAACCTTCTACGAGCCCATGGGTCTCTCCGGTAGTCCTGGTTAAGAAGAAAGACGGAACAACGAGGTTCTGTGTGGATTACCGTTTGCTGAACAACGTTACCAAGAAAGATAGTTATCCTCTGCCTCGGATTGATGACACATTAGACACATTGGCTGGAAGTAAATTATTTTCTACTTTGGATTTGAAGTCTGGATACTGGCAGGTAGAAATGGACCCGGTAGATAAAGAAAAGACAGCCTTCACCACAGGATCTGGATTATGGCAATTCAACGTTATGCCATTTGGACTTTGTAACGCTCCTGCGACATTTGAGAGACTTATGGAAAATGTGTTGAGAGGGTTATCTTGGAAAACGTGCCTAGTTTATCTAGACGACATAATCGTCTTGGGGGAGACATTTGAGGACCATCTGAAGAATTTAGAAAACGTTTTTAATCGACTTAAAGCTGCCCAATTGATGTTAAACCCCAAGAAGTGCCAGCTATTTCAAGGTAAAGTCAATTATCTGGGTCATATAGTCAGTAAAGAAGGAGTGGCCGTGGATAAGGGAAAAATCGATTCCATTAAGGAATGGCCAAAACCAACTGACAAACATCAAGTGAGAAGTTTTCTTGGACTATGTACTTATTACCGGAGGTTTATTAAGAAGTTTGCAGATATCGCTAAACCATTAACGCGACTTACAGAGGAAGCAAGAGAATACCGCTGGGATGTAGACTGCCAAAATGCCTTTGAGACCTTAAAAAAGCATTTAATCACAGCACCGATTTTAGGGTATCCACTGCCAGAAGGAGAGTTCATCTTAGATACAGATGCAAGTAATGTGGGAATTGGAGGAGTGCTGTCTCAGATTCAGGGAGGACAGGAAAGAGTCCTTGGATATTTCAGTAAAGTTCTCTCAAAACCTGAGCGGAATTATTGCGCCACGAGAAGAGAACTTCTGGCAGTAGTAAAATCAGTAGAGCACTTCTATCAATACCTCTATGGAAGGAAATTTTTAATCCGAACCGACCATGCCGCCCTTAAGTGGTTGATGCAGTTTAAGAATCCAGAGGGTCAGATAGCCAGGTGGATCGAACGACTCCAAGAATATGATTTTAAGATTGAGCACCGGGCCGGAGTTAGCCACCGAAACGCTGATTCTCTTTCCAGAAGGCCATGCCCAGCAGAGTGTTCTCACTGCAACAAAACGGAATCCAAGGAAGCAGCAGTGCTAAGAACGATGGTGGTCCACGACGACTGGACGCCTACCAAGATCAGGGAAGAACAAGAGAGAGATCCAGTTATACAGAAAATCCGAAAATGGAAAGAAGAAAAACGTCGACCACCTTGGCAAGAAATATTGAACCTAGGCTCAATAGTTAAGACGTATTGGGCCCAGTGGGACTCATTTATCATGGAAGATGGCTTGCTCAAACGAGTCCTGGAACATGATGACGGTTCAGAGAAGAGACAACAGTTGGTGATTCCAAAGAGCAGAATAGCCGAAGTACTTCGTCAGTTACACGACAGTCCATCAGGAGGGCATTTTGGTGTGAAAAAGACCCTTCAGCGAATTCGGGAACGGTTTTATTGGATGAACAGTTCCGACGATGTAAAAGACTGGTGTAAGAAATGTACTATTTGTGCTACGAGTAACGGGCCTTATCGAAAAAGGAGAGCTCCTATGAGACAATATAATGTTGGAAGCCCGTTTGAAAGAATAGCTTTGGACATTGCTGGGCCATTTCCAGAAAGTGATAATGGAGGCAAGTACATGTTGGTAGTAATGGATTACTTCACTAAGTGGGTCGAGATTTACGCACTTCCAGACCAGAAGGCCGCCACCGTTGCAGATAAGTTGATCCAAGAATATATCAGCCGATTTGGAGTGCCTTTGGAGATCCATAGTGACCAAGGCAGGAACTTCGAAAGCGATTTATTCCAAGGAATATGTGATAGACTAGGTATGAAGAAAACAAGAACTACGGCTTATCATCCGCAATCGGATGGTATGGTAGAACGAATGAATAGAACAGTTGGCAAGTATTTGACAAAGATGGTATCCGATCATCAGCGAGACTGGGACCAATATCTTCCGTTCTTCACAATGGCCTACAGATCTGCTGTTAATGAATCAACAGGCCAGACACCAGCCAGAGTCCTATTCGGACGCGAGATGCGACTACCTTGTGATCTAGAGTTTGGGTGTCGACCTGGAGAAGATGTAGCAGGTGAAGATTATGTGATCGAATTACGAAGAAGAATGGACGATGTACACGAGTTGGTCCGTTCCCATCTCCAAATCGCTAGTGACCGAATGAAGAAACGGTACGATACACAAGCCGAAAAGGGGTGTTTTAAGAAGAACGATAAAGTCTGGCTTTATAACCCCAAAAAGCGAAAAGGTTGTTCTCCCAAATTGCAGCAGTTTTGGGAAGGTCCATACCTCATTATGGAGAAGATCAATGATGTTATTTACCGAATAAGCAAGATTCCGAGAGGAAAGCCGATGATAGTACACCATAACCGGTTGGCGTCTTTCGAGGGTGACCACGACGTAGATGAAGAAGTGGAAGTAAACCAAGTCCAAGATGTGTCTGACCTCACGTTTGAGGAATTCATGGGTGCCTATGGAGGTACCGGTAAAGCAAGACATGGTGTTACCACTGAAGAAAGGCAAGATCTACTCGCGCTTCCCGATGACTACTCACTGGCCCTTACCATCCCGGCCAGTATCAAAGATGCACCAGGGTTGGCATCCGTCTTTCGAAGGAAGTTTGGTCGAGTTGCAGAACTTCAATGCCAAGTGCCAGCTCCTGGTAAAACCTTGAAACTTCAAGATGCATCACGTTACCTTTTCTACCTGGTAACAAAAGACACTGCCCGTGACCAACCTACCTACCGAGATGTATGGGAAGCCTTACTTCAGTTGAGAGAGCACGTACTAGAGTCCGACGTGCAAAAGTTAGCCATGCCAAAGTTGGAGTGCCGCCAATTAGATTGGAGGGTTATACGAAACATGGTGGAGGAAATCTTTAAAGACACCGAAGTCCAGGTGTTAGTCTGTTGCAATCCGCATAGTTACAGCTGCGGAGAGAAAACCGTCCCTTGTCATTTCTATACAACTGGAAGTTGTAAAAGAGGGTCCAGTTGCCGATATCAGCATGTCGTTCCAGTTCCAGTCCCGACAAGGTTCCAGGAGGAACCATCTTTTAAGAGGGGGGCAATGTTACGATTTTAAATGTTATGGCATATAGAACTGTAAATATTTTATGACTAATTCTTTTTTATTGATTCTCGAAATTTGTAGGTCAAAATATACCTGAGCTTCGCTACCAGTTGTTTACAGAAATCTCTAGACACTAATTTTAGTGAGTCATCCACGTCTCGAGGTTGAAAAACGAGTCGAGCGCCTTCACCAAAATACGAGATTATTCAGGAAGTTTGCCGAAAGTTCCAGATGACAACAGTTGTGTATATAAATGAAAGATTTTTGTATTTGAGTCAGTGATAAGAAGCTCGGGAACCGCGATATTTAAATGTAACGAAACATAAATTATTATTTGTAATATAAATTAGGATTAATAAAGACTTTAATAAATTCGTAATTAGTTATCGTGAGTTTTAATAAATTAGATTATAGACAATAAATTAGAATAAAGACAAATAAATTAGAGCAATAAAAAGACGTCACAGTATAACACTTATAATAAATACTGCAGCAGTTTCTTTAGAACCAATGATGCTATTTAATATGAGACGATATTTTATGGAATGTATTGACAAATGAATTAAAGAAAATGGTGGACATATTGAACACTTACTTTGACAAAAAGTTCAACGTTATTTAGTTTAACTATTTCTTAATTTGGTTTGTAAATAAAATGTTTTGATTATGCCTTTAATTTAATACAAAACGTAAAATGTTTGATGTAAAATCCAATTATTCTGTTATTTATCAAATCCTGTTATTTTATCCTGCTGATATATTTATTTTATTTAATAATTCGTTAACTATTAACTTTACTAAAGGTATTTTATACAAAAATTTAGAAGTATTGATGTTTTTCTTTAATTTTCTTTTGTTATCTGGAGTAATTGAGATAAATCAGAATTATGTAGTTGATTTCTAAAATGCGATTATCTTGAAAAATGTTGAGTTTTGAGGATATTAAGAAGTATACTTTTTTTTTGTTAAAATAATATATCTTTAGTATTTTTTAATAAAAATACCCATAACTTGAGAAGCAAAAAAGTTAAGTGCAAATATATGCCACGTATGTGGCATATGTGGCGCCCTCTATCAGATACATCAAAGTGTACATCAAATTAAAATTTCTGATATTTAATACTACCCAGTTGTAAAATTTTTATACATAAATGTTGACAAACATAAAAGTTATAGCAAACAATAAAATTTTAAATTTCCACTTTAACACCCTGTACCTTTCTTAATATTAATATTTTATTAAAGCAACTTGACTTAAATCCTAATATTTTAAAATGTAGAATCTACGGTTTATTTTTGTATAATTACTTAAGGACCACCCTGTATATTCCAAAACGCAACGGTATATCAATTAGTTTATGTATATATTAAACTTACTTTTTGCATTATAACATCAAAATGATATTGAGCATTTTTAAACCAACTGACTCAAGCTTTCATCTTTAGGTTTAAAGTAAGCGTTTCACATAAATATCATAAGAATTATTTTCGTCTTAAAATAACTCTCAAAGTATTAAATAAATTGTTATACATAAATAGGTTGTCATGGAAAATTTTCGGAAAATTTTGAGCACAGCATATTGGCATCATAATAATACCGATTAAAACAAGTTTCAGCATCTGGCTATAAAATCAAACTTTTTCGACAAAAGTCACACACCTAGCATGCTTCAAGAAATAAAACCTATGTTTATCTGGGATTATTTATTTTCCATACATTACATAAACCAATAATATTTTTTGAAATAATTGAATAGGATATTTTTTTTTTTCATAAAATCTATTATAAATAAAATATTTACGAAGTTTATTAAAGAAGTATACATTAGTCATAAATATTTATTTTTTACAATAAAATTTACCTCAAATATTCCTAAAAAAATAATAAAAAAACTAAAAAAAAATTGTTTGAACATATTAGATGGTTTATTTAACAACCTAATTATTTAAACAACGCATATTCGTAATGTACCGATAAAGCACATATAAATTAAAAAAAGAAACATCAAAATCTATAAACAAGAAACAGGGATTAACAGTTAACAGCTCCTTCCCCCTCCTGCGCTCTCACTAGTTTCAAAGCCGACCAATTTTGAGGACCACAATTTTGAAGCTTTGTGAACTATTCCATTAAAATGCAATATTTTCTGAATTTTTCACGCTAATACCGTAAAGTATGTTCTTTCAGATTAACTCTAATCAGGTCTCTTAATTGTTATAAACAAAGCTGCTATCAATTTATTAAAAAAAAATTGTATATGTCAATTGTTAAAAAGTTATTCTAATTGTTTATTAAGCAAAAAATTAATATGGTTTTGCCAAATTATTTTGCAAAATTTTAAATGATTTTTTCTTATTTTTTTTTAATAATACTAATAGAATAAATCTTCATATTTTAGAATCTATCCATATATTTAATATACCTATTTATTTTCTGACTTATTTTGTTACAAAAGACTTTTTAAGGTTGATGAAGACGAAAAAAGCGAAAATTTATCGTGTTTTGACCTTAATTTGGTAATAATTTAAAGTCCAAAAAATCGACTGCAGGAATCATATAGATTTTTGTTACAGAGATCCATACTACTCAAAACATTTGTAGTTTGCCTGGCCGGTTCAGTGTTACAAATAAGATACTTTTTTGCTTATTGCCCTGGTCGAATTATGTTAAACCTCAAATTGGGAGGTTCAAAACTGTCTGATGATGGCGGTAGGTGTCGCGTCAGTTATGCACGGAGCGAATACCGATGAAAAAAATATGAAAAAATATGGATAAAGTGTAGTGTGAAAAGAAAAAGTAATTAAGTGCATAAAAGAAGTGAAAAAATCACTATTGGTTAATACTAAGAATTACGATTAGGAATATAACATTTGTATTTTTTTCTTTCTCTCGAACGATTTTTCATGTCAATATTAAGTCAACATAATGTATACGTAAGCTAAAAATGGACAAACGGGAAATAAAAGAAAAAGCTCGCCCACATTTTTTCATTTTGTTCCTTGGGGGATGTAAGATAATTTCATAAAATAATTTCATATAAATATAATTATTATTTTTAAACATATTTAGTTTATATTTACTATCAAACGAATACGATTTATATTTTAATAATAATATTTGGTCTGAATTTGACAGCTTTGTCCTAAGTAACACGGTATTCTTCTATGTTTTGTTAATACGTTAACACGTGGCGTTGGAAGCAAACATAATAATTTGTTGAATTTGTTTAAAATATAAAAAATAAGTAAATAATCTAATTATTTTATTAAAATTTTAAAAATACAGAAAACATAGTATGAACCTCCTCGCTAGTCTACAGTACCGCCTACAGTACCACATTTTTTTTAATATAAATTGTTATTTTTATATTTATTTATATTTTCATAATTTCATATAAATATAATTTTATAATAAATATTTTCGTATTAATAGTCACAGCGTGAACTGACCTTTTGTTATTTTAATTTTTGAAATGTTTTATAATGTTTTTTAAGAATTAATTAATACAGAAACACAGTATTGAAGCTTCGCGCTAGTATACTGTAGCTCCTAATGTACCACTTTGTATGGAAGAACAATTTATGGAGTGAAAATCAAAACGTCAATCATTAGTTATTTAAAAATGTGATTCATCGTAATCATAAGGAATAATTAGACGGCATTAAGCAAAAAGCTAGCAACCCTCAATATTTCAGATATTGGGTTATATTGGGTTATATTGGGTCAAATTTTGACAATAAAATACGCGTTCTATATTTAGCCCAGGCTGTGGGAGAGAAAAAGGGTGATTTCACACTGTAATCCAGGAATTTATGTAATGTGACCTAGGTTATAAAGAGCAATCTTAGGAGCAACCCCCTAGTTTATTTAACAAATAATTTTTGGTTATTGTTTATTTATGTAGTGCAAATAACGTATTTTTTGAGTTTTTTTCATTTTTTGCCTAAAGTAAGTGTTGTAATGGATAATTTCTGTATAGATTTTAAAAATACTCAAAAGATCTTTAATTTGAGCTGGTATACGTTCAATTTAATTTATTTGTTATTGCAAAAATGCTGAATGAAAGTCAACGTAATATTTATTGCAAATTGCTTTTTTTTATTTCAAATATATTACATTCAAGCCTATAAAATTACAAATCAAATGAGCCGTAGTAGGCCTAGATCGCTTAATTTGTTGCTGAGATACGTTAATTAGTTTATCCCACGACATTCAACTTTGAATGCTCATAGGATTGCAAAAAAATGGTAGAGGGCTCATTCTTGTTTCATTCTCTTCCTAAAGCCGTACATTTTCATTTCTTAACCCGGTAAAACCAATTATTTATAAAGTTGTAAAATTGCAGTTATAAACATTTAGAGCTTCAGCGCCCCCTATATACCCTACAAATTTCTAATTTGCAGATTATTGTAGCTGGCTTCGAGACGAAGATTAAAAAAAAGAGTTTTCTACGACCAATAGGAGCCTAATTAGCATATTTTTTTTTAAAATCACAGAGGCTTTACTAATAACAATTAAGAAACGAATCTGCCGACGTTCGGAAAAATTTGCAATATCTCGGTGAACAATGAACCGATTTTGATGATTTTTTTAATCTGGGGTAGCTCGTCGAAATATTAACATCTGAAATACTTTTACCCTAAATAAATCACCTCCAACCCTCCTAAAAAATCTAATATTCAATTTCTTTTAATTTTTTTTACTTTTACAATACTATTAAACGTAGTCTACTACGAAATTATTATTTTATTATTGAGAACATCCCCATGAAACATCTTCATTAATATTGACTACTATTCTAAAATAGCAGTCTATATTAGTAGTAGTATATCTAAAATAATATTCTAAAATATACTCTACTATTATTTCAGTTCTTATGTGTTTTTTAAAATAGTTACTCTGCTCTGCTGTGTAATCTTTTATCGGTGAAAAGTTTTGTTAAAGTAAATTTCAAATGATTGAAATTTCTATTTAAAAACAACCTCTTTTCCAAAAAAACTAAAAAAAAACTAAAAAATTGATTTTAAACATTTTGATCAAACTAGATTTTGAGTACAATTTCATTAGAAATTAAATAATTGGTTTAATAAATTAAAATAACCTAATATATACGTATATCTTAAATTGCAAATTATTTTGATAGAAGGAATAAATTAGTAAAATAAAGATGTAGACAGTAAAATAATTGTAATTTATTTATATGGTTTTAAAATGAGATTCAATATTTATAAAATCAAAAATATGCTTAGTTTTTATTGATTTTTATTTTTTTAATAGGTTGTACAATTGCCTCAGAATAATATAACAATTCATCAAAAACATCCATCTCACTCTCACATTCTTTTTCTGCGTCATCTAGGTCATATTCAGCAGTATGACAATTTTCGCCTCCATTAAAATTCTCGTACATTTTAAGCCGTGCTTACGGCATCTGTTTATTCGTTATCTTTAACAATAAATAATGGTTTTATTGAATTATACTTATTCTAAAAATATAGGTTTTTATTTAGTAAATGGCGCTAAACTCGTTTCTGAATTGTTATTAATAAAGCCTCTGTATTTAAAAAAAATATGCTAACTCGGCTCCTATTGGTCGTAGAAAACTCTTTTTTCTGAAAGCTTCGTCTCAAAGCCAGCTACAATAATTTACAAATTAGAAATTTGTAGGGTACCTGGGGGTCGCTGCAGCTCTAAATGTTTATAACTGCAATTTTACAACTTCATAAATAATTATTTTTAACGGGTTAAAACATTTTTTCATTATTTTCCAGTGGATTATAAAAATTTACGGCTTTAGAAAGAGAATGAAACAAGAATTATCCCTCTATCATTTTTTTGGCAATCCTATGAGCATTCAAAGTAAAAGGTCGTGGGATAAACTAATTAACGTATCTCAGCAACAAATTAGAAATAAATAAAAAACCAATGTTGCAATAACTATTAGGTTTTTTTTAATTTTGACCTTCATTTGTCATTTTTGCAATAACAAATAAATTAAATTGAACGTATGCCGACTCAAATTGAATGTCTTTGAGTGCTTTCATAATCTATACAGAAATTACCCATTACAACACTTACCTTAGTCAAAAAACAAAAAAACTCAAAAAATACGTATTTTGCAAAAAGTATTTGTATTTGATAAATACCTATAACTTTGATTTGGATTAACCGATTTTAATAAAATTAGTGTCATTAGAAAGAGTGTGGATAAATTAATTTACATCCACTATAAAATAATTGCATTTAGTGTTAATTGTCATAGGTAGAAGGTACTTTTGAATAGAAAAAATTAAAATTCGTTTTTCTTTAAAATGTTTAATAGAAACATCTATTTATTGTAAATTATTATGGAACTGGATTAAATTCGTAACAAAATGGCGCAAAGCGCATGTTAATAGCTTTTGTCAAACTCGAGATAAAATAAATAAAAACGCATAAACATAAGTAAGTATAGCATTGACTCACCCTGTATTATAAATTAAATTAAAAAATAAGTCAGTAGGTAATTTCAAATGTTTTATAGCAGAAGAATCTTATTGTTGATACATATTTTAACCATTTTTATTTCATATGATTAAAAATAGTTTTTTCGAAACTAAGTAGGCTACGACAATGAATTTGACGTATTGTTTATTTATTGACAGCAGTCAAAACATTGTTAAGAAGTGTTATATTACAATTCAAATTGAAGATTGCAATTTTTCAATAGATATTAATATTGGTAATATTAGTAATTAATTATCAGTACTAATTCGTGATGAGTTAATCAAATGCAGAATTGTATGATATGATTGGAATTTATTTCGAATGTCACCAAAATGCCGCTATTGCATCACCTATATATTCTGTAAGATATCCTGACAGGAGACATTATGGCAAATAAGTAATTGAAAGAAAGGCAAAAAGATTAAGAGAAACTGGTAGTTTTCATCGTCCTTGTTTTAAACGACGTAGTAGAGGTATGACCGAAGATAATTCAATCAATGTTCTTGCTTTAATTTGACAGAATCCACATATAAATAGTCGGCAAATCTCTATAGAATTAAACATACACAAAACTACTGTTCTAAGGATTTTAAAACATCACAGGATGGTTTTTGATATTATAAAGTGAACGTTTAGGTCAGAAACTTGGAATTCCCTTTAAATTTTAGATTCAACTGTTATTTTAATATTCCGATAAAAACGGCAACACCGCGATTTTATCCTTTTATCCGTTTTTTAAAAATAGTTATGCACGATTTATCTTGTGAAACAATTGTGAATTTTTTTTTATGAAAAAAAACCACAAATGTGGCTTTTTTCATCAATAATTGTTGTTCTGTTTTTTAGACTGCATCCTTATCATGTAGTTCTCCAACAAGCTTTACATGAGAGAGATTTTGATGCAAGACTGGATTACTGCAATTGGATGTTAGGTCTGCTAGAAGAACAACCGCATATCATGTCAAAGATTTTGTGGACAGACGAAGCTACGTTACTTAGTGCGGGTGGTGTTAATCTGCATAATATGCATTATTGGGCTGAAGAATATCCGCACTGGATACATGAGGTTTAGGTTCAAGGTAGATGGATTCTTAATGTTTGATGTGGTATAGTTGATGGAAAGATTTCTTTAATAGAACTTTAAATGGCGAAACATATTTAGATGTTCTCGAAAATCAGTTGCCTGTTTTATTGAAAGATATTTCCTTACAAACAAAAAGAGATATTATATTACAACATGACGGGTGTCCTGCGCACTTTTCCAGACGAGTTCGAGATTATTTGTATGCAAGTTATCCAAATAAGTGGATTGGAAGGGATAGTATATTTTCATGGCCAGCTAGATCTCCAGACTTAACATATCTGGCCTTTTATCTGTGTGGGAAGATTGAAGGACTTAGTGTACCAAATTCGACCAACCACGCGAAACGACATGAAACAGTGCATTATAAACGCAATAAATAGTATATCAACAGCTGAGATTGAAGCAACTGTTATGTCTACGCGCGAAAGATTACATCTTTGTGTGGACACAACGATGGAAAACAATTTGAACATTTAATTGGACATTAAGTTTTAATGATCGAGATATTTGCATGATCTTTTACATATTTAATTTTAAGTTATAATAAAGGGTGAGTCAATACTATACGTACTTATCTTTATGCGTTTTTATTCATATCTCGAGTTCGACAAAAGCTATCAACATGCGGTATGCCCATTTTGTTACAAATTTAATCCCGTTTTATTATAATTTACAATAAATAGGTGTTTTTATTAAACATTTTGAAGAAAAACAAACTTTAATTTTTTCTATTCGAAAGTATCCTCTACCCATGACAATTAAAATTAAATGCAATTGTTTTATGGTAGATATAAATTAAATCATCCACACTCTTTCTAATGACACTCATTTCGTTAAAATCGGTTGATCCAAACCAAAGTTATAGGTATTTATCCACAAATACTTTTGCACATCCACCGTTTATTTGAAAAAATAAAAAAAGTACTTGAACAACTTTGTGCGGAATTTAGGCCTCTTTTTTTTCTAGTTTACTTATTTAACACTTTGTATAATTGGGCATATTTCACAAAAAACTGGTTTTTAAATTTTTCTTCACAGGTTACGCCCCCTAGCGGTTAACCCAGAAACTTGAAAGTTATTTCCAGCGATTTCTCTTGGCCACTTTTACTAAGGATTTTTTTCTCCTAAAGTTATAACATGAATAGTTTCTGATATATAGTCAAGAGATCTGCTTATTGGACCACCCGGTACAAGCAGGAAGAAGCCAATCCCGTAAGCTTAATGACATACAAGAAAATATTCAACTCAAAATGTAATTAGAAAATAAAGCCAAAAAAAGCCATAAAATAGATACCTAATCAAAAGGAGGTAGAAAAAAAGAAGAGTTCAAGCAGGAACATAATAAGCATTTGCATATTGGAGAGTAGGTACAGAAAATGAGAAGAGATGATTTCAAGATAGCGACTGAACAAATAGATCCAGCGTGTTTAAGTTTTGACTTGAAAAAATTCTACCACTCTCCAGAATACCTACAGGCATAGTATTTTATAAGCGTCAGTTGTGGGTGTATAATATAGGAATAAACAGTGATAAAGAAAATAGAGGATACTGCTACGTTTGTGTAGAAGGTTCAGGTGAAAGGGGCGCCCAAGAAATAATCTCTTGTTTTATAAAATATTTAACAAGTAAATTAACTCCAGAAGTCAAACATCCTACCATTTGTGGTGATTCTTGCGGCGACCAAAATGGAAATATTAAGTTAATACTTATGCATAAATACATTTTGCTTGGGACACGCACAAACTAAGAAAGCATTACCGTAAAATATCTCTATTCTGGTCAGAGTTTTCTACCCAACGACGCTGATTTCAGTGATATTGAGTCGGCTCTTAAACGACAGCAAACATTAAACACCCCAAATAACTACATCGAGGTAATGTTACCCAAATACACGTCAAAGATTTTTTAGGCGTAATGAATATTTAATAAAAAATTGCTAGTCGCAAAGTGACAGAAGATAAAGAAAAAATTAATTAGTTAAAGATTAGGTCAATCAAAATAGAAAAGCACGACCCATTTCAGCTAATGATACAACACTATTTTTCACAACCTTATCAAAAAAATTTCTATTAAAATATCATCTCGAGGTAGAACTGGTAATGAAGAAATCATTAGCGATTTAATACCACTGTGGCTTAACGTAAAGCCTATCGCTGAGGTGAAATTACAAAATTTAAAGGAAATTATGTAACTTAGTCCTGCAGATTTACTGTCTTTCTATCAAAATTTGCAGGGTACCAATATAACGGAAAATATTGAGGGTTACAATGTCAATACTAAAGATTTAGATTATAAAGTGGATGGCTTAGATTAACATTAAAATTTATTAAATTAACACGTTAAATAATCATATTGTTCAATCACAAATTAATCCCTTAATTTGTAATATCACATTTTTTTTAACTTCTTAATCTTTTATAGTTTCACTGTGTATAATTGAATCATTGTAAAATTATATCAAGTAATATTTTAATAATTAAAGTCCATTCACCTGGTAATAAATTATATATTTCGAAGTGTTGCAATTAGTGCCTAGATTAAATTTTATTGTAAGCTCATAGTTCAAAGTTTGTTAGTATGATAGAAGCATTAACCTCTGTACTGAGATATGAATTAGTTGTGAGATTATAAATTGGGGATTTGAGCTCATGCGAGCGCAATCTATTGTACATAGTTACCTAACTAATATCATATAGTGTAATTAGTACTAGCTGTCAATAAAAACACCATTTTTTCTCCACAACTTCAACGTTCTATTGTACTGATCATCGTCGATCGATAAGAAGAAGACAAAGGGGCATTACAAAACGAGTCGAACCTACTAAATACCTACCTTCGAATCTGTCCACATATCCTTAACAATCCACAAAAATTTCCCGTTTCTCTTTTTAATTTACAATTAAAATATTTGAACATGTAGAAAATACCAGAATAACTATGTACAGTAAAAAAGCAACAAAGTAGTAGAACATATCCTACAGATTTTTTAAATTAATAAAAACTTTAAACTTGATTATATCAGTTTATCACTATTGAGGTTTGGTAGCTTTCTGCATAACACCGTCCAATTGTGGCTTAATCCCATAAATAATGCTATTCAACTTGTGCTACATGATTTACAATATGTATTTAAAAGCTATACAGTGCTTTTCAGATAAAACTATCCACCTTAAATAACTTTTGAACCTCTAATTTTTTGGAAAAACGCAAAAACGCTTTAATTAATATCTGAAGGGGGAGGCATAATATCATATTTAAGGTTGCTGGAAAATGCACCCTCTCACCACGTGTATCAACCCTTTATATTTTTTAAAATTACTTCCCCCTTTTTTATTTTATATTTGGATTCTCCTTTTTGTACTGATTTCAGAAATGTATAATACATGATACTTGAAGTGATTAGTTTATGAGAAAAGTAAATACAAAAGCAAGAAAATTGGATTGAAAAAAAATTCTTTTTTAACAATTTTATTACACACATTTAGAACAAACATTTCGCTACTAAAAATTTTTACAATAATTGTTCAAAATGACTGCCTTTCACTTCCATACAATAGTACAATCTATGTTGAAATTCTTCTCTGACATTGCTTAACACGTCTGCATTTAATTGTCGACATTTATCCTCTATTCTTTGTTGTAAATCATCTAGATGTTCTGGTTGAGTAGCATAATTTTTGTTTTTAAATACTCCCATAAGAAGAAGTCTAGGGATGTTCAATCCGGTGACCTAGGTGGCCACTCGATCATCTGTCGTCTTTTACCTATCCAAGGACCGGGAAACGTTTCATTTAAAAATTATCGCACAGGTAAAGCAAAGTGTGGAGAAGCTCCATAATGTTGAAATACAACCAAATCATCGGAAAGGTTATCATCATTTGCTACTATTGTTCTAACGATCAACCACTTGCCTATATAATTCAAGATACGATGCACCATTTAAGTTTCCAGTGATAAAGAAGGGTCCGATAAGGTGATTACGTAGAATACCACACCATACGTTTAACCTTTGAGGATGCTGTGTGTGAAATTCGAGTACAATATGTGGATTACTCTTAGCCCAGTATCGGCAATTATATCTGTTCACCAAGACGTTTAATGAGAATGAGCATTCATCCGAGAAGCAAATATTGTTTAACAATTGTAGATTGTTAATGATGCATTTTATCATTAGTTCGCAACATACGGGACGACGATCAAAATCTTCTTCATTTAACTCTTGTACTAATTTAATTTTATATGGATAAAACTTAAATTTATGGAGGACTGTGTAGAAGATGAAACACCGATTGCTCTGCTTATTGTTGACAGTGACTGTAATTGTTAAGAGTCTAAGTTAACTTGCCCTAGAACAGCTACTTGGATTGCTTTCTTATTTACAAGTTCCTGTCATTTATGTTTTTTATTGCAAACTGACCCTCTTGCTCTAATTATTTCTGCATCAGTTCAATCACACACTTATGAGTTGCATCTCTATAGTGGTGTGTTTCATTAAAAATTCTAGCAGCAGCTCTTGCACAATTATTATTTTTGTAGTATAAACCTACAATTTCGATTCTTTCTTGCAAAGTGTACACCATTTCAGCGATAAAATTGCACACGTATTAAAATAAGCTGTTACTTACAAGTTATAACAAACTGTCGCTATTAACCGATTAAAACAAATGTAAAAATGATATCGAAAACCTTTGATAAAACTTGAATAAAAAGTAAATTTTTTTGTTTCTTGGTTTTTAAAGGTACTACAAATAGTACGGTTAAATATTTAAAGAGTTTAAATTATGCTACAACCTATTTTGTTAGAGTCAATTAAGGTGAGGGAGATACTGTCTTGTTAACAGGAAAATTGTCTATCTGATAAACTAATCACTTCAAGCCAAAGGTATTATATATTTTTGAAATCAGAACAAAAAGGAGAATCCAAATATAAAACAAAAAAGGGGGAAGTAATTAAAAAAAATAAAGGGTTGATACAGGGGGTGAGAGGGTGATTTTCCAGCAACCTTTAATATGATATTATGTCTCCCCCTTCAGATATTAATTGACGTGTTTTTGCGTTTTTCCAAAAAATTAGAGGTTTAAAAGTTATTTAAGGTGGATAGTTTTATCTGAAAAGCACTGTATTTATCAGATGTATTGTCCATTTCGTAAACGCTATTAAAAATCATTTTTAACTGAGGTTGTATATAAAGTCCAATTGGTCTTTCTAATGTTCTACCTACATTTGGAGCAAAATATTCAGTTTTGTTACTACTTAATATTTCCATATTGATAATAAAATTATTAAAGGCTTGTGTGTCAAAATGTATAAACACACAAGATAACAATAAACGCTTTTATTTACAATAATATACATAGTTACGAATTAATATTTTTAAAATATTACAATATAGATAATACGAATTTCTAAATAGTATTTTAAATAGAACTTATTTTCAATACTATATAATAAATAATCGATATTTTAGGAAGAAAACAACCGTGTAAGGTGTAATATTAATTCTATTTTGCATATTAATAGACTTAGTTGATTTTTCCCGGTGCAATTGTGCTCCATACATGACGTGCTTGTGCTGATGATGCAGTGCAGAGTGCAGTGCTCTGTGGTGCCGGTGCATTTGCAGAATCTGAGTTTAGCACTGAAACGAGTCGATTTTTAAAAGTCTTGTATTATTTTATATTTTCAAAACGGCAGGTGTTATTAGGACAAAAATAACGTGTTACTCAAGAGTCCATTATGAGGAAAAAGAATAAACACAACAAGTTATTACAAATAAATTTTAAACAATTTTGAAACCAATAATGTGTATTCCATAATATCTCTGTTTAATCTCTTTATTAATTGTGAATCTATTATTAGTCCCTTCTTGTATAACCGATCTATTTTATTTGTGTGTAATTATAGAGCTGAAATTAATGTAGGTTTATTATTTGTTTACTATAAATTTCTAATATAATTTATTTTGTAATAAGTCTTTCTAAAAATCGACAAGATTAAGTAAAATTCTATATGATTAATCGATTGTGGTGCAGTTCTAAAATTGACTTGTTCCTGCGATCTTGTATCGCTACATTTATTTTCAATGTTGATGTTTAATGTATTTTGCTTATACTTTTAAAATTGTAATAATAATAATGAGCATGTTACTTTACTTATATATTTCAGCTAGCTATGAAGTTCTTGTGAAGAGGTAAAATACATTAAAACTGGGTATCAGGGAAGAACGATGAATGTAAAAGATAAGAAAAAAAAAACCTGATACTGGACGACGACCAAATATGTGAAAGGTGGAAAGAATATTTCGAAGAGATGCTAAATGACGAAGTGACTACTGAAGAAAATTATATTGTTCCCAAACCTCAAATAGTAATAGAAGAAATACCAAAGCCCACAAGAAAAGAAATTAGAGAAATAATAAAAGATATGAAAAATTAAAAAAGCCCCAGGGAGAGCGGCATTGGTACAGAGAACTTAAAATAAGGAGGAGAGGCTTTAATAAACCAACTTAGTGAGCTAATACTAGAAGTGTGGGATGCCGAAGAAATGCCTCAAGAATGAAAAAAGTCGATTATAATTCCTATACACAAAAAGAGAGATAGAACTGAATGAGCAAACTATAGAGGAATATCCTTATTAGAGGTGATATATAAAGTGCTTGCCATACTAATTAAAAAACGACTAGAAATATAATGCAGAGAAAAATCTAGGAGAAAACCAGGGAGGATTTCAAAAAGGAAGATCAACAACCGATCAAATTTTTATGCTAACACAAGTTCTGATCAATTGCTATGAATACAACATTTTAGCACAAATACTTTTCATTGATTATAAAAGCCGCCTACGATACAATAGACAGAAACCAATTAATATAAACGCTAAAAGAATTCCAAGTACCAGAAAAAAATGGTAACATTGGTAAAAATGACAATTAGACAAACCATTTGTGCTGTGAAATGCAACGGTACAGTCTGAGAATAATTCGAAGTGAAAAAAGATGTTCGCCAAGGAGATCCGTTGTCTACATTGCTATTCAATATAGTTCTAGAAAAAAGTGTAAGGACTAGTGGTCCGGCACTATTTTATATAACGAGCACAAATGCTTAACATATGCTGTCGATGTGGTTCTCATTGCAAGAAATTAAAAAGAACTGGCAAATATAGCAAAAAGACTGATTCGGAAAGGCTCTAAAATGGGACTTAAAATTATAAAGTCCCATTAAAATTATATATTAAAGTCGAAGTACGAAGAAATCTCGAGCAAAAAAAGGAATAAATATTTGGTAATCCTTTAAATTGATAGTGGAGGATGGATCAGTTGTAGAATAATTCAAGAAGGTGGATAAATATGTACTTAGGTACTCTTATTGGTCAGATATGTAAGAAAGAAACTAAAATCAACCTGAGACTGATTAAGAGTAACAGGTGTGTTGGAGCCATGATCAAAATAATTAGCGCCAAAGATATATCTAGTAGCCCAAAAATAAGATTATACAAAATTATAATTAAACCCACAATGCTATATGCTGCCGAGACATGGAGTATGAATAAAACCATACTGAACAAATTGAGGGCATGAGAAGGATAAATACTTTGCAGAATTTTTATTGGAAAATTAGTAAACAGCGAATGAATAAGACGAACTAATGCATAAGTCCACCATTTATATGCTAACCCTATAATAACAAAAATGGTAAAAAAACGTAGAGTAGAATAACTCGGACATCTAGAAAGAATGCAAGGTAATAGACTAGTCAATAATATTGATTGTTATTACTTGACAGGGAGATTCCCTGAGTCTTCTTTTGTTCAACCTGATTATGAACGAAATAATAAAAAAACTAAGAACTAAAAAAGGATACCAAATGGGAGTAAAACAACTTAAATAATCTGATATGCAGACGACCCAATACTACTCTATCAAAGTAAAGATGATTTACAACGTATGCAGCACCAATTTAATATATAACCGCAAGAAAATTTAATATGGTAATTTCCCCAAAAAAAGACAAAATGCATGGTTACAACAGCAAATTGACTAAGATGGTAATTGGAGCTTGAAGGTCAGATAATAGGAGGTGATGGATTTGAAATATCTAGGCATCACATTATCTAGCTATGGAAAGCTCGAAACCGAAGTGGAAGATTGAGTGAATGGAGCAAACAGAGCCGCAGGATACTTAAATGAAACAATATGGAGAAATAAAAATATCGGGAAAGAAACGAAAGGCAGAATTTACAAAACAGTCATCAGACCAATAATGACATACGCGGCAGAAACAAGACCTGATATAGAGAGAGAAAAAGGGATGATAGACACATCAAAGGTGAAAACACTTAGAAAAATTGATGGTAAGATACTATGGGACAAAGCTAGAAGTACAGAGATATATGACGTAGATGCAAGGTGGAGAACATCAAGAACTGGGTAAGAAATAGAAGAGTACAAATAGACAACAGATAAAAGACAACAAATAGAGTAGTAAAGATGGCAAGAGATGGTTCGTCAATAGGAAGACGATCAGTAGGAATACCACGAAAACGATGGAACGACAACTTACTGGAGGCATATTGAAATATAGACAGAGTCATGTCTATATAAAAAGAAGAAGAAAAGAAGCAGAAAAATATTGCTTAAGAAGTATCTAAGGCAAAAAAAGAAAGGAAGACCGAGAAAGAAATAAAGAGATGTAGTGATGGAAGATGTCAGAGAGATGGGAATCAGAGATTGGAAGCTGATAGCAAAGAAGCGAAAACGATGGAAATTATTCATCCAACAATGAAATTAAAAGACCTGTTAACGCTGTACATACATACATAAATTTTGGTATACCTAATTATTCTGAAGTTATTTTTTAGATATTTAAATTTTTAGATATATAGATATTCAGATATTAGATATTTTTTGAGACTAGTTCAAGTGGTAACCATGTTTAAAAACAATAATTAGCAGAATTGTTTCCATTGTAGATGTATAAATCTTTTAAACATAATTCAACATTTTAAAATCAAAACTAAAAAAAAACATACCAATTTTCACAACATTAATAGAATACCTATCAGTAATGCTTAAGGTCTGAAAGATCAGGAACATACGCTGTATTTTAACTAGTTTTATTTAATTGTAATAATACAGAATAATTGTAATTAAAACTAAGTTATATTTAACATTTAGACTTACATTTTAGACTTTCCGGCAACGATTTTCAAGATGAAAATAAAAATGAGAAACATAACGTATTTTCAATTAAAATTGTTGTTTATTTTTATTAAGTATAGTATAGATAGAAAAAAAATAGGAATAAAATCAGGTACGAGAATAGGCACATGGTATGTGAGAAGGCCCTATAATTTTGGTAAGATATAAATTGCTCAATATTGCTCTATAATGCTCAATATACCAGTTCTATCAGATATGCTGGCCGGGCACTGAAAAATGTAGTATAGATGACCACGACATGTTCTACTCCGGAGAAGAAGGTAATAACCATTAAAATAGGGCAGCATTCATTGTACATAAAGAAGTCTAGCTGTATTAAATCTGTAAGTTACATTTCGAATAGAGTTACCATGATGCAATTAAACTCAAAGCCAGTAGATATTAATATTATCCACAGCGAGCAGTAGTAAAAATGATATAGAGAAATTTTATGATGATGTATAGATCGTAATATGTTAGCTGAAAATAAAGGCACTACTATAATAATGGGGGACTTCAATGCCAAAATAAGTAAAGGTGGACTTAAAAACGTTATAGGAAATTTCGGACTTTGACAACGTAATGACAGAAGAGATCGCTTTGTAGAATGCTGCATAGAAAACAATTTATGTGTGACAAATACATTCTGTAAGCTACCCAAATGTCATTTATATATTTGGAAGTCACCAGCAGATACTAAAGACAAGATCATACAAAATTCAGATCGATTATAAAACAATTACTGAAAGACACCGAAATTCAATAAACATGACTAAAACACTAATTCGAGCATATATCCCCTCAGGTCATAACTGATTGAAAAAAATAAAACGTCAAAAACCGACTTACCCAATAAACACAGACTGTATTCCAGATAATAGCTCAGAAATCATACACGAGAAGAAAATAAGTTCGAAAAGTCAGAAGAAACACATAACATTGAAGCCCACTAAAATCAGATCAAAACCATGCTCCTTGTAGGACTTTCTACTAGATGTTTCTAATATTTCTTTGACTATCTGTAAATCAGTAGTAAGAACCGCACAAATTAGAACAGAACTACTGACAGTAAATGGACCAAAATTCCTACTAGCATACGCGGATGACATTGACATTGTAGGAAATACCGTCACCAATGTAAAAGAAACCTTCAATAAATTAGAGAGAGAGGCAAAAAATACCGGTCAAAGGGTCAATGAAGAGAAAACCAAATATATGTGCATTAACAGACAAAAGAGACGAGATAGAATAGGACAAAATGTAACAATAGACCCCTATAACTTTAAATGAGTGGAGAGTTTTAAATATCTCGGAGCGACTATCACCACAGATAACGATATCACGGAAGAGATAAAAGGGAGAATTCAGGCAGCAAACAGATGTATGTATAGCCTCCACAACACTATTAAATCCAAGAGCCTAACACGAACATCAAAAATCAGGATATATAAAACAGTAATTAGACCGGTGCTCATGTATGGGTGTGAGACGTGGACGCTGACAAAAGCAATGGAAAGTAAACTCAGATGCTTTGAGAGAAAAATCCTCAGAAAGATCTTCGGTCCCTATCACGATCCGAATACTAACCAATACCGAATGAGAACAAATGCCGAGATCAAACAAATGTATAGTGTTAGCGACGTAGTCCAAGAGATTAAATCCCAACGTCTAAGATGGGCTGGCAAAGTTCATAGGCTGCCTAATAACCGCCTTACCAAGTTAATTTGGGAAGAAGTCCCGACAGGGAGAAGGCCCTTAGGACGTCCACGAATGCGATGGAGAGCTAATATATGGTCAGATTTGAGAACAATGGGGCTACCCACTGACTTAAACATCATGGACGACCGTTCGAGATGGAAGCAGGTTGTGCAGTCAGCCAAGACCCACCCTGGGTTGTAGTGCTACCAGAAGAAGAAGATCTGTAAATCTGTTCATGTTGTATGTTTTATTTTAGCGTTTACTTTAACCGTTAATGAGATTTCTAGTTTATCAGCTCTTTCTCTTCGTTTTATATACTCTATATTGAATTAAAATAAATAACATTTTGTTTCTGTTTTATAATAGTTCAATTCTTCAAAAAAAGTCGATACAATTTATGCACATTAGACTGTTTTTTATTTTAACTGTCTATGTAGAAAAAAAAAAAGGATTTAAAAATTCTATATGAAACACCCTATCTGGCTACACCACATAACGTTTTTGGAATTATTACTCCATCATCAGTGTATCCTAAAAGTATGTAACCACTTTAATTAAAGAAAACATGAAATTTAAAATTTTGACAGAGGTTAATATAAAATGTGGTTAATACTTACTGGATGTACATGTTATAAGCCACTCATATAGTAGGATGTTAATGTACAAAAGAAATTGATAACATGGCAACGTAAGATTTCACTGAAGGTGGCTAGTCCTGAGACAAGTTTCTACAAGGATTTGTTGATAGCAACTGAATGAAATGACAATAATGACATGTTAGGACGGAAGTCGGAACAAAGCAGTCAATGAAACATCCTTCCAGTACCTAGCAACGTTTAAAATTGAATAAGTTAAAACTATAATAAAAATAACATTAGTAACCATCAATATGTTGTAGTTTGAATTATGAATTTATCCTAAATTTACGCTAAGAAATTTGAAATATTTCTTAATAATGTAGGTAGACTGAAGTTTGGTAAAAATTTTGTGGGTACTGATAGGCAACCAACTATACAAATTTTTAAATTCAGTGGTGATGAACTAAAGATTTTTTTTACAAAAGACCCTTTATGTTTTTGCAACATTTGGTACCTGGAAAATGGAAAGCATATATATGTAGGAAGTTTGGTTCTATAATTTTATTGTTGAAGAGTGAAATATTAAATAATGAGCACAAGGTGGATAAATAAAGTTAAGAGATTGTTGGTGTGTATTGATATAATACGTAAAAACAGCCAAAGTAGATATGCTGTAGGTGGCTCTGTTAGGTTAAAATTATAATATGTGATGTGTTAATATTGGTGTGAGAGGAGAAAATACTCTGAGATCTCCAAACTATACCCTGAGGGAAGTATATATGGATAAGTAAAATAAAGTGTGTTATAAAGAAAGATGAACAGGTAATGATCTAGTTAAACAGATGTGTAGAGATGACTGTATATTGTGAATTATGTGTATTCTTACCCAGTAAAATATTGAATGATGTGTGTAATTATATGGAATGATATAGGAGGCGGTCAGAAATATTGGTTGATTTAAATACTATGTTACTAAACAGTTATGAATAATAAGCGGAAATTCAGATGTGTGGCTAGACTTTAGATGAATCATGAAACTATCTGGATATATAGATATGAAGGTGAAGATGTATAATTGTGAATGGCTTAAAAGGGGAAGTAAAATAATCTGATCTGTATTTAGTTGTGTCGAAAAAGAGCATGGGGACCATTGGGGTAGGGGACAGACTTAAAGTTCAGATTGCAGTAGAAATTGAAGGTGTGGGTCATGAGAATATTTGTCGATGGAGGGAAAGAAAGTCTCGATTGAATGAGACAAGCCGATTAACACAATTTGGACTTCTCTGTTTTTCTTTGATAATTTCAATATCTTTATATAAGCCTAGTATGAGGAAGTTTTTTTGGAGAATATTGTGAATAAGTGATAGGTCTTTTGGAATATTGAGAGCGTGGTATGGTATGGTATGGTTGGTGATTGGCTGTTGACCAAAACGGCATTAATAAAGGATGTCTTAAAACGCTGAAGAACACTGCGTTTCACAGAGACCTTACAAACAAACCCAATTACGTTTTACTTCCATACAGTCATGACAGTCTTTCGGCAGATATTTAAAATCTCGTAAAACGTTGAGTAAAAAACATCTACGTTTCTTTTAAAGTACTCAATAATTTGGGTCAGTGTATAATTCCAAAGACCCCATCAATTATATGAACCGGTAGTGATGTTTATACACTAAAATCTTCAGATTGTGATGGAACCTACAATAATGTGTAGATAGGACTGTACATAGGAATAATATGTAGATCATTGTCTTCGCGCTCTGTAGAGCACACAAAAAGAGAAAACACTTACACTTTCTCTCAACATCTAAAAATACATAACCACACCCTCAATATACCAGAAGATGTATCACTTATTCACAATAATCCCCAAAAAAACTTCCTATAGCTAGACTTATAAAAGGATCTTGAAATTATTAAAGAAAAACAAAGAAATTCAAATTTTGTTAATCGCCATGTTTCACTCAATCAAGACTTCCTTCATCTCCATCGCCAACTATTTTCATGACCCACATCCTCAATTTATACTGCTATATTACAATTTATATTAATTGTTCTTCTCTTGTAATTTATTCAACTTCCTCAGTCCACTCTAAACCTTTATTTCAATGCATCTAACTTTCCATCTTTCCCCACTTCTTTCTAGGAACCTAAACTTTAAGTCTGACCCATATGCTTAATGTTCTCCATATTCCATTTCGACAAAACTAAATTCAGATCAGATTAATCTATTTTCCCCTTTTAAATTATTCACAATCATACGTCTTCACCTTCATATCAACATATCCAGATAATTGCATGATCCATCTAAAGTCTAGCCAAACATCTGAATTTCCGCTTATTAATCATGACTATTTAGTAACATAGTATTTAAATCAACCACTTCCTACATCAATCCATATAATTACACACAACATTCAATATTTTACTCGGTAAGAATACATATATTTCACAATATACAGTAGTTCCCAGATATCTGCTTAACTAGATCATCATGTGTTTATCTTCCTTTATAGCACACTTTATTTTACTTATCCACATATACTTCCCTCAGGGTATGGTTTGAGATCTCTGGAGATCTCAGCCTCTTCTAGAGTCTCTTTTCACACCAATATTACAACATCGTATATTATAATTTTAACCTAACAGAGCCACCTACAGCCCATTTACTTTTGTTGTTTCTACATATTACGTCAATACACACCAATATTGTATTAACATTATCTATCCACCTTATGCTCACGAACTTATTACTTATACTTCTTAATTTTTCAGGTACCAAATGTTGCTTTTTAACATATAGGGCCTTGCATGCTTGAGTTATAAGTTAAGTACTACATAAAGAGTACATCACAAAAAAAATTTATTCTATTTACACTTCATCTCAAGTTTACATACTTTCAAATATATCATTTAACATTTCACTATTCAACAATAAAATTTAAATAATCCAACTTAATACATATTATCTGCTTTCCATTTCCAGGTACCAAATGTTGCAAAACTATAAAGGGTCTTTTTTAAAAATCTTTAGTTTACCACCACTGAATTTAGATATTTGTATAGTTGGTTGCCTATCAGTATCCACAAAATTTTACCAAACTTCAGTCCACCTACATTAATTAAATTTTTTTCAAATTTCTTAACGTACATTTAGGATAAATTTATAATTAAAACTACAACATTGATTGTTGCTACTATTATTTTATTAGAATTTTAACTTATTTAATTTTAAACATTGATAGCTACTGTCATATTTAGACAAATAACTCAAATAAACTTGACTGCTTTGTTCCGATTTCCGTACTAAAATGTCATTTCCATCAATTGCTATCAACAAGTCCTTGTAGACACTTTGTCTTAGGATTAGCAACCTTCAGTAGAGTCTTACGTTTGCATGTTATCAATTCCAATTGTAACTTAAACATCATATGTAGATAAGATCAAATAATCTAACTTAAACTCAAATTAAAAACATTTAAAGTAAAAAAAAGTAAATTTAGTAAGTATTAACCACATTTTGTATTAACCTTAGTCAAAATTTTAAATTTCATGTTTCCTTTAATTAAAGTGGTTATATACTTTTAGGATACACCGATGATGGAATATTAATTCCGAAAACGTTCTGTGATGTAGCCTGATAGTGTGTTTTAATTAAATACTTTTTATAAAGAATTTTAAAAAACCTAATTTTTTTTGTAATACATGGTATACAGCTAGCTACAGAAACTTAGTTTCCTTGTGGATTTTGTCCATGTAGGACTTCTGTTCCGAAAGGATAATTAAGGATAATTACAATATGGTATTATCATTCACATTTTATTATTACTGTCATTTAATTGCGTCTCTGTTTAATTTTAAAGATTATATAATGAATGATTATTAATATATGCGAATTCAATCAGTTAATGCCCGTCGCAAGTGTATTTATATTCTAATTCACTTGAATACATAATTAGTTTCCAACTCAAAACTGTATCCCGAGAATGTTCTTAAAGACCTTTAAAAATGGACCCATCACTTGCACCCAACTCAAGTCTGCCATCGGTGCATAAATATGAGATATAAAAAATACACACCCTTGCAGTGGTGAGATCCCCACTCACCCTATATCCCCCCAGATTGTTGACGACACATGTAAAGGTTGCGTCACGGCCCTGTGCTACTGTCAAATTCTCCAGAGGGTACAGGAAATCCGGTTCAAAAGAGGAGACCACATCTGAAACAAACATTCAATCTTATAGATTCTTTTTATATCTTGTGCCATATAATACTAGTTAACAATTTAAGGAAGAACCGAGAAAAGTTTATGTTTTATTTTAGAAGTTGCTACAAGTTTAAATTTTGAAGTTATATCCAAATATAAACCGATTACCAAATATTTGCTTGATTTATAAATTTTATGTGAATTATACCGCAAATTAAAAAAAAATGTCAAAAATAATTACACCAGGCAACAGTCGAAAGATTTTGTGAATTATTTGCATTTTAAACACTTCCTATATAGTCTAGGAACCAAGGAGCTTGAGTATTCTCTTTTACGCCCCCTCGATTCTTTGATTAGGTCAAATTAGATTTAATGTGCCAAGAATCACTTCCAGGTCGACTATCGTGTTTCCTTGTCCACATGCGAGAACAAATATGTTACTGAAGTTACCCATTTATATTATGTGCGATAATTATAACAAAATATGCAACTATTGTGATATTTTGTCATTCTCAAATTAATCATCTAGTTGATACCGCACTAGTTTATGGAGTATCTTAGATTGTTAATTTTTTTTGTTTTGTTTTTTTTATTTCTTATATTTAAATAGTGATGTGTCTAGTTATATTGTTTTCACTCTTTATTGCGATTTTCACCTACTTATTTCTTGTACTTATTCTTTTACTTGATATAATAATAATTAAAAATATATCTTAAATTTTTATCCTAGAAATGGGAAACTGTTGGATAATAAAGCTATTATTATTATCCAGATTTAGACGTACGGTTCACACTAACTCTAAGGGGAATATTCACTCATCCCAGATACCTACGGTATTAAAAGGATTGAGCTCTGGTGGGACTCTATCCGTGTTATAGAGCCCTAGGTGACTTGATATGCTGGAGTATCTTCCAAAAATTTTCGTAAACATCTGGCCGTTGCGAGTAGTACAGCTTTCTGCACGGCCTTGTAGAGCTGTTCATTCAGACCTAGCTTTTTTATGTTTTCTAGGAGGTTCTTCGGAATGACTCCAGTAGTAGAGAAAATAATAGGTATTGTCTGGGTACTTTCCATTCTCCACTGTCTTCGTATTTGAATTTCCAGATCCCTGTACTTGGCGATTTTTTCGTTCTGTTTACCACGAAGATTATTGATGTTGGGTATTGCCACATCAATTAATGTTGTTTATCTCTTTAGTTTATTAACTAGTATAAGATCTGGTCTGTTATGTGCCACAGTTTGGTCTGTGAGCACCTAGCGGTCCCAATATAGCTTGTAGTTGTCATTCTAAAGTATACTCTCAGAAACGTATTGATAATATGGAAGATGAATTGTTTGAAAAAATCACAATTTGATAGCTATCTCTTAATGAACGATACAAAAATATTAAAAATAAATAATTTTTTTTAAGAAAAGGGTATAAAAGCTTGTATAGTACAATATAAACATAATACAATCAATACATAATATAGTAAAAGATAAGCAGATCAAGAAGAGTTATAATTAATAACTTCCACATATTACAGGAAGGATATGAAAGAATAAATAGAATATAGCACAGAAATATAAGGAAATACTATTTCTGGAATGAATTACGAAGAAATGTTGAGAAATATGTGAAATGTGGCGAGATGCGACGATTGCCAAAGGCATAAGCACTCAATCACAGACAAGGAACCCATGAACATGTACATGAATGAAAATGGAAACAGATATATTGACGTACAATGCGAATTAAGCAACCACGTAGAAGAATACGTAATAGAAAATAAAATAAGCCAAAACAATAGCCAAATCATTGGTAGCAAAATTTATTTTGAGATATGGAGTACCCAGATAAATAATAGCAGACCAAGGCAAAGAGTTTATAGCTAGAATAACTAAGGAAGCAATACTTTGCTGCAATTACTACTACAACTATTTTGAGTCAATGAATATACTCGTAATATTATAATATGCACTTTTGAATGCAAATAATATATAAAAATATATTTAAACGAATATAATGTGTAAATATAGTTTTAAGTTCGTACAATATATATTTAAAATGTGTATAACAAAAAGACAAAATGTTAGACTGTATAGTAATGGTAAACAGAACAAACAGGGATAAATGAGTAAATTGATAAAACGACAAAACTTTATTGTGAAATGTTAAAGTGATTAATAGTGTATACGAAAAGTGAAAACAGAACTATTACTTGGTACCTACCAAGAATGAAGACAAGAATTAATATAAGATTTTATTATTATAAATTTTTATTTATTATGTAAAATATGTAAAGGTTATTGTAAATATTATGTGCACATAATAGGGGGTAAGATATAATATGTAATCAACCAAATAATAGGGACATAATAGGGAGTAATACATAATAGGCATAATCTAAATGATTTAACGTAAGAGAAAAACTTACGTAAAATATTAAGATAATATATGGCATAATGAAGGATACTAGGTAGCACATTACAAGGGAACAACCAGGATTACCTTATAATATGCTGATGTTGGGTTAGGTTACTAAATTTAAAAAACAAATCTTTTTCTACTAAATATAAGAAAATATATACCAAATTTGTATAAATATATATACGGTAGCATAGGTAAACAGTACTTAATTGAGGTAGAAAAATTTCTCTTCTTCCGAAGGGAAAGAGAGAAAGAGGAATGAGATAGTTGCAAAAGAGAAATTTTTTTCCGTAAGGGGGATAGTGTAGTATTATTCCTAAAATATTATAATTTATTCATTTATTCAAAATATTGTAATTTCAAAAGTAACGTGTGTGACATAGCTTCTCATTTGTTTATATAAAATATGTTTTTAATAAATCGAATCGAGGTTTGTTAATAAAACAAACTTGGCCCAGTAATAAAAAATTGCTGATATATGCAAGGATATATTATAAAAGAGACAACGATTATTATCTCAGAGATCAGAACTAATTTAACGTCAAGATGGCAAGTTAATATATCATGTATTGTCACAATGTCAACTAAGTACTAATTACATTTAAGATTAAGTAATTTTAAGTAAAAGTGTCCAGTAGTGTTTTAAATAAATGGTCTCATAATTCAACAACCCGTTATTTACTATTTACGACGTTATTTACCATAATAGGTTTAAGAAACCACGCTTGAATTCGTTTTGAATATTAGTAGTCACGTATGCAAGCCTTGTAAAGCATATTTTGAGTAAAATATACATTGGAATTCAACGTAACCATATGGTTGTACTATTCAGTAATTATTATTGAAATAGTTTATCAATGGGCCCGATAAAGGGTTAAAATTGTTAAAATAACAAAAACATTGGAGACGGCCCTGACAGTGGTTTTAAACCGCTCTGTTAGTTTTCAATTTTTAAATGTAAAATACGGAACAAACATTTGATATTCTTAAATACTATCAACAAATAATAGTGTAGTGTTGATGCCAATCAACTCAACCCGACATGAGTAACAAAAAACCTTTATACAAGATATTACAATAGTAAATATAACCTATACAGTTTGAGTCACGTTAAACCTACTGGTTTTATCAACTGGTTTTTTGGAATTGTTCAGAACTGATCCACGCCGGTTCTTTGACCGGTGACAGGACCGGACCTGCGGCAACGCAGGAAACAAAATAAAAATTACTTCAATTAACAACATGACTATTTCTACTTCACATACACCAAATACACCAAAAAATACTTATTTCAATGTAGTATATACGTTCAAACACCCAACAGAGGATCAAGCAGTAGTACTCTCCAGTATCTAAGGCATCAAAATCCACAACTACATTGTAGAAATTGGATCACTGGTTGGTCCACGTAACGTGTTGTTTGCATCTAGAATTCCACACAACAGAATATATATCTACCTTTACCAAAACATAGTCGCTATGCTTTTTAATTTCTACAAATATATTAATATAAATGAGTCAGAAATAGAGATAAGAAGATTAATCACACCAGCACAACGACTTGTAATTTCTAACGCATGTCTTTCAATTCCAAACAATATGATTGGAGCAGAATTACAAACATTAGGCATCACTGCAGTTTCCATGATGACTTTTCAAAGAGTGGGTATGACAGAAACCGAATATAGCCACGTCCTAAGCTTCAGAAGGCAAGTATTTATTTCGCCCCTCGATAATACCTTCATTCCTGACTCCTTTAATGTATTCCGCATTAAAACTTATCGTTTATTCCTCTCTATTGATGGACTAAACTGCTCTAAGTGCAATACTATTGAACATAATGATACAGATTGTTCCATCATAACAACTGCTAACTCCTCAAACAAACCCTCAGAAACCTCTCCAACTACGATACCTCCAACAGACGATAGAGATCCTAAAACACAACAAAACATGGAAACGAACGCCAGCATAACTAAAAGTATAGAAAACGTAAGTCAACCCTCCTTACCAATAGAAACAATATCAAATCTAAACAATATTAATAATCCCGCTGAAACTGTAACTCTGCAACCTTCAGTTAATATTAACAAATAACTTACTCAAGTATCTACTCAAGTTAAAAGACAAATCTCATCCTCACCTGATATCGAACAAATTAACCCAGAAACGAATTCACAAATCTTTGCTCCTCCTATTACACATAAACTAAAAAAACCTAAAAACAACTAAAACTAAAACCTCTGATTATAACAATATTTGTTCTCTAGAATTGATAAAAGACAAAACTGAAAACCGATCACCCCCACTTACAATAAATTTTAATAAAATATGCGACTTTCTAGTTAATACTCTTCATGCTAAACATCCTGAAACTATCTCCAAGAACTACTTAAATGAACCTTCGAAATTAACCGATATCCTTAACGTTATTCATTGTTACTCTCACAACTCTAAATTAAAAAACGACATCACCAGATTAAAGAAAAACTTAACCCCACTCACACATCTTCAACAGAAGAGATAGAACAATCCGATGGAGAAATCACTAATCCTTCAATGGAACCCAAATGGGTATTTCGCTCACCTCGAATCACTTAAAACTATTAATTCAAAAATATTTTCCACTACTACTATGTATACAAGAAACTCACCTCAAAGAGAATTCTATAATAAACTTAAAAAGTTATACCCCCTTTCCAAAAAATAGAAGTACAGAACACGCCAGTGGGGCCGTGGCTATCTTTGTAAGAAATGATATTGAAGCTAAGCCTATTAATCTACATACCAATCTCGAAGCCGTTGCAGTTCAGGTCATATACAAAATGAAAATAAACCTTTGTAATATATTATATATTCCACACCCACAAGAAAGTCAAATACAAGAGGTAACTAATTTAATACATTAGATAAAGCCTTCACTAATTTTATTAGGGAATACAAACTACCATAACACCATTTGGGGAAGTTCAAAAACAAGCAAATGCGGGAACTTATTACAAAACACAATCAATAGTTCAAATCTAATACTTTACGAATACTGGGGAACTCACGAGGTTTAATTCTTATAAAGGGAATCTTTCATCTATTAATATCTCACTATGCAGTCTATCACTGGCAACTGTATTACAATGGAAGACACTAAAATACTTATATGACAGTGATCACTTTCCAATTATAATTGACATCCTACATGACAAACAAGAAACAACACATCCAATTTACCAGTCGTGGAAAATAAAAACCGCTAATTGAGACCTTTTTCAGCAGTACATCGATGCAAAACTATGCAACTTTGCATTATATAGAAATATTGACAAAAACATATAATTATATCGGCAGCGCATACAGCTATCGATAAAACAAAAACTTGGTAATAAAACGGTAATAGGACACCGGTTCCCTGGTGGAATGATCAAATTGCCAAATCATTATCTTCAAGCAAACACGCACTGAATATTCTTAAAAAACATAAAACAGATGCTAATCTATTGGAATTTAAAAAGCTTGATATTTAATTAAAAAGCAAAGTCTTTTAAGGGAGTCTTGGCACAATTATGTTACCTCAATAAACCCCTCAACTCCTATGGAAACCATCTAGAAAAAGATCCGAAACCTTAAAGGATCAAACAACTACATCAATATTAATACTCTTTCTTCCAATAATAATCTTGTTGCCGACAAAAAATACATATCTAACGTTAAAAAAAAAAATTAATCAAACATAAAATCCTTCCACCCTATAAAATTTGTTACCTTTTGTCATTAAATAACAAAATTGTATATAACTACCTAACAGAATTTATTTCGAAAAGTAACCTCAGTTTGTAAGTCCAGTTAAAAAAAAATAGTAACCTTTGTTTTATCCCATTTGTTTTAAACCTACTATCCGTGACCGGGTCTAGTTTGTGTTTTTATTTAATGTCTTGATGGGTCCCTAGACGAGAAGCGAGTGACCACGTTTGTTCTATTGATAACCAAATAACCAATAATAATAATATTGTAATAATTATTTTCTTTTCTTTCCTTTGGGAAGAACTTAAAAAAGTTGTTGTTGGCTGAATGGCAAACGCCAAAAAAAAACTAAATTCTAGTGATAGCAACCGAAACTCAAATTTCGTTAAATACACAAATCATAAAAAATTCTTTAAAATTTCAATACATGACAGCAAATCGCCCCATCGCCTCCAAATGGAAACATAACTTAACAAGAATTTGATTCTTCTCTAAACTGTCTTAAAAATACCACTTCCAGTCCAGATGATATTCCACTTATTTTCTAGAAAATATTCAAAAATCAGCTGAACTTATCCTCCTAGAACTATTTAACTTAATATTTCTCAATAATATATTTCAGAAGATATGGTGCCATGCAATTATCATCCCAATTCTTAAACCCAACAAGCCTAAAGACGATCCCTTGTCATACCGTCCAATCTCCTTGACATGTAGTATGTGTAAACCAATGGAAAAGATTATAAATAATAGACTAGTGTGGCATCTAGAAAACTCAATATTATTATCTTCCTATTAAAGTGGGTTTCGTAAAGGCAGATCAACTACCGACAACTTAGTATCGCTTGAGTCTGAAATCCATGAAGCATTTCACACAATCAAAAATTAGTAGCTGTCTTTATTGACATCAATAAAGCTTTCGACACTGCATGGAAATATAACATCTCAAAACACTACAAAAATTGAAGGTCACAAACTAGCTTTTATACAAAACTTCTTAACTCATAGACACATTGAAGTAAGAGCTAATGGCTATAACTCTAGTCCAAGCTCTCTTGAAAATGAAATTCCGCAAGGCTCTATTTTTGAGCCCAACACTGTTTCTAATTGCAATAAGTAACATCTTGGACGAAATAAGATTACCGATAAAAGCCAATTTATACGCCGACGACTTGATTATCACAAAAGCAGAAGCATGGAATGTGCGGTTGAAGTAATACAGAAGTTTTTACACCCGCTAGAAAAATAGTCACTTAAAACTGGTTTTAACTTTTCTCCTGAAAAAACACAGTACATAATATTTAGCAAACAGAAAAATATAAAGAACCGTAATCTAATTTTAATGGACACAATCTAAAAGAAACAAACGAAATAAATTACCTGGGGTTAATTCTAGATTGTACCCTAAACTGGAAAAGCCATATACATACCTTACAAAAACAATGTCAGTCTACAATTAATCTTAAGAAAATTCTCTTAAACCACCGTATGTGGGGTGCAGATACAAGAAACTTATGTCAATCACTTATACGTAGCAAATTAGACTACGGCTCAATATGTTACGGTACTGCCAAAAAAATACAAAAAAAAACTAAATTCATTTCAAACAACGTCACTAAGAACTGATCTGTGCGGATTAAGAACTTGCCCAACCAGTAGCCTTTAAGTAAAAGCGAATGAATTGCCTTTACACTTACAAAGACAACAATTGTCACTACATTATGCAACTCGTATATCAGCAAATCATTAAAATCCCATGCATTCAAATTCCTTAAAACCTAAATTTATCAGTATTTACAAAAATACACCTACGAATACACTCCCTTTTCATAAAAGAATCAAATTCAGTGGTTACGACTGTAAGCAGTTTAGTGCCACCATAAATCAAACCCAAAACTTTTCCTCTTGGTCAACTAGTCCACCAATTATAAATACATCCCTTAATCGGTATCCCAAAACATCCACTAACCCAACAGTAATACATCAATCATACCATGAAATAATATCCCTATATCCAAATTCATCAGAACTAGCAGCGGCTTGCATACATGAGCAGACCATTTTAAAATACGACTTCCTCTGAGTAGTAGCATATTTACTGGAGAAGCACTGGCTATTTTAGGGCGAGCGCCCACCAAAGTGGCGTGGCAGTGGCAAGTAGCAAGTAGCACGCGTCTAGCATAACGTAACCAATGAAAACGAATGATTCAGTTTACACCAAAATGACAGTAACGTCATTCATTCTAATCATTCGTTAGGATTGGTTACATTATGCGAGACGCGTGCTACTTGCTACTTGCCACTGCCACGCCACTTTGGTGGGCGCTCGCCCTAAGAGGCACTGAAAGTTTGCAGATGAAAATCCCTACCTCATTATACTATAATATCTGACTTATTAAGTACACTAAAAGCTTTACAGCAATTGTATCCATCAAATGAAATTATAATGCTAATCAAAAATAAATTCATACTACTAAAAAAACATACAACTAACTTTTTTATGGGTGCGATCACACGTGGGAATCAAGGGAAACGAAGCAGTGAACCAACTTGCGAATGCAGCTGCACTAGATGAAAGTATCCCTGTGTCACACATGCTAACAAGAAACGATCATAAATCCTCCATTAAAAACATATTCCCAACTTATAGCAGAATAACTGATATTCCACATCCAACAAATTAAAAGATGTTATAGAAACTATCGGCACCACCTTACCACTCCCACTCAAACGTCGTGAACAAGTGATATTAACTCGACTATGATTTGGACATACCAACCTATATTCACTTAATAAATAAAGAAGTTATCTCTTTCTGCTACAACTGCAAGATACAAACCACTGTGAAACATATTCTGTTAGAATGCAAAACATACACTTAAGAAAGAAGAAAAAATAACCTCTCTACCAACATGAAGGATATATCAAGCTGCCAGTTCAACAAAGTACTGAAATATTTAAAAGACATTAAATTGTACAGTATTTAATAGAATATATTTAAGTTATATATACACTGTAAGAAATTGAATACTTGTAATTTGTGTTCGTACCCCCTTCTAACCCTTAGTAGTTGATGCAGGGTCATTTTTGTTTAAATCAAAAAACAACAACAACATTACACAGTTCATAATATGTGTATAGAGCAGGGGTGTCCAACTTGCAATGCCTCAAGGGCCAAAACTAAAACCTTTGATGTTGTCGCAGGCCATATAATAATTTTGTTACAAGTAATAACAAAATAAAGTGAGGTATAAAAATAACTAAAACAAAAAAGAATATTATTTATTTTATTGCTCAACAACTACATTTTTCTATAAACGGAAAATTTATTAAAAACACTTTTCTATAATCAAGAAAAACATTGCAAAAGCAACAAAAAAGATGTATCCAATTAGTGTGAGGACTATATCGATCAGCTTCATCCACCAATGAAGAAATGTCCACCTCCAGTTCAGTTGCAGACACTCTCATAATATGACGTAAGGAAGAATCGGTAAGGTTTCTTCTGTTTTTATTTTTTATGTATTTCATGGAGGAAAAGGCACTTTTACATGTATATGTGCTTCCGAACATTGACGTCATTTTCAGTCCAAAATCTCGCCGGTTTGGGAATTTCTCCTTTGACAGTAATTTGAAAAATTAAGGTCCCTTTTCTTGTCTGGTGATTAGGAACATGTCTGCTTGAAGATCACATAACTCAAGCTGTAAGTTGGGTGGTCGATCATCAATGGTTGCTCCAAGAGGGTTATTCTAAAGTAGTACACTGCTTTTGAGACTTTCAATTTCTTCAAATCTTGTATTGAATTCATCAATAACTTGTTCAATTTGTGACATGCAGGATGAAAACTCAAATTTTTTCTCACCATTGAATTCTTTTGCTATTTGCAGATAGATAGGGAAGTGTGTCAGGTTGTTCTTTTTCAAAGCACGTTTAAACACGTTCAGATTATTCCGGAATCCGTTTATCATTCCGATCAAATCTGAAACCGTCTGGTTTTTTCCTTGAAGACTAAAGTTCAACACGTTAAAATGATTAGTCAGATCTGTTATAAAAGCTAACTGTCTTAAGAATTCTGGATTCTTAAACTTCTCTTCCAGTTCAGTTGTGTCAGATGACACGTATTTGTTGGGAAATGCAGGGATTTCCCTTCTTATAGCAAAAAATCGTTCCATGCACTTTCCTGCACTCAGACACCTTACATAGTTGTACATTAGGAAGTCCCTATAATCAGCCTCTGTTTTTACTAAAAACGGCTTAAGTTGCCTGTGTAAAAGAGATCGGTTTCCACCTCTAATCATACTTATAATAATAATCACGGTTTGTAAAACTTGATCTTCCTTGAATGATTTTCCACATAAAGCTCCCTGATGTATAATACAATGAATTGTTGGGCAAGTAACACCATTCTCTCGAAGCAGACTTACTAATCCAATTTTTTTACCTGTCAATGATGGGGCCCCGTCTGTTGCTATGGCTGAACATTTATCAAAGCCCCCAATTCTGTCAACTGTTTTCTTCACAGCCTCATAGATGTCTTTTCCTTTTGTTTTTCCATAAAGAGGACAAATATCAAATAACTCCTCTTTACTGGTAAAATCATCAAAAGTAGTACGCACAAATATTATCAGCTGACTAACATCGGTTTGATCAGTGCTTTCATCGAAACAAAGTGAAAAATATGAACTTTTCTTAACCAGGCTAAGCATAGATTTTTCTACTTGCTCACCCATAACAAAAATCCTTCTTTGTATGGTTTGATGTGAAAGTGGCACTGATTCAAATTTCTCCACCATTTTAGAATCACCGAAAGCTTTGGCCATTTCAACAGCACATTTTTTTATCAAATTGCCATCAGTGAGAGTTTTTTTTGCCTTTGCCAGCTCAAGTGACACGGCATAAGATGCATGCAAAGAATGCGTTTGACAGTATAATATTTTACTGAACATACCAGTTTGCTGTTTAAGCTTTTTCTTCAAATCTGCAACTAGGGCACGACGACTTTCATTTGTGTACGTAGCATACTTATTTTTATGCACTGTTGTAATGTCTTCTCACATTATATTCTTTAGCTACTGAAACGACATGCATGCACACTAAGCACTGCAACTTTCCATTATTGTTAGCATTTACGTAATCACTCTCACAACTTTCTTTGTAAATTATGTTCTCAATATCAATTTTCTGTTTTACTGGTTCTACACAAATTATTGTATAAGAGGAATCAAGACAAGGAATTAATCAAGTTCACTGTTCACTAGCAACGTAATAGATTAGCCGACTAGCCTACGTGTCAGTAGCACACTGGCACGATGGCGGCTGGCGACTGATGGTAAATAGTGGGAGGTGTGGCATGCGTGAACTGTAATGCGCAGTAATCAGTGCCGTTCTCATAGTGGTGGAGGACGCTTGTGTTCGTTACACGTCCGCAAAGCGTCACGCGGTACAGTATCGTGATGTAAAAACACTGCTAAACCATAAAATAAATTAAAAAAATCTTTTTTCACAGTGGCAGTATTTAAAGAAAATATATGCTTTTCCAAAACCTTACGTGGGTCACAACAAATAGCCTTGAGGGCCGGATGCAGCCCGCGGGCCGCCATTTAGACACCCCTGGTATAGAGAATAAGGTACATAATTATATTATAACAAATATTTGTCACCTACAGCTAAATTTCTATTTTTTTTTTATTTTAGAAAAAGTCGGTTTGTTAGACCGACCTTATCAAAAATTTAAAATATTTTCACGTTTTCTGCGGAAGGACACATTGCTAATTATTTGTTTTTATTCTATTACAAAATATCGTCTATGTTGTGATTTATTTTTATTTTGTATATTACCTATGAGTAGGTGTAAGCCAATTTATTTAAATCGCGTTTAAACCGCCTGTAGTGTGTTTTAAAAATTGACTAAACGCTTAAAAAAATATATTGGTTTTTATGAAGATCATTGTTTAGAATAAAAAAAAACATTGTGTAATAGTAAATATTATTTTTACTTCTTATTATTATGTATCTACTTTCTGTAATAGTTTAAAGGCGGTGTGTATAAAAATTAAAGAGAACATAAAGAGCCGGTACGCAACGACAAAGCCATTTTTCATTCTGTTTAGTGTATAGTGAACTTCAAGAAATATCGTTACTTTCAACTTCTAAAATATGATTCCTTATCTTTTGACTGGGACGTGAATGGATGTTCGGCCCATATGAACATAGAAAATTATTATTCTATGTGAAAATTCGATATAGTTCAGACTGTTTGCTTTTGCCACCCCGTACTCCTCGTGAAAACTATTTATCGGGTGTCAAAAAGATATCCAATTTTAGAGACAGAGGGTGAGCAAAATAGCTGATGGGAATAAGCAAGGGCGGAGATATGTGCGGGTAAACAATTTTAAAAATGTCTGAAAAATATTTGTACCAGTAAAAAAGTATACAATTTCTTGACGGATTCAGATGACAACCAATTTTATAAATAAGTATAAAAGTAATGGCTTTTAAATTTTTACAAACATGATTATTTACACGAAATAGAAATTTTACCTTCAAAACGTCTTTATCGAATGCAGAATGTAAATATATGAAAAATATTTGTAGCTAGTAGTAAAAATATTTAAGAGAAAAGAATTATATCTTTTGATTGCTAAGACCTTTTACCTTTTTTATTGCATTTATTTACATAGAGCTTAACATAGTTAAGAACACTTAATTTAAAATAATACTTAACATAGAATTAATACCATAAGTTTAATACAACGTTAATTCTACAATCTGTTTTCTATACGCAGAATTATATTTTCTTTTTATTACAAAAACTATAAAAACCACGCTCCCTGTCTACTAAATTGACTTAATATTCTCCTCCAATTATTATGATTTGTTGATCTTTCTTCCCAACCATAAATTCCTTTTTTTCTTAGATCTTCCTCTATGCTCTCAAACCATCTTTGTCGTCCGTTCCTTTTTTCCCTGCTTGGGCTTCATTTTAGTATCATATGTGGCATCTTCTTCTTTCAATTCTTAACAAATGCCCCAGCAGTCTTACTCTCTGTGCCTTTATGAAGCGACTAATATTTGCTTCATTTTACATTTTTTAAACATGTTATCGCTTTTTTCCTTGACAATATTGTTATAGTAATATGGTTGCTAAACAGGTAAATTTTCATTGTATACCAGGTGTACGAATTAAACTGTGATTTTTTTTTAAGTTTGCATCACCCTGTGGAATATTCTACCATTTATAAAATATTGAAATTAAAACCTAACTTTTGTTTTTTGATTCATTCGCTTTTTTTTTTATTTTCATATGTATTTTGCTGTTCAGTAGTTTACTAAAATGACTCTTTCATATATATCCATTACTGATTCTTTTTACTGGTGAGTGCTCCCTCTTTTTTTATGAATAAATTGTAATTCTGCCTTTCAGGTTTTATAACTTCTTGTTTTTACCTAAATAAACATTAAAATTAAAAATTTTCCTTGGATTTTTCAAAAACTGTATAAATATAGCCAGACTTTTGTATGCGTTTAAAATAAATTTAGAACCATTCTTTCACGCGAAATTAAGAAATTCTGAAACAATTATTAATCTAAACCCATTCGTCGAGTTTTCGTGTCGGTCTGAGAATGTGAGTATGAGTTCAACTCTACTCAAAATAAGATAAACGTAGTACGAAAGTTTACATTCCCAACACGGCGTTTTACTGGAATTCCCATACTGCTGATTGGTGATCCATTCCGTTATACCATTATGTGACCATACCATCTAATTTTCTGTGCTTTTATTGCTCTAATTATGTTCTCTTGACCCATCCATTCTTGTATTTCGTGATTCATTTTCTTATACCCTCTTTGTTTTCCCTCTTTGGTCCCAGTATTTTTTCATACTCTTCCTCTAAAAACCTTTTAATTGCTCTTGCTGTTAATGGAAATGTCTCTGCTGAATATAATGCTATTAGTATTATGGTTATTTTGTAGATTTTCGTTTTTGTGTTTCGGCTTAACTTATCTCTATAGATTTTTTTATTTCTATAGAACGCTTATTTCTTTTCTTATCTACACTTTCATTTCTGCTGTTGACTAGTACTCCCAAGTATTTGAACGTTTCAACGTCCTCAGAACTGTGTACGTCTATTGCCAGTTCTGTAATTTGTATGTTTTTTTTTGTATATTGTCATCTATTTTATTTTATTTTTTTTTTATTTTCAGTTTTTTCAGTTTGGCTTCGTTTTCTATTTCCTGAAAGGATTACTTTAATGCCCTTTTTTTGTTGGTACTATGGTCCGCATATCCTATTATTTATACTGCATTCTTGTTTATGGTTTCTGCGTTTGACAGCTTTTTTAATATCTTATCTAGTGATAAGATATTAAAATATGCAACTTGCAATATTATTTCTATTATTCTTATAATGTTATTTGGTATATTACTCTCGCCGATGTCCTGGATCATTTGTCAAACGGGTTTTTGAAGTCTAGAAAAAGTATATTTGTTTCTCCGTCGTATTCGTATGCTTTATCTATCACTTGTTTAAGGGTATGTATATTGTGTACCGTCTATCGTGGATTTTACTTTTTCTGAAAGCGTAGTGGTAATCTCGTATGCTTTGTTCTTATTTTATTTGTTACATTCAGTAAATTATTAATTATATTTAAATGAGAATAAGCCACAATTAAAGGTTAAAATACGTTTATTGACGTTTCAATTTCCACTTCGGAAATCATTCTCAAAATACAAACATTAGTAAATTAAAAAAATTTTGTTTTTTTGTTACTTAGTAAAAAATTCTTCAAACAATTTAATTTTATCTGACTCATTTATATTGATAATTCAGACATACATTATACATTTTAAAGTAGACGACTTTAAAATGATATTGCCAATATTGTTGAGTTGAGTCCCAGGAGCGCACACCAGGAGTCAAAAACACAATAGTTTGATACATTTCTATAAATTAAAAAAAACTTCGAATAACAATGAAAATACCAACACGGATACAACTAGGGCCAGCGGAAATTTGCACACTCATGTATCCATGAAAGGACTATAAGCTACCGCAGAGGTAGATATCGTAAACAGTCATGGAAAAGCCAAAACTTGGCGAGTGTTTTAGGATGCTGGTTCGCAAGCACATTTTATTACCGAATTTGCGGCTCAATTTTTGAATCTAGATCAAAAGTCCGTTAATATCACAATTTCCGGGGTAACTAAGTTATCGAATAAAATAACAAATTCTGCGCATTCCACAATCAAATCGCTTTTTAACAAATTTCGAAAAACTGATAAATTTTTGATTTTACCACAAATCAGCAAAACAATGCCGTCGATTCAAATACCAAACAATATCGTGTTTTTGCTGTTTACAATTTATCAGATGATCCTGAATTTTGCAAACCCGCAAAAGTAAATGCCCTTTTGGGAGTACAATTATTTTACCAGCTTCTCAGTGTAGGTCAAATACCGTTGAAAAATGATTAGGCTATTCTCCAAAAAACTCTGGTTTTCCCAAAGATTCTGTTTTGCAACTGGACTATTCTGCTTTTTTAACTGAGTATAAGAAATTAACTTACATGTCGTATACAAATGACGTAAATGGCCAAAAAATTGGATTTTATCTTTCTCATCAAGCGGTATTAAAACAAGATAGTCTCACAACTAAAACTCGCGTAGTTTTTGACGGCTGGGCAAAAATGTCAACGGTAATATCGCTCAATAATACATTAATGGTCGGTGCCCAGCTGCAGGATGACCTATTTGTCATTCTTCTTCGTTATGGTCAACATATATTCGTATTGGCAGCCTACATCCCGAAGACGCAGTTTATCAAAAAATTTCGTAAAAATGCACAAGAGCCAATCAAAACGTAAATTTTTAATACCGTCACATACGGTACCACTTCAGCATCATATTTGTCAACCCGGACTTTTAAGCAATAGGCTCAAGATGAGGGTTTTGCGCATCCTCTCGCAGCTATCGCATTAAACAGAGATTTTTACGTCGATGATCTTCTCATTGGTGCAAAGACTTGCGCAAAAGCATTCACCTTACGAGAAAATCTTATCGCATTGTTAAAAAAAGGCGGTTTTCTTCTTCGAAAATGGGCATCAAATGAGCTCTTTTTTAAAATTCTCCATTTTGTCGCAAATCGCAAAATTGTTTGATTCGCTGGGATTGTTGGGCCCAGTTATCGTATACGCAAAAATAATTAAGCAAATGTCCTGGAAATCAGAAGTAACCTGGGATGAATCACTTTCGCTCGAAATTCACGATATATGGTTGTCATTTCAGACTCTTCTTCTTTCTTCTTCTTTCATTACCCTGTCCGATTATCAAACGTTGGCGATTATATTGGCAATAATAACTTTATTGACGGCGGCTCTAAATAAATTAGGGGTGGTTTCTTGATACCATTCTCGGAGATTTCGGAGCCAGGATGTTCTTCGTCGGCCTGGGCCTCTCCTTCCGGCGATCTTACCCTGTATTATGAGGTGTGGAAGGTTATACCTGTATGGATGTCTTATTACATGACCGAAATATTGCAACTTTCGAATTTTTATCGTTTTTGATATTTGTCTGCTCTTTTTCATTCGATTTAAAACTATTTCATTTCTTATTCGATCAACCCAACTTATCCGCAATACTCGTCGATAAATCCACATCTTAAAGGGCTCTAATTTTTTTATTAATGTCTCTGTAAGGGTACAGCTCTCCATACCATACAGCAATGTGGAGAATATGTAGCAGCGTATTAATCTGATTTTAAGGTTTAACGTAATATCTCTATTAATTAGAATTTTCTTTAATTTATAGAAGGCGGCTCTGGCTTTTTAAATGCGTATTCTTATTTCTTTATTTATATCCCAGTTATCGTTAACGTTTGCACCCAAGTAGGTAATATTGTGGACTCTTTCTAACTCTATTCCATACGCTCTGATGTTCGTTGGTTGTAACTCCGTTTTGCTGACAACCATAAATTTTGTCTTAGAAGTATTAAGTTTTAGCCCATATTCATCACATGCTTCGGTTACCCTGTTTATAAGTCCTTGTAGGTCTTCTTCATTGGAGACAATAAGTACCGTGTCGTCTGCATATCTGAGATTGTTGACATTAATTCCGTTTATTTTAATGCCTGTATCTTCACCTAAGGCTTATTTGTAAATAAATTCGGAGTACAATTCGAAGACACCTATAAGTTTGTCAGACTGTATTTCAGACTCAATTAAAACTTATCGAACATTTAAAATTTTCTTGTTGTATTACAACACCAAATCCCGTCGATATCCAAATTTATGGATTATGCAATGCCATCGAAAAGGATAACGGCGCTTGTATTTATTGTTGTTCTGTTGATGCTGAAGTAAATATTTTTGTGCGATTGATTTGAGCAAAATCTCGCGTAGCCTCCATGGGCTCAATATCGTTACCGCGATTGGAGTGCTGTGACGCTTTACTTCTCGCTCGGCTCTATGCAACGCTTCAGCATTATCTTTTACTGGAGGTTAACGGAACTTATTTTTGGTCGGACTCGACAATCACTCTCCACTGGATAAATACCCTGCCGTATCGTCTTTGCATATTTGTCGCCAACCGGGTTAAAGATATACAAAGATTGACTAGCCGGTGACATTGGCAACACGTTTCCTTGTTGGATAACCCAGCAGATTTTTTATCACAATTTTCTTAATTTTTAAAAGAAATTAATTCTTTAAATAACAAGGATTTCGTTATTGGTAAAGGCAAATGAATCCTTTCCTAGATAATAACGGAATCGTAAGAGTTGATGGTAGGTTTAATCGATCCTCGTTATCTGAGTCGCAAAAACATCCAACTTTGCTGCCAGCTAATCACTACATTCCTCGATTAATTGTACGTGAAAAACACGTAAATTTAAAAGATGCTGCTCCCCAAGCCACCTTCTGCTCCGTGCGTCAAATTTATTGGCCGTTAGAAGGACGTAATGTAACTCGAAAAATTTTACATCGATGCATCCCTTGTTTTCGCGTTAAATCACGTCCGGCCAATCATAAAATGCGTATTCTTCCCGAATACCGGATAACTCCTTCTCGACCTTTTCTTAAAGCTGGAGTTGACTATTGCGGTCCTTCGTTTATCAAGCAGAAAAGGTTCCGCAATCATAGAGGATTAAAGGTATACGTCACAGTGCATGTATGCTTGTCTACACGGGCCGTTCATTTAGAACTAGTAAACGACTTAACTGCCTAAGACTTTTTAGCTAGCTTCCGCCGTTTTTATGCTAGACGAGGAAAATGTGCAGAAATATATTCGGATAAAAAATATTCGGATATTGAAAGGTTCGCTTGGCATTTTATACCGCCCCAATCTCCCCACTTTGGAGGAATTTAGGAAGCCGTGGTTAAGTTCTTTAAAAATCATTTAATTCGCACTGTAGGTGATACTTTGTTAACATATGAACAATTGGAAACTTACAGTATTGTGCGAATTAATGGAATCATAGGCTGTTTTAATGAAAAAACAGTTTATTAAGTAAAAAATTACATTTTGACAAAACTATAAAGGTAAACTTACATCATTCAGTAGGAAATATGTCCCCCTTTGGCAGAAATTACTGCTTTTATCCGTTTTGGCATAGATTCTATGAGTTTCTGGCAGTTGTCAGATATCCTTTCATCTCGATACCAAACCAGAATGACCGCTTCTATCATTTTTCTTTTAGTGGTACAGTCGATTTTTCGCAGTCTAGCTTTGCAAATGGCTCATAAATTTTTAATGGGGTTGAGGTCGGGTGAACTACCGGGCCAATCTAAAGCATTAATCTTCTTATTTTTGAAAAATGCCATCATTTCCTTTGATTTGTGACAGGGAGCAGAGTCCTGTTGAAGAATCGCTCCTCCTTGGGGTTGACATTTTTGGAGTTGTTTGTCCAAATGCTTTTCCAACATGGATTTGTATTTTTGGCTGTTCATCATGCCTTCAATTGGCACCAAAGATCCAACCCCCATGTATGAAAAACATCCACAAAACATTTTCTTGACTGGATGTTTTATGGTTTGATCAATATGAGATGGTGTAAGCTTTTCATTGTCTGACTTCCTGACGAATTTCGACCGCTGTCCCTGAATTATAAAGTGGGTTTCATCTGTAAATAGGACTTTTTTCCAGTCGCCTACAGTCCAATTAAAGTATTTTTTGGCCCACAGTAGCCTTTGTTTCTTCATTTGTTCAGTTAGAAGCTGTTTTTTCTGTGGAAGAATTGCCATTCTACCATTCTGCAAAAGTCTTCTACGAACAGTTGAGTCATGAATCACTATATCTAATGCTGCTAGATTTTGTTGTAGGTCTTGGCTTGATTTTCTTGAGTCCAATTTGCCCTTTCGAAGTAAAAATCTATCATCTGCTGGTGTTGTTTTTCTCTTTCTTCAACATTTTCCTAACCGTTTCACATCCACTGATCCCGTTTCTCGTTTACGCTTCAAAATTTTGCTTACTACCTCCTGACTCACTCCACACGTTCTAGCAATCTCTCTTTGTGACATACTAGTGTGTTCACTCAACGTGACAATCTTTTCACGCTTCCTATTCGTAATATCCATGTTGGAATAAAACCAAAAATAACACAAAATAGTACAAAAACCCCCAAAACAACAGAAGCTTGGTAAGAAATGACATAAAACACACTCAAACACACCAACACACAGTAAGGTTATGTTTTTAATGCTTGGTCAGCTGTCAACTGTGTAGGTAGTGTTGCCAACTGTGAATATTGAAAAAATGAAAAAAATTCACAGTGATTCCATTAATTCGCACAATACTGTATCTTATTGAAAAAGAAGCAATATTAAATTCTCGTCCTATTTCTCCTATGTCGTCTCACCCAAATTACCTGCTTCTCCTTACCTCTGAACATTTTTTAACTTTTTAACTGGTGGTCCGATGACTAGCCATCCGGAGATTAAATTTTTTAATATGTCCTCCAATAAATTAATCAGCTTGGCACAGCACTTCTAGAAACGATGGTAAAAAGAATATCTTCATCAATTGATCAAGAGCAATGATCTTAATGCTACTGATAATGGAATAGTGGTCGATGCTTTGGTGTTAATTCTTGAAAACAATTTGCCACCGTTACAGTGGGCAGTTGGACGCATTATGTCGACGCACCCTCGAGAAGATGGCATTGCCGGAGTGGTAAATCTGAAATTTGAAAAAACCAAATTTGGAGAGTATAAACGCTGCGTGAAGAAGTTGTATCCACTTTAGATCAGCCAGATTTTCGACGTCAACCGACAACTTCATTATAAACTTCAGTAATTCCAGGCGGGTGACATGTTCCGTCTCATTATAATTCAGTTCATATTATTTTTCGATTTTATTTTATTTACATTCATAGTTGTAATTTTTAAAGTTTTGGGTAAATTTGAGTTTCCAGAAATTTATTAAAAGAATAAAATATTTATTAGTTTTACATATTTCTGGGAAAATTTGTCTATTATAATCCCTCCCTTTAGAAAGTGTGTACCCGGCAAATCCGTCGGCTATTGTTGTCGCATTCGCTGCGTCTGTATATGGTTCTGAAAAGTACAATATGAATGATTTGTAATTTACGTTTTTACCTCAAGGTAAAATTAGGTAATGCCCTTCCCTCTACCAATGATTTCTGTTAGGTATTTGTAATGTATTTTTAGTAGTATCAAACGAAACTCAGTTCTGTAAACATGTATAGTAAGCAATGAATAGTTGTATGAAAATTGTCGTCCTATAGAATTTTAATTTAATACAATAATATTTTATAGCAAATATGTCTCAAGGTAAACTAATCGGGGGTCAAGAAAATTTTGCTTAAAGCAATTTTTTAAATGAAAATGGTCTACGGTGTAATCTCTACAACCTTGTCACAGCGTGAGACGATCAGTATAGAAGAACATGTTGGTGAAAATTTATTGAAAAACTACAAGTCCTGCACCATAAATAGCAATCAAACCAGATAGTAAATTACAAGTGACGTTATCGCAAAAAATAGCGATTCGAGAAGTGTCGTACCCAAGTGGATTAGGCGAGATGGCCACGTGACGACGGGTCGAGTTATTGGCCTTCGTCGATTCCAACGTCCCGTGTCATATTTTTGCTTGTCGGTCGTCACCGCTATTCCCACAGGCGGAGATATGGGACAAACCTCACACCACTTTCACGGGCAAATATTACTTTTTCTTTTATATGTCCCGTTGGCTATTGCAGGAATAATTACTTTGTACAATCATACCGTTTCATTTGTGCATTTTTACGTTCTTCAGAGATAATTTTAAGTGGCATTAAAACAGATGGCTCTGAGCGATAACATTTTACCGTAACATATGTAGAACATGAAATAAAGAAAATTGATATATAATAAAAATATGAGGAAGCTGAATTATTACTTTGAAGAATTATGCTGTATCTACCATCAAAGTAATAAAATAACGCGTTTTAATCATAGTAAGCATTAAATGTTTAAATGTTTGAATTAGTAGATCTTTCACATGAACAACTTGTATATTTACAGTTTGTTTCCATTAAGGAATCTGTACAAACAAATAATTTACCAGATTTATTATTAGATATTATGATTATATTATATTATATTATTATTATTAGATATTATTTTACATTATAAATATTAATTATAATACAAAATTGGTTCTATTGCTCAAGACATGGTCTTATACTTCAATATTCAATGCCAGTCTACAATTTTTCCACGTGTTGCTTTCCTGGCTTCTCAAATTCTCTTTAAACGTAAGAAAGGTGATTCTACATGGTCAGTGTTACACCACGTGACATTTTCTTATTACAATTGATCCAATAAACATCCAGGATAGTACAATTTGTTGCATTCCGCAAAATGAAAAAAACTACACAACACATCGACGTCTTTTACTATGACCGATACTTTCAAGGTAATGCTATTGAATATTACTTTTTTTTCAATGATTCTTTATTTCTATTTCTTCTACTTCTTCTCGAAAAGTAGTTATTGACATTGTAATTCATTTTGTAACTTCTTGATGAGCCATATCAGCGTTCACCACCGCCGTTTCCGTCAATACTTTTATCTCTACTATTCATAAAAGATGGTTTTGACGCTCCAGATTACTGTGTTAAATCTAAATATAAGCGATATATTGTCGGGTTAAGGACAAAGTGTTCTTACAATTCTTAAATACATTTTCTAATTCTTCCTCTCTTATCGGTATATTTAGATCGTTATTGTTTTGATTGTAATATTCTATAGGATTTTTTTCTTCTTTTATTTGCTATCTAAGAAATTGGAAGTATAATTTAAGTAACTAGAGTTATATTCATAAGTAGATGCTAGTATATTAGATATTTCTTCTGGGCTTTTATAAATAGTGTTATTTTGAGTTAGAAAGTTTATTGATTTATGGGTTTGGATCTAAACATTTTGTTGACTTTTCTCCATATAGTTGTTATAGGAGTTGAACTATGTATTGTGATGACATATTATCTTTAAGAGTCACGTTGGCTTTTTTAATGGTATACCTAGCGACTGCTTTAATTTTTTAAATCCTGTAGAGTTTTCTTGATTTTTGTGTTGTTTGAATTTATTAAAAGCTTGTTTCGGCATTTTTAATGCTACTCTTTGCAGTCATGATCCCATTAAGGTACCGACTGATGTTTTTGATCGTACCTACTTAATAGTTCCAACGTACTTATTTGCTGATTTTGTGATTACGTTTGTCAAAGAGTATAGGTATTGTTTTGTCTATATCTACATTTTCATTTAGGTTTTGCAGATTGTTTTCAACGTAATTTTTAAATTATGTCCAATTTGCGCCTTTTAAGTTTCATTTTAGTTGTTACCCCTCCGCTAGCAATTTTTGCATTTTCTCGATTTTTAAAGAAAATTAAAATTCTTTAAGTCATGAGCTTTGTTGTTTTTAAAGTTGGTTTCTTGTAAACATATCAATCTAGGTTTATGTTTTGAAATTAATAATTTTAATATTTCAAAATGAGTATAATACCCATTAATGTTCTATTGAATTAGAGAAATGAAAATTATATACTAATAAGTTTTTGTAGATGCGTCTCTTTCCAAGTCTATTTGAAGGTCTGAGTTGATTTGCTTTAATATTTTATTTTTTATTCGAGTGCATTTGACATTAATTTTTCGATCCTTCAGGTAATGGTATAAATATATTAGTTAATATATTTGTCACCTCTGCTGTTTTTTTTTGTATATATTTTGGCAATACTCAACGGTTCTGATGAGTTCTCATAGTCTTCAAAAAAGTCTAATAACTGTTCGTAAGTTATAGGGTAGTTGACGTTTGGGTTATTAAATAAAGTTTTACGGTACAGCAATTCTTCTAGTGTCTTCTGTGGTTTGATATTTTGATCTGATTTTACTTTCTTCTGATTTTTAGTATTTTACTAGTTTTTAAATTAATTTTAAGAGCTCGATTTTAAAACACATATTAGCTATTTTACCATGTTCAGAGTCGAATCTCCTAATATTATAAGTGTTTATGCAAAGAACAAAGTTATTAACATTTATAAATTACTACAAAATAAGTGTTTTTTCCAATTATCTTAATTAATTGTTTATGTATATTATTTTAGATACTCTCAAAATAAAGAACTTTTTATAATCTACAACTTTTTTTATAAAAAAAATTTTTCCCCAGAATGTATAATTTACTTTTTATAGGCAAAAAACTGTGTTTTTAAATTTTTAAGGTTGTTAAAAAAAAACAAAGCAAAATCATTTGTACCTCTTCACGGATTTTACCTTCATATACGTTTTTAAAAATTTTGAAATATCTGTAAAATATTTTTTCAGCTTTTTTTCTTCATTGGTTAGTGTAGAATTAGCTTTATATCTTTTTTTGGATGTACTTTTGTGTATAAATACGTAGGTGAAATAAAAATGTGCAAAATTCTGAATTGTTAATGAAAACATCAACAGCTTTTGCGGGGCTTGAGTCTATTTATCAATATGAATTACATACAAAGTAACAAAATGGAAAAAAGTTAGATATAATTGGCAATTTATGAGACGAAGTATAGGTATTCAAAAGCTATTTGTAAATGTTCATGAAACCTTGGGAAATCTACATATATGTATATAAAATTTTAATAGAATCCACCAAAAAATTTATTTAGAGATTTAAAATGGCTTATGTATGATCTTTCGCCATTTTTTTTAAATATGTAACTGCCGCCAGCAATATTAAGGGCTTAAAATAAAAGGTTTTTAACAAAAATGTACTAAAGTGCGGCGAGTTAGACTACCCTCTTTTTCCCTTTCTGTAAAAAATTTTATTTGAAATATATAATCATATATATTTATGAGAAAAATCAGAATTTTGCGTGCATAGGGATAGACGGCTTTTCATTTTTATTTAACATTACATCCCAGTTTAACACTACGTTTATATAAAATATTGTTTGAAAAGAAATTAATGAAAGATAAAAAAATTGTCTGCTTAAACAATGTTCCATCCTGAAAAACTGAGTTGTAGCTCCTGTTATCACCGAATTTGAAATATCATTTCTCTCTTTCACCATTGATACGTAAATGAGTAAGACACAGTTTAGAGAACAAAACAGTTTCAAAACAAAATTTTTAGCGAAAAATTTAAAGTAAACTAATTAACAAATTAAACGACATAGAAAACCTTGCAAAGAAAATATGTTTAGTATTTACATATCAGTCACTCAATTTTATATTATATTTAAAAGAAGTTGTTTTAATTTACACATTTATTTACATAGCATTGAAGGAATTTAAGAAAAAACTTTAAGATATCAAATTAAATGTTGTTACTTGTTTATATGAAATATTAGGGATTTATCTGATTTGTCATCAATCACGGCTACAAATATATGCTGAAATAAATCAGAAAAAAAAATAAAAATATATCTACATATTCCAGGTTAAACCAGACCTTCATCATCATCAGTGGCATTACAGCTCGTTATGAGCCAAAGCCTTTTTCAGAACAATCTTCCATTCGCCCTTGTCTCTGGCAACTCTTTTGAATGCTTTAACTTCGATGGATTTTAGATCATCTTCTATGTTAAATTGATACCTAAGTTTTGGTCTTTCTCTGGCTGGTATTAGCTGTTTATTTTCGGAAAAATCTTCGCGAGTCTTTTCTATTGTGGTAGTTAACCATCTCGTTTAGAGCGTTTTCGTACGGCTTTTTCTTTTTTCTCTTTAACGTCCTTTTTTCTCCTTGCCTAAGATTTTCATAGTCTTCCAGGTTTGATCTCCTTCTGCTCTGCTAAAGTCTAGCTATTGCTTAATGAATCTACATTCTTCGTCAAACCAATCTTCGTTTATTTTAGCCTGGTTAGGTTTTAAAAAGCCTTTAGCCGCTGTATGTATAGCTTCCTTGCATTTGGTACAGTGTCCAAGTAGTACAAGAATGTATAAATAAATATACAAAAACAAATCACACAGTTACAGGATTTTTACCAAAATATGTTCTAATGAATTTACTGACTTGTTACCACGTGAATTAATAAAAAAAGCGAACAAATAAAAAATTTAGAACAAGATCGAAAAATAGAAGCACAGAGGTCAACAAGATATCATCAGTACAACAAATCTATATTTGATAAGTAGATAATACAATATGAACTCAATGAAGGAGATCTAGTTTATATAACCAATGGTAATAAATTAAACAGAAAAAAATGGATGAAGTCCGAATTGGTCTATTTGAAATAATGGAGATAGTGTCTGATTCAGTTTATAAAATAAACACAGGACATGGAAAAAGATCGATTGGTTTGTATCATATTACAAAGCTCATTCCTATGTCTATTTATAGTGATACATCATAAAACCGCATAATTTGAACTGCATAGTGAAAATTATATCTTGTGAAGGGAAGATGTAGCTTTGTGAATGCATGGTATTACGGAACACAGCAGCTTGTTTCATGGTGACGGATACGTCACCATGAACGTTACCATGATACGTTAAAACATAAATAAATAGTACCTTCTTTTTTACTGACCCCACTACGTCATAGATGTTGATAGCGACATAGGCCACAAAAATATCGAATTTAATATCCTATGAGTCACATAAGGGCCAATACGTGCAATTTTGAGTTCCATTTTTTTAACAGTTGAAAGTATTATAGTAAAACGATTCGTTTTTGCAATAATTCTAAAAATGAGCAAGAGAACATCATTTATTTTGAGCGTATGTAATAATGAAAACAGTCAATTTGGTAAGTAATAAGCATAATATTGTTTATTATTATTTTTTATTTATTTTGCTTCAACCACTTAGGGTTATTAGCATAAGAAAAATACAAAAAGTGATAAAGAGATATATAGGCATATACAAAATATCAATTACATAATAATGTATAAAATATATACTTTAATTATGGATGAATTGTATTAAATTTTATTAAAAAAGTTTATAGATTTCAAGAATTCTACCAGTTCATATGGTACGTACCAGTACTAAGTCAGCTACGTATTTAGATTCTCCTAGAAGTTTTTCTAATGTTTTAGGATTGTGGTGATATAGTTTCCCAATGGGGTATATTGGACAGTCAATCAACATGTGCTTCACTGTCACTTTACATTCACAAACAAAACATACAGGTTCCTCTTCTCTCTTCAACTAGTATTCATGTGTTGTGAAAGTGTGTCCTAATCTGAGACGTGTTATTAGGACTTGATGTTGTCACTTTGAAGACCAGAAGTTCCATGGAAGGACGGAAGATTTTATTTCTATCAATTTAGTGGTGCTTCTATTTCATTGGTTTTGCCAAACATCGTGCAATTTCGATTTTAAGTAAGGTTTTAAATCTAAATGCATCGTTAGATTTTCCACTGTATTGGTTATTGCGGACCTAGCTAGACTATCTGCCTTTTCGTTAACATCTATTTCAACCTGTGACGGTACCCAGAGGAACTCTATTGTCAAATTGTTTTGGTATATATATATATATATATATATATATATATATATATATATATATATATATATATATATATATATATATATATATATGGTATAAAATTAACTGAATCTGCTGTAATGTTGGATGAGAGGGATGAATATGAGAAATTGATGTCAGACAACCAAGTAAATCAGATATTAGAAGAGATTTGAGAAGTTTTTTTTTTTAGATTAAAGGTTAGGACCGAAAATACTTGTCTTAGGAGATAATTTATAGATGGAATGTTCATGTGATATCATAAAGCATACTCCTACTCTATTAATGGTCTTAGATGCGTCCGTGTATATAAAATGGTAATTTTTGTACTATGTGAGAAGATGGAGAAAGCGAGTTTTAAAACAATTGGGTATCACGTTATTTTTGTTATATGCTGTAAGTTTATGTTACAAAGTGCAGAGGGAAAAATTCAAGGAAAACATAAATTTATTTCACAGGAAGGATAAATAGGAGGTAGTTAAATATTAAAATAAGTATCTATTAGCTCGTTTTAAAAAGGTACAGGATCCTTATTTATTTTTTGATAGATCTTCTAGGACCTGTTAGCAACAGCATAATAAGGAGCTGGATTTTTTGGGTTAGATTTTATATTCAAAATATACGATAGAGTTAAGTATTTTCTTCTTAAGTTTAAGGGTGGCTCTCCAGATTCATAGAGAAGACTGTCCACAGAACTTGTGCAATATGCTCCTAGAGCAATTCTAACGGCTGAACCCTGAAGAGTATCCAAAGTTTTGAGCAATGCTTGGTTTGCGGTGTTATACACAACACACAGTTTCGATATAATTAAAGATCTATATAAATTTATTAGAGTTGGAAAATCTGCTCCCAAATTTTTATGTGAGCCCTGTGTAATTTCATTTTCCTGTAATTTAGATTCAGACAAATGGATATTGATTCGAACTTGGAAATATGGTTGCCGTAAAAAGTTTGAAATAAAAGCAAACATGTTACCGTGAATCTACCAATTGTGGAGTGTAGGTAGAATATCATAGCACCATACTGTATCACAAGCATTTTTTACATCAAATATTATAGCTAAACACTCTTGATTCCATATAAATGCTTCGTGAATTTCCGATTCCAATGATCACTTACTTTACTTTTACAAACACTAGGAGAAGATTGGATTCGGATACAAACCACCTAGGAACTCCTTTTACACTAAAAGAATTCCACGACAGTCTGAACAAGTTAAAAAACAGGAAAGCTGCAGGTGTGGATGATATATGCAGTGAACAAATAAAACATTTAGGATAAGGAGCAAAAAACTGGATCTTGCAATTTTATAACACGTGCTGCAAAACCTGCAAAATTCCAAAATCATGGAGGAAATCTAAAGTAATAGACTTGTTAAAAGCAGGAAAGGATCCAAAAAACCCTAGTAGCTACAGACCTATTTCGCTATTGTGTCACTTTTTTAAACTATACGAGAGACTCATACTCGCCAGAATAGAAAAAAAAATGTCGACAAGCACCTCATCCCACAACAAGGAGGATTCAGACCTGGCAAATCTTGCACCGGTCAAGTCCTCGCATTAACAAAACACATTGAAGAGGGCTTTGAAGAAAAACTTTAAGAGGGGCTGCTTTTGTAGATCTGACAGCAGCATATAACACAGTAAGGCACAAAACATTGCTCCGCAAATTATACGACCCTCTCAATGACCACCATCTGGGAAAGGTCGTATATTCCTTACTGCAAAATAGACGTTTTTTCCTTATGCTGGAGGGTAAAGTAAGTAGGTGGAGAGTTCAAAAAAACGGCCTCTCACAGGGAAGTGTTTTGGCACCAATGCTCTTCAATATATAAACAAACGACCAACCTACTCCAACCGAAACCAAGCACTTCCTCTATGCTTACGATCTTGCAATATGTGCTCAAGTAAATAGTTTTGAAGAAGTGGAGGAGAAACTCGAAACTGCCTTAAAAACAATGACAGCGTACTACCTGCAGAATTTTCTGAGACCCAATCCCTCTAAAACCCAAGTCTGTGCTTTCCACCTTTGCACAAAGGAAGCCAAGCGGAAACTCCAAATTGTATGGAATGGTAATACATTAGAACACACATACCAACCTATATATCTTGGAGTAACTCTGGACCGGTCCCTCACCTACAGACAACATTGCATAAAAACAAGAGGTAAAGTAACAACTAGGAACAGCATATTTAGAGAGCTAACGGAAAGTAAATGGGGCGCACGTCCTAGCGTTTTAAGAATAGCAGCACAGGCACTGTGTTTCTCAATTGCTGAATTACCGTGCCCCGTTTGGAGCAGATCTGCCCACACCAAACAAGTTGATACTGCGCTAAATGAGACATGCAGGATAGTAACGGTGTGTATGAAACCAACGCCACTTTCAAATTTATACAGAGCAGCGAGTTTTGCAGAACCCTCAACACGCAGAGGCGCTGCAGAATACATAGAGAAAATTAAACAGATCGCGGACGATCGGCATGCCCTATACAAAGCTCGAACACCACGAAAGCGACTAAAATATAGAAAAAGCTTCCTTGGAACAGTGCAGGATGAACCGCCAAGTATTTTCCACTTCCCCAGGTTCAATGGACCGGCCAGACTATAGACTTTAAAACGTGGAAAACCTTGAATAGGATAAGAACGGATATTGCTACAGTAAAATCAAACATGGCTAAACAGGGAAAAATAGACCAAGATGATGTGAACTGTGACTGTGGAGAAACACAGAATATGGAACATCTTCGTACATGCAGAAACTGTTTTCATTGATGTACACTTGAAGATTTGTGGCTCGCCTACAAAGATGAAACCGACGTTACCCGATACTGGGCCGAAATTTTATGAATGACATGTCCGGACACGATAAAGTAAGTAAGTAAAGTAAAGTAAGTTTGTGTTTAATATACCGCATGAGTCGATTGACAATGATCTTTTCTAGCAACTTACACAATGCATTCGTGAGAGATTGGTTTATAGCATTCTGCTTTAAATTTAGATTATCCTGGTTTGTGTATTGGAACTATGATTGACGAGTGCCATAGGTGTGGGAATACCTTATTCATCCATATAAAATTGAACAGTTGCGATAGTAGTTGCATATTGAAATGTGGAAGACTGTCAAAAAAATATCTGGAGAACTGGCTTATAACAAAATCACTTAACTAAAGAAAGTGAATAGAATAATCACAGATTACCTAGAAATAGCAGAAGATTTTGCTAATACGTATAAAATAGATCTAACCCAAGCAATGCTTTAATAGTCATTGCTATTAAAATGTAGGTATATTATCAATTAAAAAAAATATTTTTAAAAGTTAAAAAGCCAATTATGAAAGACCTTCATAGGCTCGGAAGATCTAAATATTAATACTCTTATAACAGGTAAAGCTTAAACATTTTTATATTTCTTAAATTTTTAGATTTTATAATTTGTTTGTTAACGCAAGTGAGATACTAATTAACAAAAGTGAGAAAATAGGAATCTATTAAAATAACAAGTTTGAAAATAAAAATTGTATTCTTAGTTATAAAAATGCAATGTGAAATTATATAATAATACTGTAAAAACAGAAACACTTATGAAATATAAATATTACTTGGCAAAGAACTTAAAATATATTGTTCCCGTTGTTTAGATCAGGTAAAGTCAAAATACAAACAACTTCGTCTAATGAAATGGTAGACACATCTTCCTTTTCAGGAAAGACAAATTTGTATTTATGAATTTTTTTTTAAACTTTACAGTATAATTATAATCTTTGTCAATATTTATTACCAGTCCAATTAAGTTTTGGTTTAATTTAATATTTTGTTTTTGGTGTTTTAGACTCATTTAGAGTCATTTCATCACTATTCGAGTCTGATGAGTATATATCTTTGTAATGAACTCGTTTTCGTTGTTTGAGCTTTACTTCATTTTTCTTATTTTGTTTTCGAGATGTACCATGTAATACTACAAGTTGTGTTAAGAAAATCTTAAAAATAAAGCAAAAAGAAACAATTCTAAAGTTAAAAAGAAAGTATAAAAAAGGATACATTTATTAGATTGCATCTGTGGGTGATGATCATTCTTATTTTGGGACGAATTTAAATGTAGGATGTCCATGGTACCAATTTTATCATGGCAACATTCTTGAACTCCAAATAACAAGCATGATAATGTTCTTGCATCTAGTAAATTATAGGAGGCTTTTGTCCAAACAACTTCTTTTATCGACATTGTACCTTTAAATGTTTTTAAATCTGAAGTGGATACTTCATTTTCAATTTTTTGAATTTCCGAACTAGAAACTGTATGACATAAAATACCTTTATAATTTTCTCGAAGTTCTTTAATTAAACTATTAAAGTTGTCTAAATCTTTTCCTTGGGCCACTAAACTATCTGCTTTCCTTTTCAAACATCCCCCAATACCATCTGGTGCTCCTTTGCCATATCCAGACTCACTATAATGCCATCTTATAGCTTGACAGGTAAACAGCTTCGAAATTTATGCCACTATTAAAAAAAAATAGTTTTATTTTTATATTGTGTGGATGGTCCAAGAAATGTACCATATATAGTGGAAATTAGGGTTTTTACATATTCTGCACTGGGTGTCAAATGGGCACATCTAGCAAAAGGATTGTGACGAAGATTCTCGGAAAACGTACACAATGGACTTTTTTTGTTTTGGGTATAAACCATTACAGTGTGCAAACTTATCTGTGGTTTGGAACCACCAAAATGAGCAGATTGGATTTCTCGTCCATATTTCCATATATAATTTTCAGAGAAGTCCAGGTGTATAAGAACACCATTTTTCTTTAGGCTATTCTTAATCGTGTCGATACATTTAAATTGGTGTTTAAAGTTAAGTAAGTGCTTTAAAAAATAGGGCAGTTTTTCTTTAAAGATGCTTACAATATTTTCTTTTGTGCTCTCAACTTCTTCCTTTATTGTCTTTTGACACATTTTTTTCTCACCCTTAACAATAATTTCAACTTTTTTTGAAAGCCATTTTTTATAAATTATTATGCTATCGTCAACATTGAAGTATTTCTTTGTGACGGCATGTTAAACATAAACGCCCTAAATATTCTTCATTGTTAACATCACAACATATTTCCTTCACTACTTCTGTCGAATTAGCAGCATTTATGATATGCAATGACTTTAATTTACTTACAAGTAATGTAAAATTCTCATGAATTATACAAAGACAAGGTTTTCTGCTTTTCTCTATGGAAAACAACACCCAAAAAGGTCGAAACTTACAAAATCTAGAATAGCTTACTTTAACTTCAGGATGCTTAGCCTTAAATAAAATAAAAAGATTTTTTAAGGAATCGTTTGGGTACTGTTTCTGCTTTTTAATTTTCTTATAAGTAACACTGTCCTTTTTGCCAGGGCATAACCGGCTTACTTTATCTTTTTCAAAAAAGCTTGAGATAACTTCCTTTAATTTTAAAAACATTAACCTTCTTATTTTCAATACTTGCGCAGAATTTTTACTTTTTACGATTCTTCTTGAACTAACTGATCTTACCAAATTTTCACACCTATATTTTGACTATATCTCCAGAAATAGAATGAATAAATCTTTGCTTGTCCTTAAATGTTCTTTGTTCTTTGTAGTTTCATTTTAGCTGCTGCTGAAGCACTTTTCTAATTACAAGTTTCCGTTTTACTTCTGGAGTAACCTTCTGCCCAATGAGCATTTCCCGAACGTCTTTAGTTGAAGTGTTAGGAACTTTTTTCTTTAATCAGTCATATCTAAAAGAAAGTAATATTATTTTACATTTTTTTTATTTTGACATTTTAATAATTATTAATAATAATGATTAATATTTTATTTAATACTAACTTTGTAATTGAAATTATGAAATTTAAATGATGTTTATTGATTCTATTATTTTTGTTAAGATTTAAATTATTTAATAGATATTTAATACCTTTTTTTGTATTTTGAAACCATCTAAACCATCTTACATGTTCTTTCTAATTTAGCTTTTAAAAGCTCTATTTCTTTTTTCATTCTTTCCCTATTTCTTCGTACTATTTGTTTTCCTTTTAAAGACTGTCATGATGACTGAGGCTGTGGATTTTGTTGAGGTGTAATGTCTTCTGCAAATTCCTTAGGAACTGGAATAAATAATGGGATTATTTCATTAAGCTGAGCCGAAAGTTTTTCTCTTTCTTGTTTTGCCTAGTATGACTTTTTACTTTTTTCTCGCCAACATTTTCTAATATTTCTTTGCTCTCGTTCGGATAATTCATTAATTCTCTTTACTTTACCCGCTTCTTTTCTAGCTCTATATCGCTCTCTAGCCTTCCGTTTTTCTTCTTCATGTAATGCCGGATTATTTTTTATTTTTTCTGTTAACTTACGCATCGCTTTTTTTGATTTTCCCTAAGAATACTTTTCTTTTTGTGTCTTTGACTTTGCCATCTCCACAAACTTTTAAATTAAAAAAATGTATGTTTATTTTTTAGACAATATGATATCAAGATTTAAGTACAAAATAAGAAAATTTTATAAACATTTAATCAAACTTCATTTATGTAAATTTTTGTCACTTTCGTTAACACATAAATTAATGAAAGTAAGATTAACTTGCGTAAGTGAGGTTTTATTATAAATTTCCCATCAAATCCCGGGTAAATTGTTTGGATGGTGACGCCATTTTAAAAATAACTACTTTGCTTAATTTCCTAGCATATACCGTTTGCAAACATTATTGATTGAAATATTTTCATAAAATATACTTATTAACAAAAGTGAAACATTATGCTTACCGTTTGTGGGTCTTAGCACCGTTTTGCACTTTATTTGTTAAATTTTACAGAACAACATACCTCTCTCAACGATTTTAATAAAATAAACAAGAATTGTCAAAACACTTTTAATGTCACACTATCAGCGCCGACTTACTAAATTTATGTCAAATAATAATTCTAGTGAATGATGAGGACACCTATAAAAATCGAATTTTAAACTATAAAATAAATTATTTTTTATAAAGAATGATAAAACTAAGAAATAATGTCAGCCATTTTATAATTTTCTGTAATTATTTATTTAAATGTAATATATTAAAATGCTGTTTTCTTATTTCAAAGCTTATATAAACAAGGTGGGACATTAAAGAAAGTGAGAATTGAACCCTTTAATTTCAAAAAAATACAGAGTAGATTTTATTTGTGAAATTTAAAAAATCATAGGAACTTAAGTATTAATGCACTGTATTTGAGTGTAAAATTCTGATAATTATTTTTTGCTATTAAACCTTATTTTTGCTTGAAGGACATCAAAATGTTCATTTCAAAAACAATGACTCTTAAACACCAAATTTAATATAAATGAATAAAAAGATGCATTAAACTCATTTAAAGAGACTAGTGTGTTCGGAATTTTATTAATTTTGTTAAATGGCAACCGTGGCAACACCGCGCTTGGCCATGCGCTATCCATTTTTGCTATTAAGTAAGAGTCAATCAAGAAGAGTGTTAACATATACCTAGACTTGTAACATCCCTATTCTATTATTATTAAAAAATTACAGTCCACATCGTTTCAATTAATCTATTTTTATCAGTGAACCAGCGCAAGTTGAATACAAACAAGTGTGTTCAAATTCTATTAAACACTAGTGAGGGTACAGATAATATTCCAATGGTTTTTCTTAAGCATTAACTTGAGAATGCACACAATCATCTTCTTAACATATTTAATATTATTTGGACAGAACAGAAATTTTCAACAGGGTAGAGAAATTCTATTATAATACCAATATTAAAACTAAAATGCCCCAAAACAGATCCAGAGTCTTATAGACCAATTGCACTAACATGTACTTCATTCAAACTGTTAGAAAAATTGGCCAAGATCAAAATATTATTATTTCAGGACAAAGTGGTTTCCGACAAAATAGTTTATTTTTAGACAATATTATAGACCTAGGAAGCAGTGTACATGAAGCCTTCTCCCTTAATCAAAAATGTATTGGAATATTCTTCGATAGTGAAAAAGTCTTTGATACAGCTTGGCGCCACCGTATCATCAGATTACTGTACAATTTAAAAATTAAAGGACATTGCCTTGCATTTATAAAAAACTTCTTATATAAAAGGTATATGCAAATTAGAGTAAATGGTAACTTGTCGTCAAAAGTGGAATTAGAAAATGGAATTCCTCAGGGATCTGATATAAGCCTACGCTATTTATAATTGCCATAAATGATGTTCAACGAAATTTAAAACTTCCACTTAAAGGCCACTTATATCCTGAAGATCTCGTAATATTTGGTCAAAGCAAAAATTTAAACAACCTCTCACAACTTGCAGAGTTTCTTGTTAGGTATTGAAAAATGGTCACAGCAAACTGGATTTATCTTTTCAACAACTAAAACTAAATATATATTATTTTCTAACTACAAAGTCAGTACACCAATCTCATTATATTTATACAACCACTCACTACAACAAAAAGATTGGCTAAAATTTCACTTGTTTTAATTCAAAATTAAAACAAGTAAAACCCAGCATAGAGGCATGGAATGTGTTACCTAAGACAAGAAGCCTACAAATAATAGTAACGCGATCCAGACTTGGACATGGTTAACGCACGATTACTTAATTAAAAAGTGCGAACCGCCGCGATGTGAAACGTGTAATACGACACTAACAATAATGCACATAGTATGTGAATATCCCCTCTACAATCAACAAGGACATAACAACAAGATACCAAGAACACTTCTAGAAGCTCTAGGTGCAGACTATAACTTTAACAATACTCTAAATTTCTTGAAAGACATTAATAAGTACCACAATATTTAATAAACCAAATTGGAATGCAGTAATTGTACCTACTGTAATCCATTAATTTTTCGCTAATGGTCATTTGGTCGATGCGATTTTCTAAATAAAAAAAATGTATTACGCTGTGAATTTAAAATAAAAAATTAGCAATTCTTTTAGAATAATAGGTCAGAAGAATGACCACAACAAAGACGGGATGCAAATATCTTGAAAGTGTATTATAAAAAAGATCAAGCAAAAGAATCAAAAAAGTTCAGAACAAGGAAAAAGAAATCGAAATGTTTTGTAAATTTTAAAACTATAAAAAACTAGATTTAAACAATTAAAAAACTTGGGTAATAATTATTCAAAAATAGTTCAGATGAAAGAAACCTTTGTTTCATTGTGATAGAAGGCAAAACTAGAACTTTATTCCGAATAAAAAGTTGATACATATAACTTTTCATGTTTGGAGTTGCAGAGTGCTCTTTTAGGAGTTGTTTGTGGTAAAATATAAACATGAATATTCAAAGTCTTAAAGGAAAGAATAAAAATATTAGGTAAAAATGACCATCAAAGAGAAATGTATTCAGAAAAGTTGGCAGCAGATTCTAAAGGGGAAAGAACATTTTATACTTCTTGAGTTGAAATGCCACTTAGTTTAATTTACATAAACCCACTTTTTACTAAAATTCCTTAATTATTAAGAAAACTTTTAAAATGTTATTTGTTTTAACAGATTCATTTATAATTAACAAAAACATTTTAGTCAATGAAAACTCTTAGTGTAAGTATAATTTTAATCTGGACAAATAAAATGAATTATTTTTTCATTTTGTTACTTTTCTTTATCTTTTTCTTCTCAATTTCATGAGCGGTTTTAAACGTCATATATGTCATAAATACTGTTATAATTTTTAAATATAATGTCCCGGTTTAACTTCTTTCACTCTTTATATCTATTTTATCGACCCATTTTTTCCTAACTGCTTAACGTACTCACCCGAATTAACTCGGTATTAAACTACGTTTCTATATTCTCATAACCGAGTTAACTCGTGCTTATAATATTTGTACGATACATAAAATATAACTTTTGTTTATAATTATTATTGTAGTTGTTTGTACGATTCCAAAAAGTGTAAAAATTACAAATCGGTTGGTTTTTTGAAATAAAAATACAAAGTAATTCATAATTCGTTTGAGTTCGGCGTAAATAAATGGCAGAGATCGAGATCTCGGCTACTTTTAAACATTATTCTGATAAACTGGATAGTCAGTTTTTACAAACAGTAAACACCTTAATAGAAAATTAGCTAGAATATAACACACCACTGGTACTTATCTTCGTAGACTTTCACAAAGCCTTCGACACTGTGGAGGCAGCATTATACCTGCTCTGAACAATAGTGGAATACATTACCGGCGTACCAAGTTAGTACAAACATTATACCAAAACGCCACAATGCGTGTAAAACTACATGATACCACCAGAGAAATTCATATCAAGCGAGGTGTGAGACAGGGCGATACTCTCTCATCTAAATTATTTATAACGGTCCTCGAATACGCCTTTTAAATGCTAAAGTGGGAAAATAGAGGAATACAAATAGATGTAGAAATGCTCAATCATCTGCGTTTTGCTCACAACATACTACTTATTACCGAAGATCTGGGTGAAGCACAACAAATGCTACAAGAATTAGAAAACGTATCTTAAACAATAGGTTTCAAAATGAACATCAGTAAGACCAAAATTATGATAAATTTAGTTCCCAGCGAACACCTAGTCATCCAGAATCAACTGGTAGAATTGACAAAAAAGTACATATATCTTGGTCATAAAATCAGAATAGGCAAGGACAACCAGACCTGCGAATTTTAAAGACGAATAACACTTGCTTGGGCGGCATATGGTTCACTAAGAGACATATTTAAGAGCGACATCCCAATAGCTATGAAACGGAAGACATTTGACCAATGCGTTCTTCCTATTATGCACTATTAACAGCATGCGTATTATTAACAGCACTAAAAATGCGAGTGGCACAAAGGCGCTTGGAAAGATCAATTCTCGGCGTGACAAAAAAAGACGAAATAAGGAATCAAGACTTAAAGGAAAAGAACAGGTATCAGTGATGTCGTCGAACTTATAGCCAAGCTGAAATGGAATTATGAAGGTCATATAGCGAGTGTGAAAGACACAAGATGGACAAGAAAATTAATTGACTGGTGCACACGAGAAGACAAACGGAGCACAGGACGACCACCAACACGCTAGATGGACGACATTAGACCAATATCCAAGAAATGGCAAGAAGAACCACAGAACTGTAAAGATTGGCGAAAACTGGGAAAGACCTATGTCCAGCAGTGGACAGAAGAGGTTGCATGATGATGCTCAGTGTTCAACAATGTCTCATCCAGATAATAAATTTTGCGCTTCTCTTTTCTATAAGTCCTTATCTGTTGAAGATATTCTCGACGCCACACCACACTGCCGTCTCTGTCTAATAAAAAGGCGTTTCTTTCCCCTCGTTGATAATGAAAATTAAGTTTTTTAATATTCTGTAATATGTGGTTTTTGTAAAATTTCGCAAATGAAGGTCATCATTCACCTCCTTTAAAACAACATTAACGGTGGGTATCTCGCTCCCTATAAAAAGTTATGAACATGTCTTGTAATTGCATTTTTGTCTAATTCATTTATTTTATAAAAATTTTTTTTTCCCTAGTCGACATACTTTTGGCCCAGCGAACTGATGATTAGTTTTATATTCGTTAATAAGTGTAAACACACTTCGATCACAAAGTTTAACTTTACTCGCAACTTTTTCTACAATATCTTTAACCCCGAACCTGGGATTTTCTATTGTTTCATATTTAAATACATTTACCATTATTTATTTTACTACAGCACTAAAAGGGCTTCTTGTAGTTCGTTTTCGAGAACTCAATTTATTTTCTATTATTCTATTATTGTATTAACTAATTAAACAGCTGAATAAGTGGACGACATTTTGTTTTCAAAAACAGTAACCACGTATACAGTTTAAAGTCTTTATACAGATAAAAATGAATACATAAGTAGTTTTAAAACGCACAACAAATAATTATTACTAGTTCAATGTTAACAACATAATCATACATTGTCCTTTAACCATCTAAACGACAAAAATATTACTAACAAATCTATTCAAAATACAACACTTCAATACCAAAATCCGAGTCTGTATTATTTGCCGACGACGACGACTAGCAATTTTTGCAGCAAAGTAGAGATGGTTATTTCATTTAGTTTTTGAATAGTCTTGGATAATCCTTACTTGCTTATTCGTTTAAATTATTCATTAATATAATTAATGTGATTATTTTTTCACTAACTATGAATTAAGTGATCACAGTAATTTATATACTATGCAAAAAAACTAATAATCGAGTTGTTTACTCGACCTGCATCGCTTATCGAAATTAAGTATATTTACGGCGAAGGTTAGTCAAGTTTAGTACATTTGTAAGGCAGATATAAGTGGCATATTTATTCGCCTCTTGCAGTACGTTATTTATTTTTATATCTTTTTAATTGTTTTATCGACTGCAAAATGATTAGTGATGAGTATTTATTAAGTTCAGATGTATTTGATGTCAAAGCAAATACGGACAAAAGTGGTTTAGATACAAGTATCGACCTTTCTTGTCGTATGACTATAATATGAACATGGTGCAAATTACAGTCAAATGCTCCTGCACCTCAATATTTTCCTTTTACTGCTGTTTCAGCTATAAAGTATGAGAAATATTCAAGGTTTACAAGCTACATTAAAAGATAAACCAAACGCTTCACCTTACTTTATACAGGTGATATAAAAATACCATATGCGTTATTACCAAAATTGGAACAAGAACTTACGAAGCTAGAAAAGGAAGGTAATTTAGAAAAAGTTAATAGTTCTTAATATGCTACACCTATAGTACCAGTTATTAAAAATAATGGTCAAGTACGGATTTGTGAAGATTTTAAAAGTACACTTAACAATCATTTAGTGGTAGACGAACACCCATTGCCTGCAATTGAAGCTCTATTTTCTACCATGGCTGGTAGATTGACTTACAACAAGCATACCTACAAATGGAAGTACGCTCAGAAGATGGAAAATACTTAACAATTAGTGCACCCAGGAGATTATACAGAAGTACAATATAGCAGAGGAAAATTGAAAACATTTTAAAAGATATCCCAGGAATGACAGTTTTCCTGGATCACATAAAAATTACAGCACCTGACGATGAGTTACATTATCAAAGGCAGAATTAGTTTTTAGCAGACATGCAAAATACAATATTAGAGCAAATCATGACAAGTGTCAACTTTTAGCAAATCAGATTAAATACTGTGGATATAAAATTGACAAAAATGGTATACATAAAACCAAAGAAAAGACGGAAACTATATAGAAAGCAAAAGCACCAACAAATAAGACAGAAGTTAGAGCATTAGTAGGACTCATAAATTATTACGAACAGTTCTTACAAAATTTAAGCCATACTTTACATCCGATTTACAATCTTCTGAAAGATAAAGTATCTTTCAGATGGGACAGAAAATGTCGAAAAGCGTTTACAGCGGTGAAAAAAGAAATGATCTCTGATAAAATTTTGGCACATTTTGGCACATTTGGTGACATATACAGTCGAAACAGTATTATCTCACATATATCCGGATGGATCTGAGAGACCAATTAAATTTGCTTCACAAACACTTACAAAAGTACCACAAAAATATGTTTAAATAGATAAGGAAGCATATGCCATAATTTTTGGTATTAAAAAATTTTACTATTATCTATTTGGTAGAGGATTTACACTCTATGTGGATAATCAACCTTTAGTTTATCCTAATGTTCTCTCCATCTTAAATATTACCTACATCTTTACCTACTACTTCTGAATTCGATTACGACGTGGGAGATCAGTTTGAAATCAGTCAAATAGAAACTTTACCTGTTACTTTTAAAGAATTAAGTTTTGATAATACAAGAGGCCTTACACTACAAAAACTTTACAATGCTCTAGGAACTGTAAAACTGATCGATGCTGGGAAAGACTCATTGTCCCACAGATATGATTTTCTTTACATGGAAATTATATTCTCGGCAACAAATGGCAGTAATTCCAACTAACCTACGTAAAAAAGTTTTAAAAAAATTACATACTGCTCATTTTGGCATATTAAGATGAAGATGCTTGTAAGAGGATACTGCTGGTAGTCAGGGATTTCTAAATATATAGAAGATGTATGCAAAAATTGTACGGACTGCAACAAAATCAGGAATAATCCAGAAAAAAAACAGTAGTACACCCATGGAAGATACCTAGAACCCCTTTTGAAAGAGTTCACGTAGATTTTGCACGACCTTTTATGAATTCATACTATTTTATCCTAGTGGATGCCTATACTAGATGGCCAGAAGTATATATGGTTAAAGATTTGACAAGCAAAACTACCATAAACTTTATATATATATATATATATATATATATATATATATATATATATATATTGTAGCGTTATAACTGCTACATTGCCTGCTTTCTTTCTTATGTTAATATATTTCGTTAATTATATTCTCCAATTTCCATATCTTCTGTCATAATTCATATTCTTCTATATCCTCCATTGTATCTCTTATTTTTCTATATATTTTCTCGGATATAGATTGTATCAGAATTATGTCGTTACTTAATTGATTCATTATTCTCTTTTCATTTTTACTGGTATTTGGCATAAAAACCAGTTGGCGTCCAAATCTATCTTCTTTATATATATATATATATATATATATATATATATATATATATATATATATATATATATTTTAGTATCTACCTTTCCTATTTTCTTAATAATCATCATTTTTATCTTTTACTCAAGTTTCTAAAGAGTGAATTTTATTTTCATCTCTATTTCTGTTACTTTGGAACGAGAGGTCCCATCTTTATTCTTTGTCGACATTTCGCCCTTCCCGTTCGATACAAAAGTCGATATAAAGACTTCTATTTTCTAAAAATGTGGATTTTCTTCATGACTTTTCTAAGAGTAGAATAACCAACTGTTGTGTCGTCTCCAGATTTGGAGTCAACCTCCGGGATACATTTCTCAGGTGCGGGTCAAATTCTTTTAACATCCAGAAGACCAACCGGCCTGAGAATGGAACCATCATTCCAATAAGAGAGTTGACTCCGGGACAAGAAAATCCAAAGCTAACAACATGGCTTGCTAACAACCAGAGCAGAAAAGACCCGGATAAAACTTAGGATTTGGTGACAAAAATTGTTCTTTCATATACCTAATGTAACACTGTAGCAAGAAGTCGAATAATTTTTATTTAAATTCAATACGATACTTAACATTTATTTTTCTGTTTTTTTTTATATTTCAATAAACATGTGTTAATTTAACTGTGTATTGTTTCTTCTTTTTACTTGTTTGTGTGTGTTGCTCCAGAGTAGGCCATATTCACGTCCTGAGTGAGCTAGCCAGGGAGTGTTTCGTATAACGTCTAATGTAGCAATTTTGTAATTGATACATTAGGGGTTATGACGTTAAAAATTGGTCCCAACGGCAAACGATTTATCACTCCAACGTTGTTAGTGATGTTAGTCAGGTTGTAGCAGCAAACTAAGGTTTGCGGTTACAGGTTAACAACAGCAGCTCAACGTTGGGATGTTACAAATTGAGCCTTGAAGGGTTACAAATTGGCACCCAATGAATATTTGTTGGCACGTCATAGATTGACGTCCAATGAATGTTCGTTGGAACGTTACAATATACATATATATATATATATATATATATATATATATATATATATATATATATATACAAGGATTTCCACAGTTTTCATTGTATTCCTTCACTCAACCGTTTTCTCCAATTTTTCTTGTTTAGTCAGTCCCCTTCCTGTAGGTTTCTTCGTCTCATTGCTTCGTCCAATTCATCTCTGAAAGATCTTCGGGATCTGCCTCTCTTTCTTCTTCCTATCGGGCTCCACTCTGTTATTCTATTTATCCGCCGATTTTGGTCTGCTCTTCTGACATGTCCGTACCAGGTTAACCTCTTCTGTTCAATGTAGTCTATTATGTCGGAGTTCATTTCCATTCTCCTCTTAATCTCCATGTTATTTATTCTATCTCTTCTTGTTACTCTGCAGATTCTCCTTAGGAATTCCATCTCTGTTGCTCTTATTTTGTTTTTGGTTTTCTTACGTATTTTCCAATTTTCACATTCATAAGTGAGGATACTTCTTGTCATGGTATTATATATTTTTTTCTTTGTTTTCATGCTGATGTTCTTATCCCATAGTACCGGGTTCAATTTTCGTATGCAGTCTCTTGTTTGTCCTAGTCTATTTTTTATATCTTTCTCCGTTGTTCCTTTGTTTGATATTATGAAACGTAAATACTTATACTTGTCTGTTCCTTTGATTTGTTTACCTTCGTCTATTCCCAGCTGTTTTATTTCTGTATTCTCTGTTGTTAGGTATTCAGTTTTCTTTAGGTTTATTTGCATCCCATTCTTTGTATATTTCTGCTCCAGTTTTCTCATTATAAAACTGAGGTCATCTTAGTCTTGTGCGATCACTATTTGGTCGTCTTAGCGTATATAGATATTCGTTCCTTACTGGTATACCCATTCCTTTGCACTTTCTTTTCCATGGTTTCAGTGTTTTTTCCAGGAATATTTTGAACAGGGTAGGGGATATGGAGCAACCCTGTAGTAGTCCCTTTGTCGTTTTAAATGGACTGCATATTCTATTGCCCGTTTTGATAGCTACTTCGTTATTCTTGTAGAGTGCTTTTACCGCGTTTAATAATCTTCGTGGAACTTCAATGTCTTCCATTGCTTCCTACAGCTTGGTTCTAGGTATTGAGTCATATGCCTTCTTAAGATCAACAAAAGCCAGATGGATGAATCTATTTTTGGCCATTCTTTTTTCCATTAGTTGTTCCACGGTGTAAATGTGATCTTAGCTGCTTTCCCCGCTGTGAAACCTGCCTGGTCTTCTCCGATTTTATCTTGTATATTTATTTCTAACTTTTGCTTTATGGTCTTTCCATACAGTCTGCCTATAGACGATATAATGCTGATTCCCCGATAGTTTTCGCAGTTTTTTCTATTTCATTTCTTGTATATTAATGTCATATATGCTTGAGTTCATTCTGCCGGTAAGTCTTCTCCATTCAGTGCTCTCTCAAACATTTTATATATCATACGGAATTACTTTTCCGATCCATTTTTTATCAATTCATTTGGTATTCCGCCGGGATCTTCTGCTTTTTTGTTCTTTAGAGTTTTGATCGTTCTTTTTAGCTCAGCTAGGTTTAATTCGATTTCGTCATGTGTGCAGATTTCTATTCCGTCTATTTCTGATTCTTTAAATTCGGGGCGGTCTTCGGTTAGCAATTTTTTATAGTATTCTGGACATTCGTTTTCTTTGATTTGATCAATCTTGATTTTCTCTGTCTTATTTCTTTGGAGCGACTATCATAAACTTACTAAGAAACATTTTTTGTGCATTTAAAATTCCAAATTGTTTAGTTTCACATAATGCACAAAAGTTTACTAGTTAAACAATTTATACAGAACACTGGAATCGTTTACAAATTCAGTGCACCATATTATCACTGGACATGAACTTCCTGATCAACAATGGACATAAACTTTCTGATGAGTATTTTAAAATTCTAGAATCATTCCGCAGATCGCAGATAAAGACTGCGCGCCAAAAACGCTGATGAAGAGCCGTTCCTACTGTATGGCTGGTAACTCCTGAAGTACCTCATCTGGCAAGCTAGACAATTCCCACTTCTTCTTGTGCGCTCCTATCGATCACACACACAAGTCACCTTCTGCTTCTTCCTGCTCCTTAGTAGTCTACTACTTCTTAACATCGGATATATTTTAATTGACGTTTATCACGCCAACACTACTCCATTAAAAAAAGGGAGTAACCCATTCCATGAAGAGGCTCAGGCCTAAACAAAGTTAAAACTCATATGTTACCATATGATCCAGCTACAAATGGAATGGCATAGAGGTATGTACAAACATTCAAACAAGCGCTACGTGCACAAAAAGGAGATAATAATAAAAGGAAGCTACAGCTCAACAAACTCGTACTAAATTACAGAAGAACACCACATTGTACAATTAATGTCAGTCCTTCAAATGTGATGTTTAGAAAAGAGATCCGAACACGATTAGATTTATTAAAACCGTTTTACAAAATATCTATACAAAATCAAAACCATCCCAAGATAAGAAACAGAGGTGGGTTAGAAATTAAAGACTTGTGATTACATATATGCTGATAAATGGGAATTTGGTAGAGTCTAACGTAAACTAGGGAAATTGCACTACCTTATACAGTTAGACGATAGAAGAATATGGAAGAGACATATAGATCAAATCAGATTCATAGGGGAAATTACACCTGTATGCATTAATATACAACCGACACATTTTGACCTGGGTAATAATCCAATTGTTAAAAATACCTTTGCGCCAAATGAAGCAGTACCATGTTCTAGTTCAGTTCAAGATACAGATGTTTATGATTCAAATAATACTTCAACTTGCTTACCACAAATACTAGATATACAAATACTGCAGCTAGCTCAGATGATACCCTCGTACTACGAAGGTTCCAACAGGTGATAAAAAACCCTGTAAGGTTGGACTTGTAAGTATTATGTTCTTGTTTTTAATTTATGAATATTACAATTTTAGCATTTCCCTACGAAGAGGGAAGTTGTCATATACTTGAACTTTAGTAGTTCCATGACATGACACTTGGACGTTGACAGATGTCATGGGACATTACTCTCATTATTACTAATGGATATAAGTTATATATAGGTTACTACACACATGTTTTAATTAGTGAAATAAAGGAATCTAAAACACATTCAACACAATTTTCATTACGTTACAAGTACATATACAACAGAAATAGAGGACCTGTACCTTTCTATAAACGAGTTAATAGATACTTCATAGATTTTAATATTGAACTACCTCCCATTTATCATAGTTGTAAAATAAATTGATGTTTTTCTTGGGTTGTTCCCTCTCTGCTAACCCAATACCCAATTTATTTAAAACTCACTTTCTCCATGTTCTCACACAGTACAAAAATTACCATCTTATATACTCGGACGCATCTAAAGACCATACATGGAATAGAAGCATGATTTGTGATATCACATGGACATTTCATCTATAAATTGTCGTTAGACAATTTGAGTTTGAGAGTAGAGTTCCTCTGGGTACTGTCACACGTCGAAATAGATGGTAGCGAAAAGACAGATAGTCTAGTTAGAACCGCAATAATCAGTACAGCCGCATCAGTGCAAAATCTAACGGTGCATTTGAATTGAAAACCTTACTTAACAGTAAAATTGCACGATGTTTGGCAAAACCAATGGAATAGAAGCATCGCTAAATTAATAGAAATAAAATCTTCCGCCCTTCCATGGAACTTATGGTCTTCAAAGCGACAACATCAAGTTCTAATTACACGTCTTGGATTAGGGCACACTTCTACAACACATGGTTACTTATTGAAGGGAGAAGACGAACCAGTGTATTTTGTTTGTAGATGTAAAGTAACAGTGAAGCACATTTTGATTGACTGTGCAATATATTCAGTTGAAAGACTATATCACTACCTTCAAAAAACAATAAAAGAACTTCTAGGAGAATCTAAATACGTAGTTGACTTGACAGAATTCTTAAAATCTATTAACTCTTAAATAAAATTTAACACGATACATTAATAATTAAAATAAATTATATACCTTATTATGTAACTGATATTTCGTTTATGCCTATGTATTTCTTTATCACTTTTTGTATTTTATAATGCTTTTATAAGTGGTTGAAGCAAAATAAATTAAAAAAAAGTGTAGTGTTGCCTGATTTTAAATAAATGATATATATTCACTTATTCACTAATTCACAAGCATAGAAATGTACTTACGACTATTATCATAGCAAGCGTTCTAGTTTTATTTTTTATTATATTTCCATTAGGTAAGGTGATGTTAAATGCAATTAAAATGTGAATACTTTAACAGAGTTAATTTGAAAGATAGGTTTGACAAATACGCTATTCCATTTTTGGATTTTCGAAAAAATATCGTTGCCATATCTATTGTACACATTTACATTTTTAACACACACTCAATTTAAAAACGATTTTTTCGCCTTTCGTACGGCTGCAGTATTTCAATTTTATTTAATGTTATTATTTGACCCAATTCAAGAATGCAAGCTGTAAATTAGCTTATGATATAAAAAGTCATATAAATACTAAACATCACACAAAAAAATATTTATATAAACTACAGGCCGGTTTTCACGCTACGTTTTCTTGTACGTTTTGTGTGACATGTACAACGTACGACAAAATGTACGTTTTGTCCAGTGTATACACACTACGTTTTCCCTTCCGTTTTCTAGTCTTGAGTCTTGAGTTGTGTAAAGTTTGTTAGTGATTTTTTTTATTATGGAGGAAACACTGCTGCTTTTTTTTATTTTTTAGCTATAATGATATTACGACTGGGGAAAAAGGGATGGAGAAAAAAAAGACAAGATGGTCAAGAAAGTGGCTTCTGAAAAGAAGCCAGTATTTTCACGTCTCGTTACTAAAAGAACTGAGAGGCAAATCAGATGACTTGCGCAATTATTTGCGAATGGACACCTCAGCCTATTATCAATTGCTAGAGTTGGTAACACCATATATATTAAAACAAGACACCTGCATGAGAAAAGCAATTACACCCCATGAAAGACTCACAGCAACTCTCAGATATCTTACAACAAGATGCAACCTTAAGGACTTGGAGTTCACAACCATTATATCCAAACTAGCGTTAAGCCAAATATATCCTGAAACCTGTAATGCAATCTACTTGGTTTTTAAGCAGAACTGCTTAAAGGTAAGTACATAATAAAAGAAAGTTGTGGGTGCATTGCCGCAAATCTAAAATTATTAGGTTTTTTTGGATAAGATAAAGCGAACTGCAGTGGAGATAGTCGTCAACTGAGTCAAGATCTAACCATGTGTTTTCACGTAACGTTTTATACTATCAGTTCTCGCAAAACTATGCTTCTCCCATTATTTCTGCGATCTGACCTTGGATTTCAAGACATACGTTTTGTTGTTTACATGCTACGTTTTTATGAATAGGATTTGTCCTATCCAACAAAACGTACAATAAGATGTAGCGTGAAAACCGGCCTTAAGACGTATATAGTAGTAACTGCTTCCCAATCTTAATAAACCATACCGTAAATGTATATTTAAAGATAATACCAACTTAAAATGAAAACTAAAAGGAACAAATTGGATTGAATTTGAGAAAATTGTATTAGACCGAATAAATCTGATTAAATTTCAGGTTTCATTGATTTCACATTCACAAGCTTTGTAGCAAAATATTTTTGCTTTAAAAAGTCAAAAAAATCAAATGTATTAAAATTTATTTGACACGCTCCCGGCTGTTGGCGTGACAGTGACCTAAAGATACTTGCTTCTCAAGGTTTTTGCCGAATCGACTGAAAATAAGATAGACCATTTTGTGCCAGTGATGTGTTTACGCAACACCTGAATTATTATTTTTTTTACTTGGCACAACCCACTCATGAGGATAATGTAAATGGTTTTCACAAAAGTAAGGTTTTCCATTTACTAAAAAACGAATAAAATTTTTATATTTTTTTAAAATTTGTATAGAATATGCTTTCATAAAAATGGGAATAATTTGAACTTTTGAACATATGAAATTCAAATAAACGAAATTTATTCTATAAAAATATTTTTTTTTGCTTTTATTTACTCGACAAGATGTTAAAAGTGATTTGTTTCATAGAAAGAAACAAGAAATAACTTTTTTTCTAATCAACTTCAAATTTATGTGTTGCGTAAATGCATCATCGTTAATATAAGCGAGGCCGAGAAACAAAATTTTTCTTATCTTATCTATCATATCTGTCTTATCTACAAATCCCTAATTTACTGGTTGGTATTTACAGCCATAAATAAAATACTCTTCTGTGCGTTTTTGCAAGTTGCACGTGGTCTATCCACCTCAAATATGATGAGTCGAGTTACCAGTCACAGTCAGACCTGCTGCTTGTTTTGATGTCGACGTTGTTATAGTGTGAAACAAATCGTGTTAGTTTGAAAATTCGAACAAAGCTTTAACAAGAATTGAACTTTAATGAGCTCTAGAGGAAATTGTTACAGAGTTGAAGGAGGATTCTAGAAGTAAGATAAATAAATATGAAAATGTGGAAATACTTTGTTATTATTTTTCAGGAAATGTCTCTGTGGTGTATATTCTACCAGAAGTGCATGAACTTACTGATGAGGAAGACATGCCCGAAGACAATAACTACAACTTTGATAATGCTGAGATTACTGGAACCTATGAAATTCATTTACGATTTGATTTAATATGAAAATGAGGTAAATATTTAACTACATAACAGACTGAATAAAACACATGTAAGAATAGAAAAAATGTTAATAAAAACAACAAAATACCAGAGTGGATAGCAGGGCATTTTTTACATAAAATATTTCCTGAATCTAAAGAATCCTAGAAAAAAGAACAACAACTAATTGTTAAGTTAGGCGACTTATTACCTCTTGATATATTTTTCAAATTTTTTGATGACAGTGTTCAGATTATGATTATTGAGTATTCTGAAAAATACGCTCGAGATAACAACAGCACAACTTCTCATTATCACAACAGGAATTGCGACCGTCTACTGGAATCTTGATTTTATCAGGTTATTATACCTTGCCTCAGACAGCGATATACTGGTCTTCAGAAGAAGATGAAGGAGTACCAGTTGTAAAAGATTGCATGAGTAAAAATAAGTTTGTAAATTTAAAACAAAATTTTCATTTTGCGGACAACCACAAACTTGACAAGAACGACCGATACAGTAAACTAAGGCCATTTTTTAATAAAGCAAATGAAAAATTTATGCAGTATGACATATTTGCTCATACCTTGACAATTGATAAAGAAATGGTGCCATATTTTGGACGGCATTCTTTTTAGATATTTATTAGAAATAAACCTGAAAGGTTTGGTTTCAAGATGTGGTGTGCTTGCTCCGATGATGGGTATATGTTTAAATTCCTTCCGTATGGAGGAACTTCTTCACTAAAAACCAAAAGTGAGCTAAGATGGGGCTCTCAAGTTATTTTATACTTGTTTTCTATTATTACCGAAAAAAATTACTACGAAGTTTTTTTTGATAGTTTTTTTTCTAATTATCAGTTGTTTGCCTTACTATAGGAAAAAAGATATTTTGCCACAGCAACAATTCGTGACGACAGAACTGAAAAATGTCCCTTGCAAACTGCAAAAAATATGAAAAAAGATAACAGGCTATTACGACAGTTTTTTGATGAAAATACATACATCTCGCTGGTAAGATGGTATGACAAAGCAATAGTTGTAACGCTTAAAAGTACACACTACCATACACTTCCAGAAAAAAAGCTAGGAAATACAATAGACAACAAAAAAGTTTCTTGGACTACCACAACCTTATGTTGTGTCCAAGTACAACAAATATATGGGAGGTGTTGACCTTTACGATAATGGAGTAGCCAATTATTAAATAAATATTATCAAACGAAAAAAATGGTGGTGGCCCTTGTTCACAAATACCATGGATAATATTATATTAAATTTATGGAAAATTTATAAAACTACACATGAAAAAAAGATATCGCAGCTGGATTTTAGATTCTACATTCTTATGTGCATACTAAAAATGGAAATTTTACCACGAAAAAAATTACAAATCCATCAGCAAATTGATCGCGTGAAATCCAAGTATGCCAAAATAGTACTCACACGTCACAGAAGACAGAACTACGAAGATGTCAAATTTCTAACAGTCAGAATTTGTCATATTGGTTGCTTTCAGAAATACCATATATAGTACACAGCATTGACCGGTGATGCGTCTACACAACACCCAGTTTTTTACAATAAATCATGTTTTAATTTTTTTCTTGATTGTTTGGTTTAATTACATTATGATAATAAAAGTTATAAAAAATCCTCATTTTTCTTATTTTTCCATACCGTGTTAATTAATGGGCTAGCAGGGTAGTTTTTGAATTTGATCTCGCCCAATTACGTTCTATTTTTAATAAGTTCTCACAAAAATTTGAATACCGGTACTTTAAGGACTAATTTTCACTCCAAGGAGTCGTAGAAGAACGACCCTATTGGCGAAGATGTTAAATCTGGTACGACCATGTGTACAAAAAGGGATGTACATATGTGGGAAATTATTAGTATAATTTCCGTGTATGTGGACTGTATTATATAGGGCTGGTTCAATAAAATTAGGATAAGTAATAAAAGGTATACAGACAATAGCAAATTAAGTTTATAGAAAGTCTTACCAATATTTTTTCTGCTCCACACTCTCACGGTTTTCAGTTCATCGTGTTTCTTCACCGCGAAATCTGTCCGATGCACCGGTTTTTGAACACGTGTTTCGCAAATATATCACGATATAGAGCACACTTTGTCTGCACACGATTTAATACAGTATTTTCGATATTTCTCGCGTAACTAAAGCGGGAAAGAGGTAATTACGATAGAAAAACAGCCAAGATAGATGCTGTTCTTCTTGATAAGCGAAGAAGAGAGAGATCAAGAGAGAGAACGTCTGGCTCTAGTGATGGCCAAACTAAGAGAGTTGAGAATGGTCTGTCCTTAGCGACGGACGACCATCGAGAGAGTGTTTCTTCTTTGCTATCTTGAAACTGTCTGTATTTCGTAAGAGAGGGGGTTGAACTGTAAGTAGGAAGGGTTATTAAGGGTTGGACTAGGATAATGATTATAAAATTGTGATATAAGGATAGTTAATAATACAGATCACTTAAGTTCGTCACGATCACTTAATGAAACTGCTAGTAGAAAAAAACTTGGATAAAAGGGACATTAGAATTATCTCTAAGATTTACTATAACCAGAAAGCAAATATCCGAATAGAGCAAGAGACAACGGAGGAAATCGAGATCAAGAAAGGCGTAAGACAGGGTTGTATACTCTCACCGACCTTATTCAATCTATACTCCGAAGACATTATAAACACAGCACTTTCGGATCAAAATATAGGTATTAAGATAAATGGCATCCGAATAAACAACTTGAGATATGCCGATGACACGGTACTAATCGCAGAAACTTGGGAAGATCTTCAAATACTAATTAACAAAATAGTAGAATGCAGTGAAGAACACGGATTATCACTTAACATAAGCAAAACAAAAATAATGCTAATATCTAAATCACCACAAAACTTCCCTGACATAACCGTGCATGATCAAAGAATCGAACGTGTAAGAAGATATAATTACCTGGGAACTGTTATCAACGAAAATAATGATTGCTCTGAAGAAATCAGAACCAGAATAGAGAAAGCTAGAGCCACATTTACTAAATTGAAAAAGGTGTTCTGCGGAAGAGATCTAAGTCTAAAACTTAAAATTCGCCTTTTGAGATGTTACGTTATGTCAGTTCTCCTCTACGGGATGGAAACATGGACATTGAAAAAGATCGATACCAAAAAGATAGAAGCATTTGAGTTGTGGATGTATCGTAGAATATTAAGAATACCCTGGACAGAGAAAGTAACAAATGTGGAGGTTTTGCGGAGAGTGCGGAAAGAGAAAGAGCTGATACTTACTGTTAAAAAGCGCAAACTACAATATTTGGGACATGTTATGAGGGGAGATAAATACCAGTTGCTGCAATTGATTATACAGGGAAAGATAATGGGAAAGAGATCTATAGGAAGAAGAAGGCATTCATGGTTGAAAAACTTGAGAGAATGGTACAATTGCACCAATTACCAACTGTTTAGATCTGCAGCATCAAAAATACGCATAGCTTTGATGATAGCCAAACTTCGGAACGAAGACTGCACTTGAAGAAGAAGAATGATACAGCTAAAAATGACATGATTTTTCACATGTGAGAAAATTGAACACCATGTACGAAGATGGACACGAGAAGATGGATATCAAGCGAAGAAGCTAGCAAGTGAAAACCGTTTTCGTTGAAGTTTTTGAAAAACCGGCAAACCATACAAAGCAATGTATGTTACCTGAAGTCATATTTAATTTAATACTGAACATCACAGTTTTTTAACAACAAGATGTATAATCTTTTAAAACTATATGTAATTTAAAGGGTTTTTACCCATGTATTTTGGTGGCTCAGGCATTTTAACCTAGTAAGTATAGCTATTTTTGCTTTTTAACCATAGTCAAAATTTCATAACCACGTTTGTTTTAACTAAATGGTTTATACTTATTTTAGGCAATTTTAAAATTTAAACCTGATGATGGACTGTTTAGTCCGAAAACGTTTGTTTTTTTGATGTAGCCCTTTTAAGGGTTTTTAAATAAATATACCCACTTACGAAGACTAACTTCTTTAATGTTTTTTTGTTAAAATTTATGGTAACGAACTTTTTTAGTAATTTAAAAATAAATAAATAGCCATTTAAGCGAGTAGTTTTGTTGCATTTTTTAAATAAACATTTTCTCTAATATAGTATTAATTTCTTTCATAACAATTTAAAAGTTTACAAATAAAGATACTTCAGTTTTGTGTACTAGCTAATAGTTATAATTTAGTTTCTTTTAAATAAAATTAAACTTTGATAATTGAATAATTATAATAATTGATAAAATGATAAATTTAGAAAAGTTTGGTAGTTTCATTTCGACATAAATGACAGTTACTATATAACCATCTTTTTCTGTCATAACAAACATAGTTAGTTTAAAGTCTGTTTTGTTAGAGGGTTCAATGTAATATTTTTTGGTAATAACTGTTTATATAAAATAAAAATAAATATGTATTTTTTTTCTTTTAAACTAGTTTAGAAAAATATTTCTTTTAATAAATATCCATCCTTAAGAATTTTTTGGGAAAGAAAAACCCAGAACCTTTCCTTTTTAGGCAATAAAAGGATTTTTTAAACGGCGTCCTTATTTTAAGAAATCTTCTTGTATAGTATTTGCCCAGGACATTTCTGTAAGTACATCTTCATTTCTCTTTCGTAGTTAATTCTTCTGGTCTCCCCAAAAACAGAAATCCTTATCTACGACCTTGCTCTCCAATCAAAACGCGAGAAGCCATTCGCAAAATTTTTGCTTACCTCATCTCCAAGTCCAGTAAATATTCAGTTCCCCATTTTTGTCCCCCTATAAGAACATAATATTTCTGCAACTGGCGCCCAACGTGGGGCATGTTTTAAATTGTTACAACTAGCGCCCAACGTGAGTTTGCTTAAATTGTTACAAATGATACCTAAACTGGCTGGCCTATTTTTAATGTTAAATCTGGCGCCTAACGTGGCTGGCATATTTTAAATTGTTACAGCTTTAATCAGGTTGTCATCGTTGCTGCTAATATAGCATTATGAACAGTTTGTCTTTTAAATAAACACAAACCAGTTCCTTGATGGAATACACAATGTAAAACCACTATTAAATAAAGTAAAACCAATTGGAAGCCATACAAATTTACAGAAATATACATAGATAAATATATAGATAGATAATAGACTGATAGCTAAATAGATAGATAGATAGATAGATAGGCATTTATTGTTTTTTAAAAACCATAGTAAAAAGGTGTTGAGCAATGGTGGAGTTCCGATTGAAATAAAATGCAATCTTTAACTTTCATTTAAAAGTCTTTCTCTACGAAAAGAGCGAAAAAGATAGTATTTTTCAAAGGTAAATCGTAGATACATGTCGAAGTAAAAGGATATTTCTAGCGTCGTTAAAAGCCTCTGATGATCGTTGGCGATCATCGGGGCTATCATGGTTTTGTTAACAGCTCTGCGAAACAGCTTCGCTCAGGTCATCCCAAACCATTGTCGGAGATTTTTCAACCACGAAATACGACGGCGTCCCGGTCCTCTTCTGCCAAATACTTTACCCTGCATAACGAGTTGAAGAATTCGATATTTTTCTTCGTTCCGCATCACGTGGCCGAGGTACTCAAGCTTACGTTGTTTAATTAAATTAAGCACTTCTTTTTCTTTTGTCATGCGCTGTAGGACCTCAACGTTGGTGACATGGTCCACATAAGATATTTTTAGTATCCTTCTGTATATCCACATCTCGAAGGCTTCGATTCGTTTTTCAGTGGCTTGCGTCAGTGTCCAGGCTTCAACTCCATATAGTAACACTGGAAGAACGTAGCACCTCACTATCCGCATCTTGGTTCCCAAACTGAGATCACTGCAGCACAGCAAGGATCTCAACTTAATAAATGTAGACCGTGCCATTTCAATTCTGGATCTAATCTCTTGAGCGTAGTCCCATTGTACGTTGAGGGTAGTTCCGAGGTAAGTGAATCTGTCGACTCTCTGGATCTCTTCTCTACCTGCCATTAGTGCCCTGGGATCTAAATTTGTACGGCTGACAACCATGAATTTAGTTTTCTTAATATTGAGGTTCAGTCCGTATGTTACGCTCACAGTTCGCACTCGGTCTAGTAAGGCCTGAAGATCGTTTAGGCTGGTTGCTAGTAATACAGTGTCATCGGCGTAGCGGATATTATTGATGTATTCACCGTTCACTAGGATTCCCATGTCAAGGTTTGTGAGGGCTTCATGAAAATCCTCTCAGAGTATATATTGAAAAGAGTTGGCGAAAAGACACTGCATTTCATTTCAGTTTAACTTTCATAAATGTTCCTGATGATGAGTTACAAATTCTTATACAAATCAGGTAGCCTCCTGGCCTGCTTTGCTATCAGACCGACGAAAAAAAAATGAACTTTTTCATAAATTATTAGTTCCACGTTGGTTAATTACAGATCTATATATATCCTCAAAATGAATTTTGGTGTCAATTTGATATACATTGGCCCATTCGGTTATAAGAAGCTTCTGTAAACAAAATGCTTGAGAGTATTTCCCATATGTAGTACGTATTCGTTGTTGAAACATTACCCATAATATGTTCAATAGATTTAACAATAATGCCATCGAATTGCCATTAACAATAATAACATCGAAATACATCAATACTATCGTTGTTCAACTAGTTTCGACACCATACTTGCAACATTTGGATAAATAGTATAATGAATAAAGTAAAAGTTTTTGCTAACAACACCTGCAAATCGACGAACAATAGGTCGAAAAACTTTATCTAGGTATTGTTAAGCTATCAGGAACCGATTTAAAAAAAAATTTATGACTATATATTATGAAATATCCCTAGACTTTTTTGATATGTATTTATATTTTGTATTGATTAATAAAATAAAATCACATTAGAAGTTGAGTGCTTTAACGATTTTTAATTTTTTTAAGGTCTTTTGGCTGAGTGTGCGTGATGTCGTGGAAAATTTACTCTGCTCCTGTGATTATATCGAGAAAAGCTTAATTATTATGACGTAAGATATACTGCATTCAGGTAGAAAGGCCTCAATATTGTAATTTTCCGGTGTTTTGGAAAAGCACGGGCCTTAGAGTTCGGCGTACGGTGAGCGAAGGAAAAACTTACCGACACGAAAACTTTTCCGGTTCTTCGGCTAGATACCACCGCCTAAGGGGAAAAGTTTTGTTTAATTTTGTTTGGTTTGACGCTAAGCTTACGTCCTGTCACTTTTATCCTGACTGTTGTTTGGTGCCGCCTTGTTTCCAACAATATTTGTGTTACTAATATTTTAAAGTTATTACATAGTTTCACATACGTTCCTATCTCTTTCTCCGCTGACTTTAGAAGTTACTCACAGAGACGCTTCACCGACAGCCCCATTCTTCTTTGAAATATCATCCTGGTGCATCTCTACCTACCTTTTTGTTAATTTGTACCTTGTTAGGTTATTTTTTAGGTCCACTTTATACAGGGACGTAACAGTATGAATTATAGTTACGTAAATTTATTCTTTCAAATGTCTTAAACTTTATGTATCGTCTTTGACAAATATTTATTATCAAAAATTGATGAATTGCTTTTAGACATCTTCTCTTTAAATATGTTTATACTTAATAGATAAGCTTTGATATATTTTTTATTTACAAAAAACCTACTTCAGCTTAATAAGTAACAGTTAATAAAATATATACTTTGCGTAGTAAATTTAAAACGTCTTTTAAATTGTTTGGTAAATGATTTTTAATTCTGTGATGTTTGAACTTTTCACAGTTTTTCAGTAACACACGGTGAGATCTCGGGTGGTTGCTTATATAAAGGTTTTTTATAAAGTAGCTTTTTAGATCCATACTTACAGAATGGACTAACATGGGGGTGACATACTGTTATGTTTTATGGCTACCTTGGTATTTCTGTCTGCTGCTTTATTACCTGCTATGTCAACATGTGATGCTGCGTGTATATTTTGCTGATTATGTGTAACGATGACATAGCATCTGTCATGATTAATATTTTGTTTATCTTATTTGCATCTGAGTGCAGTATCGCTTAGTAAATTGCATAGAATTCTGTTAATATTGTTGCAGTATTTGGAATTCTATGTTTTAGAATCTCTGTTGTTAATCATTACCACTTGGACTTCATTTTTAGTTTTAGACACGTCTGGATAGTATACTGTGTAATCGGAATGGCTGAAATGTTGTATGCTAAAATTAAGGATGGTGCTCTTTTTTTATATTTTAATAAACTGCATTTGGCTATTGTAGTTCTTACAATTCAATGTGGAGATAAATATATATTCTCGTTTTGATATAAGTGTGAAAATGTCTTCCACATTTCAGTAGTTTCATTGCATGATGGATTCTGCGGGAATAAGGGAGATTGACCTTTGAAAAGTCATTAGTAACGAATAGGTATAAATGTTAAAAAAATTTAAATAAATATTGGAATTCTTTTATTTACACTTATGCTAGAAGTATAATTAAGAATTAATAGCTGCCTTTTTTCTTTTTTTTTTTCGTCTGTATAGAGGGGGTCTGGAATCTTCAAAAGACATCTCAGTCCAGGACGCCGCCTGACTAACCTTAGTGCAGGATTCGTTCTTCGTACTCCTCCGGCGATAGTTCCCGAGGTACTTTAAAATGCCCTCTCGTCGCCGAGTCTCCTCTGTCATCCAGCGATCGGAAGCAGAATGGCGCTGTAAGGCCGGCATCACTTCCGAAGCACTACCTTGCTTCATTCATTTTCCATTCATACACATCCACACTCTATTCATCAGCAAGGAGGCTCCCTGTTTCGTTCCAGGTAGCGCGTAGAAGACCACTCCTAGTTCGGCATCCTTCCCAGACGGGCATTTCCTCCTTCCCCACAGTCTGACTAACGCATTCTAACTCAACAGTGTGACCCACTTTTCTAGCTTCATCTTTCAGCATCATTTACTCTTACTTTGCCATTGGTCCAGCTGTCTTTCTTCTCTTAGATTGTAATTTTATCTATAATTATTCTATCTATAAAAAAATCTAAAATACCCGTATTCTGTGAGCACCTGCGTCAGGAAATAATCCAGTCGCCTGTGGCCACAGTCCACCCAATCTTTATGTTCGGGATCAGCATTTTCGTCCACTGTGCCACATCCTCCGTGTTATTCCATTCTTCTTGCCATCTTTCAATTGACCTTTCCCTTTCCTGTCTTCTCTCGGCCATAGTAAGGTTTGGGCCTCTTCTCTCATAGAGCTCTTTTCTTTCCACCGCCAAAACATGCAACGGAACACATCCAGTGATGGTCCACAAGGCTGCCGCAGACACAGTCCTGTAGGCGCATGCCACTCGCAACAGACTTGTTCTGTCCACTCGTGTCATGAGCCTCCTATAGGCCGTTATCTCTACCGCCTCGCTCCAGACTGGTGCCGCGTAGAGGACGATCGACTGTACAACACCGTGTAAGACCCTCCTCCTTTCGGATTTGGGTCCTCCAATGTTGGGCATCACCCTCCCCAACGCAGCCGCACTATTCGCAGCCTTCCGGACCACCTCCCGCACGTGCTCCCCCATTTTCCATTCTGGTGCAATGTCACTCCTAGGTACTTTACTTGTTTCTTGGTGTTAGACATGCTCCCGCACATTGTAATTCAATACTTTGCCTGTTCCTTGTCCCTTCAGAATGATGGCTTCGGTTTTCTCTGTCGCAAGTTTCAGTCCGTGCTGCGTCATCCATTTCTTTACGACGCGGCCTGCGTTCCAAACCCGATATTAAGATCTGGCGGGTACCCCGGCCGTCACGTCCACGATCGTGCCCTTTTCACCATAATCCTTCTCTCGGACAGATACTCCGCCACCACATTCATCAGGTAACCAGGACATTCTCTCTCCTCCATTGCCTTCATTACCTCGTTCCACTGCAGCGTATTGAATGCATTCTTAACATCAAACAACAGCAGGGCCGCCCAGCGATGTTCATCCCCTCTGTTGCGCAATGCTTCGAGTACACTCATGATTGCATCAATCGTGCTTTTCCCTTTACAAAAACCAAATTGCCTCCGAGATAAACCACCTGACCTCTCAATCATGTCGTCTATGCGTACTCGCAGCATCCTTTCATACAGCTTACTGATGCATGGAAGAAGACAGATGGGCGATACTTTTCCTAGCTTGGGAAGCAGTATTAACCTCGATGTCCTCCAAGGCTCAGGAAAAGTTTGTGCTTCCAGCAGTGCATTCATGTGTTCCAGAAGCCACGCAGGCTCCACCCGTCCTAGACCCTTCACCGCCTCAGATCTCCTTCATACACCATGCCATCTGCCGTCCGGAAAGAGCTCTCTTGTTACATCAAGCTTCTTGTCCATAGGCATTTCGTAAGGAGGATACGCATGGAACTTCTTTATGACGATCTTGTATCCCTGATCCCAGATGTCCTCATCCAGCTTTTCACACAGCTCTTTCCAGTGCCTTCTTTTTTCTGTACGGATTTTCCTGTACATTCCTCTCCGCGTACTCTTCCTCGATCGCTCGATGACCTCAGGGTTGATTCCTGCTCTGCCTCTTGCTCTTGTTAACCTTCTTCTCATTGCTATACATACATTTCTTAGTGCCTCGATGTCCGCATTCCACCAATATGGCATCCTGTTGACATCTTGGCGACCAATCTTGCTTCCTTTCATCGCTTCTTTAATGACTCTCTCCAGGCTTTCCACCGTCGGTGATTGACACTGCATTATGCTCACTCTTCATTTAATTAAGCTTAAGCGTAGGTAGCTTAATTAGATGAATTAAGCGTAGGATCAGCTATTTATCGAAGTTATTCTGTACGCTCCAAGTGTAATATTTAGTATCCAACTGATACCAGAAAACAAAAACAAAATAAAAAAAAAGAAATGTATACATATACATATACATATACATATATATATATATATATATATATATATATATATATATATATATATATATATATATAAGGATCACTCAGACGAGTGGTGGGTTCTTATATCGGTCTCTAGGTGGAGAAATAAAAGACAAAGTTGATAGGCTACTTTATCTATTTTGAAGACGTTTCGCTTTCGAGTTTTGAAAGCATCATCAGTTCATCTAAAAAATTTTTACAATATGAGAACCACACAATCATGGAAACGATGTTAATTGTTACCTTAAAAAGATATGTAGCAGTCAATGTTATTAACAAACATGTGAATGAAACTAAGTAAATGGACATAATACGCTGATCTTGTATAAACAGTTAAGCAACTAACAACATATATGAACTTGTAAAAAATTAGCACAGCAAATGACCATGTGGTCTAAAGTAAATTCAATGTTATTTAATGTTAATAAGTGAGTAAGAACCAAGAAAATCATAAATAACTTCCAACTATTTAATGGATATTAAGCTTTGATTTTAACTTTAGGTAGCATTATAAGTGATATTAATAAAATTTTAAAAAGTAGTAAATATGAAGTTACCGATCAAAGCCCTATGAATGTCGCCGAGAAAATGGCGTTTAATGAAACAGGAACGAACTAAACCGCAAAAAGACAGCCAACCTTGAGGTCAAAAATACTTTTGACAGATCAACAAGGTGTAGATACCAACCCAAATTTTGGGCGGTTAATTTAAGTTTAAATGAGTTTGGATGACTACCCGGTTGCAAAGGACAACACAGTGAAAAAAGTTGGTAGTGTAAAAACAACTCCCCTCACTAATCAGCCCAAATTTACAAACAGGAGATTTTCATTCAACCTCATAAGTATGTAATGACGTTAATCATTATGGCTAGTTAAACAGCCAGGTGGTTAACGATTTGATAATTTCCAAACAGCCCAAGGTTCAATATACTTGGAACTGTGATTTGCAAAGGATTCTATGAATCAATTACAATATTTGTATTATTTTAATATAAAATTGGAAACACTAATTAAAGTAATTAGTGTATTGAAATGCAATGTGGGTTGCATATGTAATAGTAAAATTAAGTAAAGACTATTAAGTTATTTTATTGATATATTTATTTATTTTATTTCTATTTATGTATATAAATTATTTTATGAAAAATGGAAAAAGGTTCAACTAGTACACCTAATATGACATTAATGTAGTGAAAAGATTAAGTAGCCTAATTCTGCAAAATTAAAGCATGATATATTTGGCTCAAGTTACTTATGTCAGTTCTCTTATTCAACGCATTAGGGTGTTTTAATATTGAACACATTTCCAAAAACTGTCTTTTAGCTAGATTGCGTTCAGTGGCAAGGATCTTAACTTCATTGAAATCCACTTCATGTTTTGTATTTATCGCATGTTGTGCTAGGGCACAAGTGTGTTTCGATAAATTAATGTCGCTACGATGTGAAGTGAGACGACCTTTTAATGATCTACCAGATTGACCAATGTAACATAAATCGCAATTAGCGCATGGAATTTTATAAATTGTGTTCACTTGTTCCAAAGTGGACAAGGGTGTTTTAGTTTTAGAGAACAAATTTCTAACAGTTTTTGCATTCTTAACAGCAATTTTAACAGGTATATTATTTTGTTTATACAATTTAATAAGCTTCTCAGTAACTTGAGGGAAATAAGGTAAGGAAGAATAATGTGTGATAGTATTCTCAAGAACGGTATTATGCAGAACAGTGCTATTTATAGAATTATTAGAGATGTTTCTAAGTTGGTCACCATCGGGTATGTCATAAATTGAGGATCCATAACTATGTGAATAAAGGTATTTATTGATGATAGAGGAAGGATATGAATTCTCTATTAGAATATTTCTCAATAACTTAAAGGATTCCCTTCGATTAATTGGATGTGTCAATTTATTTAATCTGTAGCTCAAAGCTTTTATAAGGTTTAGTTTGTATTTCATGGGATGACAGGAATGGTAGTTAAGGAACCTATTAGAGGCCATTGATTTTCTATACCAACTTGTGGTTAGGGTGTTGTCTCCCATTCTGATGACACGCATGTCAAGGAAGGGTATACTATTGGTGGTAGTGTCCTCAAGTTCAACAGTGAACTGTAAATGAGGATCAAACTCATTAAAGTGGGATAGGGTACCCTGAACCTTGTCAGGTGGTAGGGCTAGTAATAAATCATCCACATACCTTTTATTAAAAGGTATGTGGATGATTTATTACTAGCCCTACCACCTGACAAGGTTCAGGGTACCCTATCCCACTTTAATGAGTTTGATCCTCATTTACAGTTCACTGTTGAACTTGAGGACACTACCACCAATAGTATACCCTTCCTTGACATGCGTGTCATCAGAATGGGAGACAACACCCTAACCACAAGTTGGTATAGAAAATCAATGGCCTCTAATAGGTTCCTTAACTACCATTCCTGTCATCCCATGAAATACAAACTAAACCTTATAAAAGCTTTGAGCTACAGATTAAATAAATTGACACATCCAATTAATCGAAGGGAATCCTTTAAGTTATTGAGAAATATTCTAATAGAGAATTCATATCCTTCCTCTATCATCAATAAATACCTTTATTCACATAGTTATGGATCCTCAATTTATGACATACCCGATGGTGACCAACTTAGAAACATCTCTAATAATTCTATAAATAGCACTGTTCTGCATAATACCGTTCTTGAGAATACTATCACACATTATTCTTCCTTACCTTATTTCCCTCAAGTTACTGAGAAGCTTATTAAATTGTATAAACAAAATAATATACCTGTTAAAATTGCTGTTAAGAATGCAAAAACTGTTAGAAATTTGTTCTCTAAAACTAAAACACCCTTGTCCACTTTGGAACAAGTGAACACAATTTATAAAATTCCATGCGCTAATTGCGATTTATGTTACATTGGTCAATCTGGTAGATCATTAAAAGGTCGTCTCACTTCACATCGTAGCGACATTAATTTATCGAAACACACTTGTGCCCTAGCACAACATGCGATAAATACAAAACATGAAGTGGATTTCAATGAAGTTAAGATCCTTGCCACTGAACGCAATCTAGCTAAAAGACAGTTTTTGGAAATGTGTTCAATATTAAAACACCCTAATGCGTTGAATAAGAGAACTGACATAAGTAACTTGAGCCAAATATATCATGCTTTAATTTTGCAGAATTAGGCTACTTAATCTTTTCACTACATTAATGTCATATTAGGTGTACTAGTTGAACCTTTTTCCATTTTTCATAAAATAATTTATATACATAAATAGAAATAAAATAAATAAATATATCAATAAAATAACTTAATAGTCTTTACTTAATTTTACTATTACATATGCAACCCACATTGCATTTCAATACACTAATTACTTTAATTAGTGTTTCCAATTTTATATTAAAAATAATACAAATATTGTAATTGATTCATAGAATCCTTTGCAAATCACAGTTCCAAGTATATTGAACCTTGGGCTGTTTGGAAATTATCAAATCGTTAACCACCTGGCTGTTTAATTAGCCATAATGATTAACGTCATTACATACTTATGAGGTTGAATGAAAATCTCCTGTTTGTAAATTTGGGCTGATTAGTGAGGGGAGTTGTTTTTACACTACCAACTTTTTTCACTGTGTTGTCCTTTGCAACCGGGTAGTCATTTAAACTCATTTAAACTTAAATTAACCGCCCAAAATTTGGGTTGGTATCTACACCTTGTTGATCTGTCAAAAGTATTTTTGACCTCAAGGTTGGCTGTCTTTTTGCGGTTTAGTTCGTTCCTGTTTCATTAAACGCCATTTTCTCGGCGACATTCATAGGGCTTTGATCGGTAACTTCATATTTACTACTTTTTAAAATTTTATTAATATCACTTATAATGCTACCTAAAGTTAAAATCAAAGCTTAATATCCATTAAATAGTTGGAAGTTATTTATGATTTTCTTGGTTCTTTCTCACTTATTAACATTAAATAACATTAAATTTACTTTAGACCACATGGTCATTTGCTGTGCTAATTTTTTACAAGTTCATATATGTTGTTAGTTGCTTAACTGTTTATACAAGATCAGCGTATTATGTCCATTTACTTAGTTTCATTCACATGTTTGTTAATAACATTGACTGCTACATATCTTTTTAAGGTAACAATTAACATCGTTTCCATGATTGTGTGGTTCTCATATTGTAAAAATTTTTTAGATGAACTGATGATGCTTTCAAAACTCGAAAGCGAAACGTCTTCAAAATAGATAAAGTAGCCTATCAACTTTGTCTTTTATTTCTCCACCTAGAGACCGATATAAGAACCCACCACTCGTCTGAGTGATCCTTATATATATATTGGATTGACGGTCGTACTTCTTTTTCCATATACATACACATATAAGATAATAAAAAGAGAACTAAAAAAGATACAAATGGAAGAGTAAACTGAGAGCAAATAGGAAAACATAAAACAAGTAATGAACGCAGCAGCAAAATAATGTAATAAACAAGATAATAAAAAGAGGAAAGACTGGTTAGACATAGAGTGCCAAAAAGAAAAAGAACTAAGAAAATCATTAAGGATGGAAATTATCACGAAAAGAAACAACAGAGACAAAGAAGAGATATATGGAGCAAAGACAAAAAGTAAAGAGGGTGCTGAGAGAAAAGAAGAGAAAACACATAGAAAATAAGCTAAAAGAAGTAGAAGAGAATTACAGATATAAAGAAATAAAAAACCTATATCAAGGTGCTAGAAATGAAAAAAGAGGTTTCCAACAAAAACCCATATTCTTTAAAAACAAAGCAGGAAATAATATAAGCGGTGAAGCAGAAATAGTCGAAAGATGGAAAGAGTATTTTGATGAATTACTAAATGGCAATAATAAGTCAAACCAAAGAGAATGTATGGAAGCAGAAGCAAGAATCGAACACTTAGAAGACATAGAAGATAATTCACCCAGCAAAGAACAAATCGAGGAAATCATAAAAAATCTGAAAAACAATAAATGCCCTGAAAGCGATAACATAACAGCAGAGATTATGAAATATGGTGGAAAACTGCTAAATGATTGGATATACAAGATCATAAAGGAGATATGGATAAAAGAACGAATACCAGAAGATTGGAAGGAAGCAATTATTTGCCCATTACACAAAAAAGGAGACAAAACAGAATGCAGTAATTACAGAGGAGTAGCGTTACTAAATACCGTATATAAAATCCTATCAAAATCCATAAAAGATAAGCTAAAAAAAGAAGTTGAAAATATAATAGGCGAATATCAGTGCGGATTTAGACGAAGGAGAAGCACAACGGACCAAGTATTCGTAATCAGAGAATTACAAGCAGAAAGCTATGAACACAACTTACCAACGATAGCGCTATTCATCGACTTCCAGCAAGCATACGATAGAATAAAGAGGAAGGAATTAAAAGAGACCCTTGAGGAAATGGGAGTTAGAAGAAAGTTGCGTATCATGATACATCTTACTTTAGAGAATACAGAAAACAGAGTCAAAGTAAACAATCATTCATTGGACAAATTTATAGTAAACGAAGGATTAAGGCAGGGCGATCCTTTGTCATCATTACTCTTCAATTTATGCCTAGAAAAAATAATGCGAGAAGCGAAAATCAATAGAGAAGGACTTCTATATCATAAAAGACACCAAGTTTTGGCATTTGCGGATGATTCGTAGTGTTGCTGGCAAGAGGAAAAAAAGAGCTACAGGAGATATAGAGAGCTACAGGATATGTACAAAGAATAGTAAAAGCAGCGAAGAAAATGGGACTTTACATAAATGAAACTAAAACAAAATGTATGCAGTGGACAGATGATCAGTTCAGGGATGGACAAAAGTTTAAAGTAGAAGTAGAAGAAGGATCATCATACGAATTCGAAATGGTAGAAATATTTACATACCTAGGTGCAATAATATCACGTAAACCTAACATTAAAGAAGAAATACAAGCTAGAATAATGGCAGTCAATAGAAGTGTACATGCTCTTAGTGGAATGTTGAAAAGCAAGTTTTTATCAAGAAAGGCAAAAATACAGTTATACAAAACAACTATACAACCAATAGTAACATACTGCAGTGAGACATGGACAATGACAAAAAATGAACAAAATTTACTGGAGATATGGGAAAGGAAAATCCTGAGGAAAATATATGTAGGAATAATAAGGGACGGTTTATGGATAAGAAGATCAAATGATGAGTTAACGGAATTATATAATCAACCCAATATAATAGAAGTCATAAAGGCACAGAGATTAAGATGGCGAGGTTATCTAGAAATGATGCAGAACACGAAGTCTCCAAAAAGGGTACTAAACTACACTATAGCTTCAAAAAAGAGAAAAAGGAGGCCACAAAATAGATGGAATCAAGAGATAGAAAAAGATATGGAAAAAATTGGACTAGAAGGCCAGAAAAAAAATGGATAACAATAAGGAATAAAGAAAAATCACATATCAAGCCAAAGAAGATCTTAGTACATAAAGAAAAGCAAAATAAAGAAAGAACAACTTTTCAAGCTATGGGCCTCTAAGACCTTTAGACCTATTGTATATATATATATATATATATATATATATATTATATATATATATATATATAAATATATATATATATATATATATATATATATATATATATATATATTGTATTTAAATTAAAGGTTTTATTCAAATTTAGAAGTGATCACTGCTACATAAATCTTTTAGTGCTGTCAAATCAAGTTGGGTGAGCAATGATGGTTCGCATATGACAACTGCGAGACATTAATAAAGAAAGATATTCACGTAGCTATATTAGATCTTCTTAAAGAACTGTCGTTGAGTAGGCATAGGTTCAAAGTGTTAAAAACGTTTTAACATATTTCCCCTCGTTGTTGTTTTATTTGATCAACATGTAATGTTATGGACAATAAAATCTCTTCTAATTATTTAAGGTGATGAAATTAAAGGAGAAGATTATCTAATTCGGATTTAGTAAGAGTATGGTTAAACATAAATGCTAAAAATATTAAACTTTACTTGGGTCAGTACTGATACGGCGACTGCTTTGATATTAGTTACGAGGTTTATATTTTGGATTGGTATATTTGACTTTATTTCTTGTGGGTAATGAAATAAAATTAGGTGCATACACTGAGAGGAGAAGCTGTAGCATAATTAAATGGATATTATATCCATTTAAATTTTATTGTAATATTAAATTAAAAATTATTCATCTTTATTTTAAAACACATGCATCACTATTGGGTTCAGATATTTAATGTTTTTCTAGTTTTCGCGTATCGTGTGATTCGGTTTTTTTAATTTTGAGTCAATAAAATGAAATATTTAGAAAATACTTGTGCAGAAAAAACAAAAATAATTATAATAAAAATATATGTTGTTTAGAGGGACATGTTAACCGCCAAGAATCCATCACAGAGGTGTAAAATCAGACGGTATCACATGTCTGGTGATATCAGACATAGTGGTGTGGAAACCATATTTCGAAATACTATTCTCTAACAACGACCAAGACAATAATATTGAAATCAAAAATTGAGGCGGCAATTAAAAAGCTAAAATTCAGAAAAGCAGAAGAAGATGGAATAACAGCTGAAACACTTAAAGAAATGGGAGAATTAGGGACGGAAGTAATGCTTAGAATTTGCAATGAGATCTGGAATACCGGAAAGTGGCCAAATGACTGGGGTAAACTCACGTTTATTCCCATATATAAAAAAGGTTCACCGACAGATTGCAGTAATTACCGTACAGTAGCATTGATATCACACGCGAGCAAAGTACTTCTAACCATCATCAATGAAAGACTAAAATCAATTCTCTTACCACAAATTCCCCAAGAACAATGCGGATTCGTCCCAGGTAGAGGAACAAGAGAACATATTCTTAATATTCGTCAAATTATCGAAAAATCTCGAGAGTTTAACATAGAAACATATTTATGCTTTGTTGACTATTCCAAGGCCTTCGATGTCGTAAAATGGGATAAAATGTGGCATATACTTAGAGAAATGGGTACGCCAGAACATCTAATCTATTTATTACAAAAACTATATGTAAATAATACTGCTAATGTAAGAGTTAATAATGTGGTTTCGAAAAACTTCAAATTAAAATCTGGAGTTCGACAGGGATGCATAATATCCCCTATTCTATTCAATATATATAGTGAACATATTATGCGTCAAGTTTTTGAGGAATGGCAAGGTGGAGCAACGATAGGAGGAAGAAAAATCAAAAACCTACGTTATGCTGATGACACTGTTATATTGGCGTCATCACCAGAAGAACTGGAACAAATTATGAATAGGCTAGGCACGGTGAGTACGGAATATGGTTTGAAAATAAATATGCAGAAAACCAAAGTGATGATCATCGATAGAATCAGAAACAACCAGGCAGAGATAAGAATCATGGCAGGTTACGAAGTGGTCAGGCAATTTAATTACTTAGGCTCCGTTATTACTAACAGTGGAGGATGCGAAGACGAGATCGTCGACGCATCACAATGGCCAGATCGGCAACAGCCAAACTCACAAAAATTTGGAAGAACACTGACATCACAAAAAACACAAAATTACGCCTTGTTCGAGCATTGATATTTCCTATCGCCACTATGCTTCAGAAACTTGGACAATAAAAAAAGCCGATTCAAAGCGTATAATGGCATTTGAAATGTGGGTCTACCGTAGAATGTTGCGCATACCATGGACCGCCCATCGCACAAATAACTCAATTCTAGCAGAACTTAACATAAAAACTAGACTCATCACAACTATCAACCAAAATATACTGAGATATTTTGGACATATAACTAGAAGAAGAGAAGGCATGGAGCGAATGATAGTTGAAGGTAACGTAGCGGTAAAAGATCCAGAGGAAGATCTCCAGTACGATGATCAGACCAAATAAAGGTGATGACTGGTAAGTCATTCTCTGAAGCAAAACAACACGCACAGGAGAGACAATTGGACAGAAATAGTCAAACAAATTACATGACGCCATTACATCCTTACGAAGAAGAAAAAATTGAGGAGGAGGAAGCATCTAGAAGCAATTTAATGAGTGATGTTAAGTCTGGTGTACAATCCTTAACGACATCTTTTGCTCTGTCTGTCCAATTTAATAAATTTTTAAATTGATTATAATTTAAGACATGATTTTAGATATTTATTGATATCTCTTTTAGCAGCCTCTTTGATTTCTGTTCTAACTTTAGTTGTTATTTCAATTTAATTTTGTAATTTTTAGCCCATCTGGCCCCATATCTGTTTTTTTTGGCTGGATCTTGAATGGATAGTATTATGTTTTATCAGGTGCAGAATTGGTGTAGGCCCTTATTTTTTGGGATGTATAACTACTTTTGTAACATCCTTTGTGAAATAGGTTAGTTGCAAGTTCTTCTTTTGGAGATGGGGTTTATGATAGATATCTTTTGGTTTATTCTGCTAATTTTTGCGTTGTTGGAAGGGTCAGCTTTGACACCTCTATTAAATTTACTAGAAGTGGAGAAGTTGGTGAATTAATATCGTGCTTGTCTGTTGTGGAAATCTGCGAAGTGGTATTGTGAGGTGGATTAGAGATTGGAATAGTTTTAAATATATCAGAATTGAACATTGTAAGTTGATACAGCCATTTTGTTTGCATTTGAAACAGAGCGATTGGTCGCTGGCTGCTAAAAATACTTTGTAGCTAACGTTATCATAATTGAACACGATAAATTTGGGTACGATTATATTATATAGTGGTTCTTTGTGCATGTGATGCCTACAACTGAGTATGTGGCTATATTCAGGATTTGTAGCTCCAATTATCAAACATATTATCGGTGCACTCACATACTCAATCACAAGTTTCATGTCTATTGTGGCGTGTTTTATTAAAAATTCTAGTAGCAGCTCTTGCATAATTATTATTTTGTAGTATTAAAATTTTGATTCTTTCTGGCAAAGTGTGAACAACGAAAAATTGTCTATCTTATAAACTAATCACTTAAAATCCAAATAAAAATTTAAAAAAGGTAAAGTACTTTTAAAAAATTAAGGGATGATACACAGGGTGAAGGGGTGCCTTTCCCAAAAAGTTATAATATGGACATAATGTCTCCACCTTCAAATAATAATTGACGTGTTTTTGCGCTTTTCCTAAAAAATAGAAGTTTAAAAAATATTTAAGGTACTTATATATTATATATTAGGTCATATCTGGAAGGTACTGTATTTAAAGTTGGTTTAATTATCAACTTAAAGCGACAATCAGCCAAACTATATTCAAAAACGTTGCTCAGTATGCGAATGCTTCCTATAAATTTAAATGTGTCGTTATAACCTCGTAGTTTGTAAAACGTAAGTGATAAATCGTAAAATGAACATTCTATATTCTACAGCAATTTACTTAAATAAATCGTTAAGATTCAGGAAGATAAAACAATGCAATACGGCAATACTGGATAATTTCCCATATAATTAAATCTGAGAAAATTAAAAAAAGAAGACAAAGATTTAGAATCAAAAAAGCTAAATAGGTTTCTCTATTCGTAGAATGATTTTAGAAACTAAGTTACTGATCTGAAGTTTTATTGTTAAGAGGATGTGTTGTGTTTCTTGATTGATTTTCTTTATATTCTTTATCTCGATATGAGCATTTTCAAGTATCTAGTTTGGATGAATTTGATTTCTGTTTGTTTTTTCTTTCATGTTGTGTTTAACTCTTTTCGACTCTTTGGACTCATCTCTACCTTTCTTTCGAGGATTGACTGTTTACACAAGAAGCTTGCTTGGCTGCTTGGTCTGCTTTTTCATTACCGGGGATGCCGACATGGATGGTAGCCAGATGATCGTGACATCTACACCTTGAAAAGCGAGTGCACTGTGTCCTATGATTTCTTGAACTAAGGGATGCTGAGAGTATAGACTTTTAATCGATTGTAGTGACGACAGGGAGTCTGTGCATATTGCTTGGTTTTTATGATCTGTTTTTAGTTTTTTAAAAGCCTCTAGTATCGCATAAAGTTCTCCAGTGTATACGCTGCATAAACTCGGTAAAAAAGATGATTTTATTACTTCATCATATGTGGTAACGGCACATCCAACGCCTGCTTCGCTTTTGGAGGCATCTGTATACAGAATTGTTTGGAATTGGTTCTTGCTTATGATTTCTTTGAAGTGTTGCCTTATGAGAAGGCTTGAGGTTTCATGTTTACTGTATTCTAATAGAGAAGTGATTGAATGTGGGATTGGTGTATTCCAAGGCGGAGTATCTGGGATTGGGAAGGGATGTGTTTTAGTAAGGTCGATGGTGTTTCTTAGAGTTAATTTCTGGATGTCTATTATTGATTGGATCCTTTGCGGGGTCTCCGGAGGCGATGTTGAAGTAATTAAATGGTAGACTGGATTGGATGGGTTTGCGGATACGGAAGCAAAGTAAGATTGAAGAAGATACTCTCGTCGAATCCAGAGAGGTGGTTCATTAGCCTCGCAGTAAAGGCTATCTATGGGACTAGATTTGAAAGCGCCTAAGCAAAGACGAATAGAAGTGTTATGCACAGAGTTCAGTAGCTTTAAGTCAGATTTTGATGCAGACATGTATATGAAGCTGCCGTAGTCCAGTTTTGAGCGGATTAAAGCTCTATATATATTAAGTAAGATGGTTTCGTCCGCACCCATGTGTACTTTGATAGTGCCTTGATGATATTGAGTCTCTTCATTGCATTGCCCTTTAATACACTAATATGCTGTTTCCAAGTTAGCCTACTGTCAAACGTTAAACCAAGTATTTTTTGATGAGTAACTAGTTGCAATGGAGTTCCATTAAGGGTGATAATTGGACTTTGGCTGCAGGGTCTTCTGCTAAACCGTATTAATTTCGATTTAGTCGTTGAAAGAGCTAATCCGGTTTTTTTGGACCATTCGCTAAGTTGATTTACAGCGGTTTGGAGTACGTTGCATGTGGCGATTGTACTTTTTCCCTGACAATATAAAATAAGGTCATCTGCATATATTAAGTGCTTGACTGGTGGACAAATACTGGAACAAATATCATTTATTGCAAGAATGAACAGTGTTGTACTAAGTACTGAACCTTGTGGAACTCCATTATTTTGCCCGAATGTCGCCGAAATTTCTCCATTTGTTTTCACTTTGAACGTTCTTTGTTGTAAAAAGTTTTTTATGAAGGAGTAAATATTTCCTGTTATCTTGTATTGACGAAGCTTTTCAAGAATGGCTTGACGCGAGATAGTATCGAAAGCTCCTTCTATATCAAAGACAGTAGCGATCAGATCCTGTTTGTTTGAAATAGCGGAAGCTATTTGTGTTTGTAATAGCACTAAATTGTCTAGGGTTGAACGGTGACGTCTGAAACCGGATTGCGCTGAGTCAATTATTGCATATTTTTCGAGAAGCCATGTTAATCTTGAATTAATCATTTTCTCAAACAGTTTACATAATGAACAGGTTAGAGAGATAGGTCTGTATGATTTTGTTAGGTTTGAGGGTAGATCAGATTTTTTTATTGGTATGATAATTGATTCACGCCACAGTTTGGGAAATTGCTGAGTATGCCATATCTTGTTATAAAGATTCAGCAGTGTTGCGAGGCTGGAATGAGATAAATTTTTGATGAATATAATTGGGATATTGTCTGGTCCAGCGGCGGAGTTCGTACAAGAGGATAGTGCAAGTGCTAATTCTTCTTGTGTAAAAGGAAGGTTAATAGCATCAATGTCGTGTCTACTAATTTGTGGAACAAGAGAAATTTGTATATTCTGGTCATTTGGACTTTCAATCTGTTCGACTTCAGACCTAAATTTCCATGCAAAACTTTCAGCCATGATTTGAGCAATTGTTTGGTTATCTGTTATAACTTTTCCATTCAATGATATTGCTGGAATTTTTGGAGGAGTTTTATGACCTTTCATTTGTCTTATTTTTATCCAAACTTGAGATGGTGGAGTATCACTAGTATTTGTAGAGACAAAATTTTGCCAGGAATCTTTTTTGCCAGAAATACGCTCTGCCGAAACAGTTGTAGTGATACAAATTATATTAAATTTTTAAGTTTTAAGTGTTTTATTGTTAGAATGTAGTAGTGTTGTGAATTCGCTCCGTGCAGCTGAACAAGTATCGCCCTCTATTGGTTTATTATATAATAAATGCTGTATAATCTCATATCAACTATTCTATTCTTGTTACACGCCTTGCAAAATTAGTTTTTCTTGGTAATCAAAGAAACTTTCTTAGACACTGGTAAATTGGGTTTCACACGGTGGTATTGGTTTCATCGGTGTCGAACAGATATTTTGTCAAAACTTGTGCTCTACAATTGACAATGGCTTTTCTTTTTGCTTGTGTAGTTTTTTGTGCCATGTCTGAAGTAGATAGCCTATTTGAAAATTGAAGTGTCATGTTTTTCTTTATCCGATGTTTTTTATTTAACTTAACTCGTTAACATCAGATATCACTGTTATTTATCAATGACTTTAACGGCAGAGTGCTTTTTAATTTTTTCAACGTTTAACATACTTGGAGAAGGTGACTCAAAGTAATAATTCTCGGATAACAGTTCATCGAGTCCAATAGGGTAATCAGTTTACTGTACTAGGAACAAACGCATCTATTGCTGTTATATCTGGATATAGAGGATATATCGTTATCGAAAATCCGATTTAATGTTAGCAAGTGTCATGGACTTCTTCCATACTATGGGGAAAATGGTTCCGAAACATTGCTTCGTTATTAAGTGATCTCTGTTTTGAGTCCAGTACTTTAAAACTTCATCGTGCAAGAAGTACTCGAAGGATCTAAAAAAACCCTTATCCAAGGGCTGGAGCTCATATGTTGTATTTCTGGGCAAACTGTATAAGGTAATATCAAGCTTATCTGCTTTTTAAACCACTGAATAATGGGATAATAATAATCAACATAAATTTATAGAATATTGCCAACTGATTTGTACTTCGCAAAATGCCGCAACAAATCTTTAGAAGTCTCCATTGTCATGCTGACTTTAGATGACTCATGATAATTTTACCAGAAGGTGATAAATCTGACCACTCTGGTTTTAAGTTGGATGCCTTTAAATAAAGTTGCAGGAGAAATAGAGGCACCCATAGGGTTAACCACAGTATATTATTGTATACTATTCTATGCATGTTCATTTGCCCCTATGTGTACTCGATTCGCACCTTTCTTTGCCAAAACTATTTGTTAATGATGTAACGTTTGGCAACATCCACTCTTGTCCATATTATATATGCATTGGGGCTAATCCAACAAACACTTATCAGTGAGTATTTTCCCAAGTTTTTCAAAATTGTCTTATTTTATAGATAAATTGTTTAATTTTGTTTTTGCAGGATTCATGTTCTGCTCTTTACGATTTATAATTTATTGGTTTCGTTTTTAGAAATTCTTTGAGCCAATTACGACGTGCTATCCTTTTGTAGGGTGAAAAAGGATTTTTGGTATTATTTAACCCACAAATATTGAATATGCTTCTCCGTAACACTTTACTTGTTAACAAATATCTGATCTCTGCTAAACCAACTATCCTACTACATAGATCTTCTTCTTACTTGGTAGTTAGAACATATGTACGCCACATTGTACATTTGGAACTACATAGTGATTGCATGCCTTGTTAACAGACCAGCCATCTTTAACAGCTGTGATGGCATTTCGCATATCTTCTCCCTTTTATTATCCTCTTATTCCTTGATTTTTAAATTTAGGCATATCTAAATTGCTGAAATAAAAGGCTAATTAACTATATGTAAAACATAAATAATTAATTAATTTGTGACTTAAACACGGAATATGATTGTGGCCCTAATACACTACTATGTTCGGTAATATCGCCAAAGCGTTATTACCATCCATTTGACTTATTGATATTACTGACAGGCACATAAATTGTTTGCACTTTATTTGGTTTTCCAAGATAAACAAAACTATCTTAAAAAATAAGCAAACATGATCATATGATTTATAATACTATTGGAACATATCCATATTGCCATTTATTATTTAGCTAACGTCCTTTCTGTGAAATCACGAGTTGACGATATTATCAATCTGGCGTTATTACCTGCTCATACCTTATTGGAAATATTTAATATTATACTTGTATTTACTAGTCGGTCACACTCTTTAGTTAATTATTTTGATGACCCAAAGTCTACTATTAGGACTGCATGTGCTTTCTACATCCCATCTACTAACACAGAAAAACTGTGTCGACTAAATCCTATATTGTCAATCTTTAGTACTGAAGCTATAGCAGTATATGAAGCATTAAGATACTTATTAAAACCTACTAAAAACTCTGTACAATAGTATCTGACTCACTATTTGTTGTGTCTCAATGAGCCATTAAAACTTTAAATTTTTCTCTTAGGACTCAAACATATTATGCCTTCAAAAACTACTTTATATGCCATTTACAAAATTTTGGTCGGTTAAAGCTCAAATAGGTCTTAAATACAACAAACATGTTAATATATTAGCTGTAAAATCTATTGATACTAAAATGCAGATTGGTCACATAATCTGTAGTTAAGAATCATTAACAATAGTTAAAAATTGTATCAATAGTACATGAAAACAATCAGAGCATATAAACATTACATATTCTTCCTCGAAATATAAATTTATACAGCGAATGTAAAAAATACAAAAAATAAACGGAAGATCAAATAAAAAAGTTTAATATTTAAGTGCAATTAAAATCTTAACCTATATTTTACCCCATTTGTTGTTACCTTCTGTCCTACACCTAGTGTAGTTTGTCTTGATGGGTCCCTAGACAAGAAATAAGTGTCCATGTTTTATCCCCATTTTATCCCTAATAGAACTTTATGCTTAATTTTTTTTTAAGATTAACTTTTAAATTTATGTTATATTTTTATATTATCCTAGACAATGTTCATTCTGTTTTTACAGAATATTAGCATATTGTGACTGGTTGCATGGCACTTTTCCAGAACAATACAATTTCAAAATAATAACTTTGTTTTTAAAAATATCTTGCCAACAGAGAAACAAATTTAGTTGTTTCACTTTACATCTTCGACTTCTTTTATTAATTTTCTCAGATTTAATTTTATGGGAAATGGTCCAATATTGCGGTATGGCACTATTCCATCTTCCTGAACCTCAACGACTTGTTTAAGTGAATTGCTGTAGAACTCAAACCTCCCTATCTAATCAGGAATGTTCATTTTACGATTCATCACCTACTTTTACAAAATACGAGGTTATAACGACACATTTTAAATTTACAGGAAGCAGTCGCATACTGAGCCACGTTTTTCACGATACTTTGGCTGATTGTCACTTCGATTTGATTGTTCCACAAAAAATGAGACTATATAATATATATATATATTTATATATATATATATATATATTATATATATATATATATATATATATATATAGGTGTGTGTGTAGAAATAAATATATGTTGATTTTAATAAAACAACAAAATGCGTTCTACCTTTCACAGAATAACTAATTTTAGGTAATAATCATTGACATTTTGAAATTATATGGCTGTGGAATAATATGGCAAGGAATCAGAGGATAATGGAAGGAAGGCAATATGCGAAATGCCATCACATCCATGTGGTCCATTTTTGTGAGTTAAATAATACCAAAAATCCTTCTTTACTCGATAAAAGGATAACAAGTCGTTATTGAACTTCGCCTCCGGTAAGTGCTGGGTGGATTGAGTAGCTCAGTAAATTTCGGTGCCGGTCCCAAGCCGGATAAAGCAGGAGAGTTGAGGCAATGGGCTAGCAACTTATTCCTGGTAAAAAGAAATAAATGCTAAACATTTTGACTAAAAGCCTCGGAATATAAGGGATGGATCAAAACAAAGACGACTAATGCAACGAAAAAGGAAAATGGTATTGACTACATGGAATGTACAAGGACTTAGAAGTATTCAAGGAAAAGGAAATGAAGAGATAGGAGAACATATACATATCTATAGTGAAGTGAGTAAAGATGACAGAGCTAAGAGAGGAGTCTCTATTGCCATTCGAAAAAAAGCTTAAAAACAATATTAAATTTTGGACTAAAGTAAATGGACAACTGCTAATGCCTAAAATGAAAAAGAATGGGTACAACATCGTAATTGTCGGAGTGTATGCCCCAAATGAAGATGCAGACCAGAAAGTAAAGACGATTTCTACAACAAGATGAATACAATACTCTCTGAAGTTAAAAAAAACCGTAAAAGAAGAAGAAAATAACAGAGTCGTAATGACAACCGAATGCGTTTTATAAATTTTTGTAAAACAATGTCTTTTAAAATCTTGAATGTATTTTTTCAACCTAGAGACATCCACAAATTTACATAGATACAAGCTACTAGGAATCGATGCTCGATAATCGACTATGTAATCCAACATCAAACTTCCCAGCTGAAAACAACTGACGTAAGGGTATACCGTGGATCGGAATGTGGATGCGACCATGGTTTACTTATGCCAACGTAATAGTTAACTATATCGGAAAAACAATATCACTCAGGTACAGAAAATAGAAAAGCGACCATACCTACATATAACCTAGAAAGCTTAAAAGAAGATTCTACTGAATTTCTTTCTTGATCTTCCAGGAGAACTGATCCTGATGTTTCGTTAGTTCTCCTGGAACATTCAAGAAGAAGTAGAACTAATTGGAATTGACGGAATTGACAATGGCAATTGTGACCTTGCCGAAACGTCGCCAAAACAATGGTTTTGTAAAAAACCAAAACTATTTAACGCCGAGTTAAACCCGGAAAACAACTGAAAACATATATAGCTCCCGCAGAAATTTTAAATCCAATATATATGTATATATATATATATATATATATATATATATATATATATATATATATATATATATAAAGAGAGAGAGAGAGAGTACTCTTTTTTAGTAATCAAATATATTTCGGTATGCTTTATACCATCATCAGTGATACCTAAAAAGGTTGATGATTTACATTATAAATATATAAGCAAAGATTTATCTTACAAATTTGAGATTGCTGTCATTAGATTAAAACGTTATGTAAAAAAATCCTCAAAAAACCAACATATCACCATGTTAAGTAGAGTTACAATTTTTTCTGATATAGAAATTTATCTAATTAACAATGGTAAAGCTATAAATTAACACAAAACAAACTGTCACTTTAAGTCATTGTCAACTTTCACTTGTTGTATCATGGAACATATATATCTTAATGCCGGCAATTTAATGTAGTGTTAATTTTCTCTTACCGAAAAATTTTTTCTATAATTAAAGTTTCACGTTCTACCTAGCAATCGAGCATTCAAAGTTTCTAATATAATAATATAAAGTTTATAGCAGCAGAATATATTTTATGAAGCAGCGGAAAATACGGCAAGACTGGTTCGACGAAGAACGTAGGAATATTTTGGCAAGTAGAAACATTGCAAAACTACAAAAAGATAAAAAAAATACCCAAAATGCGATCGAAAACTATGTGGCAAGAAAACGGAAAGTGAAAAGAATTTGCATAAAAAAAAGAGAACAGCTAGAAAAACAATTGAAAAACATAGAAGCTACATAAACAAAATAGTAAAGAATTTCTACCAAAAAGTTGAGAAATCCAGAAAAACTACAAAGAATAATCCACAGTATTGCAAAAACAAAGACGGCTTACTTCTAAGTGAAACAACAAAAAAATTAAACATATGGGCCGAATATTTCAAAGATCTTATATACAGAGCAACAAGAGTAAACTTGAGGTAAATGAGAATCGGCAACAATAAGAGACCTAAAAAATAACAAAAAAGCAGGAGAAAGTGGTATCTTAGCTGAGATTTTTAAGGAAGGTGGCGAAAGATTAAAGGAAAGGATATTTCACTTGACACTAATAATTTGGCAAAAAAAGAAATACCGAAACAATGAAATAGTGCTCTTATTTGTCCTATCTATAAAAAAGTAGACAAAACGGAGTGCGAAAACTATAGAGGTTTCGCACTATTAGAAGTAGTCTATAAAATTAATGTAATTAATCTAAACTACTAATCAAATAGGTATGTTAAAATTAATAAAAAATAATAGCTACGAACAAAACTCAGGATTACATATGATGTTTATCGATTTTAAACAAGCATATGACTCCCTAAATCGAACGATGCTATATGAGGCCATGAGAACATTAGAATTACAAGAAAAACTTATAAGGCTGGTAAGAATGACGCTTAGGAACACGATGAATAGGGTAACAATGGAAGGAAGATTTTCAAGACAGTTCACAGTGAATGGAGGTTTAAAACAAGGGGATCCGCTATCAACGAATGTATTTAACCTAGTATTAGAACAAGTCGTAATAAGATCAAATTAATATAAGCACAAACAGGACTATATTCAATAGCAGGGAACAGTGCATAGCGTACGCGGATGATGTGATACTAGCGAAAATGAAACAAAAACTAGAAAAAGTTTTCTAGAAATTTGAAGAAGAACCTATAAGAATAAGAATTATATAAGAAGAGTAACTATAACGAACACGAGAAAAGAAGAAAAAGAGATACACAAAAGATTAGTGAAGTGAAGCAGAGCGATAGGGTCACTAAATACATTAGTGTAAGCAAAAAATATGTCAAGAACAGCTAAACTAAGAGTCTACGAGACAGTAATCAGAGCCACAGGGATATATGCCAGTGAAACGATTATGAACCAGCAGGAAGAAAAGAAAGTAGAGATCTGGGAAATAAAGGTGCTCAGAAAAATCTTCGGAGAAATAAAGCAGAGAATGTTTGGAGAAGACGAACGAATAAAGAAATAATGAGGATGTATGAAAAACCAGCAATTACGGCAAAAATACGAGCTCAAAGAGCTAAATGGCTCACATTATACGAATGCCAGAGAATCGAAATGTTAAAACAATACTGAAGGAGGAAGAAATGGAAAAAAAGAAGAGAACGTCCAAAGAAGAAGTGGTTGGAAGCAGTAAAGCAAGACTTGTCAGAAATAGGCGTGAGAAATTGGAGAGAGAAAGCAAGGGATGGAACAAAATGGAGGGAAATAACCAAGTTTTTAGAAGCCAAGGGCCTACAAGGCCTGTAGCGCTGTTATATATTATATATATATATATATATATTATATATATATATATATATATATTTATTCAAAGATTAAATATCTCATTTCATTTACTACAATTGTTTCTTAGGATCTCCTGCTTGATACTGCAGTGATTTTACGTACTCCATAATAATAATTTAACACAGTTCGTTGGCCACTATAATTAATCACAATTAACTTTATGAGCTTCAACATAATAATATTATATCCAAACACCTAAAATGATCATAAATATAGGTGTAAAATGTCCAAAACAAAGGTGATAAAGTTGAAAATCCGGTCGATGAGCGACCGTTTTGTATAAATATATAAATCAAAACAAGTACCGATAAAGTATTCCCAAAATTACCATAATAATCGACGATCGCTACCATATAAAATTCAAATGCGGAGTCGTAACTATCTGAAAGAAATGACTTTTTACTCAAAATATAATAACGGTCAAATTTAAGTTGTTTATTTTCTAAGAAAAATGATCCTTTAAGAATTAGGAGTTGATACAGGGGTTATAACGAAACTATTTTAAACTGGAAATCGGGTCAGAGATCGGGCATAATAGTTTTATTCGTTTTTGCTAAAAACATCGTACTAAAATGTTTTGTTACCGCGTTTTGTTACCACTGTGTCCGTAAAGTATGGAACAAATTCTTTTTTTAGCTAAACAGAGCATTTTAAGAAATAATCCTGAAACACGTCGATTTTTGATTTTAATTTACCGTATTTTAAAATAATATTCTAATATACAAAAAAGAGGTTAGTCTTCGTAAGTGGGTATATTTATTTAAAAAACCCTTAAAAGGGCTACATCAAAAAAACAAACGTTTTCGGACTAAACAGTCCATCATCAGGTTTAAATTTTAAAATTGCTAGGTTAAAATGCCGCAGCCACCAAAATACATGGGTAAAAACCCTTTAAATTACATATAGTTGTAAAAGATTAGACATCTTGTTGTTAAAAAACTGTGATGTTCAGTATTAAATTAAATATGACTTCAGGTAACATACATTGTTGAATTGAGTTCCAGTGCCGGGGAGTAAACCTCTACACACGGAGAACAGCTGGAAACAGTTTCCAGCGAACTCAGATGAAAGTGTGCAATTTGTTTAATGATAAATATCCAGAAAGACCTATAACGCGTTCAACAGTCAGTAAGATTGAAAAGAAATTTCGAGAAACTGGTACGGTTGAAAATGCACGGAAATCAGGTCGTCCCTCTGCAAATGCTGATACAGCATTAGATGTTTTACTTAGTTTTGAAGAAGATGCGCACACTTCTGTGCGTAAAGTTAGTCGCGATATCGGTGTTAGCAAAACAACGGTACACAAACTATTAATGCTTGAAAAATGGCATCCTTATAAAATCAAACTTGTGCAGGAATTAAACGAAGATGATCCCGATAGAAGAATGCAATTTTGCGAAGCAATGATGGATAACTGCACGAGACCTCTCTTGGTATAACACATTATTTTTTCTGATGCCACTTTCACGTTAATCGTCAGAATTGTAGATACTGCAATATATGCAATATATGGGCTGCAATTGTGATAAATCAAATCATCGGACCCTACTTTATTGAAGGTAATTTAAACGGGGCAACCTTGAGGGATACCTTGAGTTTTTAAGGGGGTATCTCGTACCTACTTTACGTAATTTGTTTCCCAGCAGACGTAATCCTGGAGGTTTTGATGAAAGTTTATGGTTGCAACAGGATGGTGCAACTCCACATTATGCTGTAGATGTTAGAAGGTACCTAGATGAAATTTTTCGAACAGGTGGATTGGTAGATGTGGACCTATTGAATGGCCAGCGAGGTCACCAGATTTCAATCCTTTGGATTATTTTATGTGGGACCATCTGAAGAATGTTGTGATCAAACGCAAAATTCAAGAATACAACAGAATTCGACAGCAATAACAATATTCTCAACACAATAAAAGGTTCAACAAGAATTTGTACAACGTTTGGGTTACTGTCAAATACAGCAAGGGCTGCAGTTCGAACATTTATAAAGTCATGTATTTCATCATATTCTGTCCGCTAGACAATAAGTATTTTTGATAATATTGTTAATTTAACTAACGCGTTACTTTATGAACACACACAAAACTATTGTATTTTTGTCCACCCTGTACCAATTTGAATCAACATGTGATACATTTTTGGAATCAGCTCAGCTAGAGTAATCCGAAAATTGAGACAAAATGGGGGTGTTCCATTTAAAAAAAATGACGGTGACGTCATCACTCGAAAGTAATTCACCCTGTATATTAGAATATTATTTTAAAATACGGTAAATTAAAATCAAAAATCGACGTGTTTCAGGATTATTTCTTAAAATGCTTTGTTTAGCTAAAAAAAATTGTTCCGTATTTTACGTACAGAGATATTATTTCAGAGCTAAAGTGTAACATCCAAAACTATTTTACAACATTGTGGAAGAAATTTAATTTAATGACATTTAATTTTCAGAACAAAACGGTAACATCTACAAATAAACGTAACAGTTTTAAAAGTTGTTGAAACGTTCAGTTCAATATTGTAAGAACTCAAATTCCTTTCATTTAAGCCAATAAATAAAAAAAATTTTCAAAGATAATACATTTAGTGCTTTGTAAGATCGTACAAGACTAATTTACCTAAACTAACAACTAACTGAGAAACGAAAATAAACAATAATTTTCGCTTAGGCGTGTTGCGTCTGCACATACGATGCCTCAAATTGAACCAAATTAAAACGGAACATACAATTTAATACATGTCTGTTTGAACTGCATTTGAAATAGTGGACCAATATAAAACTTGGACAAAAATAAATCCATACCTGGGTATAGACATTGTATAAAATATCGTTCAACTATCTGTCTCACAACAATGTTGTTTGCGTAAGACGGGTTTGTCTAAGGAAACGATAATAGTTCAGGAAATTAAGCTCGAAAAAAGTTAAAACCTCGCAATTTTTTCGTCCTGCATGTATCCAGTTGAAATTTTAACAGAAGGTAGGTGATAGCCCAAGGATCAAAATCTATATCGAACCGAAGTGCGCTGAAGGGTTTTAGGGGTGAAAACTACCCCTAATTGTCAAAAATTATAAAATAATATATTAAACCTGAATATGGGTAAGATTTGGTTTGAATTAGTTACATAATAATTATTTTATACTTTTGAATAGAGTTCCATCATATTTCAACCCTTAAAAAGCAACCCTTGTTAGAGATTAATGTAAAAAAATTACTAATTCTAAAAAAATGATTTCGCCTTGGATCGATTTGGATAAAAATTTGGATTTAAGCTCAATTCACCCGCTGCTTTATAGTTTATGTCATGTCGACGAACCCTGATTGTTCTTAGGGGTGAAAACTACCCCTAATTGTCAAAAATTATAAAATAACATATTAAACCTGAATATGGGTAAAATTTGGTTTGAATTAATTAAATAATGATAGTTTCGTGCTTTTGAATAAAGTTCCATCATATTTCAGCCCTTAAAAAGCGACCCTTATTAGAGATTAATATAAAAAAATTAGTAATGCGAAGAAAATGATTTCACCTTGGAACGATTTGCATAAAAATTTGGAATTAAGCTCAACTCACCCTCTGCTTTATAGTTTATGTCATGCCGATGAACCCTGATTGTTCTTAGGGGTGAAAACTACCCCTAATTTTCAAAAATTGTAAAATAATATTATAAATCTTAAGATGAGTGAAATTTGGTTAGGATTAGTTAAATAGTGATTTTTATATACTTTAAAATACAAATTCATACATTTTCAACCCTTAAAAATCAATTGTTATGAGTGCTATCGGTGAAAACAATTTTTTGCCAAAATTTTGCAACTTTTCAACTTTTGAAAATCACCCTTTACAACATTGCAGTTTTTATAAACTAATTTATAAGATATAAATTGAAAAAAGTAGAATTAAATACAAAAAAATTTTTATCAACATAAAAAGGCACCATATATTCTTATACATTTACATAAATAGTTGAAAATATTTACATTTATAGGTAAAACAATTATAATATTAATCTTATTCGTCATCAATTACATCTTCATCGTGATCTATGTCATCCTCATCTTCAATTATTGGTGAACTATTATTGCACCCTTCACCTGAGCACCCAGAACAAGTAGAGTTACAGTATAAACCAACTTTTCTGCACCCACATAAAACACCGCATCCTTTTTTGCATTGGCAAAAAATAATTTTCAAAAGTTCATCGAGTGCAGGTTGTTTGTTCATGCGTACGGGTAATAACAAACCATCTTTGGAATACCATCCCCAATCTGTTGCTCTGATATTTTCATTGCCAAGCCATAGACATATGAGCAGATGTTTTATTCTGTTGTATGGGATTTCAAAATTAGAACGCTTAAAATTTCGAATGTATAACGCCCCACTAGCTAATATACCGGTTTTGTAGATTATTATGCTCCGAAATGTACTGTACTATACTAATGGAATTTTCCGGAAAAAAATTCACTGTTTTTTTTTAACGTATTTCCTTTAATTTTTAACGATAAAGTGTTTCTTCAAAAACGATTTGTTGAGGTTTTTAAGAGCTACAAGGATCTGTGAATTAAATCTTTTTGGAACCCTTGGTTTTTAAATGGGGTGAGTTTAAAGGGCTCGAAAAAGATGGTGCTTGATCGTAAATCGATGCTTTAAACGGCTATATCTCGCCAAATATTCATTGTACAACAAATCTAAATAAAGGATAATTTTAGTCATTAAAAAAGCTACAATTTGGTAATTTTTATTTTTTTCATATATTCAGTATTTTCGGGCATATTTAAAAAAAGAAGGGTAAAAAATATGAAATTGTAAATCGTTTCTCGCTTTAAGCTGTACTTTTTCTAACACAAAGCATTTTAAATGGGTCAAACTTCTTGGACGTATTAACAATACATGTACAAAGGGAATTGCAGAAGGGTGAAGATCGATTTTAATTATGGGGGTGGTTAGGGGGTTGTTTTCATCGGTTTTTTCGTAAAAAATGAGGTATTGACCTTATTTTCATCATAACTCACTCAATTTTTGAGCTAGAGTCTTTTTTATGATATGTCTATTTATGCTCTTTAAAAAAGGTTTTGTGAGTTTTCTTCCAAAAATGCATCATTTTCCCGATACTTATTTGACTTTGAATCTTTCAAATTTGGCATTTGAAGAAAACCGCTGAACATTGATAGGCCGTATTTTGGTTCCTATTATATCGCAAAAACATTTTAAAAAATGAATTGTATTTGTCTTTTTAAAAGCTACAAATTTGTTCTCTACAATTTTTTTGATAAAATGCACCATTTTCGAGTTATTCGCGAAAAATCGATTGAAAACGTGGATTTTTTCGTCTAGAAGTTGTTACTTTCAATCGCGAATAACTTGAAAAATATCATTTTATAAAAAAAATGTATAGCACATTTTTTGTTTAGAATCACTTTTTTAATCGAAACCTGTAGTTAAAACGTAAAAAAAAATTTCACCCCAGAGATGGGGTGGCAACCACCCCCTAGGCTTTGGCGCACTTTGGTTCGATATAGATTTTGATCCTTAGGCTATTACCTACCTTCTGTTAAATTTCAAGTCAATCCACGAGGCACGAAAAAATTGCGAGGTGAAATACTTCATTTCCTGGACTATAACTGGTTTGACAGCATAAATCGTAGATTTATGTGTAGCTTTCAATTTTTATGAGTTCAGAATCCAGCAGCCCGCTGAAGTATGGGATTTTTATAACATAATTATTTGACAATCTTTTGTTGGCCAACCACCTACAGCAGAATTGAGCCGAAATACATTATATTCCTATGTTCCGAATTTATTTCGTTCAATCTGATATTTATATATAAATAATAGTTTTAATGTCTTGTTACCTTGTCTGGGCATTTCTTCAGACAATGATTCTAATTCTTTATAAAATTCATGTTTCGCTTTTTCTCCTTTTTCATCTGCTGGAGCATGTACTAGAAAACCCACTCCAAAATTCCTATTGTCACCTACACTTGTATAAAATGTGTATGGACTAATCTTTTCAATGTTGTTTTCAGTCAAATGTGGTTTTTGTTTTGCTAAGAGTATTTCTGAATAGACAGCCTTGTCTGTCTATTTAGGCAAATTTTCAGATGAGAAACGATGTTAATAAAAAAAAAATTGTAAAATAACTATTAAAGCATTTAATTTAATAGAACTATTGTATTAAGTTTTAATTATACGTAAACTACAAATAGTCCTTTAGATTGGGCTAACGTTCGTTATATATTGGTAGACGATTATTAAATTGTGGCTTAAATAGATTCTAGTCTCTAACGCTGTATTTTACAGGTATCTAATTCAAAATACCTTCGCGGCTATGCAGATATACTAATAAAATTATGAACGTGTGAAATTGTAACATAGGTATAAGCAATGCTATTTAATATGGAGTTGTATGTGGTCGTGGTAAGCGTGAATTCAGCCGCATGCACTAGAAGTGGAATGTATTTAATTATGGGGTAATGGTTGTACGCGCGTTTAAGACCATCGCTGTCCCTCCTTGTGGCTTCCTTAAAATAGTGCCAACAGACATTATTAACAAGGATCACTACTACCAACGCTTTCTTTACTGTAAATCAATTGTAAACTGGGGGAGACTGGAGATATTAGGATTATTGAAATAATTTAAATAAATAATGTTTTTGTTGTTGTAGTTTTAGAATACAACAAGTAATTTTACTCACTGTCATTGGTCCTTGATACATCTCGAATAATATAGAGATCTATGTATCACCTATTGTGTAACAAACACATTTTACGCTCATGGAGGCAAGCCACTATCATTATTTCTATCTCTACTTTGCGGGTCTGTCATGTTTTGGCTCACTTTATCGATATATATCGGTGCTCTGTACGTAAAGAGAGTTAAGTCTTAAAACACTGGTTTGTAACTGTGTAACATAATCTGTGGCAACCGCTACCAGAAAACGAAAATCCAAAATAAGTGTAAAATCACAAAACATGCTGAAACAAAGAAAAGATCTGAGACACAACAAAAGAGACACTGCAGAATTTAAGGAACTTAATCAAGTAATAAGAAAACAGATAAACGAGGACATTAAAAAACATCAATAGGACCGTATAGAATAAATCATAGAGAAAAACCGAAGTCTCAAATGCACCAAACTGAAACTAGGAAACAAAAACATAATAACCATTAAAAATTAACAAGGACAACTAGAAAAAAGTAAATCTGATATTACAAACTCAATTGAAAAGTTCTACGCCGATCTGTACCGTTCCAGAAACAATCCCTCTAACTCCTCAAAATAGAACTTGAAAAGGCAGATAACAAATGTCAACTCAGAAGTGATGCCCGAAATAAGCCACGAGGAAATAGAAAGATCAGTAAAAGAAATAAAAAAATTTTGTTCAGTGTATTGTTGCATTGGGACAGTTTGGCTTTCCTGTAGATACAACAGAATTGCGTCACAATATTAAAGATTATTTGGACAGATGTGGTAGGGAAGTTAGGATTTTCCAGAATAATTTGCCTGGTCTAGAATGGGCCAAATCGTTTATTAACAGACATCCAGGTATATTCCGACGCTTCGCTGAGAATGTCAAGCGTACGAGAGCCGCAGTAAATGAGACAATGATAAGGAGCTACTTTGAAAATTTAACGACCGAAATATTAGAGGTGCCTTCAAGGAACATATGGAATTTTGACGAAACAAACCTTACGAATGATCCAGGAAAAAAGAGGGTACTCGTGAAGAAAGGTTGCAAGTATCCTGAATTAATTCGAAATGCATCGAAGACATCAATTTCCGTCATGTTTGCAGGAAATGCGGCTGGAGAACTGTTGCCTCCATATATTGTTTATCGAACCAGCAAGATACTGATTAACTGAAGCTTCAAATGATACCTAAGCCAAGAAAATTAGAAGAAAGAAAATTCTAATATGCGACAACCTTTCTTCTCATTTGACAGTTCATTCGCTCAAATTATGTCGAGAAAACCAAGTAAGCCTAATTTGTTTACCCCCAATAGCACACACTTAACTCAGCCTCTGGACGTGGCATTTTTTCGCCCAGTTAAAATAGCCTGGAAAAAAGTGCTATCGGACTGGAAAAATACCGAAGAAGGCATTAAAAATACAAATATTCAGAAACAGAACTTCCCACCACTGTTAGTAAAATTGATGGAAATTATTGCACCAACCATCAAAGATAATTTGATATCCGGTTTTCGCAAATGTGGGATATTTCCTTTGAATGTTGAGGAAGTTTTAACCCGTATACCTCGAAGTTCAAACAACACAGATATTGTAGAATCCGCATTTCTTCAAATACTTGAAACACGAAGATCTTTGTCAACTAACACTACAAAGAATCGCAGAAAGAAAATCAACATTCCTCCTGGAAAAAGTGTGTGCGTTGATGAATCAATTGAGGAACCTACGACCTCCACTACAGCAAATGACGAGCAGCTGCCAGAATCTTCTACTTTTAGGGGAGAGGACACACTTAGTTTAAATGATGATTCATCGGACGATCTTAACTTCGATGAAATTGAAAAAGAGCAAGAGAAAGAAAGAGAATTCATAAATTTTGTAGAAGATAAATACTATCAAACAAATGATTTCCATTTTGATAAGGTAGTAAGAGAAGTTGGATGTTTTGTGGTCTTTTCTTTCGAAGGACAGGTCTATCCTGGACAAATTGTTTCCTTTAACACTGATGAAGTTACAATTAATGCAATGCAAAAATCGCTAAAAATGTGGAAGTGGCCTCCAAAGAAAGATCAACTTACATACTCTTGGTCCGATGTTCTTGGATCTATTAAACCTCCCAAACAAGTAACAGAAAAGGTTATCTTTTCTGTGCCTGAGCTGGTTTCTTCGTACAGTGACTAAATATGCAGTGGCAAATTTTGGTACGTAGTTCACATCGATACTCCATACCGAGCGGACGTTAAATGGTTCTCTGTTATCAACATTCGACCGGTTTTCTCGATTTGAACAGATAAATGTGAAGTGATTAAAAAGCAATCAATTAGTAATAGACTTAAAAATAATAAACTCATCAAATTAAATTTAAAAACAATACAGTAATTTATTTATAATGTTTCCAACGGGAAATGGACCAGGATTCGACAACTACATAGTTAGCCAACAAATACAAAATGTAAACAGCCAGCCATTACCAATCCAGTATCCATCAAACCAAATGAATTGTTACCCACAAATGCAGATTCCAAACAACACACAGGGTCAATCACAAATCAACAATATACAGGGTTATCCACAAATCTCATCACAAATACCAGGTATGTACAATATGCAAATAAATCAACCAACCACTAATTCTTCGACGAATATGATATTTCCGCCCAATCAAGAACAATATATAAATCAACAAAACGCGGCACACAACAGCAATATAAATAACAGAAATAGCCAGCAATACTACAGAATGTCATCAACAAGCGATGACGAACCAGAAAGTGCAAATGTGTCAACAAATAACTCATGGCAAGTAGTTAAAACTACAAAACGCAGAAAAATCAGATCAAATGTAGAAACAGACAAAGAAGATGATACCATTACACTATCGAACAAATATAATACCCTAACGGATACCCAAGAAAATGAAACCAATCAAAATGAAACAGCGCCAAGAATACCTAAACCACCACCAATATTTGTTTACGATGTAAGCGACTTCCCAGAAATGAGGAAAAAATTTACAGAAATAGCTGAAGCTGAACAATACGAAACCAGAACTATGGCAAATAATACAGTCAAAATAATTTGTAGCGATCCAGAAATATACAGAAAATTCTCCAGATATATGAGAGAGAACAACATTATTCATCACACATATCAACCAAAGGAAGAAAGGGCCTATAGAGTCGTAATTAAATACCTTCACTATTCACATGCAACAGAAGACATCAAAGAAGAACTGACAAAACTGGGTCACAAGGTAAGAAACATCATTAATGCTAAACATAGGATTACAAAAGAGCCGATAAATATGTTCTTTGTTGACCTTGAACCATCAGACAATAACCAAGATATTTATAAAATTCAGAAACTACAACACTGCAATATACAAATTGAACCACCTATAAAAAACAAAAATATCATCCAATGTATGAGATGTCAATTATATGGCCATTCAAAAACATATTGCAATAGACCATATGTCTGTGTGAAATGTGGAGGACAGCACAGTACAAGCAGTTGTAAAAAGAACAAGAACACACCAGCTACATGTGCTTTATGTGGAGGAGATCACCCAGCTAACTATAAAGGATGCGAATATTATCGTAATTTAAATAGAAATAAAAATATAGCACAAACTACATATAATCATCACCAAAATATGTCGCAAGCACGTAACAGAAACTTTATACCCAACACAGTAAGACCAAATGTAAGCTATGCTAATGCAGCGGGTAATAGACAACCTCCTGCTGCTCCTTCAGATAACCAAGATTCAAACACCATTCTTATGAAGTTTTTAGAAGAATTCAAAGCCATGTTTAATCAAATCTTGCAACAAAACAGCATGGTAATAAACATGCTAAGTAAACTCATATGCAAATAAAATTCTTTCTACGAATAGCAGAATGGAACGCCAATGGCCTGCTGAATCATAAGGACGAGGTGATAATATTTCTACAACAAAATTTTATAGATGTATTATTAATAAGTGAGACACATTTTACAGACAAATCGTATTTTAAAATACCTCAATATCTAACGTACCATACTAACCATCCAGACAAGACAGCCCATGGAGGTACAGCAATTTTGATCAAACAATCAATTAAACATTTCATGATGGAAAGTTATATAACAGACTGTATCCAAGCTACAGTAATTAAAGTGTGCTCATTACCTTACGAAATAACAATAGCAGCAGTGTATTGCCCTCCAAAGCACAATATTAAAAAAACCGATTTCGCATCCTTCTTCAATACTCTAGGTCCAAAATTTATCGCAGCTGGTGACTTCAATAGTAAACACACGTACTGGGGATCAAGATTAATAACAACAAAGGGGAGAGAGCTTTATAGCTTAATGCAAGAAAATAAATACTCATATTTATCAACAGGAACACCAACGTACTGGCCAACGGACCCCAAAAAAAGACCAGACCTCTTAGATTTTTGCATCATAAAAGGAATATCTAACACCTTTATGGACATAGTTCCAAGTTATGATCTATCTTCAGATCATTCACCAATTATTGCAACAATTAGCACCTGCGTTATTAACAAACAACCTACTCCAAAACTGCATGGACCTAGAACAGATTGGAACGTTTACCGAAAAATACTGGATGAAAACATTAAACTAAATGTAAGACTAAGAAGCCCTTCAGAAATAGAAGCAGCTACAAACAACTTTATGACATTATTACAAAACGCTGCAAAAGAAGCGACACCGAACGATGCAGATAAAAATAAAATCGAGAATAGAATAAATATTCCACTAGAAATTAAAAAGCTCATTGCTGAAAAAAGAAGAGCAAGAGCCAAATGGCAACAAAGTCGGAACCCAGCGGATAAAACGTTTTACAATCGCTTAGCCAATAAATTAAAAACACAACTAAAAATTGCAAGAGAAGAGTCAGTCAAAAAATATGTAACACAACTTAATAGATACGACCATTCAATATGGAAACCAATCAAATCATCCTTAAAACCTCAAGCAATATCGCCACCAGTAAGAAAAACCACAAACACACAGAACCAATGGGCAAGAAGCGATAAAGAAAAATCCGAATTATTTGCTGAACATTTAGCAACAGTATTCCAACCACACAACAATGAAGAAGATCAAGAAATTATTAATTATTTAAACTCAGAACAACCGTCAGTAAATCCAATAAAATTAACAACACCCAAAGAACTTAAAGAAGAAATCTTAAAACTAAATATCAAAAAGTCACCAGGAATTGACCTAATAACTCCAAAAATGCTAAAGGAATTACCAAAAAAGGGTATAGTGATCCTTACATATATATTTAACGCAATATTAAGATGTAATTATTGGCCTAACAATCTAAAAATTGCAGAAATACTTTTATTTCCAAAACCAGGAAAGGATCCAAGTGAAGTCTCATCCTATCGACCTATCAGTCTGTTATCAACAATCTCCAAATTACTAGAAAAACTTTTAATAAAAAGAATAGATCCAGGCCTTACAGGCGCAGACTGGATACCAAATTTTCAGTTTGGATTTCGACGAGAACACTCAACTATCCAGCAATGCCACCGAATAACCCATAAAATCAATTCCGCATTAGAAGAAAAGGAATATTGCCCAATGGTATCACTAGATGTACGTCAAGCTTTTGATAAGGTTTGGCATAAAGGACTTCTTTATAAAATTAAACAAATATTACCACCCTTCTTTCGAATACTTACATCATACTTGGAAAACCGACAGTTTAGAACAAAAGTAAATGGAGAAATATCTAAAATGCATCCCATTAAGGCGGGAATTCCACAGGGCAGTGTCCTGGGACCTTTATTATATATATTATATACTTCTGATCTACCAACTTCGCATAACGTAACAATTGGCACATTTGCAGATGACACAGTAGCACTTACCAGTCACAAACACATTAACATAGCTACACAACAACTCCAAGATTATTTGTATGAGCTTGAAAACTGGCTAAAACAATGGAAAATAAAAATTAATGAAAACAAGTCAACCCACGTAACTTTCACTTTACGACGAGAAACACCACCACCAATATATATCAACAATGAGGAAATACCCAGGACTAAAACAACCAAATACCTAGGGCTACACCTGGACCAAACCCTGTGTTGGAAAGAACACATCACCAAAAAAAGAAAACAAATACAACTAAGACAAAAAGAAATCAATTGGTTAATTGGAAAAAACTCCAAACTGTCAATAAATAATAAAATTCTAATTTATAAAACAGTTATTAAACCAATATGGACATATGGCATAGAGCTGTGGGGCTGTAGTAGTAAATCTAATATTGCTATTATGGAAAGATGTCAATCAAAAATCTTAAGAGCAATTGTTGATGCACCCTGGTACGTAACCAACCAACGAATCTATGAGGATCTCAATATCTCAACAGTGAAAGAAGTATACCAGCAAAAGAAATTACAATACATTCAAAAAGTGAACACACACTCCAACCCATTAATTTCCGCAATACCTCAACATCAAGTTATCCGAAGACTAAAGCGACGTTGGCCAACAGACCAGTAACATGGACCCGTGATTCTCTCACTGGAGGGGACCACATCACGCCAGAACCAAGGGACAGGACTTAAACTCATCACATTAACTTATAGAATATATTGTTTTATTCTGATTGTTAATTTATTACTATATCCAATAAACGTATTAGGTATTTGTTTTTGAAAGCTTATTAGATTTTACAAAACTGTTTTTTGTTGAATACTGGCCTTCCTAGTTCTTAAGTTTTTGAAAGATACATTTAGTTAAATTTGATCATTTTTGAGGATTTTATGAGGTACCTTAACATACTTTTTTTGTAATTTATTAATATAATTCAAAACATGTTGTAGTCTTTTGCAATAAATTCTAAAAAATATTTTTTTTCCGTGTTTTTTTTTTAATTTATTTTGTGAGATGAGAACATTAAACAAAATGTGTGCTTAACATTACACCAGTGATTTAAAAACTATCGATTAGACGTTATTTTATGATGTGGGGCAAAGTAATATTTGGCTATGGGAAACTTTGCTCTACATTTCAAATAAAAAAAATAACAATTCGTTATTTTTAAGCTTAAAGTATTTAAACCATAATTGTTTAAACTATTCTTTACAAGTAGGATTAAGGTCAATAAAGATATCTCTCAATTTTAGAAACATTTTGTTGAAAATTCTTCAAAAACCTTTAAAAAAGGAACAAAGTAATCCCGGTTTAAGGTAGATCATTGGTAATACGGCCCAAGGTCTACAGCAATATTAAAAATTTAAATAAAACTTACCATGGCTTGGACTTGCTTCTCGCTCAAGTTCGTCGTTTTTTAACATGTCCAGTATACACTGTGCTCTCGATAGCATGGTTAAAAGACATTAACAATCCCTGCACTAACAGAGCTATTTAATAGATGTCTCCATAATAGCCAGATCCCTAAAGACTGGAACGAGAGTCTAGTAATACTTTTACACAAAAAAGGGGACACATGTGATCGACAGAATTTATAGACCTATATCGTTGCTCAGTCAAGTATACAAACTATTTATGAGAATTATTAATAACCGGTTAACCTACAAAATGGATAATTACCAACCGGTTGAACAGGCTGGCTTTCGCAAAGGATATAGTACATCAGACCATCTGCTGACAATGAGAACATTGATAGAGAAGGCAAATGAATACCAACTACCCGTATTTCTTGCCTTCGTCGACTATGAAAAGGCGTTTGATAGTATCGAGATGTGGGCCATAGAACAAGCTATTAATAATTGTAGAATAGACTCGAGATATAGGCAACTAATACATAATAATATATATGAAAATGCAACTATGATAGTACAACTAGACGAAAATACAAATCCCATCCCCATTAAGAGAGGAGTGAGACAAGGAGACGTAATATCGCCAAAGCTTTTCAACCTAGCCCTAGAAGACGTCTTCAAAACTACAAATTGGTCAACCTATGGCATTAACGTTAATGGCAACAAGTTAAACCACCTCAGATTCGCTGACGACATAGTGATTATAGCGAGCACATTCGAGGAACTGCAAATTATGTTGGGGGAACTAGCAGCCAGCTCCCAATACGTCGGCCTAAAAATGAATATGAAAAAAACAAAAATAATGACAAACACAGAAGACCCCAGACATATAACTATAAACGGCAGTGAGATAGAACAAATCCAGGAATATATCTACCTAGGCCAAATCCTGAGACTTGACAAAGAGAACCAAAGTGCGGAAATTACTAGAAGAGCAAGACTAGCATGGGCAGGATTTGGAAAACTTAGTTGGATACTTAAGAACCGCAAAATACCCCAATACTTGAGGAGCAAAGTGTTCAACCAATGCATCCTTCCTATCATGACATATGGATGTCAAACCTGGACCCTAACCAAGGCAAACATGAATAAACTAGCCACAACAGAAAGAACAATGGAAAGAGCAATGTTAGGTATACGACTGTCAGATAAAAAGAGGAACGACTGGGTAAGATCCAAAACAAAAGTCGAGGACATAACAATAAAAATTGCAAACTTAAATGGAGCTTCGCGGGCCACACTGCTAGACAGAAAGACCAACGTTGGAATACTACAATACAACATTGGAGACCTTACGAAAGTAAACGACCAAGAGGAAGACCACAGATGAGATGGGTTGATGACATTAAAAGAATAGCCGGAACAAATTGGAAATATGTTGCTCAGGATAGAGACCGATGGAAGGAGTTGGGAGAGGCCTATGTCCAAACATGGACGACAGAAGGCTAAGAAGAAGAAGAAAGAACCAACAAAATAATCACAGAAGGAAACCACAACCGAAATCTTCAAAGCGTTATGTTTTTGATTGAAGTACAAATATGTTTGAAATGACCTAGTCAATGTATGCTACTGATTAGTAAAATGGACAAATCAGGTGTTTAACGGCGCGGCGTACAGTGAGTCAACGTAATAACTTATTAGTGCAGAGTATGTTAAGTCATGGTTAGGCGCAAGATTGTGGGACTTAACACACTGAGTCCTTTTATATAATGATTAGTGTCAAGAGTGATATGTCTAAAACATGCAGTTACTGCATTGATTAATTTCGACCATTTTTGGACTTAACTCGCTTTACACACAGAATATAGATATTATCAACTTTCTCTCTTGTTATGTAAACCATTTATTTTATGTTAATATGTATCACAGTCACTTCTGTTTCAGAAAGAGTTTTTATTATGTAGCCCTTTCCAAGTATTAACAGTACCAATGAAGCTTCTTGATCTTTGAATAATTCAATTATGGGCCAATAAAGCTATCTTACAAACAAATGTTTTTAGTGTATTTAACGAAAAGCACAGTAAAACACTCGGTCGTAGACTTCCATAAAGCCGTTTATTCATTCCGTAAGCCGCTTTGAACGTTAACAACTAGTTTTCACAAAGACACTACTAGCAACCGGTACATTGCTTCCGGTTTTGTTAGCTTGGGTCGATTTGATTATACTAAAATATTTAAACAGCTAAACTTACAAAGGGAATTAAATTTCGGGATTTATAATTTGAATATCAGAAGTGAATTGGACAGAAACTGAATTTTCGTAACCGGAACTTACGAGTCGCTTTAGATCGCAACAATACCGCCATCGAAGCTTCATGTGCTCCACAGAACAAACAGAAATCATGAATGGATAATAATTAGTTTATATTAAGAATACATACTACTTAGATGCAAATATCAAATGGGATTTGTACAGGCTGATGAAAACCTTTTGCTGAAAATTTAAATATTTTTTGATTTTTTTTAAATAATAGTCTAATTTATAGGGTGGACTATTTTTGTATGATGGCAGTATGTGAGTTGTAAAATTACATAACTTACGTTACATAAATTACACGTAACTTACGGTAATATTACATGATACCCGTAACTTAATGTAATTTATGTAATTTTTGGAATTTACGTAATTTATGAAATTTAACGTAACTTATGATAAATTTACATAAATTACCGTAATTTATGTAATTACTGGTAAAATTACATATATTATGGCAACTTATGCGCGCGCAATTGTCGTAAGTGCGGTGCGCCGGTGCCGGCGCGCGCGAACCAGTGGGTGCTATTACGCTCGTCGCTCGTTAGTCGTTCCTTAGTCTGAGTCAGGCAGGTTATGTTTACATTTCTGTTATTGTATGTGTAATGTGTATGTATAAGTTAGTTTTCGACTGTTCTTTCTCTATTCATTCACGCAGCGTTGGTTACTTTACATTTATTTATAAGGAAGCACAGAAACTATAAGGTAAGAAATATATTATTTCTACAAACAGCAAAACACGTGCCGGTGATGTCCATAGCAACCTTAGATTGGGAAACACAGGGGCGGGCCTATCGCATATCGACTGTACGTTAAATCTAACGCGCGTCATTTTATATGTGGCTACAGTACTTAATTCTGAATTCGGTTTACCAAGTTTTATTCGATTTTTTAGATTAGTTTACTGTACAATAACTATAAGAATGATAGGAGCAACGGGGTACTTGTGCATGTAGCATGTGTAATTGAATTACACTGACATAACTTACTAAATAAAAAATTTTGATAACGTTGAGGGCAAAATAATGTAGTTGTCCGATCCAGTATTCTGCTTATTCGAATTTCATTAAATTGTTACACAGATTCAATTTTAATCTTTCTTCTATTTAAGGATGCCTAACAATTTTTTATGCCCTCGTGCCCATCAAATACTTTGAAAAATAATGTTTTTTCCCTTCTTAATGTTTAAGTCTACCTGAATATTTTTTTTAGGTCATAAAACATGGTGAAACGTAAGACAGATATCTGGCTTTATTTTGAAGTGTTACCTGCGGGTTCTTCTAATCAAAAGACCATAAATGTGAGGTGTAAATTTTGCAAGAGTGTACATGCAAAAAATGCTACAAGAATGAAATCTCATCTTCAACAATGCACTTATGTGCCGCATATGATAAAACTTAAATTCAATATTTTAACTCCAAAGTCAAAGGGGAATCACTCTAAATTTCCATTTGAAACATCCATGAAAAAGATCACATCGGCAAAATTGGATAACGATAACACTGATGCTGCTTGTACATCATCAACGGTTTCCACAGCATCAACATCTGCTTCTGATAACATTCATGTGGAAACACCTGTTTGCACAAAAATCAACAGAATACAATCATTTTGTGATCGAATGACACACGAACAAAATAACGAATTGAATATTTTGCTTGCTAGAGCTATTTACACCAGTTCAGCACCACATTCAATTACCGAGAATGAAGATTGGAAATTGTTTTTTAAAAAAATTAGACCTTCATACACCTTACCATCGAGATATATGTTATCAAATCGTCTCCTGACCGAAGAGTACGAGCGAGTTGAAGTTCAAGTTAATGATAAAATTAAGCAAGCTGACAATTTATCATTGCAATGCGATGGTTGGTCCAACTTGCGAAATGAAAGTGTAATTAATTTCATTGTTACAACACCCGAACCGTTATTTGTCAAATCAGTACTAACAAAAGCAGAGAAGCATACCGCAGAATATATAACAAAATTAATGGTTGAAGTTCTGGAGGAGTATGGACCTAAAAAATTTTTCGCTATTGTGACTGATAACGCAAAGAATATGAGGAAGGCTGTGAGACAATGTGAAGAGATGTATCCCCATCTTGTATCATACGGCTGTTTAGCGCACACATTACATTTATTGTGCAGCGATATTTTGAAATTATCTTCAATAGAGACACATTTGTCACATATTATACATATCGTTAAAACTATTAACCAGTGTCAAGTACTGAGAGCTCAATTCACAGAAATAAGAAATGAGATGAAGTGTGGAGTGTCTCTTAGCCTACCTGTAAAAACAAGATGGGGTTCACATGTAAAATGTCTTCAAGATCTGACTAAATGCAAGTCCGTCCTACAACGTCTAGCAATATCTCCAGATAAAACAATTCAAGATAGAATACGCAGCGCAAAAGCAAATTTACTTGATGAAGGATTCTGGATAAATTCTAGCGCTCTTGTTGAATTGCTTAAGCCAATTACTGAAGCAATAACACGTCTTGAAGGAGATTCTTCGTCAATTCATTTGGTTTGTGAAACTTTCGCGAAAATCGGTAGTAACATATCTACTCATTTAGAATGCGTGAAACTAACGGATTGCGAAAAAAACAGAAGCGATGGATAAATTTATATCAAGGAAGGAATACGCCCTTCAACCGATCCATTTTGCCGCAGACTTACTAAACCCTCGGTCTGTTGGTGCAAATTTATCATCAGCCGAAAGGATTGAAGCGATGAAATACATTACTACTATGTCAACCACGACCACGATAGAGATTGGTGATGAAGGAGTGTCAAAGATTACTGAGGATTTAGGAAACTATTTAGCTAAAACAGACTTTTTTGGCGAAACATTTTTATGGAACATACTCGATAATGTCTCTTTGGTTACATGGTGGAAAGGATTTTGTGGACATTCATGCCTCTCCAAAGTTGCAGTCAGGATATTGACAATGCCGTGCACTTCTGCGGCAACAGAGAGAAGCTTTAGCTCCCAGAGCAGCATTCATACGAAGAGAAGAAATCGCCTAACAACTCAAAGGGCAGCAAATTTAAATTATATACAATATAATTCAAAATTGCTGAAACGTTCACGACAACATCACATACAAAGTCAATATCCTATAGAAGAGACTGTACAGAACAACGTTTCGATAGAAGGTAGAAACTTACAGAAGGAGATAGAAGTAATTGAAAACCATATTTCCGAAGAGGAAGAATTAGACGAGGTAATTTTAAATTTAGGCATTTTTTAGATATGTGATATGTGCATGTGATATATGCAGTTTGCTTCTTTTCCGATTTTCCAATGCATTCCACCGTTTTCGAATAAAAAATTATAAATCTTATGTTTTCAGACAATATCATCATGGCATTCAAATACAACAGGAAATGGAAATTCCGACGATGATTTTAATTTTGCTGACTTTGCAATGACCGATGATGAAATTGATCAAAGAATGGAAACTAGGGAACAGAGACCAGCACGCATTTTGAGACAAAGCAAAGTGAACATTTTAGAAAACGTCTTAATGAAATCGGTAAATTAGTGTAAACACATACATATTTATTGTTTATATTCCAAAATTATCAATTTCAGGGTAAAGGCACAGAACAACCCCAAAAAAAAACGGAAGTCGAGAAGGATACTTCAGATGCCGAAAACAAGGTAGTTAGATCTGTATATATTATATTATAAACCCATTATTTTTACTCTCTATGTTTACACTTTCCTATTTAATTTCAGGATGCAGTTCTGGATTTGCCGGAGATAAAAAAAATTACACAAGGCTCATTGGAAGAGCAAACAATTGAAACTTCGACGTTTTATAACAAGAAGGTCTCCAGTTGTCTGCGAAAAAGGAAGTTGTGATTTATAAAAGCCGCTTAAAACAAAACTAAAGAACCTATGTTTTCATTTCTTTATTATTTGTATGTATTTCTTATCCACTTTTCTTTATTTCATAAGTATGTAGTTACTTTGTGTTTATTATATTCAATATGAATGCAAACAATTGATTTTTTAATACAATGAACATAAATTACATAAGTTACATAAATTACATTGTTTGAATTTTTGTAATTTGACCGTTGTACAATTCTGAAATTACACGTAGTTCACATCGCTAATCAGAGCAGTGAGTGGAGAAGAATATCCAACTAGTAGTCCTATAAGTGTTACAATGAACTAAGGCTGCATTAGCTGAATAATCAACACTATTAACAGGTTGACTGCCACAAAAAATATTTAAAGAAGTCCATGCTACCAAGTAGAAAAAAGTGCATCTGGCAACCAACGGAAATACTTCCATTACTAATATTTCACCAATTTCATTTTTATTAGTCCCGATTTTTGAAAAAATATCTCAGCGGTCGAATACGACCGCCGGGGCATAGGCGATATACGTATTCCCGTGGTGCCAAGCGCTCAGTGGTTGTTTTGACCAATATTTTATAAGTAGAGGTTTGATTGTTCGTAAAACAAGTAAGTTAATTGTGCTCGTGTTATTTTTAGATTTAGATAATAGTAAAAATAATTATTATTTCTTGAAATAAAATGGGTAGTCACGGTAAAATGATGGTTGGTATGGTTTTTAAAAGCAATCACGGTTTAGGTAAGATATAATTTTCATATTTTTATATAATATGTTCATATCATATTTTCAGATGTAAATAATTGCATAGGATTACTGTTTGAAGTACGTACCTACACAATAAGATAAACAGTATTCTGAAAAATACCCTTTTATCTATTAGGAGAATAGAATAGAAATAAACTTTATTCTCATTGAAAAATATATAGACACTATATATGTTAAAAGATTTATAGGCAAAGTTGACAAAGAGTCAGAAAAAAAAATAACTAATACAATCTACTAAAATTATACAAATTGTCGATAATGAAGTTATAGATGAGATGGTTAATCAAACTAACTTGTATGCCACCCAGATTTTGTGCGATACTGATGATATCAGTAACGAATCTAGACTACATCGATGGGTTCCAACCAGCAGAAAAGAATTGATACAATTTATTGGCCTTGTGGGTTATATGGGACTTGTCAGGCTGCCTTCTATTGACAAATACTGGAGCACTGACAATTTCTACAAAAATTGAACGGTACCGAAAATTATGCTTAGAAACCTTATGTCAGCTCCTTTTAAGAATGTGACACTTATCCGATAATACCACGTGTTAAGATGGTAAACGCTTGCAAAAAGTCAAACCATTGCTAGATAAAGTTATTAAAAACTTTCAAGCAGTTTATACACCAGGGCGCATATTCTGTATTTATGAGTCTAGTTATTCTTTCCAAGAGTCGGCTAGTAATGAAGCAGTACATACCATAAAAGACGCATAAGTATGGACTCGAGCTTTTTAAGCTTTGTAGTGACAATGGCTACACGTGAAATATAAAAGGATTTATGCAGGTAAGGAGAAAAATGAAGGTAACGCTTCTGTACCAACAAAAGTAGTGATTAACCTATCAGAACGCCTTTTGAATTCAGGACGTACGATAGTAGCTGATAACTACTATACAAGCCTAGAGTTAGCTAACATTTTACTTGACAAGGAAACTCACTATATTGGGACGCTAAGAGCAAATCGTCGTGGAAACCCAAAAGAAGTAATAAATAAAAAATTGAAAAAAGGGGAAACGTTTGGGTTGGAAAACGAGAGAGGCATCTGCGTTTTGAAGTGGAAGGATAAAAGAGATGTCTTGTTACTATCTACTAAACACACTACCGAAACTCGAGCAATTCAGCGACGAAGTGGTGTTGTTCATAAACCTCAGGCTGTAATGGAATACAATGAGGCAAAGTCCTCAATTGACCAGTCAGACCAGATGGCAAGTTATAATTCACCTCTACGAAAGTCACTGAAATGGTACAGGAAGCTCGCTGTGGAATTTCTTCTTGGTACATCACTCGTAAATTCTCACATTATTTTAAACCAACTAGCCGATAAAAAGATGAAAATAACTGAATTTAGAGAGCATGTAATAAAGTCGCTTTTAACTTATGAAGATAACATTGAGTCACAGAATGATTCCGAAAAGGAACAACAACAAAAATACAAACTACAAGGATCGATGCAAACTCATACATCGGTGAAAAAAGAAGGACCATATGATAAAATGAATAAATACTGTAAAGGTTGTTATAAAGAGAAGATTCGGGTAAACAAAAAATCGGGTCAAAAAAGTAGTAACAAACACTCCAAATAACCGATTAAACTTTAATTTCTTTCATGTTCTTATTTAACTTTTGTATGTCTTTTAGTTTGTAATGGATATTTTTTACAGTTTTATATTTTTTACTTGAAATAAAGATATGTCAAAATTTCGATATCATTTCAGTCTCCCTATTCAGCCAAAATGAAAACTGATATGTAAATGCGACGACTGTATGCCACGGCGGTCGAATACTGCAATAGTCTAAAGCTTCTCTAAACGACATCTGGCAAAACAGGAACTGAGTATATCACAGACCGTATCAAATCGGTCGTATACGAACGCCGTGACATGAAGTACTTATTGAACTGTCGGTCATATACGACTGCCTGGCAGTTAACCTGTTAAAAAATTCCCGAAAAAGGTATACCTTTTGCATTTTTGCCCACCTTGCATATATTTTTGGAATTATTTTCATCAACAGAAATATTAAAATTAAAAAAAACAATGGAGGATTTTTTATAAAAAGTCACTTCCTAATGATTTCGCGAAAGAAAGGAAATACTGATCATTATGAGCACGGTACTTCCAACACAAAAGAATACATCAAGGAACGTGGAGATCACCGGATAGGGATAAACCATAAACCAAATTGATCATGTGCTTGTCGAAAAAAAATATGCAAAAATGTATAAAGAACATAAGAACATACAGAGGTCCAGATGCAGACTCAGATCACTTTATAGTTGGAATACAAATGAAACAACTTATTCCAGTGCTTAGAAACCAGCGGAAGAAAAAGTATAAAGCAACCAAACCTGTGAGACTACTGACAGAAGAGGAACAAAATAAATATGAAAGAATAGTCAGTATAAGGATTAGATAATATTGCAGAAAGTGGGGATGTTGAACAAACATGGACGCAAAAAAAGTATGTATGACCAAAGCAGCTCAGGCCAGTAATAGAAATATAAAACACGAATACAAAGAATGGTTCGACGATGATGTAAAATGAGAACTAGATGAACGAATAAATTAAGAATGAAAATGATGCAAGAAAAAACAACAGAGATGAGAGAGAAAATACAATGAACAAAGGAAAAGAGCCAAAAGAATAATAAGATCAAAGAAAAGAAAATACAATGAAGATAAATTAAAATGTATAGAACAGAGCTATAAAAATAGAGAAATTAGAAACTTATATCAAGGGGTGAAAAATGAGAAAAAGGGATACCAAGGAAAACTACTGTACACTACAAAACAAAAAGTAGAAGAAATTAAGTAAGTGACGAAGAAATATTGAGCAGATAGAAAGAATACTTTAAAGAACTTTTAAATAAAATTCCCACAACAGAATTGAAGAGAAAGAAAAAGTGAAGGAAAATGTAGATCAAGAACAAATAGAGGAAACGACCGCCTAACGAAAAATAAGAAATAAGTTTGGAAAAGTTGCTAAAAGACATATGGAAACAAGAAAAATTACCGAAGGAATGAACGAAGCGGACACACGTGTGCCCTTTTCACAAAAAAGGTGACAAAAGTACTTATGCCACAATTACAGGGGAATAGCCCTATTAAATGTTGCATATAAAAATACTTGCAGTATATATAATATAAAAGATAAGCTATCTCAAAATATAGATAATGAAATAGGGGAATATAAATGTGGATTCAGAAGAGGGCGCAGCACAGTGGATCAAATTTTCCTACTGCGCGAAATTACAAGCAGAAAGCTACGAATATGGGGAAACCTACCAATGGCCCTATTCATCGACTTTAAACAAGCTTTTGATAGGATAAAACACAAAGAAATATACAAAGCACTACGTGAAATGGGAATTAGTGAAAAACTAATACGAATGGTAAAAGTGACACTACGAAATAACAGAGAATAGTGTTAAAATAAATGGCGAAGAAACAGATAAGTTTGAGGTCAGTGAGGGGTGCGACAAGGAGACCCACTGTCATCGCTGTTGTTCAGTATGGTCCTCGAAGTTAATATCAGAAAAGCTGGAATCAACAGGTCAGGACTTATATATCAAAGAAAACACCAATGCTTAGATTTCGCTGACGACATTGTACTAATAGCCAGAAGTAAGCAATAATTAAAAGAAATAACAAAAAGATTAGAAATAAAAGCGAGAAAGAAAGGGATGTATATAAATGAAGAAAAGACCAAATATATGGAATGGACAGAAAGAGATTGCCTACAAGAACAGTATCTGACAGTTATAACAGATAAAAAAACATATAAATTCGAAGAAGTAGAAATATTCGAGTATTTAGGAGCGATATTAACGAGAATACCAAATATGAAGGAAGAAATCCAAGCGAAAATTATGGCCGGTAACCGTTGTATTTTTGCACTAAACAATTTATTAAGAAGCAAGAACATAAATAGAAGGGCTACGATAAGAATATATAAGACAGTAATAAGACCTATTGTATTAAAAGCCAGTGAAACATGGACAATGAACAAATCCGAGCAAGTTCTGCTGCAAGTCTGGGAAAGACAAGTCCTCAGGAAAATATTTGGAGGTAAATTATGGAATGGTATATAAATAAAAAGACCAAATATGGAATTAGAGGAGATGTATGGAGAACCGAATATCGTAGGGATCATAAAGTCACAAAGGCTGAGATGGTTGGGACACATCCAAAGGATGGGAAACACGAGACTACCAAAAATAATGCTAATGGGAGGAATAGGAGGGAAAAGGAAGAAAGTCAGACCAAAAACCAGGTGGAAGAAGGATGTTGAAAAAGACATAGAAAAACTTAAAATACCAAACTGGAAAAATAAAGCAACAAACAGAAAAGAATGGAAAAGAATAGTAAACCAAGCCATGGGCCTTCTAGGCCTAGAGAGCTAAATTATATATATATATATATATATATATATATATATATATATATATATATATATCAATTTTGTTTATTATTATTTATCCGGTCTAATAAATGTGATGTCTTATTAAATATATGATGTATTTTTAATAAATTATTCAAAAACATACTTTGTTGGTTAATTATATTTTCTTCAACATTATGCTAAGAAATAACACCCTATAAACATAACATCTGTAGATGCTGTAGTTCTACTTAGCAACTCCTATTATTACTTATAATTTTTTCCCAGTATCTGCGATAGTACCCATAAAACTAGGATAAACTACTGTTCCTTTTTTGTAAAACATAGATTATTTACAAAGTTTTTGATATAAAGTAAACTTATGTGTAACCATATTGTTGTAATAATTTTAGAACATTTTAAAAGTTGCAGATTCTTTGAAGTCCATTTACTTATTATTATAAGTAATGCAGATGCTGTATTTTTCCTTATTAGAGCAGTATACGACTTCAATAATAAACTTTAAAATCTACTTCTCCATAGCTCGTTGCACTTTCTCAAATCTAATGTAGCATACCCCGTATGCTGTATTTAAAGTTGATGCATTTTAAAACAAATCCACATAGACTTATTAATTTAGAAATTAGTTCAAAGCATAACTCAACTGGTTAAAGATGCATCCATTAGCTCGAGGTTACTATAAGTATTTAAAGGAATGCCAGCTTTATAATATAAACCACCACGTTATTAAGATTTAACTTCCATCCCAAGTTTCAGCCACCAGACTAAAGTTAGTTCACTTTCGCCATATTATTATGAATTCCATCATTACTTGGGTATTTAGCGTATAGCATCGACGGACTTTAACAAAAAATTCTAAGGCCCTTCCAGTAATCGGCTCTTCGCCCTTTATTCTGCTTCTCATTTCATCAACTTTTAACTCAAATTGATGGAAATTCCAACGAGATAACGTACAGAGTATAGGCAAATCTGATTCTTGAGCTCCAACCTTAAAAAGAAAACTCTTATATCTGATTGGCGGAGTTAATTTTTCTTTTTCATTGTAGCAGAGGGGACGTTTTAGAAATAAAATATTATATTACTACATTTTACAGTAATTTATTGGAACACCACATACATATGAGACAATAAATTAAATTTTGTACATTATTCGATAATAACATTTTTTATCAAATTATATACTACCGAAGATTGGTATGAATTTCTCTAATTTAATAAAATTTATGTTCAATTGAAAAAAAAACGTTAGACAGACTCAGATCATTGCCTAGAAATATTAACATTGAGGTAAAGATCTAACAACAATGAAAAAAATAAAAAGGATACAAAAAAATTGAATGTACAAAAGCTGAGAGATGCGACAATGGCAGAAAACATCACCAACAGGCTAAGGAATCAAAATGAAAACCAAAAAGACCAGAAAGATATAGTCTCCTACTGGACCAGAATAGAGGAGGACATTGAAGCAGCAGCGAAAGACGAAATAGCAACAGAAATTTGTGCCTATAAAAATATTGGTTTGACGATGATTGCAAAAAGACAAAAAAGAAAAAAAATGATGCTTTAAGAAAGATGCTTACCCGACGCACTAGAACAACTGCAGAGAATTACCAGACAAAGAGAACGAAAGAAAAAACGAAACACAAAAAAACAAAACCACCTAAAAACGGAACTTAAGTATATAGGAAACCTTAACAGAGAGAAAAAATTTAGAACATTCTATGGAAAGTTAACACCAACAGAAAATAATTCAAGGCAACCACAAGACAAAGCAGAAGTCAGAATGGCGACCTATTAACAACGAGGAAAGGTATACTGAGTAGATAGGTGAAATACTTTAACCAGCCACTTAATATGGAGGAGGAAGAAGAAAACCCGGAAGACGAAAGATATGAGGTAAGGTAAGCAGACGAAAGGGAAGAGGAACCACCAAAAATTCTTGAAGTTAAAGATGCAGTTAAAAAACTAGCCAGAAACAAATCACTCTGAATAGATAATCTCCCAGCTGATACTAGGTGGCCATGATACCATTATGGCATTACAGCAGCTTATAAAAGAAATATGGACACAGAAATTCCTCCCGAATGATTGGAATATTTAAATACTTGACACCATGCACAAAAAAGGGATATGTCACATTTGCTATAACTTAACTTAGAGATTGCTCACTCAAAACTTTACGATAAACTTTTGATTTAGATTTCATTGTAATGGTACCGGATTTATAACGGATTTATAAGTCCTAGACCAGTATAATTGATATGCGTCTGATCTGTTACCTTTGAACCCTTAACCTAGCGGGGACAAATTAGCGGAATCCAATTTAACCTACGTAATATTTTCTTACCCATTTTTTACTAATTTATTACTACCCTAATAATTTCTCACTACCAAACCAGCCTTAAGGGGACCGATTTTTCTGGCTGAAGGTTCAAGCTAGCAGAATTCGAAAAAAAAAAAAGTTTTTGCCTATGTCATATTTTTTCAACCATTTTTCACTAATTTTCACAACAAACCACCCTTAATGGGAGCGATTCTACTGGCTTAAGTTTCAAGCAAAATGTGCAAGCAAAATTCAGAATAAAACTATTTTCCGATAGCATATTTTTTTACCCATTTTTTACTAATTTATTACCACCCTAATAATTTTTTACCCCTAAACCACCCTTAGGGAAAACCATCCTGCTAACTTGCTGTTAAATCTAGTAGAATTAAAAAAACATTTATATGCCGCAGTGCTCTACTAGGTTTTTACGAATTTACTACTACACTGGTAATTATTTACCCCTCAACTACTCCTTATGTCAATTGTTGGGTTAATATTTAAGGGACTAAACATTCATTTTTACAATTTTACTGTACTCTACTTGTACCTGAAATAACTAAATTACTTGCCAGGTTTTTATTGAATTTTATTCACCCTCATAATTTTTGACTCCCTGCGCCACATTTGAAACATTTAACAAGCTACGCATTCACGCTAGCTAGATGCAAAATCTTTTTGGAAATACAAAAGTGCTCTGCTAGATTTTTACTAAATTTTTACCAGCCTAGTCATTTTGTTCTCAACTAGCCTAATTGAAAACATTCTGATATATTACTCTGTGCTAACTAATATTTATTTTTTAAATGTTTAAATATTGAAAATATGAAAATACTGTATTACAAAAATTATAAATTTTAACTGTCTTAAAAAAATTGACTGTGGTTCGATTCGAGTACATGTCTAAGCGAAATCGAATCATGAGTCCCTTTTATGAATATAAAATAACTGAAATCGAGTAGAGTTCTAGTAAATACAACGAAATTGTTAGGTATATTTTACAGAATAATTACGAGGTAAGAATTATTCAAATTGAAATAATTTTATTATGTATATTACATTAATTACCTAATTGTAAAGAAGGGTCGGGACACTTTGCGCACCTATTATTAAAAGATTAAAATATTTGTATTTATTAGGTATATCCTTACACCAAGTTGAATTTACAGTGGATCATGTCAAACAACACTTAATTAAAATTTGCACGACCGCTTCACCTGGTTTAGATGGTTTAACACCAAAACTGGTCAAAAGGTGCGTAGACACGCTTGCAATACTCTTAACGGAAATTATGCAAACTTCTTTCATCCAGAACTCCTTACCCCCTAGTTGAAAATTAGCTTCTGTTACCCCTATTTTTAAAAAAGGCAACAAACTCGACCCCAACAATTATCGTCCGATTAGCTTGCTGCCAGTAGTTGCCAAAGTTATGGAAGCCATTATTTTCGAGGAGATGACCAAATTCCTTCTCCAGGAACATGTTATTCCAACACAACAACATGGATTTGTCTCTGGTCGCTTTACTCCAACCAATCTCCTACATTATGTTAACGACTGGACGTCATCCCTTAACAGTTCGCAGCCGGTCGACGTTGTTTTTCTAGATTTTTCTAAAGCCTTTGACCGTATACCTAACCGCGCAGACTTCTACATAAGCTAGAACATTTTGGAGTTCGCGGTACTCTACTTCGTTGGATAGATGATTTTCTGACAGGTCGATATTACAAAGTTAAGAGTTGGCGAATCTTTCTCACAGGACAGTTTAGTGGAACAGTAAGACTGGTGTGGCAGGAAGTCCCAACTGGAAGGAGACCACGCGGACGCCCTCGTCTCCGGTGGCGAGATAATATAGCAGGAGACCTAAGCACTATGGGCGTGGAGAATTGGATGGAGGTTGCTCAAGACAGAAAACAGTGGAGGCATGTTGTCGAGTCGGCTAAAACCCACGAAGGGTTGTAACGCCACGGAGTAAGTAAGTAAGTAAGTAAGTTTAGTGGAAAGTGGAGTGCCTCAGGGTTCTGTCCTTGGACCTCTGCTTTTTACGGTTTACACCAGCGATGTTCCTTATTATGTCTCAAGTAAAATATTGTTTTACGCTGACGACACATAAATATATATGCCAATCCAATCACAAACCAGCTAACCCTTCAAATGGACTTAGACTCTATTTTATCTTGATGTTCCCAGTGGTTACTACCCTTAAACGCGGAAAAATGTGTAGTGCTTTGAATTGGTAAAAATAACCTACTTGTGCCGTACTTTGTTAACGAGCAGCCATTAGAATCTGTGTTTTCGTATAACGATCTTGGAGTTATCGTTAACAACAGCCTAACTTGGTCCGACCATATTACCTCTATTTGTAAACGTGCAAACTCCAGACTGTGTCTTATTCGGAGGTGTTTTTCTAGAGTTTTAATGCAATCATTCTGTAAACTTTACACTTTGTACGTAAGACCCATACTTGAATACGCTGGACCAACGTGGTATCCTGATTGGGTTCGAGACAAGACTTTGTTGGAAAACGTTCAAAGAAAAGCCACTCGAATTTCTTTGGGACCGAGAAGACCGTCTTATGCAGAAAGACTTAGTATGACTAACCTAACTACTTTTGAACTTCGCTGACAACGTGGAGACAAGCTGATCATAAATAAAGATGAACGCCTCAGAGGTCATCAGTATAAACTAAAAAAAGAAAATTTTTCTACAAGACCACGACAGAACTTTCTTCCAAATAGAGTTTTTGACTGCTGGAATAACCTTAACGATAACATTGTCCCCGCTTCCTCTACCAATTCGTTCAAAAACAGACTTGACCGTTTTATATTATAGTTAAAATATTGTTTTTCTTTTAAACCATAAAATTGTAATTTTATTACTTTAATTTGTAATTTTTGTTATTTACTAGTAGGTGATTAATGAAATTTCTTTGCTTTTGGGCATAATAGGGAATTAGTTCATCTGCCCTCGCTTATGTTATAATAATATAATAATAATAATAATAATCCATAGACCTGAGCGAAGTGTACCGCCAATCAAGGAGTGGGGGCTGCAGTCTTAATGAAATATTAGATTGATACCGTCCTCTTCACCATTATTCAACTTTGACAATAAATTGCAAATATAGCGCCTCTGTACTGTCCCTCAGTGTATTTACGCACTGTGTCCCACATTCATCTACGCACAATCACGTCTAGAATTGACTTTCAACTCTTGAAATGCGAAAAGGTGCATGTTTTTAATACCGGACGAAAAAGTACGACTTAACGCCCCCAAAATTGAAGCGTAAAGTACGGAATTTACGTCCAATATTTTAGATGAAAAATATGAAGATAGCAAGAAATAGTAAAAGGTTGAAGTAAAAGTACAATACAATAAAACTTTTAAGAATACCCTTTTTAATTTTGTTTTGTCAGTTCAAAATTCAACCTAGAAGAAGTATTGGCCTCTTATAGTAAAGTAAAGAATTGTAAAGATGGTACATGAATTTTAAGAGCTTTGTAGCACACAGTGATATTTAAAAGTGACTTTTTTATTTTAACATAAGCTACCACGAGTTAGTTAAGAAGGAAAAAATTCGTAGAAATCGAGCAGAATCATGTAGTATTTCAAATATTTTATTTGAATTAGCTATCTATATATCAGAGCTTCCGCTTAATAGCTTTATACTGATTTCACACAAGGGGTAGTTAATGGGTGAAAAACTATTAGGGTGGTAATTTGTAAGACCCTATCAAAACACTATGGTATTTCAAAAATATATTTTTGTTTAATTCTGCTGGCTCGAATATTTAGCTAGCGCGAATGTTTCTAAATAAGATTGCCTTAGTGGTGGAAAATTATCATTGTGGTAAAAGCGTAGCAAAAACTTACAGAATTATTAATTGACAGACTAAAGTAAAATTGTAAAAATAGACTTTTCATCACTTTAAATTTTAACCTAAGGATTGTTGACTTTCCACATGGGCTAATGGAGGGAGAAAAATTACAAATTACTAGGGTGGTAACAAATTCGTTAAATCCTAGCAGAACACTGTGATTTAAAATAATTTTTTACTAATTATGCTGGCTTAAATATTAAGCTAGCACATACGTTTCCAAATAAGATTGGTTTAGGGTGCAAAGTTACCAGATAGGTTAAAGTTTAGTAAAACTTTTTTAATTTAAATACAGGTAAAGGACAATGAATTTGAAAAAAAAAGAATTTTTTTCTTTAACTTTTTATCGAACAGAATTGTTAACTTTCCATAAGGGGCAGCTGAGGAGTGAAAAATTACTAAGGTGGTAAGAAACCTAGCAGATCACTGTGGTATATCATAAATATTTTTTTTTAATTTGCTTGTTTTAACCGTAAACCAGCAGAATTACTTCCCTTAACGGTGGTTTGGTGGTGAGAAATTGTTAGAGTGGTTATAAATTAGTGAAAATGGGTGAAAAAATATTACGTAGGTTAAATTGGATTTTGCACCTTTATCCCCGCTAGTTTAAGGTTCCTTGTTAGCTTCTGCGAACAAAACGAAATTAAATAAAATCGGGCTACTAACGCATCGTCCCCTCCAAATTTATATTCTTGTCAAAACTCATAGGCATTGCTATTGTTGCCGAACTGTACTTTTTTATGTGAATTTAAAAAATCATCCCTTTGTTGCCGTTCTTCTTCAATTTCGACACATTTTGCACCAATTTCTGCTTTGCCCCTACTACTGTTTTTCGTATTATTCTATTGTTTAGTCTTTTGTATTCTCTGTCCTTGTCATCGGTTACTTTTGAGTTTCTTCGTTTACCCATTATTTGTAAAATCTTTTCTGTTATCCTTTTCAGTTGGTTGTTTCTGGGTGTTGCTTTTAGATGTTTTTGTATTACGTTTTTTATTTGCTCTTTAATAGTTTTCGACAGAACGTTTATGTCATGGGAATATTTCTTACATTTTGATTAATTCTTTGTGTATTGTCTCTTGCATAGTGTCGTTTTTTGAATAACTTGATATAGCTGGTCTTTGATTGGTAATTGGTCTAGTTTATCTTGCGGTTTTTATTTCTTTATTAGTTTCATTTTGCGCGTACTGTTATAACAACAGGATTATGATCGGAATTGATATCAGTTCGTAGATATATTTTGGTACAAATAATAGCGTTATGATATTTTTGGTTACGGATTACTTTAATTATGTTGTGGTGAGTTCCAAGTGTATGATCTGCGGGAATGTAATTTAAATAATGTATTTTTCACTACCATGTTGTGTTCGCAAAATGCAATCATTCTCTCTAACTTGTCGTTCCTTTCTACATATTGAATCACAAGTTAATCCCTTAATTTGTAATCTCGCATTATTCTTAATATTGTTAATGAATTGTCAAATAATATATTTTTTTAATTGACATTCGTAACTGTTGCAATGACGACCAAGATTAAATTGTAATGTAAGCGAATAGTTCAAAGTTGGTTATTATGATAGAAGCAATAAGAGAGAGTTACCTTAACATTATCATTATAGTGTAATTTGTAGTAGCTGTCAATAAAATCAACATTTTTTCCGCAACTTCTTTTTACTATATTTATCATCGTCGATCGACAAAAAGCGGATGAAGGGGCATTATGAAACGATTCGGACCTCATAACTAGGTTCAAATCTTTCCATTCCAAATTGGAAGACTCAAAAAAATCCAGAAACATTTTCTTTACCCAACTTGGCGTTAAAGTCTCCTAATAAAAAATTTAGGTCTCGGATCCTAAATAACTAAGACTGAAATATTAAACGATATTAGATGTATTTATAAATAATATGTTTATTAAATATTGTCCCCAAGCATGGTGTTTTTCTTTATATTTATATTGGGATTAGCTATAAGGCTCTATATTTAAAATTGAATATAAAAAAATTCACAATAGACTTGGTACTCGTATAAACTTCAATAAAATGAAATCTGTAAATGTAATTTTGTTGAAGTAAAAAAAATTTTTAAACTTAGTTTTGAAAATATTTGCTTATCATAATACATTTTTATATTTTGATAAGACTCCCTGGGTATTATTTTATTGATTACTTGATATTTTATTACAAATCAAGTTTATAGCAAGTGATACATACATATACCAGTATACTATCATTCCATTTTAGCCCACTGCCAAAGTATATTATAGTGGCTATACGTGAAAGTTATGTTACATTTGTTTTTCGAAGTTGCCGTAATAAAAAAGAAGCTAACTCCAAAAAAAATTCAAGTATTGAAAAAAAAAATATTCATGGAGTAAATTCGAATACCTCGGATAGAAATTAATGCTCTGAGGAGTTTACGCAGGATTTGTGGTTTTCGCAGTGTGTATATCGAATGATGGATAATGGCATAAAACGCGAAGAATTGAAGATAAAACTAAAAAGGAAGGTGCTGCGTTTCGGAAAAGTAGGAGAATCATAAGGTCCCTGCATTAAGAGTAAATGATAGGGAAGCAACATTAGATAATTTTTTGGAACTAATGTATGATATGTGGATGGAAATAACGAATAAAATAAAAGAGATGAGACAGAATATGGCAAAACAAAGGTAAAAGCAACAGAATCTTAGGGGTGAAGCCAAACAAGTTAAAAATTACAGAACTGTTTGCAAATAGTTAAATAAATTGAACAAATGCGGACAAAATTAAGGGGAATGCAAAAAACTATTTTGTTCTAAGAAAAAGATAAAAGACGAGAAGTTATTGGCTTTAAAATGGATTTGGAAGATCCTAAAGAAATAAAAAAGGAAAGAATAGAACTCATAGGCCGGGACCTGATAATAGAAACAGAAGACTGTACAGAACTTCGCAATATATACATCTTCGTCTGATAAAATTAAAAAATGTTTGTGAAAAATACAAAAATATGCAAAATAAAACCAAAATAAAATTCTTGAAAGACTTATGAGTTTATATAAACCACGATTTAATTCAAAAAGAAAGGAAAAGGCAGAGCATGATAAGAAAAGGAGCAATCGAAAAACTGGAAATCAAGTAAAAACGGGCTTTGCTAAGATAACAATAAGTAGGAGATGTATGAAAGTTGAATAGAAAATAAAAAATTAGAAAAATAAAAAAGGTATATAAGATATGACTGATATAAAAAAACGCAAGGAACAAGGCATTGAGTACTGGTTATAATGAGTTGAAAAGTATAATTTATTAGAAAATAATAGAAACAACAACAACGAGAGCTGATAAGGAAAGCTTTAAAAGAGAAAATACACAAATTAAACGTTGCTATCGACCTGAAATATTAGAGGGTCCTTTTATAAAGAAACGTTTAAAGAGATAACCAATGAGATAAAAAAATACAAAATAGATGTTATGGCATTACAAGAAAATAAAACAAAGATAATGAAATAAAAGACTTATTCTACGATCGACCGACAGATCAAGATGAGCATTTACCAATATGTAAAATAGTAATCGGTGATTACAATGCAAAAATGGAGAAATAAGCTATGTCTAAAGTAGTAGCTGGAATAAATAGCAAGCAGGAAGCGGTAAATAATAGTGAGCAAAGACTAATCAGTTTTTCAATAAAAAGAAAATAGTAAGGTGCACCCAGTTAGAACAAAAAGAATTACATAAGGGAATTTGAATGTCTTCTGACGGAAGGACAGTTAACCAGATTGATCACGTATTGGTGGAAAGTATCCAGATAAAATTTATAGGCAATATTAAAAGTATAGGACGAGCCGAAATGTATTTAGACCATTTTCTGGTTAGCGCTATATATGGGGTGGTGCAAAAAGATAAAGAAATTCGAAGAAAGCAAATTCATAGAAAAAAACTTGATATGATATAAAAATGCTAAGCGAAGTGGAAATAAAAAGAAAGTATAATAAATGTAATAAAAAGATGGCTATAATCCCAGAAATATGAAGAAAAATTAAAAATAGTGCAAGGGTGACAAACTACAAGAGAGCCTGTAGTCATAGCAAATAATAAAATTATTTCACAAAAGAGCCCAAGGAACAATTGGTTTGATAAAGATTGCCTTTAAATAGTAGAGGAAAAGAAAAGAATAAGTCAACTGGCACTAACTAATATTAATGATGGTATAGAACAAGTAACAAAGATCCCAAAAGATAAATGAGAAGGGTACGTGGACAAAAGAAAAGGGAATATTACGACAAATAATGCAAGACATAGATGACAGGTTTCAGAACAAAAATAAGGTCGTTTTATCAAGAAGTTAAAAAAACTGAAAGGGAATAGAAAACGATGGAATACTCACGAGTAAAAAAGAATCAGTAATATGTACGTATATGGCAGACACAATACATATGAGAATAAAAATTTTCATATAGAGGATGATGACACAATAACAGAACTGACCAGCGAAGTGACGTCAGTGAGAGATCCTATTTTTACACTAAAAGAAATTCAGAATACTTGGTGTAAACGTAAGATAACCCTTCATGCATTGTTTATAGATTTTAAACAAGCATATGATGGGATAACAAGGAATAAAATATATGAAGTACTGAGTTCCTTGGGCATACCCAGCAAACTGGTTACATTAGTAAGAGTGACTATGAATAGCACATTAAATCATTTAGTATTGAGAGAATTTTCATTAAATGAATTTGGAGTGAGCAGAGTTCTTAGACAAGGAGATCCTTTATTCATGGTCCTTTTTAATTTGGTATTGGAAATAATAATTATAAATAGCCTTTATTATATAAAATTATTAAAAATAATAATAATAAATAATTATAAATAGTGGATAGGTAGTGAAGTATAGAAAATGAGAAAAGCAAATAGGGAAAAACTAGAAAATGGGAAAGGAAAATGTTCTATATGCTATATATGGAAGAAAAAACACAGGTGGAAGGTGAAATGCGATAAACAAACAGGAAGCTAAAAAAACTTTATAACGAACCAAGCATTAGTCTCTTCATAAATGAACATAGAATGCCTTTATCGATCACTTGCTCTGAATCGATAGGGCAAGTGATAAGAATTAAAAAGAAGAGGATGCCATAGATCACTTTAAAACTGAATCCAAAAAAGAAAAGAAAAAAGGACGATCTAGACAAAGATTGTTTACTATAGTACAGAAAAATATTAGAAAAGAGAGAATTTATGATTGGAAAGAAAGACCAGCAAATACGGATGAATGGAGGAGGGTAGTAAGTCAATTTTGTAGAGAAGTACCATGATTGGACAAGAAGTCACCCCAGTTAATACAAGTTTTGGAATATATAAGTATAAAATTAATTGTGTAGTAAATGCTGCAGAGACATTTACATTACCAGCAAGAGAAAAAAAGCAACTGAAGGTTTTTACGGCGTATTTTCTACACCGAGTTTAACATTACACGTAAAACTTTAAAAAAGGATACATGTAATAAATGTGATACTTTTTCTGCAAAATTAGCGGCTTCAAATATCGTTAGTGATGTAGAAAATTTTAAACAACGACATTATGAACACTTGGAAGCAGCCGAACAAGCTAGAAAGCAAATGAAAGAAGATTTTAATGAAGCAAAATCTAATCAACTTTTGGAAACTATAACATTTGATCTTGAGAAAACGTTACCAATGCCAAAACTTCCAACCAACATTATTTTCTACAAACGACAGATTTGGTTGTACAACCTCGGGATACATACAGCCACCACCAACAAAGTCCACTGTTTTATTTGGCCAGAAGGTGTCGCCGGACGAGGATCGCAGGAGGTTGGATCTTGTTTAAAAAAGTTTATAGATCTCCATCTAGGCCCCGAGATCAAAGAAATTCGTTTTTGGTGCGATTCATGTGGCGGCCAAAACCGCAACATTAAAATATGTTTGTTGCTGAAGCATGCCTTACATAATCACCCTACATTAAACAAGATAACAATAAATTTTTTGGAATCGGGCCACAGTTTTCTGCCCAATGACGCTGACTTTAGCGATATAGAAAAAGCTCATAAAATATCAGCAAAGATTGTATGGGCCAGAAGATTATGCAAATGTTATGAGAAGCTGCAGAAAAAAAATGCAATGACAGTGAACACCATGACAACCAGTGACTTCTTAAGTTCAAGTACTCTAGAAAAAATGATTGTCAACAGAAAAACCGATATTATAGGACAAAAAGTAAACAGGTTGTTGGTTCGAAAAATTAAAATCGAGAAGGAACGTCCATTTAGTTTATTTTTTAAATTCTCATAATGATGATGAACAGTTTATGGAAGTTGATTTAAAACCAAAAGTTAAAGGTAAACCACAGCTGTCATTAACAACTGACTTGGAGCTTTCATGGCCGACTGGAAACCTATTTCTGCTCCCAAGTTAAATGATATTAAATCTATTATGCATTTGATTCCCGAAAACGAGCAAAACTTTTTTACATCATTGCTTGCTAATGACGCTATTATAGATGATGTAGATGGTTATGACGGTGACGTTGATTTTAAGTTTGAAACTGAAACTGAATAATGAGGCAGATTTTGTTAGAAAGTTCTATCAAAAATATTAATTACCATTTTTTATTTTCTTTTGCCTTTATTGATACCTATTTGTAGCATTAAATATTGTTTTTACGTTTTTGTACAAGGAACCACATTACTTTATTGGAAAATAAAGCTGTTTAATTTGGTGACTTGATATTTTCCTGTGTTCCCTGAAACCCACTCGTTGCTACTTTATTAATAGAAATAGTTTATGTTTCTTTATAAAAAAAATATTCCTATTTATACATGGAATCAAGTGACTGGTTCTCTTTAAATAATTGTATAAAAAATATTGAAATTTAATTTTTTAAAAAGGAACCAAGTAGCGCATCTATTTTATGAATGATATTTTTTAAACTACTTTCAGACAACAAAAGTATAAATCACCTATACTAATATTGGACGAACCCTTCTTCTTCTCGTGCCACTCCTAGCGGAGATTGGAAATCATCATGGCCACTGCGACTTTGTTAGCAGCGCGCCTGAAAAGTTCAATCGAACTACACCCGAACCATTCACGTATATTACGAAGCCACGATATTTTTCTTCTTCCCACACTTCTTTTGCCCTTAATTTTGCCCTGCATGATGTTTCTTAAAAGTTCGTACTTTTCACCTCTCACAATGTGCCCCAAGTATTCCATCTTTCTAGTTTTTATCTCATTTAGAATTTCGGATCTTTTGTCTAAAGTTTGGAGTACTTGCGTGTTAGTGACGCGGTCCATCCATGATATTCTGAGAATGCGCCTATAGCACCACATCTCGAAAGCTTCGATGTTTTTTATGGTCAACTGTTTTAGTGTCCAAGCCTCAACTCCATATAACAGGGTAGAAAAGACATAACACATAACAAGGACGAACCCTACAATATCTTAAAATAAGCGTTGTTCAAAATAATCCATTCTAACTGATGACAATTAATTTTGTTGATTTTCTCAGTTGTTACTTGATGATGCTTGGTTCCCTGTTCGATATCTACATCCTGCAACAACTGTTGTTGCAGCTAATTATAAAGGGTAAAATCGAAGGAAAAAGGAATCCTGATAGACGAGAAATATCCTGGCTGAAAAACATTCGCGACTGGACCGGGTTACAGACGCTCTTAAGAAAAGCAGAAGCTAGAGACGAATTTGCAGTAATAATAGCCAACCTTCATTAGTAAAGACGGTACTAAAAGAAAAAGAAGATTGACTCGTTCAAATTTGTCTTCAACGTTGTCAACAACTATTATTTGGTGTAATTCGAGATCATATTTTTATTTTTTTTTATTTGTGATGTTTTTTTCTTTCAATTTTCTTTTTACCCTGTTTTCTTGTAATCGCCTTACCCTTATACTACAGTTTGCTTAAATTTGTTATGCTTATTTCTATAATATGTCACAAAACAACGAGAAAATTATGAGTTTTGTTACACATTTTAGTGTTTAAATACTGAAGTTATGTATTGAAGTCCATATTACGTTAAATACGAAATTAGTAGTATTAGGGCCAAGCTAGTTATATTTGCGTTTTCAAAATAATTTTTGAAGTGAATAACTGCTTAAATAAACAAAATCGATGAAAAGATTGATCAGTTATGCATGATTGTGTGATGTCTGATAATTAGAGTAGAACAATCATTTGCCTCAGGCTTGTACTATAATACATACTGTAGCGTGCCTTGTTATTAAACATTTGAGACGTTACTTACCTGTCTCTAGATATTACATGCATGCATTTTTAATTTAGTAATATACCTCCGTCAAGGAGCTTTGCAGGTATACTTTAAAAAATTTAATTCCACTTCAATTTTACTAAAACGGAAATTGCTTTAAACTTAAATATTATGTTTTGTTTTGAGTAGAATACTTTTAAAGTACTTTAGAATGCCTTTAGACTAAATATTTTGTACGGGGACATCTTTCGCTGTAATTTTAGAAATGATTAAGCAAATTTGCTTCTGTATCTTTAAAATAATATATTTTTGTATTCGTTAACATGTTAAATATCTATTAAAAATGTGGATTATAGAAGTTTCTACATACAGTATTTATAAACATAATTATTTGCAGGACATATAAAAAACTTTAGAGAAATGAAGAGCTTATTGTAAGATAATTGTAAGCCAAATTCTTAATTCTATTTCATTGCATTATGTATACAGACAACATTGTTTTGTTGACCATTAGCCCAGTCTGGTTAAAAAAAGTCGAAAAATGTTTCCCAGATATCTGAAGCTTTTAAGACATAGGCACAGAATAATAAACAATCAGAATACCCGCTCTCAGATGCCGCCTTTGTTTTTCAGCACGCGCGCCATGTTTTAGAAAGAAACACAAAACACAGACTCGAATTGAGAATCACATTTTGGTATAATGGGTCTTTATCAACATATGATTTATGAGGTTATGTAATTGTTTATATTTATGTATAATTATACTATATTTAATTATATTATACTTATACTTATGTTATTATATTTAATAATGTTAAAATAATTAAGGAGTTTATTTTAGAAACAACATAAGTCCAAAATTTACGAAAACGCGATTGTGGCGTCATCATGTAAAAGACACTGAACTCTATCACCCCAAAGATTCGTTTCTTTCAAGAACATCGATATGCCATCGACGTGCCATATGTGGCACTACAATATCGGTATTTCTGTAAAAACGACATATGTCCTATTCGTTTCTTTTAAAAACTACATAGGTCCATGTACTAATGTTGTTTTTAAAAGAAACTACGCCGAGAGAACAGCCCACTGGTAAGTAGGTACCGAACGACTTCGGCACGTATTGTCGGCGAGTTCTCATTCTCATCGGTCTGTTCTCCCGGTGTAGACAGGCAGAGACTTATTACGGAACGGTTGTGTTGTTAGTTTTGTGTTATATTTTAAGTAGTTTCTTCAGTTTTGCTATAAGTTATAAATATGGGGAATGCAGTAGCAAGTGGTAGTAGAGTACAGCAGGCTTCTGAGCGTAAAGTTAAAAAAACACCGAAGGCCAGTTTAATAAAAATAGCCACAGTAAAAGGCAAGAAGCATATTAATCATAAATGAAGACTAGTAGAAAACCGCACTCTTGGAAGAAACTGCAGGTAACTAATAGCTTTAACGTAAATATTGAGTATTTTTCTTACAATATATTTTTTGTTATATATGTAAGCGGTTCAAGTGTGATAAACATATTAGTAGGGAAATAAAAGTGGTTTTATTCCAACAGTTTTATAATATGAACAATAAAAATGAGCAAGACTCTCATTTGTCGGCTCTAATAACTATAGAACCAGTAAATAGACGCCGCCCGAGAAATAGAAATGTGGGTACTGAAAAACCACATGCTACAGGATATGCATTCAAACTAAGATATGAAGGAAAGGAAATATAAGTCTGTAAAGAGGCATTTTTGGGCATTCATGGTATAACTGTTGGTACACTTAGACGCATACAAAACCATTTGGTCACACCAGGTATGGCGCCAAGGAATTTAAGAGGAAAAGATAAGAAAAGGTCAACTGATTATTCAGATACCGTAATTCATTTAATAAAGAAACATATTAAGTCTTTTAAACCAAGGCAATCCCATTACTCACGACGCAAAAACCCACTTCGTTTTTACCTGCCGGTAGGTTTAACCATAAAAGACATGCATTCCATGTTTCGATCTGAATACCTGATCAATATCCCTTATAAAATCTACTGGAAAATATTCACATCCAACTTTAATATAAAGTTTGGCTCCCATGATCTGATATGTGTTCTCAGTGTGACTCGTTCCAACAAAAACTTACTTCCGAAGGAATCAACGATGCCGAAAAAGTCCAAATAACAATGGAAAAGGAGATTCATTTAACAAAGGCTGATGCATTTTTTACAAGGAAAATACGATACAAGACACAGGCTATGGCTGGAGAAATCGATTGTATTAGCTTTGATTTTATGCAGAATCTACCTCTTCCCTATATTCCATCAAATCCAGTTTTTTATTCACGTCAGTTGTGGTACCACGTATTCGGTATACACAATCTTGGTACAGACGAGGCATTTATTTACAGCTACACTGAAGGACAAGCGAAAAAAGGTGCCAACGATGTGTATTCCATGTTGTTACATTTTATTAACAATAATATTTTTACGACCAGGAATCTTGTACTAATAAGTGAGGGATGTCCGGGGCAAAACAAGAATTATAGTATGTTACACTTTTTATTTATTCATGTCCATGTACTTAAACTTTTTGACACAATTAAGTACCTGTTTCCGGTTCAGGGTCATTCCTATCTCCCAAACGACCAGGACAGAGAGTAGAGACACCTGGGGGTGTAGGGTTGTGTTATAGAGGTAGTACCTTTTATCGGAACGACCACATCGAGCGTCATAGACGGGAGATGGTTCTTGATAACTGGTCCTCATAAGACACCTAACTCTCACTTATGGCTCCACGTGCCACACCCCGGGCAACTGCATTGGTCTGCAGGCTAAACTAAGTGAGGGTAGCCAGATATGGCGAAAAACCACCGAGCGATTGCCGGTATAAGCAATCCCCCACCTTCTGGTCAACGGCTTCGGGCGGACGAGCTGGTTGGTGGAAGGGCACTCTTTTGTCCTGAGATTGAGAAATCGGTCTCAAAGGCGGATGAACCAGGAAGATGGTCAACGACATAAGGCTACAGAAGGCCACGGGAAACCACTGTAGTAAAGGCTCACAAGAGCATCCCTAGTACAATCATCATGGCTAGCAATAACCAAATGAGTAACCTTACTGATCATGAGCCGCGGAAACCAAGATCCGGCAGGGGAAGTAAATCACTAGTTAGCCACAGGGCTTCCCAGGTCGTAAGCCAGCGAAATCCCTGTGATGTAAATAATAGAACACTTTTCTATTGAATAATAGAACAATCGAAATTCTAGGAATAAGCGATGTACAATGGCCAGGGTCTGGAAAACAACGGACTAGAAACGGAGCTATATATTATAGTGGATATTCTGATAGAACAAACCGATATGGTGTGGCCATAATGGTAAGCAAGGAAATAGATAAATCCGTACTTGGTTTCACCCCGCTTTCGAATCGCATTATAATGCTACAAATTAACACCAATATAGGGAAAATGAATGTTATTCAAGTATATGCACCAACAGCTGACAAAGAGGAACAAGAAATAGAAGACTTTTACGAGCAATTAGAAACAATAATGAAAACAACAAAAAAACGTGAAGTTCTGATACTAATGGGTGACTTTAATGCCAAAGTGGGCAGAGGAAGTGTGGATAGTTGTGTTGGAATGTATGGATTGGGAGAGCGAAATGAGCATGGTGAAAGACTAATTCAGATGTGCCAAATAGAAGAACTAGTAGTTATGAATCCAATGTTTAAATTACCAAATCGTCGGCTCTACACGTGGAAAGCTCCTGGAGACAGCAAAGATAGAATCATAAGAAATCAGATAGATTACATCTTGATAAGGAACAGGTACAAGAACTCTATTACAGTAGTGAAGACTTACCCTGGAGCAGATGTAAACTCGGACCACAACCCAGTAGTAGCAAATATGAATGTAAGATTGAAAAAACCATTAATAATGAAAAGATCTAGACCACAAATATGCATTGATAAGTTAAGAGAACCAAATACATACCAAGAAACTCAAAACAAAATAAATCAGAGTATCCAAGAAATAAAACAACAAAATAAGAACACTACAGATATTGACACAAAGTGGAAGAATATAAAGAACGCAATCGAGACTGTGGGACGGAAAACTTTAACATTTACAAAAGCTGCCAAACAAGAATGGATGACACAAGAAATTCTCGAAAAGATGGACGAAAGAAGAACACATAGAAACAAAGATAAAATTAAATATCAAGAAATTAATAAACAAATAAAACAGAAAATATTACAAGCTAAGAAAACATGGATGTCCATTAAATGTCAAGAAATCGAGGAATGTGAGGCAAGGTATGACACTTTCAACACCCATAAGAAGGTTAAAGAAATGATTTCAGGAAATCGTAACAAACCAATCGGGATATTTAAAAATGCAGATGGTACCACTATAACTGAAACGCAAGACAAACTACGTAGATGGAAAGAATACATTGAACAACTATTTTATGATCAAAAAGTAGAACAATTATTAGAAGTTAACGGAGAAACCACGGGACCAGAAATAATGAAAGAGGAAGTTATGTATGCTATAAAACACACAAAAGGCAGTAAAGCTCCAGGACCCGATGAAATACCAATTGAACTATTGAAGATAATTAATCAAGATAATATTGATGTCTTGGTAGACATTTTAAACTCCATATACAAGACGGGACACATACCCAAAGAGTGGCTTCTCTCAACTTTTGTGACGATTCCAAAAATCACAAATGCTAAAGATTGCAATGACTATCGAACAATTGCGTTAATGAGCCACACAATGAAAACCTTCCTTAAATTTCATACATAACAGAATCCACATGAAATTAGAACAAGAAATAAGTGATTCACAGATGGGTTTCAGAAAGGGTCTAGGAACTAGAGAAGCATTATTTGGAGTCCATGTTCTCACACAACGATGCCTGGATATATCCAGGACATATATGCTTGCTTTATAGATTTCAAGAAAGCTTTTGATAGAGTTCAACATGAGAAGCTTTTAAGTATTCTTAAGACTAAAAACATTGATAGTAGAGATCTACAAATTATATCGAATCTGTATCAAAACCAGAAAGCAAGAGTAAGAGTCGAAGGAGAACTGACAGAGGAAGTAAGTATACTTAGAGGAGTTCGACAAGGGGTATCCTTTCACCACTCTTATTCAACGTCTACAGTGAAGTGATTTTTCAAGAGGCTTTATTGGATATCGTGGAAGGTATTTATGTCAACGGAAATAGCATTAATAATATTAGATATGCCGACGATACTGTCATATTTGCAAGTGACATGGAAGATCTACAGTACATAATACAACATGTATACAATGCATGTGAAAGTTACGGACTGCAAATGAATCTCAAGAAAACGAAATCAATGATATTCTCAAAAAAACCACAAAATGTAAATAACCTGATCATCAATAATACAACGATAGAAAGAGTAAAAACATATAAATATTTAGGAACGTGGCTAACCGAAGATGGAGATCAAGTAAAGAAGATCAGATCTAGAATAGAAATGGCAAGAAACACGTTCATAAAATTGAAGAAATTACTTTGCAACCGTAACCTTAATCTAGAGATTCGCACAAGAATGCGACGTTGTTACGTATTCTCTACTTTACTATATGACATGGAAGCGTGGACAATAAAGCAGTCTGAAATCAAAAAATTAAACTCCTTTGAGATGTGGTGCTACAGGAGAATGCATAAAATATCGTGGATTGAAAAAGTAACTAATATAGAGGTGTTACAAAGAATGAATAAAGAATGTGAAGTCATAAAAACTGTTAAAATTAGAAAGATTCAATATCTGGGACATTTAATGAGAAGTGAGAAGTACGTATTACTGAGGTTGATTATGCAAGGGAAGATACAAGGGAAGAGAAACCCTGGACCACGCAAAATGTCCTGGCTAAGAAATTTGAGAGAGTGGTTCGGCTGCAGCTTATTAGAATTATTCAGAAATGCGACCAACAAAGTTAAAATAGCGATGATGATTTCCAACCTCCGCTAGGAGAAGGAACCCGAAGAAGAAGAGACACCTGAAAAGGGGAACAAAGTGATATTGTCAGCACGAAGTAAACCCTCCAAATTTTCCTTAGTCAAAATGTACCCCTCAAAGTTTTTTGACATAAAGCTAGCCACCGATCAATATTTTCTAAAAACAGCTAAACCGCCAATTTCTCTAAAACTAGTGCGCATGTTCGAAATTACTGCAGAGACTGCTGGAGTGTTGAAGTATACCTACAATGGTCCATGGAGATCCTTCATTGTCAGAAGTAAAGTAACAACTAGTTTAACAAAACTCACACCAAATTATTTGTAAGCTGTGCCAATGTCATCTGCTAAACTGAAAAATTTAAGGGATCTCTCACCGTATTTAAAAAATGCAAAAAATCCAGGTTTTTATGAAGGCATTTTTACACGACAAAATCTGCAGAGCAATGATGCCTTAGAAATCGATGAAGATGACAACAGTAGTGATTGTGATGAATCTTAATTATTTTTTTTATCTTAAAATTCAGTAAAAACTTCAGTTTAGAACATTACTTGTATTTTATTTTTTCTTTTTTTTTTTGAACAACATAAGTCCAAGATTTTTGTTTTTTGTTTATTAATATCATGAGATTTTGTCTAAGAAGTAATATTCAGAAAACCTTTATTTTACTTATATTCGTCACTGTACAATTTAAAAGTTTTTCGAAATATGGTAATAAACTCTAGAGAGCGTTTTTTTCATTTTCTACAAAATCAAAATTTTGGACCTACGTTGTTTCTAAAATAAACGCCTTAATTGTAATAACTTCTACATTTTTCAAGCAACAGACTTTTACGTACAACCATTGGATAGCTGCTAAAAAACCTCACATTAAAAAATAAAAAAAACCTTCTATGACCAATAGAAACGAAGTTAACGACTATTTTTTAAAAAATTAAGAAAAAATTAAGAAGTAAAATTTGCACAAGTTTTGAATAAAAATATTAACTTTATATTAAAACTTTTAGCTATAAAATTTATCTAATTTTTCGAAACTTAAAGCCCTTCGAAACGAAGGTACTTTCGAAAGATCGACATAGGAAAGTGGAGAGGATAACTGTTTCAGCTCCGTTTTTTTTTTTCGACATCGGAACTTTGAATTGGAACACGTAGGAAAGATTTACATTATCTCGGCTTCTATTTCAGCTGGAAGCCTTTTTTATTCTGGGATAGCTACTCGAAATATGAACAACTACAGAGTTTTCACTGGCCGGAAAATATGGGAAACCTCGGAAAAATTGACTCCATTTGAAATTCACCGTAAAAACTTACTTTTTTGGATGAAATAGTCTGTCACAGTATTAATATTGATGACATAATGTTCACCTCCCGTAAATCTCGGAAAATCCCGTAAAATCAACATTTTTCTTTTCATTTTATATCAATGGTGTAATAATACTTATATATTTTATAAATTAAATTTCAGGTAATTTTTTATACACTATATTATTATATTTATAATACTAATTATAATTGTTTGTATTTTTATAAATAACAATATTAATTTTAATTCTATTTTTCGTACAAAGATGATATGACGTACTTGAAGCTTTTGCTGCCAATCAAAAATGCCTCGCAATATTTTTTGACATCAAGGGAGCATATGAAACCACTTGGAAACACCTAATAGTTAAAAAACTACATAATTTAAATAGCAAAGGACACTGCCTAGCTTTCATTAATAATTTCTTAACCAATCATTCATTCCACCTTAAAATTACTGGTATGCTATCACCAAAAACAAAACTACAGAATGGTATTCCTCAAGGATCAGTTTTAAGCCCTACACTTTTTTTAGTAGCAATAAATGATGTCCCAGCCAATATAAACTCACCACTGAAAGGTCTCTTATACGCAGACGACTTTGTTATCAATGCGAGAAGCCAAAATATGGAAAACATAACTTATTTGCTACAAACGTTATTACATCAACTAGAGGAATGATCGCAAAATTGTGGATTTCAAGTTTCTACAGAAGAACACAATTTATATTATTTACAAAGAAAAGCTACCCTAATCACTCTCCACTCTCACTATTTAACAAGCCTCTAGTTCGAAAAAATAGTGTAAAATTTTTAGGAATGACATTCGACCAACATCTAAATTGGAAAGAACATATTAAAAAATTGGCAGTCGAATGCCAAGCAAGACTTAATATCCTTAAATCACTATCTAAAGAAGACTGAGGAGTAGATAGACAAATTATGCTCTCTCTACAGAACTCTAACCAGATCTAAATTAGACTATGGCGGGATAGCATATTCATCGGCTACTGAGTCTTCCCTTAAAATTTTAGATTCAATATACAATACTGCACTCCGCATTGTCTTGAGAGCTTACAAAACCATACCAATAGAAAGCCTGTATTGTGAAGCAGCTGAACCATCACTATACCACAGAAGAATGTACTTTAAGTTAACCTACGCAATTAAATCAAATGCAAATCCTAACAAACACACCTTCATATATGATCAACTTAACCGATTATTAACATGTTTCTCCACTAAACCACGTCTACCTAAACCTTTCTACCACCGAATCAAAATGGATCTCTCATATCTGAACACCACCTTACCTTCTTGCTTTCCCGTTAGTTTTGAACCTGCTGCAACATGGACTTTGGGAGTACCTAAAATATTAACTACCCTAACATCATTGGACAAACACACTCCTAACTATAGAATAATACATCAAAATCTGCAAAACTCATTATCAAAGTATACAAATTTCTCTCAAATTTATACAGATGCTTTAAAATCAACCGATGGTGTGGAAGCAGCAGTTATATACTCGAATATGTGTCAAAAATATAAGTTGCCAATACACTATAGTACTCTTAATACAGAATTATATGCCACATACGAGGCACTCACATATATAATATCCTCACCAAATCAGAAATATATAATTTTGACTGATTCACTAAACTCACTACAATATATAGGAAGAATATACCCAGAGAATCATATCGTCGGTTTACTGCCAAAACCAGATAAGTGCATTTTTGACCATGTTTAAGTTAAGTGTATTTTCGTAATCAAAATCCGTATAGAAATGTACTACCTAAAACAGATAAGTGTCGGACAATGAATAAGAGCTGAATTAGGTAGGCTTGTTTTGGCAATTATTCATTTTGGTCAAAACTGTACAACTGAAACAAGTTAAGTGCATTTTTAACGATAAGTACAAATTTCATATGCAAAAAGAAAATTAATTCTTCTAGAAAAAACGGTTATATGCCATTTAACTTAATTTTTCTATTAAAGTATAGTAAATTTACAGAATGACTATGCGTATAAAAAAGATAAGTGCAATTATCTTGTTTTTGCAGTTTATTTTATCGTTACTTTAGCATGCCCAAGTTTGCAAAACTAGTTAAGTGTTATTTAACTTTTCATGTCATTCAGTTGCAGTGCTACAATTTCAGAAGAAAGAAGAGTGGTGTTATGCCAAAACTTTGGGCGTTAGATTTTAACCGCCAAAAGGACTTCATTCTGAATAATGTAGAGAGTCAGAGGCCAATAAGAATTGAAAGCAACCCGTCTGGTAAAAAAAGCTGCGTATTGATTCAAAAGAATTCTATTTTAATTTAGATCATACAAAATTACTAGTCTGCAAAGCTTTGTTTACAAAAACTCTTTGCAATAGCAAATAAGTAGTTGAGCATGCGTTTTTGAATAAGGGTGAGGTAAAAAATTTACAGGATTCTATAAAAGAGGTAAAGGACCGCCGAAAAACAAAACAAACATTGATGATATCAAAAGGGTAAATCAACTTATTGAAAGTTTTTCTATACTGGAGTCCCACTATACGAGAAGATCTACTAAACGAAAATATCTAGATTGTAAATTGAGTATAAATGTACCTCACCTGTATCTTCAATCACTTATAGACGCATCTTTTGTAATAATTACAAATATTCTTTCTTCACTCCAAAGAAAGGTCAATGCCAGCTCTGCACACAATACAAGACTAATGATGAAGAAAAGAAAAAGCAGTTACAGACGCAATATAAAGAACATGTAGCTCGAAAAGTGGATTGCTACACAGCAAAAGCAAGAGACAAAGCTAGAGCTATGAAAGAGGCCAATTTTGTGTGTGCTATATTTGACTTGCAATGTGTGCTTCAAATACCGAGTAGCGACGTGAGTTCAATTTAATACTATCGAAAAATTTGCACTTATAATTTGACAGTGTATGAGCTAGCACCGCCAAATAATGCGTTTTGTTATAGCTGGACAAATCTTCACAAAAAAAGGGGTAGCTTGAAAATTGGCACCTGCCTCTTTATTTTAACCAAAATATTAGCGCTTTGTTACTCTATTTGGTTAAAAAAAATCCCAACCTGATGATTATTGAGCACAAGTTTCTGAAAAGGGGACACAGTTACATGGAAGTGGACAGTATGCACAGTGCCATTGAACGAGCTCAGAAGTATGTTCCTGTGGATACAATGCATGACTGACTAACAATATTTTGCATGGCCAGAACATAATTAAATGGTTTAAGTACAGTTTTTTTGCGTTTTGAAATTTTTTGACGTTTCCTAATTTTTTTTTCTGATTTTTGGAGTTAATTATCTTTACAGTACCACAATCTATGTTATTTTATTGGTTATTACATGTTTCTTTTCATGCAGTAGTTTTACTGTAGTCTTGAACTTAAACCTGATTTTCACAAAACTAACCAAATGTAACTTATCTGGTTTTAGCAGTAAACAGTTTGGTAAAAAAATAAAACAAAATCTGATAGAGGTAGAAAATTGTAATAATGAGGTAATCTTTATTTGGATCCCATCACATAATGGTATTAGAGGTAATGAAGAAGCAGATAAGTGTGCGCGTGAAGCCGTCAATTCAGCTGACTCTATTATTGTGAAATACGTGATAGCTATTGATGTTTCAAGTGTTATCAAATCGCGGATCCTAAGTAAGTGGCAAAACCGGTGGTAATTTTCATTGTCCAATCTTCGGAATATTAAACCGGACATTAAACCATTGAGATGTTTCCCCACTAAAAGAAGGGATCAAGTGACAATAACTCGTCTTAGATTAGGTCATACCGGTGCCACGCACAAGTTCTTAATTACTAAAGAATTCCAACCAAAATGTGAGCAGTGTAACGTTAAACTCTCGGTGAAACATGTTGTTGTAGACTGTCCAGTTTTCTCCACAGCAAGAATCAATTATGGTATCTTAATAAATTTAGAGAAAGCACTGGTGCAAATTGTTCGTGCTCAAATTTGTTAAACTACTTAAAAGCTATTAATTTTGTTAATATAAATTATATTTATTATTGTAAATCTGATTCTCGCGAATAACCTTCGGGTTGATGCGAATTTGTAAATAAAAAAAAGCTTATAACAATAAGAAAAGAAAGAAGAAAAAAATCAGAATAAGAATCGTTTGTATTTAAAAAAAAAACAATAACATTCTTCCCAACTTAAACATAAAAATACTGCCTAATTAAGAACCTACAAACCGATTATCAAGGCTATCATGGTTTTGTTGACTTCTCTCCAAAACAGCTCCACGGATATCATCCCAAAACATTGTCGGAGGTTTTTAAACCACGAGATACGACGGCGTCCCGGTCCTCTTCTGCCAAATACTTTACCCTGCATAATGAGTTGAAGAATTCGGTATTTTTCTTCGATCCCCATCACATGCCAAAAATTAAGTTTCACTAAATTAAGCATTTCTTTTTCTTTTCTCAACTTACCGTAGGACCTCAACGTTGGTGACATGGTCCACATACGAAATTTTTATTATCCTTTCACATTCACATCTCGAAGGCTTCAATCCGCTTTTCTATGGCTTGCGTCAGTGTCCAGGTTTCAACTCCATATAGTAACACTGGAATAACGTAGCACCCTACTATCCGCATATTGGTTTTTAAACTGAGATCACTCCGACACAACAAGGATATTAACTTGATAAATGTAGACTGTGCCATTTCAATTCTGGATCTAATCTCTTGATTGTAGTCCCATTGTGAATTGAGGATAGTTCCGAGGTAGGTAAGTAAATCTGTCGACTCTCTGCATCTCTTCGAGACCTGCCATTAGTGCCCCGGAATCTAAATTTGCACGGCTGACAATTATGAATTTAGTTTTCTTGGTATTAAGGTCTAGTCCGTATGCTACGCTCACAGTTCTCCCTCGGTCTAGTAAGGCTTGTAAATCATTTAGGCTGGTTGCTAGGCGGGTCAGCTAGTATATTATAATGTTGTTTTGTCGTTAGTTTATCATCAATATGAGTAATTGCACTGCAAGGAATCAGCAACAAGATAATTGATTTATTATATCACTTAGTGATTTTTACCTGTGTAAACAAACACTGTATTCAGGACAGTGTTGAACAGTGTTGAACTTGTTTGGAAGACAAATGATATTTACTTCTGGCTTACTTACGATTAGTTAAGATTATTATTTTGTAAAACAAAAGACAATACTCGACAATGTTAAGAGATAAAAACATTAAAGTTAAAATGAAAACATTAAAGAGAAAATGGTGGCGGCTAAATAACTTAAGTAAGAAAGACACATTTTAATATATTTATTTTTAATATAAACATATAAGAAAGAACAATGTGCATTATTTTTAAAAACAAGTATTGTGTATAAGAGTTAAAAAAGTAAATTCATAAATTAGATAGTTATATTTAACTAATAATTGAAAAAATAAATAATTTTTTTGCTATGGTGAAAAACATAAAAAACTCCGAATTAAATTAGGAATTTTTACTAAACAAAGTAATCTTATTATAGACATGAGCCAACAAAGTAATAAAAAAGAATTTTATAATGCTGTTTGACAATGTAACTTCGAAAGTTGTTATATTGCGTGAACACATTATCCCGATACACATTTTGAAGAAGGAGGTCACAGAGGGTTGGTCGTGTTATTATTTAATTTCTAATATCAAATTAGAGAAGAGTTTCCAACGCGGTTGAGGCAGAAAACATACCAATTCTTTTCGTTCTAAAATAACATTTGTGAAGAGTGTGACTGTTTGCACTAGTAACACAGTTGATACTTGAAGACGGCAAAAATGTTTACTTACACTTTCGTCATAGATAAATGGTATGTGGTTAAAATGAAATGGACAACAATAAGAGACGCTCCTACGAAAACCGAGCGAAGAGTGGAAAATATTGAACGCTCTCCTCGAAAAGCCCTAAAAACACATGCAATTCTCCTTTATTAAAACATTTCTCAAAAGTTAAAATTGAATATGCTAACAGCTTTTCAACAACTCTCACAGCACCCGTAGGTATGCCAAAGGAGAAAAGTAAATAAACAAAAACTGAAAACTCTTGTTTTCCAAAATTTTAACAAAAATATTAATAAATTCACGACAAATGTTTCTCGTTTAAAAAGGGTAATCGAAATGTTTTATCATTATTGTTTTTTTTTTATTTTCATCTCAACTACGAGGTTATTGACAATGGGTCAATTTTTTTTCCAAAAATTTTACATTACATTATAATTTACGATAAAGAAAGTAAAAAAAGAAAACATTTTCTTTTTTTACTTTCTTGAAGGAATCCAGTACAAGTTCTAATTGTGTGGGGATCACATTCATAAGTCCTTGCATAGATTATTTTTTTTTATTCTTGCTTATTATACTTGATACACTGTGTAAGATTATGATAATTGGTTAATGATTCACTACACTTTTCATAGACAGGTGATTTCTCCGAAGCTATGAGGTGTTACTGTTTTAGCAGTGTGTGACCAATTCTTAGTTTGCGAACAAATAATTTTACAGTCTTTTTTGCCAGTCCCAAGCCCGGATAAAGGAGGAGGGTTAAGCGGAAGGCCAACAACCTGCCCCGATAAAAACAGTTTGTTACGAAAACTGCAAGTTTGCTTCGGAATCGAACAGATACATATGGAAAACGACAATCACAATGGACAAGGACTTTGAATGTTAGAACATGGAATGTTTTAAGTTGGTACCGGACGGAAGCATCTATATTTGCAATAAAACAGCTAGAAAAAGTAGGAATGGACATTACAACAATACAAGAACTAAGATGGTTAGACACGGAAAACATAAAAATAGACAAGGTGGTCATTTTCTACAGTGGAAACCAGACATGAAAACATGAATTTGGCACAGGTTTCGTAGTATGAGAAGAATATCTGAACAGTATTATAAGTTTCACGCTCATTCATGAAAGACTTTGTTATATTAGACTAAAAGGAAAATGGTACAATCTCTTAATAAATTATATTCGCACATACTCCGACAGAAAAAAAAGCTTGAGATAATCCACAAATAAGACATGCAGATAATCTGTGGAGACTTCAATGTAAAAATTGGCAAATAACCTAACCTAAGACCGACAATAGGACAACACAGCCTCCACGATATCTCAAATGACAATGGACAAAGGCTCGTAGCCTTAGCATCGGCTAACAATATGCTTGTAAAGTCTACTATGTTCCAACATAAAAACATTCATAAACAGACTTGGGTCTCTAGTGACCACTCCACGCGGAACCAAATTGACCACGTAATTATCGATGCTAGACATGAAAGTAATCTGCTGGATGTAAGAAGCCTCAGGTAAGTAGATTAAGATACAGACTATCACCTAGTAAGAGCAAAAAGCAGGTTGAAATAACCTCCAGAGAAACCTTTGACAGGGCCAATAAAGCATAGTGGAGCATCAAGAAAATGCAAAATGAAGAAATCCGAGAAAATTACAAACAAGAAATTAATCAGTATCTAAAAACAGCAGACCAGAGCAATGATGTCGAAAGGCTGTGGCAACAAATGGAGAAATCAATTGCGAAGTCAGCAGAACTAATAATAGGAAAAAGCAGAAAGAAAACAAGGAAATGGTTTGATAGAGAATGTCAAGAAAAATTACACGACAGACAGATAAAGCGAAACATTATGCTTTAACAAGGAACAGCAGAAAGTAAAGAAAACCTACACTCCGGAAAACAAACAATTAATTAGAGAGAAAAAAGGAAGTACGAACAACAGACATATAAAGAAATGGAAAGGAATAGGCAACAGTCACATAGTCGAGCATTTTACAAATCAGTGTCAAACGAAAAGAAAGGCTTCAGATCTCCTACATGCGTGTCTGTACTCAAAAAAAATGATGAATTATTAATAAATGAAAAAAAATGGTCCAAACATGGCAAGGGTATTTTAAGACTTTTCTAAACATATACCAAGACAAAGAACGTGGAGAAAATATATATTTTGACGTGGACCTACTGGTAGAGGATCCCAAAATAGATAAAACATTGCAAGCTATTACCAAATTAAAGAACGGAAGAGCTCCAGGCTCTGACAATATACTGACTGAATTCCTTAAGTATAGAGGAGAAACACTTATATGAAAGGAAGAGAAAACACTAAACAAATGGCACAAAAGTGTAATAATCTTCATCCATAAAAAGGGAGACAAAACCAAGTGCTCTAATTATAAAGGCATCCTCCTACTTAATACGGCATATAAAATCTTATCGAACATCCTATTAAGTAAGTTGACACCGTTTGGAGAAAATTTTATGAGGGAATTCCAAACCGGTTTCAGAAAACATAGATCGACTATAGATCAGATTTTTTCTCTAAGACGGCTACTTGAAAAAGGATGGGAATTCAATAGAACTATCCACAATCTCTTCACAGATATTCGGCAAGAGTACAACAGCATTAAAAGAGATCAGATGTGGAATGCAATGGCAGAACCAAAAAAACTTATCCAGCTCGTTAAGTTATGTGTGAATAGCTGTAGATCCAGAGTACGGATAGGTAACAAACTATTAGAATCTTTCGAAATAAGCAGTTGTCTGAAGCAAGGCTGTCACCTCTCCTTTTTAATATCATTCTGAAGAAAGTAGTAAGAGCAGCATAACTTAAAACAGAATTACTGACAGTAAATGGATTAAAATTACTACTAGCATACGCAGATGACATTGACATTGTGGGAAACACAGTCACCAATATGAAGGAGACTTTTAACATATTTGTGCATAACTAAATACATGTGCATCAACAGACAAAAGGAACGAGATAGAATAGGGCAAATTATTACAATAGACCCATGTAACTTTGAAAGAGTAAAGACTTTTAAATATCTCGGAGCAAAAATCACTGCAGATAACGATATCGCGGAAGAGATTAAAGGAAGAATTCAGGCAGCAAACAGACTGTGTACAGCCTCCACTATACATATCTAAGCAACTGGATAAATAGGCTGCTAATTTAAGAACCTAAGAACTTCTGCATAGGCATCCCAATGAGATTAGCTAAGAATATGTCGACATTATAGCGTCGACCTATTGGTTGACATCAGGAAAGATGTTTCCGAAGACAGAAGGATTCTATTTTTAGTCAGAGGGTCCTAGTTGTCTTCAGGATTAGGTTATTATAAATGGTCATAACTCCTACATGGGTGGAGTAGATTACCAAGATCAACTTAGCCAATATTATGGGCTGGATAGGAGATCAAACTAATGGTGGCACATAATATTTTGGGGGTGCATTGAAATTACATTTATTAATTTATACGTAATATCGAAACAGCTTTTAGACAGAGAAAACAGTTTACTGGATTACCGACGTGATCTGACAATGGGGTTTCTTCGGAAATCTTAATGTCCTACCACTCAACGACTTTCACGTTCGCAAGGTGGACCAAGTCCAAAAAGAAGACGTTACAACTATAATGTACCTGATACTATTCGACTTTCAAATCGTGGTTACCACTGGGCCAAATTTGAAGAAAGAAAAGGAAGATGTGAGATGTGTAGTGCATGTGGTATACAATCCAAGCCTCGTTCTACCTTTTCAGTATGTGGTGTGTTCTTGTGTATTAATAAGAAAAAAAATTGTTTTATTTCATATCACGGAGTTTAGTATATTGATACAATTATAAACCAATCAAATACATATCTTCGCCTCAAAGCAATAATAGGATATGTAAAATAATGTAGTTTCGAGAAAAACGCATTTGAAAATTTTACGAAATTTTTGGTAATTAATTACTTTTTTACATTTGAATGAATTTACGTGGAATTTTGTTTGAGTACCTAACTTTACATGTGTCAAATAATACTTTATATTAATTAATAAAAAAGTGAAAAATAATTGGAAAAAAGTTAGTTGTCCTACTGTTGCCCTATAGTAGATCTCGAAGGACGGAATCCAGCTTGTTTAGGTATAAGTAAATTGTGATGTTCCAAATGCCACATAAGTCTATTATTTATTATTTTCTCTATCAGTTTGCAAGTAGAACATGTAAGTGATATTGGACTATATGATTCTGCCGCTGTAGCCGGTTTGTTAGGTTTTAGTATAGGGATGACAATAGCTTGTCTCAATGAGTCAGGAAATTTTTGTTTACACCAGATTGTATTAAAAAGATTCAATAGAAAGTCTAAAGCTTCGTTAGGTAGCTGTTTTAAGAATATTGCGGGTATATCATCTGGACCTGGTGATGTGTCTTTTAACATTTGGATTGTTTCTAATTGTTCTGGTTTATTAATTGGAGTATTTAAATCATCGTTATTGCTTCTTCGTATTTTTTTCCAAGACTCTTTCATAGATCTGGTAGTAATTAATTTTGCATATGCCCTTATTTTCTTTAGCTCTATTAAGTTCTCATTGGTTTTATGTCTTTTGAAAGTATTTAAAGCTTTTTTACTTTGTTTTATTGCCAATTTACACTCTTCATCCACCAGGGAACAACTTTGTTTTTTGTTATATACCTACTTTGTTTTTCCCATTGCAATTGTGGCGGCTTCAGTGATTAAGTTATTAAACAATTTTAAAGTTAAGTTTATGTGTGAATAAATTAAAAATTAATAATAATAATAATAATAATTAAAACCAATATTAGGATATAAGTCTTTCAGTAAAAACATTTATGAATATTTTGTTAACAAAATTGATTTTGGGCCGCCTCTAGCGCTGTTCAATTTAGTAGAAAATATGTTATCCCTAGGCTTTTGGAAACAACTTCCAACTATTTTAATTAGAGTATATGGACGATATTTATTGGACTGGAACTTAGGAGGATTGTAGTAGTAACATCATTCTTGGTAGAAAAACTTGCACGAAATAGTTTTCATTTGTAAACTTTGAAAATGATCTAGACAGGTGAATGCCTGCTTAGAGTGGTAAGAATTTATTAGATAAAATTATCTTAGAGGTTATATAAACGAAGAATTGTTAAAATTTGTGCTAAGAATAGTTGTAAATAATTGTTTAATGAAACTTAACTGTAACTGTAAGGAAGAAAGAATTTTATTATTAGGATTATTACTTTTTTTATTTTCTAATTTATAACAACATGTCTTACTATGTAGCATTGCTCCAAATGTAATATACCGCAATCTAATAAACTACTGCTTCTTAAAAGAAATATTTTTAATGGTTAACTGCTATTATAATATATTCAAAATAGATGATAATTGATCAGGAGTCTGTTCTTTGCGGAAGAGTAAAGCATTATATATCAGTATATATCAGTATATATATCAGAAAAAAATATTCCCACGAGTTTTTTATTTTTTTTGCAAACTTACTTTCATGATATACCTACACCTAATTAAGGTTCAAGAGGTCCCAGGCGTTCTCGCACAAGCGAGAAGTTGTTAAAAATTGTTTAAACAATTTTTTTTTAAACAAATTGTAATGACCAATTTTAATTTAAAACAACTCGACCAATTTAGCCTTGGTGACGGCTAAAGTATGCGCTGGTCACACCTTTTTCGAAGTCGATACAACCCTTAGACCATAAAAACTGATAGACACGCCTTGTACCGAACCGTTGAAGCAAAGATCTTCCGCGAAAGTGACGTCACAATGAGGCAAGAGCCCGCTTGGATTCTTAGCAAAGCACTAGTATAATTACCCAATTTTAGATTAATTTTAATATAACTTCAATATTTTGTAAAAAATATGGAAGATAAATTATTTAGCAAAGTAATTAATAAATATTTTTGCCTTAAATTTATTGTAAAAATAAATGTTTTATTTGAAAGTACATACCTACATATATTATTATATATATCGTTGGTATATTACTTCTAGTTTGATATTCAGAAATAAATTTAAAGGAGAATAATTTTCTTTTGGGTGGAAGTTTCAGGATAGGTAAAAAAATATGTAGGAAATCTATTAATTTATTGACCACAAAACAAAATGGCTTTTGTTAACTTACTTCTAACTCTTATTACATTATTTAGTTTTTCACCTTCGTGGTACAATCTAATGTTGCAATAATGGAAACAAATTATCTTTATTAGAATAAACAAATGGTTTGTTTCAAATTCATGATCAAACATATGTTCTTTGTATTCGTTAAAATTGTACATAAATTTAATTTCGCTTTCAGCAATTTTGCAAATATGAATGACGTCTTTAGAAGGTTGAATTAAAAAATCTTTTGACATGCTATAATTTTTATGTCTTATGAATGGAGATTGTAAATTATCACATTCAATTGCACACAAACATATGTCACAATCTAATGTTTTCTTAACGACAAACCCAGCGATATAGTCAACAATATCACAAACATAAGATCACAATGTTCTTGAAAAACTTAAAATATTTACAGTATAATCCTGATCCTGGTTACTAGTTATTGTTTCCCTATTATTTTCATCAGTTATAAAGTTGTCAATGAGTTGATGATCAACAGTTTTCATTTTCACAGTATTTGTTGTGCTCATTGCTAATATTATGGAAGGTGCCTGTTCTATACAATTAGCCTGGGTCTTTTTATATGGGTAGTCTTTTATATGCAGCTTTAAACTGTTTTGCCGTTAGGTTGTTGTTGTAACCTCCATGACTCCTAATAGAACTAAAGAAAACTTCTAAGTGATCTTGAGAAAGTTTATAGGCCGAAAGATACTTCAGACCTCCATCCATATCCTCCACGTAATTTTTCCAAATTCCCATTAGTGATTTTAAACTCATGATCATACCAATAAAACCCGTCTTTCTTTGGCTTATATATAAGGGTTCACTATTTTTGGAACACTTAAGTGAACTAAAATTTTTTATAGATTCTTCAGTTTTTTCAAAAACTGCTTGTTTATTATGATGCTGTAAACTAGATTTTAGGTGTTTTGCCAATAAATTTCGTCTATTTAAAATATCAAAAATATCATTGATATGGTTAATGAAATTTTGACTAGCTTCGCTATGTACAAATTCTTTTGACTTTTATTTCTCAAATAATGTATTGCCTAAGCAACTTTTTGGCTAAACGTTTGGGCAGCTAATTTCAGTTTCATTTTTTCCTTATACCAATTTAAATGCCTTCGCGTTATCGTAGTTCCAAGATAAAGGCCTTCCTTCTCTTGAATGTCTACTAATTTTTGCAAATATTCCCATTTAATAGCTTTATTATTCCCGTCAAAAAAAATTTGGTAATAACCTAAAGTATTGCGAATAAGTTTCAACATATCTGGAGGGTCAAACATTACATATATTGGTTGATTTGTTGCTGGATGTAGAAAATATACTTTATTGGAATTAATCGATAAATCAACTCCAAGCTGTTTAACCATGCTAATATTTGATGCTGCACCATCAAATGTTAGACTGGTAATTGTGACATCAGCTTCGTGCATTATTTTTAAGCACATTTTTATTAGATTACTTTTTTGAACACCTGATAACCCAGCGATTAAAAAGTATCCTATCGGCAGCTTCCATGAATCATTTAAACTATTAATTAAGAATACAATTGCTTCTTTTGCTTTAATTTCGGAAGAATCGCTTTGAGGTTTACTTCCTATGTCAACATACCTAAAATTAATGATTTCAATTATTTAAATAGAAAATATAATGTTATGATACTTTTTTTAATTGCTAATAAATATTAAGCTACACTTACCCTAAAAACTTTTCATCATCCCATTCTATTTTCTGGTGTATAGACATTTCATCGACCATCAAAGCACAAATACATGATTTTCCTTTATTTCTAAGTTCAACTACTTTTTGTTTTAATACATTCACTGCTTCTTTTCAGTCTAATTATAAAATGAAAATTATATATAAATGAACAAAAAGTAAAATAATAGGTGCTAAATTTCTGGTATGTTTTTCAAGTTTAATTTGTGAATTTACTTACCCGTGAAATGATATATCTGTCCCTTTTTTGTCGCTGCGTACAATTAAATGCACTGCAAGATGCCACCATAATTATAATATTAATGTATTGGAAAATTTTTAAATTTAAACACTTTAAAATGTTTACAACGCGTATAAACACTACTAATCTCTACCGTTTCTGCCTCAAACTGACGTCACCCACAGCTGTGTGAATCGTTTTATGTTGGCTTCACTCCTCGAGACGAGAGAATAGCATTACGGCGCGTCTATCAGTTTTTATGGTCTAAGATACAACCCATATATACTACTTGTTCTATATCTCTACATTTTTGAACCAGGACCTGCAAACTGAATAATGCTTCTCTGGTTACAAAGTTGTTTCTGAAACCAACCTGTGTTTCCATTTGTTGTACTCCCATTTTGTTGTAAATTGTCGAGTGTTAGTGCAGTATTCTTAAGAAAATTTTAAAAGCCATATTCATTAGACTCATTACAAATGTTGATAGTAGGCAGTCTGTTGGTATATGCCCTGTTTCGTATATTTTAATAAAGATATTTAAAAGAAAATGTTTGCCTTTGTCGTCAAGTAGTTTGATTAGTTCGCTGGGAATTTCATCTGAACCGGTTGCTTTCCTATTCTTTGATAGTTGTATAGCTCTTTCCATTTTATCAAAGGTTATGTTTAGATAAGTTTATATATTTTCGATTTGTATTTCCGTTCTTTTATCACCAAACAGACCCTCAATATATTCCCTTCAACCCCCCCCCCCAGTTTGTCTTGTTCATTGACTATGATGTTTCCTATATGGTCCAGTTGCTTCTTGCACCTTTTTGTACGTATTAAACGTGTCACTCTTTTTCTGTAGTTCTTCTATTTCAGTACCTTTGCTGCTGTATTTCTTTATGCCATTTTTCTTTTGCAGCCCGGATTTTTCTTCTAATTTCTTTACTGATTTTGTTGTATTCTTCAGTGTTTTTATTTTTCTGTTCTTGTCTATTTTCCGTGAGTCTCAATATTTCATCAGGCATTCATTGTTGTTTGCGTTTATTAATAGTTTTAGTTTTTTTTTCATGTTAGTTTTGACCTGATTCCAGTGATCTTCGGTGTATGTGATCTTCTATTGTCTATTATCTTGACTGCAGTCAGTGTTTATTCGGTTAGTCGGTTTTTGACGTCTTACTTTTTTAATTTTGAGTGTGATCAGAGATTCAGAAGTCGGCTGGTGATCTCCAAGTATACAAGGTGTCCAGAAACTGTCCTGAAAACGAAGAACGGAGATTCCTAAGACAATTTTAAGACAATTTAACCCAGTTCAGCTAATCTTTCTTAAGGGAGCTAGGGTTGTTTGAAGATGGCGCCTTCTAATTAGTTTTTTCTTACCTTAAGTCGGTAGCATACACCGTTTTCTAGAAAAATCGATTTAAAAATACTTCGTTTTTTCGTCATGAAAGTTAAATTAATAGGTACCTTAATTATTTTTATAAATTTTCTATTGTTTAATAAATGCGGCATAAAATTCGTAAAAAAGTTTGAGAAAAGCAAAAAATAAAATTGAAACAAAATTTGGTTTAAGGGTGTTTTGTATAAAACTTAAGAGGTCGCTGGTTAAATGATATTAGATAAATAATAATGAAGAAAAAATGCAATATTTTGTTTGTAAATAAATTAGCGAAAATAGCAAATACACTTTTGAATAAATTATGATGTTAACTAGCCTCACTCGTTATTGTTGTCTGTACAAAGAATATAGACTCACCTTTTGAAATATTGATGTCGTAAGATTCTTAGCCAGGGGAATCTCGCTGGCCCCACGTCGGGACGCCGAGGCTCGATAGCACGAGAACCGATCATTTTGGGTGTGTTTCGTTCGCTGTCTTGGGATGAAGTGTGTTGAGACTTAAGACGGTCAGCAAAGTACCCTCTAACCGTTACGTTGTGGTCTGTATACCAAGAGAGTATACCAAAAAATCAGTCTATGGTATTGCGATTTTGAGTGGCGATAATTTAAGTTAATTTTTACTGTAATACGAAACTTTACACTTGTGTGTATTGGCGATACAAAATAACAAAAGAAGTCGGATTCTCCGTTCTTAAAACATAATAAATGAGATAGCCAGACTAACAATTTTACGAAATAACAGGAAGCGATATATTTTAATAAACTCGTTAGAATACTGCATCAAATTAGATCATACTAAAAGAAAAATGTTAAGTATAAAAATATGAAAAGAAATAGTAGATCCTTTCCCAAACAAAGGGTTTTAAAAACTAACTATTTATTACGATGGAACGATACTTACACAAATGAACAACAACACAAATGAACAAACGAATTTTGTAAAACATTTTCCAGGAAATGTAAGTAATCAGCACCATTTAAACCAGATAATCCAGAAGTTTATGTTACACCTATGCTAATGCTTCAATTCTTGAACAACGTGTGGATTGTCAGCAATGTATGAATAATATTGTGTATTATTGCACATTAAAAATACCATCTTTTGAAAATGTAGCTTTGTTGCAAAACGAAATGTACCTATCTGAAAAATCTTTATTTTGATTTTTCAGATTATGTAACCATTTAGCAAATTTTTCTCGAGTAGCAGTGCTTGTACCTTTGTAAAATGAAAACTCAACTTCTATTAAAATAATATCTTTATGTGCTGCTTTTACATCATGACGTCCCTTCTTTTATTATTTTTTGGGGCCACTTTATCTATTTTTTTACAATGTTGAGTAAGTGAGATCACAATTGGAAAATTTTTCAGGGTATCTACGTTGTGCTGATCGATCGTTACACCTATTTTCACCATAAACTAAAGCATATAAGCGTATTGCTCATTAGTAAAAACCATTTTTGTTGAATTGAAATTACTATATTTGAATGCCATAAAGTAAAAAACTAAAAGATAAACTTCACGAACTGACCACAATTTGAAAATGAAAAACGTAATTTATTCTGTTGACAGGTCGCGGCCAACTAGTGCAAAAAATAATAATTTAACTTTCATGGCGCAAAAAAAATTAAATCGATTTTTCTAGAAATCGAGGTATCGACAACGACGGACAGAGTAAAAGCCACTTTTAGTACTAGAATAACTAAATATTTAATAATCTAGTATCAAGAATGCTTAAAAGGTAAAGGCAAAAAAGTAATGCTTTAAAATAACCGTTAACCTACCCAAAACGGACGCCTATGATCGATGTTTTCGATTTTCTAAACAGAAGCGTTCTGGAGGTATTTAGAAAAAAACTAATTAAAGGTGCCATCTTAAAAGGCCTTTAGCTCCCTTAAGAAGCATTTTCGGACTAGGTAAATTGGGTTAAATTGTGTTAAAATTATCTGAGTAATCTCCGGTCTTTGTTTGCCAGAAGAGTTTTTGGACATTCTATATAAACTTGGGCAGCTTAAAGAATGTATTTGTTATACATAAATTGTTTTTACCTTTTCCTACTTTAGCACTGAAGTCACCCATTATTATAATATTGTCTTTGTTTTTCAGCTAACTTATTACCATCTTTATATTATCATATTTATATGTGTCATTTTCACTACTGTTCGCTGTGGACATATAAACTTGGACCATATTAATATCTACTGGCATTGAGTTTAATTGCATCATGATGACTCCGAAAGGTAACTAACATATTTAATACAACTAGAGACTTCTTTATGTACAATGAATGCCACTCTATTGCAATGGTTATCGACTTCAGAATAGAATACGTCGTGGTCATCAATTCTACATTTTCCAGTCCAGGATAAGCGCATCTCGCCGATCCTACAAACTGGTATATTAAGCCTTATCATTTTGTGTCTTATCGGACTCGTAGAGTCCGATATAAAATATAAAATGTCTTATAAACTTCTCACATTCTATCTGATTTTATTCTTATTTATTCTCTATTGTCATAGAGATTTTGCTGGATAAATACCTGAGAAGGCCAGTGTGCTTGTCTTCTCCTGGATCTTGTTGTCCGAGGACCGTGATCAGTATACCATTTCTTATCATATTTCAGTGCCATTGTGAATATACTAGGGAATAATAATATGATAGTTTTTCGTTGTCTTCCTCATAGTAGTACCACAATCTTTTAAACCACTCTAGTCATGTTTGTGTAGTCATGTCGTCCAGTTTTAAGCCGATCCATGATTATTTCCTCTGCTCTTTAAGCTGGTACTGATGATCGCTGCTGCTTTTTATAAATGACGGATAGGAAGAAGATAACTACATTTGTAAAGGATGAGAAAGCAGTTGAGAGTAAAGCATTGCTTACTTGAACAGGGTCGCTTCCCTAAAGTGAACCTATTCTTTTGGGATCGTAGAAAAGTATCTATCCCCTACCCTACCTGCTTTCGACTTATATTCTACCATGAAAAAAAAACTACAAAGTAAAGCATTTCATATTGATCGTGTAATCTTGACATTAGTATTTTTGTATAATATTTTACTTACTAGCTTGTTCAAGACATTCACTACAGCTATCATACAGTAGCCTTATATTGTTTAAAATGATAAAAACAGATGTTCATATCGGCAAATCAGTATTATATTGCGTATAAATAAAATGTGTTAAGCCTCTGCTTCGAAACTATTTATCAAATTTAGTGTAAGATCAAAGAAAGAAAACCGGCGAGTCCAGTTATTGTATTTGACAGAGAACATTCTACGTGGCCACTCTTAATCTATGAAGATTTGCATATTATGTGTTATAAATAGCGGGGAACTGACAGATACAGAGCTTGTCCAGAGTCGAAACAGCTTCTTGTTCTCTCAGAACAGAGATTCGGCCTAGTTTAATATTAAGTTAGCACAGAGGCGCGGCGGAAAAAGGCGAATATGTACGTCTAATATGTTAAAAATATTTTTAAGAATTTACATTACAATAGATAAAATATGTTTAGGTGTTTTTTTTTAATTCTTAAGTTAATTTTTATATAACTGTTAAAAAAGTCGAAGTATTATGAGGAAATCATCGAAATTTCACGACCTAGTTGTGCAAACATAACTGTAAATTTACTATCCATTTCATTTACAGTACATTTACTATAAAATAGTCAATGTTAATTATAATACAGTAGTGCTCTTTTTGTATAAGTTAGAAAAGTTTGAAGTTTTTACATAGTTCTCTGGATAGCCTTTGACGCATGGTTGCCACATCTCTTAATCCAGGATCTTCGTGATAGTGAATTGAATGGACAATAACTCGCACATAAACGTTTTTGAAAGACTTGTTAACTAGTAAGCAGTAGTTAGTAGTAGGAATTTTGTTTAGTTTATTTGTGTATTTGTTCTGATTTTATTTATGCTATTTGTTTTTCTTTCTTTTTTTTAATCAATTGTTTTCTATCTTTGGATAGTTTTTTGAACCGTTAGTGTTTAAGATATTCTTATATTACAGGTAAGAGCTCTCATATTTTGTAACCAGTAATCTCTGTTATACACACTCTCTCTATCTCTCATTTAGAACATTCTTCATGTTTGTCCTATTGTATAGATACTAATTTTATCTACATGTGACTATTACAGTTCTTTACGGTACATAGTTAGTTTTTCCTTCCATGTCAACCCTTCTAAAAGTTTGTTTTAAATTTAATATGGAGGAGGAAGATTCACTGTTATTTAATAAATCATTTTCATCGTATTGTGTATCAATATCTCTGATTAGTCCTGTAATTTCCAGTAGATGATTAGGAGTATAAGCTACCAAATTTTCATTTTTAACTTTAAATTTTCAACCAGATTATTTGCATCAAAAATTGACCTTAACAAAACTTTAATTCTGTTTTTACCAATGCCTTTAATTTTAATAATATAAAAAATATTCAACTTTTTATGCAAAAAGTGCGCGATCGTTAAGGGATGCAAACGGCTTATATTTTCATTGTTTGTTTTTTCTATGCAAACGTAGATATTATTAAAATTGTAATTATCTGATTTGACGTTGAAAAATTTTATCGCTACTGCTTTTTGTGTTAGTGTTTAGATTTTTTGGTTCTGGGAAAATTGTAGTACAGTCGGTTTATTCGCATTTTCTCAGTCGAATCATCAAAATCTTCTATGAAACTGGAATTATTAATGTGCATTTCACTATTATCACTAATACATAAAAAGTTTAAATCACATATTTGCGCCTCTGGGGAAATCGCCCCCCCCCCCCATGGGGGGCACTTATAGACTTATCTATTACACTGAGTTAATGTCAAACTTTGAATCATCTGTACTAATTTAAAATCGAGTTAATTAGTAGAAAAAGACACTGGGCGCTTATTATTGTCGACCCATGGCGTCGGAAGTTGGAATAATACTGTGTACTTTAATATTAGATCCAATGTACGCAACCCTACCTGGAATTTCGATTGAAAAAAATTATTTAATGGGTTTGCTTAAACAAAATCATATATCTAAGTCCCATGCACACTTGTCTGAATCATTTGTAAGCAATCATAAGCAGAATGATTTTGTTATTGATCTTTAAGAAGAAGAAGTGGAAGTTTTGATCAATCCAGTATAAATATTCTTTGATACATTATGTTTTTTTGTCGTTCATTTACAAATTATCATAATTTTAGTTCAATTTTTGATAATTTTGAAACAATTTTATACAGTGCATTCATTTTCTAAAACTGTTGTATGTTCCATCTCAGAATTTTATTTAATTATTTACAGCTGAAGAATGCATTTACTTAAAAGAATTGTTTTTGAGGTACAAAATTGTTACAATAAGTATTTGAAAAATGTATGTTACCCTTATACACAATATTAAAATTACTGGAAACGTGACAATCTTTAAAATTCGATCATCTCGAAACTTGGTTTTGGAAGATACGACACTTGCATGCAAGTGTAGGATTGCATTAGTCATCAAATAATAAACTTATTAACAAAAATTATTTCCGTTACCAATAACTTCCATTTATCACGAACCGCGAGCCGAATTCCAGAGTTAAGTAACATTGCTGAATTCTCGATGGGGGAGGGGGGGTTTGAGTATACAGTGTAAGTTGAACACTCACGACGAAGAGTTGATATGCATATAACGGCATCTCATCTCTAGACGACGTATGACAAAAGACGTTCATATTTTTGCTATTAAGCCCCGGTCCTATTTTAAGCTATAGTTACTGTTTATATTAGTTTTACTTTCCTGTAATTTATGAGTTATTTAATAAAGTGATTGTTCTATTTCGAATCGACCCGGGGCCTACAATTATTAAACCCTAGACAACAAGAAAAACCCTACATTTTGGGGGCTCAACCGGGATAGACGATAAACGGATAGAGGATAAAGGATAAACGATAGAGGATAGTAGATAGCAGATAACATTTAAACGATAAAGGATAGCGGATAGCAGATAGAGGATAGCGGAATAGAGGAAAGCTGTCTCAACCACTTTTTTGAATTGGATTGTTTATGCCGACACAATAACGCATTGTTTACCAATACCAACTCAAGTAGATGTGCCAAGAACGAGAAACAGGAGCAAGGAAGATCAAATCTCAACGGATGAAAGATGGCAACGAATTAAAAAACTATTAAAGATGATTTGCTAAGGTAACAGTTATTTTTCAACATTTTACCAAGTAAATAGAGACAAAAGAAGATAACGTTATTTATATTCAATGACATTTGTGTTTTGAAACTTCATATTTTTGTTCATATAATAGAAAACTCTCAGTAAAGGCGCACGTGTTTCTTTTATGAATGAACTGTTTTTATTTGACCTATATTTAATTTCGTAACTATTAAAAAATCATTTTTATACATTTAAACATTTATGGTATCCGGTTTATAAACTTTTATGAGTCTTAAGAGTGAATTCCGTAATAAATAAAAATCAATTATAATAAAAATGTTATTACTCCTATTTTTTGTCGGGGATATATTTCTGTTTTAGGAAAACGATAATTTATGTAGGTTTGATAGCACAAATATGCGTTATTAAGGTTGTTAAAGGACAATAATCATTTTTGAAAAGATTTAAATTTTTTGCATGTTTAGAGTTGTATAGTGATAAAACAAATATAATGTAAAATTTTGGCAACTCTCAATTTATCATGAGTAATATTATCATAGCCGGTATTACCGATAGAACGCAAAGTTGCCATAATAATAAAATATTTTTAAAAATTGAAGATATTGAATATATATATATATATATATATATATATATATATATATATATCTATTTAATATTTTCAATTTTTTAAAATATTTTACTATTATGGCAACTTTGGGTTCTATCGGTAATACTGGCTATATTATTACTCATTATAAATTGAGAGTTGCCAAAATGTTACATTATATTTGTTTTACCACTAATGGTGAACCTAGAAAAACTAGAAAAGCTTTGCGTGCTTTTCCTGGATTTCGACTTGACGACATTTCTGTACAATTTTCAAGTAAATGTCAAGACCTAAGTGAAAGTTTTGATCTTTCTGATTTAATTGCGGTATGCCAAATTCTTGGTTTAAATTATAAATATGAAAAGCATGACGTGGTTGTCCGTATTTGTTCCTTCTTTAAATATCTTCATTAACGACGACGAAACTGAAGATGACGAAGAGGAAGATGACGTATCAGATATAGACGAAGACGCCGAAAGACGAAAGAAAGAAAAAAGACAACTGGAAGACGAAAAAAATACAATGGAAGACGAAACAAGACAATTGAAAGAAGAAAGACGCAAAGATGTCAAAAGACGTAAAAAAGAATAAAGACGATTGGAAAAAGAAATACGGAAAGAGGAGGAAAGAGGTAAAAAAGAAAAACGACGATTTGAAGAAGAAAGACGGAAATATGATGAAAGACGCAAAAAAACGACGATTAGAAGAAGAAAGACGGGAAGACGATGAAAGACGAAAATACAAATACAAATACAAATACAAAGAAAGGCGAAAATACAAAGAAAGACGAGATGACGAAGATAATTACATACATAAAGAAATTGGAGAAAGAAGTTATAGCTTAAGCAATAACGCTGAAGTTAGATCCGTGAATACTGGAGCGACTAGTATAACACGACAGGAATCATTTGAATTAAGTCTTAGAGACGTGGAGGACAGCATAAGATCATTTGATGAAAAAAACGAATATCCTATTCGCACGTGGATTATCGAATTTGAAGAAGTAGCTGAGATAACAGGGTGAAAAAGCCTACAAAAATTAATCTACGCAAAAAAATGTTTAAAGGGACTCGCCAAATTGTTTGTGCAGTCAGAAAAAGGTATTAGAAATTGGCCTTAATTGAAGAGACGTAATAGAAGAATTCAAAGCACAAGTAAATAGTGCGCAGATACATAAGATGTTGATGACGAGACGAGAAAAATTTGATGAGACTGTACCAGAATACATGATTAAAATGAGAGAAATAGCTAATAGAGCTTACTTAGAATAAGAAATTGTTATACAATACATAATTGATGGAATACTAGACGAATCATCCAATAAATTAGTGCTAGATGGAGTAAAAAATTTTGCAGAGTTAGAAGGGTAAGAGGTAAGGGTACAGGGTAAGAAGACTACTGGACAAGCTCAAGGCTTTAGAGCAAATAAAAAAAGATTTAAGAAAAACGAAGACATCGTTAGAAAGAATAAAAGAGAAAAGAACGACGTGAAAAGAGAAAACAACATTACTTGTTTTAATTGTGGAAGTAGAGGTATAAATCTAAGGATTGCCCAGATAAGTCTAAGGGAACGAAGTGTTCTGGTTGCAACAAATATGGGCATGTTTCAAGCAAATGTCCTAATACAAATTCGACGAAGGCTACCACAGAAAACACAACTTTAAATGTAATTAAAGTTTAGCCAAAAACAGCGCTTAAGCTAAAAATTAATCAGATCACACTAACAGGTTTATTTGACACCGGAAGTAATATATGTTCGATAAGAGAAGATATTTACGATAAATTCTTTAACGACATTTGTTTAACACCCGACACCATAATTTTGAAAGGCTTAGGACAAAATGGGAAAGTTAACACATTAGGATCATTCTCTACACAAGCTGATGTTAACGAAGAGAAATTTGATCTACAATTTCATATTATCTGCGGCTTCATATCTAAAAAAGCTGCGGCATCTTTTCAAGCAATAATTGGAAATATTATTTTACAACAAGCATCTGTTAGTATAAGAGATGATGGGGTAGTAATGTACAAGAGGACGATACGAAAACTTTATTATGCACATTATGCTTGATGAAAAAGATAAAGAAGATGAAGTAAAAGTAGCACACATTGAAGACGAAAAACACAGAGAAATTGTTAGGCAGTTATTGGAAAGTTATGAACCAGAGAAAACGAAGATGACAGAAATTGAAATGAAAGTTGTCCTAAAAAGTAAGGAACCAATTTATGAAAGACCCAGACGATTATCTGTTTCTGAAAAAGAAAAGGTAAACAGGTAGATAAATAAATGTTTAAACGAAAGTATAATTAAAGCTAGTTGTTTGGATTTTGCCAGCCCAATAGTATTGGTAAAGAAGAAGGACGGTCGGACAAGTCACAAGGTAGGATATTTTTCTGAGAAAAAAAACTGAGGAAGTAATAGTTAAAGACTATTAGATACCAAAGATAAAAGAAAAAGTTAAAAATATTATTTCTAACTCTATAGCTTGTATGCTGGGAAGCAAAAGGGAGGGAAAAAAAGAACTTTGAGAGAGATGTAAAGAACAAATATGTAAGGTACAACCTGAAAACAAAAAGTATAATTCACGAAGAAAACGAGCAGAAATCTATAAAGAGAGAGATTTAGTTGCAATAAAAAGAACCCAGTTCGACCCAGGACTTAACCTCAAGATAAAGCTGTTAGGTTAGGTGAGGTTAGGTTAGGTTGACAATCTCCTTAGGAGATTGTCAAGGTTAAAGATAACGATCGTTATGATGTTGTAAAGATTGGTGAGCATGAGGGGCCAATGCGAACATCGACGTGTGCTGAGTCTCTGAAACCGTGGGTCGACAATGAAAGAGACGAATCCGAGTCGGATTCTGAATAGGATAGCCGAGTGTAGGATTGCATTCGATATCAAATAAACTTATTAACAAAAATTATTTCCGTTACCAATAACTTTCATTTATCGCGAACCGCGAGCCGAATTCCAGAGTTAAGTAGCATTGCTGAATGCTCGATGGGGGATCGAGTATACAGTGTAAGTTGAACACTTACGACGAAGAGTTGATATGCATATGACGGCATCTCATCTCTAGACGACGTACGACGAAAGACGTTCATATTTTTGCTATTAAGCCCCGGTCCTATTTGAAGTTATAGTTACTGTTTACCTTAGTTAGTTCTACATTCCTGTAATTTATGAGTTATATAATAAAATCATTGTTCTATTTCGAACCGACCCGTGGCCTATAATTATTAAACCCTAGACAACAAGAAAAACCCTACATAAGTAATATATATATATATAAGTACTGTTGTAAATGACCACAAGATGCCGATACACGTTAATTAAAAATGAAAAAAAATTCTATTGCTGTAGATTTTTCAACAATTTTTAATTTAGTTTTTTCCATTTCTCAATTAACGGAGTAATTTTTTTTAGTTAAAATATGCATACATTTCGCTAAACTAAATTAGTTTAATTTTAATTGTCCATTACCATTTTAAATGATTAATAAAGCGGTGTGTAAATATGTTAGTCCATACTAAAGATAGTATTTAAGTAATTGGAAACATTCGCAAAATAGCTGTAACCTATTATTGAACAAGCTAGTACTAGTAGTGCACCATTATAACCAACGAATTCAGTTTTAGTTCTAGACCGGCTCTGAAAATAGTGTAAGGGGCTACAATTTTCATCAACATACTCGGTGTTATACCTGCTAGAAAGCCATCCAAAGCAAGCCAAGCTGTAAAAGCATCAGCAATTAGAAGGGAAGTCTCAAGTCAGTCGGCCGTCAGTGTTAACCACCCCTCAGGTTTTAGTGGGATTGCTTTTTATTATGGGGCCTGACGCCTGTTCGCTATCCACACTCACTACAATATACACTTCAAAAATCATCAGACCTTTAAAAACTTAAAAAAAAAGAAATTAGAAACTTTACCTCGATCGTTCTGGCACCCTTTTGTTTTCTGTATGTGTTATTTGAGGTTATTCGAAATCATTTTCGGATTTATTTTAAAGTCGATACTCTATTCGGCTAATACTGCTTGTTTCGATAAAAGCAAAGCTATGTTTATGATTCTATTAATTTTATTTAAAATCTTTACTTTTAAAATACTTACTTTGTATATTCGGGACACAAAATTGTTTTTTATAAAATTTTTAAATTTTTTTAGAAGTTTCAGCTGTTTTAAAAATTTCTGATAGTATTGCAGCTTTGTTATTAGCATCAACCCCTTGGGTTGTTAGCAATACTCTAAATTATTTCATCGATAAATAAAAGTTATTTAAAATGTCTTTAAAGTTTGAAATTTGTTAAAAATATAAACGTAGGAATTAATATCTTAACCTTTATCTTGTTATGTATGAGTGTTAATAATCAGTTAATATCTTGAAAACGACCTACTAAATTATGTGCTAACGATATGTTGACTTAGTTGTCATCTGCCCTATAAGCAAACTACTCACTTAATGAATTATCATCATTATCATTCTCAGCGTATTCTACTAATTATAATGCAGCCTGCTTTATATAGTCCCATCCTAAATTTGGACGTCTTCTTGGTCTCCTGACGCCTCTTGGATACATAAGTGTAATTTTAGTAGACCATCTAGTGTCAGTTCTTTTTGGTAAATATTCCGACAACTGCCATTTTAGAGATTTAATTTTGTGAATTACATCAGTGACCTTGGGTTTTTGTTTGATTCATTCTATTTTTTTTCTCTCTCCCTTTCTTATACCTAGCATGTATCGCTCGATTGACATTTGAGTGACTTTTGAGTTTCGCTATAATCTCTTTCTATAGTGTCCAAGTTTCGCAGCTGTAGGTCATGATTGATAGTATACACTAATCGAATTCTTTTTTCTTGAGGTGGATTGGCATCTTCGATTTGAATATATCTGCATGTAAGATGTCTAAGCCAGGTTCATTCTTCTGTTGATATCTGGGAGTGAAAAGCCAGATTTATGCATTAATTGTCCCAGGTGTACACACTCGTCTACTGTCTCAAGTGCAGTGTTGTTTGTTTATTATTACCTACGTCTTGGATATTCATTAACTCGGTCTGTATGGTATTTGCTTTGTCAAGTCAATTTTTATGTCAACTTCACTGCTACCAACATTTAGGTCGCTTAAAAGTTCTTGTAGTTCTGTAGGATTATTAGTAATCAGAATGGTGTCGTCTACAACTCTGAGATAGCTGAGGTATTCTCCATCACTTGCTAGTTCGTTGTTTTACCAGTTCAAATTTTGCTGAATATATTTTCTACAGTTGCAGTTGGTGATATTGTATCTTCTTGTCGGACGCCGCTGTTAGTTGGAAGTTCTAGAGTGTTTTCATAATTTTTTACCTTAGCTTTTGCTTGTCTGTATACATTTGCTAAAGTCTCTATGTACGATTTGCCAATGCCATGGTTGATCAAAGATTCTAGTACTACCTTGGGATATACATAGAATCCAATGCCGTCTTAAAATCTATGGAGGTTAGTACCAGGTGTATTTTATATTCTCTAACTATACTCATTAGTTTTTGAAGTTTATGGATATGATCCAGAGTACTGAATCCAATTCTGAAGCCAAATTACTCTCTCGGCTATGCAGCATCTAACGCATTTGTTAATCAGTTTTTAAGGATCTTTGTAAATATCGTGTATATGATTGGTAGTAGAATAATAGGTATGTAGTTTTTAATATCCTCTTTACTACCTTTTTTACGAATAAGCATTATGTATGCTATATTTCAGTGGTCCGGTATACATCTTGATCTTAGGCAATTCGTAAATATACCTGCTAAGATTTTCCAGGTTTTTTTGCTAGCGTATTTAACCCTTTAAGGCGCAAGTTTATTATGATAAACTTGTTTTTGGATGAACTTGTTTAAAGTTTTTTTAGGTAAAGGTTTGGAATACTATAGTTAGTACATCAGTGACTAGATTTTAAATATATTTGTGTTTTTTCTATGAAAAAAAGGTGGTCAACCGTTGTACCAGAGTTTATTCAAGAAATAATTTACATGCTAGTTTCTCTGGTACATAAAGTGTACCAAATAATAAAAAGTGTATAAATAATAGGTATAGGACTTTAAATATTACAAAAATACTGCACAATATTGTAATAAAAAAATATCACTTGAATGATATGGTTGGGTTAATTTTTTTCTCACAGAAAAATCTTTTATAAGACTGGTAGCTAATTTGGATCTATATTCAAGGTGAGATATTGCTTTTTTTTACTGTTACTTTGCCTAAGGGATTCTTTATAAATTATATAAAAATTTACTATGGATGCATCAAAAAGGTAATAAAATAACTTCATCCACCATCGACGACTTTACAACAACGACGACGACAACACCCCCCATATACATATTGTAGTCTACAATGGCTTAAGACAGCGGATGTTTTCTAGTTCTCCAGTTTTTGATGTTCTCAAAACAAAACCAGTTTCTGCATAATTATGCATATTGCTGCATACGGTCACAGATTTTGAGCTACGATCCTTCCACTTACTTATAGTAATATCATTGCAGACAACTCCATCAATTTCACCCATTTTCATTTTTCTGTCACTTACTAAATGTGCTTTTGAAAAATATTTTCGTGTTTGTCTCACTGTTCCATAACCAAAATGACCTAATTCTGATAACTTATTCATAAGTTCAGTATAACTCTTTCCCCTAGAATATGTTCGTTAGTCCGTTCAGGTTCTCTACTTTGATATACCTCAAAATTGATGAGGTAACCTTCTTCAGCACATACCATTGCCCAAATTTTTATATCCCTTTTTATGGGTTTCATTGGCATGTACTGTTTAAAAGTAGTCCTTACTTTAAAGGCAACCATACTTTCATCAATTGAAATATTTCTGCATGAAGAAAAAGATTCCATAAAGACTTTTTTTAAATTTTTGGATAAGAAGTTTCACTTTGTACTTCTTCTTATGGTGCCCTATCCAATTAGTGGATGTTGGCGACAATTCTGGTATACTCCTCTCGATTTTGTGTGGCTCTTAAAAGTGCATGGGCATCGAGGTTTCTCCAATCCCTTATATTTTTAAGCCATGAGTATTTATTTCTTCCGATGCCTTGTTTTCCTTCTATCTTCCCGTCCATAATAAGCTTTAAGAACTGGTACTTGTAATTTCGAAATGTATGACCCAGACAAGCAGTTTTTCTTCTTTTTATTATTGGCAGCAATTTTCGTTATCTGCCCATTCGATTTAATACTTCGACATTTGTTGTGTGATCTTTCCAGGGAATTTTAAGTAGTCTTCTAAAAACCCACATTTCAAAGGCCTCCAATAGGTTCATTACATTGGCCTTTATAGTCCAGGTTTCTACATCATATAGCAGTATGAAGTAAATGTAACATTTTACAAAGCTATATCTAAGCGTCAAGTTGAGGCTGCTGTTACTTAGCAAGGTTCTCATATTGGTAAATGCTGTTCTGGCTAGCTCAATTCTGCTACGTATCTCTATGTATGGATCTAGATCTTCAGTTATCCAACTACCGAGATATCTGAACTTGGGGACCTTTTGGATGTTCTTGTTGTTTACTCTTATATTTGATTGTTTATTTCGTGTTCTACTAACCATCATTACCTTCGTCTTGTCTATATAAATCTTGAAGCCCAGTCGTTCTCCTTCAGTGTTTATTTTATCTATTTTATTTATTGGTCGTTGTAGCGCTTCTTGGCTATCAGCTATTATGACTAAATCATCAGCATAGCAAAGATTACTAAGAAAGGGTGAAAGGAGGGATGACACATCACAACCCTGTCGTACACCTTTTTCGATTGAGAAATATGATGTAGATTCCAGTCCTACTCTCACAGATGCCACCTGATTCATGTAAAGGTTCTTTATGATTTTAAGGTCATTCTCATCTATCGGACGTTCCTGGAGCAATCTTACTAATTCTGAATGATTAACACAATCGAACGCTTTCTGGTAATCTATAAAGCATAGGAAGACATCTTTTTGGTGATCTCTGCATTTCTGAAGTAGGGCAGTTAAGCTATAAAGTGCTTCTCTTGTGCCAAATCCTTGTCTGAAACCGAACTGTGTGGGGCTAATGTCTCTTTCACATCTATTCTTGTGTGAATTATCTTTAAGAAGAGTTTTAGGACCTGGCTCGATAAGCTGATCATTCGGAATTGGTCGCAACTATTAACGTTTGGCTTTTTTGGGATCGGTATAACGGTTGATTGAAACCAGTCCTGATATATTTGACACTTCTTTATTGAGTTTATGTATGTTAAAGTGGTCATGTTTTTCTTCGAATTCCTCCATTTCTGCATACCTGTTCTTTAGCTTTGCGACACTCTTTTCGTTTTTGTCGGTTAATCTGCTGATTTTTGGTTCGGTCTTTGTTTTTAAATGATTTGCGGTCGTCCATCATTAATAATATTTCGTCAGTCATCCAGTTCTTCCTTTTGTACATGTGGGAAGCGATCAGAGGCTTGGTGGTGGTTACGATAGTTATTTTAATGCATTTCCATTTGTCTTCTATACTGGACGGTTGTTTCGATCTTGTCGTGATATCCGGTATGTCCTCATTTAATCTTTCTGTGACTTTTAGTTTAACGTTAGGTTGTTTTAAGCTGTTTGTATTTTCTTTATGGATTTTCTTTTAAGTTTCTTAAGCTTAATTTTTAATTTTCCTACTAACGGATTGTGATCAGATCCGATATCTGTTCCAGGGTACGTTTTTACTCCTTGCAATCCATTTCTATATCTCTGATTAATCAATAAAAAATCAATTTGATTTCTTACTATGTTGTCATGCGTATGTTGTGGAGACTGCCATGTGTAGAATCTCTGAGGTGGCAGTTTGTACCAGGTTTTCGCAATGACTAATTTTTTTTCTTGACAGAACTGGATTAGCATATCACCTCTCTCGTTTCGATCTCCCAAACCAAAGTCATTCACGACATTTTCAACACGTCCTCGCCCTACTTTCGCATTGAAATCTCCAATGATTATAAGAAAGGATGGGATTATAAGAGTCTCGTTCTTCTTGACCAGTTTCATTAACTCCTTAATCTCTCTGTACAGTTGATTTACTTTATTTTCAGGCGTGTCCAGGGTTGGTGCATATATTTGTATAATGTTAAGGTCAACAGGATCGGCTAAGACTTGTAGTAGTGCTGCCCTATCTAAGTATGCCACGAAATTCCTTACTGATTTGTTTGAGGCTGTGTTAACTAAAAATCCAACTCCGTTATAATGATGGGGTAGGTTATTTCCTGAGTAATATAGTGTCGCTTTTTCTTTAGTACATTTACCACTGTTAGGCCATCTGATTTCTCTAAGTCCTATGATGTCTAGGTCGCATCGTTCCATTTCTTGTATTATATTGTCTAGTTTACCAGCGGTATAAAGACTTTTAACGTTCCAAGTACCCAGTTTTAGCTTTGGGTCTCACGTATGCTCCTCCGCCCTCTATCAATCACTTTCTACAACTTGTCAAATTCCTGAGTTCCTCTGGCTGGCATTTGTTGGTTATTATTTAAATGGATATACCTTAATATTTTAAGAAATCTCTTTAGAGAAAAAATATTAGTAATCCTTTTAATATGAAAATTTGGATCTGCAGACCAATATTTTTTGATAGAAGGTAAACTATTAAATCCCATTAGAATTAAAATTCCTAGGAAAGCTTTCAATTCTTCGAAGGACAAATCTAAATTTTTGTCGTCGTGGACAGCATATAAATTTGACTGTTCTACAATGTATTGTAGTAAGGTGTCATTTAAAAAACCATTAAAACAACTTACTGGGTCTTTAGAAGACGGTATCACTTTCGAACCCTTGAATTCTGCATAATTACAATTTTTAAATTTAATAGGTATTCTTGGTTCTTTAGACCACCCCTTCAAATCATTGGTAACATCGAGAGTTGGTTCATCTTCACTTGATGATGAAGCATTCATATTTTTGTTTTCAGAGTGTTTTTCGGGTTGGTAATCTCTGTCTGCTACAGAATCATCTGAATCCTCGTGTTCTAAAAGTCGTAAATTGTAGATTTTTTACGTTTTTTACGTAGGGGCTCGTCTGTGTCTATTTTGGCTGAACCACTTCCAGAAGGAGTAAATGGCAGTATTGTAGACGAATTTCTGCTAGATCTTTCTGATAGTGCGTCAGGTCTACATCCTCAGCATCTGAATCCACTTAAATCTCGGAATGTTCAGTTTGATCATCCGTTATTTCATCTAATATTTTGGCTAAATGTTCAGTTGTAAGGCCCTTTTTCCAATACTGTATATCAGAATAGTTTTCGGACATTTGAAAAAAACATGCATGTTGAGGTATTGTGGAAAATATTTGATGAGCGCAAATAGATTGGTTCATAATATATGACGAAAATGTACAAAAATGGCCAACACAACATATTCAACCAATTTAGCATATTTGTGATGGTTATAATAATTTATATTTTAGAGGAAAGTTTGAGGTTACATTTTTCTAAAATATCATATTTAAAATAATTTTGAAGTTTCTTTACTTTTGATATATATTTTTTATTCTGAAACTATTATATTCCTTATATTGGAAATAAAAAACACTTAACTTTTATAGCACTCCTCAACGGTCAAATTTTGTTGAAAAAATAACAAAACAGATTCAGCTTTGTGCTAATTGCAAAAAAGAAGCACACTAGAATCCACTGGTATACATGTTGTACCGCTACAATGTTTATAAGTTGAGTAAACGTTCCGATATCAGAGCCATCTATGCATTAGTTATTAAAATACAAGTATCGATGTAAATAGGTAGAAATCTACTTTGTACTACTCATTTACTCTGGCGAAAATGTGTGGTACAAGGGTAATACCAGGGGTATTTTAAGGGTTAAGCCGTTCGATTTTTACCATCTATTACAGCTGCTTTACTGCTTTTCATGTTTGTAATTGGCAATTCTAATTCTTCCGGAAGGACTTCTGTTACATCTTCTTGGTTACTAATTGCTTCTTCAAATGTTTCAGGGTCTTTTTACAATTCACTGTAGAATTTAGTCATAAGTCGTCTTATTTCATTTTTGTCTGTAATTCTGGTGTTTTAGTGTGTTAGAGCAACGATTTGCTACTTCCAAATGATTAATTCTTTTTTTTTTTTCTAATTTTCTTTGAGATTGCTAATATTCATACCGATTTATGTTGGTTTTTTGATTAATTTTAGTTTCAGATTTTATTTTATTTAGTTTAATTTAGTTTCGTATTTAGAACAATTTTTGCTCTGATTAGTTTTTGGTCGCTGCCTATGTGAAATTTATTTATTACACTTTACATCTGTTATTGTAGCCATCTTGTTGGTTAGAATAAAGTCAACAACACATTAAGTGTAGAGAGTTGATTCCTGAAAGCTGAAAGGATTAGTTTGTGTTTAAGAAAAAAAAGTAAAAAAGTGTCGGTCTTCGTTAACCATAAGCCTTGTAGGTATTGGATTTGCATTTCTGTGATTGAATAACGTAAAACCTTGAGATTACTTACCAATTTTAGCCAGCCAAAAAAAAATTGTTTCATTAATGATTAATTCAAAATAAATATAAGTATATACTTTTTTAAACAAATACATAAAGAAAGAAGTAGAAACAAAACAATATATGCCGCACCCTTAGTATTAAAAGGGCACATCCCGAAAATAAGGGTTTCTGAGCTTTTTGCATAAATGGGCACAAAACTACTAGTACTACAACTTGGCCTTGACAGAAATTAAAAACGGAGAATATAATTATAGCAAGTCCCGATATAATGTGACCCTTTCATACTCCCCTCTCCGCCAACACATCTTCCAGCGAGATAGGCCCATTCAGTAAGGTGCCGATATCTGTTGAAGAAGGTGTGTTAGTGAGCGCTCCCATTACGAGTTGAGCCCTTCTATTACAAAACTTGAGGTACGTGTTGTTTTATATGTCATTGAAATGAATTGAAATTAAATCCTTTAGTAATACTAAAATAATTCATTGAGTTTCTTAGTTGTGTCCACAAACTATAAAGTTTTTCGGTACTAAGGCCTTAATTATTATTATTGTCTTATGTACTAACAAGTATACTCCATTCCACGAATATACGACTGTTTTAAATTCGCTTTAAGGTGTCGACTTAAATGGTCCAATGTGCTGAATTGTACAATAGTAAATTCTCCCCATTTTTAAAATACTGTTACGACAGATATAAACCTTAGATTTAAATATAAAATCATGATATAAATATAAAGTTAATAGTTTATAGAACAGTTTTTGAATCTGAACAATTCAGATTTTGAAGTATATAATTACTATCATATAGTTTAGTATTGTAAACAAGTTGGTTTTTCAATTATTGATTTTAACGAAATGCAACAATACTTAAGTGATCAAATGGTGTAATTTATTTAGTATTATCGAATATTCAATTAGTATTAAAAAAACAAAAAAACTTACTTATTCTCTTAATCTTCTAAAACTATCATCAACGATCAGATTCACAGCAATAATCAGTCGACGATATATGAAAGTGTATATAAATTTTCGTTACTTTTTAATATCTGTAACGACTCCTAACCGGTATATTATACCCGTTACTTTCGGAACTTTTAAGAGTACATAAACTCAAAGCAAACAAATATTTAAAACTAACAAAGTGAAATATTAGATCCTTTTTCTGGTTTCTGAACCATTGTTCTGCCAATTTCATTTCATTTATATTAAAAATAGTATATTTATTTTTATTACAGTTATAATACCTAATAAAGTAATAAAGTGTAGTGTAATATCAAAGAAACCCGGCACGCCTCTTTGGTGTTTACATTTCACGGAAAGCTTACCCAAATGTCTGACGAACACATTTGGCTTTATAGACGTCATTGTATTTATTTGTAGATTTTAACTGAAATAATTTTAGTTTAGATGTCATAATAGTAGACCCTTTTTATTGGAATAATGATTGGACCAATTTACCTTCATACTTCTACTTGCACAGTAAAATATTTGTTGTTGCAGTAAACCAAAACGGTCGTATATTCGTGGAATAACCTATATTAAATACGAGGGTAACTATATCTTAACCTCTTACAGATACATTGCAAAAAAATTGAAGAAATATATCATCACGATCGCGAAGAATTATGAACCTTCTTAATGTTTCACATCTACCTGATAAATGGGAAAATAGTTGCGATAAGGACCCAAAGGTAAGTTTATAATTTACTAACATATAAACTACTTACTTATTACAAAAAAATTTTGTTTAAAATCCTTTATAAAAGGTATATAAAAATGCCCCAAACGGGCTATCACAAACACATTGCAAAACGTTTTCGGATTAAACAATCCATCATCAGTGCAAACAGTTGTACATGCTAGTAGCCACCAAAATATATGGGTAAAAACCATTTAAATGTTTAAAATTTGTAGTTGTTTTACATTATTAGTATTTATAATTTGTGATGTTTAAGTTACCGTTGGATAGGTAACATGGCGGCGTATAACTCTACATGAGTAAAATAGTCCTGAGACGAAGTGTCTACGAGGACCTGTTGATAACAACTGATGACTCAGTTATTCAAGTATTCAAACGCTCAACATTCCAGAGCACCAAATGCTGCTTTCTACTTGTACGATGATAATGCCAAAATCAGAGTCTGCAAAACATTTTTTATCAATACGTTGGGAATAACAAGTAAAATTATTCGCAGAGTAAGATTCTAAATGAAGATATCATTAGATTTATCAACCTAATACCACGAATTAAATCGCATTATTTAAGAGCGTCGACCTCAAGAGAGTTCATAAGTGGATCGGAAAGTGTTACTGACTTGTTTAAAGACTTTCAAGAAAAACAGAAGAATAATTTCCGAAATCCTGGAAAATTTTATTTCTTTTATGAGATTTTTACTACCCATTTTAATTTGGGTTTTTTTCAACCCAAGAAATATCAATGCGATCTTTGTTTACAGTATAAAAACTCTTCTGCTGATCAGAGACTTGTTCTCAAAGTCAAATATGATTCTCACCTAGAAGAAATCAATTAAGCCGAGCAGAAAAAAGAATGATAGAATAACTCTTGACAAATATAATTTATGCATTTGCTACGATGTTCAAGCGATAATGCAAAGTCCCAATGGAGAAACATTATCGTTTTATTATAAATCCAAATTGAAAAGATACAACTTTACTTTGAGTATGTTAAATAAATTACCAGAGAATAAATAGGATTTTAAAAGCTATGGTGACGTGCATTGCTATATCTGGGATGGGACCCAAGGAAAAAGAGATGCAGTGGAGATTGGAAGTTGCATTCTAGACTTTTTAAAGAAGGTTTGTGAGGATGCAGGTGAACATGAAGTTAACATAACATTTGTAACAGATATTTGTTGTGGCCAAAACAAAAATAAATACATAGCTTCTTTATACATGTTTGCAGTCACTATTATAAAAAAATTAAAGGACTGCCCTAAAAAGAGTGTTATAGTTTTTGTTATTGGGTTTGTATGGTACATGCCTATTACTTTTTAAGGGTTTTGAGAATAAAATTACTTTTTGTTAATCTTTTACGATTTAATGTTTTATTAATTCCTTTACAAGAGGCACTTTTATCATTAAAAGTAGTTAAACATTATTATTGCACAGTCATATTTAGATTTGTAACTTAAAAACGTAGTGTATATTTTAATCATTAAAAGGCTTAATTCGTAAGATGCATTCAAAATTTAAATAAATTTAGTGGGACAGTGGCCTATCTTGGGAGAGATTTTTTGAAACGTTTTTTTTTAATTAAATTAATTTTTTTTTTAATATTTCGATTATCCATTATATAGTACAAATACTGTATATTGCTGTAAGTTGCTCAATCTTTAATCTCGTTTTCCCAAAAGTAACGATTTTCGAGATGTGCAATTTTAAATACTAAGGGTGCGAATATATATATATATATATATATATATATATATATATATATATATATATATATATATGTATATATATATACTTATTTGCCTGTAATATTGTTGTCTCTTGTTGTATAATTATTGTTTATTTATAGTTGTATATTTCTATTATATTAAAAAGATATATTGTTTTTGTTTACTTTTGATTTAAAACCATACTTCAACAACTTATATAATGATGTTCTTTCAAGTTTAAAAAGAAAACTGCTCTTTGCATTTAAATTTAACTTTGATAGCATAATCAAAGCAAACTAGTAAAAATTCAACACTGAAATCCATGTTTAAAATTCGCTTGATTCGATTCAGAGCTCGTCTAATGTGTTTATTATAAGTCAGCGCTGTTAACAGTTTTCCTTTGGGCTACTTCAAAACAAATTAAACTTTTATGGTATGTAAAACAGAGTTTTATGGAAAAATCTATTATTGATTAAATAATATAGTTTCTGATATAAACGCAAATATGACGTACTACTTGTAATGCACTTCAGATTTGCGCATTTTTCGGCGATAAGGAGTACATAAATCATGGTATATTATGTAGTCGAAAACTCATTATGTGTAAATATTTTTTATCTATGAATTCTGATAAAACAAAAACGACATGGAGATACGACCCTGCATGTATGTAGAAGAGTAATGTTGCTCCTATACAGGCTCAGTAAAATTGTTATTTTTATGAGACAAAATATGAAACAGTTATTAATTGTGATTTGTGCCTAATTATAATCAATAAGTGAAAGTGTACAAGCTTTATTTTATTTCTTTGTAAAATCTTGTTGAATTTAATCTATTGGGACCGTTTGGTATTTCAATCAGAAACCAGATACGTACATTGGCGGCCGAAAATCAAGAGAATCCTGGAGGTTTATAGAAAACATCAGATCCAACAAAACAAAACAAATACCCATACGCTCCATAGAGCCCGAAAAATGGAAAAAACACTATAAAACACTGTTACTAAAAGAAAGACCGGAATACAAAAACATAGAACAACATGAAGTCCTTATTCAAGAATAGCCACCAAGGGTCCAGAGGGGATATATGCAGAGTTAATACAAAATGGAACAAACAACCTATGTGAAATACTAACAGAATTTTTCAATAGGCACTTGCACGGAGAACCAGTGCCACAAAGTTGGAAAGAAGGATGGGTTACATCTATCCATAAAAAGGAAATAAGGAACACTGCAATAACTATCGGGGTATAATTGTTACGAGTACACTTAGCATAGTACAGATTATATGGGAGAATTATAAAAGAACGCATATGCGAAGAATACCGTCCTTTTAAATCAGAAGAACAAAACGGATTCAGAGCAGGACGATCCACAATAGATAGTATTTTCTACTTATCCCAAATACTCAAAAAAAGAACACTGAGATCTCGAGAACTGCATTTACTTTTAGTAGATTTAACAAAAGCATATGACACCGTGCCTGTTACGAAATTGTGGGAAGTATTGAAGAAAACCACTATCAGCAATCCACGCTATTAAATATCTATATAACAACACAATATTAAAAGTTAAAATAGGAAATAAGGTTTCTAATGGTTTTCAGGTAACAAAAGGACTGAAGCAAGGTTGTTGTTTTCTCCCATATCAGTCAATATATACACATATTTCCAAAAGTTTGGAATACGTACATATAATACGTCTACGCCTATAGTAGTTTTAAAATTGTTGTTGATATTCATTCTAGAGCGTTTTTAAATAAAAATGATAAAAAATTTGAATTGTTCTTATATGATTTTGGTCACATTCAACTGATTAGCGTATTTACACATTATTTCAGTCTTTGTTTAAATTTTAATTGAGCCGTTTAAAAATGCCTAGAAACGTGATATCTCATTTTGACAGATCTATAGTAATTGCTTTGTTACAACAGGGCTTTAGACAAACTTATATCGTGAATATTGTTGATGTTACTCAGAGTGCTGTATCAAAAATTAAAAAAAAAATCCAATATACAAATGACATCAAGGATCGTCCCAGAAGTGGTAGAAGTCGATGTACAACAGCTGCACAAAACTGGCAAATAACATTAATAGCTCGAAGAAATCGACTGGAATCTACAAGTGGTATATCCAGAGAAATTTCTAGGCTTCAAGGACTGAATATCTCACGACAAACAATAACACGTAGATTAAGTGCGGTAAATTTGTATCGTATAAGACCGCTACGTGTTCCTAAACTAACCTACCAACACAACATAGTAAGGTTGCAATGTGCTAGAGAAATGGTGCATCATGGTCCTAACTGAAATAACGTGATGTTCTGTGTTGAGTCAAAAATTGGCTTGGTATCTGATTCGCGAAGAACACTGGTTAGGAGGGCCCCAGGACGACAAGCTTGACTAGAAACAGCCCAATCAAATGTCCCATTTGAAGGTGGCAGTATTATGGTTAGGGGTGGTATTATGAGTGGTACACAGACGCGACTGCTGATTCTGCAGAGAACAGTCACTGGTGCTGTATACATCAGGGAAGTTTTAAGTTCTGTCGTACGTCTATTCCGAGGGGCAGTAGGTAATGAATTTGTGTTTATGCGTGACAACGCACCTCCTCATTGAACAGCAGCAGTACAAAATTTTTTGGAAAAAGAGAGAATATCTACATTACAGTGGCCCTCGAATTCCCCCAACATAAACGTTATTGAACATGCTTGAGACATTCTCAAAGCTAAATCAGCTCCCAGTTAATCGGCAGCATACCAAGTCGTCTACAGGCATGGATCCAGGCCAATGGAGGAAATGCTAATTATTAGTTTTATTAAAAAATTATTTTTTTCTATACTAATTAATTTTTAAATGTAAGTTGTACATTGTAAGTTTTTCACTCCAATTTTTTGGCATATCGTTTATCTGGTTTTGAGATTTATTTAGTATTGTTGAGAATTGAAACAAAATCATGTTTAACTATTCAGAAGAATTTATATATAAAAATCAATAAAAAGATGCAATATTTCAATATTCCAAACTTTTGGACATATGTGTATATCGACGAAGCACTCAGGCACTGAAAAAAGAAGTGTAAAGGGATGGAGCTGTCTATTGGGAATGAAACGTTATACATGTTGCACTATACAGATGACCAGGTAGCTATTGCCAAGACAAGGAAGACCTGGAGTATATGGCTAGAAAACTAATGGAAGAGTACAAAAAATGGGACCTCGAAGTAAATTTACAAAAAACGCAATATCTTTATATAGGAGGAGAAAATACTGCAGATGACCTCGACTTAGAAGACGGGAAAATTAAGAAATGCGATCAATGTATATATTTGGGGGTAAAACTAACAAAGACAGAAAGAATTGATGAAGCCATACAAGACAGAATAACCAAACGGAAACGAGTTATAGGTGCATTGAATGCAGTGCATTGAAACCGGTAATCTTCTATGGCTGAGAAGTATGGCAGTTATCACAAAAACTATTGGCAGTTAAAATGGATTTTTGGAGGAGAGCAGCGGGAACGTCTAGATTAGAACATGTGAGAAATAAAGACATAAGGAATCAAATAAATGTACAAAGATCAATTATAGAACACATCGAAAAACAACAACTCACATGGTACGGACATGTTACACGTATGAGGAAATAAAGACTATCAAAAAAATATTAGAATGGGTACCACCAGAGAAAAAAAAAACGAGGACGACCACCAACAACATTTGGGCGGGTGGATTTGTATGGCGGATAAATTTGATATATATTTTTTTATAATTTGTGTTTTAATGAAACAGAGATATGGGGTAATTGTGTCATTATTTTGAATGAAAACAAGGCTATTTTAAATGATGAATAATTGGTATTATTTATTTCGTAAGATTAGAGAGTGCTAAACCTGGCTCAAATCAGACCTGTCCGTCACTTCTTAAAACCTAACCTAACCCAATTCTTAACTTCACATATAAGCGACATTAGACTTTCCAAACCCACTTGTGCCCTTGCACAACACGCCATTTCCACCAAACATCACATTGACTTCTCACATATTAAAATACTGGCAAAACGAAATAACAATTAGAAACGCTCCTTTATTGAAATGTGTGAGATCCTCAAAAACCCATCGGCAATAAACAAAAGAACCGACATCGACAATTTGAGCCATATTTACCACTCTCTCATCTTACGAAATAAATAATACCAATTTTTCATCATTTATAATAGCCTTATTTTCCATTTAAAATAATAACACAATCATCCCATATCTCTAAGTTTCATTAAAACATAAATTATAAAAAAATATATATCAAATTTTTCCGCCATATAAATCCACTCGTCCAACTAATCATTCAATGATCCCCGTAGAAGCTCATAATTGTCTCAAACCTTGGAATTTTTTGAACATATGGCCCTTAAAAATTTTCCGTATCGCGCCACGTCGTTTGCATAGATTGCAATGGATTGCAATAAATCAGTGATCAGTGTTATGTTTGTCTTCATTGGAAAACCATCTCTAAATGAAGCAAAGTCTGTTGAAAACTTGTGTCTACGAATATGAATATTATATTTTGCAAAGTTTGTGTGTTCTTTGTTTGTGTGTGTTTTTTTTTTAAATTAGTTCTAAATAATGAGTAAACTTTAGTACATATCTAATCATATCTTTAATATACTACATATTGAGTTATAAGTTATGAACTATTAGATCTGTATTTCTTATAAACTCTATGTCATCTATTGTATTTTAGAGAACTGATGAAGCTTTAGAAATATAAAGCGAAACGTCTTCTATAAACTTATGGAGTAATTGACTTCTTTTTTTATTTGTCAACCTGAATGACCGAATTAATATATATATATATATATATATATATATATATATATATATATATATATATATATATATATATATATATATATATATATATTGACTTAATATAACTCCCAATGACATCTTTTTGACAATATTTCCTTTGAAAAGAAAAGCCAATTTTCAAATCTTCCGAATCAGTCAAAAGTAAGACTGTAACAGGCATCTCCTTGATCGAAAACAAACCATGTGCCATCCTATTTAAAAATCAGGAATTATTATTCCAAGATAAAACTATTTTGAACCCATCATTAATCAACGAGCCTAATCTAAATTTCAGACAGCTAAAACAATTTCATTATTGAAAATGTCTTCTGCCTTTGTTAGAATAGCTGTTTTTAACTCCAATGATATTTAAAAAAAATACGTAGTTTTAAAAGTTACGTTATAAAAATATTTGTCATCTGTATTGTACAGACTCTGAAAACCTACGTAGCAACTCTCTATAAAAACCAATCATGCTAAGATATTTTTTTAATTACAACATAAAAATAAATAGAAAAAGGATGTAAAGATGCACCTTATCGTAAAAACACTGCGCGCTATACCGTTTCTCTGTTAACGATTCGAGTGTAGGTATGTGCATCAAAAATTAAAGAGAATAAAAACAAAAATAAGACCTGAGCAATTAATCCTGCCGAATGTATCGAATAGAAACAACAAAAGATAGAAAGTTTGAGTGAAATTTGAGTGGTTGTTTGGAAGAAAAAATATTGCGGATGAGAAAAGGTTAATCTATCGAGAATAGAGGATATGATTCAAGGCATCAGAGGCGAAATAAAATGTAGAGGAATGAAGCAATGTTTTAACTGTAGAGATGGAGTGAGTGGAACGAGCGACAACTAGTGTAAGAAAGTGTACTATGGTCCTAAAATTCATACTAAAATAAATTATTTTGACAAATTATATCTGCAAATAATATTAAGATTGCCTTTGATATTGATAATTGATAATTGAAAGCCAAAAATTATAAAATATTTTTTTCACACTTTATTTGCACTGATACATACATAACTTCCAAAATTTAGCAACTTACTTTATACTGCCGATGAGCGCGTATGTACTTCATACTGTCATTTTTATAAAAATTCACTCTCAACATTTTTCCCAATTACACCTAAAGAAGTATAACTTCAAAAATATAAACTAACATTCAATTCGACAAAAAAAGGATACCTAGTCTTCCTTCACATCAAAAAGGTGCACGATTTTCGAAATAAACGTATTTAGTTAATGATGCATATTAATTGATGGATGGATTCGACCGTTACTTGATGGAAATTCATTTTATGTAACAATAAAACACTGAAAACTTTGTTCTCAAACTTCCACAAAGTTTATTTTAACTCTTGTCACTACAGCTGTTTCGGCTGATTGCCTTTCTCAAGTGATCTATTTTTGGCATGCGTTTACAATTTATAGTCTCCAATGAAATAGGTTGAGGAGGGGAGAACTGTTTGTCTCAAGTTGGTCATTCAGAATTATATCTGTGTTTTTTAATTTGTTGATTTCCATAGATTCTAACAAAGATAGATTAAGGCCCTTATTTTGAATGTGAAGAAAATTAGTTGTCAAAATACAGTGTGAGTCAATATTTGTCAAAGTGCTATTAAGTTAATTGATGGATTCGACCGTTACTTGATGGAAATTCATTTTATGTAACAATAAAACACTGAAAACTTTGTTTTCAACTTCCACAAAATTTATTTTAAATCTTATCACTACAGCTGTTTCGGCGGATTGCCTTACTCAAGTGATCTATTTTTGGCTTGGGTTTACAAATTTATAGTCTCTAATGAAATAGGTTGAGGAGGGGAGAACTGTTTTTCTCAAGTTGGTCATTCATAGCAGTAAACAACGGATACAACGAACAAACAATTAATAAAATGTTAAATCAAAAACTACACAAAAAAGCCCTGAAATTAGTATTTCCACCACCAGAGAAAAAACCCAGTACCTTCTGCTCGATTACATATACAGACAAAATAACAACAAAAATTGCCAAACACATAAAAAAGAAAGGAATAACACCAGCTTTCCGAACAAATAACAACCTAGGCAAATATATTAAAAATAACAAGAGCCAAAATAAAAAACACTTAAATAGTGGTGTGTACAAACTTTAATATGGCGACTGCCCAAAAACTTACATCGGTCAAACTGGTAGAAACTTTGATAAACGAATAGCAGAACATAGAAGGGCTTTCAAGAATAGAAAAACAGATTCGACATACGCACTTCACCTTCTAGATCATAATCATTCTTTTAATGACAAATTTAAAATTCTTCACATTCAAAATAAAGGACTTAAGCTATCTTTGTTAGATTATATGGAAATCAACAAATTAAAAAACACAGATATAATTCTGAATGACCCACTTGAGACAAACAGTTCTCCCCTCCTCAACCTATTTCATTAGAGACTATAAATTTGTAAACCCAAGCCAAAAATAGATCACTTGAGAAAGGCAATTAGCCGAAACAGCTGTAGTGATAATATTTAAATTAAATTTTGTGGAAGTTTAAAAACAAAGTTTTCAGTGTTTTATTGCTATTAAGTTTTTTATAAACCACTTAAGATAAAGGTAACATGTCACGTCATAGTGAATTTTTTAATGTAGAAATGCGCGATATGATCTGTTTGTATGCCCAGAAGAATTTTTGTTCTCGTAAACCAGCTCAACGCTATTTCGAACTTTATCTCAGTAGAAGGAAACCAAACCATAAAACTATTGGATAATTGATGGACAGATTAGGCGAAACATGATCATTTCATCCCAAAAACAGGAATTCTGGAAGACCGAGAGTAATTGATGCGGATATGGAGGATGAAATTGTGCGTATTGCAGAAGATCCAGAAACCAGTACAAAGCTTATTGCTGTGGCCACTGGTATAAACAAATCTACAGTATCAAGAATAATATGGACAGAAAATCTGTATCCGTATCGTCTTACCCCACTACAGAATCTTTTACCATAGAATTTTCCAGCTAGGCTCCGATTTAGTCAGTTAAAATTTTATTTACCGATGAAGCCACATTTACTAAAAGAGGTGTGTGTAAACTAGAGCAATAGCCATACCTATACGACAGAAAATCCTCAGGCATTTCAAGATCATTATTTTCAATACGAGTTTTCGTAAATATCTGGTGTGGCGTATTTAGGGATTGTATTGTAGGACCATTATAATTACCAACTAGGCTTGAAGGAGCAGCGTATCTAAATTTTTTGAGAGAAGATTTACCAACTCTTTTAGAAGACATACCTCTAAATTTGAGACGTAACATTATAGCCTAGAAGTTAGAAATTATCTAGATGAAATTTATCCTCAAAGTTGGATTGGTAGAGGTAGTGTATACCCATGGCTAGCACGCAGTCCCGAACTAAATCCCATAGACTTTCACTGTGAGGCTACATAAAGTCACTTGTTTATAAAAAAAATAACCGTCAAGAGTTATGGCAAAATATTGTGATGGGAGTTAACGTAATAAGGGCCAAAGAAACTCATAATTTAAAATAAAACAAAACTTACACAAAAGATTCAGATGATGTATTTTATCTAATAGTGAACATTTTGAACACTTATTGTATTTTTTTTTTTTTTTTCGTTTAGTTTTGAATTATTCCTTTTGTCAATTGTTTTATATTCACTTCATTGTTTAATTTAATTTAATTTCTGATTTTTTTTTTAATTTGTAACTGTGTAAAAGGTTTAATAATAATAATTGTTTTAATCATCTGCATTTTGTTTGCAAAAATGATCTAAAACTAATACATTTAATATTCACTGGTACTAAGACCTTTTGAATAATGTTTGAATTTACATAAGTTTTTGTAATTTTTTTTTATTTTATGCACATCTCTAAAAAATACGTTTATTTCGAAATCGGTATACTTTTTTAATTTGAAACAAGAATATCTTTTTTGTGTAGAATTAAATGTAATTTCATGTTTTTTTCTAGAATGTTTATACAGGGCGGACAAAAAAAATATGGCCACATTAATGAACCAATGTTATAGTAGTAATCAATGGTCAATATCATTTTCATATTAAGCAGACTAAATAATAGCAATAGCATGATACCAAATTTCACCTGAATCGGTCGAATATTTTTTAATATATCTCCAAAAATAATATAAAAAATATGAATGAATCTAGTAGAACGAAAACCAGAAACATTTTGTCAAAGCAATTTAAGCTCAAACGCTTTATTTTGATGTCAGCTATCACCCATTAGCTAATGTCAAATTAATTATGGGACATATTAAACGAACGTATATAATGGAAATTAACCACAATTTTAATTACAATTACGTTTATTTTGGAGTTTCAATTTTCAAATCGAAATTTTTTGAAAAAATAAACAATTTCTGAACCAAAATAATTTCCATTAAATTAATTGATAAATTGATTAATTGATTGTCAAAAAGATCCTGAAAAGAACCCCAAAATCGTCACATTTAATGCTCGGTCACTCTCTTCTGAAGAAAGATTCGAAGAAATGTAGAAAGAATTCTTAAAACTGTATTGGGATATTGTGGGTATCAGTGGAGTAAGAAAAAACGGAGAGAGTCTTATAACACTCCCATCAAGCCATTTAAGATACTACAAAGGAGAAGAAGAGTCGACAGTCGGAAGCGTCGGTTTATTTATTCACAAAAAAAGCCAACAGAATTGTGTCAATAAACCAAAACTCAACAACGGTGGTCTACTTGAACATCAAAATAAACGCAATATATGAGGCGTTCAGAACCATAGTAGATCGTGTCCATAATACATAACTCAGAGATATTTAGAGTTAAGTTAACAATATCTCCACTATTACATAATACACCAATGAACCGAATCTAAGTGAAAACCTATTATCTAATATGTAGTTTAAATCATTATTAAACTATGTTTATTATTAAATAAACTTTTTGAAAACAATTGAAGACTTGAAAAATTGGACTTGATCCATTATTACTCTGAAATATTTGTTAAAAAAAGGGATAAAAAGCGAATTATGACAAAACTGGAATATTTTAGTTACAAAAAATAATAACAAATAAAAAATTTATTACAAACATATTCAATACTCTCACATCTTAAGTGGAATTAGTATTAATCACCATAGACCAATTCGTGGTCGTCTATGTCGTCTTTTTAACCCTATTTCTCGATTCGTGAAGGGGTTCCTGTGTTGATGCAGATATAGTTAAAATCATAGTGTGTGACTAGTGGCAGATATGGGAGGTGAGACAGCATGTCCTGTTTCTTTGCTTCTGTCACGAGTCTAGGTGTGGATTACATATGACGTTGATTACCAATGAATTTTGAGAGATTTATTTTAGCCATCGGGACAGTAAAAAACGGAAACCCATTCAGCGTAGGCTTGTACTTCAAAACCCAAGGATCTTTTCTCTCGTATCTCATCCATCTCATTACTAACCACTTCACATTTTTTTTTCTATTTACAAGCACACCTTTTATGTTGTTTGTTGATACAATATCGCTCCTTTTTATATTAATTACTTCAAAAGGCACTGTTAATTTAAAAGTTTTTATTACCAATCCAGTCGTCTGGTCCAAAGATGTAAGAAGATTTTCTGGCAGCCTTTTCAATAACCCCAAAATATCGGTCGTTTGTCAAAAATTAGGGGCGAGATACAAGAAACTTGTGATATATCGTTCTTATGTTTGTGTAGGGATCTTAATACAAGATTAAGTAACGTAACAGCTACTTTAAAATTTCTCTTTTGTGCTGTACATAAATCGAAACAGAGAGATCTGAACATTAAAGATATTTCCTGACATCCTTTACCACCATCTATTTCGTCCCACACATACATAAAGCCATTGTTTTTGTTGAAGGAATGAATTCCTAGGTTATAGACATACAAATCTCTTTTGAAATATGCAATGGTGTAGACAATTTGGGGTATATCAGTGCTTTTTGGATATCAAAAGTAGCAACATAGTGTTCATCTGATGCGTCATTACTGTACGATTTTAGTACATCTCGAGATTGTTTTTCTTTTGCTAGATGAACATTTTGCTGAACAATAAGTGAATGTCCCAGGTTTGGTTGTTGTAGCCATTTTTAAGGATTGTTTATCACATCTGGCTAATTCCGATTCTGCAGACGAGTGTTGTTCTGTAGGTATATAATTATTAAATGATGATACAGATAAATTACTAATATCGTCATTTGAATCCATTTTTAATTATAAACGATCACGCTAAAGACACTGAGTACAATCTGACTAGTGAACTGAACTTGATCCACTCTGTCCCGAAATAATATGACACATTGTTCAGAGACATAGTAAACTAACGTCATCTGTTTATTATTGCGGTATCTTTGGACGTGGTTTGTAACAGCAACGAAAAGATTTCTATTTGTAGAACATAGATAAACCACTAACTTAATTTTTGTAAAAAGTGGACTTAATCCACTATGATTCAGAATATCTCATATATCCTAAAGGTCGTTCAAGTATACGCCCCTACTATAGGACATTCAGACGAAGAAAGCCAAGAATTCTACGGTCTAATATCCTGTGCATTCAAGGAAATCCTGGCCACGTCTCAAAAATAGGTGCAAAACAGGCATTAAAGAAGACACATCTAAAATAATATCGAAAAATTTTGGAAACGAAGGCAGAAATGATAGAGGCAAACAACTGTTAACTTTCCTTTTGGACAACAATATCTGGACGGCGTTATGCATCACTAGACCAAGCGCCATTTTCTGAAATTGTGGATTATGGCGCTTTCTGGTGGAAAATAGTATAAACTACAGAATAAATTCCATTAGTCTGTTAGTAACGGTCAACCACATATATTTAAAAAGACCAAGTGCATTTCTTCTTATTCTGGGTTTTAAATTTTGCGTAACTAGAGTAAGCGACTAATTTTGTGTATTAATTTTGCAACAGTAGACCAAGCGCCTCTTTCGAGCGTTTTAATGATTGTAAATGGAATATTTGGCAACATACGTACATAAACGTTGTTGACAATAACTTGTTGAGACATTTAGGTTAATGAGTAGTGTCAGTTATTGCTTCTATAAAATAAGCTGTAACAAACCAAACCCTGACGGGTTTGGCCTATGAAGCCTTCAATTTCTAAAGGAGAAACAAGAAGTAACATTATTCCTTAGCAGGAACAAAAAGAATAGGAAATAGCATTAAACAGTAAAGAGATTCTATTAAGTACTTAAATCAAAGTCGCGAATCAAGAAAAAAGTTGTATTCAAAACAGGAGTAGGTTCACACAGAAAAATGTATGTAAAGAATCGAAACATTTTCGTATGTATCTTTGTAAGTGCAAGTGTTTGGACAAGATTGGTGTGGATAATGCCAAAAAAGAATTTGATAAGTTTTACAATGTTGAATCTCATAATGCTCAGAGAGCTATAATTTGTTCAAATACTTCCAACGTTCCAATAAAGTGTAAAAGATCGAAAACCAGTAACAAAAGAAATGGATATACACAATATCCGCTGTGACTGTGTGTAAACCTTTCTTTTTTTAGACCTTGAGAATATCAAGTTGCAAAGTCAATGCAGCATTGAAAGTTATGAAGCGTCCAAATGGGTGTTCTAGATTGTCGTGTTTAAAGGGGAAGTAATCACATATAATCAAATATAATATATATAATATATATATATATATATATATATATATTATATATATATATATAACAAAATTAACAATAATCGTGTACAGAAAGCAATTGAGCACATAACGAAATTCCCTAAGTACAAGTCACATTACAGAAGAGCTAACACAGAAACAGAATACCTAACAGAAGTAACAACATTAAGTAAAATGTATGAATTATATATTGAAGAAGCAGACAATGATCCTGTTAAATTTTCGTTTCACAAAAAAATATTTTTAGCACGATTTAATCTTCAAAGAAAAAAGTTGAAAAAAGTAAATATGATTGTTTCGAATTAGATATTAAAAACACAAATTAAGCAAGTTAAAAGAAGAAAAAAATGTGTACTTAGAAGAGGCTAAAAAATCACAATCTAAAAGAAAGCTAGACATGAAGATGAGCAACGATCAGCCAGAAGTGGAAACCTTTTGTTTTGATTTAGAAAAAACTCTTCCCCTGCGGAGAATTTCAACAAATATCGTATATTATAAGCGTTAATTCTGTATTTACAACCTTGGTATCCATAGCAGCAAGAATAACAAAGGTCATTATTATGTTTGGATAGAAGGTGAAGATGGTCGGGGAGCCCAGGAAGTAGGTAGTTGTCTTAAAAAATACATTAAAGAAAATGTTACCTTGTGGTCAAACTCTTGTGGCGGCCAAAACCGTAACATCAAAATAGTTTTGATTATTAGAAATTACGTCTTTCCTGGTCACAGTTTTTTACCCAATGATAGATTTTGAAGATGTTGAAAATGCCCTAAAATTTCAACAACATTTATATACCGTTGATGATTACCTAAACGTGATGAAGAAATCCCGTAAAAATAACCCACTAGTAGTTCACAGAATGAAAAAAGAAGAATTCGTTGGAACAAAGAAGTTGAAAACTATGATTACAAACCGTAAGTCAGACATAGAAAACACTAAGGTAAGCTGGCTTAAAACAAGAGAAATTAAAATAAGAAAGTATAAACTACTGAGGATTTTTATGAAAACTAATTTTAACACTAGTGAAGTTAAAGTAGATTTTTGCAAGAAACTTCAAAAAGAACGGACCGTTGCAATTCAATCTTTAAGTAACCACTTGATTCCTCTTTGGCCCACAGGCAAGCCACTTTCTGTGTCTAAGTTTAACGGCTTTAATGAGATCTTTAATGCACCTAATACTAAACTAAATGATGCAAAACCTTAATTTACCTTAAAATATTTAAAACAACGATTTTTATTGTTATAACCAAAAAGAAAAAATAGCTTGTGGCCTACTAATCATTTACTAAAAGTGATATTTTAGTTACGCATCACTAGACCAAACGATTTCTATGTCGCTTGGTCTATTATTAATGTATAACACAATTACACAATGTGTAGCGTCAAAGCGTTTTTATTTTTTTTTGTTTTTCTTTAACATTTTCAAGTTCCTATTTCGCACTTAAAAAAAAAACATAAAAACTGTCTCCGAAAACAAAAAATTACGACTATTGTAAAGGCCCGTTTTCACGCTACGTCTTATTGTACGTTTTATTGGATAGGTCAAATCCTATACAATAAAACGTAGCATGTAAACAGCAAAAAGTACGTCTTGTTGAATCGAAATGAAATCCAAACGGAAGGAAAAACATAGTGTGTATACTCTGGACAAAACGTACATTTTGTCGTATGTTTTATACGACCCACAAAACGTACAATAAGACGTAGTGTAAAAACGGGCCTTTAACATATACTGAATTTTAATATAGTGAAAACTTTGAAGTCAAATATCTCAAAATCAATTTTTGGCGCTTGGTCTAGTGATGCATAACGCCGTCCATCTATCAAATGAACAGTTTTTTTAAAAGGAAACACCACCAGAAGATTAACATGGTGTACTGTTTACTATGGTCCTGTAAACCTGGTTTAGTACAAGAAGTGATTATAGGTTATTAAGAGCGAAAATAACAGTATCATCCAAAAAGAAAGACCCAAAATTATAAATAACAACCAAAGAAATTGACAAAACCAACTGATATTATTTAGGCTTTAAAATTAAATTCATAATTTTGATTAAAAAATACAACAACAACAGACATCAAAATATTACACAAACTAATAGTCAACAAAATTCAACAGGCTGAAACTAAATAATATCCAACATCAAAAAGGATAGAAAATTTACGAAAACTCTTATAGACCAAAGGCGTTAGATCAAAGGAGATTACAGTTTAAGTAAAGAAGTGCTAAATAAAATAAATCAGACAATTACAAAGGCAATAAGAAAAGACATAAGAAACTACAAAGTAGAAAAAACTAAACAAGCTATAGAGCAATAAGGACATGAAAGTGTCGAGAAGGAGCCTGAAAAAGGGAAAAATAGAAAAAAAAAAACAAAAAGAAACAGAGCTCAAGAAGAAGCTACGAACAAAATTAGATATTAGTAACTGTCAAAGAGTTCTACACAGAACGGTAGAGTCAAGAGAAAAAGTTAACAATACACAACCTCCAATTAGAGTAAAAACTTGGATACTAAACCAAGGATCAGATTTATTGCCAGATATAATAAAATCAGAAATCAAAGAGGCTCTGAAGAAAATGAAAAATAATCAAACCCCAGCGAAGTTGGAATAGTGTCAAAAGCATTAAAAGTTGGAGAACTATTAATTAAAAAAATTAAACTAATTTTCAATATGTGCCTTCACAACGCCGATATTCCAACATACTGAAATAACTCTACTATGATTCTATTACATAAAGCAGGAGACAAAGCAAATTTGAAAAATTACAGACGGATTAGACTTCTTAGCTATATACAGGGTGGTCCTTAAATAATTGTACAAAAAAAACCGTAGATTCTACACTTAGCCAAAGCATTGGCTAAGTGTAGAATTTTACACTTAGCATTTAAGATTTAAGCCAAATTGCTTTCATAAAATGTTGATAAGAAAGGTACGGGGTGTTAAATGGAAATTTAAAATTTTAATTTTCGCTATAACTTTTATTTTTGTAAACATTTATGTATAAAAATTTATAAAAGCGTACTAATGAACATCAGAAATTATACTTTGATGCATACTTTAATGTAGCTAATAGAGGCGCCACATATGCCACCTATGTGGCATATATTTACACTTAACTTTTCGGTCTTTAAGTTACCGATATTTGTGATAAAGATTATTAAAGATACATTATTTTAACAAATAAAAAGGTATACTTAACATAATTATGATATTCGCATTTTACAAATCAACTACATAATTTAGATTTAACGCTATTAATCCATGCAACGAAAGAAAATTAGGCAAAAACATCAATACTTCTAAATTTTAATATATAATGCCTTTAATAAAGTTACTAGTTAATGAAATATTATATAAAATAAATATAACAGCAGGGTAGTTAATAGCAGAATTTGACAAAATAACAGAATAATTGGTTTTTACATCAAACATTTTACGTTTTGTATTAAATTAAAGTTATAATCAAAATATTTTATTTACAAACCAAATTAAAAACTTTGTCAAAGTAAGTTCTTTAATTCATCTGTCAATACATTCCATAAAAGAACGTCTCGTATTAAATAACAACATGACCAAGGAATATAACTACCACGAATAATCCAACGTTCAGAAAAGTTGTATTTAAGTATGTTCTCACGGCCCTTTCTCTTTAATGTGGCCGTGTACTATCTTGTATAAACCACATATGTTGCCTTATGTTTGATGATAATTCTTCCAATAAATCAATAAAATCATTTTATAAAAAATGTAAACAAATCGCACCATTCAAATTACAAGGTAATTCGCATGTATCCGTGAAAAATAATTACCAATGGTTCCAAACCATACGCATTTTTAAAATTCATGTTTATATCGTATGGCTTCGTACCATATGTAATTATTTTTTACGGATATGCGGATTACCTTGTAATTTGAATGTTGGGATTTATTTACATTTTTTATAAAATGATTTTCTTGATTTATTGGAAGAATTGTCATCAAACTTAAGGCGAAATATATGATTTATGCAAATAGTACACCACCACAATATAAAGAGAGGGCAGTGAGAACCTAATTAAATACAACTTTCCTGAACGTTGGATTGTTCGTGGTAGTCATATTCCTTGGTCATGTCGTGAGATATTAATATAATTATTCAATTCATGAAAATTCCAAATGAATACTTTAATATTAAATTAAATTTATTATATATTATACTTACTATAAATACTGCAGCAGTTTCTTTAGAACCAATGATGCTATTTTATATGAAACGATCTTTTATAGAATGTATTGACAAATGAATGAAAGAAAATGGTGGACATATCGACCGCTTACTTTGACAAAAAGTTTAATGATATTTAGTTTAACTATTTCTTAATTTGGTCTATAAATATAATATTTTGATTATGACTTAACGTAAAATGTTTAATGTAAAATCCAATTATTCTGTTATTTTGTCAAATCCTACTATTAACTGTCCTGCTGATATATTTATTTTATTTAATATTTCGTTAACTATTAACTTTATTAAAGGCATTTTATAATAAAATTCAAAAGTATTGATGTATTTGTCTAATTTTCTTTCGTTGCCTGGAGTAATTGCGTTAAATCAGAATTATGTAGTTGATTTGTAAAATATGATTATCTCGAAAACTGTTGAATTTTGAAGTTACCTTCAAGACTTACAAGAATACCTTTTTTTGTTAAAATAATGTATTTTTAATATTTTGTATCACAAATACCGGTATCTTAAAGAGCAAAAAAGTGTAAATGTATGCAACATATGTGGCGCCTTCTATCAGCTACATTAAAGTATGTATCAAATTAGAATTTTTGATGCTCAATGGTACCCAGTTATGAATTTTTATACAAAAATGTTTACAAACATATAAGTTATAGGAAAAACTAAAATTTTAAATTTTAACTTTAACACCCTATATCCTTCTTAATATCAACATTTTATTAAAGCAGTTTGGCTTAAATCGTAATATTTTAAAGTGTAGAATATACGGTTTCTTTTTGTACAGTTACTTAAGAACCACCTTATTTATGCGAATAATAGTTAAAAGAATAGAAACAAAATTGGACACTTATCAACTAAGAGAACAGACAGGATTTTGAAAAGTTACAGAACTAATGACCAACTACAAAGCACAAAACCCTAATATAGAAAGTAGTGGAACACAATAAATGTCTAGTGCTAATATTTGTTGATTTTCACAACGCCTTTGACACAGTTGAGCTAAGCAAAATACTACAGGCTCTTAAAGACTTCAGGCTAGACTATAAGTATACACAACTATTATACAATATGTACCTACAGGCAACAACCACTGTCAAATTAGATACTAATAGTAATCGCATAAAAATAGAGTGGGAGGTTACACAAAGAGACCCGATGTCTATAATTCTTCTTGTGTATGTCACCCAATTTTTTATAAGTTCTAGAAAGAGAATTCTTAATTTAGTAATACTGGTATCTTCTTTGTTAAATTTGGTGAGGGAAATTTCATAATGTGTATGTTGGTCTAATAGGAATTATTGGAGAATGGTAGAGTTCTGGTTTTAGACAAATTTATATCTTTTAGTAACAGTTGTAGAAGACTAGAAATAGAATGTATAATTAAGTTACATGGGGGGTGTTGTGAGGTTGGTGTGATAATGTAATTAAATGATATACTGAATTGGACGAACTGGAAGAAATTGCAGCAGCATAGGAGAGAAGAAAGTTTTCTCGCCTAAGCCATAGAGAAGGTTCATAAACTTCACAATAAAGACTTTCTGCCGGACTAGAACGAAATGCTCCAAGACATAAACAAATAGCCCTGTTGTGTACTGTGTACATTGACGCGTCAATGTAAAGTATGTTATATTTATTTTTGTTTATAATTTCTAGAAAGAGAATTGTTAATGTACTTAGACTGGTATCTGCCTTGTTAAATTTGGTGAGGGAAATATCATGATATGGGAGTATGTTGGTCCAATAGGGATTATTAGAGAATGGTAGAGTTCTGGTTTTAAAAAATTTATATCTTTTAGTAACAGTTGTAGAAGACTAGGAATAGGATGTATAATTAAGTTACATGGAGGGGTGTTGTGGGGTTGGTGTGATAATGTTGGTGTGTGTAATTAAATGATATACTGAATTGGACGGATTGGAAGAAATTGCAGTAGCATAGGAGAGAAGGTTTTCTCGCCTAAGCCGCCCAATTTCGTAGAGGAGGTTAATTAGCTTCACATTAAAGACTTTCTACCGGAGTACAATGGAATGCTCCAAGAAATAGACGAATAGCCTTGTTGTGTACTGTATTTAGTGCATTTAATATTTATTTAGTTCCAGACATATAGATAAAACATCCATAGTCGAGCTTGAAGCGGATTAGTGATCTGTAAACTTTCAGTAATGTAGTTTCTTCCGCGCCCCAATAATAATGTGAGAGTGTTTTAAATATATCTAACCTTTTTAGGAAAACTCCTTTAAGTTCCCGTGTATTTTGTGTTCAGCTTCAAGTATCATCCCTAATATTTTGCAATTATCAACAACCGGTAATTTGAAGTTGTTAATAGTAATTCCAGGATTAAAAGAACTTATTCTTCTGCTAAAATTTAGTAATGTTGTATTTATAGTTGGAGAGGGCAAGTCCTAGAGAACCTACTTTGTTTTGTAGGACATTTACTCCTAATTGTAAAATTTTACTAGTAGTTGCGTTGTATTTACCACGACAGTACATTATTTGGTCATCGGCATATAATATGCATTTGATTGGTGAAGCTATATTTTCACTTAACTTCCTAATCGAAAGAATGAATAAGGTTATATTTTGTCAAGGATTGCATTTTTAGAGATGGTATTAAATGCGCCTTCTATATCAAAGATAGTTGCTAGTAAATCTTGCTTGCAATTTAATGCGTTGGAGATAAGGGTTTGGAGTATTACCAGATTATCTCTTGTAAAGCCATGTCTTTGGTAGCCAGATTGTCCTTTGGAATAATCTTGTGGTTTTCAAAATATCATCAAAGGCGTTTGTTGATCATGTTTTCCATTAGCGTACAATTTTCCATTAGTGCATGTGAGAGAAATGAGCCTGTAAGATTCTGGACAGATAATTGGCTGATTTAGCTTGAGTATTAGTATAACAATAGATTTGCTCCATTGAGATGGAAATTTATGGGAACTCCAAATTATATTGTATAAATTGAGGAGTTTACTAGGACCGTAATTAGACAATTGCTTTAGGAATGCATAAGGAATATCATCAAGATCAGGTGCAGTATTTCTACTATTAGCTAAGGCAGATATTAGCTGGTGTGAATATAAGTCATGATGAAATAAAGTAATATTATTAGTTTTATTCCTGAACTTCTTTTGGAAATGTTTGGCAAAAGCGTTAGGAATAAATTCATGTGATGTTATCCATTGTGATCCATTGATATCATTTGAAATTAAACGAGTAACTTTATTATTTGTTTTGTGACCTTGAATTTGTCGTACTTTTTCTAAAGTTGACTATGATTTGGGTTTTCGTTGATGGATGATACGTAATCTTGCCAGGTTAATTTTTAATTTTTTTTTATCCGTCGCAGTTCCTTGTACAATAGTGGATTTAAAAACTAATTTAATTAGTAGAAAGAGTATACCTTGTACTAATTACGTAATTTTTAGAAAATATCAATATCATTGCAGTTAGAGTCACATCAATTATTGGACGTAAGGCTGGTGAGTTCGTCAGCGTCTATAGAATTTAATATGCGTGTTAGCTTTTTTGTTATTATTTGTAATGCAATTTTTAAGTGATCTATTGGATACAGTTTGGTATAATATCTTCGATAAGAGAAAATGAATGTTCGTTGTGAAATTATGAGTTTCTTTGATCACTACTCCCAAAGGAATTTTCTAGAAAGTCAATTATTTGTAACGCTGATATCGATAATTTTTCTGGATAAGCACACATTAATTTTTTAATACTTGAATGGCCAGATGGATTAATTTTACCAATTTATTTCAATACCAATCAGTTTTTGTTTTCTTTCTAGGAGCTGATTTAGGAGTTGCGAAGGTTGTGTTTGATGTATTATTAGAGTTTAAGTGTGTAAGGGGGCTAGCGGTAACCAGTTAAGTTAAGGTGATTCAACACTTGTGTCAGTGAAATTAGTTCTTTTTATTCCAGAGTTAGAAGGGACAGATACTAGTGTTAGAGACTATTCATTTGGGATTGATATGTAAGTAGGTGGGTTACCTAAATATACTTCTTCTTTTAAGGAGGGTAAAAGCGGAGATGTACTAGAAGGAGGATCAAGTGGTATTTGGATAGAAGTTGTGTTTGGAGAGGTATTGTTAGATATGTCATAAGTAGAGACTGGATTATATGCAAAATGCATGTGCAATGTATATGCAGCATATTTGTGGGTTTCTTTATAAATGCATATGCTATTCATATTTACTTAATTAAGAGCATATTTCCACATATTTGAAAATATCACATAAATAAAATGGTTAATAGTAAAAACTGAAGATCTCCATCATTAGTAATTATAGGATAGTTTGAACTATGTTCTCCCAACCATTAATAAATCGTGTACCTGCATGTAAGTAATTTTTTGTTTATTTACTAATTTATTACAATTTAATCGACTATTTTATACCAATTTATGGGTCTTACTTTGTCTGCTTAAACAGTTTATTCATATTAAAAACCATATACATGTAATATTGGCATAATTACTGTAATTTATATTATTTTGTCTTTATGTTTATCTTTATAAGACAGCCCCCTAATATGGGTTTTATTATTTCAGCAGTTAATTAACTTTGTATCGACTGAACTGAAGATGCTTTGCAAATTGTAGAAAGCTAAACTGGTCGTCTAGGTAGTTAAATTAAAATGATTGTGAGTAAGTCTTATAAATTTTTTTTTACCTAAATATGAAAATATTTTTAGTGGGAATTCTGTCCAGAATGAACTGTCCAAAAGCAAATTTTGACATAATTGTAAACTCTATTACAAAAGTAGAGAGTCAAAAATTATCTATAAATGATAGTATTTGCATTGTTGATTCTGTCAAAGAAAGAATAGTAAACCTTTCAGGGACAAATTGGACAAAAAATTAAAGATAAATTTAGTGAAGTTTTAAACCAGAATGAAGGCTTTTCTTAATTGCGATCAATAAATAACATAATCAATGGAACCTTTAACGAAGTTATTCATATGGATCCCTCGCTAGTGTCAAATTTTAGATTTGCGCCAATTACATCCTGTTATGTTGGAAGATCGTTTTCCTCATATAAACACATATTAACTGATATAAGGCATAACACTACTCTTGAAAATATTGAACATTTTATGATTATATACTGTAACAGCAAGAACGAGGACATTTTCTTGTGAATTTTCATTTATATTTTTTAATTAATGTAGTAATAAATAAACACTCTATGTTATACTTATAGTTATAAGTTATACTATATTTTATTTCTCATCAAATCTCAAGAACTAAAAATTAAAAAATATATTTTTTTAAATCATATATAAATACATATTATAATAAAGGCATATTAGGTTACTTTTCAGTGCATGTTGCATTCATATTTTAACCATTTTTTAGAGCATAGAATCCTCTCTAGTCGTAAGGGATAGGGCAGGAGTCTACAGTGTGTCCAGTTTTCTTGGATAAAAAGCATTCAAGTTTGTCCGAAGTAATAAAGATCCTGTAATTTGTATTTTCATATGAGATTACAATTGAAGTATTTAATTCAAAGTATTTTTTACCTCGTATCACAAATACTGAGCGTCGAAAACTTAATATGTGAGCATATTCGTCTTCTGCTGATCTACATTGGATAAGCGAGATAAGGGAAGCAAGTTGTAATCCAAGTACATTTTTAAGTGCCTGGCTCTACGAGTGCATTCAAGATCGAAAGATACACGTAGAAAGTAGTAGCCTCTTTGCAGGACTAAAGGGTCTGCAAATAGATAAGATTTAATTTCTACCAGAAATAGTCAGATTATTTATTATTAGAAGATTATCTACTACGGTTACGGAAGAAAGGTAGATGCATATACGCTAGTTAAAAATACGTAAAGAAAAGGTTATTTCTGTAGGGTAACAATTTCGCCGATTCCCTTTATGTAATCAAATAGCACTACGTCTGAGATAGCGTTCATAACAATGGCTTGAGTTCTACTGAGAGATGATGTTGCTGTTATAGATTTTTTCTGTGTGATTTTGGTTATTACTGCAAAGTTAGGTTGAGCTGTTTGTAATGGTGCCATAATTTGATTTTAATATTTTGGATGCCAAAATATTAAGTATGCCCAGAAACGACTGGCCTAATTTTATTTGTCGAAAGCATTTAAGTGATATCGACTTACCAATATTTACTTGATACACTTTGAAAATAAGGCTATTATCTTTCATTCACACTTTATGTACACTTCATTTAGCCTCAAACCTACAACCTTATTATTACAGACGGGTGTGAGTGTGAGATCTGGATTATGCAATCTAGTTTAAATCAAAATATTCTATATGTCATACTTCATCAGCTGACTTTTTCAGTAGTAGTTCTAGTTGGACCTTTGGCCAATGACAACTTATACAGAATTTTAATATTTGCTGATCACAGATCCATAACTTTGACTGCCTATCAAAGTTGTCATATGTCACATGTCACCGTATCATTTCCGCTTAGATCATTATCCCTCCAGATACTGACAGAGAATGTAGCGTAGAAGTAATTTTAAACTGTTTGTCCTCGTTTTAGTGTAGTGTTTTGTACAATTTATGTTATTTTTAATGTTTCCACACTCTACGCTTGCCGGATAGTTCACATTTTGACGAAGTAAGTCTAAAACGTTAATCTCAAAAACCCTTTTTTTCATCCATTAACTTCGAGTTTTTTATCGGAGTTAATAATTTACTTCATCTAAAAAAACGTTTTCTTGGCTTAGTTCAGATGCCCCTGAAGATGCTATTTTAAGCGAAAGTACTTGGGCTAGATTTAATTAACTTGTGCTCGATAATAGCCTTATTTTCAAAGTTCATTTATTCGAGCATTCAACCTCATTCATTTCTTTACTTGATAAACAATCACATTAAACTAACACGTTTTTATTAAAAATACTATTAGTAGAAGCCCGGTGTTCACTCGTTGGCTTCTAAAATAGGAATTCTGTGTAAATTAAAACCATTCTTTTGCATGTAAATTTTTAAAATAAACGAATAATTCTAAATTATCATTTTAAGTAAATAAATATTATTGTTTTATTGGGTTTTGTATGGTTATATGCGATAATTATTTGTATATATCTTTCATAATATTTCTACTTTTTCATTTTGTACATCCTTTGTGTTTTTATAACGTGTAGAGAGTTTTTCAGCATCTCTATGGCTTGTCCTTAAAGTTATCTTGATAAACGCAGTGGACGCATGGGCCAACGCTTCGCTTTATTGCCAACGTGACTCGCGCTTTTTCAATTTCGGGCTGTGGAAATGATTGGCGCTCGGGGTGTGATTGCCTTGATGACGTATCGGCTGGACACAGCGTTTGACCGACCGTTCATGTTGACAAATGTTCACCAATGTAGCGGACCTGAATATATTCCTCTATGTGAATGTGTGTGTGTGCGTTTGTGTATGTCTGTGTGTGGCTGTATGTATGTATATATGTATGTCTGCCATGGCCCGGTTAAATATGTATATGGAGGCTTCACAGCCGTTGTCATTTTACCCGATGTGTAAATGCGATTATATCGCCCTCCTACCTATAAATGATATTTCTACACATCGTTAAATTATTGCTGTGGATACTATTGAGTGCGGTGAAATAGAACTTTTGCCTTTGTTCTATTATACGTAATGTTTGACATTATAAGCCATTGACATTTATATTGCACTTTTGCTTTATATACGGAAGCTTACACTTTACACGCAAAATTGGGAAAATCTAGTAACCCTTATTATTTGACACATTTATTTAGTTTATTATTATTATATTATTTCATTTTAATTATTTAATTAAGACATAATTTTCCTATTTTCAATTATATTTGTTGTATTCTTCAATACATAATCGTTTGACGATACGGCGCAGACAAAAATGTGGTCGAAAAAAAATACAACACCACTAGATGAAAGAAAAATTCGAGATATTCTCTTGGCAAACAGAAAACAACCTCGAGGCACTTTAACGAGACTTATGCAGGAGTCTGGCATCAATATTTCATCAATAACAACTCATTAGCGAATAAAGGATATGGGGCTTTCAAGCTATCGCCCAGCAAAAAAATCTGCTACTCACACCAGCAATGAAGAAAAAAAGGCTTCAATGGGGTAAAAATCATAAAGATTGGACCATTGATAATTGGAATCAGGTTAATAACATTACCTAACATTGTTTTTCTTTTATGTGGTTTACAGTTGATCAATTTGTCCACGATTCTAAAATAATAATAATAATCAAGGTTTGGTTTTCGGACGAATCTACCGTGTAGATCCTAACGGATAAAGCTGAATTTGTTAGGAGAAAATAAGAGATTTACGTTTATTCGTGACTCGGCGTCATGTCACAAAGCAAAAGCTGTTACAAAAATTCCTTGCTGACAACCAGATTAAGGTGCCCGAGTGACCTGATAATTCGTCAGATCTGAATCCAATAGAACATCTTTGGAAGCTCATAAAGAAAAAAATTTTAATGAAATTTTAAACACAAAGCGTCAATTGATTAAGTGTATAAGCAGTATGGTACAGGAGTAAAACAATTCAACAAAATTGCCAGAAACGCATAGAAAGTATCACAAGAAGGTACCACACAAGTATTAGCCTTAAGGCATAATTTTAAGTGTTTTCATGTACTTACTCATTTTGTAAACTTTATAAGGTTTTTAATCATACTTAAATAGAATTAAGCATAAAAATATGTTTAATAGCTCAATTATATACCACTATTGCCAGGGGCGATATGCGGATCCGATCATACTCTCCTCGTAGCTAAAGTAATGATTAAACTTAAAGCACCTAACAAACAAAGAGAGATAAAGAGGATAGAACTAAGACAGAAAGAAGACCTTCTACAGGAAGTACAGAAAAGTATGCTCTCTATTCGTAACGGAACATCACAAGAAATATGGGAGACTGTTAAACATTGCGTAACAACACCAGTGGATCGCTCAAAGAAAAATAATCCGGTGAAACGGAAACACTGGATAACAGATGAAACTCTTAAAATAATTGAGAATAGAAGAAATCTGTGTAAAAGTGGTGTACATAGTGAAAGGGAAAAAGCTAGTTTAAGAAACCTCGATAAAGAAATAAAACGAAGATGTAAGGCCGACAAAAAACAGTACTATCAAAGTATATGCCAAGAAATTGAGAGACATGGTCAGAATAATCAGCCAAGAGACCTATTTAGAAAAATACGCTACCTGACAAGAGACTTCAGAGCCAGAACTTGGGCCATTGAAGATAACACTGGAATCCTGAGAACAAACAGAGAAGACATAGCAGAGACATGGAGATCGTAATGCAGGGACCTATATAAAGATGATCAACGCCAAGAGCTTGTTAGCCAAATCTCTGACGAGGTGGAAGAAGAACCTGATATACTCGAAAATTAAGTAAGACAGGCTATCAACAAGCTCAAATATAACAAAGCACCAGGTCCAGATATGATAACAGCAGAAATGCTTAAAGCCACAGAAGAAACCGGCGTAAAGTTACTTCATCTACTCTGTAACCAAATATGGCATTCCAAACAATGGCCTGAAGACTGGACAAAATCTACAATAACGACCATACATAAAAAAGGCAGCTTCCATAAATGCGACAATTATACAACTATGTCTCTTATATCTTATGCCAGCAAGATAATGCTATATATAATCAATGAGAGACTAAAAACATTTCTTCAAAGAGAAATTCCACAAAAGCAAACTGGATTTACCAAATTAGAGGCACTCGAGAAGACCTGCTGAATATAAGACAGATAATCAAGAAATCTAGAGAATTCAACATCCCACTATACATCTGTTTTATAGATTACCGTAAAGCGTTCGACAGGGTCAAGTGTAGGCACTTATGGCGAATACTAAAAGAAGTAGGCGTACCACAACATCTAATTACGCTTATAACCGAACTATATGAACACACTACTGGATCAGTTAAAGTACTTGACACACTTTCGAACGAGTTTCATCCAGAACGGGGTGTCAGACAAGGATGTATACTATCTCTACAATTATTCAACATATATGGGAAGTATATTATGCGAAGACCACTTGAAGGATGGGAGAAGGGCATCTCAATAAATGGTCATAAACTAAACAACCTACGTTTCGCAGATGACACAGCCCTTCTTGCAAATAGTCAAGCAGAGCTGATAGAACTTATACGACTGATCGAAAACGAAAGTCAATTATTTGGTCTGCAATTAAACATATCAAAGACAAAGATCATGATAGTGGATAGACTACACAACAATCATCCACACATAATCACAATTGACCGGTTCGAGGTTGTGAGCTCATACTTATATCTGGGATCATGAATCACAAACACAGGGTCATTACAAGAAGAGATTAAACGTTGATGTGATCTAGCAAAAGTTGCCACAGCAAAAATGACCAAAATATGGAAGGACTGTCAAATTTCAAGAGCGATAAAGATGATGTTGATCAACTGCTTAATATTCCCAATACTGACCTACGGATATGAATCTTGGACTCTGAGACAATCGAAGAGAAGAAAGATAGACGCCACTAAAATGTTCTGTTGGAGACGAATGTTACGAATTCCTTGGACCGACCGTAGAACAAATAATTCAATTTTAAGAGAGCTAAAAGTTAGCCAACGACTCTCTAATAAAGTCCATCTCCAACAACTAAAATATTTTGGGCATGTTATGAGAGCAAACACAAAAAACATAGAAAGACTCATAATACAAGGAAAGGTAGAAGGCCGAAGATCACGAGGAAGATCCCCAACAAGATGATTAGATCAAATTACAGGAATATGCCAAAGACCTATGTATGAATTAAAAGAAATGACCAGAGACAGAGATCTCTGGAGACGAACAATACACGACATCACGTCGACCACTACACTCCCCCTGGGGGGTCAGGATTGAAGAGAGAGATACCACTATTAAACAAAAGGTAAAATTTTATGGGCTGGCTCTAATAGTTTGATCACCCACTGTATGTTGTATTCTTCAATCCTTAATCGTTTCTTTCTTTCCTTAACCCTTGCAAGACAAACCTTATATTAGAAACAGCGAGGAAAAGGGGAGGGGGAATAAATGTCTACACATATAATAATCAAAAACGTGCTTCTTCAATAAAACTAATTCTATTCATTATTAAAACTATTTCTAGACGTTAATGGAAGAGTTAAAAAGATAAGAATTTATAATTCGTCCGGAGACTGTGGCTACAATAGAATTGGTATCATCGCAGGTTACACAAACATTTGACTACCTGCTGTTCTTACCGCATACTTACTTCTGGAATTTTGACCAAACTATGGTTGTTTTCGTCAACCTATTGGTTTTTTCTCTTTTATATTTTGCTAATTTGTTATATAGCATGGTTCCTTTTCATGTTGGGATGGTGTTGAAGGTATAATTTCTATGGTATGCAATACCAAATGTTAAAAGAAATGACGATGATTATTTTTATTCCAGTCTGGAAAATTAAGAATACATAGAGATACGCATAGATAATAAAGAAGGCATTGATGGCCGCAATATCCAACAAAGTGAAAAAAACTGAGAGTGGCCATCTTCACGTCGATTGTTTTGGCGCATATTTTCTTGCCATCTGGTCCAAAGGATCAACACCCTCTTTAGTCTTATTTTAAAAAAGATTGAGATCTAATTTATTTTTGTATTTGCAGGCGACAAGTCTTCCAGAACGTTGGGTTGATAGAAATAGATGTATCTTTGTAAGCTTCTGACGTGTAACATAAGAAAGAGGAGTAACTGGTAGGTTTTCAGACTTCCGTTTTTTTAGTGTTTCTAAAGTCTTAAGTCACACCAAAGTCTTTGTGGAGATCTTCTGCAAGCTCCACAGAAGTGTAATGTCTGTCCATCGTTACGTTATTACCAGAGTTTTGAATCAGAGATAGCAATATTTTTACTGTTCTCTCTAGACGTAGGTGTACTGCCTTCATATTTTCCTGCATGAACCTCCATACATAAAACGTAACGAATTGAACAATCTGCAAGTATTCGCATAAAAATATTTTCTTTTATAAAAACTTTGAACGTGTATTTGTCTTGAAATACAGATAACATTTCGTCTATTACAATGTTCATACCTGTGTAAAATATTTCAGAAATGTACGTTTGGCAAATTTTACATTTTATGTAAGGGTGCAAACTTGTCTGCTTATTTCCTCTTAGCACTTGTGGTTTTATGGTCACATAATACTTAAAATTTTTGTCACTTCTTGAAATCTGTTACGACTAATCGCAATATACGATAACGTGCCCAATTGTTTAGACCACAAATCGAGATAATCTAATTTGATGTCATCATTAGCTCTAATCAAAATGAAAATACCAAGTACAGACAAAATCTCAGGATCATCTAATTTTGGCACGTTTTTTATAACTAACTACTCTAGATAACTGTCTGTTCCATAATGGACCAAGGGGGTTACTTGTTTAGTCCACCATAAAGTTTTGCTAAAAGTAGGAGGAAATTAATTAAATTATATAAATTATGGCACTTAATAGACCAGTATACGCCGAAAACTAACTAGTTATTTGAGATTTCTAGGAATGATGGTATTTAGAAAAACGAATGTAATGCACTGTTGTGGATACTTTTAACCCACCCTTGATCCTCCTAGGGTTGTTATATACACTACTGATATGAATATTTTGTTGCTATTTTATTAGCATTGAGATTTTTAACTAGTAATAAGTTTACGTTTCTGTTAGTCTTTCTTATGTTGTGGATGTTTCCTCACATCAGCTGTTGTATTCATTGATATTTCTAACTGTTATAACATGTTCTAAATTCTTCTTTTCATGGTGCCGAATACAAATTAAACAGTACCTAGCGGTGATAAGATGCAACCCTCTCTCTCTCCTCGTCATATTTCTATATCTTCAGATATTTTGTGCTCTATTTCAATTGTTGCCGTTTGGTGTCAGTATAGTTCTGAGATAATTCGCTAATAAGTCTTGTCCGTCAACTCCAGTTGTTCTCAGAATTTCTATCACCTTGTTGATGGTTAACGCAGTCAAAAGCTTTTTACTAGTCAATAAAACATGCATATACACCTACATTCATGGCTCTGCATCGCTGCGTTAACACATTTAAAGCAAAAAGAGCCTCTCGTGCTCCCAATCCGCTTCGAAATCCGCATTGAGTGTCACTCATCTAGAACTGGGACTTCTTTTAAGTTCGTGTATGGATAATTCTGAGAAAAGTTTTAAGGACATGAGACATCAAGCTTAATATTGGATAATCACTGCATTGTAAGGAATTCGATTTTTTTTTGGAATGCTACGAATGTTGATTTTAGCCAGTCTGTTGGTATTTTACCTGTGTCATATTGCTGAATAGTATGTTGAATCAACTGTATTATTGAATAGTGCTGTTATTAAGTCTAGGCTTTTACTTTCGTTATCTGCAATTAGTTTTAGTATTTCGACATTGATATTGTCTGGACTGCTTTTCTATCTTTCTGAGATTGTACTGCGTGAATCACTTCTTTGGTTATTTCTGGGCCTTTTTCGTTTATTCGATTATCTGTGGGTGGTGGATAAGGTCTATCGTCGTCAAAAAGAGTTTGTATGTATTCTTTCCATCTCTCTAGTTTGTCTTCTGTACTCATAATTATTTCGGTATTATCTAAGATCCACTAAAATATTTTGTTGGAAAAGAATGTTACGAATTCCATAAACCGACCAGAGGACAAATAATTAAATTTTAAATGAACTTGTTAAGGAACTCAAAATTTTTTTGGGAGCCAACTCGTATAAAAATTGAAATTTTAATAATAAATTAAAATAAACAGAGCAAATCTTGCCTACAGACACATAAAATGATACTTATGGCTTCTGATGTTGTTTTCAAGTAGCTGGACAGGATTGCAGAATGTAGTGATTAGTTACTGTTGTACTGTGGTTTCGATACGTCCCACCAAAAAGTGGACAAGAAAAATTAATTAAGACCAAAAAACTAAGTGAATGACTAAAAACTAAACAAAATGATGTGTTAGCAACTGCATGTGTTTAAAAATATTTCCTTTTCGTATGATTATTAAAAATAATTACAATATTAAAAAGAAAATAGATAATTGGCAAGGATAACCTGAATATAATTATTATTAGACTTCTTTTTCTTCTTCTTTTTCTAGTGCCGACTTAGCTAGGGTTGGCAATAACCATTACAAATTCGTCTCTATTTTCTGTTTTTTGACAAACATCTGTATGTTTCAAAATGATTTGGTCGTTTTCTGTCTTCTGAGCTATACAAAATTTGCAAAACTTTCGGCCAAAATATATGATGCATGAACACATTTGTCACAAATTGTCTATGTAAATTTCCACTTTGGATAAGGTATGTTAATATTGATTATTCATTCGTTAATTACCCTAAAACATTTTATACTCTAAACTATAGAAAATCATGAAGATTATTTGATAATTTGGTCTAATGTATGCAATAAACATCATAAAACTCCATGTAGAATATAAATAAAGTTTGTAAGAAATTATGTCAAAAAAATATCAAAAAACAAAAATAACAAATAAAACTACTAAAATGTCTAAGACTATATATCAGGTTTATTGTAATTTAGTATAAGAATGTAACTCTTTCCAGCTTCGCAGAACTCCATTTTAAATTCCAAGCTTATCTAATATTTTAAAAATGTCGAAAGTCCATAAAAGACCTAACGATATACGAGTTAAAATCATGTTCGTATTCCTTATCTAAAATTGAGAATCTCGCAACGTCTCACCGCTTAAATTTTGGAAAATTGAATACTGACACTAGCTCCAACTATAATAATACGAACACGAGCATCTTAAATGTTAAGTAGAAGTGAGCACCAGAGACCTTAATTCTAAGAAACCTGTCACAACGCAACAATGGTAATGAGGCTTATAGCTTAAATCCCTAGATACACAAACCCCAGTAGTGACCCCTGATTTCGACCTCTTGTGGAACATCCCTGAGAATATTAATAATTCAGTTTGCTAATATATTTCAAGAATATTTTAAACTCATATAGAGCAGTAAATGCTGTTCAAAAACAAATAAATTAAATAAAATGTTCAATATCGATATGGAATGAATAATATTGGTATTACAAAAAAATATATTTAATAATATAAAGGCATAATACACCAGTGTCATAGCAAATTTGTAGAAGCAAGTAACCTATTACATTGTAATAATATTAACAATTACATTTGGTGCAAATGGAATGAATGAATTCATTATTTTAAAAATAAGATTAACTCAAATTAATTACTATTTAACAAGATACTCAAATTTTATCAAAAAATATTATGAATATCATCGTTTTTAAGTTCCTACTGTGCGTTCTTTCAAATTAGTCTTTAGTTATTGTTGACGTCATCTATGTCAGAGTGCTGAAGTCAGTATATATTTTTGAAGGAAATGTGAGTGCTGTAAATTATCATTTGAAGGTTTTTTTTTTAAATGTCTATTCAACTGTAACAATGCTTTTAAGTATTTAATTTGTGTGTCCTGTTGTACATTTTAATTGTTACAATAAATGTTTAAAAACATTTTGTTATACCACTTACCTTTATATTGAAAAGAATTTAACCAATTATTTTGATGCATAGAACATATTTTATTTTTTAATAATGGCATGATATGCGATATAATATATGGGGTTCAAAGGAGTAGTGAGGCGCAATACAAGGTGTTGCTTCCAGATAACACCTCTAGCCTCTCCTACTCAATTTCTGTCCTCATTTCCAAGAAGTGTGATCTTGATCACACGGGTAAACCCCGGTAAACCTGAGCAACCTTATTGGAAATTGGGTAACCAACCCCAATGGAAGGTAGGGTCAGGGCGAACGAGGAAGTGAGAAAGCATAGCTTGTTCAGAAGCTATAGCCAGCAGCACTGGCACTGGACTCGGGAGCAATAGGCCGATAACCTGTTCACCTTATACTCAGCTATCACGAATGCTACAAAGAATGAACTAACCGGACGTACCAACGGACAACGACCAAAGCTACGGAATATGGACTTAATGATGGATTTGCGACTGGGAACCTGGAATGTCCAAGCCGTGCTGCAAGCAGGCAAAATGCAAAGTATTGCACAGGAACTATTGAAGTAGACAAAGCAGCCCTCCAAGAAATCAGATTTAAAGGGCATGGTTGCATAAATGAAAAAGAATACAGTATGTACTCCAGTGGAGCAGAAAGACAAGGAGACTTTGAAGTGGGTGTTATGGTAAACCATAAATGCCGCAGGTCAGTATTGGGTTTCACTACAGTTAATGAAAGAATATGCAAAATACGTCTAATCATTAGGCCCTTTCGAAAAGATATTATTTTAGTTGTACAGCTATTAATAAGTGAAGAAATTTTTTTAGAAAAGGAATAATTTATACTAGGTATGTATATTCCAATGCCCGTTTTGGCTTCCTCAAGGTTTTGATTTTGTGTTTTTTTGAATCATCTGTAAATATTCATATATAATTATTATAGTAATACGAATATACAAAATTATAGTATTTCCAACGGTAATGGGAACCATTTTTTTTTAATGTTTTTATGATTGATACATTATAAGTGTAGATATTGTATTGATTTGAGTAGCAAGCTGGTATGTCACTTGTGTTCATTGATGGTAAAAACTTTTTGACTGCTGTTAGGGCGTCAATTAAATATGTTGGATTTTTTTTCTTTCAATATCCTTATTGATAAACCCTGATATTTTTTAAAGCTAGAGGCTTATTTAATAATGAGTGATTTAAAGTTGTGCTAATTTTTGCTATGTGTTTGAAAGAAGTCTACGAACTCGAAGATGACATTAAAGATTTAAAATGGGAGATAATTGGTCTAGCAGAGGTAAAAAGAGAAGGGCAAGAGTGCGTAACACTAGAGTCCGGTACCGTTCTATATTACAAAGGGCGAGAAGAACAAAGTCTAAATGGCGTAGCATTTCTAATCTCCAAGAAATATACACATAAAGTAGAGCAATTCGTAGGAATATCTGTAAGAATTGCAATGATTATGCTAAATGTAAACGAGATCATCTCCCGGAAAATTGTTTAAGTATACGCTCCAACAGCAGCACATCCCGATGAAGAAATAGACGAATTTCATGGGAAAATTGCAGAAACTAGCACGAATTCTCACAGCACGAAACCTTTACAAAGATTATTACAAACAGATTAACAATTAAATTTGATGGATATCAACCAGTAGAACAAGCCGGGCTTAGAAATCGGTACAGCACCTGTGACCATCTATATACTTTGAAAATCCTAATAGAAAAGACTAACGAATACAATCTCCCATTATGTTTGGGTTTTATAGATTATGAAAAAGCTTTTGATAGCGTAGAACTGAGGGCAATAGAAGCTTTAATCAACAACCGGATCCACTGCAGGTACTGAATATTAATACATAATATTTACGAACAAGCTAAGTGACAAGTAACAAGCTAGTGACGTTGGGTAACGAAATCGAAACAAGACCAATAAAAATCAACCTAGGCGTAAGAAAAGAAGACACAATATCTCCAAAATTGTTTATAGCTGCCCTAAAAGATATCTTTAAGTCAATAGACTGGAATTCCTATTAACAAAAGATACTTGAACCATTTTAGATACGCAGATGATGTAGTACTAATATCAGACACGTAGAATGTACTAAATACGATGATCGAGAAGCTACACACAGAATTCCTAAAAAAAGAGTTTAAAATAAAAATGAATGGGAAAATCCGAGTACTTGGCTGTATACTATATATACTGTAAAATTGAAAATTCATTTCACCAAAACTAAACTAATGTCAAATAAAGCTGACAAACATATGATAAACATCCAAGAGACAGATATAGAACACATAAATGAATATACAAATCGCGGTCAAAATGTCAATGTAAGCAAAGAAAATCAGACTACCGAAATAAAGAAATAAGCAGACGAGTACAATTAGAATGGACAGCATTTGGAAGACTCTCATACGTACTTCAAAATAAAAATATACTTCAAAGACTGCAAACCAAAGTGTTTAATTCCTGTATACTACATATTCTTGCAGATGGAGCTTAAACCTGGATATTCACTAAAATAAACATGGAGAAGATCAGAAAAACTCAGAGAGCTATGGAACGACAGATGCTGGGTATCTCACTCAAAGACCATAAAACCAATGAAGACATTCGTAAAAGAACAAAAGTAAAAGATGCTGTCGAACAGGCAGGTTAACTGAAATGGAATTGGGCTGGACATAATGAACGTTTCAAGGATGGCCGATGGAATAAAGAAATCTAAATAAAAATGCATATGAAGCCAAAATACTACGAGGAAGACCGCAAATGCGCTGGAGCGACGATATTACAAGAAGTGCAGGACCAATGTGGAAACGTGTTACAAATCCATCGAGAAAAAAGACAAAAGAGGGAATGTAAAGGTAGTGGGAGCAAAAATATTGTTAGACAAGAAGTGCCATCTTGAGAGGCCAAATTAAACAAGGAAAGAGAGTATTTTCTTGTTTAAGAAATCAAATTTAGTCGGGTTATGTTATTGTTTGTTACAACTGTCACATGAAATCTTATTTATATTATAGTTTTTTAACAATTGTTTCACATTTTAGACTGTTATCGTTAATATTTGATTAAAACTTTCTCGTCTAAGGCACATTCTGAAAACTATTTTATAGCTACTTTTAATAAGTGTCGGAAAATTTAAATTTAGCGCATTCGCATTTCCGGATATGTCCGCCATTAGAGGCCACTTTTTTGGTCTCCTTTTCATAACGATTAGATTCCCTCTTTTGTCTTTTTGCTCGATGTACAAATCACAGAGATGAATGGTGAGAATTGAGAGAGGCCTATATTCGGCAATCCGGATAGAGAGAAGGGCTTAAAAAAACATATGACGTATAATATATATTATTAAAATTAGGAGTAGTTTTTGTGGATAGGTGGCGCTAGGATTTTCATTACGTAAAGACAGACAGAATAAGCAAATTATAATACTGACTTCAAGAAAAATTTTGGGTTTTTGACCTGTATCCTTATTCAACATATTTATGAAATATTTATTAGTGTTACACACCTTTTCATATAATGTAATCTAGAACTTGCTAATATTTTGTTAGATGGGTCTGAATAATTTTATTCACATTTCAAATATTTTTAGCTTCAGTTTGTAATTACTATAGCAAACACAACTAACTTATAATTAAATTATCAGTCGCAGGTATATCATCCAACAGGGGTATGACTGATGTACATTATTTAATTTGTTAATTATCAAGGCCGGAATTATGCTCACCTTTTCAAGAGTGTTTCTACAGTGTTTCACAGCATTTAGCATTAGAGCGATATAATGTTAATGAAGACGATAAAAGTAGAATTACCTACATAGTAAGAAATGTTCATATTTAATTCTGCACACGTAGAAAATATAAACTGCGTAGCCCATATAATAACTAAGGAGATTCGTAGTAAAAATTTTACACTGTAAAAAGCGGTAGTTTAAAATCTTATCCCGTACAGAGGCGAACAATCCTATTCCTACTATTTAAGACAATAGTTATTAAAAGTTTAGGACTGTTTAATACATTTGCGGACATGAGACAAAGCCAGTGAGCTTTAATGTTTTCATTGTAAGTAATTTTTAAAGATATGACAGTCGAATATCTGAAGAAACTATTTAGAGAAAAAAAAAACAAGAAAAAATAACAAGTTAAAAGGATAATATTGTTTGCTGAAAGATATTTTATCTTTTAAATTCTAGGTTTTACCTTCATTAAATATTTGTAGAACTTTTTTCTTTCAAAAACAGATCTACTTTGTGGTATTTGGATGAGCTAATTATTAACTGTTACTTTACTTAAATAAAACAAGAAATTAAGGATGTGACTCGTACATGTAAAAGAATCTACTAATTCATCAATTAACCTATATTTGTCCACTGCTGGACGTAGGCCTCCTGTAAAATTTTCCACCTATTTTTATCTCGAGCCTCTTGCATCCAGTTTGTAGTGATACGCTTGATGTCATCCGTCCATCTAGTCTACTAATTATACAGTATTAAAATCAAATTCATCATTTACTAATAAGAAAATTAAAATGATATGGGTTTATAATAGAGAGTTATTAAAGATTTATTTTATGTCGTCCAGTAATATAAGTAGTGAAAGGCGGAAGGGCTAAATTAGTTAACGGCACTGAGATGTGGAAAGCCACGGGAGGACCACCACAGTAAAGATCCGTAAGGACATCCCCAGGACACCACAATAGCTGAAAATCCTAAACCAACGGCCTTCACTCCCGGGCACTCCTTAACTGAGGAGAGGGTGCTAAGAATTCCCCGGCCAGCCAATAATGTCCCAAAAGCTAAAGGATCGGTACGTGGAAGAGATTCCACGTACAAGATTCGTACCAAGCAGGCTAAGCAGAAAATACTATTCAAGAAATGCCTCGCCTGAACATACATATTTTAGGATGCAGTAAAGTTCGAAGGCCAAATTTTGGAATAATAAGTATAGATGAACATTATATCTATTACTCTGAAGACGACTAAACAAGAAACATCAGAAACATCATCATCCACTGAAAAAAAAAATAGAAAATTTCTATTAGACTCTAGAAGACTCTTTAAAACTGACAAAAAAATATGAACCTACTATTATTATGGGTGATTTCAATGCAAAAATAGGACATGATACAGTCGAGAATGTCGTGGGGTCATATGGTCTTGGCATAAGAAACGAAAGTGAAGAAAGATTAATCCAATTCTGAGAAAAAAACGGATATGGTTGTAACCAAGACTTTAAGAAACTTTAAGACTTTAGAAATAGAAAGTACGCGGTAATACCCCAGGGATAATCATAAGAGACCCAGTTGATTTTATCAACATAAACAAAAGGTTTAGAAATTCTTTGACCTCAACAAAAACATATTCAGGCGCAGATGTCTTCTCAGATCATAGTCTATTGGTTGCAAATATCAACATACAACTCCAAATAATTTATAAGAAAATTAGGTCCAAGATAGATTTAAGACTACTAAAAGAAAATGACACCCAGAAAAAAGTGAAAACAGAAATTAATAAGAATTTTGCAAAAATAGTTGAAGACACTACTAGAGGCATAGAAGAACAGTGGAACGAAATGAATGTATCTATTACCACAATTTTGCATGCATATCTAAAATCAAAAAGAAAACAGAAGCAAGAATCGATGACAGATAAAATATTGCAGATGATGGAAGAGCAAAAAAAATTAAAATATAGAAATGATAAACAATACAAAAAGTTGCATAAGCATATACTAAAGGAGAGAAAAAGAACAAAAGAAGCATGACTGACGAAGAAATATATAGAAGTTAAAACACTAAAACGCAAACATGAGGATTTTCATATGCACAATATTTAAAAAGGTCGAGAATATCAGAAAACAACGCAATACAGGTATAGTTATAGACAATATGGCCAAATTTTGACTACCATTAAATATAAATTACGAAGATTATATTATGCAAGAATTATTTGAAGATGCAGCACGAAGTAAGCACTGAAATAAACAATTCCTACGGGCCCAGACATATCAAACGAAGAAGTAACTATGGTCATTAAGCGGATTAAAGATGGGAATTCACCAAAACCTGATGAGATGCATGGTGACATTTTAAAGCTATTAGAGGCACACCAAATCACAGCTCTTTCGAGACTATTCAACAACATCTACGAGACTGATTATTTACCAAAAGACTGGCTACTATTATGGTAAATATTATCTTGGGTAGTAAATGATATTGTTGTAACTAGTTGCCCATTTATTAATCACTGCTTTGTACAATATTTCACTATTATAAACTTAAATATATCAGTACTTAATTGACGCTGGCCATAGTGTCGGTATAATAATTAAGATCTCCGAGAATGATTGGTGTTGCTTTTAATAGCCTCGGCCTTGCTGACTCAGCGCTCTTGTTACTATTCGTGTCAAGTGTATTCCCTGACCTACACCACAAGTAAGTCGTGCAATTTTACTAGAGTGCTGACTGGCTGTTTTAAGTAGAGTATGTTATATATGAATGACCTCGATTTAAATTACCGAATGTTTACATAAACAAATGTTACACGAGTATGAATTATAATATTATTTTATCTGTAGTTCTGATATTTAAGGGTTGATATTACACCATCCCCTTTTGGGAAAAAAAATTCTCTTTTACAACTGTCTTATTCCTCTCTCTCCTTCCCTTCGGAAGAAGAGAAATTTTTCAAACCTCAATTAAGTACTGATATATTTAAGTTTATAATAGTGAAATATTGTACAAAGCAGTGATTAATAAATGGGCAACTAGTTACAACAATATTATTTACTACCCAAGATAATATTTACCATATGGCGATCGAAATCGTATTCCTCTAAATCTAATCTGATTCTTGTGAGTTTTGAGGTAGGATCTCTCATTGAAAATAGGTGTGTTAGTGGTTTATGATCCGTTTTTATCAAAAATGTTGGTGCTCCGTATAAATAACATTTGAAATGGTTGATTTCCCAATGGATTGCAAGTAATTCTTTAATTATTAAAGGTTTGTTAAGCTCTCCTTTGTTGAAGCTGCGCGATGCGTAAGCTATTGGTAAATCTGTTCCCTCGTAGTTCTGACTTAGAATTGCTAAGCAACTTGCATTAGATGCGTCTGTTGTTTGTATGAATTGTTTGTTGAAGTCTGGGTATTTTAAAATAGGTGGTTTTATCAAAGATGATTTGAGTTTCTTAAATGATTCTTCACAATCTTGCGACCAAAAAAGTTCTACTCCTTTTCTCGACAATCTGTTTATAGGTATGCATATCTCTGCAAAATTCGGAATAAAACGTCTATAGTAATTACAAAATGCTATGAATCTTTTGGCTTCTTCCGCATTCTTCGGTGTCGGGTAGTTCTCTATTGTCGAATATTTCGCTTTATCCGGCGATACTCCTTCCTGCGACAGATCATGTCCCAAATATGTAACTTCTTTTCTAAAAAATTGACATTTTGCTGGGTTTAGCATCAAATTAAATTTCCGACATATCTCAAATGTCTTTTTTAAGTTGTCTAAATAATGCTTTTCTGTTATTCCTATTACTACTATGTCGTCCACATACAGAAATGCTTTCTCCGGTGTTAAACCTGTAAATGCTATTGACATCATTCTCGAAAAGCTATTTGGGCTTATATTTAGTCCAAAAGGTAATCTGGTAAATTGAAATGCTCCTTTTTCCGTGCTAAAAGATGTGTATTTTCTTGATGACTGTTCTAGTGGTATCTGATGAAATCCTGACATTAAGTCTATTACTGAGAACCATTTTGCTCTACCTAGTTGGTCTAATATTGAGTCTATTCTTGGTAACGGAAATTTATCTGTGACTAGTTTCTTGTTTAGCTGTCTGAAATCTATACATAGTCTCCATGCTTTGTTTCCATCTATAGCTTTTTTTCGGTACTAGTACGACTGGACTGTTGTATTCTGATGTCGATGGCTCGACAATTCCTTGGTCTATTAATTGTTGTACTTGTCTATTCAATTCTTCTGTCTGCGAATGTGGTCTCCTATAATTCTTTATGTAAACTGGTGTGTGTTCTTTTACTCTCAATTTTTGTTCATAAAAGTTGTTGCATGTTAGCATATCATGTCTTAATGCAAATATATCTGCAAAATCTTCGCATAACGATACTAATTTATCTCGAGTGTATTCCGGTATATCTAGCTTTAATGTTTCCCGTAGTTCTTTTTTCCTGTCCTTGCTGTCGTTGATTAATCTGTATACTTTAAACAATTTCATGTCTGATGTTTTGATTGTACCCGTCTCTATCGTAGCAGTTTCGTAAGTCGTATTTAAAATTTTGATATATGGGTTATTCCTTGATATTATCGCTCTCGCTATGAATATTCCTGGTAGTATCTCCTGTTGTTCCACTAGTCTATCTGCCTTTAACTTTTGAAAATATTGAACTGTTCTGTAAACTTCACATCTGGGTGGTATTATAATTGTGCTATCGTCTACAGTATCCAAAATATTTGTACTGATGTAATAGTTTCTATCATTTTTGATATGTATTTTCAAATTTGCGTAATCTAATATGCATTGAAAATTTGTGATAAAATCTCTTCCAATTATTCCGTCTGTTGGTATAGGAAAGTTGTTTTCTACCAATTGAAAGGTATGTCCAAAAAGATTGCCACGTACGTCTAGCGTAGTTTCGATTTCTCCCATTGTTTGTAGTTCTCCTCGAGTTACTCCTTTTATTCTTGCTTTTGAGTTCGGTTTTACATATTCTCTCATAGAGTCTTGTGTACATTTAAGTATTGGAATATCTGCTCCTGTGTCTATAATAAATGTATTTACTTGTCCTAAGATTCCTGTTTTTATTCTTACGAAGTTTGTAAGGTTTAAGTCGAAATTGTAGATAAAATATTCTGATTCTGTCATCTGTTCATCCGTCTCAGATGAGAGTTGTTTGTTCAAAACCCCAACTGTGGGTTTTCTGATTCCTGCGGACTATCTTCTAGTTCTAATAATCGTATATGTCTGTTGAATCCTCTTGAATTTCCCCTCTGTGCCTGGTTATCAAATTTTCTGTACCCTTTTTGCTCATGTTGACGGTGGTCTCTTTTTCCATTGTTTTGTTGCGAGAAATTTGGTCTTCTCCACTGGTTGTATCCATTAGAATATCCTCTTTTGTGCTGGAATTTCCCTCTTTTGTTATAGTATGTTTCATAATTTAACACTCTTCCATGTACATTGTCTTCTGTTGTGTCTATTGATAGGAATTTTGACATCACCTCTTGTGGGGTTGTGAAATTGCCTGCCTCTAATATTAGCTTGGCTTTGTCTGTGCTGGCGTTACGTTTCATCGTAGCTACTACAGCCTCTGTTGTATATTTCTTAGCTAAATCTCCTGGCATTCCCTTTGTTATGTATGCCACTTTTAATTGTTCGGCTAATGCCTCAACCTCGGCTGCGTACACAACTGCATCTTTATGTCCTTGCTTCTTTTTGTCTAGTTTTGCTATCACTGTTTTCGGCGTATCACCTTTTAGTTCTCTCTTCAGTGTTGTCTGTATGTCTAAAATAGTGTCTTCTGTGGTTATTAAGTTTCTGGCTTTATTTGTTAACCTTGTTTTTATGAGGCTTATCGCTGTTTCCTCATGTCCTACTGCTATTTTCTGTAAAAGTTCGAGCGCGTCCACGAAGGATTGTAGTTTGCCTGTGGTTCCGTCAAATTCACTTGGTAAGATTTTGCTTGCAATGTTTAAAAATTCATTGATGCTAAGCGCCATGGTTTCTTCTTGTTCCGTGTCACTTTGATCTTCTTCTATATTCTTATCAATCTGTTGATTTATCAGATTAGGAACTAATATTCTGGAATTTATAGCTTGGAATGATCGTATGACTTTGTCTCGGTTTTTGTTGAAGTATCTCTTACAAGTTTCTCTCTGGATATCAGTTAGTGCATCCCAATTTTTGGTTATGAGGTGTACCAATCTATTATAAGCTTCAATTATTTGTGTCGTTATCTCAGTTTTTACCTCCTTGCTTTTAGGTATCTCCTTTTTTAACACTCTTTTGCTCTGCTTAGTAATATCCTGCGTAATGGCTTCAAGTATTTTGACAAAATCTTCCCAACTGCTAGGCATTTAAGAACGAAAACACAAATCCGATAGTCTTATGTAGTACGATAAAATTCGAGAATAATGTAGCAAAAAATATAATATCGTCAAATACCCATTAAAATTCAATAAATTCAATAAATTTAAATAAATTCAATAAATTAATAAATTAAAAATTATCCATACTAAAATATAAGTGAAATTATCTTTAAAAAGTCATAAAAATAATAATTAATATTTAACAAAGTAACTGCTATGTTAATATACGTGTGAGGAAGTGCAAAAAAATAGATAATATGCAGACTCACCACTTAAACGTCTAAATTTGTTGTTGATCTCGCTGCCATGTCCCGGTGTATGCTCCGCTTCATATTTCTCCTATGCGCCTTTCATAACGACCATACCAATTTTAGTATCAGGACCGTGGTAATGATGTATAAGAGTACCTTTATTTCTTCGCCTGGTCTGACATCTTTACTTTTTACTATGAAGTTGCTGTTAACAACTCCATTCTCCTGTAGGTCTTCCTTGGATGACTTTACTCCCATCTTATACTTCTGGAACGAAGACTCCTGGTTTCTACCAATTCAGGATCGCCATATGGTAAATATTATCTTGGGTAGTAAATAATATTGTTGTAACTAGTTGCCCATTTATTAATCACTGCTTTGTACAATATTTCACTATTATAAACTTAAATATATCAGTACTTAATTGACGCTGGCCATAGTGTCGGTATAATAATTAAGATCTCCGAGAATGATTGGTGTTGCTTTTAATAGCCTCGGCCTTGCTGACTCAGCGCTCTTGTTACTATTCGTGTCAAGTGTATTCCCTGACCTACACCACAAGTAAGTCGTGCAATTTTACTAGAGTGCTGACTGGCTGTTTTAATTAGAGTATGTTATATATGAATGACCTCGATTTAAATTACCGAATGTTTACATAAACAAATGTTACACGAGTATGAATTATAATATTATTTTATCTGTAGTTCTGATATTTAAGGGTTGATATTACACTATCAATATTTAATTCACTTCCTAAAAAATCCAACGCTAGAAAATGTAAAGAACATAGATTAATTAGTTTGATGAGCCATGTACTTAAAGTACTTCTTACTATCATTCACTCGTGCATATACACCAAATCAGGAGAACACTTGAGTGTTTAATTTGGATTCAGAGCAGGACTCGAAACGAGAGAAGCCCTTTTTAGTTTTCAAGTTGTAATACAGAGAGCCAGAGATATCAACTGCGATATGTATGCATGTTTTATTGATTTCGAGAAGGCATTTGATAAAGTCTCATATGGGAAACTAATCGATATCCTAAATACCTCGACTGATCTCAAACTTATATCTCCAACAAAAAGCAACAGAACTATTGGAAAATGAACTGAGAGAAAATGGAATGTTCATAGATTCTGTTTTGGGTTATTTGATATGTTTGTGCTATATAAGATCATGCACAGTCTGAACAAATAATTGCATAAACTATTCGTTTGAAATGTTATCATTAACGGTTTGTACAAGATATCAAAGTTTTTGGTGATAAATATTGTCTTTATTCTTTTTGTTTAAAAATTTTCTCGATTTTGGAAGTCAAACCTATAATATAAGAAACAACAGCATTTTTTTTGTTCATAACCTGATTCTTTGGGACATTTTGGATGAGAGCTTGTTTTAAAGAAGTTATTTTTACGGATCTACTAGCAAATAAGTATTGTTCTGTTTCTAAGAGTAATAATCTTCTTCTTCTTTCTATTTATTAGCAATTCTGCTTGTTTATTGGCAGAGTAATACGTCTATGGAAAGTTTTCACTCCATCTTTTGCACGGTCATCCGATACTTCTTTTGCCGAGTGGTGACTTATCTCTTGCTATTTTGACGACACGGGTCTCCTCGATTCTGCTTATGTGGTTATTCCATACTTTTTTCTATTTTGTATCCATTAATTTATACACTGTACGTTACATTTTCTTCCAATGTCTCCACTTCGCTTTCGATCTCTCAGCGTATTTGGTGTAATTCTTCTCAGTACTCTCATCTCTGACGTTTCCAGTAGCCTTTGCGTTGTGGCTCCGTCGGGTCTTGTTTCTGAGGCATATGTCATTATTGGCCTTACACTTGCTTTATAAATTCTTGATTTCATCTGACTTTTATTTTGTTGTTTTGGTAAACGTTTTTGATAGTTTTTATAATATTTAGCGGAGCTTCTCTATTATACAGAATGTGGATTACATCTTTGATTCTTACTCTGTCAAACGCTTTCTTTAGGTCAATCAGACTGTGCACCTGCAGTTTTGTTGGGTGGATCGAGTAGCTTGACAGAACTGTTGCCGGTTCCAATCCCGGATAAAGAAGGAGGGGGTATACAGCCAGGTTAGCATCCTACTGATAGATTTTAAAGCTATACAGCCCATAGAAACAGGATTATGTCTCGGAATAGGAAGAGTATTAATGACTAAATTAATTCTTAAAAGTGGATGATGGAAGTCGGTATTCAAGAGGCAGCTGTTGTATGTGGCTTTTCGGTAAACAGAGTCAAACCTTGAGATTGGTTTTTATTTATAAGAATGACAAGAAACGGTAATAATTTAAAAAGTTTTCATCTCCATCGTGAATTGGTAAACAGAGTCAAACCTTGTGATTGGTTTTTATTTATCAGAATGACAAGAAACAGTAATAATTTAAAAAGTTTTCATCTCCATCGTGAATTGGATACTAGAATAGAATGGTATACAGAATATATACCATTCAGACGGGTTTGAAAAAATACCAAAGCATGCTCGCCGTGAGGCCAAATCACGAGAGTATCGTTAACATATCATAGCCAAAATATGAGTTACTGATTGGATCTTGAAGCCTTACATAAATTTATTGACAATAACTGGATAGTAGGAAGTCCATTGAGTACATTGAATATCTAAGGATAAGATACAATATTTTTGAAATCTATGATAAAATAAAAATAATATTTGACATTCGATGAAGCATTTTTGGGTCGTAAAGTTAAGTAAAGTATTTTGCAGGTGTTTAAGTCCTTACGAATTTTAGTTAAACCATATATTCGGAGTTTTCTATAAGACTTTTAACGAGGAATTAAAGTTTGCATTGTTTTTTTTTTCAATAAAACCAATATTTTTATTGTTTAATAATCTAATTAAATACCACACTATTGAGACTAAAATGATACAGTAGACGTAGACAATCATAATAAATAGTGTTTTAAAGAAATCGTGTAGCTAAATCTAAAAGTTGGGTATGTTTATATTTATTATGAATTTCTTATGTGGGAATGAGTAGTCATCGAAAAGAAGGTAGGCATATTCCTTCGACTAACTTAGGTAATTACTTTTTTTTTATTTCGATAACTTTATACATATAAGAAATATAAAAACACTGCATAGGACAATTTGCTGAATATAAAATGAAAAAAGATAAAGAAATCAAAAAGAAAATTGCTACAAAATGAACGAAAGAAATATTATAAAATTAGCGCCAGAAAAATGATAAACAGATGGATAAAACCAAAATTAAATATCGTTTTGTTATAAAGGCATATACACGGCAATGTATCATATTTTTAACGATCTTTGGGTAAATACAGTCAAACCTAAACAACTGAATTTCGAAAATTTTAACTCCAGTGTCCAGTGTCAACGACACAGAAAACATATTTGCGTTTTGCTTTCCATTTTCATTTATCACAATCAAACTATCTCATAAATCACTAAATAAACCTACTTTTATTACTAGTTATTCAAACAGACCGTCCCATTTCGATGATGGAAATAAATTTGCTGGAATTTACTGAGTACACATTCCACTATTCTCAGAGAGAAAATCCCGCACTAACAGTTTCAATTCGGCTGCATAATAACTACAAAATGAGTTAATACTCGCAACGATAATTGCATATTTTTCGGCCTATTACTTTAGGATGAATTGACTTTATATGGAATACCAACTAATTTAAGCATCAGATGAGGAATATTGATTTGATTTGTGGAATATACAGATATTCAAGTTGAAGGTCATCATGTACTCACATATAAAAGAAGATTTTAAAAGCACAGGATAGATATCATAATAAACTATAAGCTAATTACTATTTAAATGGGAATAAGCCACAGTTAAAGGTTAAAGTACGTTTATTGACGTACAAAAAAAGGTATTGTTGGTCTAATTATAATATACCAACACTACCCAATAAGTAGTGTTAGGAGCACGAATCCTAGTGAATGGTCTAACTCTACGATTTTTGTTGAGTATTTAAACCACTCTATAAAACATACAAATTTAAGTACTGACAACAAATCACTACTGATTTTCGACAATCATGAGAACCACATTTCAGTGGAAGCTTTAAATTCAGCAAAATAATCGAGAGTCGTCATGCTTACCTTTCCACCCTACACCAGCCACAAGCTACAACCGTTAAATAGGTCGGTTTTCGGGCCTCTAAAGAAATATTATAATACAGATTAGCCACCGACTGGCTAATTGCAAATCCTGCATAAACGCTGACAATCTATGATATTGCTGTGTGTGTTGGAAATTCATATCCACAGGCATTTACACAGAAAAAAATCCAGTCTGGTTTTACCGTTTCTGGAATTTTTCCATTTAATAGAAAAAATATTTTCGAGGAGCATGAATTTCTTAGTTCATACGTTACGGATAGACCACCAGTTGCCGAAGAGTCAAGCAATAATCAAAATACCTCAGAAACTAATAGTTCCTTGATTATTTCTGTAGAGGGTCTAGGAATGCCTTCAGGAATAACTAGTATGTTTAGTGATCCTAGTTCTTCCTTAGCATCTAATGAATTAAATCAACATAAAAGCCCCTAACAAATTCGCCTATTTCCCAAGGAAGCTGCGAGTAAATTTACGAAGAAAGAAGGTAAGAAACTAAGGCGCTTTAGAATAGTTACAGATGCCCCAGAGAAGAACGAGATTGAAATGATGGCGCTCCTTAACACCACGAAGAATTTGGTTTTAAAAAACAAAAACCAACCAAAAATGTTCTTGATAGTAGTTCTGATGAAGATGTAATAAAAGAAAGCGAAATAACGTGCGACGACTCACTAGATGACGTGGATTTTGCCAATGCAGAAGAGGAAGATAAAGATTTTCTTGGGTCTGGCAACAAGCCCTGCGTAGGAGATTTTATTTTAGCACAAATTGCCACAAAAAAGACAAAACGATATTTTGTTGCTAATGTCGTTGGAGTGAGTAATGATGGGTTTAAAGTTAGATACCTAAAAAGAAGTAACTTTGCCGCCAAATTTCTTTTCAAAAATGACACTGTCTATGACTTGCCTGACGAAGATATGATGATGAAACTAGGAGCCTCTTTAGTAGTGGAGGGCACTATCAGAAGAAATGCTGGGATGACATTTTCTATCGATTTATCTGCATTTAACGTCCAATAAATAAGCGTTTCAAAGTACACATACTTCTGTTCCAAAGTACCAACCTCGGTGTGAACTTTGAGACCTTTGTGATATGGTGAATTCTTATCTATTCATAAGCATATTTGCTATTAGAATTAATATTTTATTTTTTTTATTTGTTTACTTAAAGATACTCTATTTTAAAATAAAATCTCAGTTCTAACTAAAATTTAAAAACTACTGAAACCTGCTTTTATTTAAAAACCGTTGCAAAGTACAAGGATCTCCCCTATCTATCTCTCTTCAATCCTGACCCCCCAGGGAAAGTGTAGTGGTCGACGTGATGTCGTCTATTGTCCTTCTCCAGAGATCTGTGTCTCTGGTCATTTCTTTTAATTGATGCATAGGTCTTTGGCATATTCCTGTAGTTTGATCTATCCATCTTGTTGGAGATCTTCCTCGTGATCTTCGGCCTTCTACCTTTCCTTGTATTATCTCCTATTTTCCCCTATATACCCAATAACATTTGCCCGATAATAAGTTGCATTGACTTTGACACCAGATTCAATAAAAACGATTGGAGAGCGTCCATCGGCGGTAACAGCTTCCCATACCATTACTTGAGATGGGAAATTATTTCGGATGGCCGTTCGTAAGCTTAAACTTTTGTAGGTGCGTTCGGTCAAGTAAACACAATTATTTTAAGAGTGTATTAACTACTCAATAGGGAAATTTATCTCATCAGAAAACATTATGTTCGGAAATTCGCCACGTTCGTGCAGGCGTAACAGCTCCTTTACTCTTTCAAGCCGAACTTTATTTTGCTTTGGTGTAAGATTGTGTGCTTCTTAGAACTTGTAAGGCTTGACCTTGAGCTCCTTTTTCAATATTGGTTGCATGTTTCGCTGGGATATTTTCAGTTCTTTGGTCATTTGATTACCACTACTACTTGGATTTCGCTCAAGTCGAGCCTTCACTTTCCGAACCATTTCAGGTGATGTTGCTGTTTTTATTCGTCCACCACCATAGCGTTTGGCAATTCTACCAGTATCATTATAACAAGTTATGGTGCGATACTCTCTCTGTTCAATCCTGACCCCTCCCCCACCCCAGGGAGAGTGTAGTGGTCGACGTGATGTCGTGTATTGTCCGTCTCCAGAGATCTCTGTCTCTGTTCATTTCTTTTAATTAATGCATAAGTCTTTGGCATATTCCTCTAATTTGATCTATCCATCTTGTTGGGGATCTTCCTCGTGATCTTCGGCCTTCTACCTTTCCTTGTATTATGAGTCTTTCCATGTTTTCTGTGATTGCTCTCATAACATGCCCAAAATATTTTAATTGTTGGAGATGGACTATACTAGAGAGCCGTTGGCTAACTTTTACCTCTCTTAAGAGAGAGAGCTAAAATATATCGCACCATCTCTCTATATAGAGATACACAAACATTTTATTCACTTTGAGGTGTTTGAGCTGACGAACAATAGCTGGTTGTGATTTTTCCGCCAAATATAACGCAATCACACTACTACGTTTAAATTCCATTGCGAATAACTTTTGTTGTATGTATAAAACTTAAATCCAAATGCTTTTGATAGCTAAACAATATACTGAAGTATAATCAGGCCAACTTTGACGTAGCTGTCATTATCAATTTGCCAGATATATCGATGTGAAGTTGGTAACAGTTCAATTGCGTAACCCTGTAAATATACTATACTGTGTCCACTACAATAAGATACTGTGAAGAAGTTACGTTGTGTAACACACTTGTAAAATGCAAATCTATATGTAAAATTATGTATATCGTAAAAAACTGTAAATTTGCTTTGACTGTAATTTGAGTTTATGAAGGTATGTTGTTCGTTTAAATAAACAAAGAGCATTAAACGTTAATTTTTGTTTAATTATACATGATATGCTAGTTAGTCTCTTTTAAACTGTATTTAAAATTTTACACAAAATCCAGAGACAATTGTAATTTAAGTCCACATATTATATTTCGATTCTTAGAAAAGACAAATATGCTATAACAAACTTCTTTCGATAAAGAATCGATAAAGTTATAAAAGTAACGGTCATCAATTGTGTCTATGATAAGCTACAAACACATTTTGAATACAAAGTATTCAAGACAACTTCCTGAAATTTAAAACTTATACCCAGACTGTATGCACTGTATGTTGTGGTAAAAATGGAGCCAAAGCATTAAATATGGATAGGCGAGTAAAAATGTTAACTTAAAAGTAAATGTGGTATACTGTTAAAAGCTATTTAATTCTTAGAGCTATTTTAAAAAACAAATATTTATTATTATAATTGGCTTAACTGTTTTTCAAACACTGCTCATAAAAATCAAATTAACTTTTATCTTCCCTTGAACGAATTTTCGAAGAAGTTTTGCTGCCTTAAACGAGGTATTTTCCAAACATACACTTTAAATATGCTCTGCTTTATTTTAAATAAACTGCTTAAATAATTTTGCTCAATACATATCCAAGCATACCTTCTAACTTAATAATAGACGAAGTAATAAAACTAGGTTTAAATCCTCTCTAAGACATATCACACCTACGAATAGAAGCAACCAATCCTGCCTTCAGTCACATTCTAAGCTTCCGAAGACAAATTTTCGTTTCACCTTTTCCAGACAACTCTGTACTACCTGAATATTTTATCATGGAGTTGGAACAAATATCATACCGCATATTTATAGCCCAAAACGAAACATGTTTCAACTGCAAATTAACTGGATACCAGGCAGCTAATTGTCCAAATATTTCACCTTATAACCATCCTCACAATAATAGTGCAATGCAAACATAAATGAGACAAAATTTAAACATCAATAAATCATACTCAACAAGATAACCTACAAAATACTCCCACAATCTCAAATACCATTACACTTACTACGTCTTCTCAAATCACATTACAAACAGTAGCAATCCCATTGACCACTTCTTCAGTCAACACTACAATTCCAATAACTACATCGTCTGAGTCATCAGATAAAAAAGTTCAAGAGAACAGAGTACCACAAGGATCAGTTATAAGCTTAACCCTTTTTCTAATAGCCGTAAACGACATACTTCAACAATGCTCACCGATTGTTAAAGGAAGATTATACGCTGATGACTTAGTTTTACTTGCCAAAGGACTCTACATCTATTCAAAAATATTTACAACAAACAATCAATCAGTTAGAATCACGGTCTAGGATTATCGAAATACAATTTTTATCGACAAAACTGAATGTATTTTATTCACACGAAAAAATAACACTTTAACTCCACATCTGAAGCTATATAATTATACCTTCATTTTCACAAATAATATCAGATTTTCAGGTATAGTTTTCGAAAAAAAAGCTCTTCTGGAAAAATAAAACAGAAGAACTTAAAAAAATGATGCCAAGCAGGATTAAATTTTATGAAAACTATTTCCAGCAAAAATTGGGGAACAGATCGAAATACACTATTACATGTATATTACTATAAATCTTTAGTTAGATCCAAACTCGACTATGGTGCGATAGTTTATTTATCAAGCAAGGTATTAGTATTGAAAACATTAAAAACTGTTCAAAACACAGCTCTACGAATAACTATAGGTCCGTTTCAAACGACACCAGTTGAAAGTTGACAATGCTTAACAGGAGAACCATCCACGATGCAAATTCTTTTCTCTCTCATATGCTTCTAAAATAGCTAGTAATACAGAACACCCTACTTATATCAATACGTTCACAGATCGATTTCAAGACACTTTTTCTACAACAAGACTAGATCCACCATTTTATGAAAGAGTTAGAAAAAACTTGCATGACCTACATCTTGAATTTCCTAAAATTCTCCCAACAAATTTCCTAACTTCTCCACCTTGGTTAAAACCAATTCCCAAGATTAATACTAACCTGAGTATATCTAAAAAAATGTAAGACTATAACAGACCTGATCAAACAATCATCCTTAATAGAAATGGAAACTTATAAAAATGACTGACGCATCCAAATCTTCAGACGGTATTGGTGCTGCCATCCTCACACCCAATATATCCTTAAAATTTAAATTAAATCCCATTACTTCGTTATACACTGCAGAGTTCTTTGCAATATTACAAGCACTTATTCACATAAAAGAGTCGAAACAGTCCCCGTCTCTCATATTAACCGATTTAATAAGCTCACTTCACATTATCAAACGTTTAAATACCAATAATCCAATTTTTTCACATATCCAATCACAAATAGAGATTCTAAATAATAATAAGATCAGTGTTGACTTCATTTTTGTTCCATCACATTCAGGTATACAAGAAAATGAAGAAGCAGATGAACTAGCCCGCTTAGCATCCTTCAGCCAGTACTCCATTCTTATTAATGAGGTTTCTGCAGATGACTTCAAGTCAGAAATAAAATATAAATTGTTAAGTGCGTGGGAAAATAAGTCGAGTGCATCACGAAATAAACTCAAGGAAATCAAACAATTAGTGAAACCGTTGCTCTAACCCACAGCGAATAGACACGACCAAGTGAGAATAACACGTTTGCGACTAGGACATAGTAACTTTACACATAAACACCTCTTTACGTAAACTGTGCCGCCAATGTGTGAAAATTGTCAAGTAACGCTCTCCGTGAAGCATATGCTTCTTCTTCTAGTTCCTATCCGTTTCGGATGTTGGAAATCATATTGGCAATCATAACCTTGCTCGCTGCGGCTTGAAACAGCTACGTTGAGGTTTTCTTAAAACATGTTCTTAAATTCCGCAGCCATGATATTCTTCTTCTACCTGGTCCTCGCTTACCTTTGACTTTACCTTGCAATATAGACTGTAGCAGGGAGTAACGGTGCTGATTTCTCATAACGTGTCCCAGATATTGCAATTTTATGCGTTTGATTGAAGCATATGCTAACTCAGTGCAAAACATATGAAGCAGCAAGAAAGAAGCACACTCCAAATTTAATGTAAATGCAAATAAAAATCGACCTATTTTATTATTATTTGTTTAGTAAAACTACTTACAACAAACCCATATCCTAATTAGTATCAAAAGTAATAATTTGTTGGTTCAACGGTGCTGGACGTGTAAAGATACGTGTAAACTTATATGCTGTGAATCGTTATTTTAATTTTTAAGTGATGGATATTCGATTATAAATTGACTTATTTTTGGCCATTTAACCCTTAACTGGTGACCATGCGTCTCACAGACTCTGCACGTTTATTAACGCATCTGCGTTTGTCGCCACAAATACGTAGCAACCTGTAATTCAGTGTACCTTTATAGCTTTTAGAGTATATTTTAACGTGTTAATGAGAGGTACCTCGCTCGTCCCGTTTTCGAAATATTTACGTCGCGAAATCTACTAGACGCAACGTCGCCATTAGTGTTATTTTAATATGAATAGCTACCGTAAAGCTGTAAGAGTATTAGACGATTTCGAAGAAGTGTGCACAAAATGATATAATAAGGCGAACAGTAACATCAGTGATGATGATGTGGAAGAAGGATATTATATAGAAAGTGGTCATTTTACGGACAGTGAACAATAACTAAGTGAAAATGAATAGCAACAAGACTCAGAAATGATATCTAACGAAGATGAAAAAGAGTGTGTCAATTCCAGCAATTATTACTATGGAAAGAATAGATATAAGTGGAGTAAAGAGGAGCCAACTAGAAACGTCCGTACGCCTGCTCACAATATTGTTGTACCTTTACATATTGTTTTCACCAGATATGGATAGTCTTGTTGTCAAGCGAACTAACAAAAAGCTCACAACTTTTTATCCAAAATATCAACAATACAAAAAAGACAAATCCGAGTTGGCTGATATTGATGAAATATTATTGAGAGCTTTCTTGGGACTATGGGAAAGGACGATCTATGGTTACAGCAGCTATGTCTTAGAAACGTTTCCTGACCTTGATGGCCCTTAAGGTTTGACGATGCTTCGTACCAAGAACAAAGAGCAAGGGATAATTCAGCTGCTATCATCCAAGAATTCTTTAATTTATTTCTAAGGAATTTAAAAGATACATATACGATTGGGAAAAATGTGTGTGTATACGAAATGCTGGAAGGCTTCAGAGGCAGATGTCGCTTTAAAATGTATATTCCCAGCACACCCTGTAAAGATGGGATAAAAGTCCTATATATGACTGATGCAAGAACTGGGTATTTATATAATGCTTACATTTATGCAGAGAAAGGTTTAGATGGATTTAGCCTCACAAATGAAGTAAGAAGAATGAACATACCTACTTAAGCAGTTATAAGAATAGTCAAACATCTTTACAATACTAATAGAAATGTAACTGGCGGTAACTAGTTTAAATCAGTTGACTTAGTACATCGTATTTAACAACATAAGTTCACTTACGTTGGCATAATGCGAAGAAATAAAAAGGAATTTCTACAGTTCCTTACGCAACAAAATCGTAATGAAGGCGACACTTTGTATGGATTTACCAAAGACCTGTATTACAATCACAAAACACTTTATTACCAAACACTTTTATCCCGTACAACCCGTCTTATTCCATAGAAGTAGATGAAGATAATGGACAACCAGAAATAAATTCTTTTTACAACTTTACCGAAGGGGGTGTAGACGCGATTGATGAAAAGTGTGTAAAATATTCCTGTAACCGCAAAACACGTAGATGGCCCATGGCTATTTTTTATAAAATAGTCGACATATGTGGAGTAAATTCATACATTATGTTTACTTCGATTCTCGAAAATAATTGCACTAGATTCAAATTTATAGGAAACCTGGCCAATGAACTCGTTTCCTCATATTTGCATAGAAAAAGAAGACCTAGGGGAAGATCTCCAAGCCGTTGGGTAGATCAAACAAAACTATTGATTAACCAAGGGTTACATGAAGCCGAACAACTAGCCCAGGACAGAGAAGGATGGAGGGAAATCGTGAAAAAACTGTAAAGGCCTGATCACAGGTCAGAAAGGTGTCACCACATCCCAAAAGGGATTAGTATTGAAGAGGAGAAATAGCTTTAAAAAATAGTTATTATTTTACGTCATCGGGATTTTGTGTTACGGTCGTATTAAGTCTCATTCAGGATTGATAAGATAACAGCTGAACATCAAGGAGAAATCATTGATCTTTAATGTACTTTAATGTTGTTGGGTTGGATGTAAAGTAAAAGATACTAAGTTTCTGCGTAAATTACTTTATTCCAAGTATTTTAATATCCCTTTCAGATTTATTCTGTTATTTTCGAATTTTCCAAATAAGTGTCATATGTGTTATTTCGTTTAAAATTCTTCAATGAACAGAATGATTCTAAATTGTAGTAGAATAGACTAATTATTTCTATGTGCTTGGAGAATATTTGTAAACAAAGTGTCAAGCGACTATTGTAATTTTTTCAATTTTTAATTTACTATCTTTTATTGTTTACATGTACTGCACTATATTTATTGCTTGTATATTTTTGGTTTAATGTATTGTTTTATAATATTTTATATTTACACAGTTTCAAAAGTTATGCTCTACTCAATATTTTCGCTATTAATACATTCTAACTACTATTCGAAAACTACTCTTATAGATCATTTATAAAAAAATATCATAACGTTGACATATATTTTTTGTTTTAAAAGCGATACTGTTGTTTTTTTAATTAATAAAAAATTAAAAAACTAAAAAATTTATTTCTAATTAAAATATATTTAACAATTATTATAATAGCATGTATTTCCACCACGCGCATCGATGCAAGCCAGGATTCGAGCTCTTATAGTTCTAACAAAGATTTAAGCAAGGATGTTGTCTGTCCTCCACTTTTTTAAAAATATACCTCAAAAATGCCTTAAAAATATGAGAACAAAAATGCAGGACAATGGGGATACCGCTTACCAACACTATGTGGTATATAAGCTTAATTTTGCAGACGATCAAGTAATAATGGCTCAAGATTATGATGTTCTAAGCTATATGGCACGAAAATTAATTGAAGAGTATGATATATGGGGTCTAGAAGTAAATAAATAAAAAACCGAATACTTGTGCATCGGAGTAAAATAAAAAGATCTTCTATTAGACGATAACACCACGATAGCGCACTGCTGTGACTACAAATATCTATGTATCACTATTTTACAAGATGGAACATTAGAAAAAGCCATAAGAGAAAGAAATACGTCAAGGAGAGAAGCCATCACAATGTTAAACAGCATTTTATGGGACTAATACATCAGCAAAGAAAATAAAAATAGGATATATGAGACTATAGTAAAAAGTGTCACTTTATGCAGCTGTGAGGTATAGCCACTGAAAGGAAGAACATTGGCAACGCTGAAAGCGACGGAAATGGATTTTTGCAGAAGGGCTGCAGGAAGATCTAGAAGAGAAAGGATTACCGATGAACGCACTAGAGATGTAATGGAAATTAAACGAACAATCACAGATGACCTATCAACAAAACAACGTTGGAGCTAAGGAATAAATAAAGAACTGAGAGAGAGGGCCATAGAAGAAGACCTATGGAAGAACCGGACTTAGTGACGATTGGAAGTCGAAGAACGGCGGAGAACATTTCCTATGGCGGATTCTCCCATTCATTCCTACAGTTAATTTTAAATTCATGATGGGTCGTAGGAGCATTCTTTTGGGCATGAATAGCTCTAAAGAGTATATCTTACGCATGCTTAACTGGCCTTATGTGTGGAGACATCGCAGTCCACTCCAAAAAGCAAATACTTTCTGTGTCCAGATAGTCATTAACTGCATGAGTCATATGTGGGTCGGCGTTATCAACCATAAATAAAAAAAAATTACACAGCTACTCACCATAAGCACACATAAGGTTCTAAAATCCGTGTAATGTACTTTTGTTTTGTTAGAATCTCGTCAATAATCACAAATCCCGTGCGTCTACCTGCTATAATACCTGCTCAAAACATAAAACTGCCACTAGCGTAACGAAGTTGGTCTCGTCTGAAGCCCAAAATACCAAATCTGTTGGGGCAGCTGTATAAGTTCTTGAGTCTACTGGAGGCGGTGCAAAACATATCTAGATTGTAGCTGAGGAACTCTTATTCACTAAAATTCTACTTCTTAGTATAGCCAACGATCTCCTGACTTATGTAGAATGCCTAAAGTCTCTTTGGAGGTCTGGTACAGATATAGAAGAATTTTTCCGAATGGAAATTCTGATATATCTATTCTGTTATTTAGTTGTAACTCGGTGTCTACTAGAGCGAGCTCTATTCTGTATCAATTTTTTCTCCAAAAACCTATTCCATATCCCTGAGATATCAATCTAAAAAATTACTATTTCCGCCATGAAAAACTGTGAACGGCCTTCTTCAACAAAAGCGATAATTCTTACATGGTCTCACTCAGAAATTAAATTACCATTTACTATATTTTTCACAAATTTTACCAGAATAAATTTTTCAAATGTATTGGCAAAGCCAGATCAATTTGAATAAAATAAAAAACCAAAAAAATGTATTTGATATGAAAAAGACGTATTAAATATTTGATAAGGATACGGATTTATAAAAGTGTAAAATTCGTGAATATGAGGGTGATGCATAACTTTTAAAACTATGTATATAATTGTGTGGTACACGCTAATAAATAAATAATTTTATTTTTCATTTGATTTTATTTTTTTATTTTATAAGAGCAAACTCATATTAAACTACCTAACTTAAGTTTTATGCCATATTCTAATATTCTCAGTTGATCCGCGGGTGTTTATTTGATTATACCTTATATACAAATGTCCCATCGTGATATGTGCCCTTAACACATTACCCGTTAACCATTAGGGCACGAAGTATTGGAGATTATAATTTCTTCACAAAGTCTATCCTGCGTAGAGTACTGGAGAGCTCAAACTCACAATCTTAAACCGGCACACAGAAGACACATTTGGAAGAAACAAGATAACAAAACATAAAAAAGGATAACAAAAAAACATGAAAAAAGAATGAAATATATTGCAAAATGTTGTAAAAGGGTTAGATAATACTAATGATAAAACGAAGTTTAACAAATTAATTTATTTTCTTAACACTTTTAGAGCCATTTAAAAGAGACATCTCTCGTAATCTTCCGGAGCTGTTGACAAACAAAACTTAGAATAAAATCAGGTTATTAAGCCGAGTACTCTTTTGTGACAAATGCAGAATTCAAATTTCGGCTTACTACCACATTAACCGCAACTCGAGCGGAGTATCTTATTTGTTTTAATTTCTTGCGTTTTGTAGGTTGTAGGCTTTTGTTTCATCGGTCTGAATAATTAACTTACCGTCTCAGAATCACAATTCTCTTACGTGTGAGACATTTTAATGAGATTTCTCTAAATTAGTATCCTAGTGTTCGAAATTAACAGTCTTATGTTATTGAAAATTATCATTCGTATATTACACTCATCTGCAATCTAGGTAAACATAACAGAAATACATTAATGACGATTTTTACCTTTAATTATCAGGATAACAATAATTAATAGAATACACATGTAATATACAGCATTTAACTTATATTTCTTCTAGAAATTATTTGTATTTGTTTTTACTAATTTAAAACTCTTTCGAAGCAGTATTATAACGTAGATTAATCAGTCAAACCTACTTAATGGGAAAATTGACATAACATAAAATGTAGAGATCCTCTGGAGCATCAAGAAAAATATAAGTACCAGAAAAATTAAACAGATTGGTTAATAATACTACTATAAAATACTTACGCTGCAAATCAATTTAACTGAAACATATATATATATATATATATATATATATATATATATATATATATATATATATAGGAAATACTCGATATTAGTGACTGTAGTTATAAACAAACAAGACAGTTTATTAGGACTGCAGTCGTAAATTTGGCCCGGATGTTAAAAAAACATTTTTTTGAATTTTTGTCTAGCTTTCGGAACTGTTTTATTCCTTTTTTAAGACATTGTAATATAAATGAAAAGAATATTTAAATATTTACAAAATATCAAAATTCGTCACTGCAACTTACTAGTCGTTGAGATTATTTATAAAAACCTTTGACACTCAACATTAATAACACAAATATAAAATATAAAATATTGAACAAAATACATTTTAAAATTTAGGTAAGGATAGTAAAACTTAGTTTATGACATCTTTTGATGTTGTGTTTTAACTCTGATACATAGAGAATAGAAAGAAAAAAAAAACAATTATGAATAAAATATAATTAGGTCTTCTTAAATTTGTATGTCTTTTCAAGAACCAAGAGGCGCATCCTGGGTAATATTTATTTTTAATTTTTAAACCTGTCTTAATGGTAAACAACTGTTATGCATACATGTATATTATGACGTGTATATGCATAGGTAAATATTTATTTTATTTTTGATATTTTTTCAGTAAATAACAATAAATGTTTCTCAGTATATCTGTCATGAAATATATTTCCAAAAAAAAACATGGTTTCGAATGGTTTTTTTTATTTTGCCAAAATACAAGAATCTTCGAAATTAAATTTATGTTTCAAAGTTAATGCAAGTTTTGTAAGTGCATATGGACTTATGTTTTTGGTTTTTATGTCACTGCAATGTGAGATCAATGTGAGATGATTCTCCGATTATACGTTGTTACAATTGGTACACGGTATAGAATAAACAACATTCGATGACTATTGTATTGTGAAAGGATCTTTTGTTTTTGTGTATAACTTTGATACCGTTTTCACAGTCTTGTAATTTTTAAGCCACTAATTTTTAAAAATGTTCATTAGCTTAGGTGTCAGAACGTGAACGTAGGGTAGGCAATCATAAGTTATTTTAGATGGTATTACTGATGTGTTGTATGTTAATGTCAATTGTTGGACCTCATTATTATGAAAATTTTGGTTTTCAGAAGATTGCGAATTGTAACTGAAGTCTGTAATGGCTAATAAAATAATGGAAAAAATGCTTTGTAATAATAATATATGAAACTGTTTTTTTGGGTTTCTTAATGCTAATATGCTTCCCATCTACGCAACCAATACAGTTTGTATTGCCTATGTATATGCAGAAACTTGTCCTTTATTGGTACTGCATGTGTTTTTGCACTAAAATGTCTCATATAGTAACGCAAACTTGTTTTACAATACTGGCTACTGCTGTTTTTGATATGCGAAAACTAAGTGCTGATTTTCTAAATGGCGTACCAGTTACCAAGTACCAAAAAAAATCACTGTTAGTATTTTTCTATTACAGGTGCAGATGCCAAAAAACAAGTGAAAAAATCTACGTGATTCTATTGCAACAGAATTGAAAAAAAAAATCCTAAAAGGCGATCTGATGCTGATGCTTAAAATGGTGGGGGTGTACAAAGGGTGACTGGCCATATTTTGAGGCTATGAAATTTTTAGAAGTAGTTATAAAGCCACGTACAAGTGAAGCAACTGCAGTTAAATGGGCATGTGACAAATTAGAAAGACATCTAGGTAATTATTCCATTGACGAACATACTATTCCTTTCTGTGGAAGATGTCCAAATGGTTTAAGACAAGTAGTTAAAAACAAACGGCGACCTCAAGGCTTAACAGTGTTTGTGCCTACAACAGGCGACAGTCTAATAATGGAGTTTTAGGTATATCAAGGTTCCAGAACTCCCTTCCTTGACAGATCACCGCTGTGATTCTACACTCATCGCAGTCAATTCCTCTAGGAAGCTTTCTCTATTTCGATAGATATTTTTCATCAATACCTTTTATTGAACGTCTGTCTTAAATGAAACTTCATGGAACAGGTACTTTGATGATAAAAAGGCCTCCAGAAGAGAGAAAGTTACCTTTTAAATAAGATCGTTGTATGAAACGAGGTGAATTACAGCAATTTGCGTATGGAGACGTAGTTGTTGTTAAGGAAAAGACAAAAGATCTGTGCTAATGTTATCGAATTGTCAGGTAATAACACAATCAGTGTAAATTGCTGGGATAAAACTTCTAAAGCTTATATTTAAGTTTCCATACCAAAGCTTATTAACAAATGCAATACTAATATGGGAGGTGTGGACGTTCTAGATCAAGGTATGGAATATTATCCCACATTCATAAAAACAAAAAAATGGCCCCTTAAAGTAATATTGCACTTTATAGACATTTTTGTGTAGTGAATGATTGGCGCCTTTCTAGAACTGAAGCCATCAATGCACATATTTAAAAAAAAATACAAGTTTTGGTTCAGTTCAGATTAGAAGTAGCCGATGGTCTAATTGGAACCAAAATAAAAAATTCGTTATCAAAAAGTGAAGGTACTGAATCTATAGATATTGATCCAGTTGTAAACCAAAAAAGGTATCGACCAGCCAATAATTGAAGCGGCCCAAGGGAAGTATGACTGTTAAGACCATTTTCCTATTTTTGATGAAATTCAAGCTCCTAAAACATGCAGATTTGAAAATTGCTCTAGTAGGTATAAGTTAGTATGTAATAGCATGTTAACAAATTATAAAAATAATTTTTATTTGCATCTAATATAACACCATTCCATAGAACATATGGAATTTGTAAAAAATTCAAACTATGAGTTTTTTTCAGACCTGAAAGGGATATTGGGACCGTGCAAGTTCGGAACAGCGACACCTGGTGTCGTAAATCAGCAAAATTTACTGCGCTTTCATGTTAGATCGAGGTTACCGGATAACTGTCAAGGACGTAGCCCCAAAAAAGAATAAGAAGAAAAAGTACGATTGAGGTTATGTCGGTATGTTATTAAAAGGTAAAGGTTGTATGTAGTGTAAATACAAATAAATATATATTTAAATTACAGCATTACTGTTCATATGGATGCAATCATAAAAACTGGATTTGAGAAAGTAAATCACCAAATAACTTTTCAACCAAGCACTGAGTCAAAAGGAAAAGCTTTAGTAATGACAAATGTCAAAAAAGAATGAAAGAATTAAGAAAAATAAATTACCATAAATAATGCTAAGGCATAAATTAGCAGGTTAAGCCCATGATATATCATCATATTGGTTTAAACAATTAATTCTTTTTCTGTAACCTTTTGGACAGCGAATATATCTTAATGCATCTTCAGAAAAACTTAAACTTGATGCATTTTTGTAAACTTCAAAAAAATAAAATTTAAACATTAAACTTGATTTTTGGGTTAAAATAAACTAAGTGAGTGTTATGAAACTAAAATTTACACTTAAAAGTGAACTTTTATTTATTATTTATTTCAAACTGACTTTAAAATCGGACGCAAGAATAATGCATAATTTAGGTTATGTTACTTATGCTTTTTTATGATATAAATCCACTTTTCTCTTTGTAGTAGCTTTGTGCTTCGAAGTTGGAAACGAATAAAACTTAAATTGACAATTTTTTGTTGTATTTTTACAATTTATAACACAACATTTCCTAAATCCCATTTTCTTCAGTGACAGAAGGTGTAAATAAACAAAACGAATATGAAATATGACAATTGACAATATGAATTTATGAAATCTATTAAATGTACAGTAAAAATGCAAGATTTCTTCGCTACTCGCGCACGATCGTTTCTCGTATCCCCTCCAAGTACTTGCACGTCGCAAGTGTAATATTATAGTTATGTAGTTTATGAGTTTTATTAGGTCTGGAGGATTTTTTCAGATCTACAGGTTTTTTTATTTATTTTAATAGCATCAACCACAGGGGTCATAAGCTATACCTATACATTATACATTATATGGTATGTAGTACATTATTATCTTTAATATATTTAAATAAACCATTAATATTACAATTTAGACATCAAATTTTACATAATTCGTTAGATGATAAGTTTTTGTGTCTTTCTTTTTTATTTTTTTTTTAATTTTTAGTATTTTTATGTGCTTTTCTATTTTCTTTCTTTCATAATATATCTGGTCGTATTTCACTTTTTATCTCTGCAAGATTGTTTCTGTCGTTCAAATAACTCGAGTATATATTCGGTCAATATTTTTAATTTGTTTTAGGACTGAATGTGATATAATGTACAATATTAATATAACCCATTATAAACTTTAATTACTTGTCGAAGATTATTGTGTTAAAGTTGATTTTAAGTAATCAAATAAGTTATTCTTAAATAAAGCCGTCCGTTGAACACACTTAAAAAATATTGATACGATATTATTATATTATATTTAAAAATTATTAAAATGTATAAGTTGTTCCAAGTTGCAGGCAGTTTATATTATTTTTCACATACAACAGAAGATAATAAATATATGAATAATTTGTCTATTTTAAATACCTTGAAAATAGAAATATAAAATATTTAAATATTTTGTTATTTTTATTTATTTTTCATAAATGCAATAGTTGCAAATATGTGTAAAATAAATGAAGAGATGCAGGTTTTTTTCTATTCAGAAAATTTATTTCCATTATCCTGGAATTAAAACTATAAAAACAGATTTCTAGAGCATCGCTGTATTGCAGAAAATACATCAGGAATAACTCGGGAATTGACCCCAATCGTTGACTTCCTATAAGCTAATTGTAGACTTACCGTAAAACTGAAATATCAACAGCATATAGAAGAGCAGATGTGGGTATGTCGTCCGAAGAGCTTGTATGTTATGCATGATTGCGCGATCTCAATCCACCCCGTCTATGTGGCCGTTGAGTCCCATGGCCCTGCAACAGACATTAAAGTGAGTGTGGTCCCCGCTAGGCAGTGGCGTACTAATCGAGCAAAAAAATTATGATGTGGATTATAAATATTATTATTATATATTAAAGAGATTCACATAAATCATAATATATATTCAATATTATATATATATATATATATATATATATATATATATATATATATATATATATATATATATATATATATATGTATTATGATGTGTACATTGAGCTAATTAAAAATACAGTTATTTAAGTTTAATAAATTGATAAAAAATAAAACAACTAATTCAATTGATAATCTAATCAAATTCATTGCAAAGCTTTAATTATAGATGCTAAATTTTAATTATATTGTTTAAATTTTATCTCAGGGTTTTCTCTAGGTTCTGAAATACCTTCACCTTCTAATAGTGTTAAAATATGCATAAGTACAAGGAAAAACAAGAAATGTTAAATAAAATTTATTCAAATATATTGATCAAATTGTTTGCAAAAATTTCATTACATATACAAAAAAATATATCAAAAATGGATATCGCTATGCCCTGTACTAAAAAATTTTTAAAAAAACTGCGCAGTCCAAATTTAATACCCCTGAATTATTTTCCCATACTAACTTTTTTAGAGTTTATAAACAATTAAACAAACTTTCAAAATTTCTCTGTGTGAGGTTGTTCAACAACACGCCTTGAATTCTCGTGTAGAACTTATTTGCTAACCGCCTGTCTTAGGTCTGCTCTCACAACCTAACATAGATCTCTCGTACTGAAACAAACTCCTCTACCATCTGGATACTGATTTCTCCCAATGCAAGCTCAATGCAAAACCTGCTACCTTCGCCTTAGTCATCATACAAAAAACTAAAGCTACCTTAACTAACAAGAAAAAGGTTACTGCGAGTTGATAGTAAAATAAAGGTAAAGGGTATCGGAATAGCTCGCAACAGTGGAAAAAAATGTAATAAAGTATGTGCATAACATGTAAGGCAACCGTATATACGTATTTCTGACTATTGGTCGTCTTCAGTACGGTGCAGACAAGTTAGAAAGGGAGCATATTAACCTGGGAAAGGATCACTAGAGAAGCAATGCGACCAGTTTATGGCAATAATGTTAGAAGACTCTAAGGTCTCCAGAGCAACAAATAACACATCCACGGAAGAAGCTAAGCTATCTGACAAAAGGAATGCCAAACGTTTAGAACGTTTCAAACAACCAGAAAAAGGTTGTAACATTTTTTTATATAATTAAAATATTAATTATTTTTATTCCTTGTATCCTCGTGATGATATGCTCATGGTCGGTGTACTATCTTTAAAATTTTATTGAATGCACGGAATTTCCCGGAGTACGAAAGGTTTTTAATCCTTTCCGTCTTAATCCTGAGTATGAAAGGAACTAATGCTTTTCGGTGAAGGCGAGTCCTTTATGATAGATTTGTAAATATTCCGAAGGCACGTGTAGTAATTTTTCTGTAAAGACCCAATCTAGAAGGTATGCTCATGGTCGGCTTACCATCTTCAAAATTTTATTGAATTCACGGAATTTCCCGGAGTACGGAAGGTTTTTAATCCTTTCCGTCTTAATCCTGAGTATGAAAGGAACTAATGCTTTTCGGTGAAGGCGAGTCCTTTATGATAGATTTGTAAATATTCCGAAGGCACGTATAACTTTTCTGTAAAGACCCAATCTAGAAGGTTTATATTTTATCACATAGAATTTTTAGTACCGTAAATACCTCAAACTTTCCAATGTCGTTAGAATCTTACCTTCTCAGAAATACATACAACTGTCCTATGATTTTTAAGTGAGAGATATCCCTCTTTCTTTTTTGGGGGGGGGGGGGGTAGTTTGGTAAATTTTGGTAGAAGAAAGATTTACTTCTGAGTAAGCTCTCGTTGAGTAAAGGCTCACATTATCATATCTTCTATCTTACCGTCTATGAGTTGTTTTCTAAGTGTGTATACACTTTAAATTTTTTTTTGATCCTATACTGTATTAGATTAAATAATATATAATAATAAATTAAATTAAATAGTTATAAAGTACCTTCAATGTTAATTAAATTCAGTGTTTAATACAAGTACAGTATTAGATTCAGGGAATAAGTGCAGCAACCATCAGGAATTACTGTAAATTACCAGAATATTAGTATCTCCGCTTATCTGGGCGAATAATATGGTATGATATCATATTATCTGCAATCATCTGGGCGAATCAAAGTAATTTATTTCTTTAAATGCAGTTGAGAGTAACTACTAAATTTTGCATTCAATTTAAAGAAAATTCTATATTTTTACGAACTTTCCATCAGCTACTAAGAAATTTCAATAAATAATAATTATGAACATTTAAGTCTCAGTTTATCATTAAATAATAGTGCGAAGGAAATAATCGACTTTGAAATCGAAAGGTTACAGACATAAAACTCGAAGTTTGTAACCTTTTTTGTATTCTTGTAAATTTAATATTTCTTGTAGATTTAATTAATTTTTCTTATTTGCTATAATTGTTTTTCATTTTTTATTTGTAATATCTCGAGATACACCCACAACACTTTATTTGTGCATGATTGTATTATATATCTGTGTAAAGGTATTTTCTAATTATAATACTGTTCATTTTTATATGTATACCACCATTTAGTAATTGATGGTGTATTTTTATCTTGTGTGTACATTCAGCTACCGATATCGTTTTGTTGTTGAATATATTGTTTTTGTTTGATGTACGCATTTTATTTGTCGACTCCTAACAAGTTTCCTGATATAACCATAACTCTAAATATTTGCTTTTTTACCTTTAAATATTAGTATACCTTTGACCAGGAGAAAGATTAGGCTGATTTAGTTTCGTAGGTAAGTAGGTGTTATACCTAATATATGTATTATTTGTTTATATAGTGTATTGACCAAATTTATTTAATAATTAACTGTTGATATCTTTTTTTGGGTCTGATCTCTGAACCTAAATATCTTTCCTTACCTCTTTTTTTTTTCTAAGGTTTCTTAATTTTCTCCTTAAAACCCAAAAAATTTAGTGGCGCCCTGTTACTATCTTATCATATCTTTGGTAATTTTACCCATCTATATTTTTGTTTATTTCTGTATCTTTTCTAATATATCTTATCTTGTTCTATCTTTACTTATTTCGTCCGTTGAACCCATTCCCGGTTCCAAAAAATAGTTTCGAACCCACAACTCGCTCTCCACCAACCATCTGGCTGCCGTCCGCAGTGTCTCCATTGGTGACCTTTCTAGCACCATCCAAAAAAGGTTTCCGAGGTTACAAGGTTAATGTAAGTTGATAGTAAAATAAAGGTAAAAGGTATCGGCATAGCTTGCAACAAGGGAAAAACATATAATAAAATATGTGTATAAAATACGTATACAAAAATTATTTATTGTAAAAAAATCTGCTGTCTTTTAAATACAAGTCTGAGAACTTATTACTGTCTCCCAATACCTACTCATAACAAAATATTAATTTAGTGGCGGCAATACCTGCTATCTGCCAGTTTGTCTACTGTCTGCACATTACACAGACACATACTTAGGTTAACATTGTGTCCGTTAGAAAATCATCGTGTATTCTATTAGTTAACTACTGGAAATTATACATACTAACTCAGCATACATTTAAAAACACTGTGGGGTATTTAGGTTTGATTAAATATAAATATAATTTTAACTAATATATAATGTTTTATCTAGTTCGATGTAAATAGCAGATATTGCAAAGAAAATTTTACTATTTTAATTGCATTTAGCAGCTTCTGCTTTTATTATATTAAGTTAGGCTTAAAAATTAATTTTTTTAAACAGTTTAGATTACAGTTAGAGTAAGAATTACAATTTTATTTATTTTAGGATAATACCTACCATGCTGTCAATAGCACAGAAAATATACAACGGTCCTATCAAAGGCTCATTATTAGAGTCTTGTGAGGGACCACAAAATATTACAAAGACTAACTGCACTATGTTATCAAAACCTGTTAAAATCAAATTTTGTTTTAAAAACACAAAAAATCGCAGAGACTTGTAGTAGTTTAGAGAGCAGAAATATAGTTGAAACATCAGTTTCTAATTCAGAAAAACCCGAGTGGGCGATATTACTGAAGGTTGAAAAAAAAAACAAAGGTGACCCAGATGAGTGGAAAAGAGTAAAAAACCAAAAACTAAGAACGAAAGGAGAGGTGTATTTAGGGTATACTTTTAGAGAAGACATTAGATACATAATATTTACCGGATTTTGAAAAAATATGACGTGGGACCAATGAAAAGCGTTTGTGTCAGGACATGTTAGTCTCCAACCACCTTCAAGAAAGACAACAGAGGTAGGAGAAAGCAAATGCGGAAACACAATATTCTATAGGTTGGGTTAGGTTAGGTAATAGTTTAGTGCAAATTTGTACAAATATATTGTTAAGTACCACTGGTTAAAGACGTTTTCCAGTAGAGAGTTGGTTGAAAAATAGTGTAGTCGGAACTACTGAATCACAATCTCAAAGGAACACAAACAGAAAAACTACAGAGTAAATGCTTTTGAAAAGAGTAACAGAAACTTAAAAATATTTTTCGACAGTATACTAAAACAACTTTCACACTATACTTAAAGAAAAGGTAAGATACAAACAAACTATATTTGAAACAAGAATGTACAACAAAAAAACAGTTGCATAATCTTTATGTTACGGTTTGCAAAGAAAAACATGTACAATTCGTGGGCATCAAAAAATTTAAACAAGTGTTCACGGATATGAATCTTGCCTTGTTTTTGCAAAAAAAGATGGTTGTGACTTGAAGCCTTGATGCATTGAACACGAAAAAAATAATATCGACGAAGCGGTATGGAATAAGCATGTTGAAAAGAAAAACAGTGCTCGAAATGAACAATGTGAAAAAAAGGCTAAAGCTCACAAGAAAGAATGTATTATGCTCTGTATGGATTTGCAAGCTGCAAAAGTAGCACCTTCATTAAATGCCACTACAATATGCTTTAAAACATAGTTAGGATGCCACAACTTTACCATATATAACACTACAACTCATCAAGCTACTTGTTACTGGTTTACAGAAGTAGAGTGCGGTTTGCAGGCTTCCACTTTTGTTTCTTGTTTAATGGATTATTTAGAGAGACACTGCTTGAGATAAAATCTACATATCGAAATTTACTACGACGTTTGCACATTTCAAACCGAAATAATGTTATGGCAAACTCACTTTTTAATTTTGCCGTTAAGTATAGAGTTTCAATAAAAATGAGAATTGGACAACCTAGAGCAACATTTAATAAGATGAGAAAAGTAATATGCAGTAGAGACCTTAGTTTGCAACTCAAAATAAAAATATTACATTAATATGTGTTTTCGGTGCTGCTGTATGGGGTGGAGGCCTGGACCTTAAAAAAATATAGGAAAGGATGAATATATGTTGCTACAAATCATAATGCAGAAAAATATAGGGAAAACGACTTATTGGAAGAAGACGCATCTCCTGGCTCAATAATGTGAGAAAGTGGTATAATTGCAGTTTCATCGACTTATTCAGAGCTGCAATCTCAAAAGCGAAAATAGCTGTAATGATTATCAACCTCCTTAGAGGAGACGGTACCTAAAGAAAAAGAAGAAAGACTCTCAGTTACGTAAAAATATCTTACCAAAGGTCACACACAAATGGAATGTGAGTCTGTACATAGCTGTATTGAAAGAAAACTAAAAAATATGGTTATTGAGTTACCAAGTGATTATATTAAAGCATCGAAAAAGGCTAGAATAAAACCTGATCCATATGAAGTTATTCAACCAAGTCATGATTTTTTTAAAGATTATGCCACATCAGAACTGCAGCAATACTCAACAATCTAACCTGGTAGAAATAATTTTGTTGTAGACATTAAAGCTTTATTTTATAATCTCAAAGGAATAATTTAATTTAAACTAAATTTTAACGAAAAATTTCAGAATTTTCCAGTTAGACCCAAAAACATTAAAAGCAATATAGATTATCCAAAGCTATACAACAATCGTTTGGCAATCACTCAAAAAAAATGGCGTCACTTACAATCTCAGATGTTTTACGATTTCTTCAAACCCCACATCGAGCTTCTAAAAAAAAACAGTTCAAGATAGAAATATAGTATCTAAACGCTATTTTTATTTTATTTTTGTAACTAGATAGTTACGTTTGACAAATCATTCAATATATATTTGCAAACAGAATTTAACAGTTAATAATACAAAAATATAAGTATCATGCAGTATCTGCTAACTCTAACAAAACCTGTGACAAAATCTGCTATCTGACATTATTTTTAATATTTTTAAACAATTAAACTAAAAAAATGTAGTATACTAATAAAATCCTTAAACTGTATTAATTATAGGGTCAGGTGAAAACGATTTTAAAATTGGCAACGTTTTTTTAGTTCTTGTTAAGTTTTCACATATAGCAGTTATTGTCAGATCGCCGACGATATACGGACACAAAAAGGAGGAGAAAAACATTTTTTTAAGACAAGTGATTATTTTATAATTTCTACTGACGATTCACGTAGTTAAGAATATGATAAAATAATTTTTTTTAATAGTTTTTTGAATTCTTGACGCCGCTGTAGGTCCCTTAACAGGGGTTCGTGTTTCCATTCGCATAGCATCATTTCTAAAACTCCCCGCGCTACAATTCCCGACGAGTCGTCCGAGGGTGTTTTCTGGGTCCCGCTCGTTCGCCTGACTCTGATGTTATGTTGTGATGTTAGTATTATCAACAACCGGGAAAGGAATACACAATAGTCGAATATTGCTGATTATTTTTTCCTAGGGAAGCAGAAAGTGGGATGCATTTGTACTGCTTAACCTATTCATATTCCAATTTCTTAAACGTGTTAAAAATATTATCTAATTTACCATAAACGTATTTTTATTTATGACAAAAACAACAATATTTCTTAACAATTTAATACTTAAAAAGAGTACATTAGAGTAGAGTAGAGTAAATTTTAATTTGCATAAATTTTTAAACATAATTGAGCAAATAACGTCACATTATTAATTACATATTAAAAAAATATATATTGACATCACACATTTAAAATATATTAACATAACAAATTAAATATGCTGTTCAAGGAGAACAATAGGCCAAGCACTCTGCTACAGTATAGGGCTCAATGTCAACTAGATGTTGAAAAACCTTTCTTTTAAAAGCTCTATAGTGTGTTTCCTGTTGAATGTAAGATGGTAGACTATAATAAAATTTAACACAGGCATATAAAGGACTTCTCTCTGTTATAGACAATCTGTGAAGTGGCAAATTCAAATTAAGGCTTCTTGTATTATATTTATGATTGGGAAGCAGGTGGCAAAACAAAGAAAAATTTTTAAAAAGGAACATAATATATTCAAATATATAGCTAAATATGGCTGAGAAAGTGAGTATATTCTTCTTCTTCTAGTTCCATGACCGTTATCGATCGTTGGATATCATGTTGGCTACCATATTCGCTATCGTGACTTTATTGACAGCAGCTCTAAATAACGATGTAGTTGATTTTCCATACCATTGCCTTAGATTTTTCAGCCATGATGTTCTTCTTCTACCAGGACCACGATTACCTTGGATCTTTCCCTGAATGATCAGATGTAAAAGATCATATTTTTCAGGGTGTCTCATAATATGACCGAAGTATTCCAGCTTGCGTTTCTTTATTATATTGACCAGTTGTGTTGTTTGGTTCAGCCGTCTAAGGACCTCCTCATTTCTAACTCTGTCGACCCAGCTTATTTTCAGTAGTCGTCTGTATACCCACATCTCAAAGGCTGTCAAGCGTTTAAGCATAGCCTCAGTTAGGGTCCACGCTTCTACTCCATACAGCAGGACAGGAAAGATGTAGCAAGATATCATACGAACTCTAAGGTCAATGCTAAGATCATGACTGCAAAGTACGTTTCTCATTTTTACAAAGGCAGCTCGGGCTTGTTCTATTCGGCTTTTAATTTCTGCGGTTGGATCCCAGCTCTCATTGATATTACTGCCGAGATACACGAGTTTCTCTACTCTGTCCAGTGTGGCATCTCCGACTTTTATACCGTCATCATGTATATAATTTTGTTTGCTAACTATCATATATTTAGTTTTCTTAACGTTGAGTTTTAGTCCATACTGATCACAAGTCTGTTTTATTTTGTTCATTAGATTTTGAAGGTCTTCTCCGCAATTGGCAAGGACTAAGGTATCGTCGGCATATCTAATATTGTTGACGGTTACTCCATTCACAATAATACCTTCGGTTGTCTCCATTAAGGCTTCCTTAAATATTTCCTCCGAATATAAGTTAAAAAGTAAAGGCGACAATATACAGCCTTGTCTCACTCCTCTTTTTATATTTATTTCATCCGACAGTTCTTGTTCAACCTTTATTCTTGCCACTTGATGCCAGTATAGATTTGTAATTATTCGTAGATCTTTATCGTCCAATCCAGCTGTTTCCAATATTTCTAGCATTTTGTTATGTCGGACTTTGTCAAAAGCTTTTTCAAAATCGATTGCACAAATATACACATTTTGATTTATATCTCTGCATCTCTGTACTAGCACCTGTATACTAAACAAGGCTTCTCTTGTACCCAAGCCACTCCTAAACCCAAATTGAGTATTGCTAGTTCTGTCCTCTAACAGCGTATAAATTCTGCTGTGTATTACTCGCAGAAAGATTTTCAAAACGTGACTCATCAGACTTATTGTCCGATAATCACCGCATGTCTTTGGACGAGGTTTCTTAGGTATTGTGACAAATGTCGACTTTAACCAATCAGTTGGTAATATGCCAGTGTCATAAATTCTGTTAAAGAGATTACACAGAGCTTTAATTCCATTTTCTCCCAAAAACTTTAGTATTTCAGCACTTACTTCATCGGGGCCAAGTGCTTTTCCATTTTTTGCCGTTTGTATTGAACGTCTTACCTCACTTTCTGTTATAGATGGACCTGATATAGCAATCGGTGTATAGTGTTCTACTCTCTCATCTCATGAGTATATTCAGTGATAGTAAAATCCCCTGGTCTAGATAGCTCTCTAACACTCTTAATGAGTAGCAGGCGCTATTTAGTTTTTGTTGTTGTATTTTGTATTTGTTCCCCCCAATTCAGATTCTGGTCAATATACATACCAAGAAACTTATCTGATCTAGCAGGTACAATGTTTTATGATAGAAAATTAATTGTATCTGGAAACTGTTCTCATGACTGGCTGGTTCTAAAGTAAACAAAAACTGTCTTATCAGTATTAAGCAACAACCGAGATCCACTGAACCACTGGCCAGCCTTGCTTAGAATTTGCTCTGCCACTGTGAGGAGTGTTTCTAAAGTTTTTTTCCCAGAAAAGCACATTTGAATCATCAGCGAAATTCATGGGGTTTTAGGAACTACTAACCATTGCAATTGGAAGGTCGTTTATGTAGACCAAAAAGAGAAAATGCCCAAGGACACTACACCGTGGTATATCTAATTTTAAATTGATCGGTTCAGAGTAAACCTTACATCCACTTTTCTCCAGGCATACCTTTTGCGACCTATCTATGAGAAATGATTTTATTCATTTTAATGCTGGTTCCTGTATTACATAAAGATGTAATTTTTGTAATAAAAGAACATGATCTAGGCTATCGAAAGCCTTAGATAGGTCCAAAAAAGCAACTAGTGTTTTCATATTTACCTCCAGTTTTTCTAAAATTTTTAATATAAAATCATAGGTAGCTGTCTCAGATCTCGCTGTAAGAAAACCATGCTGTGAACTACTAAATCAGTTGTTTGTAGTAAAAAAGTTTTGTAGTCTAAAATGTGTTGCTTTTTTAAATATTTTTAAGAATAATGGAAGAAGGCTTATTGGTCTATAGTTCTTCATCTTAGTAACATCACCTTTTTTATGTAGTGGCTTGACAATTGTCAGTTTTAAACTTTGAGGAAATTTACCCTGTCTGAAAGAAGCATTAACTATAAAAGAAAGAGGAAGTGCAATCTTTAATGAAATATATTTAATTAAGTTGGTTGATATTTCATCATAACCAGAGCTATGCTTGTTTTTTTAAGTTATTTATTATGTGTTTTATTTCGTTCTCTGAAACGGGAGTTAAAAAAATGCAATTATTAGTTTGTTCCATATTAATATGACAATTTTTTACATGCTTTATTTTCTTAACAGCCTCTGGCGCTGAATTTGACATAAATTGATTTATTTCATTAGAAAGCACCTGAGGGTCACCCCCTATACAAAAATAACCTTGATTTTTGAAATAACCCTTAATCTCTTTTACCAGTTGTCAAGCCATTTAAGTTTTATTTTCGCTATTTTTATTCGTTCTTTATAACAATTTTTTCGAGATTGAGTTAGTAAAGAATTGTATTTACGTTTTTCAAACCTGTAAATATCTTTATAATCAACATTATTGGTAGACAGTGTAAACAAATCATCAAGCCTAGATTTACAATGTTTTATATCATCATTTTTAAAGTACTTTTGCGATTTTTTTTATTTGCTGTATTTATCTCTTTGGGTGTAAAACATTGTATAGTGGAATAAAATTTTCTGAACTATACTCATAAAAGCATCCCACTGATTATCTACTTCTAATGTCTTAAAAACAGATACCCAGTCTACATTACCTAACATGAACTAAAAAAAAAAACGTTTATTCATTCAAATTCATTTAATTCAAATTTTACCTTTTGAGCAGTATGTACAGATGTATGAGGATTGAATATAAGAGAATCAAATATGTCAAGATTTGTAAAAATATTATCTATACAGGATTTCTTGTTACCTTGTATGCGTGTATAATCTTTGATGAAAGGTTTATTATCAAAGTAGCTCAAAAACATTTTTCATGTGTTTGGCCACCTCGCACCCTCACGCAGAATATCTAAGTTAAAATCACCAGCCAGAAAAATGATGGAGCCCTTGTCAACTAAATCATAAAGTATTTGGTCTAATTTGTTTATTAAAACTTGTGGCTCTTCTGTTTGGTAGATGGATATGCGAATAAGCGGAACACTCAAACACCGTTCTTTCTAATAAACTAGAAATATCTTCCCGGGCTCTTGCAATAAACGTGTCTTTGATGTATACCGCACTGCCACCATGCTCCTGTGAACTGTTCTACAATATGAAGAGATCAGTTTAAAATTCCGCACATTGTAGTACCGCAGTGTTCTTCTGTTTTCCAGTGCTCAGTTAAAAAAAGAGCAAAGCATTCATCATGATCTTCTAGGATAAAATTAATGGTATCAATACTTATTTTAATTAATTGTGTATTTAAGTGTATTACTGATAAATTTTTTTTTTGAGTATGCCGTAGACTGTCTTTTGACACTGGGGTGCCTCTGTACATTCTGAAAATGGTTAAAAATTATACCATTCGGCCATAATTCTTGCTGTATTAAATGAGGCATTTTTAGTTATGTAACAGTAATTATAAATGAACTTTTGTACTCATCTGTCCTGGTTTTTATTTTTTCGCAGATAACATTCTCATTCAGTTTTCTTTCTTTTAGATAGTTATTCCTGAGCTTCCGTTTTTGGATCGAAACCTGACAGGAAAATCGCCATATATTTTGTGGCCACACGCAGGATACTTCCAGCATTCTCATCGGTTCGCTGGAGTGGATCTGGTCGTTCAATCAGTGTTGGACGAGTTGTTTAGTACAAACCTCTTTTTTGGGTTTCCCATTTATCATTTTCATCTTTAATCAGCGGACGGTTTGTATCTTTAACAGGCCTCACGGGTGCAATGAACTGCTTGATATTCTTGGTTTAGATAGCAACTCAGACAAATCAACAGAAGAAAGGGGCTGTTTTCTGACTGGGTCAACTGACATTGTAGTTTCTTTTAAATTATTTTGTTCTTTTAAAATTAATGGATTGTTATTCTTAGTTTTTGCAGCATTTTTACCTCCACGGAATTTTTTGTTAACTTTTTCTCTACGCTTTTTATTTTTCCCAATAGCAGCTTATTATTTTTCTATAGGATTTGATTTTTACTTCTTAACTTACAAATTAGTTCATTTAGATGATGAATAATCGTATTTACCATACCATCCCCACTATTTAAGGTTATGTTAGAATCACAACAAATCACAGGCGTTTTATCTAAAATTTAAAGTTTTCCGGCCCAATCCTGTGCCGTGCATGATTCATGGAAGGCTTTTCCACACTTTACACATATTATTGTGCTTATTTTCTTAGTTTTGCAACAAGTAAACTTGGTTGTTTCGCTCTCACTGTCGCGATTATCCTTATTGGACGCCATCTTTTTATTGGTGATCTTTTTATTGGTGCTGTTGAATATTGAATATTCAACAGAATAAAAACCGTAAACCCTTTAATAAAGATAAGTCACGTCACTGGTAGATGGTAATTACTTATCTATCACTATCAGTTTGTTCTAATTGCTTTTAGTTTTTGTTTGAAAGATAAAAACTAAAGCTATAAACCTCTCATTGTAGATATTGCAATTTACAAACAAACAAATTGTTTTTACAAAAATAAAAGATGATCTTCATATACCTTGTACTAATTATTTATATCTTGATATAACTTTATAAATTAATTGTTAATATTTACTTGTAAAACAACAATTTTTTGGAAGCAATTGCTAATGACATCCTTCGAGGTTGATTGAATTTTAACTACCTCCTGAGCTTTTTAACTACCTTCTGAGGAAAAGAGTTGAGCTACTTAGTTATCCAGGCAGACAAGTAATATTTAACGTCTAAAAGTGTTTTATTGTCTTTCAAAACATTCTTTTGTATTCATTTGACATATCTCAAGTAGACATCGTATGGATACTAAATAAATAAATCCATTATTGTGATAATTAAAAGCCCAATGTGATAAAAGTTTTAAAGATTTTACTGCAAAATTAAAATCCTATTGTAGTGAATAAAAAATAGGTCAATAATCAAGTTAATCCAAAGATTACCGGTTGGATCTTCAAAAATCTGTAAGTAAACAAAGTTCGTTTACATATATTTAAGCATTTATTGTCATTCGAAAAACTGCTACCATTTTCAGATCATTGATAAGTTGAGATATCGAAAGAAGTTCTTTAGGTTGACAGGACCGCACTCACCCACAGCTTAAAATATTAATTGGCGTTCAAATAAAGGATAACACAAAAGGGGACGATTTCGCTAACCGTCATCTGAACCTGTCCATACCAAGTAACTCAACCTAACACAATTCCCAGTCATATGCATCACTTGCAACAAAAAACAAACATTATCCAAATTTCCTAATAAACAGCAAGTTGTCTTATCTACTTCTATTGCCGACGTAGAAATTGGAAATTATCCAATAGCCCGGGGCAGTATTGTAAATGCTTAAGATATTTTTGTCGCTAAACTAATTTTACAAAACAGATTAAGAACTTTCTTTTCCTCAAAAGAACGAGTAAATAACGTTTTAAAAAATTATGGTTCAATTAAAGTCAAAATTCAAATTTTCTCTGTCCGCAAAGTAATAACTCCAAGTTAAAGAATTGTTTTATTTAATGTATGTCATACCACATTCTAGTTTCAAGCAGACCTAATAAAGCTAGACCTAAATCTTTTATCTCCTACCAAATTTTTTAAAATAAATGCCTCTTGCCCAGAATTTAGACATATTCTCAGTTTTCGCTTACAAACGTATATCGTCCCATTAGAAAATATTGAAAATTATTAACTTCTGTCATCACAAATTTCGACAATACAGTATACAAAATTTTATTAGCAACCGACAACCTAGAATGATTTTTTGTAAACAATCAGTTCATTTAGCTACAGTATGCCCAATTCTACCACATAACAAGTCAACTTTATTAGCGAATCTCATCTGATACACAAAAGCAACCAACACTCTCGTGTCTAATGATAAATCTTATCAAAACATAAGCAAATCTTTAGTTAATGAAGATTTCAAACACAGAAACCTAAGAAAATAAAACCGAACAAATCCATTCACAATAAAACGATGAAATTCAGCGATTAAAACAAATGTTCGAAGACAATTTTACAATGAAGTACAACTAGACTTCTATATCTATAACTTGTTATTAATGAACAGAAAAATCCCATTTTCTCAAAAATCCTTATATTAACATTTAGATCTACATATAATATAATGGAACCTTAAGTTACAAAATGCAAATGTAACAAAAGTTAATTGCTCAACAGACGCCATCAGTTATTTGCCTTCAAAAAAATAATTTCAAAGTTCTTACCATGCTAGGTTAAAACAAAATCAGGACTAAAAAAGATAAAGCAAGTGGTGGAGAAGCAATCTATATTAACCAAATTTACGAAGCAGAACTAAAACCTGTAAATGCATTTTTAGACGCTGTTGTAATCCCGATTAATCGTGATACAAAAATCTCAATATGATAGATTTGTATTTCAATTAATGAAAATATTTTATCCGCTGTAATTGAGGAACTACTTCAACAGATCTCACCTCTTCTATACTTTTAGGATATATTAATAGTCATAGCCCCTACTGGGATACAGTTTTGATCATTAAAAAGATAAGTATTTACTTGACAGTAACAATATAAACATTTTGAATACAAGAGAACCTTCAGAGTATGTGCGATCAAATCCTACAAACATCTCCAAATTTGGAAGCCCACCACTACTTGTACGATAGTGATCACTTTTCTTTTCTGATCACCCGTCTCATTTCAAAACTGCCTTAACAACCCTTCGTTCAAAATGCTAATTAGACCAGGTAAATTTGACACTTTTCTCAGATCATGTAAACGAAAAACTCCAATAACTCCCTGGCCCTACTACCTTTAATATAGCTTTAACTTATGTACAATTCTCTGAGGTACTATTGGAAGAAATGCACAAAGCAGTCGGAAAAATTAAAACTCTAAAATCTCACACGCCATTACGCCAAAAAATAAAAGAGGGCTTGTAAAAAATTTAGAAAATGTCCTATTACATAAAATCAAATAGAATATAAAAAACTAAGCTGAATCTTGCTACAAGATAAGGTAAAACAAAACTGGAAATCAGTGATGACATTTATCAACAACTGCATCTCCCTCTCTGCATTATGGGGAAAAATTCGTCAACTAAGTAGAAAACAGCAAAACACCCAAACTAGTTTTTTAAAACATGATCATAAATTAATTACATACATAGAAGTAATCGCATAAACTTCTACTGACCTTAACGAACAAAATTCCAGTACTAATTCCGAAAATGAAAAGCAGCATATATTGATCATACAGAACAGAGATGAATACCAGAACTTTCCACTTTTACCAGCAAAATTGGATTTTGCATTGTTTGGCATAAAAAAACTTTTCTCTGGGTATAGATGGTATACCAGTAATTAAGTAAAAGCGCTAGAATATACCTCGTTAATGTTTTGAACCAAATGTGGATACAGCGCTACTTTCCAAAACCAGAATCAGATATTATCACCAATCCTAAGCTAGGGCTGAATAAAACATTCACAGCCAATCAGAAAGAAGCACTGGCCAATCATATTGTAAAATATGGCTTAATGTTTTCTGGGTTAATACTGCTGGAATGTCGGAAGCTGGCCTACGAAAATTAAATAGTCCACAACGACAAAATTCGTAAAAAATAAAATGATCGAAAGCTGACTGGCATGGAATGTCTATATAATTTTAGTAACCGACATCCAAGGTAAGCCCTAAGATACCTGAATGTTGTAGTCTATCCTGAGCTACGTCATTTAACCGACATAATGTGAACATATATTATGATAAGTTACAAAAAGTTATGTTACGTAAGCCTGAATTTGCTGATAGGACTAGGATATTGACTTACCGAAACTAGTTCCCTGACCGTATAAAAATCTTAAAAGATGCTCGCAGTAAAGGGACAAAACAGGTCAGCAAAGTCACTAGTAGTAAAAAGAAAATATTAGTAACTAACTGTTGTATCATGAATACTTCCTGCAATTTTTTACCACCAGTAGTCATTTTTCCTCGTGTCAATTTTAAGCCTCACATGACAAATATGGATCTCAAGGGCTCGTCCGGATTGGCGACACGGTCTGGGTGGATAAACAGCACACTATTTATATACACAATGATACACTTTATTAAATACTCAGAAACTAGCATAGAAACCCCCAGCTTACTGCTAATGGACAACTTTGAAGCTCATATTTCCTTAAAACCTATTTAATTGGCAAAGGAAAATGGTGGGACAATATTAACTGTTCCTCCTCATTCTACCAAAAAGATGCAACCCTTAGACGTTTGCATTTATAAACCTTTCAAAACTGCCTACAATGTAGCTGTAGATAGTTGGATGATGCGGAATCGAAAATTACTTCTAACGATTTATGAGGTAGTTGCTTGCGTTGGGGATACACATATATGATAAGATAATGACTCCGTTAAATATTTGTAGTGCCTTTAAAAAAACGGCATTTTCCCGAATGATAGAAATGTTTTTACCAACAAAGACTTCTTGACAAGTGAAGTACTAATAGGCCCATTACTGAAATAATGGTCTTATAATAATAATATACTCCTTGTAATCAATTTTTTAATGCAGAAAATCCAGGATTTGCATTGCAAATTACAGTCGAAGCAGAACATAGTAAAAGTGGAAAGCCTTACTCTGAGCCTGAAACATCTTTAGAATTTGTAACTTCAGATCAATTTCGACAGCTGCCAAAGGCTGAGCCGAGGAAAAACTAACAGATAACCAAAAGAAAAGGGTAAATGTTTGATGGACACGGACACCCAAGAAAAATGGAAATTGAGGAGCTCGAAGCAGAAAAGCAGTAAAAGATGAAAGTGCAAGTCATAAGGAAAAAATTGTTTCAATAGCCAGAAGATATAACAGATAAAGAAATTACATTTAGTGTTCATGTATACAGAAAGAAATCTTTGCTATGAACAAAACAAACTAACTTTTAAAGCCGGACCTGATTTTTTTCAGTATGAATCAATCAATTGATTAGGTGGTAGTACTATAATTTTTAACCACAATACGCGATGCATCGAAGTGTAATAGTTCTTGCAACACGGGTACTGATCCAGCGACTCGTGTGTGATTGCAGGAATACACTTTATATTTCGACTAAATAATAGCTTTAAAACCATTAGATTCATATTTCAGAAGACAACGAGTGAACACCTGTCTTCTAATAATAGTAATTTTAATAAAAGCTTGTCAGATTGATGTCATTGTTTATCAAGTAAATATTGGTAAGTCAATATCACTTAAATAATTTCGACAACTAAAATTAGGCCAGTCGTTTTTGAGCATGCTTATTATTTTGGCATCCGAAATATTAAAATCACATTATAGCATCATTACAAACGACTCAGCCTAGCTTCGCTGCAGTAACCAAAATCACACAGAAAACTCTATAACAGCAACTTCATGTCCCAGTAGAACTCAAGCCATTGTTATGAACGCTATCTAAAGCGTAGTGCTATTTGATTACATAAAGGCAATTGGCGAAATTGTTACCTGTAAAGAAATATTCTTTGCTTCACGTATTTCCAACCAGCGTATATGTATCTATCTTTCTTTCGTAGCTGTAGTAGATAATGTTCTAAAAATAATCTGACTATTTCTGTTAGAAATCAAATAATATTCATTTGCAGACTTATTACATCTGCAAAGAGGCTACTACTTTCTAACGTATGTCCTTCAATCTCGGACGCACTCATAAAGCAAGCACTTAAAAATAAACTTGTAGTTCGCCGGAAGAAGAATATGCTCACATCTTCAGCTTTCGACGCTCTGTCTTTGTGATAACAGATAAAGAATACTTTGAGGTTAATACTACAATTGTAATATTATATAAAAATACAAATTATGGGATCTTTATTACTTAGGACAAACTTGAATGCTTTTTATGTAAGCAATCTGGACACACTGCAGACTCCTGTCCTAAAACTCAAAAAATATCTAGCAATGTCTCTCCAAATACAACTTCTAGTCAAATTGCACTTGATCCTCCTTCTAGTATATCTTCTCTCTCACCCTCTTAATTTAAATTTAAATAATTTAAATAACCCAGCTACTTTTTTTTTCATCCTTTATTTATTGAAATCTGTTTCTACAAATAAAAAAAACAATAATCAATATGTTTATCAAGTAATTAACATAGGGGAGAGCTGTCCAGTGACAGGAATCCTTAAGATAAATTTCTAATATATATAAATTTTTTTTTTTTTTTATTTAGAATTTCCGCATCAACCATTAAAGGTTATTAGCGGGTTTTACAGATTTTGCAGTTATTATTACAAATACAAATTTACTAATTACAAATTGCGTATTAAATTACACATAATAAATTACAAATTACAAAGAGATACATATAATATAACTTAAATTTTGTGTAGTAAACGTATTTCCTTTAGGATTTTGATTGTATTAGATACATTACTGTTTAAAATATCTTTAAGTTTCTTTGCTTCTTCTGGTACGTTGTTGATGGCTCTTTCGTAGGAATAAAGAGGACATTCAATCAATACATGTTGAACAGTTATTGGACATTCACAATAGGAACATTCAGGTGGTAGTTCTTTTGTTATGAGATGCTGGTGAGTTAACGCTGTGTGTCCAATTCTTAGTCGGTTTATAATCACTTGTATCCTTTTGTTTTCTGGAAATTGTAGTTTAGTGCCAATCCTAGTTTTCACGTTTTTAAGGTTAGCCTTAGTAGAATTCCACATTTGTTGCCAATTTTTTACACAGTGCTGTTTAATATTGAGCTGGATATCACTGAATGGAATTGTAGTCATAATTTCAGTTTGCTCGTCAGTAGCAGCTTTCTTTGCTAATTCATCTACTTTTTCATTTCCTGTGATACCTGTATGTGATGGTACCCAGAGAAATGTAACGTTCACGTGTCTGTTTTGTAGGTGATAAAGTGCTAATTGTATTTGTTGCAGGATAGCATGTACTGGATATATTTGCCTTAAGCTCTGAAGAACAGATAAAGAGTCAGTAATGATAAGAAAATCTGAGCTTGCATGACTCTTACACATGTCTAAAGCCTTTAAAATGGCGATTGCTTCTCCCGTGAAAATGCTGCAGAATTGAGGGATGCGAACTGCATATTCACACTTTCCTAGAATAAAGGCCGCTGCGTGTCCGTTTTCAGTTCTGGACGCATCGGTAAAAATCTTGTTATGGCCAGTGTATTCTAATATCCGTTCTTGATATAATTTGCTAATGGTTATGGGATTTGTGGTACTCTTTGGATAGGCCGTGAGGGATAGATCAATAGTGGAAAATTAATAGTCCAGGGAGGTATAGTTCGTTGTGTAGGGTAAGAATGTGTGAGCTGCTCCATGTCAAAACCGTATCTCGTTAGACGTTCTTTAAGGGGTGGATATTTAATTTGTTGATGGCAATGAGTAGGTGGATATATTTTATAAAGAAGTGGATAGTTTGTGTTATTAGGGTTGGAAGACAATCTCGCGGCATAATTTAAAGAAATGTGTTGTCTTCGTATTGATAGGGGAGATTCATTTAGGATAACCTGAAAACTTGAAACAGGACTAGTTCGGTAAGCACCCAGAATTAGTCTTAAACATGTGTTTTGTATAATGTCTAGTTTTTTAAGTATATAATTACTCGCAGTTGAATAGCATATTGCACCATAATCCAGTTTGCTTCGGATTAATGATTGGTATATATGCAGCAATTTTATGGTGTCCGCTCCCCAAGATCGGTTTGATAGCATTTTAAGGAGATTTATTTTAGATTGGCAGGATACGACTAGCTTTTTAATATGTTCTGCCCATGTTAACTGACTGTCCAGTCTTAGGCCAAGAAAGTCAATGCTCTCTACTTGTTCTAGGTTGATACTATTTAGAGTAAGTGTTGTTTTGCAATCAGTTTTTCTTTTATTGAATACGATGAAACGAGATTTATCACCTGAGAACGTAAAACCAGTCTTTTGGGACCAGTCTTCTAGTTTATGTAGAAATGATTGCAAAATGTTTGAGGCTAGTGTAATATTGCAGCTACTAGTATATACAACTAAGTCATCTGCATACAGACCTGCTTTCAAAGGTAGCTTTATCTCTTGAGCGATATTATTAATTGCTATTAAGAATAAAGTGGGGCTTAAGGTTGACCCCTGTGGAATACCGTTTTCAAGACATTCTGTTTTTGAGGTAATTCCATTTACACGTACTTGAAATGTCCTATTATTCATTAAATGTTTTACAAAGGCAAGCAAATTTCCCTGGATACCCCAATTGGACATGGTTTGTAAAATGTTGTATCTCCATGCAGTATCAAATGCTTTATTTATATCAAAAAATATGGCAATTACTTTCTGGTTATTTCTAAAGGACTCACATATAATATTGTCAATAGCTACTAAGGCATCATGAGTTGATCTGCCTTTTCTGAAACCGCTTTGGATATGGCTTAATAATTGTTTTTTTTTTCAAGAAACCTCATTAATCTGTTATTTAAAATTTTTTCTAGTAGTTTGCATGTATTATTTGTAAGAGAAATTGGTCTATAGGAAAGGGGGTCAGTTTTTGATTTGAAAGGTTTTAATATGGGAATAATTGTTGATTCAGACCAGATTGAAGGAAATTTTTTATTAAGGTAAATGTGATTGAAAATGTCTAAGAGAATTAATTTTCCTATGTACGGCAAGTTTTTGATAAATGTGATTGGTATATTATCAGGACCCGATGAAGTGTTTTTTGATTTATCTAGAGCTTCTTCAAATTCTTGATATGTGATGGGGAAATTTAGTGGATTATCACTATCTATTATAGATATATCTGTCATTTCACGTTTATTTTTGAAATCTAAAAATGCGGGATTGAAGTTTGCATTGCTTGAATTATTCTTATATACATCTGACATAATATTACTAATTTCTTGTTTGGAAGATATTAATTTGTTTTTATAATAAAGAGTGTTAATATGAATTGAGTTTTGTTCACCTTTTAATGTACGAACTTTATTCCAGATTGTAGTCATAGGTGTTGATGAATTTATGGTAGAGACATAATTTGACCATGTTTCTTTTTTACTTTTCTTAATAAGATATTTAGTTTTTGCTCTAAGTTTTTTAAAATTGATAACATTTTCTGTTGTTTTATGTCTTTTTAAAACATTGAAAGCATGTTTGCTAGATTTCATAGCTAAGGCTATTTCTTCACTCCACCATGGTACTGGTTTTCGTTTACAAGGTTTTGTTTTTCCCACTGCAATATTAGCGCATTTTACTATAGTATCATTGAAATGATTAAGAGATGAATCTATGCTATCTTCTAGAATAAAGTTCATAAGATAATTATTTAATAGATCTCTATATAAGTCCCAGTCTGCTGAGTTTAATTTCCATTTTTGGTAAACAGGAATATTCGGTTAATCATGCCCAACGGTTTCAATTAGAGGAAAATTACCGCTATTATAATATATATAATCAAGACTATTCCAAGAAAAACTTGTAGCTAATTAGTGATTACACAACGAAATATCGATGGCAGAAAAAGTACCATTGTGGGAGCTAAAATGGACAGATTATATCAGTATTCATTATTATTAGATTTTGATTATCTATTAATTTCTGATGAAGTCTACCACATTTGTCTGTTTTTATACTACCCCATGTGATATTATGACAATTCAAGTCACCAAGTATTAGTTTGGGAGCAGGAATATCATCGATTAAGCGATGTAATTCTTCAAGTACATTTTCATTTGGATGAGGGAGGTAAATGTTACATATGTTAATAGGTCTGCAGTTGATATTGCATGACACTGATACAGCTACAGCTTCTAGATTAGTGTGTAGCTTAATTTCTTTGGTCTGAATGTGATTTTTTACAAAAATACCAACACCTTCACTAGCATATGTTGCGTCTCGATTTTTAAGGAAATGGGAATAATTTTTTATATTAAAGTTATTACTTTTAAGGTGGGTTTCCTGTAAACATATTATAAGAGGAGAAAGATCGTTTATAAGTAGATTAAGGGATTCTAAATTATTAAAATAACCATTAAGATTCCACTGTAATATAAATGTATTATCCATTTTATTTTACAACGTGGGAAAGGGAGTTATCGCTTTCAATATCCGAGGATGAACCGGTAACTAAGGATTGTATCTTTTTTCGAAGTCTTGTTAGTTTATTTTTTATTTTGCGATCAGGAATATGGTCGTGGGCGAATAGAAGTATCTCTTTAAAAGAACTTATATCGGTTGTGTAATTTTCTACTATGAGGGTAGGATAATTTGAGTTTAATGCGTTACATATCGCGTCACAAAGAACTGTAAATTTAAGAGGAAATGTCGGGTATTTAGATTCGATTTTACCTTTAATAGATTCAAGTGACTCGAGGATTTCAGATTGTGATGATTTTGGCCACTTAACTGTATTTTTGGGTTTGGTAAAAATTGTTGGATCGGGTGGCGTTTCATGTATCTCAGGAGAGTCAGTAGATATTTGTCTCTTTGTTTTTTGATGGGAGGCATCAGTGTTCAAAGTAATAGGATTGTTATTTTTAGTCGTTTCGTTGTGAATATCTTCTGTTGTTATTTGAAAGTTAGTGGTATTATTAATAGGATTTCCTGCTTCTGTTGTAAGATTTTGAGGTTTAGACGGAAGTGATATTGTAGATTGAGATTCAATGGGCGTTTCAGTTGATGTCAATTGTGATAGAACAGGGCAGTCTGTTTCGCGATGACCTTTTGACATACACTTAGGGCAATTTAAGTCAGTGGATAGATAAATTCGATAGTTGGTGTTGTCGAAGAATATTGTAATGAAATCTGGGATAGTGATATTTTCAATAGGAGTGATAAAAATTTGTCTTCGAAAGCTTAAAACGTGGTTATAGGCAGTGTCCGGCATTCCAACTCGCAGAAAAGTCATCTGGGATACAGTATTAAGTCCTAATTTTTTCAGCTCAACTTCAAGTACTGAGTTTGGTATGGTGGGACAGACATTTGAGATGACCAGTCTTGTAGCAGGAGTAATTAGACGTCTTACTTCAACTTCTGAATCATTAATGGATATGGATGTATGTGTCTTCAGCAATGTATTGACGACTTCGGTATTGGAGAGATAAATACAAATTCTGTTATTTGAGATGCGGGATGCAAATAATATATTTTCTGGTTTTACTATATTTCCTATTGCTATCACGTATTCATTTATTTTTATTCCATTGAGAGCAGATAGGACAATGGCTTGGTTTTTGGTTGGATATTTAAATGAAGTAACAGCGTTGGAATATGAACATGGTTGATTATTGTTAGGAGAAGAAACAGAACCAACAGAATCTTCATCCATTTTTAAAAATATTATTCATATTTTGGTACCTCTATTCTTCAGACGGTCCTGTTTGTCACAACAGAATCGGTAATGAGGTACTGTAAAATAATGGGTAATTGGAGCGTTATATGAGGGTAATGGAAACGCTGTCACCAAATGAAATACACAATAGATCCTCAAGGGATGCTAACCCTGCGAGCGGCTGCAAGGAATACTGGTCACACTGGTCTGGAGGGCTGGCTCGTCTTCGTGGATTTACGAGAAGATAAGGGATTTCGGGATAGGGGTAAGGACTCCTAGGTCTCAGGTCCTGTGAAGAGTAGAGGTTATGGGCTTACTTTTGAAGCCGGAGATATGCATACGCAGAATCTCGAGTTCTCCTAGTCTCTAGTGAGTCGGACGGAAGGAACATTAAAAAAAAACCAAATTAGAGTCAACAATATATTGAATCTACCCTGAAGTTACTAATACAATCGTTAACACGTTATTCTGCGCGTCGGGAGACGATGTAGCAAGATAGTGAAGAGTTGACAGTTGTACTAATATAATTACACAGGTTAGTATAAAGAAATCTGTTACCTTATGTGTATATTAGGGCTTCAACCACGACACGTTCAGTCTTCTGGAACTCGGTCAGTTGAGGGTTGCGAACTTTCGAGCTGCCACAATAACCGGACTACACGCGAATTCTGCCAGAAGATACCCGGCCCCCGGAAAATCACCGACTGTCTCGCGTACTGGACGCTATCGCGTCCGGCGATCACTGCCCTGGGCGGGCAGTTACGGCGCCCCCGTTATCACTACTGATCGACTGACTACTTTGGTTCGGTTTTTATCAAATGGTGTCCTAGTTGACCGGTTGTAGTCCAAGGTTACGTTTTCGCCGAGTTGTAGTTTTGGCGTTATTGCTGCCTATTTGGGTCACGGATGTTTCGTGCTTTTTATACATTTAAACAATTATCAAACAATGCAATAACTAGGTCAATTGTTATACTTTGTATAATTTAAATGTATAAGTTAACTGTATTAATTATCCCTTATTTAATTTGGAATATATAATAATTATCTCGAATAACTATTATCTTTTCTATGCTATTTATTATTCCATTATCCCTTTATTCCAACTTCTCACTCACTTGCTACGCTTACATTACAGTACCAAAAGTTGTGTAGTTGATAAATCCGGTAGCAGGAACTTGTTTTGATATAGGTATCTTTAATTATATTATAATAAATACTACTTACAGTTTTTTTCCAAGTAGTTCAAATTTATTTTTATATTAACACTACACTTTATTGCAATTTTATCAACTGAATATAAATAATATCGCAAAAAACTAGGTGTAATTAGGCTAGCTATTAAACACGTCTGTTAACGACAAAGGTTCGACGTGAAGTCCAAATATATATAAATATTTGAAATATAAATAACAATTTAAAAAAACAATAATCAATATGTTTATCAAGTAATTAACATAGGGGAGAACTGTCCAGTGACAGGAATCCTTAAGATAAATTTCTAATATATATAAATATTTGAAATATAAATAACAATTTACAAAGACATTTTACGAACATATTAAAAAAAATAGCAATAGTTAAAATTATAACAACACACACAATTATAAGTTTGTAGGTATATGTAGTATCAGTTGTAGCTATAAAATGATATATACGTTTATGTATATAAAGGTATAGAGAGGTCTAGAGGATCACGTCGTTTTAGTCTTCCTCTCCTTGGTCGGTTAAGTAGGTCTTGGGCAAGTGTATTTGGATGGTTTAGTAGTCTATTTTTGTAAGTGTCACTGAGTGAGACAACGGTGTCTTTAATATTTTGGATCTGAAGATCTCGGTGTATAACATAATTGGGCACGTACCACGGTGCATTGGTAATATGTCTCAAAACTTTAGATTGGAAACGTTGAAGTTTCAGTAAGTAAGAATTAGATGCTGTATCCCATATCTGTATACCGTAGGTCCAAACTGGCTTTAGAACACATTTATACAGTAATAATTTATTATGTAGACTTAGTTTGGATTTTTTATTCATGAACCAATACATTTTCCTGTATATTAATCCTAGTTGCAGTCGCTTTGTCCAGATGTACTTTCCCCAATTTAGTCGGCTGTCAAAATGTATTCCCAAGTATTTAACATCACTTTTTTTGGGTATTATGTTATTGTTTATGCACACAGATGGTACACTCTCTTTGCGTAAAGTAAATGTTATATGTGTTGATTTGCTGCCATTTACTTTAATTCGCCACAGTTTTAACCATTTCTCTAGTTCATTTAAATGAATTTGTAAATTTTGACAGGCTGTAACAGGAACCGAGCTAGAAACCATTATCACAGTATCATCTGCATAGGTAGCGATTGTGCTGTTTACTCTTGTGGGAATATCTGCCGTATAGAGCAAGTATAAAGTTGGTCCCAATATACTACCCTGAGGTACTCCCGATAGAATTGGAGATATGTTTGATATTGCTTCATTGCATCTGACCTGGAAATATCGATTGGTAAGATAGGATCTCAGAAGAGCATACAGAGGATGAGGAAAGTGAGTTTTTATTTTAGATAGCAGCCCCTCATGCCATACTTTATCAAATGCTTGTGAGACATCCAAAAAGGCTGCAGTGCAGTATTCTTTCTTTTCAATCGCATCTCTTGCTACTTTGGCAACTCTATGTACCTGCTCAATTGTTCCATGTTGTTGCCTGAATCCAAACTGATAATCAGGTATTAACTTTTGTCTGTCGATTATAGAATTCATTTTCTGAAGGAGTATCCTCTCAAATATCTTAGAGATAATGGGAAGCAAACTGATTGGACTATAGGATGATAGTTCTTGTGGATCTTTATTTGGTTTCGGTATGAGAATAATTTGTGCCATTTTCCATTGAAACGGAAAATAGCCTAACTTTAGTATAGCGTTAAATATGTACATAAGCAACCGAAATCCTTCTTCGGGTAAATTTTTGCAGATTTTTCCCGATATTAAATCATACCCTTGAGCTTTTTTAGTATTGAGATGTTTAACTAACTCTTTTATTTCGTTAATTTTGATATTTTCTATAGGAGGTGACATCTGGTAGGGTGCATCTAAGTTCTTGTGAATGAATTCTTCTTCTTCCTTTGAGATAGTTCTGGAGTGTGGTTGAAAAACTTGGCTGAGATGATTAGCGAATGCTTGTACTTTATCTTCATCGGCCTTGGCCCAATCACCGTCTTTATTTCTAATGGGACCGTCATGCTTAATCTGATGTTTAAGTTTCCTAGAGAGTTTCCAAATAGAGTAGTTTGTGTCATCCATCGCAGTAAGACTTTCAAGAAATTCATTTATGCCCTGATCTTTGTATTTAAGTAATTCTCTTTTAAGCAAACGAGTAGCCCTATTCAGTTCAGTTTTGTTCTCAGGAGATCTGGAAGTTTGCCACTGTTTTCTTAGTTTTCTCTTTTCGTTGATTAAGATTTTTATATGATGTGGATATAGTTCACAGTTATTAAACCAATTTAGATCTAGAGTTGCTCTCCAAGCTGCCTGTTGAATGATTGATGTAAGGTGATGAACTGCTTCCTCAATATTTTCACTTGTTTTAAGAGGAAGATTTAAGTTAATTGTGTTTTGAATATTAAATCTGAACAGACTCCAATTTGTTTTATGATTTCACAAACGTGGGGTATTTATTTGTATTATATACGTTCCATCACATCAATAAATATGGGAGAATGGTCCGACGAAAGGTCAAAAGAAGGTTTAATGTCTAAAAAGTTGTTACTTATTCCTTTTATGATACCAAAATCGATGAGATCGGGTATTTTATTTCTATCTGTAGGCCAGTAGGTTGGCTGTCCAGTACAAATTGGAGTCAAGTTATTTTCGTTTAAACTTTTAATAAGTTCTCTTCCGCGAGTTGTTATCAGTCTTGAACCCCATCTTGTATGTTTTGCGTTAAAATCACCTACCCAGCTACTAACATAAAAATATCAACTAAACAGTCTCTAACACCAGTTTCTGTCCCTTCAAATTCTGGCATAAAAAGAACTCATTCCACTGACTCTATCAACACAACTCTAATAACACACCAAACACAACAACCTTAGCAACTCCTAAATTAGCTTCTAAAATGAAATCAAAAACTACTGACAAAGAAATTGGTTAAATTAATTTATCTGTCCATTCAAGTATTGAAAAATTAATTTTTGCTTATCCATGAAAATTTTCGTTATCAGCATTACAAATAATTGCTTTCCTAGAAAATTCCTTTGGAAGTAGTGATCCTCTTAAAGAAGCTCATAATTTCATCACAAACATTCATTCTCTCCTCAAAGATCTTACACAAATATACCAAACTGTAACTAAATTTGTTTTTAAATTTACTGTTTTACAGTCAAACTGCGACGGATACTATCCGCTCCTTAAATACATACAATATCTTATATCAATTTACCATCCAAATTTTCTTTGTCTCCAGGAGACTAATATTAATAGAACTAATATTCCTCATCTTAAATCCTATGAAGGATACTACTTGATTAGGACGAACTGCTTCAAAGCTAGTGAAGGTCCATTCATATTTGCGTTCAGCGAAATCTCAACAAACATTTCGAAGAGAAGTTCAGGAACAAAACTAATAATATTACTTTATCTCATCATGACTTATATTCTCACAGAAATCATTTGATATTATCTAAATATAGTAGATACCTTAATTCTCTTTTTACTATCCACTAGCAAATATCTGTCTTATCTACTAGTAGAAACACCGCAGCTGGGCCTGATGATATTCCTTATGCATTCCTAAAGCATTTGTCTAATTATGGTATCAATAAACTTCTTAATTTATATTGTATAATCTGGAGTTTCCATAAATTTCCATCTCAGTGGAGCAAATCTATTGTTATACAAATATTCAAGCCAAACCAGCTAACTATTTTTCTTCACAATCTTACAGGCTCATCTCCCTCACATGCACACATGTGTAAGCTAATGGAAATAGTGATTAACAAACGTCTTTTATGATATTTTGAAAAACACAAGATCATTCCAAAGAAACAATCTGGCTACCAAAGACAGGCTACTAAAGAAAACAAGAGATAATCTGGTACTACTCCAAACTCATATATCCAACGCAATTAATTGCAAGCAAGATTTAATAGCAACTTTCTTTGATATAAAAGGCGCATTTGATACCATCTCTAGAAACGCAATCCTTGACGAACTTTTTGAATGAAACCTTATTGACAACATATACGCATTTATCAAAAACTTCCCAACATCTAGATCGTTCAGAGTTTCTGTCAATAACTTCATTTTTTCTCCACACATCTAACATGATGAAAGGTTCAGTTTTAAGCACAACCTTCTTCATTCTTTCGATTAGCAAGTTAAGTAAAAATATAGCTTTAACAATTAAATGCGTGTTATACGCCGATGAACTAATAATGTTCTGTCATGGTAAATTCAACGCAACTACTAGTAAAATTCTTTAATAAGGAGTAAATGACCTAGAAAATAAAGTAGCTTCTCTAGGACTTACCCTCTCCCACTCTAAATCTAAAGTTATGAAATTTAGCAGAAGAATGGTTCTTTTGATCCTGAAATCACTATCAACAACTTCAAATTACCAGTTGTTGATAATTACAAAATATTAGGGCTGACATTTGATTCAAGATTAACCTGGAATCATCACATACAGGAACTTTAAGGAGTTTTTCTAATAAGGTTAAATATAATCAAAACACCCTCCAGTATTAGTTCAGAAATTTGCTCCAGAAGATACCAGTATTAGTTTATTAAGAATTGTCTTTCTAGAGCTTATAAAGACAAATAAACATAACATAGTTCTTTGTATTGACGCTTCATAGACTGAAAGTGGTGTTGGATACTCTGTATTCACTGTACAACAGCCTATCGAACTCTATAAAATTTGTCATTGGTGTAGTATACACACTGGTGAACTTCTAACTATATCTCACATACTTTCAGATATGCCCAAAAATACCCAAATACACACACAGCCATATGCTCTGATTCACTTTTCTCTATACTCTACATTAATGCTATATCCACCAACCATCCTATCGTTTAAGATACTCATGACACATATCAGCTCCTTATAAACCCAAATACAACTGTCATTCTGATATGGGTACCATTCCATATTGATATTAGTGGTAACGAAAAAGCTGATTGCCTTGCCAAAAATGCCGCATCATCCAGGGACACCAAATTAAACCCTTAGTGAACCTACTTTCCTATTCCAGTTTATCTCAAAAAAATATGGCAATCATACGGAGATTGCATATAGGACATGGTGACATCATCTCCACACTCAAAATGTTAGAACTGCAGTAAGACGCTCCGAATCAGACATATACTTATCTTCAAAGAAGTCCTAAACAGCACACACCAAATCAACAAGGTTATTAAATTCTTCGAGAAAAGTCAACTGCTTAACAAAATATAAATGTTGTGTTACATGTTTTTAATATTTTCCCTTTTTATTAAATGTTAACTACATTACTTGTAATTTATATGATATTACCATGTAAATCGCAACTCGTGCTAATGACCATAGATGCCACATGGACCTTAATTTAAACAAAAAAAAAAACAATTAGAGTAAGCTAGGGCTAGAGTTAATATGTGTAAAAAAATAACCGACCACCTCTACCTTAAAATATGTCTAATTCAGAGCGTTTTGTTTTCTATTTTTGTTTTTTATCAAAGTCGTTATATCTCGTGATCACCATTCGGACTATCCTCTCTTTGGTTTTTCTCTCATCTTAATCGTCCTTTTGCTACATTACGGCTGATTTCATTTAACACATCCATTGCCAATTACAGCTATAGGTATAGCGAACGGATTAATTCATTTGCCGAGTACATTTAGGTATGTAGAGCATTTAAGCATCACTTATCTAACGTTTATACTGCTAGCACTACTTAGATCGCCATGAGAAACGAGTTAGCCGCCTCATTAAACGTTGTTTCACTATATTACACTTATAATACTGTATTGGTTGTTGCCAGAAATAATTTTTCTGTGTACGTGAAAAATTATCAGAGTATGAGGGTATTTAGATTATCCAACATGTGTTGTAATCGTATTAATTTGGTAGATATTTTAAAGTTTACCTACGAAAGGTTAGTATTGTTAAAAAAATAGTGAAAATCAATAATATATTAAATATTATACCTATAGTAAGTTTTTTATTATATGTAGGGCAACATTTTTGTGTCTAAAAAGGAATCTATTCTGGAATCAGAAGAGGACAAAGATGATGTTTTTTTAAAAAGTGATGATGGGTACACAAATTACAATGACCGGAATGAAAGTGATGATGGTAGTTATAAAATTGAGGATATTGCAATCGACGTAATAGAAACAACTATTAGAGACGGCGGGACTATTTACAATAGATCGATACACATCTTAGCATACGCTAATGGAGTTGACATAGGGCCTAGGAAGCGAGATGTTGAGCAATATTTTCTAGAATTGGAAACGGTGGCAAAACAGGTCGTTTTAGTTCATCAACGAAGACATGTTGGTTACTAACAATCCTGTAGCAAATGAGGAACGGGAAGCAGCGTTTGGAAGTCATATCTTTGAACGTGTTGAGACCTTCACATACCTTGGCTCGATAGTGACTACCACCAATAAATCAAACAAAGAAAAAAAGACGAATAAACCTTATAAATAGGGCATACTATGGACTCAAAAACAATTCCACTCATACGAGACCTGTCTTTACATATGGGCGGACACATGGACTCTAACGCAGATGGATGAAAACTTCTGAAAATATTGGAGCGTTAGATACTTTGCAAAATATTTGAAACCATAAACGATCAAAGGCAGAGGCGCAAAAGATTTAATTTTGAATTATACTAAGCCTTTAATAGAGCAGATATCGTAACGTTCATTAAAACACAGCGACTTAGATGGGCCGGACACATAATACGAATGCCTGACAATATGGTTGCTAAAAATCTTAAAACAGAAACACCAATACAAAGAAGAAGCAAAAAACTAGAGATCAGAAGATTGCAACACGTTGCCAGAAATCAAACAGAATGGATACCAATCTTAAAGCAGACCAGGATACACAGAGGATTGTTGAGCCAAGGATGATGAGACGCCAATGGTATGGACCACTGTATTAACCATATATCCTGCCTTTTCCGACATTTTAACAAGTACTACTCACATTTACATAAATTATAATAAACTGAAACTAAATATATACAGCGACAAGCACCAACAAATTGAAACGAATGGCAATGACACCTGCCTCCCTGTCTGTGACGTATGGTAACAATAATTTTTTGTTTATGTGCGGCACGTGTCTCCAGGGACATGTCTCATATAACCGACATCAGTAGCGAGAATTAAAAATTTGCTATCGATAGCTTTTTGTTTCACTTAAAACGACGTAGAAGTACAATTTTTATCGCTACCGCAAGATTCAATGGTTTAGCCAATTTTACTACAGTTAAAAAATTACGCACACGCCTTTGGGGATACGTAACGCAGTCAAAGTGTTAAAATTTGTAGATTTTTTTCACGAACAATAATTAATTACTATAAAAAAAAGAAAGAAAAAACCAACCAACTATCTCGAAGTCGTGATAAAATGATTCTCTTCTAATTATAAGCGTATAACTAATACCAAACTGTGTATATCACAAAAGTTACTAATTAAAGTATTAATTTTATTTTTTTTTTCTATTACTCTTTTGCTGTAACTTCTGTCCCTAATTTCTAAATCTGAATAAATATATGCGTCTTATACCCTAACACATCACGAAACGGTAGAAATATCATTAATATTATTCAAAAACCCTTTTAAACCTTAGATCAAAGGCTCTCATTTATCCCTTTCATGTTCTACATTTTAAAAACTACGATAGCTGATGGATAGCAAATTTAACCTAATTGACTACTGACACCTAAATCCAGAAGCAATTAGTCTTCAAACATTACACTAAAGGGAATAATCAGACGAAAATTCGCAGTTTGACTCAAAAAAAAAAATACTGAGTGAAGACATACTAGATCTATAAAAAATATAAAGTAAATATAGTACTGTATAGTTACTTTATAGTATATAAACCATAAGATATAGTATAAACTAGCTGCATTCTTAGGTTTTTATAGCATGGATATATACATTATCGTTCCTCTTCTACCGTTTGGTAGGTGTGTTTAGTTTTTGATGAATTTTCTTTATTCTTCTCTGTTGATTGATATTTTTGTTGCATTTTTGCCAAAATTTGCCCTTATTTTAAGATATCTCTCACTATTATCCTCTTTAATTCGTCTGCCCCCTCTGTTTTTCCCAATTGTTTATGATTCCTTACTATTGTACCTTGCGTGTTCGTGTTATATGACGAAACCATCCTTAATTTTCTACTTTATTGTATAAGTAACGGTTTAATTTAAATACGTTTTCTAGTTTTTTTATTTTGGAGTCTTTCTGTCCTTCTTGTCACTGTTGTTCTGAGATATTTTATCGCTGCTGCTTATGTCCTACTCTGCTTCTTTGTCAGATTCAGTTTTCTGCTCCAAATGTCAAAGCTGGCCTATACAGGGTGGTACTAAAGTAATTGTACAAAAAGAAACGGTAGATTTTGCACTTTGAAATATACCGATTTAAGCCAACTTGTTTTAATAAAATGTTGATATTAGTTGTTGATATTATTTGATAAAGTTACAGGGGATTAAAGTGGTAATTTTAAGTTTTATTTTTGGAATATTTTTTTTTATTTACAAACATGGTCGCATCAACCTCTGGAGTTATTAGCGACATATAAACATAAACATGAGATAAGTAACTTATAAATAAATATTATATTTTGTTAAAACTATTAATTTCTTTAAGAAATTTCACAATATTTTCACCGGTACACTCACTAAAGATGTCCCTTATAACTGATGGAATTTTATTAGTTAGTCTTTCAGCACTATATTTGGGACACTCCGTTAATACGTGTTTCACTGTTAACGGCACGTGACACTCGTACATTTTGGTTGAGGTTCCTTCTTCATGAGATATTTATGTGTGAGTTTGCTGTGTCCTAATCGAAGCCTGGTTAATACAATCTAAGGGCGAGCGCCCACCAAAGTGGCGTGGCAGTGGCAAGTAGCAAGTAGCACGCGTCTAGCATAATGTAACCAATCGTAACGAATGATTAGAATGAATGACGTTACTGTCATTTTGATGTAAACTGAATCATTCGTTTTCATTGGTTACATTATGCTAGACGCGTGCTACTTGCTACTTGCCACTGCCACGCCACTTTGGTGGGCGCTCGCCCTAAAGGAAACGGCTAGGAGCGTTGTTAGTCCATCGTCCAAAATTTGGTTTAATTTCTTTTAACTTTGAGGATTTTTCTTCCCAACATTTAGTCCAATTACATAATTAGCTTTTGTTTAAAGTACGGATTGAGATCTTCTGCTAATGGTTTTATTATCGGTCTGATATTTGGGGAATTTGCTATTTCTCGAGCATTTTTATCACCTAGTTCGTTTCCTTTATTGCCTATATGTGATGGTACCCACACGAAGACTAATGTTTGGTTTTCCAGCTGCCGCATCTTGTTTTTAATTAATTTAGCTAACGGGATGCAAGTGTACATTTTTGACAGTATATGAAGGGAATTGATTGAGTCAGTAATAATAAGGAATTTATCTGGTTTGACTGTTTGTATGTGAATTAGAGCTCTGTATATTACATACAATTCTCCAGTTATTACATGAAATTTTTTATTATGTCTCTTATAAGAAATGATGATCCTACACCAGAAGTTGTTTTAAATGCATCTGTGTAAACGTGGGTATATTCAGGGAAAGAAGAAAGTATTCTATTATAATTGCTTATAAATATTTGTGGATTAGTTTCAGATTTATGATATGATGATAGTTCTAAATTTAAAGTAGGCAAAGGTATTAACCAGGGAGGTGGCGTGTTTACGTTTGCTGAATGTGTTGAGGGAAAGTTAAAAATTTCAATAGAGTTTAAAATGTTTTTGATCCTTAATTGAAATGGTATGGTAAGCAACATCGGCTTGTAAAAAAGTTTATCCTGCCTACGTCATCCAGTCAAAATTACAGTAATAAGTACTTAACTTACAAACACCAGAAGGAGGAAGTATCTATTACAAATTCAGATGAATTCAGCCCTCTTAATACACCTTATAGTTATGGAGTTTTTCAAGAAGCACTTACCAGAATAAACGACAATTTACCAGGTCCAGACGACATACCCATAAAATTTATTAAAAAACTTCATATAGAAGCAAAAGAGTTTCTACTCCAAATTTTTAATATTTGACCACAAATCTATCTAGAAAAATGCCATTTTTACGCCTATTATGAAACCAAATAAAGATAAATTACACCCAGAATCATATCGTCCTATATCATTAACATGTTCTTCATGTGAACTTATGGAAAAAATAGGCAACAAAAGATTAACGTGGAACCTCGAACATAATGATTAACTTAACATCGAACAAGTTGGCTTTATACCAGGCAGATCTACAAACGACAACATAACGCTATTCACGAAGCTTTTAAAAATAATCAAAAATATATGGCGATTTACTTTGACATAACTAATGTCTTTGATATAGTATGAAAACACTGTATTTTAAATATTCTAATAAATAGGGATATAAAGGAATTATTTTGGCCTACTTAAACAATTTTTTAACTCAAATAACGTTTCAAGTCTGATCGTATATTGCTATATTCTATCTTAGAAAAAAAAACAGAACGGAAACCCACAAGGATTACCAGTCCTCCTCTATTTTTATTAGCAAAAAACGATATAATAAAAATCATTGAAAACCTCTTCAGGCAAGCATATGTGCTAATGACTTAATTATTTACTTTTAAGGCAAGAACGTTAATAGTATGACGTTAATATTACAAGAACACTTAAATAACCTAGTAAATTGGTCCCTTGGTAAAGGTTAGGTTTTGCTGTAATAAAACAAAATGGGTAATCTCCAAATGGGTTAACATCAAATGTAGAAAGATTGCCTATTTTGGACACGTAGTAAGAGGAGACCGATATATTATTCTTCAACTTATTATGAAAGCAGGCCTCTTGGTTGAAGCATATCAGGGAGTGGACAGGAATAAGGGAAGCTGAGCAACTCTTTAGAATGGCTCGAGACAGAGACAGTTTCGCCATGTTAATCGCCAACGTCAAGGGGACTTGATAGGGCACGTTAAAAAGAAGAAGGGTAATCTCCAAAAAGACATGTCGAGGATAAACCAAACCTAACGCTTGAAAACCAAAACCTTTTCCATATAATACTTGGAGTGTAGATGGTAAAATACTTCTTATGCTATACAAGTCCTTACTTCGTTCCAAAATCAATCACGGATGTGTTGAATATGCTTCTGTCAGTACAACAACGTTAAAACCTTTAGATACATTACATAATACTTCCCTATATTAATTATACTTGGAGCGTACAGAAAAATAGAGAGTACGGAACCCACGTTAAAGCTTCGTATGCTGTTAACCCTTAATTACACTTCTAGCATAACTGTAAATAAAAAAATTCCAATAAATAACATTTTAGACATATCCATAGCTAACGACTCATTAAAGTTCAATCGAAATTGGTGAAATCAAGTGATTGATTTCACCTGTGTCTGGCAGCAAACGAAATATCACATTCGATAATTGGTTCACAAATTATCCATTAATGCAACAATTTCTTGAAGAACACCAATTAACATCTGTGGGTACTGTCCGAAAGAAAAAGAAGCAAATTTCTTCCACAATGGTCAACACAAAAAATCGAGAACAGTATTCTACACTTTTGGGTTTTCAAAAAAAATACAACCTTAGTATCCTATATCCAAAAAAAAAACAAAAATGTAAAAAACACTATACCATGATGACAGAATAGACTTATCTACGGGAAACGCTAGGAAGCCAAAAATAGTCACATTCTACAATGTAAAGGAGGGGTTGACACCGTTGACCAGTTATCAGGTACATACAGCGTTTCTTGAAACAGCAGAAGATGACCGTTGACGGTATTCTATGTACTCTTGAATATGTGTGGAATTAACTTCCAAGTAATCTATAAGATCAACAATAATGACTATACACTGAAGAGTCGAAAATATTTGAAATATCTTAGTCTTCTGAAAGAACGACAACAGAATCCTCGGTTGCCGAGAAAACTGCGTGAGACACTGGGATAAGTGCAGATTGTGATGAACCGTTGCATAAACGTAAGAAAGTACAAGGTAGATATGTAGTCTGTCCCAGAACAAGAGACAGAAAAAGTCGCTACGTGTGTTATGATTGCAGATATTTTGTTTGTTTAGAACACGCATATTTCAAATGCGGTACTTGCGTCAACGAGGAAAGTCAGTAAATGATGTTTTAACTTTTGTTGATGTATGTATTATTGTTTATAATGTTTATTTGTTTATAAATCTATAAAGAAAATTGTATTGTGTTTTGTGTTCAGAAGTCTTTAGTTTTTTTTATTTCAGAAAAATGTAATAATTTTAAGTTGCTATATCTGCTATTTTTTAACTGTGCAATACATTGTTTGAGCTGATAATACTTTTTCAATTTTTTTAATAGCACGCACTATTTCAAAAAAAAAGTATATACTTTTGATGCAGATACTCAAGTATTAAGTTTTCCAAGACGTATTTTGCGGTATGTCACACCCCACCACACCAGACACGTAAGTTTTAGGCAGCACACCAACGCAGGGTTAATCATGACAAATTCTATGTCATTACTACAAACAATCAGAAAAATATACACGAAAATTTCATAAGATTTACTAATAAATCAAGAAATAAATAAATTGCATAGGTACTTAAGATACAAGCATTAAGTTTCTCTAGGTACCATCACATGTTGGAATAGCAGGAAACGCAGCAGCTAACACAAATATCAAAGAAGCTATAAACGGTAACAGTATTCTCATATCAACTTAATCTATAAGTATGGATCTGTAAGTATAAAATAGCTTCAGAACAACTGTGAGTATGGATCTAAAGACTACTTCATAAAGCTTCTGTTCAAGAACTGGAACAATAAATGCAAATCCACACCATTAAAGTTTCAAGAGATAAAAAACAAAATAGGACTTGACAACCACCCAAGGTATCCAGACAGATGCATAAAGCTATATCCTGTTTACGATTGGACGTACCCAGTTTTCTCATGAACATTATTTGTTTAAAAAAGGAGAACGCCCAATTTGTGACGAGTAAGGGTCACCCCTTAAGCCGGGTCCAGACTATGTAACAAAACATGTTGAATAACAAAGTTTTGTAACTTGTTACAGAATTTTAAATAAAAAAGTTATAAAACACAGTGTTGTATAACATTTTTCTGGTAAAGCCGGGTCAAAATTATGTAATAAAACATGTTAAAAAGCAAAGTTTTGTTATTTGTTGCAGAATTTTAAGTAAAAAGTTTTAAAACACAGTGTTGTATAACATTTTTCTGGTTATATAGCATGTTTTATCCAATAGTTGTCAGTACATCAAAGAAAGTTATAAAACATTGTTGTAAAACCGCATTGCGACTGATCTGCACTTAAAAGCATGTTATTGAAACATATCTCTGGATATAGTATAGTGGTATAGTACGTGAGCAGCAACCGTCAGAGTCATATTGCCGTGTTTATTTTTGAGTGATTTTGCTAAATTTTTCTTTGCTCTGTTCACGTGGGGTTATTTGTTATTTACGCAATGGAATTGTCGAAAGAACTGACTAGTAACAAGGAGTGATATGGGATCCTACATTTATGGCTTTCAAAAACCGAAATAAAAAACACGATGTGACTGAAATAGCCTCAGAAGTGAAAGCAGATACAAGTGAAGTTAAAAAAATACGCATGCTGAATGGACAATTTTAGCGAGAATTAAAGAAAGAAATAAGTGGCGATAAAACCGTTGCTCATTTTTAAAAGATAACAATGTGGCACGTCATTCTACTGAAGGTGGTCTCTTTCTCCTGCAATATACTGAGCCACAGAACACTAGGAATATCAATAGACCTGAGATAAGCACACTTTTAATTACTAACGAATTTACATTTTCTAAATACTGCACTTGAACAGCCCAGATAGCAGTTTTACCAATTTATTTTTGTTTTATATTTTTTTAGTGCCTTATTGCAAATATTTCTTTTCCCCTTTTTCTCTTTGATTTTGACCTTTTCCATCCCCTTTTTTGTTATGGTCTTATGAAATAAAGCATTATTTATTTATTTATAAAATTTAAAATAAAAATTATTCTGTCACGGCACTTTCCCGTCTTAACTGATAAAGAACTATCTGTTACGATTTTAAATGTTATGGCATATAGAACTGTAAATATTTTATGACTAATTCTTTTTTTATTGATTCTCGTAATTTGTAGGTCAAAATCTACCTGAGCTTCGATACCAGTTATTTACAGAAATATCTAGACCCTTCTACAAGAAAGGTCGAGTATTCAGGTAACCATGAATGCAGTCGACGGCCGAGAATGACTCACCTAATGGATGGAAAGATCGATGCCTAGCCAGATTTCTCTAGATAACGGCATTTTGATGTATAAATAACGGTGATCCTCATTGAGGGGCAGTCAGTCATAAGAAGCTCGGGAACCGCGATATTTAAATGTAACGAAACATAAATTATTATTTGTAATATAAATTAGGATTAATAAAGACTTTAATAAATTCGTAATTAGTTATCGTGAGTTTTAATAAATTAGAATATAGACAATAAATTAGAATAAAGACAAATAAATTAGAACTATATAAACATCACATATCATTTGGCTCACCGACTCTTCATGTACCAGTTACTAGTTATCCCGTGAGCGCATCTTCTGAATCAACAGTTCCTAATGGACAGTAGGATAAAGTTACAGGGTAGTTAAAGGTATACATCGTAGGACAATCCCTAAGACCTTCTACAAGAACACCCTTCCAGACTGCGTAGGATGTTCCCATGTTTCGTTTTCTAATGAACTCGTCCGGGGACATTCAGCGTCGAAGAGGGGGGTGCTTTTAGCTGGTATGCGACCTTTCAGGGACGCACGATGGGGGCCCGGATTTCGTGTGTGCCGTTCTCGTGTGGTCCTGCCTTCTAGTTGAATCCAACCGTACTAGGGACACCTTCCCCAGTCGGTTTTGAACCTTTCCACCTCATTCCAAAAAAAGTAGTATAAAGTTCCTCTTCGAAAGTACCTCTTCGAAGAAAATTGTGGAGATAACAACTTGCTAAAACTACCTTTTCTGGCTTTGTAGACTCAGGAAGCATTGGTTTCCTAAATACCCCAAATACAGCAGATAGAATTTACAAGATAAAAGAGCTGTACCATTATATTTTGCTCGAGCTGCTAAGGAAGGCCGCACCCAAAATCTTCGTTTACTGCCTAACTACTGCCTAACCTACCAGATATCTAGCTAAAAGTTATGCGCATTTTATTGTTGTGTTTTTTGTTATATAGTCTGGACGCTACGTTATATTATAACAAGTTACAGAACAAAGTAAATCAAATTCTTTATTTAACATGTTTTGTTACATAGTCTGGACCCAGCTTTACTGTAAAACATGTGTTCAATCATCACATAATTCAATACAATTTACCAAATAATCTTAAAAACATTTAAAATCAAAAAACACTATAGATAACATACGTTTGTTTTTAAAAGACTTTAAAAAGTGTAATTAACTGTTACCTTTCGCTAATAACCATATTAGGTTGCAAGTTTTTTGCAAATAAATAAAAAAATATTCCTTTTTTTAAAAGTTGTCTGTTTCCCAAATGATTTATTCTAAAGATTTGTGATATACTGTATGCACCTTTAGAGGTCTATTCTTATTTTACTGTTTGTTATATTTAGGTTCTCTACGTATTTTATAATGAAGTTTTTTATAGTGGTATAAACGTTTTCGTATAATCGTATTCTTAATTATGTACTGTCATGAAGATCATTGATAAAGTTGTTATCCATCATCTTTTAATAAAGGGGATTATTCGTAACTTCCCTATTTGTATATTTTTAGCTTACGAATATCGGGCATGTATATTGGCAATGAAAAATATATCCCATTAATTGAAGCCTTTAACATTCATCGTGTTTGTTTCAACAACCTCCAAATTTAAAATAAGGAAGATATTTCTCAAGTACGGAAAGCAGAAATATTTAACAGGGTTAACACACGCCATTTATTCATTTTACTTTACTTGTAACAACAACAAGAAAGCCTGAATTTATTAACTTTAGGAGAAGGGGGTGTTTTTGTTGTCGAACCTGTCCGACATGTCAGTAGCAACATCCTTCTTCGTTCCTTCGATACAGAACCGGACCGAATGTAATGGTCCCTTCCCAAGGGATTGCCGAAGATATTGATAAATCGCAATAGAAGATACTGTAATAAGTTTCTATAATGCCAAAACGTAAATATTAAAAGTTGCAAGGTAATAAAAATTTGTCAAACATCAATATGGCATGAATAAGATTGCTACAGGCAAAATAAGATTCATCAGGGAAACTGTTGGGATTATTTTTTAATCAAATAAAAAAGAACTAATACTATCTTATATGAAGGATTTTAAAATATTACAAAATAGCTTTAAATAATTCTAACATCATCAGATTGTACGATGCCTTTAAACAATCTTATAAACTTATAAAACTTAAAACTTATAAACTTATAAAATTACTTATAAAATTCGTAGTGTATTGGCGGGATCAATGGTAAAAGCTGCTGTAAGTGGTTTATTTTGCTGATTTTATTTTTGGCGGTTTTTATAAAGCGCGAGAAAAACTAATTTCCAGATGATTTCTTCTTCTTCAGATCCAAAATTTCAAAAGCTAAAGATGTACTGACATTTGTTTTATAACAAAATTTAAAGGGTTCATCTTTTTCATGTAACTAGGTCATTTTACTAAGCCCTTTTACAAGATTTTTATTAAAAAAGTTGTCTCTAGGAGATATGGATTTGAAATCATCTTCTTGCATTTTTACAATAGTAATGACTGACTCCAGCCTAGCTTTAACCAACCTGGAGGTAAAAAGGTGAGAAAGTTTTATTTTTGTTTTTTTTTTTTTAATAAGAGCGAAATCTCTATTAAACTTCATAAAATATGTCTGTAAACCAAAAAACGATGGTTTACTTTTTCAATGCGAGTGTTTTATACAACATAGGGGAGAGGTGGGCAAGTTGTTACATAATTGATTCTATTGTTAATTTGGGCAATAGTAGATCTTTTATATGAAAACTAAAATCGGATTAAGGTAGTTGATACATTTACACAAATAATATTAATTTTAATTTATTTAAAAAATCATATTTAACATTTTGTTATTATCAATTTAACTCAACTTGTAAATTGTAACAACATACCCCACTATGAGGCAAATTGTTACAGTCCATGGGGTAAGATGTTACAATAGAAAAAAAAATTCTAAAAACTTCCCACAACATTATTTAGTGGTCACAGAAAGAACCCTTGCTTAGCTACAAAAAATATTATAAACATAACACAAAATGAAATAAAATAAAAAATGAAAATCTGAACAAACCTGTTTACAAGAATGTTAAACTAGTCACTATCGGACGAGCAGTGAATACAAATATAAAAATCATCGTCTTTTCCACAAGCAATATGTGCCCACTTTTGACACACAATGCACCGAATCCATTCTTCGTTTTTGGACTTCGAAAATGGAGCTAAACATACCAGACACGTCGATTCCTCATCCCCTTCCGAGCTTTCAGAATCTAATTTTTTGAAGGTGTTTTTGGTAATGACGGTCCGTTTCTTACATTTTTTAACAGTAGTTTTTACCTTGTTTCTTGATTCACCTGATATGTTTCTTTTGGTTGCCCCCCATTTTTTTTTCTTTGTCTTGCCTTTTCTTCCTCCTCCAAAGCTGATTTAATGGGAGTATCAGTCAAAACAGTGGAAGTTCTTTTCTTCCGACCCCCTTTGGATTTCCTTGGCATTGCGTTTGGATAAGACTTCAACTCCTGGGGCGTTATATGAGTAGGTGAATCGACAGGTTCATTTATCGCCAAGTTAAAATCTGTGCTTGTAGAAGGTTGCTGTTGGGAAGGATTTCTATGTGTTTCGGTGCCAATAGGTGCCGGATCTATGACTACTGTTGCGTTTATATTTTCTGTTATTGGCCTATTGGTTATCTCTGCAGGCAAGAATTCATCATCTTGAAAAATTTCTGTTGTATGGCCAAATTCCTGTCACACTAAATCCTTTTTGTACATTGAGAGGTGTAACAGCAAAAGGAAATGAATCTTTAAGAACGATAGGTATATCGTAAATGTTCATTACTTTACCGTGTGATGTATGTGGCGGGAAACTTAAAAGAACCACTCCATTTTCTTTGCAAAAATTCAACACCGGAATAGACAAATGAGACTCGTGATTATCTAATACCAACAAAACGGGTTTCTCTTTGCTACATCGTACAAATTGGACGAAATGTTTCATAAACAACAAAAAGTTATCACATGTCATCCATCCAGAGGAATGAGACGCACCTACACAACCAGGAGGTCCATTGGCTACCATCACATCGTTGAATTTCTTTCTCGTAAATATTAAAAATGGAGGTACAAAATTTCCAGTTGCGTTGACAGCTAATGCCAAGGTAACAAGTTGACCTCTTTCTCCAGATGTGATAGCACTTACCTGCTTAGTTCCCCTTTTTGCAATGATTTTTGTAGGCCTTTGGACAGTTGTAAGTCCAGTTTCGTCCATATTGTACACTTCTTGGAGCCCAAATTTATATTTATCATAAACTTCGCCGAGATTGTTAAAAAACTGTGACACATTATGACGATTAAACGTACGCTACCCATACTAGTAGCTTCAGGTGTCCGGACTGATAAAGTTCGATGCCTCTTCAAAAATCCATATAGTCAGTCTCTGGAAGCTATTTCATTAACCTTCCAATTTTCCGGAACAGATATTTGGTTGGCTGTTGCATATTGAAATGCAAATTTTCTCAAATCAGAACTTGTAAGACCGTAATAAATTTTAGCAGAATGCTCAGTATATTCGGCAAGTTCCTCTTCTTCAGCATTGTTAAATATTTTTCTGGCCGTAGCGTAGCCGACTAAGTTCTTGTTACTGTTTTCAGCACCTAAGTTTGATTTTCTTTTCATATAGCGGTGCAATGTCATAAAATTAACTCCATAGCGAGTAGCAGCATCCCTAATTAACAAGTGTTCCTGTAAAACCGATTGCGCCGCCCTTTCAAATTGTTCGGTTGGAATAATACCCCTTGTGGTTTTCTTGGTATACGTTCGCACCATGTTAAGCTATCTGAAAACAACCAAAACAATTTCATGATAGAAAAATTTAATAAAACCTAATCTGTGTTTCTAACATGCTTTGCAAAAATAAATGTAGGTAGGGATGCTATTCATTACAAACAAATTACTATCTACAAAATATGTCTGATCATAATATTGGATTTTTAGTGAAATCATAAATTATGGTAAGCATATTGTAACCATTGTAGGTATTTCGATATATTCTTACATTAACGTGTTCGGGGCAAGTTGTTACAGTAACAACCTGGCCCCACATTATTGTAACAACTGGCCCCACGTGTACGAAATGAGGTTAAGTCAACGTTTTTTGGTAAATATTGAGAATCAATTACTAACAATAGCATGCCAATAACGAGAAATATATACGCTTCAAAACTATGTAATATATATATTTATACTACTTACCAATTTCTCACAAATAAAAATAAAAGCCACCTGACAACGGTACAGTTTTAGACATGAAACCACATTCTAAGCAATAACACTATGATGGATGTCTGACTTGAGTATCAATATCCGTTCACAGATGACGGGTCGGTTGACCCAACTTTCCATAAAATATCGGCAACTCATGATACTTGCTGCGTTTTAAAATAATTGTGTAACAACTTGTCCGTGTAACAACTTGCCCCCCTCTCCCCTACATTTAGAATTTAAAAATTTTTTTATCTTTGTTTTGGTCTCCACAGTTGTCACTTAACACATCTAGGTGTGTGACGTTTTTGGCAAACTTTCAGTGTATTTGAGAAGGCACAATACTTCAATCAATTCTACATGTATATGTTACCCAAACCAGATGCCGAATGATACATTCCCAAATTTTATGTCCATCTTTGGATTAACAAAAACCTTGCTAAAAGTCAGATAGGGTGTAAATATATTTTTTTTTAATCAAAACAGATAGCCCTACGCTCAAGATGTAGTTGTGCAACATTTTTGGCTACATGTTATAAAGTTTTTACTACTTGTGCTTACAAACACCATCGGAAGATTTTGAATAATGTTATTTCTTTTGAGTTTCAAGAATATCGTACTTTACGCAAGTATTGGAGTAAGATTTATTAAAATTTAAGTCGAATTGTTTGTTAAGCACCTTGTGATAGGTACTAATTTTTACCGGTGTTTCTTTTCATTCTGTACAAAATTCTAGTAACGTTTAACTGGAACAAGTTAGTATGTTTGTTCTCTAATTTTATACAAGAGTCTTCGATTTTATTCGCAAGTTTATAATGACTTCTTAGATTGACCTGAGCGACACCAGTTTCTCGGTTCTTTTTAATGGCATTATAAGATCTCTTGTTACTGATATCTACAGTGCTTTAAACATCGTTTAAAAATTGGCTTGTCTCGAACCACTATAGAAGTACTAATGATTTTTTGTGTCGTGGATCTGCACCTGTGCATTTTAGAATGATATTTTTGAACATATGCATCAATGAACGCAGTATAAAGATCCCATCCAGTGTTCGTTTTTCCAAGATTCCAGAAATTTAGAAATTAACGAAGAATAAAAGTGAACCCAGAAACTGTCCGCATGTCACTAAAAAGCAAGGCTACATATCAAGGAATCTAAAAAAAATCCTTACAATGACACCTCTGCAAAGGCAACGAAGAATAGATTTTTGTCAACGTTTTCGACATGATAATTTTAATAATGTCATTATATCTAATAAAAGCTGTTTGCAGTCTGGTGCAAATCATCTAAAAATTCTATCAAGAGAAAATGAAACCGTTTAAATTTCCAAATTTCCCATTAAAATAATGGTTTGGGGAGCAACATCTCAGCATGATGATACACCTCTCTATATAGTTAATGGTACTGTTGATAGTGCGAAATATTGTGACATCCTAAATGATTTTCTGATTGAAACAGCTCATGTTTTATATCCAGAGGGGTGGCGTTTTCAGGAAGATAATGCAAGATGCCATACTTCTGCTAATACTCACGCTTGGATGCAAAAACACTAATTGGCCACAATTCCGTGGCCAGTACCATCTCTAGATCTTAGGCCCATTAAAAAAATATGGGGACTGATGAAGATTGAAGCGGAATGAGCAAGGCCACGATATAAAGAAGGTTTGATTCGGTTAGTTTTACAGGCCTGGAACACTAGTAACGAAAATTAAAGCCTCGACCAAGTTTGGTGCACCTGGACGTTTGGTTAAGTGTTTAGATTTAAATGGAGGTTGTATAACTAAATGACATGAATTATGTGTTAACATATTATATTTCAAGTGATAGAAATAAATACCATAAAATTATAATTTTGCATTCTTTTTTCCGGATACTTTCTAGACGGACTATCTATATATATTGTTATGATGTGTTGTTGTTGTATGAGCTATGATTAAATTTGAATGATATATATATATATATATATATATATATATATATATATATATATATATATATATATATATATATATAGGTATGTATAGGGTTTTTATCGCGGTTCTCAAAGAATTAGTTTGTAGGTACTTTTTTAAATTATCTTTATTATAAATATTATTATTAAAATTTGAAATTCTTACAATTATTAAATTATTAACAAAATTTGGTACCTTCTTTCACTGAACGACCAAAGTTTTTCCAAAATTAAAGTTATTATCACCACTCGATATCTTCTTACTAAGCCTTGGTTAGTTAAACTATTTTAATATGTTCCTTATTAATTATCTCCACTCACCATATACATATATATTTAACTCCTTGCAATTTCCATATACTTAATGTCCTTTGAAATATACTGGATCTTGTGATTGTATTATTGAATGCTTATTTCAATAAATTACCTTCAAACTGTCACTATATTACTGTAGTAATAATTAATCTCCAACTGTATTTAACTTAACAATTTATTTAACTTAATAAATGCCTTCTGCTAGCTAAGAATCTCTTCATAACCTTATAAACAACTGACTTAATAATATAGAAGCCGGAGACAGAATATAAAATCTATATAAAATGTAGCTTCTCCAATTTTTAAATTTTAAAGTGTTTGTTTGTCTTTGTTTAGTGTATTTGTTATGTCCCAATTTACATTTATGACATTCTGTTACTGCTGGATAGGCCACAACTGACGAAATGCCCCTGAGGATGATCTTGTGATCGAAAGTACTTGGGCAAGATTTGATTAAATACTGTGTTCGATATTTGCCTTGTGTACCATCAAAGTTCATTTATTCGAACATTCAACCTTATATTGAATTAATTTTAAGTATGGGCCAACGATGTGAGGCTGTTATACGTAGTAGAGGTAGAAACAGTAGTTATTAAGTCTTTTTTCATATTTTAGTTTACTTTTTTTATCATTATTTTTTTTTTTAGAATTTTTCGCGTCAGTCCAACCATGACGTTTGTGTTCTCGTCTCTCTTTTCACTTATAGAGACGAGGTTGACGTCATTAAGCTCCCTGCTGCCGGTAGGCCTGCCGGACTTATCACCAGACCTGCCTTAGAATTTTTTTCTTTATGACATCTCCGTCTATGTCAAATATGTCAACCTGAACCTGATAACCCCGGACGCCTTCTACCGTGTTTCTTGCCGTACGGGCCACAATAGTCTTCTTCAGGCGCTCAGCCTGTTCTTTTTCTGCTACTTCAAGGATGAAGTCTCCGCCCCTGTTCTTTTTAGCGCATTTGGCACTAATCCCCTCCTTCTTCGTGTCTACGCCACTCTTTATTTGTTTCAGCAACTCGGTGTAAGATTTTCTTAATAAGGATAACACATTTCACGATAACGTTCTGCGTCCTCGCCCTAATTTCTTCTTAGTCATACTCCTCCAGCACGAGCTTGAGGTCCATACCTCTAAAGGTGATTTCAAGGAGCTTTCTAAGGTTCCTACCTCTGTAGCCGTCCACTACTTCTAGGGATGCCTCTCTGGTCCCTACAATCTCTATGTCTTCCCTCAATTTAGACAGAATTACCAGTAATCTCTTGTCCCCGTCCATTTCCGTCTCCCCTTTTTCCACAGGGACCATAAAAATGGTCTGACGACTTACTCTGTTTTCCCTCTCCTGGCCCTTTCTTGTAATTGTGGTTATAGTATTAAGTTGAAAGTATTTCACTTGTCCTGATTTATATGTACCTTCAGTACATGTTCCTAATTCCGGTTTTTTCTTTTTCAGGTCGTGGAAACTTTCCCCCTCACCGAAAAGTCCAGGTTCTATAACCACTATAAAGTTACCTGCTGCTTTATTTTTTCTTCCTGGTTTGGTAACCGTATAGTGACTCCCTTTTTCCTCAAACAAATCCTCTTTTTCAGATCATCATCTTCTTTCTCTTTCTTTCTTCACTGAGGACTTTTCCTATGTTCCCTTCACTACTATTGTACACCATATCAACGCATTCATATTCATTCATTCCAATTTGTTCCATAGTTTCTTTGTTTGGTTTGGGTTTTCTTTGCGTAATTAAGTAGTTGTCCATATAATTCCCACGAAACGGGACGAAATTGTATTGTCCGGCGAAGCAGTGCGCCCTTACCCACGCTAAGGCTTAAAATACAGTGGAGGTTCGCCAGTTCTCCGAAGGCTCCTTTTACGGCCATCTTACGTTAGGCCATTCACCACTTGGGCACGGATCGCCTGACACCGTGTGGTTGCAAATTTTTGTCAAAATTGTTTTGGCTATAAACATCCTGGGTTAACTGATAATAGCATAAAAGGCCTGGTTTCAGGTAAAATTTAAATATATTTTCTGCTCAAATTTGCCAATTTTCTTTTCGTAATGTTGACTTAATTGCATAAAATCCAAACTCATTATAATTTCATTAATACATATAAGGCTTATATTGAGAAAACTGTAATGATAAGAGGGTTTTTCGAATTAGAAGGTAGTGTACGGGTTTACTAATCACCTTTTAAGTGGTTTTCAGATATTTATATAATAAGTTTATGAAACTGAATACCAACCAGTATTTAAATAGGAGTTCTTGATAAAATTTGTTTGTCTTTAGTGGTAATTTAGAAAGTAGTATTACTCATTTTATTCATTACGTTTTCTATCATTATGTGGCGTCCATGGGATAATAATAATAAAACTTTCTCTAGTGTTCCGGTAAACAAAAAACATTTATCTGTAGATGAAAAGCAAATTGTCGAAACAATATACAGTACCGACTGTAAAAGAGGACTTGACACAACTTCCATTATGAGTGAAATATGCGATTTGACGAAAGTACCTCTGACCACAGTAAAAAGAATTACATTAAATTCAATAGAAACAAGAAAAAACGTAAAGATTCCAGTTCCACTAAATGTTTGGACGAAGCCGATAAGGACATCGAAGAGTCTATACCATGTAAGAAGAACAACGCATACCTACATTAAGAGCTTTGAAGTAATGGCTCAATGTTGACAAAACCCAAATAAGCTGTCACCTTACCAGCTTATATAAATTTTGGAAAGTATGGGATTTCGATATCGTATAATTGACAAAAGACAAGTAATTATGGAATCCAATAGATTACAAAAATGGCGTTATGAGTATATAACTTCGATAAGAAAAATCCGATCTGAAAATCGTCCGAGAATTTACCTGGACGAGATATGGTTTGACACACATTCAATGCGACCTAAAGGATTTGCCGATTTCCCTGTTAAATGTAAGACAAAAGCTCAGTTAAATAAAGGGAAAAGAATAACGATTTTACATGCTGGATTAGAATATGGTTGGGTTCCAAATGCCCTGTGGTTTTCTGCAAAGAATATTAAAGACTTTTGCGTCAACTATCATAAAAATAAAACGGCAGAACTTTTTGAAGAATGGTTCAAAAATAATCTCATGCCAAACAATGCTTAGAATAGCGTGATAGTAATGGACAATGCAAGCTATCACAGTCGTCAACTAAGTAAGGCTCCAAACTCGAATAATACTAAATTGAAATTTCAAAATTAAATGAAGACAAATAATATGTATTTTGAAGAAAAATACATCAAACAAAAGCTTTGAGAAATTTTAATGGCATTTTCTATAAAAAAAGTATATGTTTGTGATATATTGGCAGAGGAAATGGGACATACGGGGCTGCGGCTTCCACCCTATTATTGTATGTTTAAACCCATAGAACATATGTGGCATGAATTGAAGTCTAAGTTAAGGTCACAAAATATTTCTCCAACGTTAAGTAGTACTGTTGTAGTACCATTCTTTGGGGGTCTTCAGGAAGTAACAAAAAAGAAGAGTTATGGAATAAGTGGATCTCACAAATGGACTTGGTGTTCTTAGTAGTAATAAAACAACGTTTATAAGTTTTAATAATCAAAGTCTCACACCGACATCATGATAGCGAGTCAGTATAATATAGCGAAAAAAATGCAGAATAGGACGTGCTCAACGAAGAAGTGTTTACATTCCACAATTATATTAAAAAATACAAAATACATATAACAACAGACAAAAATGGTTAAAACCAAAGAAGTAAACTAGTTGGAGGCTCAAAAAAGGATAAATAGTTTCCTTCTCAAGACAAATTAGAACTAAAACAAATCACGTTAGACGAGACATCAATAAATTTTAAAATAGAGGAGAGGCAGGAGAGGAGAGGCAGGAGAATCTTTAAAAGCTAAAAGACTACCGGGTGTAGATAGAATGTCACCGGAGTTAATAAAAATATTATTCAAACATAAAACAGAAGTGCTATTGCCTATCTGTTACAATTTGCTAAGCAGACAATTTCCACATAACCTAAAATTAGCTAATCTGATACTATCATTAAAGCTGGAAACTAGAATGGCAGAGATAAATTCGTTTAAGCCAATTTGTTTGCTGGATACCCTGGAAAAGACATACGAAATACAAATAAAAAATAGATTTCAAACGGCGTTTGATGAAGGTAAACAAATATCGAAAATACCTTTAATACAGCAAATTGGAACCATGATAATCAAAATAATAAAAGTCATAAATAAACCTACATATGTGATTATCTATCAAAGAGAAAAATAAAAGTAACCAGTATAAAGTGGTTGGACATAACGTCGGGAGTTCCTCAGGGATCAGCGTTGGCACCGATACTGTGTAACATCATATAAAGTAAGGGTAAGGTAAGGTTAAAGTAAAAGTATGGGGAAGGGCTAAAAACAATCGGTTTTGCAGATAATCTAGCTACGATAATGAAAAATAAAATGGGGGATCATAGAAAAATGAAACAAGACTCTAAAAAAAAAGTATCCATATGGTTTAAAAAAACTGGTATTAGCACCGGAGAAGACTATAGAGAAAATATAACATCGAAACATTCTTATCTGGAGAGATATATTGATATCGCGATTACAAAAAAGGTTTCTCATTCTATTAAAAGTTTACTGCGCAATTTCAATGCGGCATCTTATTTCTTTTGTCTGATCAGTATCTTCTGTGATCCATGATCCAAGGTATTTGTACGAAGATATTTGTTCAATTTCTGTATTATCTAGTACTAGCTTAACTTTGATGTTTTGTGCTTTTGTAAATACCATGAACTTGGTTTTCTTCAAATTGATTTTTAGTCCATAATCGTTGCAGTATATATTTAGTTCTTCAGCAAGGTGTTGCAGTTCTTCTAGTGTTCCTGCCAGAAGGACGGTGTCGTCAGCATATCTTATGTTATTAAGTGGCTCACCGTTTATTATAAGGCCCTCACTGATCTCGGCAAACGCTAATTCTGAGATGGCTTCACTGTATAGATTGAATAACAAGGGTGATAAAATACACCCTTGGCGGACCCCACGGCGAATCTGGATATCCTTGGTCAGTTCATCTTCAACTTTCACTTTTGCTGTTTGATTCCAATAGAGGTTACAGATGATTCTAATGTCTCTACTGTCTATGTTTTTATTTAATAAAATTTCTTCGTCGATTATGCTGCACTCTATCAAATGCCTTCTCAAAATCAATGAAACAGGCATATACTTCCTGATTAATATCTAAGCATCTCTGCGAAAGAACACTTAATGCAAACAGTGCATCTCGTGTTCCCAGTCCTTTCCTAAATCCCATTTGTGTATTACTTATGCCTTCATCTAATTTCTTATGTATTCTATTGTGAATTACTTTTAAAAATAATTTCAAGACATGACTCATTAAGGCTATGGTGCGATGTTCATTGCACTCCTTTGCATTGGCTTTTTTTGGGAAGCAGTATGAATGTTGTTTAGAGCCATTCCTTAGGTATTATACCTGTTCTATATATGGTATTGAATAGATCCAAAAGAAGAACAATAGATTCAGTATTCACAATATTTCACAATACAATTAGCTACAATTAATTGCCAATTTATACATTTTTGCTCATTTTTTGGTTGTAGGCCATTGGGCAAGCTCATTGTAAAACCACTTGTGTTCTTGATGGACATACTGCAAAAGTTTCTTCAGGTCATTAATTTTTGCTTGATGGACTGATACCTTTGATTCATGAGTTTTTTGCTAATGAGAAAGGGGGGATGGCTCATCAATAAACAATGTATTAGATAATAATTTGAAGGTTTTGCTAATAAATCCACCTATAAAATGAGATACAACTACCACTTCTTTTTTAAATCTTTCGCAAGTAAATTCATGGTAGGAAGAAATAGTAAACATTTCCTTTTTTTGTTTTTTTCGATTTTACTTCCTTCTGAAACATTATTTTTCTTGTAAAATTTGAGCCACCAACTTTAAATGTCCAAAATATTTGCATTTTTTACTAAATCCACAGTAAATTTCATCTGTTTTGTAGATGAAAGTATTATTTCTGTCATATCTTTCAAAGTGTAGAATCTATCATATTTCCTTAGATTTCGTATTACAAGGCCGAAGACACTGTCAAATGGCAAATGGGAGTGACTCCTTATTGGAAATTTATAGACAACTTTTTTGAATCTTTCACGATCTGTAAGTTGCGTTAAAAACCTAATTATCGTAAGATTTTTATTTTGTCCTGTAAAGGAACATTCTCGTCAATATACTTCTTCAAGAACGAGCAAACTTCATTACTTCCCTTTCCAGCAATTCCCTGGTAGTATAAATAAAATGTTGCAGTATCATTGTTACTATTGTGTATGCCAAACGGATAGACGGACAGTTGTCTAAGGTAGTATATTTCCTGCACTGGAATCGTGGGAAGCGATATGTTTGCCATATAATCAAAACATGAAAGCATCGCATTTTCATGTTCGGCAGAGTATTCTTTTGTCTGTCGAAGGGATGAATAAAACTTTTTGCTACGCCTCTTATGCACAAGTAGCTGCGCAACTGCAACTTATTTTGCTGTTTCATTTAACTGAGGATTTTTTATTGTAGTATTGAGCAGTTCACATTCAAGTGAACAAGTGTTAATTTGGCGCCTTCCAAATCTATAATTGAAATGTTCGTTGAAAAGTTTGTAGTAAAAACTATACTTCGCGTTTAACTCGTTATATTTCTCTGAAAACAAATTAAACATTTTTTTTATGTCCAGCTTAGCATCTAGATATTTTATTTCCTTAGAAGAATAGTGACTTGTTTTCAGTGGAAATGACTAAATGTGTTCTTTGACAAGATCCGTATAATCTTGTGGAAGGTTCTTAGAAAAAAAAGAGGAAAACAACAAGAGGTTAATAATTATTAATCTCCAAACAGTGAATATCTGTCACTAGCTAACAGCGCAATATTTCCGACAGTGCTTTTATTTATGAAAAGCCTCTTGTCATTGACACGAGGCTTTTCATAAATAAACAATAATTTTAATCCAATATATCTGGTAAAAGAATAACAAGACATGAAGCTTTTCATAAGCAAACGATGTGCGAACATATGAGTTATCATTTTCTAAGTTAAACGATAATTTGAAAAAAAGTGACATGCGGCCTTTCATAAATAAGCGATTCAACTTATCTCTTAATTACTTAATAAAGAGACCAGAAGCCTCCGTTAGTTATTCCGTAAGGTCATTTAAAAGTCCAAAGAGAGTAATAACTTAAGAACTTATCCTCTTTAAATGTGTGTTTCAGGATAAGATTTTGTTTAAAACTACTTAAGATACTTCACTTAAGTTAAGAAGTAAATTCTGCTTTATTTCAAATTTGGGTTAGTTACACGAATTTTACATTAGTTTTAATTTTGTTAAAAGGGTACTTTAAAGTACTTTTTTATTGCAGAATGAGTAGTCTCAGCCGGAGCTTCATTAATATCAAGAGGGTAGCATTGGTTTTTCTCGCTAATCTCCCTTTTGTTTTCTTGTCAGATAATATAAAACGGTGTTCATGGATCTACTGCTTCTGTAAGCAAGTAAGCTAGAATATAATGCCAGTAATGTATGAATAGTAATTCAATTGTGATAATGATATTGCTACTTCCGATAGGCTCTTTATCCTCTTTGATCTGAGAACCTTTATCGGTCAAATTAACAGTATCAGGAGTAAATAATTTACCATAACCTTTAACTTAAGGCGAAGTATATATTTTGATGAGTTTAATTTAATATTTTTACCCTTTTTACACAGTATACTTAACTAACTAAAAATGCATTCTTGAAGCGTATCTGTTTTGGTAAAGCGTGCCAGTGCCTCCCTGCAATTATATTCGTGGTTAGGGCGTCCATCCCTCTATTTCCTCTCTCGCAGTTACTTTTTTCCTATATACACCAGAAATACTACTCGAAACAATACGTAAAGTAGTAAGGTATGACTGTGTGCATATTTATGCGCTGCTTAACTGCATGTCTCAGCTTTATATTTTCTGTATTTCCTAGTTTGCATGGATTCGGCTTTGAAAGAAATCTCTCGCATTCTGTACGCTGCATCATCTCCTGATTCCCAATTGTTTCTTTACTTTTTGTTTTGTGTGGGTTTATTTCCCGGGTATTCAATGAAATTATTTTGGTATTTTTAATGAAAACGTGCAAAACGATCCATAAACTTTTTAAACAGGTCGATATAAAAGCAGGGTTTACTACTATTTTAAAATATGGTATAGGAGATTCTTACTGTGTCTGAACGTCTGAAGGTCATCATTCTGTATATTGAGAATCGTTATTTAAGTTTTAAAATATCTGGATTGTAAATTTACTCAATTTTGGACATTTTAACATAAAGATGTAGTGTATTGGAAACTGCTGTTAACTCTTGCCTACGAGTAAGCGTAAAGGTATTATTTAAAATAAGACTATAATTGTTGCATTAAAGTGTTTATTTTGTTTATCTTTGAACTTTTTTGTGTGCTAATTAGTGAAACACTAATACATTTCAAATCATCTTTCGCTTTAAGCGAATTTTATAGGCAAACAGCAATACGACATGGTGTGTTATTATTTAGATACTGTTCAATAATTACAACCTTTATGGATAATCCTAAGCCTGTTGATTTTGACTACAAGGGCAACAAAATTGAACAAACTACTTCAAACGTAACAAAATCAATAATGTTAACGGATGACAAAGAAAACAATATACCTACTACAACGTTGTTGCAGCTAAAACAAGACCTAAACCTATTTTTCAAAAAAAAAACAAACAATTATCATACATTCTTATTTTAATTTTGTGTTATTGAACTACGTTAAAGCAGTCAGAGCAAAATACGTGCTAAAAAAAAACAAGAAAAGTTCATGGAGAGAATATACTTCATCACTAAAATCCAACACACATTCTGCCCAAGTATGGAAGAAAACACGTCAAATGTAGGGCCGTAAGACAAGTTTCGGTATTAACTTATTAAAACATCATTATTAATGACATACAACGCATTGTCAATTTACTAGTGGTTACGTTTGAACAAAAATCCAAAAGACAACTCAACTAATATATCAGGCACATTAACTGGAAAGTTCTCCACAATAAAAACTGCACAAGAAATCGATCCTATTAATACACCATTTACCTTAGAGAAACTATTGACGGCACTTGATTTGTGTAAAAACACAGCCTCTGATTCAGATGAGATTCCTTTCCTATTCTTAAAGAAATTATCGATTCTTTTCGCTGACGTGCACCATATGCAAATTAATTGAGAAAATGGCAAACAAAAGATGGGTCTGGTTTTTGAAAAAAAAATAGAGTTATTTCACCGTCACATGTCGGTTTTAGATCTCATCGTTCTACATCAAATAATTTGGTAAGTTTACAATCACATATTTCCGACTCTATGGTCCGTAAACAAAATTTATTAGCAGCTTTTTTGGTGTCGCAGGAGCCTTTAATACTGTTCAAGGTAATGTAATGGTAGGTAGGTCTATGTAATACTCCAAAATCTTTAACAATGTGGACTTGGTGGAAACATATACTACTTTGTACAGAATTTTTTAGATGATAGAACTTTTAAAGTTATTTTAAATGGAAAGCTATTGTGAAATGGAAGCACAACTTTGTTCAGTTTGACGTTTAATAATGTAGGCAAAAGTATTTATCTCCCAGTTAAATACCCATTAGATGCTGATGACCTTGTACTCTTTTGCAGAGGAAAAAGATGCAAATACTAGGACGACACACAGACGGCCTAAACATCAAATTGCTGGATATATCCCAATAGCATAAATAAAAACATACAGACTGAGATAGGCACAGACTAGTCAAAAACAACGCGGGGTAGAAGTAGAAAAAAAAAGTGGGTAAGGACTGGGGTCTGGTATTTTAGAGTTCCAGACACCAGAATTTGCTCAACAAAAAAAAATTATCTAATTTTAAGTTTTAGTATTAGTTTTAACAAAAATCGGGAAAAACACCTTCTAACCTCGCGAGCGCAATTTTGACAATGAATATTAGATTCATAACCCGGGTACAAATAGTTAGGTGTGATGTTGACCCCTGTCACACATTCACATACATACGCTAAAAGTACAAAGAGAGCCGTCTGCTCTCTTCGTACAGCCAACTTTTTGGCTTAGGCCCTTAAGGCAAGGTCTAATTAGAAGACCAGCACGCTACCCTCTGAGCATCGAGGCCATAGCGCAGCAAGCATGGGCTCGGTGGTCAGATCAGTCGGGTACTCAGCTGGCGAGGAGAACAAATTAATTTTTGCCAAATCGGCAGCTGAGTGACCGAACGCACACATTTCCCTGTACGGAGGACCACCAACTTAGGTTGGTGCCTCTCCGTGCAGGGGCACACATTTTTTAGGGACATCAGGTCCAAAGTAATGCTCATGCCAAATTAAATTCAGTAAAGTAACTAGGGAGAAAAGCTCATAGCTACCCCTTAATTTCAGGTGGCCTAACCACAACCATGTCGATACGGAGGGTTTTGTTCATTACCCAAATAGCCCGACGTAAAGTTCATAAGCCTTCGCTGCGTATGTCAGACGTAGTAAAGGGGTGGAGGAAAAACCTGGGGGTCAGATAGGTACCGATCCAGAATGATTAGCTCTTCTGGAGCGAGACCGGTTTGATCTTCGGACATGTGGATCCCACTGACTAGCAGTGGTATACACATGTCACTAGGGGTTGGGTTGAATGCTTCGCGTGTGTATGTGTGTGTGGTGTGCAGAGGAAAGAATATCGAAACAACCTGTTGACTAATAGAAACAGCCATTGATAATATAAAAAAGGTGGTTGAGACATATTGGGCTTTCCTTCACATGCCAAAAAACTAAAATCATAAAATTTAGCAGAAAAACGACAAAAGATAATCCAATTTTGACATACAACGAAGTATTACTAGATGTTATTGATCATCATAAAGTCTTAGGACTGACCTTCGACTCCAGACTTACTTGAGTATACACACATACAGGAAACGAAAGGCAACTGCTTAAAAAATATTAATAATCTAAAAAATTTAGCACATTTCCAATGGGGAGCTGACGAAGAGGTATTGCTTACAGTTTAGTAAATGTGACTAGCTTTCAGATGTAACTTTACAAGCCATATCTGAAAGCTCTTTATTCCGTACACAATACGGATCGTAGAATCTGCTTAGGTGCCTATAGATGTAGCCCAGCCCAAAGCATGTACTGTGAAGATAACGAACCGCCACTCTGGTTAAGGAGACAACATCTTCTTTTGTCATATGCAGCTAGCTTATTGGCCAGTCCACAAAATTTAGTCTACTAACTACTTATTTAACCAAATAATCTCATTCATCATTCTAAGACCACTAGAGCTGCACAACCTATTTCTTGTATACTAAATTATATTCTCAACGGTCTTGATCTTGCTAAAACTTCACCCTTTCATATCTCTACAGATTCTCCGTGGCATAAGCAACTTTCGAATGTCAATACCTCCCTTAACTCTTTCAATAAACATGATACTCCTAAAGCTATACTTAAACAAATGTTCCTAGACATACTTAATCGAAATCAGTTTCATAAAGTTCTTTATACAGATGCCTCTAAAAATGATGTAGGGATGGGTAGTGCTATTGTTTCCACTTTCAGTACTACAAAACTAATAAAAAAGTAATTAAAAACATGTACTCAGATAATCCTCTGCTAAATATAATACATGACATATATAATAAACTTACGGACCACGGAGTAATTTGTCACTATTATCTGGGTAACTTCACATAGGTAGGAGTCGTAGGAAATGAGGCTACAGATGTAGCCGCAAAAGAAGCTTCTACTTTGTATATACCTATATCAAATATCCAGCTGCATAATTATATTTAAAAAAAGTTCAAAAAACGTATATAGGACAAATGGTAAGCTAACTGTAACACAACTCTGAGTCATTTACACGATATATAACCAGTTATACATTCCTTAGAGCTACCAACTGTGCCCAGAAGACACAATGTTATTCTATGGAGACTATGAAGAAGCTTGAAGCTTATAACGGGTAAATTTGTAAAAAAATTGGTAAAAAAAGTATTGTGTATTATGTACTGTATATTGTTAAATGTAAAACTGTATTTGTAATACCTATATTGTATTATACTGTCATCGTGTCAGTGACATCGTCGTCGAGACACCTTAATTCACACAAAAAAAAATAGTATAAAAAGTTGAACGCAAATTCTCAAAATGTATACTTTAAGTTACAATTTAATATAAGTAATCATGATACTTGAAAAATAAAACAATAACGAAATATATAATAGAAGGCATTGCTTCTGCCAATTTTAACAAATCTGGCTCTCGTCACTGGTTAAAACCTTGACATTACATTGAGTTAATATTTTCCTTTTTTCAATTATTGCAACTAAAAGAGTCTTTTTATTAGAGTATTATTTCAACTATGTGAAGTGAGATAGAATAGCAATCCAATTTTTAGAGTCAGAAAAGTCGTCTCAAGAGCAATTCAGTAAACTAGCATTAAGGAACGCTGTATTGATCGCGGTTTAAAAAATGTTTGGTTGTTTATGTTTACCTAAAGCGTTTTCAGGTTAAGAAATAACAAATTGTATAGAGTAATTAAAACATTATGGATTTTCTAAAATCAATTTTTCCTAATAATGAAGCTTTAAACCCGGATTTTTGTTACTTAAACTATTATTTTTCATTTCAGGTAACTGTAAAAGGTAAAGACATGCCAAAAAAAATTAATTACCTAGTCCGGCTACCTTAAATTATTGTGAGAAATCTGTTAATTGTGTATATAATTTACCCATTTTTTTTATTTTTAAATGCACATTTACAATCTACTTATAAACAGTAGATTAGTAACAAGTAATTAGTAAATGTGGTGACAATATTGACAATAATGAAAAATACCAGTTCCTCCAACTTATAATCCTCCAACTTATAATCGAGGGTAAAATTGAAGGCAATAGAGGAATGGGACGCAAGAAAATGTCCTGGCTCCGAAACATAAGGCAATGGACAGGGATTAACGAATACAATCTCTGATACATATTGCAACAAATAGAGAATTAATGGAAAATGTGATCGCTAACAACCCTTACTGGATTTGCATCTGAAGAAGAAGAAGCTAGGTTTTCTAGTCAAAACCTTTTCGGACTTTGGCTGTAGTGTATTGGATTAAGAATTTTGGCCATACTAGCGTAAAATGATATGACATCTTTTACGGTTGGTGCTCCTAGGTGATTGTGGTTCGTTGCATTGCCCACATACCAAGGGCGTTGGCTATCATATGCAATGCTTTTGATTTTCTTCTTTGAAGGCTTGCTACAACTCCAGAGTTCTACGCCGTAAGTACATAATGGTTTTAATATCACTTTGTAAGCAATATTTTGTTTTCCAATAACAGTTGTGAAAACAGTAATCTCCAATAACAGTATCTTCGAGAGAAAAATATTTTAAAGTATTTTTTGGGCCTTAAACGATAATGTGTCTATGGCCTATGGCGTTGAAGATATAACTTTAAATTATACCAGCTATACGCAGATCCAAATGTTGTGAAATTTATTAAGGTACAGATGCTAAGATTGGCTAGGATGTCAGATAATGAGTACAAAAAGTTATTGACATTCTCAAACCCAGAGGACAGAAGAAATAAATGACGATCGCGTAGATGATGGATTCGTGAAAATTTTAAGATTACGGTTAGACGAGGAAGGGAAGAAGAACAATCAGGGAAGTACCCAAGATCCACAAAGGATTGTCGAGCCAATTATGATGATGGTGATGATGATGACAAATATTTTGCATATGTAACAACGTGAAATAGTATAAAGGTGCAATTTATCATACTATATTTACAGACCAACTATGAAAAAACTTTTTTGAAAAATTACCTCTATCTTATGTATTTTAGTGTACTGAGTCCAAAAATCATATTAAAAATGCTGCATCACCCACAATTTTTTCACAATTTAACATTTAAAACTGCATAATTAGATTTTATTTTGTTAGAGAGGGTACAACGAGCAGAGAAATCTAATGTTATTTGGTTGTTAGCACTCTTTGTTCTTCTTTTATACAACTGTATGGTTCCTTGATTCTAATAAACGTATCCTCACTTTTCAGTTTTTGACTCATGCGCTTTTTTAAATATGGCTAGTCGCGGTTGTAAAAAGTGTCCAAATACATTTTGCTACATATGTGGTAATATTGTTATTAAAAAACATTACTGACTTTGTAAAAATGCTGTATTTTGGCTATTTTGGTGTACATATTGGTGACCAAGATAAACTTTGGGATCCTCACAATGTATGTTATGTTTGTGATGAGGATTTAAGAAATTTGTTAACGAAAAAAAAAGGGTTTCATATTTGCAGTGCCTATGGTATGGAGAGAGCAAAAAATCATTCGAATGACTGTGATTTTTGTACTGTCGATGTTTCTGGATATAACTCTAAAAATGAAAAAGTGATTATTTATTCTAACGTCCCGTCTGTTATCCGTCCGGTAGAGCATCGACCTGAACTGCCAGTCCCTGAGCATCCTCAATGTATTGATGACATTTTAAATACTAGTGGATCAGAATCTGATGAATCAGAATCAGAATTTCAGTGTCCTTCAGAAAATTTACAACCACAGTTGTTAACCCTATACTGCCCAATTTTTTAAAATCAATTACAAAAATATTTTTTAGAATTGTTTATGTTTAAGGATATAAGGAAAAATAATAAAAACAATTGTGACCAAAATTTTTATTTATTTCGACAAAAAAGTAGTTGTATCAAATCTGATACATTGAGCATTAAGTTACTAGCTATGAAATGAGACAAAGCAATTATGGTTTTTGTTTAAACATAAATTAATACCACATTTAGAGTATTTAATATGGGAAAACGAAGAACAAGTGGGAAATTTACATCTTTGTCTAGTTAGATCATACGTCGGCCAATGATCCATGGAATCTGTTCGAACGTCTTTAGGTGGTACATGAGAGAAAACTGTAGATTTTTTTTTCTCTTTTCCAGCAACATCAATTCAACTAAATCCTTGGAAGGCCTGCCTCGTTTCCTATTGGTATTACCAGACCTGCAAAGACACTCTGCTATTTCCAGTCGAACATCAACCTTAGACATTGACTTTCCTCCGTCGTTGTGTGCCCATGTATAAAGCAGCCATGTGTTGACAAGTGTCATGTCGATCAAGTGGTAAAAAAGTTTTATGTACCATTTTTTTGATCTTAGCTTAATTTTGTACCTTCCTATAAAGCTGTCCATAGCATCAACCCCTCCCATATGGGCATTATATTCTGGAACTAAGCTAGGACACTCAATTTGTATATATTTTTTTTCTTTTCTATCCCATCTTTTTACCTCTGTTAATAATAGTTTGCCTTTAAATGTTGAAACAAAAGTAACTGGTTTGTTGTCTAACCACATTACTGAGGTTATATCAACTCCTTCAGCATTACAAACAAACTCTTCTGAAGGTACCTCTGCATTTTTTCTAAACTCTGTTTCAGTTGTAATTTACAATTTGGAATTCGTGGTCGCCGAACTGTATCCTAGTGAGTTAGTAATTCCTTTATTACCTAAATATGAAAGCAAAGGCAGTGATATATAAAAATTGTCAAAGTAGATTCTGTAGTTTTGATTTGAAGAACAATTCTGGATAGCCTCACAACAATGTTGGCACTAGACCCTAGGTCAAGTTTGTTGTCTAATCTAAATTTTGGATCGTTTTTTGTTCCAGTGTATATTTCAAAATTGTACGAAAAGCCATCACTTCCACATAGTACATAAAGTTTATAACCCCATTTATGAGGTTTTGCTGGAAGGTATTGTTTTAAATGATGAGCGTGCTTTAGTAGAACAAAGTTGCTCATTAACAGAAAGATATTTATCTAAGGGTACTGACTGGAATCTGTAATTTACTGCATTGATACTAGGTCTCAGTTTATGTAACTTATCATGGCCGGCGTGTTCTCGAGGCAACATGTTATCGTTATCATTGAAATGCAAATTTTTTTGAAAAAACTCAAAGTAATTTTGACTCATAGTTTCACTGATTGGGAAAAACCTAATTTTATTGACCAATAACTCCGTACATTAAACATATGAACAATTGACATATATTTGAACATCCCAACATACTTCTTTATATCAGCTACAGATAACATAGCTGGATTATTAAGATCTTTCTGGATAGAGTAAAGATTTGACTCATCTGCAATTTTTTGAAATAAGTTGTCATCAAAAAAATAGTTGAAGAACTGAAATGGCGTTTCAAGCTCTATTATTGAAGAAGGCAGTGTTACGTTTCCTCGAAATAGTTAAGCCTCTTCACTTAAAACAAGATTTTGTTTACGCCATAACAAATTGGAAATTTTTGTTTTCAAATTACCTGCCTCTTGTGGAATATTCTCCAAAGTTTCATTTAATATTATTCCTTTTATATTGTATGGATTTTCCTTCTCAACTTCTTCCTCAGGCAAAATTATCGTACCATCTTCAAATTCCAATGATAGTTCTTCAATCAATTGGGTCGGTTATTCTGCCTTCATGTAAAACGTCCATTTCTTCATCCGAATCCAGCTCCAAACCATCATCACTATCAGATAAATGTGCTATAGCATCTTCCTACTCCTTCTGATTTAAGCGGTCTTTTCCTTCTTTGTGGATACGACATCTAAAAATAAAACAAATTGTTAAAACTAATCTAACATTTACAGCAACAAAATAAAAAATTTATGGCAATTTGACATAATGTAGCAAATTTGATACGGCCTAATTTTATTACAAAAAATATTGCTGTGCAATAACTAAAATCATAAATAAATAAATAAAACTGATACTACTTACCTTTACAATAAAATAAAACAATTAAAAATAATTCTACTTTCAATAAATTAAGTAATTTTCAATTAAAAACAGATATAGATTTTCAACGGTCATGTGTGTACTCACGTGTAGCTAGCTACAAATAAACAAAATAGCCGGTTGAAATCACTGCATATTTAGTTTTCGCCTTTATCAGCTGGTTCAATTGGGTTGTAACAAAATAGATACGGAAAGCAGTAAACGGAAATATAATAGATATGACGAATATCTGAGAACAAAAATGGTTGTATCTAATTTGATACACCAGGCAGTGTAGGGTTAATAAAGAATAATCAGAATTACTTGACTTAAGATTAAAAGAAAAGAATTTATTGTCACCTGGTACATATATTTACAAGTACAGGTACAGAGATCAACAGTTTGCTTAGTTTTTTAGACAGGAAGGATATTTAGTCTACTGTCATGATATTGGTTGTCTAATGCATCAGTTTGTTATTGAGTATAATATGGATGATTCTTCAAGTGCCAACCCCGCAGCGGAAGTCGGCAATCATCATAGCTATTCGGACTTTTGAGACGGCTGCGCTGAAAAGTTCATTTGATGAACACCCATGCCACTCTCTGAGGTTGAGCAGCCATAACATTTTACGCCTCAATATACTTCTCTTTTCTTGGATCTCTCCCTAAATAATCAGTTGGAGCACGGTGTATTTCTCTCCACGTGTAATATGCCTGAGATATTCCAATTTCCTTGTTTTAATTGTATTTAAAATTTCTTTCATACCCAACTCCATTTACCTTTATTCCAGTTGTTTCACCCTCAAGAAGCGTTTATAGAATCTCTTCGGAGTAGGCATTAAAAGAATTGGCGACAATACACTTTCCTGTCTCACTCCACGTGTAATTTCAATTTCTTCTGACAGCTGTTCATTAACACGTACTTCTGATCGCTGTTTATAGTATAAATTTGTTATGATACTGAGGATGTTGTAGTCAATCTTTTTTGACTTCAGGATATTCATTAATTGTTTATGACGTACTTTATCGAATGCTTTATTATAGTCAATAAGCCATGCGTATATATCTTGATTGACGTTTAGGCATCTTTGTATCAGTATATTAAGTGAAAAAGAGCTTCACGCGCTTCTAGGCCTTTGCGAAAACAAAATTGTGTATTATTAACGTCTATGTGAAGTTTGTGATATATTTGGTTATGGATTATATTTAGTAGTAACTTTAGCATATGAGACATCAAGCTAATGGTGCGGTAATCGCTGCATTCTCTTGCGTTTTTTTTTTGGGGGGCAAATAAAAATCGATGTTAACCACACTTTGGGTAATACGCCTGATCTATAAATTTGGTTCAAGAGTGTCACTAAAACATCAATGTGCTTCTCATCTAGAATTAATTTTCAGGATTTCTATACGAAGTATGTCCGGTCCAGGGCTTTTCCCACTCTTCATTGTTTTTATTGCGTGTAAGGATAATTGGTGTAAACTAACAAACGCTGTACTGAAAAGTTAAAACAAATTCTGTCCTAGAACTCAAAAAGAAGAGAAGATTAGCCAAAATACTAGGGAACTAATACCGAAAAGAAGAGAAATGAGAAGCCAGACGGAAACTAAAGCCGACGTAAACTACAAAAATTAAATAAAGAAATATCCAAGGCTATTAGACAAGATACTCGAAAATAAAACCAAGAACAAATCGAACATACTGTTGAGAACAATAGAAGTATGAAAGTATTGAGAAAAAGACTAAAAACGGGGGCAACGCAGATAATAAATATTAAAGATAGAAATGGTCATCTTACAACCAACAGAAGGGAAATACTTAAAATAGTTGAAAACTTCTACAAATTGCTGTACACAAGTCAACACAAAACAAATAGCAGAGAAGATCAAGTACCAGAAATATTAACAAAGAAAAAGGGCATTGTCAACCAAGGATCAGAGCTACTACCGGAAATTACAATGGACAAAATAAAACTAGCCCTAAAAAAGCTAAGAATAACAAATCTCCAGGCTAAGATTGTGTAGTTACTCATGCAATCAAAATCGGAGGCACTTGCTTACTTAAGAAAATAAAAAACCTTTTTAACATGTGCCTTTTGGACAGTAATATACCCGACAAATGGCACAATGCTGAGGTAATTCTATTGTACAAAAAAGGAGATCCCCATGAATTAGAAAACTACAGACCTATAAGTCTTCTTAGTCACCTATACAAACTCTTTACAAGAATAGTAACGAATCGTCTTGAGAAAAAACTTGATTTCTACCAGCCAATAGAGCAAGCGGGATTTCGTACCGGATTTGGAACAAATGATCACCTACAGAGCATTAAAACGGTAATAGAAAAGACTATCGAATACAATCGACCACTCGTTCTGGCTTTTGTAGATTTCCATAAAGCCTTTGACACGGTAGAATTTGACAAAATCCTGGAAGCACTACAAGCATGCCGCATTGACTACCGATATACAAGGTTAATTTACAATACATACAAAAACGCAACTATGTCGGTGAAACTACATGAAAAGACGGATCACATCCCAATCGGCAGAGGAGTCCGACAGGGTGATACCTTATCGCCTAAACTGTTTACCGCAGTACTAGAATATGCTTGTAAAAAACTTAACTGGGAAGAGAAAGGCCTGAACATTGACGGTAGAAGATTAACAAATCTGAAATTCGCAGACGACATAGTTTTGTTCTCGGACAACCTCAAGGAGATATGTACAATGCTACATGAGCTTCAGTTAGTGTGTGCCAGTGTGGGTCTTAAAATAAACATCTCCAAAACAAAATTCATGACAAACCTAGTACCTAGCGGAAATATCAATATTGGAGACAACGAAGTAGAGCTGGTGGAAAAATACGTATATCTTGGACACGAAATAAAGATCACAAGAGACAACCAAACATGCGAACTACGAAGAAGAGTAAACCTAGCATGGGCAGCCTATGGAAAACTCAAAGACATCTTTAAAAGCGATATACCAATTTCTTTGAAACGTAAAACATTTGACAATGTGTGTTGCCTGTGATGACCTATGGTGCCGAAACTTTGACATTGACAGCTACAAGTTCTAGGACGCTGCAAGTAGCTCAGAGGAAAATGGAAAGATCAATGCTGAGTATATCGCTTCGTGACCGAGTTAGAAATGAAGACCTAAGACGAAGAACAGGAGTTACCGATGTAATTTCCCGAATTGCCACACTGAAATGGAACTGGGCTGGACACGTCGCCCGAATCAGTGATGAAAGGTGGACGAAGAGATTGCTTGAGTGGAGGCCGAGGTTAGACAAAAGAAGTAGAGGAAGACCCCCTACACGATGGACTGACGATCTCAAAAATATGTCAAGAAATTGGATAAAAAGTGCTCAAAACAGAGCACAATGGACAAAAATGAGGGAGGCCTATGTCCAGCAGTGGACGCAAAGGGTTGGGTGATGATGTTGATGAAGGATGATTGGGGCTTTTTCAAGTTGAAGTTATAGCAGTTCTTTCACAATGACACTATGCTTACTTCATTGCTTCAGTCCATATGAAAGAGACATGAAAATCTTGACACCATTCTACAAATAATCAGCTATTTAGCTCATAATTGGATGATCTGTGGAGATTTTAAAGATGTTTGCATGCTACTTGGTCAACAAAAGGGATTTACAAAGTTTCCATGTTTTTTTTAATGAGACAGTAGAACAAGAGATAAAAACTGGTCCACAGAATAATATAATAATAAGAAATGTTTTAACACCGGGCGAGAAGAAAATGTTGTACAAAACTTTGGTAAATCCAAAAAATATCCTCCTTTCACCTCTTAACGTTAAGTTAGGCTTAATGTTTTGTTGGCCTGTGTTATAGTCCTGATTAAACCTACATTAAATTTTTACAAGTGTAGGATGTATTATATTTACATTTTAGAATCCGAGGTTTAGTGATTATTTGCTATTCGTATATCTTATTTACAGATCAAGTCAGACCATAACGAAATGCAAGCTGTATTATATAATATTTACATAGAGTAATTCATCATCTCCAGATTTTCAGAAAATTGAATTTTCCATAACCCATTACTTAAGTAAGTAAATGTGATTGTTTTTATGTATTGCTTTTTAGTTGATTTCATGTCCATAAAATAAACATTATGTAATATATACATTATACCAATTTTTAAAACATATTTTATATTCTGAATGAACCATTATAAGAAAAATTTAAACTTATCACTCCAATATATCAATAAATCAATGCGAGTTCAATTTTTGCAGTATTCCAAACTTACTTATGGAGACTTCGGTCTTGACAAAAGTTTTAACCACGTTTGTTAATACATAAGGTATCATTGTTACCTTTGTAGTGGCGTATGTGACATATGTCACCCACTCTTTTATTTCTACTTACAGATTTAAATCGGTAAGTATCAGCGTTACCTAGACTTCAGTATCTTCCAAGCAACGTGGTTGTGCACAGTAACACGCGATTAGCAAGTATTTTAGTAGTTGACGACTATCCCCCACGCCGCTAACCGTGTTCTTAAGTTTGTCAAAGTAAGTTTTTTATTTTGGTTTACTAACTATACTAATTTTTTAGCACATATTGATAGTAATTACGAATCCTGATTTCATCTATAACTCATGATTTTTACCGGATTTTACCTTTTTAGATCAAAATGGAGAATTCGCAGGAGCGTAAAGTTGAAAGAAGTAACGATCCTGACGTTTGGTTGAAAGGAGTCGAGGAGTGGAATGATAACGAGGATGAACCTAATACTGACGACGAAACTGATTTTGAAAAAGAAGACCACGTGACTGAAACTCAATATAATACTGCTTCCGAACAAAAAGCACATGAAACTGACTGAAGTGATACTAGTGGAAGTGAAAGTGAAGAAATTGACAATCGAGCGGAAGAGTACTACATGGGAAAAGAAGGAACAAAATGGAGGAAACGAGGCTCTATAAAAAACGTACGAACTCGTGCACATAGCATAATAAAATGTCATTTGCCAGGACCAAAAGATATTGCTCGCGAAAAAAGACTGAAATTGCATCTGGATCTATTTTTCGATGAATATGTGATTAACACAATAGTTCATTGCACTAATATTTATGTAGATAAAATCCGTAACAATTTCCAACGAGATTGAAATGCACAATATACAAATCGAATGAAAATTTGAGAATTTATAGGTTTATTGTTCCTCACAAGTTTTTTGGGATCATCCTTGAAAAACTTACACAGTTTCTGAATAATTCAAAAGGAAATGGTCTAGAATCTTGCTATTTATCTATAAGTGAATCTAGATTTCGCTTCTTGATACAGTGCTTGCGGTTTGACAGCGTTATTAATAAAGATAAGCGAAAAGCCATTAACAAATTGGCACCAATAAGAGATGTGCTGGAATTATTTTTGAACAATTTCTCAAGCTTACTTTTCACCAAGTAACTACCTTACTGTCGACGAACAACTTGTAACATTTAGAGGTAAATGCAGCTTTAAGCAGTACATACCAAGTAAACCGGCTAAATACGGCCTGAAAGTATTTGCTTTAAGTGACACTAAGACAGCTTACATATTGAATTAGGAAGCCTATATAGGTAGGCAGCCAGGTCCTTATCACGTAAGCAACTCTGGAGAAGAAAATGTTTTGCGTTTAGTTAAACCAGTATCTTGATCTAATCGAAATATTACCGGCGATAACTGGTTCAGTTATATTCCATTGGCGAAAATACTTTCTACAAAAAAAAACATACTAACTTACGTAGGAACTATGAGAAAAAATACGGGGAAAAAATCGGAAATACGAAAGGAATTCCGTCCAATACGAAAGAGATTGGAGCACTCCTCCGTATTCGACTTTCACGAATTCTGCGCTTTGGTGTCCTATTGGTCAAAAAAGAACAAGGCTGTAGTAATTTTATCCACATTCCATTCCTCCGTCCATATAGATGAGTCTACTAAGATTTACTCCTAGAAAATATACGAAAGGCTAGAGGAGGATATTAGCGAGCTAAGACTTCGGATTCGAAATAAAATGGTACTTCAAAGGACTATCGAGCCTACGAACTCTGGTTCAGGTACAGAGTATTGAAAATATCATGGACTGATAGAATTACAAGTAAAGAAGTACTGGAGAGGGTTGCTAAAGAAACAGAAGTTATCACCACTATACAAACCAGAAAACTGGAATATCTAGGCCATGTGATAAGGGGACCAAAATATGAAATTTTGAGACTTATAATACTGGGAAAGATTCAAGAGAGAAGATCTGTTGGCCGAAGGCGAAACTCATGGTTAAGGAATCTACGTGATTGGTATCAATGCAGATCGATTGATTTGTTTAGAGCAGCAAGTTCCTTAATAAAAATAGCCATTATGATTGCCAACCTCTGCAAGGTGACGGAACTCTAAGAAGAAGAAGAACTGAAGATTTAAGTAAACCTGAGGTCGTGATTTTTCTATAATATGACCAAAATTGGCGTCTCCTTAGTTGACCAGCTTTGTCAACACACTAATGTTACGTTCATCACTAGACGTTGGCCTATGATACTGTTCTACAATCTGGTAAACATTTCCGCAACAAATTCTCTTGGATTATAAATATTGCCTTCAAATAAACGAGAAGATATCACGTGTTCGATTTTTGCAAAACCTGAGTTGAGAGTTGATTAAACGTCAAATAGAACGAAGGTATCAAAATCCAAGCATCTTAAGGCAGCTAAGACAGCGTGTAAAACTGCTGCTTGGTATTGGGTAAAATAAGCAACCACCCGAGGCTAGAACCGTACTCGAAGGGAGATGTTCGAAGAGTTCGATGTGGAAGAATTTGAGATAAAGCCACGAGAAAATTCTGTTTTAAATGTGGAAAATGTACTTGTGGTGACCTTTTGAAAGAAATCTGTACAAACTTTTTACAGATTTATACAGGTTATCTCAAAAATTGATGAATTGTTTACAAAGGCATTATCCTTTTCTGGATACCAGATTTCGGAACTCTGTATTGGTACAGGAGGCTTGGACGGCAATGTTGGACCGGTTGCTCTCTTCTTACTATATTTTTGTTATCTGCATCTCAAAGACAGAGGAATATCATCATAGTCACTATTAGGATCAGAGCTACCGTTTCATTCGGAAAGTTCTTTTATGGTATCTCTGTTATTTGCCAATTCCAATAAGAAATCTAATTCATCTTCTGATTTGCCATAATTCTCAATTTTAATTACCTCCACATCTGAATTGTTTGGATTTTACACAGATGTTAGAATGTGTTCTCTCTGTATTTCTACTATAAAATGATGATGTAGATATTGAAACGCTCAATTCTTCGGGAGTATTGGATTTTAGGAAGTGTAAAACTTCCAAATTTCAGAAGAACTGAAAGAGAAGTGATGAAAAAAAAAATACTAAAAATAGGGCTAAGCTCAGAGGAACAAATTTAAATGGCCAAAGAGATACTAAATCTCAAGTGAGTGTTCGGGCTAGCTTCAATGCACTGGATTGTGGCTTTAAAGATATAAACAACAATAACAAGAGATAATGAGCTAATGAGACAAGAAAGAAATGAGACCTGGTAATATCAAACGTGATACACTGAAGAAGGTCACTGGGAATAAATTTATAGAAAGAGAACAATAGGAAGAGAAAAGAAGGGCGCCAACTCAACGATATGTTGAGATTTTTGAAGTAACAAATGAATCTGGAGATAATACTCTGAAATACAAAAATACTAAATAATAATCTTGTTTTGCTATGTTATATACTGGTTAGTAGAACTGAAATAAAACTCAAAATAGCAACAATAAATATATTTATAAAAAATGTACATAGGTATATGTGTATAAACAATTTACATATAATGCAAAGCCAAATAACAGTGGTAGTGGATGGTGTACACATACAATGGGACCTAATAGCCCATCAACAAACGAATAGTCACTACCACTGGCCAAATAAAATATGAAATATTAGTATAAACCAAGAATAGTCCGTAGGATAGCCAAAGTCTTAACACAAAAAGGTAGTAATTTAACTTTAAATAGTTCTACTAATATGAGATACTAATGACAATATTATAAAGATATCAACTCGATAAATCTATTACAATTATATTATATTACATCCAAAAAATGAGTTGTTCCATACTCATTATATCATATTTAAAAAAAAAACATTAAATTTATTTCCCTTTCCCAATATTAAATTGTATCATATCCAATGTATTGTATTAAAAAAAAAATATTATAGCAAAAGTGAGTTTGGTCAGTACTCTTAAAATCCTATTTAAAAGAAAACTAATAAAAAAAGGTAATATATTTTCCCTCTCCCAATAATATCAAAATTATATTTTATCAAAATGTAGTTACTTGATCATATGCATATGAAAAGTTAACAGTAAATAGAAAGTAATACGTAATACAAAAGGTCAAATAGTTAAACAACTTATCTTTACAGCACTATAAGTCCATAGGAAAAACTCCTCTTGGCACGGCTACATCAGTTTATGGCTGTAAAGACGAATCCTGGTCACAAAAGCCACAACCAGTCACTGGTCTCTGGTGACAGCAAAATCCACGGGTTTGCTAACTATTCAAGAAATTTAGTTACTTGAGTCCTTGAGGGAATATTCTGAAGAGAATATCCTCAAGTAAAGTGACGGAATCTAAAATTATTATTTAATTTAATAAATATGTAATATAAATGTAATTCAATAGGTGTAGCAGCATGGATTGACTGCACCAAAACAAAACATCAAAACATTAGGTATTAGGTTAAGTCAACATCATGTCAAATTTATGAAGTTACTTTCGTAGGCATGGCAAGCTTGCGCCATGAAATAAACATGCGCAGAATACAGAAGGCTGTCCCACATTTGTAGAACCTTTTTATATTCCACCAAAAAAAGTTAGATAAAAGGGAACCAAAAAAAACTTAATGATAAGATATGAAATAGATCGGAATTTAAGTTTGACTATATAAAAAAAATGACCTTCTGTTCTTTGCAAGTAAATCAAGGAAATTTTATATTTAAATTATTTCGGAACTCAAAAATAAATCTCTAAAGAAATACTAAACTGCAAGGATAAACTTGATTGTATGATAAGAGATAATACGTATGAAATGATTTACTTACATGGAGCTGCAGCACGCCAAAAAAATCTTCCTTTTTATGTGGAACTCATAAATGAATATTGATTTTATTATACAAATTACTTATTTATATTATTATTAATGAATTATATTCTTCCCCAAATTATTTTTCTGCTCCAATTCCGTCACTTTGAAGGTGAAAAATTTCACCGGTTGACGTGGCTGCGTATGAGTTCTGACCAAAACTGATCGTTCCGCTTCCGCATAAAATCGATCTTCCTTTCAAAGCGATAACAGCGCGTGTCGGGAAAAATGTCGATTTAAAATCGATCGTAGGCGGGTAATAAAAATTTCTTAAGGGGTTAATCAGTAGCGTAAACGCTACATTCTCCCTCATCTCCAGCAAAAAAAGGAACTTTAGGAACTTTTTTTTTGTGGCAGAACGATCTAAACGCTGGGTCGACAATGAACGTTGATACGTTAAAATTGAACATTTTCCTCACCAGTCAACCAATTGCTCAGGAATTGGAACAAAATCAAGGACTAAATAAAAATATGGAACGAAGAATATGAGACGAAGTCATACATTTTTTTTAATGAGATAATGTATGTTAATTTAGTATAAACCAAAGATAAAAAAAAATATATATACATTTTAAGTTTAATTCTATAACCTTACAGATCAAGTTAACTTTTAACACTACTTATCTACATTCTCAAGTATTTGTAAAAACAACCATTCGTTAAAACTACATTATAGGTGTGTATTAACAACCCCTACCACAACATTCCCAAGAACCATTCATGACAACGAAATTCAAACAAAGTCCTATGAACTTTACCCAACGTTGATACTAGAGCGACCAGATTCTATTCGTCACCATAGAGTTCAATGAGGGCTTAATTACTCAGGACTAGTTGAAACTACAAACCTAAACATATATATGGTTTGGGATATCAACAACAAGGTAAAAGTCAAGGTAAAAGCTAATTCAATACACCTACTTGCTTTTGCAGCGGTAGGGAAACACACAATCGGCAAAGGTTGCTAGTGCCTTAGATACTAGCAAGCCCACTATACTCATGGTATAGGGTATGCTAAAAAAAGAAGGTAAGTAAGATAAATGCAATCCCAACTCATAGTAAAGGATATGCACAAAAGGTAAAAGATAATTGCACGTCCAGATCTACTCCTGGTAGAGGATATGCACAAAACTCACTTCTACCAGCTATACACTTGATAGAAGGAAAGATAAAAGAGATCCTAACTGTAATACCTAAACTGTACTATTGACGTGTTCCAATTCTTTACTCACGACAAGAACAGTAAAGGACAGATTTTTAGGACTCTATAATCAAGATAAAGATAAGATATATATTTTCATAAGATATAAATAAGAAATAACTTATCCAGGTAAAGATAAAGATAACTAACTTAAGGTAAAGGTATGAAATAAACCAATTAAGGTAAAGGTATGAGATAAACTAAATTAAGGTAAAGATAAAGATACACTCAAGGTAAAGATACGAGATAAACTCAGGCAAGGTACAAGATAAACTTAAGGTAAAGATACGAAATAAACTCCATTACAGGTAAAGATAAACTCAATTAAGATACAGATAAGGATAACTCACATCTACCAATCCGTATGAATAGTAGAGAGACAGGTAAACAAACAGTATACAATAAGATATGTTAAAACTCAAATACTTTGAGAAGGTAATAACATAGGAGATAACAAACCAAGTTAAACAGACTTACTGCTGAATATCAGAACGATCCAATTCTAAATGACACATTCTAATTTCAACCTAAGAGACACTCAAGGAACAACTAATATTTATTGGTATATTTCTGAGCCAAGTGAGGGCACACATCCAGGGTGATCAATCCTGAACCCACGCTAAAACACCGACACAGTAAGTAAATATGAATGCATAAGCTTTATGGTCATGATCCACAAAACTATACAACACTCATAATGAAAATATTTGGAATGTTTTCCTAATTATCCCTGTTATTATCTATTCAACTCAGAACTCAAGATGGGGAAATTCCCCATATATCCATCCTGTACTCCTATGATATGCAGTTGGACTTTTAAGAGAAAACAAACAACAAAATTAACAAGTCCATAAACTAAGATAATAACCAACATTAAGATAAGATAAAAAAAAAATAGAAGGCAAAATAGCACAACATCTTATGGTTTTTTGCCAGGTAAACAAAATTGATAAACAGATCTTAAACAACCAAACTGGTACAGCATTGATAAGGGACCAATGAGATCTAACGATATAAGTTGAAAGGAAAAATCAATCTGTCGATAACTATCCATTTAACCTGGTTGGGGAAGATTTGTCGGTTTGCATGTAGCACAGATTTTGCATTTAGCGATATAGCTACGTACAGTTTGACGCATCTTCGGCCAGTAATAAATTTCAGATATTCGACGGAAAGTTTTGTAGTAACCAAAATGAGCTGCAGTAGGATGGTCATGAAAAGTGGCCAAAACCTCTGCTCTATTAGGAGTTGGAACGACTATCTTCCAATCCGACATTCCAGTAAGGGAAACTATGGAACTTAAGACATGTTTATACAAAACACCATGTTCAACTTTAAAATCAGGGAATTTACCTGGTACATTCTGTACATCATACAACATTTTTTAACAATGGACTGTTAGATGACGGACTCTCAACTCATACTCTAATTCAGGAGCTAACAGATGCTCTACCTGAACGCAGACATAATTACACAACTGAGAAATATACAAGAGAATGAGTAAAAGTAGGCAAAGTTTAACTTACTCTCTGACTCCAAATTAATATTCTGAAGGATACCTATACCAGTAATGTTTAATTGTTTTGGTCCAGTTATGAAATCCAATGACATATACTGCTACAACACCCTAAGGAACCTAAAATTTCAAAACTGTTATTTCGAGCTAGTGACTCAATTTATTGACTACTCCGGACTTGTAAGATATGTGAAATAGTTAACTTTATGTTATTTAAATTTTTAATTAATTTATTATTAATCTAAAATTGTTATTTTAATCAATCAAAAACAAAGCAATTTATTCAGTCTACACAGAATATAGCAAAACAAGTCGATTTAAGATATAGATATAAGGTAATGTCCAAAAAAAAACAAAATTGAAAAACAAAACTAAACGTTAAAATGAAAATCTAAAAGCACAACCAGTGAAAACCACAACAACCCAAGATCAAAATCAAAAGTTAAAGGAGATATATATATATATATATATATATATATATATATATAATATATATATATATATATATATATATATATATATATTTTTTTAAGGCAGAAGTGGAAAAGAAGCCCCACGTTGGGCGCCAATTGAAACGCTCAATTCTTCGGGAGTATTGGATTTTAGGAAGTGTAGAACTTCCAAATTTCAGAAGAACTGAAAGAGAAGTGATGAAAAAAAAAATACTAAAAATAGGGCTAAGCTCAGAGGAACAAATTTAAATGGCCAAAGAGACACTAAATCTCAAGTGAGTGTTCGGGCTAGCTTCAATGCACTGGATTGTGGCTTTAAAGATATAAACAACAATAACAAGAGATAATGAGCTAATGAGACAAGAAAGAAATGAGACCTGGTAATATCAAACGTGATACAACTGAAGAAGGTCACTGGGAATAAATTTATAGAAAGAGAACAATAGAAAGAGAAAAGAAGGGCGCCAACTCAACGATAGTTGAGATTTTGAAGTAACAAATGAATCTGGAGATAATACTCTGAAATACAAAAATACTAAATAATAATCTTGTTTTGCTGTGTTATATACTGGTTAGTAGAACTGAAATAAAACTCAAAATAGCAACAATAAATATATTTATAAAAAATGTACATAGGTATATGTGTATAAACAATTTACATATAATGCAAAGCCAAATAACAGTAGTAGTGGATGGTGTACACATACAATGGGACCTAATAGCCCCTCAACAAACGAATAGTCACTACCACTGGCCAAATAAAATATGAAATATTAGTATAAACCAAGAATAGTCCGTAGGATAGCCAAAGTCTTAACACAAAAAGGTAGTAATTTAACTTTAAATAGTTCTACTAATATGAGATACTAATAACAATATTATAAAGATATCAACTCCATAAATCTATTACAATTATATTATATTACATCCAAAAATGAGTTGTTCCATACTCATTATATCATATTTAAAAAAAAACATTAAATTTATTTCCCTTTCCCAATATTAAATTGTATCATATCCAATGTATTGTATTAAAAAAAATATTATAGCAAAAGTGAGTTTGGTCAGTACTCTTAAAATCCTATTTAAAAAAAACTAATAAAAAAAGGTAATATATTTTCCCTCTCCCAATAATATCAAAATTATATTTTATCAAAATGTAGTTACTTGATCATATGCATATGAAAAGTTAACAGTAAATAGAAAGTAATACGTAATACAAAAGGTCAAATAGTTAAACAACTTATCTTTACAGCACTATAAGTCCATAGGAAAAACTCCTCTTGCACGGCTACATCAGTTTATGGCTGTAAAGACGAATCCTGGTCACAAAAGCCACAACCAGTCACTGGTCTCTGGGTGACAGCAAAATCCACGGGTTTGCTAACTATTCAAGAAATTTAGTTACTTGAGTCCTTGAGGGAATATTCTGAAGAGAATATCCTCAAGTAAAGTGACGGAATCTAAAATTATTATTTAATTTACTAAATATGTAATATAAATGTAATTCAATAGGTGTAGCAGCATGGATTGACTGCACCAAAACAAAACATCAAAACATTAGGTATTAGGTTAAGTCAACATCATGTCAAATTTATTAAGTTACTTTCGTAGGCATGGCAAGCTTGCGCCATGAAATAAACATGCGCAGAATACAGAAGGCTGTCCCACATTTGTAGAACCTTTTTATATTCCACCAAAAAAAGTTAGATAAAAGGGAACCAAAAAAACTTAATGATAAGATATGAAATAGATCGGAATTTAAGTTTGACTATATAAAAAAAATGACCTTCTGTTCTTTGCAAGTAAATCAAGGAAATTTTATATTTAAATTATTTCGGAACTCAAAAATAAATCTCTAAAGAAATACTAAACTGCAAGGATAAACTTGATTGTATGATAAAGAGATAATACGTATGAAATGATTTACTTACATGGAGCTGCAGCACGCCAAAAAAATCTTCCTTTTTATGTGGAACTCATAAATGAATATTGATTTTATTATACAAATTACTTATTTATATTATTATTAATGAATTATATTCTTCCCCAAATTATTTTTCTGCTCCAATTCCGTCACTTTGAAGGTGAAAAATTTCACCGGTTGACGTGGCTGCGTATGAGTTCTGACCAAAACTGATCGTTCCGCTTCCGCATAAAATCGATCTTCCTTTCAAAGCGATAACAGCGCGTGTCGGGAAAAATGTCGATTTAAAATCGATCGTAGGCGGGTAATAAAAATTTCTTAAGGGGTTAATCAGTAGCGTAAACGCTACAATATCTCTCCAAACATGGTAACTTATTGTAAAATTAAAATTAAGACAAAATGATTTTAACATTTTAACCACGTACACAAATGAAGGGTACAGGGGAAAAAGAGGAATAGCGGAAATTTTTATTTTTTGTTTTAATAATTAATTAGATAGGTTATATTTTGTACTTTTCTAAATGTAAATAACACTGGTTAGAATTGGGTTGTGTCATGAGATTAAATGAATAATAAAATACCATACAGAAGAAGGAGAATGTCAGGATGTTACCGGTTAAGAAGGGGGAATTTCAGTTGTGAATCACACAGAAACAATTAAAAATGATTTTATTGTTACTCATTGTTTTCGTGTGTTGCTTTATATGGATATGGATGTAAGTAGTTTAGCAAATGTAAAGTTAAGTAAGAAAAGAAAATTATTTGGCCGCATGACCGATGTAAGTAAAAGACGTAGATTACAAAGCCATGTTCCGGGGCCTGACTGTCACTGTATAATATTGTAATGTTCAAAATATGTCCAAAATATTAAATAAAACCCACTAGGCTGTAGGTTATAGTATTTTAAAGAAATTTAATGTATTTTGATTTATTTATGTACAAAACTCATATTCATGTGGTCCAATTACCACACAACAAATTCAAAACCGACGTTCACGTCAAATGAAAGAGAACGCTAAATTTAAAGATGCCGTACATAGTTATAGAGTAAGGTTCATAAATGATGAGAATACAATACAAGAAGTTCAGGTCTTCTTTAAAACCTTTATGGCCATCCAAAAGGGTCCTTTAAAAATGTTTAAATGAATTTGGCATGTTTCAAGAGATCAAAGAGAAAAACATTCTAGCAGTAACTAACCGCACTAGTTTGTTTAAAGGCAAAAAAGGCCATTAGAACTTAAGCAGAATCTTCCAAAATATACTTACCAGAGGAGCTAACTATTAATAAAATGCACAAAATGTATATTGAAAAATATCAATTTTTTTGCAAAGGCATTTGCCGTTCAGCCAGTCACAATTCTTAAGTTTTTCCCAAAGGAAAGAAAATGTATATTGAAAAATATCAATTTTTTTGCATAGGCATTTGCCGTTCAGCCAGTCACAACTTCTTTAAGTTTTTCCCAAAGGAAAGAAAAGAAAATAATTATCACAATATATTTATTATTGGTTATTTGGTTATCCATGGAACAAACATGGTTACTCGCTTCTCGTCTAGGGACCCATCAAGACATTAAATTAAAACACAAACTAGACCGGGTCACAGATAGTAGGTTTAAAACAAATGGGATAAAACAAAGGTTACTATTTTTTTAACTGGACTTACAAATTGAGGTTACTTTTCGAAATAAGTTCTATTAAGTAGTTATATACAATTTTGTTATTTAATGACAAAAGGTAACAAATGTTATAGGGTGGAAGGATTTTATGTTTCATTAAATTTTTTATTAAGTCGTCAGTTTTTTGTATATATTTTGTACATTCAAAGAAGATGTGGTTTAAATCTGCTTCTTTTTGACAAACTTCGTATACTATTGGAATTTACAATTTTAAGTTTTTTCAGATGAGCCGGATAACATGCGTGTCCTGATTTCATTCTAATAATAGATGTAATGTATCTACGTGCAATCAGTCGGATTGAGGGTTGTATGAGGGCATATTGTGATTTGGAGTCTTGACTATATTCATAATATTCTTGTTTCCACTGATTGTTTACAACATTCTTGATTGTTACAAATACATCTGGTATGCAGGGTTTATAATCTGTTTTCGCACTGGAATCAATGGCTTTCTTAGCTAATATATCTACATACTCATTATGCTCAAGCCATATGTAAGCTTTAATCCACAAAAATCTAACTGTTCTTTGTTTCTGATGTAATTTAAAAATAATTGTTTTAATTAGAAGGATGTAAATATTAATGCTTTTGCTACGAAAAGATATAGCCTCAATGGCTATAAGCACCGACAAAAAATCAAATGCAATTATTGCGGAGTTGTCATTGAAATTAAAAGTGTTTTACGAAACTTACAGAATAATTTTTTCAATAAAATTTAATTTGTCATTTGGGTATCCCAGGAAAAGCACATGCAGTACATGTGACGAGTTCCAAGTAAAAATAAAGAACCTAGAAGTTAAATAAGTTAACATTATTTCAAGAGATAATGATGTTCTTAGGCTGGAGAATAAAATAAGACGCTTCTAAAATGAAAATAAACTCCATAAATTGAAAGCAGACAATTTTATAAGAAAAAACGAGAATCTACAAAAGAAGCAGGAAAAGCAGCACTAAATAAGCAATTTGTTTTGATTTCCTAAAAACCTAGAAACACCTAACATTTTTACAAATGACGTCTACTACAGACGCCAACTTTCTTTGTACCTATAGTTTTAATGTCCACACTTTATCCACCGGGGCCAGTAAATTTTATATTTATCCTGAAACAGTAGGAATAAAAGGTAGTGATGATGTGTGCTTAATTTTGCACGATTTGGTATACAATTATCTTGATATAAATATCTGTATTTCCGCTACGTATTTCCATATTCTGTTTATGCGGAGGACAAAACAAGAATTATACTGTTTTAAGATTTTTCTACAACCTAGTGCACAACGAAAAAGAGGTTGATCAGCTGCTATTTAGGAAATGGTCAAAACACCTGAACAAAACTTACACCAAGAAATGTCTCTTTAAAACTAGATGTCTCCGAGAAGCCAATATAAATTTCAATAGAAAGCCTCGGAGAAATTCATAGAATGGTCTTTTTGAGTCTGCAGTAATCGCAAACCGCGGTCCAATATCAAAGCACTCTAACTTGCAAGACAATGAGTTTGAACTACCAGACTATCTTTATGAAGGTATAAAATAGTAATAAATTATTGTAGTAGTATTGGGAAACTAAGTATTCTATTTGTAGGTTTGATTCCTATTTCGAAGGCAAAGTTTGATGACATTGTACACTCGTCCAGATTTTGCACTCGGCACTTAGCCGCAAACACAAAGCTAAAACACACTTTCAATTACACATTCAGAAAACTCGGATATAGAGTCTAGCGAAGACGACGATCAAGAAACCCAAAATAAAAACTCACGGCAAGTGGTCAAAAAACGTAAATTTGCAAAACAAAATAACGATCCCAATTCTCCAGCTCTCCACCAATAAAAATACAAAATCGATACAGTGCATTACCAAACGCCGAGAGCTCTGAACATACTAAAAAAAGAAAAACCACAAAAAATACCAAAACTACCTCCAATATTCGTATATGGCGTCAAAAACTTTAAAGTTATGGTCGATAACTTTGCACAAATTGTGGAGGAAGAAACCTACTATACCAGAATTCTGACAAACGACACTGTCAAGATTACAACATATACAATAGATACATACCGTAAACTGATAAGACATTTAAGAGAAAAACAAATCATTCACCACCTTACCAAATAAAGGAAGAACTTGTCTATAGTGGTAATAAGACATATCTATCACTCTATACCCACAACAGATGTAACAAAAGAACTAGAAAAATCCGGTCATAAAGATCGCAATATAACTAACATTTGACACAGGCAAACTAAGGAGTTATGATTTTCATAGACCTTGTATCCAACAGTAATAAAAAAGACATAATATTCAATCTAGAATTCTTATGTCACACCAAAATAGCAGTCAAGGCACCAAATAAGAGACTAAGAAACAAATAAGACTCAGTCATTCAATGCATGCGATGTCAAGCATACGGCCATAGTAAAACATATTGTACTAAACCGCATTACTGCGTAAAATGTGGAAGACAATATAATATAAAAGATTGTAAAAAACCTAGAAGCACTCCAGCTAAGTCTGCACTATGCTAACAAGATCATCCTACTAACTATACAGACTGTGTAGCCTACGGGGAACTAGTAAAAAACAGACATATGCAGAAAAGAGAAAACTAACAGCCTCAAAGACAAATATTCAACGGCCCACATCTATGTACTGAAACAAATCAGCTAAATACCACTCTAAAAAAACCATCAAAGAACATATGCAAACGTGATATCATATCAAACCAACCACGATTCGAAACCTAAAACTAATATAGAACTATTAACATTCCTAAACGAGTTTAAAAACATGTTCTCGCCACTCTTGATCCAAAATAGTATGATAAACTTACTAACACAAGTCAATAACCAAAAAAAATCTTAAACATACTTAGAGTTACCACATGGAACGCTAATGACCTGTTAAACCATAAGCAAGAAGTAATTACTTTATGAAACTTGAATTAAATTGACGTTCTACTTATTTCAGAAACTCACTTTACCGATCTAACTATGTTAAATTAATATTCCGCTGTATACCACATACAGCACGCCTCATCCTGATGATACAGCTCATGGTGGCTCGGCAATAATCATCGTTCGCAGCTGCATATCACATCATGTGGTGCCGAAATATGCAAAAAAATACAAGCAGCAATCGTTCAAGTAGATGCAACGTCATGGCACTTTAAGATATCTGCAATGTATAGCCCACCTCTACTCACACAATCTCCACAGGAAAATACAAAACCTTCTTCCAATTACTTGGAAGAAATTTGTAGCCGGGGGAGACTGGAATGCGAAACACATACACTGAGGCTCAAGACTCACAACAATAAAAGGTCGTAAAGTTCTAAAGTAAATGACTGACAACAACTATGATTGCCACACCAACGAAATCCCTACGTACTGGCCGACTGACCCTAGAAAACTTCCAAACCTGCTGGACTACTTCATAAGCAAAGGACTGTCCAGAAACAATTGTATATTAGGTAGGGTAGATTTCTTATCCTACCAAAAAAGAAAATACCAACCTTAATCTGCGTATCAAATCTACACATGATATAGATACAGCAGCTCAATACTTCACCACACTCGTGCAAAAAGAGGCAGAGTAATCTACACTACGAACTGAACGCAAACCAACACATACAACAAATGTTCTCCTGCACATTTGCCAACTTATTGCTGATAAACATCGTGTGAGTAAAACTTGGCAAAGATCTAGAAACAGCATAGACCTACATATAGACTTACATACTCAATAGACTATGTAAGCAACTTGGGGTTACCATCAAAGCCGTACAAACATTACATTACAAACCTTAGAGAAAATGACCAGACGTTATGGAAGCCGACTGAGAAGCTTAAGAAACCACATACAACTGTTCCCCCCATCCGTAAGCTAAATGTTACATGGACCTGTTCCAATAAAGAAAAAGCGGACGTCTTTGTTTGCTGAGAACATCTTACAAACGTATTGCAAACAAAGCCAGAAGACCTTGATGAAAAAGTGGAAGAACTAATTAACGAAACATGCCAAATGTCGATCGGAGAGCCAAGCGGGTTGAGTGGCTGGCTTCTTATTCACTTCACTGCGAGAGATATCAGTTCAATCCCCAGCTCGGTGTACAGAAAACAAAAAGGCTAACGCAGCAGTTTAAAATTCTAAATGAATCTGCGGCTTAGTTTAGAATATGCTGGTATCTGATCGGCCTATGGTGGAGCAGTACGGCAAGAGATAAGGGCTTGCGTCTCGGTGATTCTTCTCTATAGATCCCTACCGGATGGGCCTGTGCCGCCTAAATACCGGGTGGTATATATATATATATATATATATATATATAGAGTTTGTATAACGACGCTAAGAATACAATTCTTTGGAGGATAACTTTCGGGAAAGCGTCAAAACAAGGATCAGCTAGAGATGGTATAAGCCAGTTTGGTGTAGAACTTTATTCTATATGTGAAATTTTCGGTGATATGTTAACATATAAAACCTACATTGAAAATGTTCAGTTGGTCCTAGAGTTGAAGAACACTGTCACAAACATGTTAAAAATATTAAAAATTACATTTAAAATTTTGAATAAAAACATTACAACACAACAGGGTATTATTTGAAATACAAACACAACAAAAATCTAAAAATTATAACCTACACAACAACTGCAACTTCATGTTAAAGGTAGAAAAGAAGAATTATTCTTCTTTTTTGATGACATATTTCTGACTTCTGTCAATGTCCGGGTGTCATATTCAACGAGGTTATAATTTTCACGTTAGAACCTCATGGATATGGAAAGAAAGAGCCCCAGGAAACACAATCAGCAGGGAAATGGAGTCTTTTCTCAAGTACAGGTAGGCAATCTATGTATGTTATGATAAGTTCCCTACATTCTCCAGTTTGTTACATCTTGTCAAGTCTTGTTGAAGTAGAAATGAATAAATACAACTTAAGTTTTCAACATCTTTCTTACAGTTCATAGAAGAACTGCAGTTATGGATGTAGCACATTTCTATGAAGTTTCTCTTAAATTGGTTGTCAACCCTCTTTAGTACTTGCACATTTTCATAGTTAGCAATGTGTCCAGTATTCTTAATATGTTGGCTAAAGGCTGTGCAGGTGGGTTTCCTCACTACATCACTCTTGTGCAAAGCTAGTCTTTTTGAAAGTTTCTGGCTGGTTTGACCGACATACACTTCTGAACAGGAACCACATGGAATAGAATACACTACATTGAAGTTATCCAGTTTTTTAACTCTTTCTGTCAGGTGAGTAAAGTATGTTCCTAATCTTTTGTACACTGAATTTGCTATCACTATGTTGAACTGTCTGAAAAGGTTTGTGATCTGTGGAGATAAACCTCTGATGTAAGGTAATCTCCCATAGAAAACTTCTACTGTTTCTCCTTCTAATGTTTGTCTTTGGTGTGTTCTCACTGTTGGCATATCTTGGAATAGCAATTTATTCCCAAAGTTTTGTTCCTGAAACTGATTACCTTTTTATACAACAATACATATTTCACTTTTCAAAATGAATTCTATGTCCAAATAAAAGGAGCACCCATGGGTGGAGCTATATCCCCAACTTTAGCAGAAATTGTAATGAACTCCCTACTTCACTACTGTACTCAAAAAGTTGATTTCCAGTTCCCCTTCATTTACCAATATGTAGACGACCTCATATGTGCAGTCCCTGCAGACAAAATCAACTACACTCTTGACATTTTTAACTCATATAACACTCACCTACAATTCACCGTTGAAACAGAAGAGAATAATAGTGTTCCATTCCTCGACACCCATGTAACTAGACATGAGGACAACACAGTAAGGTTGGATTGGTACAGAAAGAAAACATTCTCAGGTAGATATGTGCCTTTTCACTCATATCATCCAGACGAACAGAAGATTAACATCATCAAAGGTCTGAAAAACAGAATAAAAAGAATTTGTCACCCTTCTAACTACAATAAGAACATCAAATTATTGTACGAGATTCTTAGAAAAAACCACTACCCTAAGATGCTTCTTAATAAATTGCTATTCCAAGATATGCCAACAGTGAGAACACACCAAAGACAAACATTAGAAGGAGAAACAGTAGAAGTTTTCTATGGGAGATTACCTTACATCAGAGGTTTATCTCCACAGATCACAAACCTTTTCAGACAGTTCAACATAGTGATAGCAAATTCAGTGTACAAAAGATTAGGAACATACTTTACTCACCTGACAGAAAGAGTTAAAAAACTGGATAACTTCAATGTAGTGTATTCTATTCCATGTGGTTCCTGTTCAGAAGTGTATGTCGGTCAAACCAGCCAGAAACTTTCAAAAAGACTAGCTTTGCACAAGAGTGATGTAGTGAGGAAACCCACCTGCACAGCCTTTAGCCAACATATTAAGAATACTGGACACATTGCTAACTATGAAAATGTGCAAGTACTAAAGAGGGTTGACAACCAATTTAAGAGAAACTTCATAGAAATGTGCTACATCCATAACTGCAGTTCTTCTATGAACTGTAAGAAAGATGTTGAAAACTTAAGTTGTATTTATTCATTTCTACTTCAACAAGACTTGACAAGATGTAACAAACTGGAGAATGTAGGGAACTTATCATAACATACATAGATTGCCTACCTGTACTTGAGAAAAGACTCCATTTCCCTGCTGATTGTGTTTCCTGGGGCTCTTTCTTTCCATATCCATGAGGTTCTAACGTGAAAATTATAACCTCGTTGAATATGACACCCGGACATTGACAGAAGTCAGAAATATGTCATCAAAAAAGAAGAATAATTCTTCTTTTCTACCTTTAACATGAAGTTGCAGTTGTTGTGTAGGTTATAATTTTTAGATTTTTGTTGTGTTTGTATTTCAAATAATACCCTGTTGTGTTGTAATGTTTTTATTCAAAATTTTAAATGTAATTTTTAATATTTTTAACATGTTTGTGACAGTGTTCTTCAACTCTAGGACCAACTGAACATTTTCAATGTAGGTTTTATATGTTAACTTCCACCACTTGTACTAAAATAGGTTTTCCATTTAGGTGCTGATGAAGGTGACAACATATCACCGAAAATTTCACATATAGAATAAAGTTCTACACCAAACTGGCTTATACCATCTCTAGCTGATCCTTGTTTTGACGCTTTCCCCGAAAGTTATCCTCCAAAGAATTATATATATATATATATATATATATATATATATATATATATATATATATATATATATATAAAGTTTTACTCCTATAGAAGTGAGAAAAAAATAAACAAACTCAACTCACGAAAGGCCCTAACAGGTTATGCTTTAATGTAGGCACAAGTACTAAAATAACTTCCTCATAAGACCATTACTTTGCAAACAGTTATATTTAACCGCATGCTAAGCTTATTATACTTTCCAAAAATATGGAAAAGAGCCCAATGAAGTATCATCTTATCGACCCATCAGTCTACTCTCAACCGTTAGCAAAGTTTTTGAAAGATTGCTGCTACAAAGGATATACGCAGATCATGCATTCCTAACATTACTTCCAAACCATCAGTTTGGTTTTCGGGGAAATCATTCCACTACCCAACAAGTTTATCGAATGATAAATGAAATATCAAAAAGTCTTGAAGAAAAGAAATACTGCAACGTTGTATTTCTAGACATCTCATACCACGTTTGACAATGTGTGGCACAGAGGTCTGCTTTACAAAGTAAAATATCACTATCCAGTAACTATTTTCTCCTACTTAAGTCCTAAATATCAAATAGATCATTCTCTGTAAAATTCGAAGACCAACAATCCAACCTCTGTTCTATCAACTCCGAAGTCCCGCAGGGTAGTGTTTTAGGGCCGCTGATTTTCTCACTCTACACAGCCGATATACCAGAGACTAACAATACTACAATCGCTTTCTTTGCTGACGACGTAGCAATATTAGCTGTAAATGAAGATCATATACAAGCCTAACAAAACCTGCAACATCATCTGAACATACTGAGAGATTGGTATACGAAATGAAGAACAAAAGTAAATAAAACACAATCAACTTACCAACCGTCACAACATATGCCCAGCTGTAAGGATGAAAAATTTAGAATACCAACAGTAACAGATACTACATATCTTGGCCTCCATCTTGACCAACGTCTAACTTGGAAGAAACATATCCAGACCAAAATAAGGCAGCTCGACTTTAAAATTCCGGCAAATGTATCCGGTTTTTGGACGTAAATCAAAACTTAACATACAAAACCAAATTCTATTATACAAAGTCATACTCAAACCTATCTGGTTCTACGGACTACAAACTGACTGTTGTAAAAACAACTTATTTAATATTGTAATTGTATTTAGTTATTGTAACAACGTGTGCGTCACCTCTCGTGTTAATGTGTTTGTCACCCTCTCTCCGTCATAATCTCTCCTCACCCCGCCTTATGGGCTTAGCTTAGGACAAGAATAGTGCGAGTTTGCCTCTCAGCCAGTGGTGACTGGGTTGTCTCTACTTATATATACTTAATCTATGGTTGTCGATTCCCAAAAGTGCGTGATGCATAAGTGAAAAATGCGCTTGTAGAACCGTTGTTTTGTGTTAAACCGTAAACCGTTTTGTTTCTCTCTGTATTCCGATGTATTTTTGTTACTGCCTCCTAGTACGTAGAGCTAATAATATTTGTACAACTCTTTTTAGTCTAATCAGAATGCGATAATTTTAATGTTGAATCAGCCCTATAAGTTCATTACAAATTAATCGAAGGAAAAATATGTCTAGGTGTTTTATTGCTTCAGTGGTCCTTGATAAATATTTTGAAGCAATCAGGTGTTCAACAACGCCTCTCTAAAATGGGGAAAGTTAGGCAACAAATTTACCCTCTCCACCAGGGGCTGTGCAAAGCCAACGTCGCGTCGCTGAATATTATCCAAAGATTCCAGTCTAAAGTGCTAAGATAGATAGTGGATGCACCATGGTACTTAAGTAATAAAAATATTCACTACGACTTTTAAAGGTTCCTTTCATCAGAGAAGAAATCCATCGAGCCACGGAGTCACAAAATGAACGTACCATTCACCATAAAAATGAGCTAGTAAGGAAATTATTCAACAATGGTCCAGCCACAAGAAACACTAGATAGAACCTGGTTCCAAGAACTACTTCAAAACTAAACCAAAATAGAATAATGTGAAACATCATTGGAAATCTCTCCTCATGCGCAAAACCTGTAACATATTTACTTAATACTCTGCAATGATGTAGATTTTAAATAAACACAATTAAAAAAAATTGTATCATATTGTGTATTAGATATTTACTCAATAATTTTTGTCGCACAAAATTATGTTAAATAAAAAAAATATAATGGATTTCTTCGTATAACCTTAAAACACATTTCTATTTTACTGTAACTTGAGTGGAGGAGTGCAGATGTCCACAAGGGTTGTCACTACGCAAATGAGAACCAAGTTTTATTACAATATTTTACACGAAACGTACACAAATGTGTTTAGATGTGTCCTTAAAGAGGTTATTATGTGACTATATGTTTTTACTTATCTGTCTCAAATATTTAGTAGTAATCAGTCGTAATAAATTTTGCGAGAAATATATATTTCCTTGGCCGTTACTGTTGAAATTTCTTTGAGGTAGACATACTTTATACACAGCACCCTTTATGATGCTTAAGCTACGAGTTAACAACGGCATGTAATCTGCGAGGTGTAAAGGAATCACTCAGTAGAAATTCAATTATCAAAAACCGATCTGTTATATGTTGCGGCAGTGAAGCACAAAAGAAAATAAATATCGTAGAATCGTCTGAGGCAAGTGGCAGGCAAGCAGCGCTATTTAAAAAGAAGTAACAAGCACACCAAAAAGATGGGGTTATTAGAGAGCGTTGCTTTGTTAATTTACTCCACTGTGACATCATGATGGAATGTCACATCACTCCTGCGGAAATTGAGAAAGTATTGTAACAGAAGAGCCTGACTGACACTCTCGCTTCTTTATCAGTTGCACTATATTCTGGTCGACTGGCACCTTCTCCTCGCATACTAAATTTCTTTACATTTTGACCTCACTTCTTACTCTTCCCTAGCTCCATTATTAATATGTCGACGATATTGCGTTCGCTGTCAATTCGAACGTACTCATCAAAAAAACATATACGATCGTCAAAAAATGGTTTATAAATTCCACAAAAATTCAAAAAGCAATGCAGTGTGCATTATATATATATATATAATATATTATATATATATATATATATATATATATATATATATATATATATATAATATATAATATATATATATATATATATATATATATATATATATATATATATAAAGGAGTACGACCGTCAAACAAATATTCAATGAAGTAGGTTTCAAAAGAAAAAAAATCTTTCCATTCCTATATTTGAAGACGTTTCGCTTGTGGAGTTCACAAGCTTCATCAGTTCAATCTAAAACATATTACCATGGTGGTAGGCAATAATATACAAAAACATGGAAAAAATAACTTACGAATGGTAAGTGAAGTATAAAAGGTGTTAAACAAACACACCATTCCCTTGGTAACTGTGGTCAATACATTAAAATGTTGTTAAAATTGTAGCTTGAATGTGTCTATGTAGTAGCATTTGTGTATTATAATGCGAAAAAGTTTAATTTACAAATGAAAGAAAGAATAAAAACTACTACCAAGCTCAATAAAAAACACGTCAACACTGCACGTAAAAAAGTAACTTAACACAACCATAAAGTGTAGAAATACATTTAACAAATTAAAAAATTGACTAAAATGCACTGGCACAGAGCTGAATTGTTATATCAAAAAGATTTTATACTTTACTTTGGGTCGCATTTCACTCTAACGAAAGTCCAATTGCCGGCATTTTCAATGCAGTAAAATGTATGGATTTGTTAGTTTTGAGTTTAACTTGTAGGGGAGAATGAGACAAGCAGGCGCAATACACAAACAACGCAAAACTTACAACGCAGAGGACACTGAAGTAAATAGAATTGTTAAGTGGAAATGACTGCAAAACCAATAAGAAGTGAAAGAAAGGTTGGAATTTAGAATTTATAATGGCTATTAGTCAAGGAGGGAAAATATGAATTGTCAAATACGTGAGGGTTTATGTAAAATAGGTATGAATCAATATGTGATGTAAAAGGTTGAAAGTAAGAGTAAGTGCTAGTGAGAAATAAAAAGAAGGTTGATAGGTAGCTGGGATGTGGTAATAAATGATCAAGGAAACGGCAATGAAAATGTCTGGATGACCAAAAGAACGTCGAAAAATTCCTCATTTGATATTGGAGAGAAGAGAATGGTACACTAAACTGAGGTTGTCGATGTCAGTACGTTTATTCATGGTGGTAGGATTGAGGAAAATGTGACACATTTCAAGGAAGCTCCTCTTGAAATGGTTACTTTCTGTACAAAGAATTTTGACAATTCATAATCTGGTCGGTGGTCAGACGTAAAAATGTGTTGTGCTAAGGCACAGGAATGTTTATGGCATCTAATATCACTCTTGTGAAAAATTCTTCTTCTTCTTTAAGTTCCATCTTCTATCGAAGGTTGGAAATCATCAATGCTATGCGGACTCTGTTGACTGCCGCTCTAAAAAGTTCTGCACTACTGCATTCAAACCATTCCCTCAAGTTCTTAAGCCAGGATATTCTTCGTCTTCCCACATTTCGCTTTCCTCGGATTTTGCCCTGCATAATAAGTTGTAATAATGCGTATTTTTGCCCTCTCATCACATGTCCCAAGTACTCAAGTTTTCGTCTTTTAACAGTTAATATTATTTCCGCCTCATTTCCTATCCTTTTAGTTACTTCCATGTTTGACATTCTTTAAGTCCATGATATTCGTAGGATTCTTCTGTAACACCAAAATTCAAAAGCGGCCAACTTATTCAGATGAACTTGTTTTAGTGTCCAAGCTTCCAAACCATAAAGAAGAGTAGAGAACACGTAACATCGAAGCATTCTCAGGCGTAGCTCTAACCTTATATCCCGACAACAAAGAAACTTTTTAAGTTTAATAAATGATGTACGTGCTATTTCAATACGTGTCTTAATTTCTTTGGTTTGGTCTACATCTGATGTTATCCATGTTCCTAAGTATTTATAGTTATTAACACTCTCAATTGCAGTATCTTCAATAGTCAATTGGATATTTGCATGTGCAGATTTAGTCATGATCATGCATTTAGTTTTCTTTAAATTTATCTTCAGTCCGTACTCATGACAGCGTTCATTAAGGCGTTGCATTACGTTCTGTAAATCATTGTTGTTATCCGTAATTATTACTGTATCGTCTGCAAAACGTAAGTTATTCAAAACTTCTCCATTGATAGATATACCTTCTATTGAGTCTGAGAGCGCTTCTTGAAATACCGCTTCACTGTAGACATTGAAAAGTAGTGGGGACAGCAGCGCAACCCTGGCGGACTCCTCTCTCTGTATTTTGATATTTTCGGTGTACTAGCTGTCAACTCTTACCTTGGCAGTTTGATTCCAATATAAATTAGATATAATTTTCAGATCCCGACTGTCAATATTTTTGCTTTTTAATATATCTACAAGCTTTTTATGTTGAACTTTATCAAATGCCTTTTCAAAGTCTACAAAACATAAGTACATATCCTGATTCATCTCCATGCATCTCTGAGCCAGCACATTCAAGCCGAACAAAGCATCTCTTGTACTCATACCATTTCTAAGGCCAAATTGTGTGACACTAATCTCATATTTAGGTTTAGTAATCTTTTAAGAGTTTTAACAATTCTGCTGTGACTTATTTTCAAAAATGTTTTAAGTGTGTGACTCATTAAAGCTATTGTTCTGTGGTCTGAGCAAGTTGTTGAACTTGGTTTTTTGGGAATTGCTACAAAGGTTGATTGCAGCCATTGTCTGGGGATTGTGGCAGTCTGATATATTAGATTAAAGAGTTCAACCATTACATCAATAACATCTTCATCGATCAGTTTTAATAATTCGATGGGCACCTCATCTGGTCCAGTGGCTTCACCCTCTTTTGTGTTTTTGATGGCATAGATGACTTCTTCTCTTAATATTGGTGGTCCAGTATCTTCGGTGATTTCTAATGACAGTTTCTTCTCTTTCATCATTAAATAGTTGTTGAATGTAATTGGTCCAGTGACATAATCTCTCCTTCATATCAGTAATAATATTCCCTTTATCATTTTTAAGGATATTCGTTTTTGTACGCTTTCTAGAACCTGTCATTTCTTTGATTTTTTTGTGTAACTTTAAAGCTATCGTACTTTTTATCCAGATCTTCTATTTCCTTGCATCTATCGGAGAGCCACCTCTCTTTTGCCTCTCGAATTTTTTTTCTGATGTTTCTCTGAATTTCTTTGTATTTATTCAGGTCTTTTGCTTTATGTTTTCTTCGTTCTTCCATGAGTTCAAGAATTTCTACTGTCATCCAAGGTTTTGTTTTTTCTTTAAGTGGTTTGAGGGTTTCTTTTCCAACTGACACAAGGGCATGTGAAAAATTAGTCAACCTTTAAGACGTTTCCCCATCTGTTGTTATGCCATTGTAAATGTTCATTGGCCTATTCCAGTCGGGTCCTTTTCTGCTCTAATGTAACCTTTGGTACAAACAATGGTCTCCTTGTAAAATCAATTCGCCGAATGTAACCTGTTTCTAATAGTCTGATCGCAAATTACAAATATTATGAGCTTGCTGGAGCTCTCTTCTAATAGCTGGGGCGGTCATAGAGGGATTTCTCCAGGCAGTTAACGTTAAAAACCGTTCTTGGACATTGGTAGTAATTCTGGGTCTTCCGCTTTTTGGATGATCACTAACAGAATTCGTCTTTCGATATTTTTTCACAATCCGAGACACATCACTCTGATTAACTCTAACTAGGACAGCAACGTCGACTTGTGTGTGGCCTTTGTCAATCAAAGTAACGATTATAGCCCTGTTAAACTCAGATATCATTTGTCTATTCATATTGTTTAATACAAAGTGAATAAAACGCAAACCAATTTTTACAAATATCAGTTTTCGAAACCTGATGAACACAATATGAATACTAAAAATCTCTGCGACGATTAAGAAACAAAAAACAAGCAGTAAAATACATTATTTTAGTAGACAAAAAAAATCAGTGCAAAAAATTTCAAATTAGGAACGTTCAGTGGCGTTACAGATAATATGCAAAACATTTTTGAGTGTATATATATATATACATATATATATATATATATATATATATATATATATATATATATTATATATATATTATATATAATGCAGAGATAGGTATTTAAAAAATATAATCATAGAACATTAGAGCATCATTGTTTCGAACTATACGCGATCCCTCTTCAGGTTAGAGTCATAACTTTGATTTTTTTTAAGCAGGAAGGTACATCATGTGAGACCTCATTTAAAAGATTTAAATTACTGATTTCAATTTTTTTTTATTTTTGGTTTGAAAATTTAAAAAGTCTAAATCTTTGAAAAGTCTAAATTACCCAGAAAGAGTTTCAGTGTATCTACGTAGCTCTAGATCTGATAAAAAACTTGCTTAATGACATTATTTCGTTTAACGTAAATTTCGTAAATGTTTTTTTACAACTGTCATAAATAATTAGTATAAATAACTTTAGTTTTGTTGCTATTTTAAAAGAAATTTGTTTATTGTGAACTTTAGAAATAGTACAACCTCGTAATTTACCATAAAAATGCGAAATGATCACAGTTTATGGTAAAGCTCCTCGGATTTCAAAAATATACTCCAAAAATATACTTAAGTATTTTTGTTTAATTGTTAGATCCATTTAAGTACTAGTGAGGTGAGTGCAATTCAACCGCCTGGCCCGCTTGGTCATCTGACCTAGACCTGTATACTCAAATATTTTCATTTTCAAATTTACTAACCACTTTTCAAATAAATCTACGTAAACTTCCAATATCGTGAAAGAATGAAGAGAGAAGTCACGATATTGACCAGTTTAGTCTCACCATATCGATATACACCAGTTCCAAAGTGTAATAAGTCTAAATTTTAGCTATTTACGATTGGGACCGTTATTTAAAACTCTATATATTTCCTCACTAGTTATAATAGCGTCTATAAATGATGTCTTGCATCAAAAAACAGGCATTACGATATAGTTTTAGTATAATATTTATATTCGAATAAAATTGTTCCCATATGTCGGCACCAACAGAACAATCACTGTATTTTTGTCAAAATTTCTTAATCACTAACCAAGATAGTCTGTGTGCAAGTTAAGAGTAGAGTCTTTGCTGTTTGCAGGATACGAATATGAGTTATGAAAGTATATATATGTTTCTTCCTATTAATTACTTGTCTATTGGCTTTTATAGTAATAAAAAATTTGTTTTGTAGGGGTCGCAAGTTATTTGCTTAAGCGATTTTGAGACTTTGTTTCATATTATTTTTAACTAAGGAACATTCATGATTAAACCATGCTGGTCTCCACCTCATACATGACAGAAAAAATTTTTCTTTACAAAGTTCTAATTGCAAAGCGGTTTCTTTAATTGCCGATAATAGATTATTGTATAGTTCTTGTGCATCTAGATTTATTGAAAGAGATGTTTTTTCAAACGTTGCAACTTTATAAAAGATAGTAAGATCAGTATTCTATCTATAAATAGTTTTTTATTTAAACTTAGACTTTCTCGGAAAAAGATGAAAACAATAGTTACCAGCATACTAAAGTGGTCAAAAAAGCTGTTATGCTTCATTACATATAAATCTTGAATAAGTATTTAATTATTCTGGATAAATACTAAGTCAATTACACTATATCCAGCTTTGCTAATGTGAGTAAATTGCACCGGTATATTAGACTCAGTCCTCAGACTAGTCAATAATATGGCGCCCCTTTGTATTTAAAACTATTTCATTACTTAAACGATATTCGGATAAATTTATGCCCTCCAGCATCTCTGGTGGAACTTTTCCGATAACTGATACTCTACAGTTAAAGTCTACGCGAATTAGAAGCGGAACATCAAAATCATTTTTTCGAATTTATTTTATCGACAAAAATACTTGAAATTTTTTAAAAATATTCACATCTAGGGACAGTTTAAAATAGAATGTACAAATATTAATAGACTCTTCAGAAGAAGAAACCAGTTTGCAGAATAGCCAACACGGTCTTTTTTCTAAGATTGCACAGTCTGATGCATTCTTACCATCTTGAAATGAAATTAAAAGATATTTTCTAGAAAGGATAATGAACTCCATTAAAGATTCCGTGTCCTTTATGTTTGCTACTGCTGGTGATAGAACCATCCACCCTCTATATGCAGTATATAAAGTACAGCGTATGTCTGACAGCTAGTTAGTTGGGGTCCATCAAATTCCAGATACAACTGAACAAAGTCAGGATGATTTGATTTGTATTGCTTTTAAGATTGGGTTAAGACCAAAGCATACGTTATTTATCAAAACTCGATGAAGTAAAGATCTTGTCAGACGAGAACTTAACCTCACAATTATATGTAGAAGTCATTACAATGTGCCAAAAACATAACGTATCAAATTTGTATTTTAATAAGAAGATTAAAAAAATATATTGGTCGTGTGAGGCCGGTGAGGACAATTAGCGATATATTTCAAGTTCCGTGTTATTTTTTCTCAAAATTTGTACAGAAATTAGATTTTAAATAATGATTATAGAAATAATTTATAAGTAAATATTGTAAAAAGTATTTATATGAGGGCATTCTTAATAAATTACCATAATAATAAGTTTAAAAGTCAATAGAAAGACTTTAACATATTTTCGTAGTAGAATATTCGCGAAAATTCAAATATCTATGAAATAAAAGGATTCGAATATATTTTCTTTCAAGAATATTCGGGAACATGCAATGGTCAGTATTAGTGTATTAGTATAAAAAGGGCAGTATGAGAGTATGACAGTATGCAGTAATCAGTGTTTCAGTATGTCAGTAGTTGGTATTAAAGTTTTATAGTATTGGAAAGTATATTAGATGAAGATTAAAAAATAGTGTTAAGAGAATATTAGCTGAGATTAAAAATTATATTATTTATATGGAGATAGGAAGAGATTAAAAAGTATATTATCTATATGGTGATTGGAGATTGGAAGAAAAAAAGAGTATTACAAACAAGAATAAACAAGAAAGCAATAAAGAAAGAAGAATATTTGGCCAATTTATAAATCCTATTAAGAAAAATATTTTAAAATTGTGAAAGCTGATAATTAAAACATTGTGGTGTATTTGGCGAAGCAATTTCACAAAAAGAATGATAACCAGGCTGATAACGAAGACATTGAGTGGTGATTAAAATCTTTATATTGGAAAACAGTTTAATTTTTTGTTAATATCATCAATTTTGTTAATATAATTTAATTATTGTAATAAGAATTTCAACTTAGATAGGTTGTTCTAAATTTACATTGTCTATATTAGATATATATGTGTATTTCATAATAATTATAATAAAGATAATTTCAAAAAGTGCTTACAAACTAATTCTTTGAGAACCGCGACAAAAACCCTATATATATATATATATATATATATATATTATATATATATATATATATATATATATATATATATTATTTGTAGTCTCAGCAATTGGTCTGTATGAAATAAAACTCTATTTGTTATTTCTCAATATTTCGTCACGATTTTGTGACTTCTTCAGGAGAAAACTGTAAATTTATTATAATTATTATATGTAAACAAAATGAATATTTCAATACTTACAACTTAAGATTAAAAATTTAAATTCTGATAACATATCCAATTTAAATAAATACATTTTTTTTTATTTTAATTTATTTGGGAGTTATGGTAACCGCAATATTTTATAGAGTGAATTTCCATTGTACAATTTTTAGCGAATAAGTTTTAACTAGCTAAAGATAATAGGTAAATAGGTAAATAGTGCAATAAAGTCCTTCCCCCCCTTTTAAATTCAATGTTTGTTTCGTCCCTTCTAAGTGTTTTCTGTTTTAGTGTGTTTAAATTATCCTTAATTGTTTGTATTTTAACATTTTATTTACTTGACTATTCCAATAATTAACTCATTGCCAATAGAACTTTATCAAAGTAATTTGATAACTACAAGTTGTGAAAATAATTGCACACCCACACAATCTTTACATCTACACCTATTCATTGTCATAAAACGGTCACCTTCAAAAAAACAATTACTCAATAAATAACACACATTTCAAAAATATATCTTTGGAATAAGTATAAATAGCCTTTAATAACACAATAGTATATTACATCACTTACATTTAACAAACAATCTCACACATATCTCTAATTCATTGGATCAAATCTATCTCCTCAAGAACTTCCCGTTTACTGTCAAACAACTGCAGTGATAGAATTGAGTTCTCCATTCAACAATATAAAGTAGTTTCAACCATGTTCGACCATCCATCTATTAATAGAGTACCGGCATGTAAGTAATGTTTATTTTATTTATTTATTTGCTCATTTATTAATTTATTACAATCGAAGAGACTATTTTATAACAAATTGTGGGCCTTACCTTGTCTGTTTAACTTTTTAAAAAATTTTATACCTTTTTATTCAACTTACTCATTTAAATAAAACCACAGACATGTAATATTGGCATAATTATTGTAATTTACAACACCTACTTTGTTTATCGTTATTAGACAACACCCTAATATGGGTTTTTATTATTTCAGCATTTGTTTAACTTTGTATCGAGACCTGAGGATGCTTTGCATATTGTAGAAAGCGAAACCGGTCGTCTGATAGTTAAATTAAATTAAATTGATTGTGAGTAAGTCTTATTTAATATTTCTTTACCTATTTGAAATGGACTCACACAAGCAACACATTCATGATTTGAATAAGTTTTAGTAAACAATTACATATTGTGACAGATAAGGTGCAAAAGTAGAAGATTGAGAAAGAATCAGGAACATGGTAAATTGATCTCTATAATGTAATTGATGGTACGTAGTCAGTTATTGGTCTGATGTTATTAGATCCTGATATTAAGATCTATTATATCATATATTGTTTAGTATATTACAGTAGATATTACTTAAATGGTTGGTGTCTGTTTTATAATTGATAGATTCTGGAGTTTTATTAATGTGTACCATTTCAAGGAAAAGTCGATTTTTATAATTATCAACTTGTTCCAAGATTTTTACATTATTAAAGTCAAAGTTATGTCCTGTCTTTAAGTGGTGGTCCACTAAGGCACAAGAGTTTTTTCGTAAGTTACAGTCACTTTTGTGTTGAGTGACACGTTGTTTAAGCCACTGTTGACTTTGTCCAATATAACAACTTTGACATTGACTGCAATTTATTCTATGAATTATATTACTCATTAGTGAATTTGGAGTTTTAACTTTTATTTTTGAGAACAACCTTGAATTTAGAAGTGGATTGTATTTAATTAATTTATTGTCCGAAAATGTTTTGAAAAGTGGGACAATTTGGTCTGTTAAATTTTTTATGTAAGGTATTTTTTTGTATAAAACTGGTTGTGGATTATTCCTATTTTATTTTTTCATACAGACCAATTGCTGAGACTACAAATAATATTTAACACAGTACGGTCGATAATAATTTGATAAATATATATATATATATATATATATATATATATATATTATATATATATATATATATATATATATATATATATATATAGAGTTTCATAAAGTTTATATTGTATTTTTTTATAGGATTGTAGTAAGGCCTCACGTGAATGAAAGTGGAAATGTAACCAAGCTTGGACACGGAATTTTTGATATTTTATTAAAATTTTAGCAATTATTGTTCATATTATTAATTATTATTATTATTAAATTAGAGAGTTACTGTATTAGACTGACTAATTAAATAGAAAATTAGTTTGTATTTTAAGACCGGCAAAATATCCTTCGTGCAATGAAAATAATGGGTTCAATTATTAAACATCCTTTACATTACAATTAACTCATTCACATCCCTGAGAAGTAATTATGTTATTAATATTCTACTCAGAACTGAACACATAGCGGTAATCATTAGTGATAATTATCAAACTTCCTAAGTACATAAATAGCAACCCTTAGACTGTCATTATCTTGTAGAACGAGCCAGGTCTTTTAGTAACATAGTGTATGTATAGCGGTGAATTTATGTCGAGTGTTTCAAAGAGATGCTACCAAATCTTGCGCTACGATACATTTGAATACATTTCTAAAGGACTCTTCACACAATCCACGAGATCTTTTAAAATAGATAAAAACGAGAGTCCTTCAGTATCACGAGACTCACTGTTCTCGCTACAAGAAGAAAGTGATTGTTGGAGGGTTTGTTTCTACTAGTAATCTTTAACGTTTATACCAGGACGCTCCAAGAAGTATTAACTCATCTTAAAAACAAACGAATTTAGGGAAAATAATTAAATGCAATTACTATTATTAGTTATCTGAACAAAAACATTTTGTTGAGCAGCTCAATTTCACATCGTGGTCTATCATTGTGTCTTTCTTATTTTCAAAATCTTCTTCACGTGCCATCTCCGCGACGGAGGTTGGCATTCATCATGGCTATCCTGATCTTAGATGCTGCTGCTCTGAAAAGTTCAATTGATGTGCATCCGTACCATTCCCTCAAGTTACGCAACCATGAGATTCTTCTTCTTCCTACACTTCTCTTGCTATATTTTTAAAATATAGTGATCTAATTCTTTGAGTACACACAAAAATTAAAAAATTCCCCTTAAAAATTTACTGTAGTGCTATAAAATTTTAATGAGAATAATGATATAATATTAGATGTGCCAAATCTTCTTCTTCTTTATACTTCTTTTGCCTCTGACGAGCCTTGGATTCGTTTAAAATATCTATTTAGCATTTTCTATCCTGGGCCAGTCTTCTTCACATCTTTATTTCTAGTACCTGTAGGTTTCCCTACATTTTATCTAAGATCCTTTTTGTAACTTTTACTTTGTCTCTATCTTAGAGGTTTTGTTAGATATTCGCACCGAGTTTCAATCTTAATCCTTTAACGCTCACATTGTCTTCTAATAGTAAAGTGTTAAGGCTACTTACTTTGCCATTCACCTAAAGGTCGAATGCAAGTACACTAGTCGACTGAAAATGATCCTTATAATTGCCGACAGTATGTCTAAACATGGTGGTTTAAGGCTAGTTAGTGATCTTGAAGATAATTATGAGATGTCGACTCTTATATTGCAATAAAACTCGACCCGAAACTCGAAGAAATGTCGACCCGTTTTCCAACGAAAGGTTAGGAGCTTCTGGAAACAGAACTTAGTTATGCCAGTAAATCCTACTCTTACGTCCTCGAAGACAAATATGTCGCGTAACCACTGGGTATATGGCGTACAATGTATGTGCGTTATACGGCAGCGGAGAGAGGGCGAAAGGCGAGTTTGTTGCACCTTAAAACTGGCACATTTCGACTAAGGGAAGAAACCCTAACAGAAAATCCTAGATCCAAGCTTGAAGGTTGGAGCAATCGGCCAGTCCTTCATCATCTGGAAAAAACTCTTTTGAGTAAACATTCTAACGCCAAGCGTCGAAGTATGGATGGAAACTGACGAAGACGACACCAGGCAAAGAAAAGGACTTTGAAAATTGGTACTTAGAATATTCAGGACATGATATACAAGACAATGGAAATTTTGAAATGGACAACGGAAAAAATGGACATCTTAGTGCTCTCTGAAACCAAAAAAAAGCCAAAAAACAAGGCAAAAGAAGAAAATGAACAGATTCAAAACTACATTCATATATGGTCAGAAGTAGAGAAACACGTATACGCTAAATCATGAGTTTTAATTCTTATAAAAAAATCGTTAAAAGATATATATATAAAAGACTATGCGTACATCTCTAAAAGAATTCTGATCATAACTGCCACACTATACAGCATCAAAGCAATAGTTCCTTTTATAAAGAGTTATCAAACATTTGTGATAAACTAAAACGTCATCAAGAAATAATACTGTTAGGAGACCTAAATGTCAGAGTAGGTTCTCAAATAGACGACGACGTGGTGGGACGGTACGGAGAAATGGTTAAAAATGGTTCAGGGGACAGCTTAATTGTGTTCTGTCAACTTTTTGTTTAAAAATAATGAATACCCAATTCCATCATAAAGATATTCATGGATACACTTGGGAATGACCTTCACTCCAACGGAAGTCGATCATAGACAATATAATAATGAGACAGAAACCAAAATTTAAGTGTCAAGACTGCAGAGTAAAAAGAGGATCTAACTGTGGGACAGATCACTACTTTCTTTTAGCTAATCTTTTGTGCCGTTTAAATATTACTACAAACAGATCAGCGAAGGTGAGAGAAGCAATACTACACAATACAAAACGAAGAGTATATAAATTGCACCTTTTATTCTAACCAAGTAGTAAACATCTTTGTTAGTCTAGATTACAAAAAGGAACTAAATGAGATGAAAAGAAATATGGATGCAGAACAGGAATACAACAACCTCAAATGATAATAAAAAAATGCTTATGAAGTATTAAGAACAAAGAACAACGACAAAAAACATTACGAATCACCATGGATGACAGAAAACCTAAAAGAAATAGAAGAAAAAAACAAAATATATAAGAAATGGCTAACAAATAAAACACCTAGCAATAGAGTAGCCTACGAAAACATGAAGAACTATCACTAATCTAAAGAAAAACACCCGTAACTCCTTAAGCAACTTAAATCCCATAGAAAAGTGGAAAAATCACTATAAAAATTATATATATTATATACTCCAAGAGTCCAGATTGGAATACATGGGAGAGGAATACAGTATGGAGAGACAAACAAATAGTAACATTAATACCATTAAAAACGAGGTTCGTACTGTGGAAATTAAAATGAAAAACGGGCGATTTCCAGGTCCTGGCATTATAGCTGTAGAGTTACTTAAAGCAGGGGTCCACTGTTCTCCCTGAACTTTGCGGAAGACCAAGTAGTCCTAGGTCAAGATTCTTTTGATCTAGAATTAATGATAAAGCCTCTATACAGAGAATATGTAAAATGGGGGTTAAAAGTAAGCATGGACAATACAGAATATTTGGTTATCAATGTAGATGCAAGGTTTGAAGTGTTGATGGACGAGGATGTGAAAATCAAACAAGTTGAAAAATTTAAATACTTAGGTGATAATTGATAAAAACGGCTTGGGAGAAACCGAAATAAATACCAAAATAATCAGGAACGTAAAGTTGTAGGACGTCTAAACTCCTTATGATGGGATCCCAACATTTTTAAAAGCAATTAAAAAGGATTGGGGCAAACCACGGTTAAAACAGTTCTTTTTTATGGCTCTGAAATATGGATAATTAATGCAAGCCCGAAGAGAAGATTGTTGGCAATTGAAATGGATTATTTGACAAGAAGTGCTAGAACATCAAGGCTGGAAAGGAAGACCAACGAATCTATAAGAAATAACATGAATGCTACAGAAACGATCATTGACATAATAAAAAGAAGAGGTTTAAAATGGTTTGAACACCTATTGAGGTAGACATTGTTGCTCTTGGAATGAAGGAATTAGAAGAGCGATGGAATCGAGAGGTTTGGATGAGAAGAATATATATATATATATATATATATATATATATATATATATATATATATATATATATATATATATAATATATATATATATATATATTAGTTTGAGTTTAGTTCTTGAACCTTAATATATATTTTTTTGTGCATTCTCTTGGGCTTCTCTTGGGCTCTAGGTTCATAAAAAAAATTAGTTTGATACTAAGACATTTTTGTATACTTTTTTTCCGACGTTTCCGCAGGAAATCCATGCCTTTTTCAAGAAATAATATTAACTAAAAAAAAAACATTTTATGACAGACATAATACGGTTTAAAAGTTAAACTTTTGACTTACCAAGCATGTAAAAATTCGGTATTAACAAGTAGACGTCAGAATTAAAATAATATTAAAACATAGGACATACCCACTAAGTCACTACATGTAAAATGTATTTTAAATCTAATGTGTTGTTTATTGATGTTAGTTTATCGTTTAAACAATCAGTTATTTTAACATCATAGTGTGTTTTTAACGCACTATGATGTTAAAATATAAATAGTTAAAATAAACTATGATTTTAACATCATTTTTATGTGTTTTTAAATTAAGTTAAAACATATTTTGTTCAAATTTTTGACATCTTTTTTATCCTTTATTGCGTTATTATTTTTTTTTATTTGTATAGACCCTAGAAGCTCTCTCTTCTTCCTGTTGGGTTCACTTTTTAGGATCTTTATTTTCTCAAAATCAAATTTATATTTTTTTTCGTTTTCATGTTTTGTGAGGGCGGTTGAGTTTTTTTTGTCATATTTGTGGGAATGTATTCTTGAGTTAAGTAGCTGACTGGTTTGTCCAATATAAACTCCATCACAATTCGAGCAGGAAATTTCATATACAACATGCAATCTTTTTAATACAGTGGTTTTTGTTTTCAATCTTGTAAAATTCCTTTTCAAAAGATTGTGCCCTTTATAAGCAACCGTAATATTATGTTTAGACAGAAGATTTGCAATTTGTTCGATAGTCCTTTTATATAGGGGAGAGACATATAGTTTTTCTTTACCGTGTTGGTTTCATTGTTATGATTGTTATTGTAAAATTTATGCAGTCGCGATTTGAAAGTGTTGTCGATAAGGTGGTGTGTGTATGAATTAAGTGTTAGTGCTGTTTTTGATTTTTTAATGGCCTGAGGTCTATTAATAGGATTGGATATCGGAAAAACCTGGTCGTCGAGATATCTGAATTTCAACTCTCATCATCCCCTGTCTCAAAAGAAATCAGTAGTTATCGGACTCGCTGATAAACTATTAGATTATCCGATCCTATCAATAGACCTCAGGCCATTAAAAAAGCAACAACAGCACTAACACTTAATTCATACCCACACCGCCTTATCGACAACACTTTCAAATTGCGACTGCATAAATTTTACAATAACAATAATAACAATGAAACCAACACGGTAAATAAAAACTCATGTCTCTCACCTATATAAAAGGATTATCAGAACAAATTGCAAATCTTCTGTCTAAACATAATATTACGGTTGCTCATAAAGGGCACAATCTTTTGAAAAGGAATTTTACAAGATTGAAAACAAAAACCCCTCTATTAAAAAGATCGCATGTTGTATATGAAATTCGCTGCTCGAATTGTGGTTGAGTTTATATTGGACAAACCAGTCAGCTACTTAACTCAAGAATACGTTCCCACAAATATGACAAAAAAACTCAACCGCCCTCACAAAACATGAAAACGAAAAAAAACATAAATTTGATTTTGAGAAAACCAAGATCCTAAAAAGTGAACCCAACAGGAAGAAGAGAGAGCTTTTAGAGTCTATACAAATAAAAAAAAATAACGCAATAAATGATAATTTTATAATGTATATTGTTCATAATTGTATATTTTAATGTGTGTTATAAATGTTGAGTGTCAATGCTTATATAAATAATCTCAACGACTAGTAAGTTACAATGAAGAAGTGTGATATTTTTTAAATATTTACAAATTTATACAAATTTATACATATATATATATATATATATAATATATATATATATATATATATATATATACGAGTATTATGTATGTATATATGTAATATGTGTTTGAGTATTTTATAACCTACTAATAATATTTACAAACTTTACTTATATAACTATAAACGTTATACAACGTTCCTTTAAACGATATTTTACTGTCCCAATCCATGTCTCTGAATAGGAAATTTTAAGATTTATTATAGTAAATATGGTTTACAGAATTTTCGTTCCCTACGCAATATATCAAAAGTTACATCAAAAACATTCGCTTTGGTCACATTTTGCTTCTTAACAAATTTACATCAACTTACATGTATACGATCAAATAATAATATACACATTAAAAATGGTCGAGATATAGAGAAATTAAATTAAGACAGATGTGTAGATTTCTTTTAGTATAGGGTGTAGTTTTGGTAGAAAAAAAGTTCAGACACATGTATATGCGAATAAAGCAAATAACAGAAAGCTTCTAGAGATGGCATTAACCGTTTCTTGTAGTAATTTCTGATTTATATTTTTATCTGCATATTATTGTTCAACATATCTTTGTTATGTCCGGAATCGATACTCTTATAAGTTTTTTATTTTCCAACTTGTTTATTTTTCGGTTAAATTTTTTTTAGAATCATATTAACATAGATATATGTCATTACATTTACATAGACTTCGTGACTTAAGTGAAATGAGCTAGTAATGACCTAGAGGTCGATAGTTCACACCCTGCTCAGAAAAAATGCTAATGTAGCAGTTAAAATTTAAATGGATCTGATACTTAGACTTGCAAGACCGGGACTTGCGTCTATGTGTAAAACTCCATAGATATTGTTACCCTATTTTAATTTGGGTTATTGTTTTCGATTCAATCCATGTTATAATGCACGTCGATGTATCGAACATAGACATCCCAAAGGATAGCTACCACTCTACGGTTTATTAAGTTCTCAGCCGTATCTAGTATGTAACGGAAGACTACTATGTATATATATATATATATATATATATATATATATATATATACACTCCTGGACAAAAATATTGAATATTTTGGAATTTTCCAATTTTTTTGGAGTTAATATTATTTCAAAATAATTTTAGATTGCTGATATTACTCGTATAGTAGGCTGATGTGCTCAATTGGTATGAAAAATTTTGACGTTAATTTTAACGTTTAATCTGCGTTTATTGTGATGCGTGCATTTTATTATAAAAAACATTCTCCAAGTAAAGGAAAAACCATAGTTTGTCGGTTATTTTTAGTTTAAGTCAGTATGTTTAAGAATTATCTACGATTTTGATTTAAATAAGTTTAAAACAAGTATGCCATTAATTCGACAAGCCCAAGCAGCACATATTGTAATTTTGTACGAGGAAGGATATACTTACACAAAAACAAAATCGCACGACGCTCGGTCTTGGGAGAAGTCAATTTACATTTTTAAATACTTTTAAAAATGGACTATAAGAGAAGAAATTTTGTATAAAGGTCTGATGAAGGACGCTCAAAGTGCACAAATGCAATTTATGACCGTTTTTTGGTTCTTAATTCTACACGAAATCGCTCATTGAAACCGACGCACTTCAGAAATAATCCACTATATGTTAGCCAAGATAATTTGAGTTCAAAACCAGTTAGACTAAAAATAAAACAAGCAAACTTAAAGCCTAGATGTCCTATTAAAGTTCCATGCCTTCAAAATCATAAAGGTCGTCGTTTACAATTTGCAAAAACACATATTCAGTGGAATATGAACCACTGGAGACCATAATCCTATTATGAAAGCCAGATGGTTGAACCCACGTCTACAGAACAGTTTCAAGAACGATTCACTAGCTACAATCTCACCATGGCCGTTAGCTTTTGGAGAGGATGGCAGAATTCTTCTTCAGGAACTGCCTTTGAGAGTGGATTTAAAGAAGCTTCGCAAAATTTTTGAATGTCTAAATAACCCATTTAATTTAAAATCTATACAGCCTTTAAAAAACCCTTGATTTTATCCATTTTTAAGTCTATAAAATAGAGAAAAATCCCTCAAACTCCCTAAAAAAACAGTTTTTTGGATTCTTGAAGATGGCTCACCATACGAAAAATTTTGAAAAAAAAACAGAGATGGACCTGCAGTTAGCTTCAAAAAAAGTTATATGCAGTCCCAAATATAATAGAACAGCGTCAGATTGCTGCACAGGATGAATAGAATGCAATTCTCAAAGGATATGTCCAAAATCTACTTGCAAATACGTCGGAAAGGATGCAAGCAGTATTAAGAGCTAGGGGGGATACTCATTGCTGATCATGCACGTGTTTAAATCCTTAAATTGGATCACGATATATTCCTTTTGAGGTTAAAATGTATTAATCTAACTATATATTAGTTATAAATACTGTCAGAGTAACAAATGAAGGGAAAGACGCTATAAATGCATTCAACAATCGCTTGAGTATCATGCAACTGATATGGAGAGTAAATATAATGCCTTTCATAATGAATTACAGTTCTATTTCAATATTAGTTGTCCTATTAGAAAAACCAAACATTACCAAAACAAATAAACACAAATAAAAACAAAACTAAAAATTTTATATGGACAAAAATAAAACCAGCACAAAGTTCTTGTTGAGACCACAAAAGGTCAGTTTTATTTTAGCAAAATCTCTGAATCCTGTAAACAAAAAAAAAACAACATGGGCTGTTACAAAAGAGCATAATGAAAAACAAAAAAATCACAAAAATTTCTGTCTAAAAATAGTTGATACTATGATTACAGGTTCAGATATAATATCAAACAAATTTAATAATGATTACTTTATGATGTACCTGAAGATATAATTAGTAAAATAATTAAACCAAATTTTAATTTTCTGCATTCCAATGATTTTATTTAAAATAGTTTGTTTCAAATAAAATCATTGGAATGCAGTTGAAATGCATTTAAAATAGTTTGTTTCTATGAATACAGTATTTCATCGAGAAGGACCAAACTTACTACTGGCATTTGCAGACGATATAGATCTAATAGGAAACACGCGATTAAAGATGAAGGAGACTTTCGTAAGGTTTGAGAAGGAAGCAGGGAAGATGGGGTTCCAAATCAACGAAAATAAGACGAAATATATGTATATGAGCCGCAATAACCAAAGCAGAGACAGAATCGGTCAGAACATTACCATCGATGACTTTAACTTTGAGCGCGTCAGAGAATTCAAGTATCTTGGAACAACAATAACTGAAGACAATAACGGATCACAAGAAATAAACAACAGGATTCAGGCCGGCAACAGATGTATTTTTGCCCTCCAAAACCTTATAAAATCAAAACAACTAACACGAGGTACGAAGATACAGGTCTATAAAACAATCATACGACCCGTTGTGATGTATGGAAGCGAAACGTGGACGATGACAAAGGCAAATGAAGAGAGACTACGTGTTTGGGAAAGAAAAATCCTAAGGAAGATCTTTGGTCCGGTGCTTGATGAAGCATCAGGACAATATAGGATAAGAACTAATAAAGAGCTTGAAGAACTTTACCCAGACACCAACATCATAAAAGAAATAAAGTCCAGAAGACTCCAATGGGCAGGACACCTCAGAAGACATTCTGATGAACGAACAGTAAGACTGGTGTGGGAGGAAGTCCCAACTGGAAGGAGACCACGCGGACGCCCTCGTCTTCGGTGGCGAGATAATATAGCAGGAGACCTAAGCACTATGGGCGTGGAGAATTGGATGGAGGTTGCTCAAGATAGAAAACAGTGGAGGCATGTTGTCGAGTCGGCTAAAACCCACGAAGGGTTGTAACGCCACGGAGTAAGTAAGTAAGTTTGTTTCTATCTTATATAACAGAGAAAGATATTTAGACATAATAAAATATAAAATTAAAAAAAAGCATCGTGTAGTTTGAATAAAATATCAGGTATACTAACTAAGAAAATTGGTTATTTTGACACCACTTGCTCACATTATGTGTGAATGTGTGTAAAAAACTCAACCATAAGTGTTATCAATTGAGAAATTTGGGTAGAATACTTAGTCTGCACTATCTTTGTCTTTTTTATGTTGCTGAAGTAGAGTCGACAAAGAGTTACTGTCTGGGGTGGCTCTCCTAATACAACGTTTTCAAGGCCCAAAAGCGTATTCTGAAATGTATTGCAGGTGTTCCGTAAGATTGGTCTCGTAGAGGCCTAGTTAGGGCCAAAGAGGCCAAAGAGGCCAAAATTCAAGATACGCCTATTTTGGGATAAGGAGATTCCATATTTGGTATTTGCAATGTTGCCAGATTTTCAGTTTCTCTTATATTACTAGTAACTTTGGTTTTTTAAATGCATCACCCTGTATGTTCAGTCATTATTGGAATCTCCTATTAAATACGAGTTCAACCATATGTAACACTTATGATTTTATGTAGTCTGGAAGGTCTTAAATACATAAAACAGAAGTCTGGCAACGCCTAAATTGTTTCAATACATTTTTGAATACTAACTATTTTCAAATACATTAAAACGTAACAATTGATAGTTTAGAATATTTTTTAACATAATAGTTACGTTATTAAGTGATTAAAATGTGCTCCATTTGTGAGTTGACAGCGCTCTAATCGATGGTAGAATGCGTCTACCACATTTCTCCATGATTGTCTAGAAATTATTCGAGATTTTTCAAGTATCTCTAATAAAAATAATCTTCAGGATTGAGATCGGGTGAACGTGGATAAAAATGGCCCAATTAAATAAGTACCTACTATAACTGACCATACATTTAATTTTTGTGGTCTTTGAGTATGGTTTTCACGCATTCAGTGTGAATTTCACACGAGTTCAGCTATTAAATACGAGTTCAACCATATGTTCACTTGATTTTATGTAGTCTGAAAGATCTTAAATACATAAAACAGTGCAAAATATGTAAATTTTAATAAATTGAAATATTTAAATGGAGAATGCTGTTATTTTGACATTTGTTCACCAATTAAATTATGAACTAAAATTGACAGTAGTTGTGGTTCAAAAAGTTCTGCAATTTAAATTGCTTCTCTAAAATGCCGTTCTCTAATCCGTTCTCCTATTCATAAGACGACTGTACAAAAAAACTGTAAGGTGATTTGAGGAATCTGGAGAAGTAAAAGATAGATACCGATCAGGTTGACCGAAACGAGTTATCAATGACAACAAAACTTCAGATATAAGCAAAGTTTTGTTGAAGATCCACATACATCCCCAGGCAGGGTTTCACAAGTACATGATGTAGGTCATTCTTCAGTCTTACGTTTATTACGTAAAAATAAATTTAAATCATACAAAATTAACTTATTGCAAGAATTAAGTGAAGATGACTTTGGTCTTAGATTAGAGTTTACTGAGCTAATGATGGATAAAATTGAAAATTATTAAAATTTGGTTAACACAATATGTTTTTCCGATGAAGCAACTTTTACACTGTGTGGAAGTGTAAATCGACACAATTTAAGGTACTGGTGTGACGTAAATTCACACTGAACAATGAATGCGTGAAAACCATACTCAAAGACCACAAAAATTAAATGTATGGTCAGATATAGTAGTTACTTATTCAATTGGGTCATTTTTTGTCGAAAGAAATTTTACGTCAGATAGTTGGTGTAAATGTTCGGCGATATTTAGATGAGATATTTCCTGGACGATAAATTGGTAGACAAGGTAGAATTGAATGGCCTCCACGTTCACCCGATTTCAATCCTAAAGATTATTTTTATTATTATTTGAAAAATTCAGTTTACAAAACTTAACCAGCAAGTTTTGCAGAGCTAAGGCAACGAATTATCAATGAATCTCGACTAATTTCTAGACAATCATGGAGAAATGTGGTAGACGCCTTCTACCATCGATTAGAGTGCTGTCAACTCACAAATTGAGCACATTTTGGACACTTAATAACGTAACTACTATGTTAAAAAATGTTCTAAACTATCAATTGTTACGTTTTAATGTATTTGAAAATAGTTAGTATTAATAAATTTATTGAAACAATTTAGGCGTTGCCAGACTTCGGTTTTATGTATTTATGACCTTCCAGACTACATAAAATCATAAGTGTTACATATGGTTGAACTTGTATTGAATAGGAGATTCCAATAATGACTGAATATACAGGGTGATGTAGTTGAAAAACCAAAGTTACTAATGATATAAGAAAAATGGCAAATCTGGCAACATTGTAAATATTAAATATGGAATTTCCGTATCCCAAAATAGGTGTACTTCAAATTTTGTACAATTATAATTAGCATTTTACAAGAGAATTAGCCGTTTTTAAACTTTTGGGCCACTCTGTATATTAACAGTGTATGGAATTTACATTTGAGAATTATTGATACTAATTCATAAGAATCTAAAAACTTTTTTATGCAACAGTGATATTCACTCACACAACACAAGAAATAAGGAACAGTTGTTAGTACCGTCACAGAATAATAAACAAACAGAATACCCACTCTCCACGGAAAATTAAGTACGCGCATCTCCTCCGCGCAGACGTTCCGCCATGTTTTAGGAGGATTTTAAAGAAATTAGTGTTGTTTATGTGGTGAACATGGAAAAATTAACCAGGTTTATTTGACTTATGGCAATCATAGACATACTATACAATTATATATATATATATATATATATATATATATATATATATATATATATATATATATATATATATCCGGTTTTTTTAGGCGTTACGCCCGTCCGGTAGGGATATATGGAGGAGTATCACCGAGCCGCAAGCCCTTATCTCTTGCCGTACTGCTCCACCATAGGCCGATCAGATCACAGCATATTCTAGTCTAAGCCGCAGATTCATCTAGAATTTTAAACTGCTGCGTTAGATTTAATTTAATTAAAAACATTGTTAAATATAATAACATAAATATAATATAATTAAACATAAATATAAACAATTACATAACCACACAAATCATATGTCTGTGTCCTCCTAAAACATGGCGCGCGTGCTGCAAAACTTCAAAGGCGGCATCTGAGAGTGGCCCTTTTGATTGTTTATTATTCTGTGGTACCGTATCAACATTTAGAAATAAGTAGAAAGTTATCTACTGTCTGTGGTTTACTACTGTATAATAAACTTCCTCAAACATTTCAAAACATTAATTTAACTACAGCTTTTAAAAACCAAGTTAAAGAGTACCTAGTGTGTCCTTATATACTGGGTGAATATTACGTGAATGTATTTGTGAATCCCCACGCTGCAACATGACCAAATTTAATATTTTAATTGCATCACGCAGTTCATATTCTACGCTTTATATGTATTTTATTGTTTGACATATTTTTAATGTATTGTTTCATTTTTTTGTAATATTTTATATCTATAATTTATACTTTTGACTTTCTATAAACCTTATTGTAACTTTAGTCAAATAAACTATCTATATCTAACTTATTGGTTCTCTTTTCCCATTTCTTCTGTTCTCAATTTCTTTAGTATTTTTTTTAATTTAAATATTTTATTTCTTTCTTATGCGTCCTGTTTTTATTCTCTTCATTTTTTCTGATTTAGTATTGGTTAGACATTTTCATTTTTGGCATTCGTATAATGTATCTTACCCATCTAGCTCTTTGGGTTCTTATTTCTTTTTTCAATCTTTAGTTTTTTTTTTCATACAGTGTCTTCTATTTTGCGCCACTTGCTTCCAGTTGTGTCTTCCGATTTTCCTAATATCATCCGCCCATCTCATTTGTGGTCTTCCTCTGCTTCTCTTTCATAACCATGGTCTCCTTTGTTGTATTTCGTAATTCCATCTCTTATCCTTCAGTCGGGCATTGTGTCTTGCGAAGCTCCATTTTAATTTAGGAGCATGTTCTCCTGCGTTTTTTACTTTTGTTTATGTCATTCAACGTTATTTGTCTAATGTTCGATGTATTTGTCACTATTTTTATTTTTTCCAAGTTTATTTTAAGACCTACTTTTTTCTAAGCTTTAAATAGTTGCGTCATCATGGTCGTTAATTCTTCGAAACTTGTAGCGAATATTACAATGTTATCAGCGTATCTTAAATGACTCACATTTCGTCCATTAACATTTAATTCTGTATCTGCCCAGTTAATGTCTTTAAGTATTCCAGTCCAAGCGTTAATAGATTTGGTAAGATAACATCTCCCTGGCGAACTCATCTGTTGATTTATATAGCGTTGGTTTTCGAATCTATTTGTATTTTCATTGTAGCTTTCTTGTAAATATTATGTATGAGCATTCTGTATCGGGAGTATATAATGCAGTTGTTCATAGCTCTCCCTATTGCCCAAAGTTCTATGGAGTCGAATGCCTTTTCATAATCAACAAAGCCAATGTATAAGTTTAAGTGATATTCATTGGCTTTCTCTATTAGAGTTCTGACTGTAAGAAGATGATCCGCTGTACTTTAATTCTTTCGGAATCCTGCCTGCTCTACCGGATAATAGCTATCGCGCTTCGACGGTAACCTATTAGTTATTACTCTCATTAACAGTTTGTACATTTGGGACAGCAGGAAAATTGGCCTATAGTTCTTCAGATCTCCCTTGTCCCCCTTTTTGAAGAGAAGTATTGTCAAACTTCCATTCCAATCATTTGGGACTCCTCTGTGAAAACATTCGTTGAACAATATTTTCAATTCTTTAAAAATAATTTTACTTTCCTCCTTCAACATTTCTGCAAGTATTCCATCTAGACTCCGAGCCTTACTGTTCTTAAGTTGTGCCATAGCTTGTTTTATTTCAAAGGATTCTGTTAGGGAGTATTTCTCAGTTGCCATTCGTTATTTTTCTCTTCCTTTGCAGTGTTTTCTGAGTTCTTGCTTGAGAAATATAAATCACGGTAAAATGTTTGAAGAACTTTCAGTTTTTCGTTTTTTTCTCTCATTTCTTTTTTATCTTTATCCTTCAATGAGATTATTATAGGCGTTCCTAAGTTTTATTTTAAGCATTTCAGGCCCCGGTTCTTTTCTATAATTTTTTGCCTTGTTTTCCTTATAGATTCTTAAATCTTTCTTTACTCCCTTTATTATTTGTTTATTCAATTCTTTGAAACCATTGGTGTTTCGTTTTCTTTCGCTTAGAAATGTGCGTCTCTTTTCCATCAACCGTTTTCTTACTTCACTAATTAAGGTCTTCTTTATTTTTCGTTTTCTTTGCAACAGTCAGTCCTGCTTTCAAAAGCTTTTGTTGCATTTCTTTATTAATTGTATTCATGTCGGGATGTTCTTGTTGATAATGTTCTACAAATTATTTTTTTAAGACTTCTCTGTACTCATCTCCCTTCTGTCGTATTTTAGTTTGATCTATCTGGTAACAATAATTATGTGGTCTGTTTCTACTGGCTTTTGTCTGTTTAATAAGAATCCTTGCTCTCAAAACGCGGTGATCTCTGCCAGTTGTGAATCGATTGAGAGCAGTTATATCTTCAAAAATGTCTTTGTTCCCACACAAAAAGTAATTGATCTCGTTTTTCGTCTTTCTATCGCGGAATATCCACGATATATCCATATCCATTTTTGGTTTGCTGGTTTCTTCTTGCTGTATTATATAGATAAATTATTGTAGTCTTAGACCTCTTTCTGATTTTCATATCGGTTTTAGTGGTCACAGAGCCCCGATCCCTTCTATAATTTTTATCTTTTTAATATGTTTATAATTTTTTTAATATGTTTTATGATCGGAGTCTTTAGCTTTTTACAGATCTCATCCTTAAAATCCTATTTAATAACTACTTCTCTTGAAGACGCTCTACTTGGCACTTTTTTTATTTTTACGGTGCTTGTGTTTTGATAGCTTTTGTTTAATTTTGGGTACCATTAGTGTGTGCTCACATGTATGTTACATTGACTGCCTATGTTCGATAGGATAGAGCACGCTGAGAAGAGGTACATAATGTAGTAATACATAAGGAGCAACCATAAGCTATTCTGTCTTCTAGATCTGTAGCGTTTTGAGGTTTCGCCAGTCGTTTTTCCAATAACTTGGTAACGCAGTCCTTGCAACACTGTTACAGTGAAAGAAATTTGTCACGAAAAAATAATTTAAAACGGATGAACGTATGACTCCAAGCTGAGTGTCGTTCTTTTAAAACGATTCATTCAGAAAACATCGAATCTCGAATATGCAGCAGTTAAGATATAAAGGGAATTCGGGTAAAACATTATTTAAAACATAATACATAAAAACCGACACCCTAGGATGTGTATCGATTAAATCGTAAAATAGATGCTGAACAAGAGGTTTGGAAAGGAAAGGAATGTTTTCTTAGAAATATCATAAACACAAAAGTAATGTTCTGACTTTATTAAAAAAACGAGGAATCCAAAAAACTTGATAATATTGTTTGAATGGTATTTTAAACGTGTTAAAAAATAACTAAAAGGTTTACCATTGTTCTAAATTTGTTTTCTTAGGGATTAAAATAAGGTAAAGTCACCTATTACCGCACCAGTTAAGGAAAGTTCAATATTTCGTTGGATTACTTTTATATTTTTATGGTTACAAAAATCTCGTATAATTTATGTGAAGATAACTATATTACGTTTCCAAATAATTAAATTATTTTTCCAAATTTCAATTTTTATTGCTAAGAAAAAATACTAAATCAAAATAGAGCAAATTTTCCTAATACCGACCTAATAGTAATATTTTTTCCTATTACCGATTTTCTATAACCTATTACCGATTGTGGGATAACAGATGTTATCAACATTGTCTATATTTAGTAAAACACCCCTGACTATAAAAAAGTGTTTATTATATTAAGTAAAACAAATAAAATATATGAAATTAAACTAAAAAAAATGTCTGTGGAGTTTGCATTAATGCCATTGTCTTTATAATTTTGTTGTTCTGGTTGTTGTTGGTTTTCCGTGTGCTGTAGAGCAGATACGTGTGTATTTGAAGGTAATTGTTTAGTATCTCCTTTGCTTAGTTGTTCAAAAATGTCATTTTGTGTTCTCTGGGGACTTTCTAGCATCAGTTTTAAATCTGTCGTTTCAAAGTTAGTCTCAGAGCGTGTAACAAGCTTTTGAGGCGTTTTTGCTATACTGTCGTAATCTTTACATTCATTCACATCAAAATTATCACCATGTTTTAAATTATTAGTGTTAACAACAGGGTGAATTTCCATAACAATCTTATTCGTTTTGTCTGAGACTAGTTCCTGTGAATCATCACTAGTGGAGGAATTGAACCTACACATAGCGAGATTCCCATTTTCCTGAACTTCCAAGTCAAGAACATCCCAGTTATCTTCATTAAAGTGCGCAATACTGGAAATATTATTGATGAATGTTGTGTCATTTAGAGTAATTTGTAAGTCTTCATTTCTGTTATCCAGGTCTGCATCTAAATTTTTATCATCTAGAGATTTCCAATACACAAATAATTTTTCGAAAGTAGAGTCTCCTTGCCAAGAGCTGCCAGATGATTTGAAAGAACAAAGTGTTTCAGGGCCCAAACGATTTTCGAATTGCTGTTTGAATTGTTTATATTCTTGAGTTTCTTGTTTATTTTGATCTTTGTTAGAAATTTCGAAAGTCCCTGTTGAATGTTCTGCTATTTTGGTTTTGGTCTTAAAAAGTTTGTTGTATTGAACCTTTGATGAATTAAATGAAAAGAGTCCACAACATTTAAATCCATTTTTTATTGTATCTTCTTTTAAACATTTGTCGAAACAAATCTTAACTAAACCTGAGAAGTCTGTTCGTTTAATTTTGGCCATTTCATGATTAAGCCTGAAATCATGTACCACGTTTTGCCATGTTGCTTTCACCGGTCTAAATACAGCTACGTCTAGAGGCTGCAGAACGTGGGTCGAATTTGGCAATAATGCCACCAATATTATACCTTTCTCCTTGCAAAATTCACTTAGCGCTAGACAATCGGAAGCTGCACTCTATGTTTTTCGAGCCATGGATAAAAACAATTCGCAATATATTCATAAAAAGCTTCCATACTCATCCAGTCGCTTTCTGTATACCCTAAACCCCAACCTTGTGACACAGTTTTTGGAATATGCTTCGGAAGTCTTTTATAAGGGAATAATATCATTGGTGGAGCAAGTGAACCATTTGTTGATACATTAGCCAATACTGTCAAACACTTTTTTTCATCATTAGCTATTCTATTATACACCAGCTTTGTTTCTCTTCTTGCTAAGACTTGCTTCTCCTTGGGACATAAAAAGAAAGCTGTCTCATCGCAGTTAAATATTCGGGATCCATCCTCAAAAATATTCATAAGATTGTTGCTCGTGAAATAATTCCCAACCATTTTGAACTACTCTCTAATACTTTGCTCACTGAAATTACTCCTACTTGCGGTAAGATTTTGGGACACTCTTGTACTAACTTCAGGATGTCTTTCCATGAATTTTTGAAACCAGTGATTTCCCGGAATACCATCTTTAAATGGATTTTGTCGGTCCAAGTTTTTAATTAAATTAGCTACTGTGTGTATTAATTGGGATTTTGTGACAGGGAACCCTTGTTGCGCCAAATAAAGAATCCAATCCACAACACACTTTTCTTCATTGGCAGCAAGCACTGGTTGCACTCCACACTTGGGATTTTTAAATCTTCCTGAACGTTTATCCCGTAAAGTGGTCTTTGGCAATCCTAATCTTTTAGATGTCTCGTAAACCGACATCCCATTTTTTATTGCTTCCAAGGCGCTAGACAATTTTTCTTTTGAATATTGTACACGTATTTTTGGTGCCATAATGCCTGAAAAGAAATATATAATTAATTAAAAATATCAGACGGTTTTAATTAGTGCAATATCTGACTTAATAACGAACACCTTTTTTAATGCGTCGGTATTAGGCTAATGGCATTTGCTATTATCGACCCAATAGGTCGGTAAATTGATTTCAATATGGTCGCACTTATCCTAATACCGACTGTGTAAAACTTGAGACAAATGACTGAAACGCCTTCTTCTTGTTAATTAAAGATTTTTACAATTACCATAATTAAATATAACAAAAGTAATATCTATATTAAGCACATTATCCAGGGGTTTGGACTTATTAAAATATTAACATGTTTGTCGCTCCAGACAAAGAAATTTTTAGAATATTAGGTTACTCATAACATAAATCATGGGTCGAAAATTGAAAAAAACGTCGACTTAATAGTATATGTACTTAAGAAATGAACAATCACGGAGCAACTACATGGCAAAGCAAAATAATAGATTAATAAAATAAAGGTTTTCAAACCTAATACCGACCTTGGGTCGGTATTAGAAATATCTATACCTATTACCGACTCAATATATTTTTACGATTTTTTCATTAAATACTGCAAATCTTCGAAAAATTACTACATTATAGTATAGACAACGTGCATAGAAATGTCTTCAAACTTTATAATAAATATATAAAAATATCTACTTGAATTTTATGCTTAATTTCTTTATTTGTGTACTTACCCCTTTAATGAATCACAAGCGCACATAACCTACACTCTACGAAATCTGACCATAAACTAATTCGAATGGCATCAATTCGGGTACCTTCGTTCTAGACACTAATAAATTATTCACGTGATTTTGGCGAAAAAACTGAAATTGTGACAATACAACGTTCCTTTCATCCACAAAGCTTAATATTTCGTATTAATCATTTGGATCGGTAATAGGTGTTATTTTTGTATGGGTCGGTATTAGGTGACTTTACCTTACTTGATTTTTTTTAAAAGACTTTTAAAGCTATGTTACCGGTTTTACTTGCCTTAAATATTTATCTGGTGTACAATTACAGCTTTGAATCTACATTTCCACTTTTTTAAAGTCAACTTGTTATTTTTTTTATTGAGAAGTTTTATTATTTTATATGGTCTACCATTTAAAGAGGTGCCTTTTTAACAAAGTGGTGAATTAGTACTTATGCGCTAAGGTACATTATAATAGAGTGAATTCTATGCACTTTTTGTACATATACATCTACAGAAAATTGTTTAAAATAAAATTTTCTATCTAAGTCTCACATATTAAAGTTAAACATATTTTTTTTGACAAAAATGATTTTATCAAAATTAAGCAAGAAACACAACACGTGATTTTTGTTTTTTGTCTCATAAATTTTTTCCACGCGTGTATAGCTATAGGCATTGTTCTACAAAAAAAACTTCTATACTTCTTCAAGGATAACCTCCTTATTTTAATTTAATTTAAAATTATTTCTTTTAATACAGACAACCCAATACACACAGTAACAGTGAGACAGTTTTTCTTCTTTTTATTAGCACCGTTAATAAGGTTAACCAACTATATGATGTGATATATCACATCATAGAGTTGGTTAACCTTATTTACATTGCTAATAAAAAGAAGAAGTTATCAATAAAACAGCAAATGTTTCGATTCATTATAAAAATTGTAGTACACAGGGTAAATCATTTAATCCTTGGTGGGATGAAGAATGTACATTATGGGTAAAGAAACGTAAGGAAGCTTTGCACATATTTGACTCATCACCATCACTATAGAATTATTTGTATGTTAAATATATAATTGCACAAACAAAGCGTTACCTTAGTATCAAAAAGAAAAATAAATTTAAACAACAACAAATAAATTTTTGTGAAACGTTAAATAAAGGATCCAACATTACGTACGTATGGAATAAAGTAAAAAAAGTTTCAAACCATAATAATTGCAAACATTTTTATAATTTTTCAGATAACATTAAAAGAGAAATATTATATAATATCATCATTAGTTTGTCAGTTTATATAATGTCATCAGTTTCTGTTGATCCCGAATTCCGGTTCTTCATACTAATCAAGAATTTGAACTTATCTCAATTTCAGAAATTGACACTGCATTGTTTAATAAAAGAAATTCTGCCCTGGGAATTATTGGTAATTCTTACTCAATGATACAACATCTCCCTCTAAAATCAAAACAAATCCTCCTAAATATATACAATGAATGTCTTAAAGGAGAACTCTTTCCTTGCGATTGCAAAAAAAATTAATGTTCTTAACATCCTAACCATCCCCATCCCAACCCTTAAAGGACCCACTTCTTCCAAAAAGTTTTAGACTCTTTTGTTTTTATTTAATTGTTTTATCCTCTTGCATACTTAAAACTTTGGAAATCATCATAAAAAATAGATTGGATTGGTTTTTGGAACATAATCTCGTTTTAAAAAATACTCAGGCTGGTTTCAGAAAAGGTAGAGGAAGAGCATAGTGATGAATATAACCATATATGAAGCTAAGTATACCCAATCACAATACCAATACGGAGCTAAATAGGTTTAATTGAGCTGGACTTTAGAGATATCTACAATTACCAAAACGGATTTGACGGAAGTTGAAAGCTCAATTACAGAATAGTTTAAAAACAGATCCTTGTAGTGGTAACGGCATGTACCAAGAATCACCGGGCATAAGTGGGTGAAAAGAATATTGGATTGGGATCAGCCGGAAAGAAGACGAAGGGGAAGATATGCTGTGTAGATGTAAATCGTACGTAGGAAATGCTATGACCTTAGAGAAGGTGATGGGGAGAATATATTGCTGTGGAGGATGAAAACGGCGAACTCATAAGGGGGAAACGCCAAAGAAGAAGAAAAGGAGAAGAAGAAAGCGATTTTCAAAGCAAATATATATGTAAACATGTTTTAATCGTTCCTTGTTAGATAGAAGCGATCTCAAAATTACTTAGTTGCTTCAAATATTGTTGTAATGTTGAGTTTTTAACACATGTAGTAGATCAGTTCGTAAAAGTAACAATAGTGAAGTTAGATTTTGTATATCTTCTCTGTTATTACCATATTTCAAAACTTAATTTAAAATGTAATAAGAACTTCATCCATGGATGATATTCACAATTTTATGTATATTATATTTATGAGGGCCCTTGTATAATATAACAGAAACCATAAAGCCTCATAAATTTTATTATATTTTTTATTGCTTAAATTTTATCCATAAAATATCTAGTTCAGTTAAAACATATACTAAACGGTTGTTTTATTTATCCTTGATTTACCCAAAACGATATTTATCCATGTGATTATAATTTATACGTTAATTAGGCGATTTTGTGCTCTAAACACCACGAATGATTTCATTGATGGCCGTATTAACCTAACATTATTTAATTTTGCAGGAACTCAGATAATATATTTGCACATGTTTTTGATGGTAGATGCATATTAATTCTCAATTAAACTGTTTATGTTTTAGGTAGTTAATATATAACGGTCGTTCATGTAAAGCGCTTACCATGTATATTTTATAAATAATTTAACTTTAACACTTTCCAGACCAAATTATTTTTTTTTACAATAAATGTTGTTGAAAAAAATGTATGTTATAGGAAACTATACAAGAAAAAATAGTTTTTGGATAACTTTTGTAAACATTTCGCATCCTGGAGTCTACAAACTCAAAAAAAACTGATCCCATTTGGAATCATTTGGCGTTGGTGGTACCTGAATTATCCAGTTATAATACTTGATATCGGAGTGTATCGGAGTATCGGATATTGATATCTCTCGGAGGAACCTGCAACCTCTAGTGAACGCGACCCCAGGTGGCGGATAGGAAAATGCCCGACCCGGTTTAGCGGTTAGAAGGAAAATAAAATACCTCCCGTGGACCAACAGGTAATTCACCGAATGATTGCCGGTATAAGCAATCCTCCACTTATGACCAAAGGCTGCGGGCGGATGAGTTAATAAGTGGAAAGGCACTCTTTTGTCTAAGAGTTGGGAAGCTGGTCCTAATGGCGGATGAATCGGAAAATACGCCAACGGCGTAAAGATGCAGAAGGCAACGGGGAACCACTGCATTAACGCCTCATAGAGTACTCCTAGTAAAGTCATGAATGGCAAATGGCAAGTAGAGTAAACAAACTTACTGACTATGGAGAAAAGAATCCAAGATCCGGCCTCCCAGGTTGTAAACCAGAGAAATCCCTGTGGACTTAAGACATTGAAAATAGCAACCTGGAATGTCAAAAGTCTATACGCAAGTGGTAAATTAACGAACGTACTTTTTGAAATGGAAAACCTCCAAATAGATGTTTTAGGTATAAATGACGTACAGTGGCCAGGTTCAGACAAACAAATTACAAATAATGAAACCATGTATTATTCAGGTAACAACGAGGTCAATCATCGCTATGGTGTTGCTATCTTAGTTTCAAAAAAGGTTAATTACTCTGTGAGAAATTTTACTCCTGATTCAGATCTTATCATTATAACTTTAGTCTTAAAAAGGCATAGTAAATTTTATTTAAGTTTGTGCTCCTACGGCAGATAAAGATAACAACGATATCGAACTATTTGACCATGATTTGGAATAAGTCTTAAAATCAATTAAGAAACATCACACTACAATAGTAATGGGCGATTTCAATGCCAAAGTTGGCCAGGGAAGAGTGAATGGATATGTGGGGGAATATGGTTTAGAAAATAAAAATGAACGTGGTGACCGTTTGATATAATTTTGCCATATAGAAGAATTTGTAATAGCTAATACACTTTTAAGCTACCAAAAAGAAGATTGTATACATGAAAATCTCCCGGTGATACAACGAATAGAACAATCCGAAATCAAATTGACTTTGTCCTCATTAGACAAAGATTTCGTAATTCTATACTGTCTGTTAAAACTTACCCTGTAGCAGACATCCGTTCAGACCATAATCCCATAGTAGTCACATTACGAACCAAATTGAAACTAATTAAAAAACCCACACAAAGTAGAATTGAGGAACAAACTTTAAAAACTGTTACTGAAAATCTACGTAATGCCCAAGAACTGAATAAAAGTTCATTGATCAGAAATGGGAAAATATAACAGTAGCAATAATTGAAACAACAATACTTAAAACCAAAAGAAAAGAAAACGTAAAGACTGGATGACTGAAGAACTACTACAATTAATGAATAAAAGAAAATCGTTCAAGAAAAAAAATCCAATGAAATATAATGAAACTGATTGATTAATTAAAAAGAGAATAAAAAAAGCTAAGGAGATAATGTTACATCAACAGTGCAAAGAACTAGAAGAAATTGAAAAAAAAATATGACTTTTGAACATGCATATAATAATTAGAGAATTAACAGAAATGAAAAAAACACTTCAAACTAGCCAACTCAGAGATGAAAGTGGTGCACTTATAACAGATATAAACCAAAAAATGCAGAGATGGACACAATATATAGCACAACTGTTTGAAGACAAAGGGAGAACAGAAGCACAAAAGAATTTAAGGATGATACTGGGCCTGACATTATATGAGAAGAAATTGAATATGCAATGAAATAAGCTAAAGGTGGTAAATCTTCCGGGCCTGATGAAGTTTCTATTGAATTACTCAAAATTGTGAACACTGAGTGTATTGAGATTCTTTTGGATCTATTCAATACCATATATAGAACATGTATAATACCTAAAGAATAGCTCCAACAACATTCATACTGCTTCCCAAAAAAGCCAATGCAAAGAAGTGCAATGAACATCGCACCATAGCCTTAATAAGTCATGTCTTGAAATTGTTTTTGAAAATAATTCACAATAGAATACATAAGAAATTAGATGAAGGAATAAGTAATACACAAATTGGATTTGGGAAAGGACTTGAAAGGTAATCGACTTGAAGAAATGTTATTAAATAAAAACATAGACAGTAGTGACATTAGAATCATATGTAACCTCTATTGGAACCAAACAGCAAAAGTAAAAGTTGAAAATAAACTGACCGACGATTTCAAATTCGCCGTGGGGTCCGCAAGGGTGTATTTGATCACCCTTGTTATTCAATTTATACAGTGAACCCATCTCAGAATTAGCGCTTGCCGGGTTCCGTGAGGGCCTTATAATAAACGGTGATCCACTTAATAACATAAGATATGCTGAGGACACCGTCGTTCTGGCAAAAACACTAGAAGAACGGCAACATCTTGCTGAACAACTAAATATATATTTCAACGATTATGGATTAAAAATAAATATGAAGAAAACTAAGTTCATGGTATTTACAAGAGCACAAAACATCAAAGTTAAGTTAGTTCTAGTTAATACAGAAATGGAACAAATATCTTCGTACAAATACCTTGGAGCATGGATCATAGAAGATACTGATCAGACAAAAGAAATAATATGCCGTATTGAAATTGCATGGTCAACTTTTAATAGAATGAGAAAACTATTTTCTAGTCTTAATATTTTCTTAATATTTATAAGAATGCTTCGATGATTACATTTTCTCTACCTTTTTGTATAAGGTTGAAGCTTGGACACTTTAAAAATCCAACTTTAAAAACCTAGAAGCATTCGAAATGTGGTGTTACCGACATATTTTGAAAATATCATGGATAGATCGCAAAACAAACGAACAAGATGTCGAGCAACTAGAAAAACAATACGAAGTTTTAAATTCCATCAAAATCAGGAAATTGGAATACTTGGGACACATCATGAGGGGTGAAAAATACGAACTACTAAGGAATATAATGCAGGAATATAAATCGAACATCTTGCTCTGGTGCAGGATACATTACTTGTGTCTTATTTGGTGTATTCTCTTAAGAAGGACGTCCTCGTTTTCTCGTGTAGGACTTTTCAGCTTTCAGTAAGGCATGTCCAACTTGTGATTTGAAGTGGACGTGTTTCATTTATTTCTGTTTACAGTATTTTCGGTACAGCAACCAGGAGTTGACAATACATGTATCAATAAGAATAAAAATATTATTCTCAAATAGAATCTTTTTGGTTTGATAGGTTTTGCTCTTGTTGCACCATCTTTTCACTTTATCAAGACGATATTTTCCTATACAGTTCGATGCTAATATGACGAAATTATTTTCATACCATTCGAGAGCAGTAATATTTTTCGTAGTTTGTTTCCGTTCTTTTTCATGAAGATCACATTCCCTGTTATAAGCCTTCTTAAAATGTCCAAAGAAAACCACATCAAGACGATGTAGGCGATGAAATGAATGAGAATGCAGTGACAGCATCATTATAAAGTTTTCTTTGCAATACTCATAAGCTTTTAGGGTAATATGGCTACTATGGTTGTCTAAAATTATTGAACCTGGTTCAGTTACTCGGGTTCGCATACTTTTTAAAATAATTTACCTACCTAATAAAACGTTCCTTATTAGTCCAGCTATTTGTGAAAAATTTGTATAGAGGCTCAGGTGGTCTATTCCATTCCAGAAGCGGTATTATACGTTGTCTTGCTTAAATAAAAGCAGGGTGAACATAGATCCTTGCAGCGTTGAATGCACAAATAACTGTAATGGTTTATTTACTTTCACCAGACGTTACAGCTCATATCCTCTTTTATCCTTTTGCTGCTAAAATTTTGTTGGTGTCTTAGAGCCCAATTGCCGTCATAATGGGGATCAGTAGCGTAACGAGCGGACTGACGAAAAAATACTCTTTCGATAGCATTACAGAATGCTTTAACATCTTATTTCTCAGAATCTGGTGTTGGAGCATCAAGATGTGTCAGTGACGCTTTTAATTAAAGGTAAAAAGATTTTGGGTTAATCTGGCCGCAAGGTTTCTTTTTTGGATGGAATGGGGGTAGGTGTTTTTGAATGCTTTTATTGATTTGGGTTTTGTGATATACGTGGTAGGGAAAAAAATGAAAATACTGATGGAACATAATTTGAGAACTATGTAAATACGTAACTTTGAGATACTTTGAGAACTATGTAAGTAAATGAAAGAATTTATAGTTGTGTGTGGAATGATTATTGACCGAAGTTTGAGGGGGAGAAAATGGGAATGTTAAGATTAGATGTTGTCACAGTAAGAAAAGAGTTAATATGATGTTTAAAGGAGGATGCGTAGAAGGTTGTGCTACAAAATAAATGATAGGTAACCTCAGATATACTGAGAAAGACTACTAGGCTAAATGTTTGTAATAAGTAAAATTGACTAATGTTTATATTGTGAATAACAAACGAGATGGACGCAAATGAAAAAGAAAGGTACTGGTCAAGTAGTAATGAGAAAACAATGAATTCTAAAAGGAAGAATGGAATAAAGATTACGAAAATAATTGCCGGTGTATGGGAGTGAAGTCACGATTAAAAGAGAAGTGACGATTGACGAAATTGGGGCGAGTCCTAATGTCTCTGACAATTTATAGACCTTCATACAGATCTTAACGGAGTAGTGTTTTTTTTCTTGAATAATATAAATCAAAGATAGAATGTTTGGAAGGTTTAAATGATGTTTATTTACTTTGTGATGATAAGAAAAAGCGTAAGTGTTGTCAAGTTTAGAGTGCTTTGCTGATCTGATGGATAATGCTGTATGTTCTTCCGATATTAAAAGAAATATAAATGTTTTATTAGCCATTAGAGCTCAAACTGATTAAGTTTTTAAAAAATAAACGATCCTTTATTTTCAAGTGGTTATACTTATTTATATTTTTTTTCACTAGTAATGATCTGATAGAATCAAAAACGTTCTGAAGACTGATAAGTCCATTTTGGATAATTTTTAAAATTTTAATAAAAATTCTATAGCACCTTACAAAAAGAAAATTTTACTTCATGGCAAGTTTTTTTTTAATAATTTAAATATAAAATAGACTTATTCAAAAAATGTTCTCTATCGTTTCTCCGTAACTCAGGAGATATTAGCTCGTCATTTCAAAAATCCAGTATAACTTTTGAAGATTCTAAAAACCCAATCAAGAAAATAGAACTTCTCAATGCCCATTAAAGTATGGAGTTACATGTTTTAAGAAACTTTATTATACTCTATCTTTAAGAACGGGTGGAAATGAAACGAACCGCTAGCTGACAGGGCTGAAATAATCTTGTGTTTAACACGAACAGGAAGTGCTGTAGCACAGCCGTGAGATGGTTGTGCAATTCTAGGCAACGCGCTCTGACTACCAAACCATTCTACAAATTAAAAAGAGTAGCTTTGGCATTATACAGCCATATAGAAACGATTAACTCTCTCGGACAGTTTATCGAACGGGTATTAGTTTCGTTTTTTTTTATTGAATTGTATGAAATAATGTACTTACTTTATGAATATTTATTTAACGGGTGTTGGAAAAAACTAAATAAAGAAAAGTTTTTATTATATAGGTATGTCTAGACATTTTTTCTTACTGAACTCAAATAATTCCAGTATTAAAATAAAATAAAATGAAAAATTATATGGAAGTCTTGAAGTTTTTTCAATAACTAGAAAAATAAATCAATGAAACATAACATTTGAAAAATAACTGTTAAAGTGTAAATACACGCTATTTGATGGCTCCTGATAAATTATTACATTTTGAGAGTAAAAACGATCATTTAAATTTTATATTACATAAACATTTATTGTGGTAAACTGTTGAAAGTAGCCAGATTGTAATTTCCATGCATCTTTCCATCTAAAGTAGGACAGGTTTCTTAGTGCTTCAATATTTTGTCGCTCTTATCAGTTAGATCTGCTTCAAGGTACGTCCGACATGAGGGGGTACATATAGTTATTGAAAAATAATGGAATTACAAAATATTTCTTCTATTATGACTGATACTAACTCTAACAATCACCATCATAGTTACTCATCATAAGAGCTCTTAGCCAACCGAAATTTCTGTTCCAAAATCAAGCTATAGGTTTTAACTCTCTTATGAAATAAAACTATAAGAATATCTTATACCCGTTGGAACGATAATCAATCCAAAAAAATATTTTCAGTAGATTGGAAAATGGTTTAACTGCAGCATTCTATTCTAGACCATAGTAAGCATGAGAAGTGCTTTCCTGGGTAGATATTTTAGAATTCTCCTATTGATTAAATTGTATCCTAAGGAAAATACAGAGAGGTTGACTATACCGCTTTAACGAGATCTAAAGAGGTCGAAATACGTATGAGCGGTTGCCGCCGCTCTGTATTGAAACAAAAATCTAGTACCGTCTTCATATTATATTGTATCCTAAGGATTTGTGAAAGTTGTTACTTATTATAAGTCTGCGAACCTCGAATGCGGAGAATGCTTTTATTGAAGGTGATAGTTGGCAGGGTGCATCTAGATCAGGGTTTCCCAACCTTTTCTTTGTTGGGGCTCCCCCCCGGACTATAAATTAAATTTTCATGCCCCCCCTTTACTTTTTTAAAAAATACAACAAAAAACGCACATTATATACTTAAAATTTTATTTTAATTCTAATAAACAAATTTTAAAAGTTTAATTAAACTAGTACATGTTTTTTATCAAAAAAATTAAATTTAACAAAGTAAATATTAATGAGACACTTAAGATTGCATACTCTGTACTATTTGGTTGATTCTAGGATCTGTTTTTGCCAGAGCTCTCATCAGGTCGCTATCGACATCAAGACGATTTCGCTGTTTAGTTTTAATTAAAACTAGAGCAGAAAAGCCTGTCTCACATAAGTAAGTTGAAGAAAAAGTAACTAGTATTCGTAAAGCAAGAGAGGCAACCTCCGAATTAACAGGCAATCTTTTAATCCAAAATTTCTCCAATGTCAAGAGATGGAAGTCATCTTTCATGGACGAGTCAGCCATCATATCTAGAAATTCTTCCTGAATTTCTTCTGGTAGTTGGAACACATCAACAACAAATGGATTTCTTGTCATACGCCATATTGGTGACTCTGAATTGATGTCTCGATAGTATCGGCGAAATTCGTCTTTCAGAGCTTGCAATGAGCTTTTATGTCAGCTTTCAAATTTGCGTCAAGTATATTATTTTTAATTGCTTCGAACAGCCGAGAAAAAGACATAACATTTTCAGAAGAGATTTTTTGATTCCAAAGTTGAAGCTTTGATATGAACTCCTGAATATAATCATAATTGCTTATTATAGTGCCGTTACTGCCCTGAAGTTTTAAGTTTAGTTCATTCAAGGCATCGAATATGTCAGCCAAATAAGCCAACCTCCATTAAAATGTGTCATCTTTGAACATTGTGAAGAAATCGTGTTTTTCTTTAAACTCGAGAAAAAGAATTACTTCTTCTTTCAATTCATAAAGGCGAGCCAAAATGTTGCATTTGGATAGCCCGCGTATTTCTGTATGGAACAGAAGAACTTTGTGATCAGAATCGAGATCCTCGCAAAGTAAAGTAAATAAACGACTGTTCAAAGCGCTGCTCTTAATGTAGTTTACAATCCTTATAGCCGAGTCCAAAGTCTGGCGTAATTTCTGTGGTAATGTTTTGGAAGCCAAAGCTTGCCGATGAATAACACAATGTGTACTAACCATTGCGGGATTTTCTTCTTTGAGCTTTTTAGCTAAGCCCGATCGTACACCTATCATTGCAGGTGCGCCATCTGTGCAAAGTCCAATGAGTTTATTCCAATCCAAGTCATGTTTTTCAACAAAATTTGATATTGAATTAAATATATTCTTAGAAGTAGTACCTGCTGTCAAAGATTGGGAGTACAAAATCTCTTCTTCAATGATATCTCCGCCGATGTAACGAACATACACTGTGCACAATTAACAATGTCGGTGGATTCATCGCAACTAATTGCAAAAAATGGCGATAATTTTACTTTGTTGATTATTTGTGACTTTATGTCTGCTGCAATGTCATCGATTCTAAGCTTGACTGTATTATCCGAAAGAGAAATAGATTTCATTTTTTGCTCTGCATCTTCTCCTAAAATTATCTGCGTGGCTTTTAGGACACACGCTTTTATTAATTCTTCACCATTAGTATGAGGTTTCTTTTGATTTGCTATCATAAAAGCTATTTCAAATGAAGCTTTGAGATGCTAAGATACACCTTTGTTATAACTTCCCGATTTATCCAATCTCATCCGCTTGAGTGATTCTGCTTTAGAAGAAAAAAACTCTTGCGTCTTCAAAACCAGAGTAGGATTAAAACTTTCATACATATCACACACTGAGGTAACTGTAACTCGTCTTTTTCTATGAAGGTAAATCGAAACTTAATATAATCTTCGGAAAACTTTCTTTTTTTCGCTGCCATTTTGCAACCTATAACAATAAAACAGTAATAAATAAACAAGCAAAATACCTACATGTAATTACTATTTATAAATGCCCATTTATCTTAATAACGTAATGTATTTAACGTTTCAAAATTAATTCGCCACGTAGGTTTGATTTTAATGTGTTAAAAAAGATCCAATGATCGATCTACGAACGCATCTTAGCTCAATCAATAATTTAGTAAATTAAATAAAAATGACAACTGTAGTTTGTAAATACACAAACTTACCTTTTAACAGTGAAACACAATAATTATACAAACTCAAACTAATTTCTCAGCAACAAATTGATACCGAAACGTCAAATTTTTCGTACATTAGTGTGAACGAATGTCACAGATGCTCATGCACGTCCGGTAGGTACGCAACTATTTTCTATCTACCTATGATCTAATCCTAATTCCTAATGAACGTTATGCGGAATCAGTGCGGAGGGGTTGCGCGCGGATTTCATGTAAAGGCTTGTCGAAACATATAAACTGCGATTGACGACGTTGGTGTCGGGTTTTGAAACGGTTGTTGACATATTTAATTTCATTAATTTTATCCGTGTAAATTAAACATTACATTGTAATATTATTTGTAAATGTTGTTTGATTATTTTTTTTCTTTCTAAAATCGCAAACGTCTTCCGCCCCCTTTGACATCTCTCTATGCCCCCCTTGGGGGCATGCCCCCCTGGTTGGGAACTCCGGATCTAGATATTCGCTGACTACATCATTTATGTTTTGACCTAAATTTGGAGTAAATATATTTCCTAAATATTCTACAAATAGTTTTTTAATTGTTAGTGTTAGTGTGTGCGATAAAAGGGACATTAGAATTATCTCTAAGATTTACTATAACCAGAAAGCAAATATCCGAATAGAGCAAGAGACAACGGAGGAAATCGAGATCAAGAAAGGCGTAAGACAGGGTTGTATACTCTCACCGACCTTATTCAATCTATACTCCGAAGACATTATAAACATAGCACTTTCGGATCAAAATATAGGTATTAAGATAAATGGCATCCGAATAAACAACTTGAGATATGCCGATGACACGGTACTAATCGCAGAAACTTGGGAAGATCTTAAAATACTAATTAACAAAATAGTAGAATGCAGTGAAGAACACGGATTATCACTTAACATAAGCAAAACAAAAATAATGCTAATATCTAAATCACCACAAAACTTCCCTGACATAACCGTGCATGATCAAAGAATCGAACGTGTAAGAAGATATAATTACCTGGGAACTGTTATCAACGAAAATAATGATTGCTCTGAAGAAATCAGAATCAGAATAGAGAAAGCTAGAGCCACATTTACTAAATTGAAAAAGGTGTTCTGCGGAAGAGATCTAAGTCTAAAACTTAAAATTCGCCTTTTGAGATGTTACGTTATGTCAGTTCTCCTCTACGGGATGGAAACATGGACATTGAAAAAGATCGATACCAAAAAGATAGAAGCATTTGAGTTGTGGATGTATCGTAGAATATTAAGAATACCCTGGACAGAGAAAGTAACAAATGTGGAGGTTTTGCGGAGAGTGCGGAAAGAGAAAGAGCTGATACTTACTGTTAAAAAGCGCAAACTACAATATTTGGGACATGTTATGAGGTGAGATAAATACCAGTTGCTACAATTGATTATACAGGGAAAGATAATGGGAAAGAGATCTATAGGAAGAAGAAGGCATTCATGGTTGAAAAACTTGAGAGAATGGTACAATTGCACCAATTACCAACTGTTTAGATCTGCAGCATCAAAAATACGCATAGCTTTGATGATAGCCAAACTTCGGAACGAAGACGGCACTTGAAGAAGAAGAAGAAGAAGAAGTGTGCGCCCAACTTCTATCAGGTAAGTGGATTTCGGGACCTTTGCCATTTGCTTTTTTCGGTTAGAATTTGTTTGATATGTAATGGCACATTGTTTTCTTCAGAATTCCCTTTTTAACTTATAGGAGTAGATTCCCAAGCAGCGTTTTGTATAACAGACGTTACCATTTGTACTGCAAATTCCAGCTCATCAGATTTTTTTATTCGGTGATCTAAAGTTATATTCTGGTTAACGGTGTTTTCAAATTGTTTCCAATTTTTTTAGTTAGATAGTCTTAAGGCTGTCGATTGTATAATATAGTTTTGATTAATGTTATTATTATGGCGCTATTGTCCGGAATTGGGTTAAAACTAGGCTCTACGTTTGAATGTGTTATAGGTAAACCGTTCAATTTTACATAATGTAGAAGATCCGGAATTATGTTGTTATCTGCTGGCCAGTATGTTGGTTGTCCTGTGGATAAGAAAAATTAATTGATTTTCTGTAATGACCAATGTAGGTGTCTAGCTTTCGTTGTAGTTAGTTGTGATCCCAATAAAGTATTTTTGACAAGGGTTTGGAAAAAGCTGTTGTATTTTTCAACTAGGCTATTATATCAAGGAGGTAAATAAATAGCTGCGACAATCAATAGCCATGAGAAGGTTTCTATTCTGAATTAAGTGCTCTGAATTTTAGGTGCGGAATAATTTTGTAAAATGTTATGGTTGACACATGATGTGACTATGATTGCCGATGACTACGATTGCTGATTAAATAACATTTTAAATTCCTTTAGGAAGTTTGCAATTAGCGTCGTTATATCTATCTTATTACTGTTTTCATGTTGTCTCTGGGATTTCCTGAAACGACTTATAATACCTGCCTTTATATGTGATTGGCTGCTGCACTGTGTTTCCTGAGTTGTAAGCTGTATTGTAGTTTGGGAATTTTTTGTGTGCTTTATTTACATTATTTCTGCTTCTGTGTTTTACTAATTCTGGGAGTGTTGAGTGCTTTTGTATAATAAGTTTTAGCAGGAGTGATCCCTGTCAGTGAGTTAATCATTGCCATATAGTCGGTCACTCCGTAGGCATAGATTGGAGGTGGCCTTTGATCTTTTGATTAACTAGTTAATGCTTGGTTATCAGTGCTGTTGTTTACAGTTTGGTTTTCGTCGGTCTCTTGTTCTCCTAGTACTTGGAATCTGTTATTTGATGTGGTTTGTGTATTTTGCTTGGTAGGTCTATTTATTTGTAATTTTTTTCTTTTTTTGGTAACTTTTGCGAGGTTATTTCATGTTCACTTGTATGACTTAATGCCTTTCCATTTCTTCTTTACTCGATGACTGCTCTGGAGAGTAATTTGGGTTTTCGACTGTATGCTGAGAGTGATGTATTTAAATTGAATTAGTGTGTAAGGGTGCTGGATTTATATTTGATGGGTGCACTTAAGCCGGTATAAGTAGTTGTAAAAGTATATTCGCCATGAAAATAAGCTAGTAAGGGAATTATTCAACAATGGTCCAGCTACAAGAAGACTAGATTCAGAGCTACACCTCGGTTATGCTACAGGAGTCAGAGTATCGCTAGCTACAATAAGAAAAAGAATTTTAGACTCAGGTTGGAAGAGATTTCGATCAATACGAGTTCCTTAGCTACAACCTAGATGTTTTGAACCACCTCCAGTAGGCTCAATAACACACACAGTTCTCTCAACAGTTTTGCAATTGTGTGCTTTTTTCCAGACAAGACCAGAATCAGATTAAATAGTGATAGCCGGCGATTTGTATTTAGCAAGAGCCAAAAAGAGTTATACAACTAGCACAGATCAGTCTCATTCTTCTTTTTGCTGGGGCCAGTGCTTTGTTTTGGGCAGGTATTATGATAAATAGACGCACGGAATTGACGGTTATTGACTGAGCTTTAACAAGAAAAAGGTACATCATACTTACTTTAACATCTCTTGTTAGATTTAAGATGGGTGAACTTTTTTAATTTATAGATTGTAACGCCCTCCTATATAGGACTCAAGCGGTTAATGATTACACATCTCAATGCAAACATTGTTCGCCATTTGAAGTGGCCTGCGATATCTCCAGACATAAATATCATTAAACATGCATGTAATGTGTTCAAGTCCGAAGGAATCCTCCTAGAACCCATCATGAACTTCCAATTGGCTGTAAAGAAGCATGAAATAATCTGACAAAGGAAATGACTGATCCATCAGTATTACAGCTCGGATCCAGGCTTGCATTGATGTCCGTGGTAGAAATACACGATAGTAAAATTGTTAAATAGATTTTAATTTAAAATAAATTTTCCATTTTTTAATTTTTTATTTATTAAAAAAAACAGTAACTTTGTTAAAACAAAAATATCTTTCAAAGGTATGATATTTTTCTTATAAATGCTCTATAATAGTAATTTATGAAAATATATAGTATGTAGATGAATATATAGTTATATGTATACAGTGTGTAAAAGCCAAATGGAATAAATTGATTATTTAGGTTACTGTACATATTTATAAAAAATCCCGAATCAGGTCACATTTAAATTATAACTTGACATTCTTTAACGTGAAAATGCAACCCCTACCTTCAACCCCCTTAGAATGACAGGTACAACCCTGGTTGTATTTTAATTTGGTAATTTGGTAATTTAAATGTGACCTGGAAACAGGTCACATTTAAATTATAACTTGACATTCTTTAACGTGAAAATGCAACCCCTACCTTCGACCCCCTTAGAATGACAGGTACAACCCCCAATTTTTAAAATAGGAAGTATAGGCTTATGATGTAACGTTTGAAAGGTCTTTTCATTCTCCATTTAAAAATGTTGTCGGTTTCAAGTTTATTAAGATTAATTAGGATAAAACAAATTAAAATCCCGCGGTTACCGAAATTCGCTAAAATATACTCAAAACTTATTTCCCGTTTAGGTCTTGAAAATGAGAAAGTGAACAAAAACCATAGCAATGTGGTTTTTAGATGGTAACCATTAAAAAACTTTAAAGAATTTCCGTGGCAACGTTATTTTAACACGCATTAGTAAATTGTTTTATTTAAGTTGTCAGTATTTTAACTTAAGTAAAAAGGTCGTTCAATTCAATTCTGAAAAATGATTAGATTAACGGAAATGCATAAAATAACAGTTTTACAAATGATTGGTTACGGAGGAGAAATTGCCTAATTTACCGCCTATATTCCAAGGAACAATATGTAAAATAGAGAAGCAGTTCCGCGAGTTTGGTCATGTAAGGTAGATAAAAAAAAGCTGTTGCAAATGCACTGAGTGATGAACTCCAATTAGATGTGTTGCTTAAGTTTCAGGAAAATCCACATACATCGAGTAGACAGACATCCACTACATTCAATGCTAGCAATACATCGATAGTAAATATATTAAAAGAAAATAAATTGCATCCCTATAAGATGATACCTACTCAGGAGCTCATGGAAGACGATTTTGATAGGAGACCTTTTTTTTTGAGCAAATGATGGACATGTTGGGTAACAATATTATCCAATTAGAAGACGTTATGTTTTCTGATGAGTGTACTTTTTCACTTAACGGTCATGCTAATCGGCAAAATTGCCGCTACTGGGTTACGGAAAATCCTCACTGGATGAGAGAAGAACACACTCAATACCCTCAAAAGGTTAATGTTAATGTTTGGGCAGGGATTGTAGGAAACAATATCATAGGTTCCTTTTTCATTGAGGGCAACTTGAATGGCAACAATTATTCTACTTCAAAATGATGTCATTCCAACGTTGGCAAATTTATATCCTGATCCAGGAAACCCTCAAGTTCCAGCGAATACGATATGGTTTCAGCAGGATAGAGCACCACCACATTACTAACTTAATGGCCGGCAGTAGCTAAATACAATATTTCCCAATCGGTAGATAGGGAGGCGAGAATCGATTGAATGGCCAGCGCGATCAACTGATCTTACTTAATTAGATTTCTTTTTATGGGGATATGTGAAGAGTGTACAAAAATAAACCTTCTGATTTAAATGACTTAAAAGAACGAATAACGCTTGCGATTAGGTCGATCACACCTGTTATGTTAAATAATTTTAGAAGAGTTTTATTTGAGATTAGGATGTTGCCAAGACGTTCGCGGTGAACATTTTAAACATCTACTTCATTAAAATTTATAGTTCTTTTTCGTGTTCTACATTTTGTAGAACACGTAGGTATTGTAGAGAATTTCGGTAACCACATGAATTTAATTTACGTTATCTTAATTAATCTTAACTAACTTGAAAGCAACAACATTTTTGAATGGAGAATGAAAAGACCTTTCAAACGATATATCACAAGCCTATACTTCCTATTTTAAAAATTACGGGTTGTACCTGTCATTCTAAGGGGGTTGAAGGTAGGGGCTGCATTTTTACGTTAAAGAATGTCAAGTTATAATTTAAATTTGACGTGTTTAGGGATTTTTAAAAAATATGTACAGTAACCTAAATAATGAATTTATTCCATTTGGCTTTTACACACTGTATAACCGATAGATATTTAACCTTTTTCGAAGATTGTAGTGATATTTCATTCATGATCTTGGGTTGAATTGTTAATATCCTCTTATTAGCGAATTTTATCTGACAAGTGATATTTTGTTATAATTTACTGCAAATTAATCTTCAAAGGATGGATGCAAAGTCAATTAATAGATTAAAAATAATCATTATCACAAAGAAATTATTAAAAAAATCTAAATAGTAAGATTCACTTTTGTCAACGTAGTATATTATAATATTTTATTACACCAGTCTAAAAACGTTTTCTGTCACTTTCAGTTTAAATACTAACTAGAAATACGTTTCTACAAGTCTAAGGAATTGCTTAAATGGAAGTGAAACATTTTCCGAATGCTTTCACTAAATTTTCTAATAAATAGTTGTTGAAGGGCGCCGTATCCATTCCCTCGTTATTTCTAGACTAATTTAAAACGAATTAGAACAACAAACCAAAGTCCATACAACAAAGGGCCTTTGCCTTTCCCTGTTTTGAAACAAATACCACAAAGTGTAAACTATCTATCTTTTTAAGTCCCGCAAATTTAAAATTTCTTAAGCAGTTTGAAGTTTTCCCCCAAAAGTTCTAGAGTGCTAAAATGTTAACCATAACATGTCACCAGTGGCGGATTTTAAAAGAGTAATGTACCAAAAATTATATGCAAATCTCTGTTTATTTAATACGATCTATAAATCGTAGGTTGGAAGATAAATATGATATTTTAAAAACATTAAGTTTTCAAAAAAAAAAAATTAAAGATTTAAATAGGTAACGATATACTTAACCGATACATTATTAAATTCTATTTAAAAAAAGATTAAAAAAATAACAAAACATACATTGCTCACACTTAACTACTAATACTTTAAGCATTGTTATTGTGACGAAGGATTAGTTTCCTTTTAAAGTTTTTTATTTAAATAATTATAGTTAAAAAAAAATCGTCTGGCTAATTGATCTTTACCAAAGCAATCTAAATATAAAAAAAAATACATTATTAAATAAAATATTTACTTTTCATTAGAATAATTAAATTTTACATTACCGACAATATAAATTTTTTATTCAATCCATATACCACCCCCAAATTTGTCATCCCCATTTTGCGTTATAGTACTTTTCTATATAAATATCAAAAGTACGTGGTAACGAACAGCTGTCAGAAGAAATTGAAATTAGATGTGGAGTGAGACAGGGATGCATATTGTCGCCAATTATTTTTAATACCTACTCCGAAGACATCCTGAAAAACGTTCTTGAGGGTGAAACAGCTGAAATAAAGATAAATGGAGCTTCATTAACAACATTAGATATGCAGACGATACTGTGAGCTTAGCTGAAAACATTAAAGATCTTTAGAGACTGGTGGTCAGAATAGCAGAGTAATAATAAATGTCAAGAAGACGAAATTGATGAGAATATCGAAAACTCAAAAAATAATGAAAATCTTTTATTACACTAAACGAACGTCGATAAAGTGGACAAATATGAATATCTGGGAAAAATGATTAACTCCACAAATGATTACATTCAGGAGATAAAAATAAGAATAGAAAAGGCTAGAGCAAATTTCAATAAAATGAGAAGAGTGCTATATACCAGGGATTTAAAACTAAAACTAAGAGTTGGGTTGGCGAGGTGCTATGTTTTTTCGACTTTATTTTGTGAAATGGAATCTTGGACCTTGAATGCGACATCAATGAAAAAACTGAAAGAATTCGAGCTGTAGGTGTATAGAAGAATTCTGAAAATATCGTGGACAGAACACGTCACGAACAAAGAGGATCTGAGAAGGATGAATAAAGAAATGGAAATTTTAGATACAATTATAAAAAAGAAAATTAGAATATCTCGGACATATCACACGTGGAGAGAAATACACCGTGCTCCAACTGATTATGCAGGGAAAGATCCAAGGAAAGAAAAGCATAGGGAGGCGTAGAATGTCATGGCTGCGCAACCTGAGAGAGTGGTACGGATTATTAAATGAACTTTTTAGAGCAGCCATCTCAAAAGTCTGAATAGCTATGATGATTGCCGACCTCTGCCGCAAAGATGGCACTTGAAAAAGAAGATATAAATATCTGGTATTGTTTAAAAATTTGAAATTTATTAGGGACAATAAAACAGAACAATTTAAATTTTTTATTGGAGTTAAGCCCTCGGTCGGGCAAACTTTTAAAAATTACAAGAGTGGGCGCGCCACGGCAGTTTATGCCGCAAGCAGAAAAACGTATAAATTACATTTACAAGATACATAATTATCCTTAATATAACGTTCTACAGGCATGTAGGCCCCTGGCTTCTAAAAACGCAAAAGGTTAATTTCCTCCATTTTTTCGGCCCCGTGCTTTCTCTCTCCAATTTGTCATGCCTATTTCTGACAAGTCTTGCTTTACTGCATCCAACCACTTCTTCTTTGGACGTCCTCTTCTTGTTTTCCCATTCCTCTCTCCATCAGTATTGTTTTAACATTTCGATTCTGTGGCATTCGTATAATGTGACCAAGCCATCTAGCTCTTTGGGCTCGTATTTTTGCCGTAATTGCTGGTTTTCCATATATCCTTATTATTTATTTATTCGTTCATCTTCTCCAAATGTTCTCTGCCATCTTTATTTCTCTGAAGATTTGTCTGAACACCTTTTTTTCTCAGGTCTCTACTTACTTTTTTTCTGCTGATTCATTATCCCCGTTTCACTGGCATACATCATTATGGGTCTGATTACTGTCTCGTAGACTCGCAGTTTAGCTGTTCTTGGTACAGTTTTTGCTTCCATTAATGAATTTAATGACCCTATCACTCTGCTTGACTTTATTATTATTTTATCTATCTCTTTTTCTTTCTTTTCCGTGTTCGTTACGGTTACTCCTAAGTATTCAAACTGTGACACTTTTTCAAAACTATAGGCAGTCTTTTTCAGTCTTCTTCATTTCCATATAGTGCGTTTTTGTTTGGTTTTATTGCAAATAACTGGAAAATTCTTTCTAAATGTTTTTTTTTGTTCTTGTTAGTATCACTACATCATCCGCGTACGCAATTCACTGTTCCCTGCTATTTAAAATAGTTCTGTTTGTGTTTATATTTCTTCTTACGATTTGTTCTAATTCTAGGTTAAATAAATTCGTTGTAAGCGGATCCCCTTGTTTTAAACCTCTATTCACTGTGAACTGTCCCGAAAAGCTTTCTTCTATTGTTACCCTGTTTATCGTGTTCGTAAGCGTCATTCTCACTACCCTTATAAGCTTTTCTGGTCTTTCTAATGTTCTCATGGCCTCATATAGCATCGTTCGATTTAGGGAGTCATCTGCTTGTTTAAACTCGATAAATAGCATATGTAATTCAAGTTTTATTCATAGCTATTATTTCGTTTTAATTTTAACATACATATTTCATCCGTATTTGTTCTTTCTGATCTAAAACCTCCATGATATTCTCGAATCACTTTGTAATAATATTTTATTAATCTTTTTCTAATAATTTTTGCAAGTATTTTATAGACTACTTCTAATAGTGCTATACCTCTGTAGTTTTCGCATTCCGTTTTGTCTCCTTTTTTATAGATAGGACAAATAAAAGTCTATTGAAGTATATTAAAAGGAATTCTATTGTTTCGGCATTTCTGTCTTTTGCCAATTTATTAATGTCAATTTCCTTCAATCTTTCGCCACCTTCCTTAAAAATCTCAGCTGGGATACCACTTTCTCTTGCAGTTTTGTTATTTTTTAGGTCTCTTATTATTTCTTTGACTTCATGCAGAGTTGGTTTCTAGCACGTCCCTTCTCTTGCCAATATCTTGTCAATTCTCATTTTTCTCTAGTTTCTCTTGTTGGTCTGTATTTAATAGATCTTCCAAATATTTTACTCATCTGTTTATCGTTTTTGTTGTTTTACGCAGAAGCAAGCCTTCTTTGTTTTTGCAATACTGTGGATTATTCTGGATTTCGTACCTTCTTGGTAGAAATTCTTTACTTCTTTGTTTATGTAGGCTTCTTCTGTGTTTTCAATGGCTTTTCTAGCTGTTCTTATTTCTCTTTTCTGCAAATTATTTTCACTTCCCTTCTACTTGCCACCTAGTTTTCGATCGCATTTTGGGTATTTTCTTTATTTTTTTTTAGTTTTTTGCCCTGTTTCTTACATTATTCATCAAAGCAGTCATGCCGTCTTTTATATGCTCTTTTCCTATCCATATTTCCGGTGGTTCCGACATGGCTGTCTGTATGGTCTATCATTCTTATCTATATCCTGACTAAATTCTCTAGTTTTTTTATTTATTTCTTCCGCCAGTCTGTTTACAACCTACTTCTATTGAAGGCGCTCCAATTGGTAATGAAATCTATCTTTAACAGGTTTTGGTATTATTGGTAGTTTTTCGTTTAGTTTTCCTATTATTAGTGTAAGGTCACTGTTGGTATCTGCCCCTCTGTAATCCTTGCAATCGGTTATTGCCTTATCATGTTTGCTTTCAATTAAAACATGATCTTTCTGATTTTTCCCAATTTTGTCCAAATTTTATCCAATTCCGTCTTCATTTTATTCTCTCTATTGTTGTTTTGATTTGATTCCCTATGTAAACTTCGTCCCCGTGTTATTCTTCTATATATTTCCTCCTTTTCAACTTTCGCATTCACGTCAACTATAATTATCTTTATATCGTACTTCTCTATTTTCCCTATTAGGGTGCTTAGCTTTTCGTAGAACTCTGTGTTGGTTTCTAAGTCTTTATCTTCAGTTGGCGCATGTACGTTAATGATACTTATCTTTTTACTTTCCCCTTACTCTCAAATAACATATTCTGTCTGATATTGGTTAAAAATTTACAAGTGCTTTGTTTACTTTCTCCAAAACCATAAATCTCAGTCCAAAATATCTCTGGGTTCCACCACTCTTAAATAGTGTGCTCTTTCCCATTTTTATTAGGTATTTCATTTCCCAGTTGTTTCGTTTCTTGCAGGGTAAGGACATCACTATTGTATATTTTTCCATAATTTGGTCTAAGTTTCTTAAAGCTCCCTGCTAGTAAGTACCTCTCATATTCCAAAGCTATTGAACGATACTAGGAGTAACCTATTATTCTGACATGCTTCTACAGTTCACATTTGAAAACCTTTTTTTTTTTTCACTTTTTACGTAGAGAAAAGACGTTAATATGAAAGTAAAAGAATGCATTTTATTTCAATTTGAATCCCACCATTGTTCTACACGTGTTTCGAGTTATATCAACTCTCATCAGAAGCACTTGTGGGGGTTCAAATTAAAATTAAAATATATAATTTAATATATTAAATATATTTACATATAATTCATATTCTCAGAAGTCAAAACCAAAAAAAAAATAAAAATTTATCCAAAATTGGATTCATTTTGATACCTATTACTTAAACACAAAATAAAATCTAGTTCATATTTTTATTTTAATCATTCCCTAAAATCAAAAAATCTCCTGGCATAGAAAACTTTGTCGCTGATCTGTTAAAAATAATTTCTAATTATGTTGTTGGTCCGATAACTTATTTAATTAATAACATATTTGAACATGGTATCGTCCTGAACAATTTGAAAAAGCTGTAAATATACCTATATTAAAAAAAATGATACAATATTTGTACAAAGTTATCGTCATATATCACTTATTATCAGTTTTGCAAAAATCTTTGAAAAGCCTTAGCCTGCTGTTTCCAAAACAATTTAGTTTTAAGAAGAGATATTCCACTTCAGGTGCTATAACGTCTGCTACTGAATATTTATATAAAATGCTGGATAATGGCTCTTGTACTTTAGCGATATTTTTCTTTCTAGCTTAGGCATTTAACACTATTAGTAATCAGCAGTTGTTAGGTGCCTTAAATGATCTTGGAATACGAGGCATACCGTACTTACTATTTCAAAATTATTTAAAAAATGGATCGCAAATTGTCAAAATTAATAACAAAGTAAGTGCTGAAAATATCATTGAGTATGGTAGAGGTAATGGATTTTAACAAGAGCTATGAGTCATGCCGATGCAGTACACAAGTTTACCTGATATTTACAAGGTCATAGCTCTTGTCAAAATTTATTAGCTATATGCCTTAACGTTCTAGTTTAGGTCCTTTACTGCTGTCAATATATATAAATCATATAGCAGCGATGAAAACACATGTAAAGATTATTCGTTTAAAAACTTTAGCAGAAACTGAAACTATAAAAGTTCTATAATGGCTAAATAGGAAATAAATGACAATTAATACTGATAAAACTTATTCCATGCCATTTTCAAAATACAAGAATAGTTTACATGACTTTTTGGAATTAAATCTAAGCTATAATAACGCACACATTAAAATAAATAAGAAAAAATATATAAAATATTTAGGCGCTTATACTGTTTGTCATTTGAAGTGGGATGTACATATTGATATGGTATGTAAAACAACTCTAATAATGTTACTATACAGATTTAGATATCCCAGCAATATCCTTAATTTGTCTTACTTACAGATGGAATTCTATTCTTTAATAGAGTCAGGTCTTAGATATGTCATTTTAGCATGGGGTGCAACATATACTTCTCATTTGAATAAACTCGAAATACTACAAGAAAGGTTTTTAAAAATAATGCTAAAATATCTCGCTTATATTCATCAGAATTTCTTTATCAGCAAGCAGGTATTTTTAATATTAGACAGTTATTTTTGTTATACATAATTTTGCTTACATACAAAAATAAACATTTAATAAAATCAATAGATCATACTTACAGCACTAGAAGAAAAGTTCATGACTATACCCAAATACTAGTGCTTATAAATCAATTTTAAAATACAATTTCACATACTTTATTACCAGAATATTTAACTATTTACCCGATATCTATAAAACCTACATGAGAAAAATCAACTCATTCAACATGATTAAATCCATTTTTATAACATTTCTAAAGCTGGTCCTTCACGTTCCGACTTTCGGTCCCACTTAGTAAGACTACTAGTTGGATATTCGTCTCCACTCATGCTCCGACTTGATATCCATCTAGCGGTCCAATTTCAGTTCTAGTTTGTTTTCACGACAGTGTACATCGCTTGACCAAGAAATGTATCGAGTAAACACTACGCAAAATATAATTAGGAGGAGGAAAATGGTAGCATCGTGCTTGTTGTACTTATCATTTGAAAAAATGAAGAAAAAATGTTGGGCGAAGAAATTATTTGTTGATCGTGTGAACTGTTGTGACACAAAATTGCTAAATTTCATTGATGAGAATGGTTACAAAAACTACCTCAGAATGGATAACTTAACTTTTTCGCTGTTGCTAGACAAAAGTTGGTCTACTCCTTTCCAAAAAAGATACCGTCATGCGTGAATGTGTCAGTACTGAATAACGCCTTGTAACAACTTTATGCTTTCTGGCCACTGGAAGGTCATGTGAGGATCTGAAGTTCAGCTGTAAAATATCTCCACAGTTACTGGGAAAGGTGATATCAGAAACTTTTTTTGCTATAATAATTTTTCGTGCAATTGAAAGTTATTTTCTATTATTTATTTGCGAACTAGGGATCTTTGCTCAGCGATGTCGGGCAGACAGCACCAATTGAGATTTTGTTTGGAGCTGATATTGTAAGTAAATTGTATAAAGGGAGGAAATATCAGTTACAAAGTAATCTTATAGTAAATTTACTATTTTAGTTGGAAATAAGCCACAATACGGGTTAGAAATTAAATGTATTGGACTTCCCCTTCGGAAATCGTTATCAAAATATTCCAAATTGTACCTGTGTGGGAGTGTGCGAAATTGATCTAGTAGGTATGTAAGTAAACAATGATCTGAAAAGAAGATAATAATAAATAATTGTGTATTTTAATAGGGGTAATTTTCGTGCAATTGAAAGTTTATTTTCTATTAAATATTTGAGAAATGGGGAACTTTGCGTAAAGTAATTCATAGAAGTCTCATACGAACATGTGACGAAGGTCACTATGGAAATTTTCGATCCGACCTGTGATCCGACTTTCAACTTCGCCATTCACGCTCCCATATCGTCGCCAGTCGGAAGTCGGACCTTCAAGTCGCCCCTCTGGATGTTCCGACTCGTACAAAAGCTACAATTTACTTAGGTGTGTAACAAATCGAAGTTGGGGTGCAGCTCCTGGTATAGCTTTACTGTTTTATAGAGCCTACGTGCGTTTTATCATTGACCATGGATGTTGTTTATACGGATCCTCTTGTAATACTAATCTAAACAAAATAAATAGAGTTTAATACAAATATCTTAGAACATGCATCGATGGGATGGTATCAACACCGGTGAAAGCAATACTGACAGAGTGTAATGAGTTACCTTTGGACTTACGTCGGCAACTGTTATAACAAAAAAATTTTTTAAAACTAAAATACCTTGAGTTAAACATGATCAACAAATTAAGTAAAAGTGCAAAAGAAGACCTAACAAACTGCTATTGGAAACTAATAACCACACAGAGTTATATTGCCCAATTATACAGAATATGAATATATAAACCATACCCTTTTAAAATCTATATTGAATGGATTAGTCAATAAGATACTTATATATACAGATAGATCCAAAACAAAACACGGAGTTGGTTGTGGAGTTTTTATTCACAAGACAAAACAATTATTTATGTTTAAATTGCCATCAATATGTAGCATATATACTGCTGAACTTATAGCAATTTTGAAGGGCATTACTTCAATAACCACACAGAGTTATATTGCCCAATTATACAGAATATGAATATATAAACCATACCCTTTTAAAATCTATATTGAATGGATTAGTCAATAAGATACTTATATATACAGATAGATCCAAAACAAAACACGGAGTTGGTTGTGGAGTTTTTATTCACAAGACAAAACAATTATTTATGTTTAAATTGCCATCAATATGTAGCATATATACTGCTGAACTTATAGCAATTTTGAAGGGCATTACTTAGTTAATATCAAATAATTTACGAGAGGGGATAATACTAACTGATTCTAAGTCAGCCTTGGAGTCAATAAAAAGCATAAAATTTAAAAGAATGAAATGTTCTATATTATGCAATTTTAAAAAATTGATAGCAGATTTAAATATAACACTTGTATGGGTCAAAGGCCATATAGGTATACTAGGTAATGAAAAAGCTGCTAATTTGGCCAAGGAGGCAGTACAAAAGTTCATTCATCATGGGCGATTTTCACCGCACCTTGCTAAGCTAGGCATTATACAGTCATCGGCCTGTAGTTGTGATCAGAACTCTTACGGAGATCTAAACCATATATTCTTCGGTTGCAAAAAACATTTTAAAAAATCCGATGATTTAATTCGTAAACTCGTTAAAATGAAATATTTTCTTCCATTAAATCTATCACATATTTTGTTAACTGCCAATAGAAATACCTTAGAACTTCTAGTAAATTTTATTAAAGAAGTAAAAATAGAAATTTAAAGCAGCATGAGTAACAACTCTGTATTCATGTTATAAGAAAAGTTCTGCATACAACATTCTGTGGCAAATGGACTTGATTCCGTACCATTATTTTTCCACACACAAACACACAACCTGATGGTACTGTAGAGGAACTATTTGAATAGTGTTAATGAGTGTAATCCCTGAAAGCAAACTCAGGTTTATCAGGGAATTTCTTCTTTGTTTATTTGCTATCAACTAATATTTGTACAAAATATTCAACTTCGTATTCATTTGTAATTCTATTATATTGAACTATTATATGATAACTTTATTTTATATCGTATAATTTAAAGTAAATAAACATTATTATTATTACTTTTTTTAGACTACAAAATTATTTTTTTATTTTATTACTGTACCACTTCGAAAAAGGAGCACTTCTTCAGAGTTCTTCACAAAATTAAAAATGGATGGAAAAATGTTATTTACAAAATATGTTTAAATAATCATATTTTTCAATATCGAAAGAATCTTTTATAACTGAAACCTATTTTTCAGAGCATTTCTAAAAATCAATTCTCAATATTCTCATTTCTTAATCCGATTCTGCCTATAGGAGATATTTTGGTAGGGGTGAGCATCGGCTTTAAACTAACAATATTTGATTGATGACTCTTCCCATATCACCAAACCAGACAATGGTATTTTGGAGCCTTAAACATAACTCAGTCAGGACTGAGTTTAAAAACGCTTTAATAAAAAATAAATCACACGATTGGTGTTTATTTATGATCAATATGATAGGTAAAATACTTGAATGGGCAAAAGTATTTTTTAACCAAAAAGACCGATATACTTTTATATATTGTTGTGTAAGCATCAAAATACATTAAAGGCTGTTTTTGTTTATCATTAGGATTATAAATATGTATATCATATAATCAATAAAAACTATGAATATCGATGCTGATTGCCGCTGATTTCTACTTTTAATTGAACAAAGAAAGCAGATTCTTTTTTATTTACATAAAGTACCTGGACAACTATGTTCATTTGTACAGGAACAATAATATTAAATATATAATAAATAATAAGAATAAATAATAATTATATCACTTTAACTAATGTCTTTTTTAACTACTTTAACTTTAACTAATGTCTTAATGTCATAATACATATGTACATGTAACAAAAATTAAATCATAATTTATTATTAAGTTTATACTAATTTAAAAAGACAGTACCTCATTGAATTTTGTAGCCAGTGCTTCTTTCAGGCTGTTGGATATCTTGAATATCGCCTTGGCTGAGGTGTACTCTAGACATTCTATTATTATATGTTCAACTGTGAAAGGTGTTTGCCATATTTGGCACATTGGTGGTGGTTCTTTGAAGATTATGTAGCAGTGCGTAAGTCGTGTATGCCCAAGCCGGAGTTTGCTATTAACTACCTGGTTTTTTTCTTTTTGGTGGTATAGGAAGATTTTTTGAAGATACGTCTGATTTGATGCTTTTAAGATTTGTATTTGTTTGATCCCATATTTCTTGTCAGATTTTGTTTACATGAGTGTTAAATAAAGTTTTAGTATTGGAGCTGTTGCAACGCGTCTTTAATTAGGAATAAATTGATGTGTGTAGGATAAACACATAAATTGTGGTTTTACAATGTTTTAGTGCGTCAATGATTGCTTGAAGCTCTGCGGTCTAAATGTGGCAGAAATTACGTTTTCTGATACAGTAGGAGCTGCTACTCCGTTGCAATCTTTGGTGGCATCAGTGAAGAACAATTTGTAAGTGGAATATTTGAGTAAATTTACATGATACTGAAGCCTGACCTCAGCAAAAATATGTGAATACTTATCATGATTAATTAATGAGAGTTCAACTATTAGTAAATAAACTATCCAAGGAGGTGTCTGGTATATTTTTATGGGTGCCAAGGTGATCTGATTGAGATATAATGCGCTGATCTTTTAACTCGTTCATAAAATGGTACTGTCTCGGTGGTGTAATTTGTATATTGTTCTAGTGATTTTTCCGATACTAAACTTTCAAGAAAGGTATGATCCTTTGCGCTTAGAATTTTTTAAGCGTAGTAATGTGATAGATATTGTGTTCTGAGGTATAGTGGCATTTCTCCTAGTAGCAGTTGAAGGCTTCTTATTGGAGTAGTTCTAAAGGTTCCAAAGATTAGTTGTAGAGATGTGGTTTAAAAACATCCAGTTTTTTTAGTTGATTTTTTCTTGCTGTTAAATAACAGATACATCCGTAGTCGAGTCTACTTCTTATTAACATCTGATATAAATTTCAAAAAATTTTAGTATCTGACCCCATCTATGATTGAATAAAACTCTTAGTAGGTATATTCTTTGTTGACAGGATTTAATCAAATTGATAATATATGTGATGACCATGTAAGTAAATATTACACCCAAAAATTTGATTTCGCGGACTTGTTTCAGAGAATAACCAATTAGATACAGGTTTGAGCTGTATTCCGCTTTTCTTTTCTTAAACATGATTACTTTAGGCTACTTATTTGAAAAAGTGTAACCAGTCTCTAAAGACTACGTTTCTAAGCTGCATTTAAATTCTATATTTTTACTTTTAACATGTATTAAAGATGATTCTAGTAGCTTTGACGAAAGCTTTATGTGGTTTGTTATATTATTTATTGCGACTAAGAATAAAAGTATAAAGAATAAAACCTTTTATTTGTGTAAATATTCTTAAAGATGAAATCGTAGGCTTCCACGGCCAGAGTCAGAATTATAGTGTTACGATAATTATGGCGTTTATAACTATCAATATATTATGACTAATTCTGTTTTCTGTTCCAGTAAATTCGAAGTTGTTTACAGAAACCTTTAGACCCTAATTTTATGAGTAATCCACGTCTCGAGGCTTTTCGAACAGTTGAAAAACGAGTCGAGCACCTTCACCAAAATACGAGATTATTCAAGAAGTTCGCCGAATTTTCTAGATGACAACAGTTGTGTATATAAATGAAAGATTTTTTATTTGGCAGGCAGTCATAAGAAGATCGGGAAACGCGGTTTACTTGTAACGAAACGTGACATAAATACATTTGTACAGCTATTTAATAAATTAGTAATTAGTTATCGTGAGTTTTAATAAATTAGAATATAGACAATAAATTAGAATAAAGACAAATAAATTAGAACAATATAAATATACAACAGTGGTGCAGAAGTGGGATTGTAGATAAATTTAATTTGATTTTTGAAAAAGACTTTTGAACTTTTGAAAGGTATTGTTCGTCGGGAACATCCGCGTAGTTCAGTAGTGATCGTTGTACGAAAGAACATTTAAAAAGTACGTGTGTGCCTGACCAAAGATGCTGCTAGTAGAACTTTCAGTGAAACAGTTGCGTGAGCAACTAGAAGAACGCGATGAAGACTGCAGCGGGTCCAAGAAGATCCTTCAAGAACGACTGAAGACTGAAGAATGGAGACGACCCAGAGACATTCCAGTTCCAGTCAACAGAAGAAGCCGTTTTAACGAAAATAATTGATGGAAAATTCGAGACTGTTTCCAAAAGATTCGATGAAACGTCACGAATGATTGAAGAGTCTTCAAAAAAAAATGATGATAAATTCGAGAACGTTTCCAAAAGATTCGATGAAACTTCTCAAATTATTAAAGAAACAGCTAGACAAAATGACGAGAAATTTGAAAATGTTGCTAGAAGATTCGACGAGACTTCTCAAATAATTAAAGAAATATGTATTCAGAATAGTGAGAAGTTTGAAGAAGTCTCTAAAACATTTGATAAAGTTGAAGAGAAAATCAAACAGTTAGAGACCATGATAACTAACACGAGAGTGCTACCACCAATTAATACGGTAGCTTTAGATCCGGTAGAGATAAAAGAAGACGAGACGAAATGTAAGTTGGAAACACGGCCAAAATTTGAAGGAAGCGGAGGTTATTTTCATGTCAAAGTTCCAACTTTCGACGGAAAATCGTCATGGAACAACTACATGAAACAGTTCGAATCAGCTGCAAGAGCGAATGGATGGTCAGAAAAAGAAAAGGCTGTAAACCTGACTATAGCTCTTCGAGGAGATGCCTTAGATGTGCTCCAGACCATAGCCGTAGAGGAGACGGATGATTTCGAACAACTGAAAAAGAGGTTAAATATGCGATATGGCCACGAACACTTGGAGCATGTATATCAGTCGCAGCTCAAAAATCGAAGACAAAAGAGAGATGAGGCTCTTTAAGAATATGAAGTAGATATTGCCAGATTAGTGCGATACGCTTATCCAACAGCTCCCGAAGACATGATGGAAAAGTTGGCCGTTCAAACGTTTATTGATGGTCTTCGTGATCATGAAATGCAGAGAACACTACGATTAGCTCGTCACAAGACGCTGGTTGATGTCTTATCCGCCGCCCTGGAATACGAGTCTGCTACGCAGGCCTCGGGCGGGTACAGTAAAGTTAGGACTGTAAAAGAGGAAGGAGATGAAGATAAACTTGACCAGCTCGTTAATATGATAAAAAGCATGACATACAAGAAAACGAAGACCATAAGACCGAAGACAAAACCAGAACGCGTCGGCCTTAGGGGGGCAGCTTCGACCCAGAAATTTTCCAAAGACCCTCTCATACTGATAGCTTCTTTGAAATGTCGTCAAGATAGTGTATATGTAGATGGAGAAATAAATGGTAAAAAGCATACGTTGTTGGTGGATACTGGAGCGACAAGAACCATTATTCGCACGACAGTTATAAACAGCCGTTTCGTTCCGAAAGGAGGAAAGACGGGAAGAACTACCGTTGTTAAGCATAAAATTGATACTGGTAATGCTAAGCGAATTCGTCAAACAGCTCGACGATTACCGCAGGCAAAAAGAGAGGAAGCTGAAACGATTGTTCAGGAAATGAAGAAAGACGGGGTGATAGAACCTTCTACGAGCCCATGGGTCTCTCCGGTGGTCCTGGTTAAGAAGAAAGACGGAACAACGAGGTTCTGTGTGGATTACCGTTTGCTGAACAACGTTGCCAAGAAAGATAGTTATCCTCTGCCTCGGATCGACGACACATTAGATACATTGGCTGGAAGTAAATTATTTTCTACTTTGGATTTGAAGTCTGGATACTGGCAGGTAGAAATGGACCCCGTAGATAAAGAAAAGACAGCCTTCACCACAGGATCTGGATTATGGCAATTCAACGTTATGCCATTTGGACTTTGTAACGCTCCTGCGACATTTGAGAGGCTTATGGAAAATGTGTTGAGAGGGTTATCTTGGAAAACATGCCTAGTTTATCTAGACGACATAATCGTCTTGGGGGAGACATTTGAAGACCATCTGAAGAATTTAGAAAACGTTTTTAATCGACTTAAAGCTGCCCAATTGATGTTAAACCCCAAGAAGTGCCAGCTATTTCAAGGTAAAGTCAATTATCTGGGTCATATAGTCAGTAAAGAAGGAGTGGCCGTGGATAAGGGAAAAATCGATTCTATTAAGAAATGGCCAAAACCAACTGACAAACACCAAGTGAGAAGTTTTCTGGGACTATGTACTTACTACCGGAGGATTATTAAGAAGTTTGCAGATATCGCTAAACCATTAACGCGACTTACAGAGGAAGCAAGAGAATACCGCTGGGATGTAGACTGCCAGAATGCCTTTGAGACCTTAAAAAAGCATTTAATCACAGCACCAATTTTAGGGTATCCACTGCCAGAAGGAGAGTTCATCTTAGATACAGATGCAAGTAATGTGGGAATTGGAGGAGTGCTGTCTCAGATTCAAGGAGGACAGGAAAGAGTCCTTGGATATTTTAGTAAAGTTCTCTCAAAACCTGAGCGAAATTATTGCGTCACGAGAAGAGAACTTCTGGCAGTAGTGAAATCAGTAGAGCACTTCTATCAATACCTCTATGGAAGGAAGTTTTTAATCCGAACCGACCATGCCGCCCTTAAGTGGTTGATGCAGTTTAAGAATCCAGAAGGTCAGATAGCCAGGTGGATCGAACGACTCCAAGAATATGATTTTAAGATTGAGCACCGGGCCGGAGTTAGCCACCGAAACGCTGATTCTCTTTCCAGAAGGCCATGCCCAGCAGAGTGTTCTCACTGCAACAAAACGGAATCCAAGGAAGCAGCAGTGCTAAGAACGACGGTGGTCCACGACGACTGGACGCCTACCAAGATCAAAGAAGAACAAGAGAGATCCAGTTATACAGAAAATCTGAAAATGGAAAGAGGAAAACCGTCGACCACCTTGGCAAGAAATATCGAACCTAGGCTCAATAGTTAAGACGTATTGGGCCCAGTGGGACTCATTTATCATGGAAGATGGCTTGCTCAAACGAGTCCTGGAAAATGATGACGGTTCAGAGAAGAGAAGACAGTTGGTGATTCCAAAGAGCAGAATAGCCGAAGTACTTCGTCAGTAACACGACAGTCCATCAGGAGGGCATTTTGGTGTGAAAAAGACCCTTCAGCGAATTCGGGAACGGTTTTATTGGATGAACAGTTCCGACGATGTAAAAGACTGGTGTAAGAAATGTACTATTTGTGCTACGAGTAACGGGCCTTATCGAAAAAGGAGAGCTCCTATGAGACGATATAATGTCGGAAGCCCGTTTGAAAGAATAGCTTTGGACATTGCTGGGCCATTTCCAGAAAGTGATAATGGAGGCAAGTACATGTTGGTAGTAATGGATTACTTCACAAAGTGGGTCGAGATTTACGCACTTCCAGACCAGAAGGCCACCACCGTTGCAGATAAGTTGATCCAAGAATATATCAGCCGATTTGGAGTGCCTTTGGAGATCCATAGTGACCAAGGCAGGAACTTCGAAAGCGATTTATTCCAAGAAATATGTGATAGACTAGGTATGAAGAAAACAAGAACTACGGCTTATCATCCGCAATCGGATGGTATGGTAGAACGAATGAATAGAACAGTTGGCAAGTATTTGACAAAGATGGTGTCCCATCATCAGCGAGACTGGGACCAATATCTTCCGTTCTTCACAATGGCCTACAGATCTGCTGTTAATGAATCAAAAGGCCAGACACCAGCCAGAGTCCTATTCGGACGCGAGATACGACTACCTTGTGATCTAGAGTTTGGGTGTCGACCTGGAGAAGATGTAGCAGGTGAAGATTATGTGATCGAATTACGAAGAAGAATGGACGATGTACACGAGTTGGTCCGTTCCCATCTCCAGATCGCTAGTGACCGAATGAAGAAACGGTACGATACGCAAGCCGAAAAGGGGTGTTTTAAGAAGAACGATAAAGTCTGGCTTTATAACCCCAAAAAGCGAAAAGGTTGTTCTCCCAAATTGCAGCAGTTTTGGGAAGGTCCATACCTCATTATGGAGAAGATCAATGATGTTATTGACCGAATAAGCAAGATTCCGAGAGGAAAGCCGATGATAGCACACCATAACCGGTTGGCGTCTTTCGAGGGTGACCACGACGTAGATGAAGAAGTGGAAGTAAACCAAGTCCAAGATGTGTCTGACCTCACGTTTGAGGAATTCATGGGTGCCTATGGAGGTACCGGTAAAGCAAGACATGGTGTTACCACTGAAGAAAGGCAAGATCTACTCGCGCTTTCCGATGACTACTCACTGGCCCTTACCATCCCGGCCAGTATCAAAGACGCACCAGGGTTGGCATCCGTCTTTCGAAGGAAGTTTGGTCGAGTTGCAGAACTTCAATGCCAAGTGCCAGCTCCTGGTAAAACCTTGAAACTCCAAGATGCATCACGTTACCTTTTCTACCTGGTAACAAAAGACACTGCCCGTGACCAACCTACCTACCGAGATGTATGGGAAGCTTTACTTCGATTGAGAGAGCACGTATTAGAGTCCGACGTGCAAAAGTTAGCTATGCCAAAGTTAGAGTGCCACCAATTAGATTGGAGGGTTATTCGAAGTATGGTGGAGGAGATCTTTAGAGACATCGAAGTCCAGGTGTTAGTCTGTTGCAATCCGCATAGTTACTGGTGCGGAGAGAAAACCGTTCCTTGTCATTTTTATAAAACTGGAAGATGTAAAAGAGTGTCCAGTTGCCGATACCAGCATACCGTTTCAGTTCCAGTCCCGACAAGGTTCCAGGAGGAACCATCTTTTAAGAGGGGGGCAATGTTACGATAATTATGGCGTTTATAACTATCAATATATTATGACTAATTCTGTTTTCTGTTCCAGTAAATTCGAAGTTGTTTACAGAAACCTTTAGACCCTAATTTTATGAGTAATCCACGTCTCGAGGCTTTTTGAACAGTTGAAAAACGAGTCGAGCGCCTTCACCAAAATACGAGATTATTCAAGAAGTTCGCCGAATATTCTAGATGACAACAGTTGTGTATATAAATGAAAGATTTTTTATTTGGCAGGCAGTCATAAGAAGATCGGGAAACGCGGTTTACTTGTAACGAAACGTGACATAAATACATTTGTACAGCTATTTAATAAATTAGTTATCGTGAGTTTTAATAAATTAGAATATAGACAATAAATTAGAATAAAGACAAATAAATTAGAACAATATAAATATACAACAATAGTTTATTCGTCTTCCGGCTTTGGACCGTGTCATTTGTGAGTGACTTAAAAGTGGGTTCATCCCGACGTTTCGCTACAATTGTATGTAGCTTCTTCAGGAGAAAAAAGAAAAAGAAAAAGAAGACAGGAAGATGGGTAGTTAGCAACGGTAACTCAGTTACTCAACGCAACCACAGGCGAATACTAACTACCAAGATGGGCATTTGGTCACAGTAACTCAACTACTCAACGCAGCCAGAGGTGAAAACCAAATGCCAGGACAGGGATTCACGTCCAACAGCTCAGAACACTAACGCGTCGAGAGGCGAGGAGTGAATCCGACGATTACTCCGCTACCGCTCTATTTATAGTCGCGGTGACCTGTCGTATCGGGACGTATCGGTACACTCCGTGCCGCGAACGTCAAGAAGCGCGCGCTGGCCAATCATGTGGCTGCATCGTGGTAGCGGGACCGGACGGCGGCTCTAGACTGAGATTCCAGATGGGAGACAAGTAGTATCCTTCCTCTCGATTGATATTATGTGGATTTTTTCGGATCTCTAGAGATTCGCGGATTTTCCTGGAATAAAAGAAGGGGCTCTTAGAAATAATATGGGTTTTTTCGAACAATATGGAATGACCGGTTTCTTGGCAGTGTTCTGCAACTGCAGAATGGGAGAAAAGACCTGATCGAATGCATCTTTGATGCTCTTGAATCCGAGTTTTGACGGAGCGACCAGTTTCGCCAATATACACATGTCCACATGAACAAGGAATAGAATAGACACCACAGGAAGATAGGGGCGGTAATGGGTCCTTAGAAGAGGGTAGATATTGTGAGATTTTCTTGAATGGTAGAAAAGTAGTCCTGATACCTTCTTTGCGAAGAATTTTGCCAATCCTATCAGTGACACTTCGAATATACGGAAGAAAAGCCACAGGAGTATTACCCGAAGATTCTGAATTTGTCGTCCTAGGGTGTAAAGGGGGATGTAGATGTCGGTGTGTGATATTTTGAATTGTGGACTTGGAGTAACCGTTGGCGACAAGGGTTTTTTGCAGATGGCCAAGTTCTTCTCTAAGGTTGTCAGGTTCAGAAATCGAAATGGCCCGATGGATGAGAGGGTTGATCACAGAATTCTTTTGGGCAGGATGGTGGTGTGATGAAGCATGTAGGTAACGATTCGTGTGAGTCTTTTTTCTATAAACAGAGTGATCCAAACGGCCATTGGGCTTGGAGGTGACTAACACATCGAGAAAGGGAAGGGACCGATTATTTTCTACTTCCATTGTGAATTTTATACTCGGATGTTGTGAGTTAAGATGATCTAGGAAGGGAGAAAAGGTATGTTGACCATGGGGCCAGATGATAAATGTATCATTAACGTAGCGGAACCAGACTTTCGGTTTTAAGGGATAAGATTCTAGGGCTAAAGACTCAACTTCTTCCGTAGACTACTACTTTTCTTCCGTATATTCGAAGTGTCACTTTTTTTAAAAGACTACTTTTCTTCCGTATATTCGAAGTGTCACTGACAGGATTGGCAAAATTCTTCGCAAAGAAGGTATCAGGACTACTTTTCGACCATTCAAGAAAATCTCACAATATCTACCCTCTCCTAAGGACCCATTATAGCCCCTATCTTCCTGTGGTGTCTATTCTATTCCTTGTTCATGTGGACATGTGTATATTGGCGAAACTGGTCGTTCCGTCAAAACTCGGATTCAAGAGCATCAAAGATGCATTCGATCAGGTCTTTTCTCCCATTCTGCAGTTGCAGAACACTGCCAAGAAACCGGTCATTCCATATTGTTCGAAAAAACCCATATTATTTCTAAGAGCCCCTTCTTTTATTCCAGGAAAATCCGCGAATCTCTAGAGATCCGAAAAAATCCACATAATATCAATCGAGAGGAAGGATACTACTTGCCTCCTATCTGGAATCTCAGTCTAGAGCCGCCGTCCGGTCCCGCTACCACGATGCAGCCACATAATTGGCCAGCGAGCGCTTCTTGACGTTCGCGCCACGGAGTGTACCGATACGTCCCGACACGACAGGTCACCGCGACTATAAATAGAGCGGTAGCGGAGTAATCGTCGGGGAAGCACAGTTTTGCATCGAGTATTCATAGAGTACGGTTGTGTGTTCTTGTTTTTAGGTTCTCGTTCGCTCCTATAACACAGGGTCAGTTAACTGCCATAGGCACCGTTACAAAGCTGACCGCTTGGACGAACGACGCGCCGAAGAGATAAGACGGACAAAGGCGATAAGAAATCAAGATAAAAAACAATAGAACAATAGAAGCCTTGTTCTTTGTTTCTTTGTCAACGCACCCATTGTTCGATTTTAACGGTTTTAAAAAACCGTTTAGCGCTCACAGGACTTTTATTGTGTTGGATTGGAGGCTCACGTCTGCTGTTTCGGAGATTCTGCTGGTCACGGTGAGGGCTTAGTGGATGGTCCGTAAGAAAGCCATCCGCGTGCCGTAGCCGGGGCTTTCAGCTTCCGATAGTGCGATAGGACAACCAGGTCCGACATTGTAGCAGTCTTGTGTCTTTTTAGGTACAGAAGTAAGAATAGAAAGAAGAAAGAAAAATCAGTAGCGATTCAAAAGGTGTAGTGTTTTTCATCTGGGTCAGTACGTCTTATACTCGCTATTAGATAGCTGGTAACTGGTCAAGCATAGTGGGTGGTTGCCGTAAGAAAAGACCACGTACGAACGCTGTAAGCCGGTTCTACCTAGTTACTGATTGCGTGTTGACTAGCTGGCCTAGTGTTACATACTGCACTTGAGTCACGAACTGACTCCGGTAGTTTTCTCTATGGTTACTAATTTTAATTAGTAACTTTAGAAAATTTTGATTGGTAACTCCAATTAATAAACATATAGAAAACAACAGCATACATAGGAAGTGCATCGAGGGACCGACAGTTCATTTGAAAGTTAGTATAGTCCGGCGACCCGCCATCTTATACATTGCACTACGTATAAGAAAAAGGGTGTCTTCTGGGTGCACGCCTAGTTTAACTACTTCGTAATGCCACGGTCGACCCGTTCCAACAGGTCAAAAACGCGTCCAGTCGAACCTCCTGACCCCCCTCCCATTCAAAATCAATCTATAATATCCAACATTAGTACAAATGACGCGACACCTGACCTCTCACCTGATTTTCCAACTTAACCGCAACGCACATACCAAAATCCAATCTCACCACTTCCCGCTTCACCTAATAACCAATATATTCTACCTACACCTACTACCTACACTATTCCTACAATCCATATACCCGATATCACCAACACCACTCCCAAGATGAACGTCGCTACCGACAGTTTCGTCGAGGATCTGGTTACCACCCTTCCCATCGACCAAATAGACCGGTTGATCGCGCGATTGCAGCTGTCCCGGTCCTCCCTTATCGCCAATCCTCTCTCAGCACCCACAAACACATTAGCTCACCTACAACAACAAACTTCTACTACGCATACTACCACTATCCAGCCTACACCTCAACCCATACCCCAAATTAATACACACGTAACAACAACTATCCTGCAACAAAACCCTACCTACGCTACCGCCGCACACACCCCGAAACCACAGCATTCACAAACAACTTCTACCCTAGCTCAACAACCTAAACATTTCAATTACCTCATCACAAACATCCCTCTGGAAAAATCCACTCAACGTGATTTTTTCAGAATTATTAATACGAGAGAACTCCTACTAAACCAAATTACCACAATCAAAGGTCTACCCACCCAAACTGCACACCTCACTACGCCACACCCAATCAATCAATTGAAGTCCAACGTCGACTCCGTGATGCGGTAGGTGATCCAAAAATTCAGATTATCCCTAAACACAATCCCAATTCCACAGTTACTAAAAACACCAATACCCGCACCCACAATTCCGGCTACATGGTGGTCGTCAAAGGAGTAGACAGAGTCTACTCCGACGCCGAACTAACCATTCTCTTCACCCAACTCAACATCCCTGTAATCCGTCTCTGGCGCATCATCTCCAGAGAAAATAAACCAACAACTTATGTTAAACTAATCACTTCTAGTGAATCAAAATAAACGACGTCGACTTCCTGGCAGTGGACATCCACCTCGACAATAACACTACACTTACGATAGTCTCTTATTACAAACATCCTCACCAGGACATGTCCGAGACGTTGTTTGATTACGTTTCCAGCCTGAATAAGGCAATTATACTCGGCGACTTTAACGCCAGACACACACAATTTGGCGACACGGCCACAAACCGTGCAGGCAACGACTTCTCGGATATGCTCATTAACCTTCCTATACACCGCATACGTAATCGTGAGCCGACTTTTGTGGGTCACCAGGGCTTGGCGATAGTCGATCATTTTGTGTGTACATAAAATGTGATTGATCTATTAGATGATGAATGCTTTCTGGGCGATTCCATCACGTCGGATCACCTGCCTCTGCTGGTTAAAGAACACATATTTACACCTCCTCCTCCTGCACCACCTAGAATAATAAGAGACTATAAACACGCTCACTGGGACCGCTACAGAGCCTTCTTATCAACTAATATTCCTGAGTTAGGCGATTTAACACACACAAATGATATCGATCAAGGTATCACGGCTATTACTAATCTGATAAATCAAGCAATTGATATATCAGTCCCTAATAAGGTCATGAACCCTAAAAAGCCACCTCTACCCCAATACATAATCAATAACATCAAACACAAAAGACGACTCCTGCGTCAGTTCCAAGCTACTCGAAATCCACTTGTCAAAACAGAATATAACCGCCTCTCCGCGGTGATTAAGCTACAAGTGAATAATCTGCAAACCAGACAATGGATTGCGGCCACCTCTAGTCTTGATTACCGTGACGGTGGTAAATTCTGGCATAAATTCAAATGCCCAACCAAACAAAAAACCAACAATCCTTCTCACCTAACGGTGAATAATCAAATTTTAAATACACACCAACAAAAGGCCGACGCCTTTAAAGTCCATTTACAAAATACATTAATCTCACCTAATAATCCTAGATTTGACCCCGCCTTCCGTGCTGTGACGGAGGGAGACGTAACCAGACAACTTGGCGCCCCTTTCGATCCGCAGGTGCCGCATGATCATCCCATCATGGCACCTGTGGATGAACAAACTTTCAAAAATTTTTGTCAAATCGGCAAATCGAATGCACCGGGTCCTGACAATATTGCCAGGAGCTGCGTGAAACAATTTCCGCCGAGTGTCTATCTCTATTTAACAAATATTGTCAATGCCACTCTAAAACTCTGCTACTTTCCATCTAGTTGGAAAGCAGCAAACACAATTATGCTCCTAAAAAAGGGCAAACCCCGCACCGATCCTAACTCTTACCGGCCGATTTCACTCACAAACGTACTAGCTAAAGTCTTTGAGAGAATCCTAAAAGAAAGACTCATTGACTTTACAAACGAACACAACATCATTCCCCCTTTCCAATTCGGCTTTAGAGAAGGGTGCTCCACAAATACGGCATTGACAGAAATAGTTACACACATCTCACAAAGTCTGAACGATTCTAAACTTTCATTAGGTATTTTTCTATATGTTTAAAAAGCCTTTGACCAAGTTTGGCATGTGGGACTGGTCAAGAAACTACTGAACATCGGCCTACCGCTTTCATTCGTCAGACTAATCCATTCATACGTCTCTGATCGTTGTATCAGGGTCAAGGAGCGGGGACATTTCTCTGATTCCTTTACTCCTACAGCCGGAGTACCACAGGGCTCTGTATTGGCTCCCATACTATACATAATATACAACAGTGACTTTCCAAACCCTACTCACACCTACACTACCACTTTGCTCTACGCGGATGACACCGTACTTGTAACCACAGCGAGAGACGTTGATTCTGTTCTTCGGCACGCTCAAAATCACCTTAGACTAGTTGAAAACTGGTGCGGGCGATGGAGAGTGTCACTGAATCCGAACAAAACTTAAATGACTCTCTTCAGGCATCCAAATCACAGTGTTCGTGCCGCCTCCTTCAACGAAAGAAACTATCTCACGCTCTGGGGAGACCGACTTCAGCCCCGTAATCAGGTCGAGTACCTGGGTGTGGTGTTCACCCGAACACTAAACTGGAGGACCGATCTGAACAGAGCCTGTAACAAGGCTAGGAGCAGACTTAGTCTCCTTAATAGTCTGAGATGTAATTTCGGGGCGGCACAGCCTCGCACACTAATTTTCACATACAAATCATTCATACGACCTATTTTTGAATACAGATCTAACATTTATGCCACTTTGTCAAAAGCCGTTAAAGAAAATTTACTTAGAATAGAAAGGTCAATTCTGCGTAGAGTAAATGGTAAACGTTCCGACTACCCTTCTGCCCTTATTCATCAATTATCTAACATCCAGCCCATAAATGAGAGACTACACTCTCTGAGCAGAAGTTATACAATACGCACCATCCAGGGCCAAAACCTCAGAGCCCAACGCATACTTAAAACTGTCTGCTCATTCCGTGGCAATGTATTCACCAGACATCCTAAACCTAAACTCGCACACCTACCCGCAATTCTACTGGAACTCGCCAGTAACAATCTCCCTGATGAATACATTGACATACAGGAGGCAACTCCCCTCTATTTCCGTCGAATAACTAGTTAAATTGCTCACTTCGAGCTTGTCTAGACAGGGGGGATCGGTTTTCTGCGATTTCCCGATCCCACTTGCAAATGATACCTGTCTATTGTGAGGATACAGCCGCAGCTGCCCTCTCGCGACGCGTAAACATAATTACTATTTCTAATTACTAATATATTAATACATGTATTTATACATATATTAATATCTCATTTTCCTACAGTTATCAATTTCATAAACTAATTCACTGATTAATATTTTAACAACAATTCTGAAAAGAACCGACCAAAACCTTTCGCCACTGATTGTCCTGGCTCAGACCACCAGTGGACCACGAAAAACCAAACCAGCAGCCAAACACCACAAGAAAGAAAAACCACATCCTGAAGAGGCAACAGCCTAAAACGGGATGACAAAACCACAACAAAAAGAACCACACAAAGAAAAAAGAAAAACCAACGCGACAATGGAGGAGTAATCGTCGGATTCACTCCTCGCCTCTCGACGCGTTAGTGTTCTGAGCTGTTGGACGTGACTCCCTGTCCTGGCATTTGGTTTTCACCTCTGGCTGCGTTGAGTAGTTGAGTTACTGTGACCAAATGCCCATCTTGGTAGTTAGTATTCGCCTCTGGTTGCGTTGAGTAACTGAGTTACCGTTGCTAACTACCCATCTTCCTGTCTTCTTTTTCTTTTTCTTTTTTCTCCTGAAGAAGCTACATACAATTGTAGCGAAACGTCGAGATGAACCCACTTTTGGGTCACTCACAAATGACACGGTCCAAACCCGGAAGACGAATAAACTATAATTCTTAAAGATGTCAACTAAAATTTTATTTATTGTTTCAGGCAGTTTATCAATAAAAATTGTTGGAATATCATCAGATCCTGAAGAAGTTTTTTTAGCCTTGCTTAGGCTTTCGTTTAACTTGTCTAGTGTAATCGGTATATGTAGAGTTATATTGATCATTACTCGAATATAATTGATAGTGATCATCTAAGATTTCTACGATTTCTAGTTTATGAAGTAATTAAGTTATCTGTAGCAATGGTGTTGATATGATTAATTTTGGTTGACCCTTTTATTTTCCTTATTTTCTGCCAAATATCACTTATTGGTGTAGATGAATTTATTGGTGAGACATAATTGGCCCAGCTTTCTTTTTAGATTTTTTGATAAGAAATCTGGAACTGGCTCTTAAGGCTCTAAATCGACTCTAGCTACGTTAGTTTCGGAATTGTGTTTTTTCAATAAATTAAAAGAGTGTTTTGTTTGTTTCAAAGAAGTTTCTATTTTGATATTCCACCAGGGTAGGGTTGTTTTTGTGGTATCTTTAGTTTTTCCAATCATTTCTCTGGCTCAATCTATTATGATAACATTAAAATTTATTATTGTGATGTTTATATCTTGTAATGTCATAAAGTCTTTCATTCGTTCAGTTATAACACTAGTGTACTTTTCCCAGTCTGCTGATTATAATTTTCATGTTTGATATGGTTTTGTATTAATGTTTGTGTCTTTAATATAAGTCATCAAAATTGGTAGATGGTCGCTGTCAAATAAGTGTGAAAGTAAGCGTAACATACGGACTAGACCATTAAGAAAACTAAATTCATGGTTGTCGGCCGTGCAAATTAAATCCTGAGGTACAAATGGCAGGTAGCGAAGAGATCCAGAGAGTCGACAAATATTCACTTACCCCGAAACTACCGTCAACTTACAATGGGACTACGCTCGAGATATTAGATCCAGAATTAAAATGGTACGGTCTACATTTATCAAGTTGAGATCCTTGATGTACTGCAGTGATCTCAGTTTAGGCACCAAGATGCGGATACTGAGGTGCTACATTCTTCTGGTGTTCCTATATGGAGTTAAAGCCTGGACACTGACGGAAGCTACTGAGAAGCGGATTAAAGTTTTTGAGATGTGGATCTACAGGAAGATACTAAAAATATCGTATGTGGACCATGTCACCAACGTTAAGGTCCTACAGCGCATGACAAAAAAAATAAAGTGCTTAATTTAGTAAAACAACGTAAGCTGGAGTACCTCGGCCACGTGATGCAGAACGTAGAAAAATATTAAATTCTTCAGTTGATTATGCAGGGTAAAGTGTTTGGCAGGAGAGAACCGGGACGCCATCGTATCTCGTGGTTGAAAAACATCCGACAATGATTTGGGATGGCCTCTGCGGAACTATTTCACAGAGCAGTCACCAGAACCATGATAGCCTTGATGATCGCCAACATCCGGACCGGATAATGCACTGAAGAAAAAGAAGCAATTGTGGTATATTTTTTTACATAAAAAGTTTCGTTTACTTCAAATCAATGCTCTGTATCCGTGACTATCGGGGAAATTCTAATTTCTCTAGAAGAAAAATAATTCATCTGTTTTTTATCTGACACAAGAATATTAATTAGAACTAAGCTAAATTAATCATGACTAAAATAATTTGAGGTTTATAGTCCCTCAGAATACGTCGTACTGTGTAAAAATTTCATTATGGTGAGAAAACGGAATAAATAGTAATCTCAGCGATATTCCCTTAATTTTTGAAGGTGAATAATTCTTTTCAAAGTAAGAAAGGACCCAAAGGCATCAAGATTAGCTTCCACCTTAGTAGGAACAATTTCATAGGTATCGTTAAATTCTAGAAGGATTTTTCGTAGATCTTTAGTCTTAGTGGGAAGTCTGTCGGAAGCGACAACCAGTTTAATGCTTGTATTGGTAAATCCATCGTAACATACTGAAGCAGGTTGAAGTACAGTAAAAGTAAACTAATTTCTGTAAATTTATAAAGTTTTAAAGTTTTATTTGAGAGTTTTTATTTTTAAAGAAATATTCGTAAGTACTTTAAAGTAGAAAGAATTGAATAGAATAATTTGTTTTTTTTCCATAAAATCCATTATAAATAAAATATTTATGAAGTTTATTAAATAAATATACATTAATCATAAATATTTATTTTTTACAATATATTACCTTAAATATTCCTAAAAAATTTGCAAGTGTAAAAAAATGTTTAAATAAATTAGATTGTTTATATAACAATCCAATTATTTAATTAATTTATGTTTGTATTGTACGCAAAAAGTGCATACAAATTAAATAAAGAAACATCAAAATCTATAAAAAAGAAACAGATATACAGTTAACAGCTCCTTCCGCTAGCACCATTTTCAAAGCCGACCAATATTTTAGGGCCATATTTTTGAAGCTGTGTGAAAGATTACAGTAAAATGCAACCTTTTTTCACATAAAAACTTTGAGGTATGATTGTTATAAACAAATCTGCTATCAATTTATAAAAAAGGCACAACTTCATCCCAAAGTCTGCTAGGTGAACTTTTTTTCTTCTAAATTTGTAAAAAAAATTAAGGCTGTGATATGGCAAAATATGAAAAAATCAGTTTTTTGCAGTCAATGGTTAAACAGTTATTCTAATTGTTTATAAGCAAAAAATCGTCATGTTTTTGCCAAAATATTTTGCACTATTTAAAATTATTTTTCCTCGTTTTTTTTTATAATAATAATAGAATAAATCTTCTTCTTAAACAAATTAAATAACTTTTAAAAAAATTGGACGGATCGACTTGAAATTTTGATGATATTTTAAGCACCACAAGACCCAACATTGTATTTAATATAGGGGATATAACTTGATTTTTAAAAAAGTTAATAATATTTATACAAAACTAAACTTTTTTACTCATTTTGGAATTTTGTAAACCACAATTAAGGAGAGAAACATTTAAAAAACGCCATTTTCAAGGTTTTTATATTACTTAAAAGCTTCTTACTCTCACATTTTTGTCAAATTCTTCACTTTTTGCTGATAGACAAAAAAAACCAATAATTACCATTTTTGACCTTAATTTGTTAATAACTAATTAACTCCAAAACATCGACTGCGGGAAACATATAGTTTCTTGTTATAGACGTTGATACTACTTAAAACAACTATCGTTTGCCTGGCCGGCGAGCGACAAGGAAAAAAAGGTTATTTACCTGGGCTACATACACGAGACATGTGAGGGCACTATACACCTGGGAATTTATGCCTCATCTCCTAGGTTAAATATACTTCTTGACACCATTTAATTAGATTAATAAGATTAAGGTCATTTAAAAAAGGATAAAAATTTTGTTTTCCCACAAAGTACCCGTTAGGCAGCTTTGGATTGATGGCAGAACCTTCCGAGTACCTGTCTGGCGAGCTAAGCAAACACCGTTTGGCAAATTGGCAGTCGATCGTCCGACACACATAAAACACTAGTGTGGAGAAGGACCAAGGTCAAAACCAAAGTCACTGGTTCGCCGCTGAACAGGCACACATTTGGAGAAGAGGCAATTTTACAGGATTCATATAAAAAGGTAAAAACAGAAGAAAGGCACATAACGCCATCCTTACGCAAGCGGCATCAACGCAGAAAGACATTGTAGATGCCTTATTTTCCAGGGGATTGAAGATTAAAAACAAGTCTCTTCAACGTTATGTCTGCGATTGGGAACTGGTCGGAGGTAGCATGGCATTCAGGGAGGTAGCGCCTGCATGAGTCGTACTAACCTCTTTGATTTTCAGACATGAGAACACAGAAACTGGAATTAACTTTGTTATGTGTGTGTGGGAAACAACTTAGGAAATACGAACATACTCTAAATACACATACTAGCTTGATATTTTGGAGACAAAATATTCATTTAATTACAACATTTAATTCATTTAATTTACACTTTTACAATAAGAGCCGTAAATTATAATAACAAAATCAAAATACCAGCATAATAATTTAATGACGAAATAATTCCGTCTGCTAATTTTGTTCAACTTACACTCATAGTTATACATGTTTTGAAATTCTTTATCCCAAATAAATGGCAACCAAAATATTTTACCAAAGTAATAAAAATATAGTTTTAAATTTTTTATTTTACTCATATATTTACAAGTGTTTGGAATTATCGTTTATATTTATTATAATCCTCTCATATTGTTACTAAATAATGGATCGTTTTAATTTCGTATATTTTTAAGAGGTCTATTATATTCAGATAATATCGGAATTCCTCACTCAATATAGATTTTATTTATTTATTTATTTATTTATTGCGCATATTTACACTGAAATAACAAACTCTTCGTAATTGAAATGAAAACCGGTAGATACTGATAATCAATAGTAAAAACAGTTGTTTTATCATTATTGAGAAATTTTAATTGGGTAAACGTGCACACAAATTAAAAAAGAAAAAACAAATAACAATAACACGTTTCCAAAAGTGTAGGCTTTCGTTGTAAGTAATGGTACATTGTAATCTGAGTTTATATGCCATGTTTTGAAATTTATAACTCGACGTCTTAGAAACGCACCGAAAATGCCATTACTAAGTCTGACCAACCGACAGATACCGGACAAATACGACGGCTACAGTTTGTCAAATCTAGGAACAAGTTTGAAAATCTTACAATCGCAAATTCGTCAATGATTTTCTATGATTCTCTGTGTTATTTTGGGTCTCTCATACATCTCCATTAGCTCCTGGTTTGTTATTCTGTGCCATTCCTAGTGAGCCACCTTTATATCACCAAAAACTGTTCTCAAGATTTTGCTGTTTTAAATATTTACCTTTTTTTTCTTTGTGATTGATTGTCGAAGTTTCACATGTATAGAACACCGTTGATTTCACTATTGTTTCATAAGTTCGAAGCTTGGCTACCCTGGACACGTTTTTTGTCTTTAAGAGTGCGTTTGATGATTGAACTGCTTTGCTTAGTTTTAACAACCGTTTATGTATTTCTCTCTCTTCGCCTCCTCTCTTTGTAACTGTTACTTATATTTTCGTCTGCATTTTCCCGTGTAATTCGCCCCATAATAACGTAATAATCAGCACCAGCATGAAACAATAAAATTATTAGCCTTAGAACTTAAGATCCTTCAGACAATTTGTGGGCCATGTAAAGAATAGATAACAGGACAGTGAATATAGAAACAAAACCAGAAACTCTAATCAGTAATCACTCTATGGAAAAGAAAACATAGTGCGTTACAAAGTAAATCGAGTAAGATGGGTACAACATGTACTGAGATCGAATGAAAAAAGACTACTAAATACAACCTTTTGGGCAACCTTTTAGTCGGTCGTCCAAGAAAAAAAGGAAAGATGCAGTAACGAGTGATCTTCGTAAGATAGAGGTACAACAACAGTGTAGATATTGCTGCACCAGACCACCAAGAGTGGAAAAAAATTGTAAACGCGGCTAAGACTTACTTAGAGTTGTAAAGCCAAGAAAGAAGAAGAAGAAGAATTGTCCTTTTTATTTTCGTTTACTTGGTTTTTCTTGATTTATAATCAGGCCATATTTTCTAGCTTCTTCTTCAAATTCTGTGAACATTCTTTAAAGTAATATTCTTGAAACTGTCAGAAACACAAAGTCATCTGCGAAGCTTATGCACTGTTATCTTTTGTTTAGAATCGTGCCGCATATCTGGATCGTAGCTAATCTAATTTTTTTGAATACTAGATAGAATAATTCTGTTTACAGGGAGTATCCTTTAGCGTGATTTTATCGTCCCTAGTATTGCTAGTGACCTCATTGCTTTGTATATTCCGTTTCGTGAGATGAAGTCGTAGGCCTGTTTAAAATCAATAAAGGCATACGTAAACCTAGATTTTCTATCTAATTTTGTTAGCGCCAGCAAATATGTGTAAGACAACCGGCGTATTTTAAGATTATTCAACTTATACAAAAACGGGAAAGTGTGAAGTCTAACCATTCTGTTTAATCAATACACCATTTAAGATAATTTCTTATTTATCGCAGTTAAACATCAGAAATAAGGCTGAGTTAAAGAAGATTATAAACAGTTTCTCTTTCCAGATTAATGGTCGCTTCGTACGGAATTAATAATGAACAACGGACAGGCCGTATTAAATTACATTCCTAATTCTTTTCAGCAGTTAATAGAGGGAATATTTTGAGCTTTTTATTGTAGTGTAAGAAGAAAGTTATTGGTGTAGCAGCTTTATTGTCGCATTCATTATAAGTTACCCTTTATTCATGTTGAATGGGGTTACGAGAAGAATATTTTTTGGAATTAAAAGCAGTTAATGTTTTCGGAACTAGCTTTGTTACAGTTTATAGATTACTACATCCAATCGGGTGCAAAAAACTGTTATTAATTAGTGTATTAAATCATAAAAATATATATTTAGATAAGGAATGTTTGCTTGTCCTCTATTCTGACAAATAAATAACTCATCACAATTTAGTTATAGGATTTTACTGTCATAGCGTTTTCTGATACTTCCTACGATATCTCGATGTTTTTTCCCAAGAACGCATTGCAGTTCCTGAATTGTTTCTGTAACTTTATTCAATAATCCTTTACCATATTGGCGATAATATATAAACCAGCCAAGACTAGCAGCATGTTGAAATTATTTAAAATATCGATATGCAAGTATATAAATCGGTTTGTCTTTATTTACAATCAAATCCCCCAAAGAAAAAATCGGGTTACGAAGTTAAAATATTCAATATAATACGTGTTATTCTTATAAATTTAAAAGTAGTTTCTTTGAAGGTCGCTTAGAGAGATATTTGAAGCATGTTTAAAAAACAAGAATTTTAGGTTGGTTCGGTGGTATGAACGTAGGAGAGGTAAGGAAAAGGAAGTCCGGCCAGTATTAGGTAGGTCGATTGAATAGGGGTCAGGTTGAAAGATTTGGTCAAAGAGGACGGTTGTTATGTAGTGATCAGAAGCCGGCAAAAATTTTGTTGAAAATAGTGGAATTTTACTCGATGTAATATGTCGAATTTAAAAGAATAACCACCATTTCTATGTTTTAAGAGATTTGTGTCAAAAACAACAAATTTAAAAGTGCCACTTCAACCTCACTTATTTGTCCCTGGTCGCCTCTCCAGACCATTGCAGCAGGTTTTTTCGTTCGTGTGCCGAGATTTTCTATTCAGTTCTACCCCCAGAAATATTAAAAAATCCAGTTTCCAGCCCTAGAAGTTTCAGTGCGTTTTTATTTAAATCAAGATAAGTTTTTTGTTTTAAATTTTAAAGTAAAAATAGACATTTTTTAATATAAACAATAATTGCTAAAATATTTTAAAAGTTTATTTCTGCCACAGTTATGGTCCAGTAGTTTATAATCCACTAACAGTTTTTTGTAGCATCTTCCACTGGTGAGTTTGTAAAACAGATAGGACATGTAAGTATTTTTTTTTAATTTTTTTGGTATAAACCTTTGAAACTATTAATATAGTATATTTTGTATTTACTTTTGTAACTATTTATATCGTAATTATTTTTTTGTTCCATCTTTATTTTGTAACTGTTTGTGTCGGGACAAAAATAAATGTTTAATTTTTTTCCTTAGATCGTTTTTGTTTATTTATTTTAGAAAAATCTCCTAACCCCCCTTGTGTTTCTTTTTAAGGGAGGAAGAGACTTTTTTCTTCATCCAGCAAAAATAGGATCCTTCCAAGCGGCGTCCTTACTTTAAATAGCTACAGGTATTTCTTGTGGTTTGGGGCAAGGCTTACTAGTTTCACTAGTCTGAACGGACGGGTTTCGCCCTCGCGGATTTTCAAAAGTGGAAGGAAAATTCTGGATAGGAGGGGGATTGAAGATCATCCAGGTTGAGGCCCTGTAAAGAGTTGAGTCTATGGGCTTGCTTTAGAAGCCGGAGAAATGAATAAACGGAAAAGTGTTCTCTTCTACTCTCTACCTGTAAATGGCCGGAAAAGAACAATAAAACCAAATTTCGAATTTATAACATGTTAAATAAAATACTACAACTAAGACAACAAGATATCAGTTATAACTAATTATGGTTCATTTAGACTCGAAGAAAGACGAGAAGAGACCTTAGCAAAAAAATTAAAGGGGGGCAATCTACGATTATTATATATGCCTCTGGGTTAGTACATATGTTAGTTACCTTCGCGTACTTAGGCCCTAGCTAATTAATACGCCTTTTCGGTCCAACTGGAATTCACAATCCGTCTGTTGAAGCACCGTACACTACCCCGAAATTTTCGAGATACCAACTACCCGGCACTTACACGGTACTAGTGTCCTGTCGGAATACAATAACGTACTCACTGGTACCGCGTAATTATTGCCCGGTCGCCAGCACTTCTGGCATTGAGCACTCACGGGTGCCGGCCTACTACTCGAGCGCTTACTAGACGCTACTGCTTCCGAGCACTCACGGGTGCCGGACAAATACTCGAGCGCTTACTGGACGCTACCACCTCCCAGCACTTACGGGTGCCGGGCAACTACTGACTCGCTGGCCAACTTACTTCGTTTTTTATGAACCCGTACCCTTAATTACCATCGCAGTACCGAGGCGTTCTCGAGTTTATGCTGATCAAGCCCTCTCTCCACGTGCTAAACATATGGATCATGCGGTGGTGTAGCTTGCTAGCTCAGCTAAATTCTCATTGTTGGCATGCCGTTTTGTATTTGTGTTATTTTCCAACGATGGTCTATGTTTTCGCAATTTTCAAACATTCGTAGCGACCTAATATCGAAACTTGTGTAATACACTTAAACGAGGTCGAATTTTCATTCTTTGTTTAATTTGAAATGTATACGTTAACTATGATGAACTATTTGTTCTTTATTCAATTTGGAATGTATAATAATTATTTAAATAATTATTACTTTTTTCTAGGCTAACTACCCTTTATTTTTTATTTCTTTTATTTCCTTGCTATGCTAGATTGCAGCTCTTCAGTTAAGCCCTGAGTGCCGTTTGCATAAGTTTTAATTTGTTGTGCTTGCCCTATCTCTAGCTCAATAGTTACTGTCCAAATTTTCAACCCTCATAATAATACTTGGACTGATGTGTTTCTATAAACTGGAAAACCTCTAAAATTGAACGATGTTATTGTTTTTTTTTTAAACTTTATTTAAATCGGTCTTCTTCACATATTGTTTCGTAAATGTGATGAATGTAATTTAAAATCTGACTTATTTAAAAGAAGAAGTATCTTTCCTTTATCATATTATTTAATTTATGTTTTCACTAGTAAATTATTGTTTTTTTTTCGGTCAATGCTGTGTTAATAGTTATTACCAAAATAGCAAATGATTGATATCCTACTTTCCAACAGCAAAAATACAAGCAGCTATCGTTTAAGTAAATGCAAACCCATAGAACTTAAACATATCTGTATTTTCTATGGCTCACCTCATTCTGAAATCTCAACAGATGAATACAAAGCCTTCTTTCAATTACTTGGCAGTAAATGCAAAGCCGGAAAGTCTGTAATGTGAAACACACACAGGGGTTCATATTCACAACAATAAAATGTCATAATCTTTTAAAAGTATTATCAACAACAACAAGGTTGGCAACCATCATGGCAGTTCGCACTTTCGATACCGCTGGTCTAAAGACGTCAGCAAAAAAGCAGTTAAACCAAGCTCTCAAATTGTTTAACCAGGAGATGCGTCTTCTTCTGCGACTCCTTCTACCCTGGATTCTTTCTTGCATTATTAATTGCAACAAGTTATAATGTTGGCCCCTCATGACATGTCCCAGATATTGCAGTTTTCTGACTTTAATTGTATTTAGAACTTCTTTATCTTTTACCATTCTTCTCAACACCTCGACATTCGTGACTCTATTCACCCAACTTATTCTTGATATCCTTCTGTAGGCCCATATCTCGAAGGCTTCTAATCTGCTTCAAACATCTTTCTGTTTTGTCCAAGCCCCCAACTCATAAAATAATACGGAGAACACGTAGCATCTCAGAAGTATTATCTTTAAAGAAATTGAAATGTCCCTGCTGCAGAGTACTTTTTTCAGTTTGTTGAAAGAATTTCTTGCCTGTCCTATTCTTGCCTTTATCTCTTCTGTGTACTCATTAGTTTCATTAATTATTGTACCCAGATATTTATATTTTTCGATTTTTTTAATTTGTTCTCCATATATTGTTGTTTTCTTAGCGCTGTTGGACTTTTGTAATTACCATAAATTAAGTCTTTTTTTGTGTTTAGGGACAGTCCGTTTACTTCATTGACTTCTACCACTCTGCCAACCATTTTTTGTAAATCCTCAAGACATTCCGCTAAAAAAATAGTGTCGTCTGCATACCGTATATTATTGATTGGTAAGCCATTTACTTTTATTCCCATAGTTAGTTCTTCTAGTGCTTCCTGGATTATTTCCTCTGAATACAAATTGAACAAAGTAGAAGACAGGACCCAGGCCTGCCTGAGGCCCCTCTCAATCTGTATTTCCTTTCAAAAGACGTTGTTCTCTTTTACCACAGCGATCTGATTATAATAGATAGCGCTAATAATTTAACGCATCTCCTGGTTAAACAATTTGAGAGATTGGTTTAACTGCTTTTTTCCTGACCTCTTTAGACCAGCGGTATCGAAAGTGCGAATTGCCATGATAGTTACCAACCTTCGTAGAGGAAATAACACATGAAGAAGAAGAAGTAGGTAAAAATAAAAATCTGCCCAATTGGTATTTTTAACGTGAGTAGAGTGAGGATGTGAGTTTTTATAACTGTAGTACCCTTGCTTACAATAACAGGTGTATGACTCGATAAGAGATCATAGCTGCATTCTATTAGACAGTTTATTCCATACCATACATTCCTTTGCTAATGTAGTAATCTAGTATATATGGAAGTTTTTGGAGACAATCGGTCGGTACGTAGAAATTCCATTGGTGTGGCAATCTTACTTGTTGTTGTTAATACTTTTAAAAGATTATGACATTTTATTGTTGTGAATCTTGAACCCCTGTGTGTGCTTCACAATCCAGACTTTTCGGCTTTGAATTTACTGCCAAGTAATTGAAAGAAGGCTTTGTATTCATCTGTTGAGATTGTATAATGAGGTGGGCCATAGAAAATACAGATATGTTAAGTTCTATAGGTTTGCATTTACTTAAACGATAGCTGCTTGTATTTTTTCTGTTGGAAAGTAGGATATCAAACAATTCCTATTTTGGTAATAACTGTTAACACAGCATTAACCGAAAAAAAAAAACAATGATTTACTAGTGAAAACATAAATTAAAAAATATGATAAAGGAAAGATACTTCTTCTTTTAAATAAGTCAGAATTTAAATTACATTCATCACATTTACGAAACAACATGTGAAGAAGACCGCTTTAAATACAGTTTAAAAAAAAAACATCGTACTATTTTAGAGGTTTTTCAGTTTATAGAAACACATCAGTCCAAGTTTTAGTGTGTAAGGAATATATTTTGCCTACCACGTATGGTACTATTATGAGGATAGAAAATTTGGACAGTAACTATTGAGCTAGAGATAGGGCAAGCACAACAAATCAAAACTTATGCGAACAGCACTCAGGGCTTAATAGAAGAGCTGTAATCTAGCATAGCAAGGAAATAAAAAGAATAAAAAATAAAGGGTAGTTAGCCTAGAAAAAAGTAATAATTATTTAAATAATTATTACATATTCCAAATTGAATAAAGAACAAATAATTCATCATAGGTAACGTGTACATTTCAAAATTAAACAAAAGATTAAAATTCGACCTAGTTTAAGTGTATTACACAAGTTTCGATATCAGGTCGCTACGAATGTTTAAAAATTACGAAAACATAGACCATCGTTGGAAAATAACACAAATACAAAACTTCATGACAACAATGAGAATTTAGCTGAGCTAGCAAGCTACACCACCGCATGATCCATATGTTTAGCATGTGGAGAGAGGGCTCGATCAGCATAAACTCGAGAACGCCTCGGTACTGCGATGGTAATTGAGGGTACGGGTTCATAAAAAAACGAAGTAAGTTGGCCAGCGAGTCAGTAGTTGCCCGGCACCCGTGAGTGCTCGGAGGTGGTAGCGTCCAGTAAGCGCTCGAGTATTTGCCCGGCACCCGTGAGTGCTCGGAAGCAGTAGCGTCTAGTAAGCGCTCGACTAGTAGGCCGGCACCCGTGAGTGCTCAATTTTAGAAGTTCTGGCGACCGGGCTATAATTACGCGGCACCAGTGAGTACGCTATGGTATTCAAACAGCACAGTAGTACTTTATAAGTACCGGGTAATTGGTATCTCGAAAATTTCGAGAGGGGTAGTGTACGGTGCTTCAACAGACGGATTCTGAATTCCAGTTGGACCGAAAAGGCGTATTCATTAGCTAGGGCCTAAGTACGCGAAGGTAACTAACATATGTACTAACCCAGAGGCATATATATTAATCGTACATTGCCCACTCTTTAATTTTCTTGCTAAGGTCTCTTCTCGTCTCCCTTCGCGTCTAAACGAACCATAATTAGTTATAACTGATATATTTTTGTCTTAGTTGTAGTATTTTATTTAATACATTATAAATTCGAAATTTGGTTTTATTGTTATTTCCCGGCCATTTATAGGGAGAGACTAGAAGAGAAAACTTTTCCGCTTATTTATTTCTGCGGCTTCTAAAGCAAGCCCATAGACTCAACTCCTTTAAGGGCCTGAACCTGGATGATCTTGAACCCTCCTCCTATCCAGAATTTTCCTACCCACTTGAAAATCCGCTAGGGGGAAACCCGTCCGTTCAGACTAGTGAAACTAGTAAGCCTTGCCTCTGCTCGCAGGGATAAGTATCCCCTCAAAAATTTGCTGTAGTCCCCTCTATGCAGTAATCAACTTTTCCGCGCTATTACATTTCGAATGAAAAATAAACAAAAATTTCATATTTTACTCCACCCTAATATACACCATTTATTTACTCTGTGAGATATTGAATATTTTCTAGTCTTTAAATTTCATTATTAATATTTATATATAATAATAATTTAACAAGCTGTACATTAACCGTCTCCACAAAAAACCGTTTATCTCAAATTTCCTTGTCCGAAAAAGTAGAACGGTGTTAAGAATCGCTACAGCGATTTCAAGATGTTTGAACACTTCCTTTTCGTGTTAACAGAAGATTTTAGCTCTGTCGGCTAATACATTTCCTGCCACACGTATCTAAAATACATTACACTATTCACTAGACCTTTTCTGAAATGGAAAATTGACAATCTATGTGAATTCCGGAGAAGGGTGGTTACTAGACGGATTTTACTTTATCGCCGGCTATACACGACTTATCGTATTACTTTAATGTTTCTGAAGGATTTCTTACACACCTGAATACTAAATTTTTTTATCGGTTATCCTTTATACAAAAAGTTAGGAAAATAATTTTATATATTTTTAATATTAGTGTTTTTCTGCTAATACGTTATTTATTGTTAGTTCCATTTGAGGTTTGCCATCATGTTCGCATGCTCTTGTCGTATGATCGGGATAGTAGAAAATTTAAAGTGTTATAAAATATTGAAAATATAGGGTTACTTTTATTATTAATTTTAATAAAAACAATAATAACAAATATACAAAAAAAAAAACAAATGTAATAGTATAAATATCAAAATAAACTCCTAGAACTCAATTTTTTTTCTAATTATGAAAAGGTTGCTGGTGTGAGCACATATTCATGAGTTTTAGAGACTAGAGTTTTATACTCACAATCTGTGTTAGGTTGTAGATTTTTATTAAATAAAAGATTGGGCGACCGGTTTCGCTATTTACCAGGTAGACAGCATTATCAGGCCCTCAAGAAACTAAAGGCTGAAATAGATAATGTAATCTAATATGTATACAACCAAAGAAACCAAAAAATTTCATTAAAAGTAATACCAAGAATATGTAGGACTAAATCAACAGTCAGTTATATTAACCCTTGGGTACTGACGCGTAGTCTACCAGAATACGTTGTTTTTTAAACTGTAATCTTCTTTTTCAGCCTTAATCAGCCTTAAGCAATCCAACTTTGTACATAGGCCTCCCAAAAATCAATCCAGTGTGTTGCCAGCCTATTTTGCGCCACTTACTTCCAGTTGCGTCCTCCGCTTTCCTTAATATCACCCGCCCATCTCATTTGTGGTCTTATTATGCTTCTCTTTCCTAACCATAGTCTCCTTTGTTATATTTTGTAGTTCCATCTCTTATCCTTCAGTCGGGCATTGTGTCCTGCGAAGTTCCAGTTTAAGTTGGCAGCCTGTTGTTATGCGACTTTTACTTTGGTATTGTTACTTATTCATTTGTTTGTTTTCTTGTCCATAAGTCTCACCTCGAGTATTGATCTTGCCATCGCTATTTGTGCTTTTACTATTTTATGCATATTAGACTTGGTCAGTGTCTACGTCTGTGAACCAGACGTGAGTATAGGGAGGATACACTGATTGTAAATTTTGGTTTTCAAATATTGTTCTATTGTAGTGCTTTTCAAGATCCAACTATCCTGCCCACGCTAACCTTATTCTTCTGATAATTTCGGCAGTTTGATTTTCTCTGTTAACTTTCATTATCTGTCCCAGGTAGATGTATTCGCTTACTGTTTCTAAATTTATGTCGTTCAACGTTATTTATCTAATTTTTGGTGTATTTGTCTTTATTTTTGTTTTTTTTTCAAGTTTGTCTTAAGACCTACTTTTCCAAAGCTTGAAATAGTTGCGTCATCATGGTCTGTAGTTCTTCGAAACTTATAGCGAATATAAAAATGTCATCAGCGTAAATGACTCTGTTTTCTTCCATTAACATTATTTCTTTATCTGCCCAGATAATTTCTTTAAACACGTCTTCCAGTCCAAGTATAAATAGCTTTGGTATTCGCCTCTATTTGTATTTTCATTATAGCTTTCTTGTAAATATTATGTATGAGCATTCTGTATCGGGAGTCTATCCTGCAGTTGTTCATAGCTCTCTTTACTGCCCAAAATTCTATGGAGTCGAATGTTTTTTATAATCAACGAAGCCAATGTATAATAGCAAGTGATATTCATTGGCTTTCTCTATTAGGGTTCTGTAATACCTACCGTAATTAATAAAATATTTAGTTTTCCATCACTATTTTCTCAAATGGCAATAAAACAAACGTATTTACCAAATCTTAAAAATGGATTTCAAACTGAACCGAAATTTTCCGACAATAAAAGTTAGGCGTACTCTGTCAGACGATACATTAGTATAAGAGTAACTACATATTTCTAGACGTGGGTTATTAGTTTACTGTTATGTTGTGATAGTCAAAAGTGGTCAAAATGAGTAATAAAGCACTTTCCTCAAAAAGGTTACTCATCCAATCGATGGGAGGCACAAGAAGTTGTACCTACACGAGAGAAATATAATACAGTTATACAACTTTCTGGACTAAAGTCATCCCCTTTGAATGTTTCTAATTTACTGCTTTCTACAGAGAAGATTGAGCAAATCATACACTGTACCAACGCGTTTTAACACTCCCTAAAACGAACATTTTTGGGGATGCTAATTTATACTGCCATTTTCAACTTAATTCATAAGTGTATTCGCACCATTTTTGTTACAGACGATACCGGAAGAGACCTTTTTCGGTGTGTTATGAGTAAAGATCTTATAGATCCACTTAAGAACTACCCTATATGATTTTACTCAACAGATGACACTGCTGTCATATGGAGGAAAAAAATAAGCTACAATTCTTATATCTTTTTCATTATTGTAAAGACACTGATTCGCAACGAACAAGCTAAAAATTGTATCGTTTTACAATACGACCAAAGGTAAGAGAAATGTTCCAAAAGTACTTGCAGACGTACCCAAAAGATGGCCAATGGGAATATTTGTCAGAATTGTAGATATATCTTGTAGCAATGCATACATAGTTCATCAGGCATACAAAGACAATACAATACAATATCGGAAAAATCTAATTTTCTAAACCAATTGGCAAAACATTTAGTAGAACCATATATGCGAAGACGGTAAACCATGAACTATATTCCGAGAGAAATAAAAATTTGTATACGTCGGGTATAAGGTATTCAAGAAACAATTACGTAAGATCTTGTAGATGACGACATATTGAAAAAAAGAAAAATATGCTCGATTTTCTTACGTTAAAAAGACAAACGACTAAATATCTTTGTAGAAATTTCAAAAAACCGATATGCCTTCAGTGCACAAAACGAGTGTGTTTTCGATGCGCAAAAGATAAGTAAAGACTGAAGAAAATGACAGTAGTTGACAGATGAAAGAGTATTGACATTTGTTCTTATGTTTAATTTACTTTTTTAAATGTGTGTTTACTTTATATACATTTTGTTATATCTCTTAAGAAATACTAGATCTGTATTAGTCTTACACTAGGTTTATATTTTTCGGTTTCCAAGTAAGTAATATTTTTTTTTCAATTATTTTGTGTTGGTTTTTAATAAATATTATATAAAAATATGTTATTGCAAATGAATCTAATTAAGAGGTTTAAAATATATTTACCTGAATTTCACAAAAAAAATTGTTTTTATTTAGGGTAGACTTACAGACAACATGTCAGTAATTTTGTGTTTCAATATTCATATTATGACAGTACTTAAGGGTTAAAACAATTAACAACATACAAATTATATAAGATAGTTAGCAATATACATACAGTATCAGGTGGCACAAAAGTTTAGTATGAAAATCTAAAAATGGAATAAAGTTTACACAGTCATAGTGTAAATGTCATTATAATATAATGTGTGTTTCAAAGAACCAGCTTCAGTCTGATGTTAACGGGCGTGTATATTGCAAAGTTGTTAATACATGTTTAATACAAAAGTATAAAAGTATAAAGGTACTTGCATATCAGTACAATGAATTATCTAAGTGTGTCATCAGTTGGTTGACATATATATATATATATATATATATATATATATATTATATATATATATATATATATTATATATTTATATATTTATATATTTATATATTTATATATATACATCCCACCATCATTTCGAACTCTTTTCACGTTGCAGTAATTTAGCATCACCCAGAAATACTATCATATTCAAATTATAAGTCATGTATATTCGTTTAGTGTATCTTTTTAGGCTTGACATTGTTGTCAGTTTTTTAATATATCGATTTTTTTTATATATTTATTTTTTTACACTCAACAGACATTTTAACTCCCTATAGGTCAAATCATTGTGTCTTGCGTCAATACAGAATCACGAGATGTTGCCAAAATATATATATTTATTTGAAACATAGATACATACATATCGATCCGTTTTAGTATAGTTCACCGACCGACATTCAACCTTACAGACCGGTTTTTAGGATTCTCGGATTTATTATTATGGTTTGGTTGTATATTTATTTAGCAGGTAATTTTTCCCAGAGAATTGTGAAAAATTATGAATGAACGATCGAAACGAATTTTGCCGCTGGCAGCAACAGATGAGTAATACTTGTATTATTCTTGTAAAATTGACCAAATACGAGAAAAACGTTCGTCTCCAATAAAATATGTTGATGTACAGACGGTTAGTTTTTTTAAAATTAGTATTAATTTTTGGTTAAATTTTGTTTGTTTATGTAGAATATAATTTTTTTTGTTTCAAATTAAATTTAAAATATATTGTATATGCTACCAGTGCACTGTTCATGTTTATTTGTTTTCTATTAAAATAATAAATAACTATGTAAATGTATAATTTTTTATTTACTATAATAAAATTTGTGGAAATGTTGCTTTAAAAGTTAAAAATACTTAAAGAAAAATAAAAAAATAATAATAAAAAACTTTTTACATTAGAATGAATAACTGATACTAATTTGCAGCACCTTCTTCTTCTTCTTCTTTTGGCATCATAACCCTGGACGGGTCTTTGCCTGTCTGGCTATGTCCTTTCATTCAGATCTCTCTTGTGCCCTTCTTCTCCATTGTCTTATGTTGATTGTTTTCAGGTCGTCTTCCACGTCATCCAACCATCTCGTTCTGGGCCTTCCTTTTTTTTCGCCTTTCTATGGGCTTCCATTGTAACATTTTCTTTGTTGTTTTTGCATCGTTTTGTCTCTGCACATGTCCCAGCCATGACAGTCTTTGATTTTTCACAAATCTTACAATGTCATAATCTTCATTTAACTCATTAACCTCGTCGTTTCTTCTGATTCTCCATGTGCCATCTTCTTCTTGTACCGGACCTTATACTTTCCTCAGTATTTTTCTCTCGAATGTCCTGAGTTGGGCTTCATCTTTTTTCGCCATTACCCAAGTTTCACATCCATAGGTTACTACGGGTCTAATCAGTGTTCTGTAGATAGTCATTTTGGTTCTTTTGTCTAATAATTTCGATGTCATCAATCTTTTATTAGCATAGTATGTACGATTCCCGCTGGAAATACGTGCATTAATTTCGCTACTTACGGAGTTTTTCTGATTGATTTCTGTGCCGAGATATGTAAAGGCATCCACTCGTTCGATAGTATAGTTGTCTATTGTGATATTATTTTCATTGTCAGTTATTCTTTTGACTGTCATATACTTCGTTTTTGCTTCGTTTATTTTGAGACCTCTTTTTCTTGCTTCAGGATCAATTTGTTTAAACACTTCCATTAGTCGTAGCTTATTCCTACTAATGATGGCTATATCGTCTGCATATGCAGTAATTTGTACTAATTTGGTGTTTATATGGCCGGTTATATTGGTTTTTCTGATGACTGCCTCAAGAACTTGGTTGAATAGCATGGTTGATAGGGCATCTCCCTGTCTTACTCCCATGTTGATGTTAAACAGGGGAGTCAGTTCTCCATCTACTCTGACTGCGGCTTTTGAACCCTGCAACGTCATTTTTATGAAGCTGATGTATTGCTTAGGTATACCTAGATTATACAGGTCTTCCAGCATTCTGTCTCTTGTCACACTATCAAAAGATTGTTTAAAGTCTATATACATAGTATATAGGTCCATGTCGTATTCATAAGCTTTTTCTTGTATCGTTCTTAGTATGAATATGTTATCTGTAGTGGCTTTATTTGGTCTGAATCCATTTTGATAATCACCAATTATATTTTCGGAGTATTCTAATAATCTATTGTAGATTATACCAGAAAGAATTTTGTATATTACTTAGCAATGTAATTGGCCTATAATTCTGGCATTCCCTCTTATCTCCTTTTTTATATATTGGCTGTATGAGGCCAACTGTCCATTCCTCTGGCATTTGCTCCTTCGTCCATATTAATGTTATTAGGTAATGGATTCTTTCCCAGAGTTCGGATCCTCCATGCTTTAATAATTCTGCCAAAATTCCGTCCGTTCCTGGTGCTTTATTGTTTTTTACTTTATTTATTATCTGAACTACTTATATAATATTATTCATAACTCGGATTTTCGATGTGCAGCTCCGCCGTATAATATTTTGTCTCGTTCTGATCATTTTCGTTGTCTGCATTTAGATTTTCTTCGAAATATTGTTTCCATCTCATTATAATTTTTTGCTTATTTGTTAGTAGTTCTCGGTCCTTGTCTTTGCATATCGTTAGTTTTGGTCTAAATGACTGTGTGCTTTCTTTTATGCATTTAATAGAATTTTCTGCTTTCGCGTCTGTTGTTATGCTTTACGATTCCTTATACTTGTTTTTTCATAGCCTCCTTTTTCTTTCTTCTGCATATTATTCTAGTCGCTTGTATTCTTTTTTCGTTATAAATCTCACTGCTATTTCTTGTGTTTCTTTGAAGTTGGTTAAGCCTAGCTTGCCTTTTTTCCTCTACTGCAGTTCTGCATTCATCATCATACCATTCCGCATTTCTTTGCCTTTTGGCAGTTTCCTCTGCTGACTCTGTTATAATTGTTTCTAATTGTCTAAATTCCTCCTCTGCAGTATCTTCCTCTCTAGTTCAGTTGAGTTTTATTTGGAGAGCATTTCTGTAATCTTGTCTCTTTGTTGCGCTTTTGAATTCTTCGACATTCCATTTTTTGATTTGAATATTTTTCCCTTTTGCTACTGTCGCTATTTTCTACCGTAATTTTGCCCCTACAAGATAGTAATCTGAGTCAGAGTTCGCTCCGCAATACGTTCTGACATAAGTTATGTCTGTTGCCCATCTTTTTGAGATGAGTATATGGTCAATTTGATTTGCTTCCTTAGTTCCTGGTATTTTCCATGTTCCTTTATGGATATCTTTTCTCTGAAAGTTAGTACTGACAACTACGTAATTATTTGCTGCTCCGGACTGTGCCACCCTGAGTCCATTTTGACTGGTTTCAGTGTGCAAACTGTGTTTCCCAAATATATTTGCAAACGTTTCTTCTTTCCCCAGTTTAGCATTAAAATCGCCTAACGTTTTAACAGCATCGTGTCTTTGGATTTTATCACATACATCCTGTAGTTCTCCATAGAATCTTTCAACGTCTTCTTCATCAGCCTCTTCCGTCGGTGCATATACATTAACCATTGTCACGTTATGAAATTTACCTTTAAATCTTATGGTGCAAATTCTATCTGATATTGGTGTAAATGCGATAATGGCTTTCCGCAGTTTTTTGGTTATTATAAACCCTACTCCTCTTTCACCTTGTCTCATTTCATTTCCGGAGTAGTATAGTGAGAATTTATTCTTATGAATTTCTCCCTGGCTCTTCCATCTGATTTCCTGCAGTGCCAATATTTCAACTCCGTATTTTTCAAGTTCTTCTGCCATACTTATCATAGCTCCTGCCTTTAAGAAGGTTCGCACGTTCCGGGTTCTAAATTTTAAATCCATAATCATGTCCATTTTTCTGTGCTGAGTTCGTTGTTATGAGATCCGTCCGTTTGTTTCATTAGCCATTGTATTCGCAACAATTGAGTTCTACAAGGAAGGGTTGTTAACCCTTCGCTCAACCCCCTTTTCATCGGAGGACCAAGGCTCCCTTCTTCGTCTGCCCTGACCCCACCATCCACTGGGGTTGGTTACCCAGTCTCCAGTGGGGTTGCTCAGGTTACCGGTGTGTACCAGCGTGGAGGTGAAGATAGGAATTGAGTAGGAGAGGCTAAGTGATGCCAACAGGATACGACATCATGTATTGCGCTTAACTAGTTTTTCTTAAAACAGTTTTTGGAAAATTTTAATATAAATGGTGGACTACCAGTTTTTTTAATAGGTAGGTACTTGGAATTTGGTCCTTAAAGACTCCCATTGACTGAAAGTTTAAAATCGCAAAGGGAAATCTTCTTTTGATATCCACTGTTATATAAGAAATATGTTATATGTTCACATGAATAGTAGCTCAGCATTTGTTCACGTAAGTGTATACCACATTTATTTTTATTATATTAATCAATTAACTCTTTTAAATATCAATCCTCTTCTTGATCTAATTCTAACCCTCTGACAACGAAATTCTGAATATATCATGTATATATCTCGTTTATCTCTGCATTTGGTTACACATATTTCTTCAGGACTGTAAATACTGACCATCTCACGTTGTTTTTAGTTTCTTTGACAAGTAGAGATTGTCTATTCGGTTATTTCTTAATATAGACTATGAGCAATTGTCTAGATTGTCTAGCTTATTGAACACTATTATAGAAGTTATCAGTGGTCAATCTACGTTTATGTTCACATCTAGCTTTTTTAGATGTCGAAAGCATATTATTTACATCTATTTTTTTTACAAATATAATACAATTTACAAAAACAATTTTATAACTCACTTTTACAGAGGTAATTAACAATAAAAACGTACTAATAGAAACTAATAATTTACGATTTTCAATACTATAAGGGTACTTGAGGAACAATACGTTTTCACGTAATAATAGTTCCTGTATAAGTGAAATTGTATTTTAATGTGCTTTATTGAAGCACACTAGACATATTGCAGTTTTACCATCACATGCTCCACAGTATGTTTTAACTATTTTAACTTTTCTATCGGTCTTTCTACTAGTCATGTTCCTTCTTAAACTTTTGTAATATCTTGTACACTTTCTTCTCTTTTTATTACCTACGTCGCTTTGCCTAAGATGGTATTTTTTGGGTGTAACTGGTCGTGAGCGTTCCAACATTTATTTATTTGCAAATGTCTTCGCGAACACCAATCTGAACTCAATGATAGGTTGTCGCTTTTTCGCCTTTTCTATTATTTAACAACTAAGCATTGGCTACTGCGGTATTAAATATTAATTTCACTGCCACTTTCCGGTACCACTTCAGAATTTTGGATATTGGGTTCTGGTAAGAAGCAATTTGATTACTAAAATCAACACTCTTTTTCACCAAGTTATAATCGAGAATAGCTTGTGGTTTTAGCACTTGTGTATAATTTTTCTTTTCACCTGATTAAACCAAGATAAAACTATTATGTTGAAATATTGTAATAATTAAAACTGGTTTTTTGTTGACACATTTTTTCACTTGTGAAATCAATAATGGGGGTAAATTTCATTATAAGTAACCCGTTGCCACTTTTTTAATCAAGATTTTGGTTTTACATTTTTTGTAGTAGACCATATGCACATAAATTCGTTTTTTAAACTATGATTATAATTCATCGACCAATATTCTAATAAAAAAGTGTTTTTGCGTCGTCCGGAATGTTATAAACTGGTTCTCTTTCACAAAGCATACGAAATATGGTTTACATTCTACATTTAGAAAAATCTTTTATAATGCAAGTCTTGTTCGTTTACCTAAACTTAATTAATACACAAAACAAATAATCTATTGTTTTTATAGAAATGCATATTCCTGTCGGATTTGTATCAGTGGGGCATGAGTCACTGGTGTCTCGTATATCAGGACCTCTTATTGCATTACAAACATAGTTCTCAATTAGCAGTGTGGTACAAATTAAAGCCGTAATACTGTTCGTAATACCATAAGACCGTATGTTATAAATAAATATATCCCTACAAGAATTATCTTGAAAAATGGGAAAAATACAATAAAAAAAAGCAATATCAAAAGGTATTTAAAAATGGCTAGTCATTCATGGGCGTACAGTTAAAAACAAAAGTTTTCAGTGTTCTATTGCTTGATTATTATTATCTGGTTGGTATATTTTAAAAATACTAGCTAAGTATTCTGCAAATGTTGACATTTTTTTCTGGTCTGATCTGCCTCAACTAACGTCATTTTTTTTAAATGGTGTATTATTTTATATTCTTAAATGTATATTATATATTTCACGTTCTACGATGCATTCCACGTTTGACACACTGTCTTATTTAATTTTCTGTCATTCTATTTGTTAAATCCTATCCAATTTACGTCACAGCGTCAAGGAGCAGTAAATGTGTGCAGTGAACGGGGGGCATATGTCTAACAGTGAATGTTGGAACTTTTTCGCGTTTATCATATGTACAGTAGTTGACTAAAAGTAGACGTATGCAAATCATATGCTATTCGCTAAATTCTGTCACGTAATATGCCATAGACCTCTGTGGGTTATTACGTTTTATTGCTGCCAGTTTACCGTGATATTACATGCCGCCATGTTTACTTTGTCTCCACCATCGTATTATCTCCATTAAATCTTATCATTTAGGCTCCATATGTCATGATTAGACCTATAGGACAGGAGATACATAACTAAGGCTCTTTTGACATAGCATATATAGGAGCAAATATTTATACCTAAGGTCTACGTCGTAGCATTCGATTGGTTAAATGATATCATTTGAGGTACTGTATGTCACGATTGGACTAATAGGATAGAAGATACATAACTAGGCCCTTTCACGATTGGACTAACAGGACCGCGGATGCATAACTAAGGCCCTTTTGACAGGCTGATGTATGCTGTATTTTATTTTTCTGTCTCATAGTATTTGATTGGTTAAATCCTATCATTTGAGGTACTGTACGTCACGATTGTGCCACTACAAACGAAGATATGTAAATAGGGCCCTTTTGACATGTTGCTGTATTTGATTTCTAAGTCATTGTATTCTATTAGTTAAGTGCTACCATTTGCTATATCGTACGTGACGATTGGACTAATAGGACCGAAGATACATAACTAAGGCCCTTTTGACATGCTACTCCATTTAATTTTTATACCTTATTGTATTTTATTAGCTAAAACCTTTCATTTGAGGTGCTGCACGTCATGATTAGAATAATAGACCCGAAGATACACAACTAAGGCCCTTTTGGCATGTTGCTGTATCCGATTTTTCTATTTCATTGTTTTCCATTGGTTAAATCCTATCATTTGAGATACTGTACGTCACGATTGGACTTATAGAAACGAAGATATATAACTAAGGCCTTTTTGACATGCTGCTGTATTTGATTTTTCTGTCTTATTGTATTTTATTGGTTAAATCCTATCATTTGAGATACTGTACGTCACGACTGGACCAATTGGAGCGAAGATACATGATGCCAGAATGATTTATGGATGAAAAAAATATATATATTTTTAAATTTACTATTTCGTTGTGGGTAATATTATATTCAACAGCGATGCCAAATTTCTGATGCTAAAATGATTGATAATGAAAGTTGGATATACATTTTTATGTATATAATGACATCGAGTAAACGGTAAAACCCTGAACTAAATATATATAATATTTTCACCGTACCATCATTTTAGACTCAAACATTTTCTGGAATAAACTTATATAACTCAGTAAGGGATAAAAAGAGAAAGCCGATATTTTAAAATACCAACACGGTATCAAATCTCTAATCAGTGAGATGGTTAAAATTCTTGTAACAAGTACAGAAAAAAAGTTACATAGGTGTTGTAAAGTAGCGTCGATATACAGATGCTACTTTGCAAGACGATGCTAAATTGATGGTAAAAGCATAATGTATCGATGCCAAAATGATAGTAGGATGTATATATATATTTATATATTTATATATATATATATATATATATATATATATATATATATTTATATATTTATATATTTATATATTTATATATTTATATATTTATATATTTATATATTTATATAGTTATATATATTTCAGGGCACACTCTTGCGTCTAGGCTACTTTGCATAATTCATGTAGTCAACTTACGTTGTTTTTGTGTTTAGAAGAGTTTGGAAATATGTTGTCTATGCGTTCTGTTATATATAACTGTATGTATCTTTTCAAAAATACTAATAACGAATCTCTTTAGACTTTTTTATACTGCATAGGGATATATTATGAGGATCGCCTGAGTTTTTTACGTAAATAATACTTAAAAAAATGTAATGAAAATTAAAGACTTACCAACTATGAGTACAGGCAGGATTCTGAAAAAGATACGTAACTAATTATTATCTAAAAAGCATAAAAACCCTAATAGAGAAAGTAGTATAATGTAATAAACCTCTAGTGCTAATAATTGTCAATTTTCACAAAGCCTCTTCAAACACAGTTGAACTAAACGCTTAAAGAAGGTGTAGGTGTAGGTTAGACAGTAGGTATAAAAAATTATTTTACAATATATGCCTACAGGCAACAATAACTGTCAAATTACATAATTATAGTAATTGCATAAAAATACCGCGTCATTGACTTTTAAGGCTCTAAGATGATGATTATATTAACAATAATGAAACAACGTCACAACCAAAGTCACCGAATTTCGATCGGCTTTCCAAAATATCTCCGTTGACTTAAATACTTATTTCTAGACAAATCTTTACTGCAGGAAAAAACGTTTGTATAGACGAGACGATGGTACTTTATTATGGTGGCTTGCAATTCGTGCAATATTTTAAAAATGAAAAACACAAATTCGGTATCAAAATAAATAAGCTTTGCTTGGAAAACAGCTATACTTGACTTCAAAATTTACTATGGAATATATAGTCAGGATGGTCAAAATGCCTCTTTTTCTGCTTTTCTCTCACTTATGGAATAATAATAATAATAAAAATAATAATAATAATGTCCTGTTGGAGTTTTTATCAGTTCTTCTATCAGGCGCGGCCCCCTGCGAATGGGGGATGCTTTCTGGGTATCCGTAGCGCAGATACCCAGAGGGTAACAGGAATACCTGTCGTGGAACAAAAACTGACACCTGGCAGTAGGTATAAAATGCACACCCATGATAATGGAGTTTATTAATTTATGTTTAGGGTCGCTGCCTGGGGATGGCCAGGGCACGTCTGGAGCCGACGCTGGACGTGACAGCATGCGGGACGTCGGTGGCAGGGTGTTGAGGAGGCGGGCCCCTGTCATACAATCAGCTACAGCCCAACAACAACAACAACAACCACAAGTGAGCCAAACAACAACAAGAGCTCCACTCGCTGAAGGTGCTGCGCTGGAACATCAGCCGGCGCTCACTCAAGCGGGACGACCGAGGCAGCGTATGAAGTGGACAGTGTCCATAAACGAAAATATTTTGCGCTTTTATTATAAGGTGACAAACCTCGGTCAAGAAACAATCGGCTATCGACAACAACTGTATGCCGAATTTTGCAGGGAGTACCCAGAAATCCAAGTATCTGAACAAAGAGTAGCAGATCAATACCGGGTAATTTTAAGAAACAATCTTATTCCAGAGAATAGACGCGACACCATCAGACGCGAAATCGAACGGGAGATCCATAACCAAGAGCAAGTTGCAGACCAAGTCCCTAATGAAATCCCTAATGAGCAGATTCCTGAGATTCTCATACAAGAAACTCAACCTAATAATACACAGCAGGACAATAACGAGTTGCACGATAGTCTGGCAAACGAAATGGCGCGCGCCGTACAAGAGTTTAGTGGAACAAACCCACTTAGCAGACCACCGCTACCAAAAATAAACTCTTCCAAGAAACTAGGAGCGCTGTTACAAATTGTGAATACTGAAGTCCTACCCAATTATATCACAGAAGCCCATACATTGGAATATTTGCATATGCTGATTTACTGTGCAGCAACAGCAATTGCTAATGTTATGGGCATTAAGATCAGAACACGACGGGGTACCAACATCGGAAGGACTGGTAACAGAATAGCACCCTGGGAAAAACGACTGCTGAAGAAGATCGAATTACTGCGTAGAGACATTGGACAAATAACAGAGTACATAAGAGGAGTAAGAAGTAGAAAAATCATCAAAAGAGCTGAAGAAATACAGTTTAACACTCTAAGACACTCACGATATGATCCAGAAAACAACACACCTCAACAATGCCTGGACACATTAAAACAAAAACTATCTGTTTACTCAGGCCGCCTGAGGAGATACAAAGTTAGTAACAACCGGAAATGCGACAATATACTTTTTGAGCAAGCAGAGAAAACTTTCTATAGGAAACTTAATTCCACTGTAGAAAACGCAAATAAATCCTACCCAAGCCAAGAAGAAATTCATGAGTTTTGGGGAAACCAACTTTCGACGCCAGCTACCCATAACAACAATGCTGGATGGATTGAAGACACCACGAACAAATGTCAACACTACAGGAATATTCCTTATGAACCTTTCACCACTGAAGAAGTCTCGAACATTATCAAAGAGCTTCATAACTGGAAATCTCCTGGACCGGACGGAGTTCAAAACTTCTGGCTAAAGAAGTTTTGGAGTGTTCATGAGCTTTTAACAGTATTTATTAATAATATTATTTCTAATTCACAGGAAATACCATCATTCCTTACTCAGGGAACCACTTATCTAATACCGAAGGATCAAAATAACACCCAAGATCCAGCCAAGTACCGCCCAATTACTTGTCTTCCAACTTTGTACAAATTGGTCACATCCTGTGTGGCCCGGCGTATCTACCAACACTGTGCTCTGAACAATATCATAGAGCCCCAACAGAAAGGATGCGCTAAGGGCTCCATGGGATGCAAAGAACAACTTATTATCGACTCAGTCATTTCTAACCAGGCATACACCAAAAAAAGAAACCTTTTTACTGCCTTCATTGACTACAAGAAGGCTTTTGATTCAGTGCCGCATGAATGGCTTATAGATATATTGAAAATATATAAAGTCGATGATAATCTCGTGACCTTTTTGAAGCATATAATGGCAGAGTGGAAGACTAAAATTCACCTTCAAATACCTGGTGAAATTAATATCGAAACTGAAGATATCCCTATTAACCGGGGCCTTTTCCAAGGGGACTCGTTGAGTCCACTTTGGTTCTGCCTAGCGATGAACCCACTATCTCAGCTGCTGAACTCTACTGACTCAGGATTTAGCATCAAAAATAACAACACCGTTGTAGCGAAGCTTAATCATCTGTTGTATATGGATGATTTAAAATTAATGGCTTCCACCCGAAATCACCTAGATGAGATGCTAAAAACTGTAGAAAATTTCTCAAATGACATCAGTATGCATTTTGGACTAGACAAGTGCCGTATACTAAATATAGTCAGAGGAAAGGTTCAGCCTGGAGGTTTCGATATGCAAGATGGCCAAAACATCGAGGCAATGGGTGAAAATGATATGTACAAATATCTCGGAGTAAAACAGGCGCGTAAAATTGACCATAAACAAATGAAAACGGAACTAACTTCGGAGTTCGTGCGAAGAGTAAGACAACTAAATCGGTCATATCTTAATAGTAAAAATTTGTTTAAGGCATTAAATACGTACGCCTGTTCTGCGCTGAGCTACTCATTTGGTATTATAAAGTGGTCAAAAACGGATATAGAGGGTCTTCAGCGGAAAGTAAGAACACTTCTCACAAAGGCGCAAAAACATCATCCACGTAGTGCAGTAGAGAGAACAACATTACCGCGGTATCAAGGGGGAAGAGGACTTATGGATATAGGTGAGCAATTAGATAAACAACATGCTAATCTAAGACTTTCTTTTCAGGTACAGGCTGAGACATCTACTTTACATCGAGCAATTTGCGCAGTAGATGATACGACGCCGCTTAAACTGAGGGAACAAGAAATGCGCATAAACCACCTGACTCAGCAAGAAAAAATGCGCACCTGGATGAGTAAACCTCTGCATGGGCGACATCTCAATGAGATCAACCAAGAATATGTCGACAATACAGCGTCGAACTATTGGTTGACATCAGGAAAGATGTTTCCCGAGACTGAGGGTTTCCTACTTGCCATTCAGGATCAGGTTATTCCAACTAAAAATTACCTGAAATATATTGTTAAAGATCCTCAAGTCCAAAATGACAAATGCCGATATGGATGCCAAGCCCAAGAAACCATCCAACATCTTACCGGTGGCTGCCAGGCATTTGTCGGTACTGATTATAAAGAACGCCATGACTCAGTAGGAAAGATTATTCACCAAGAACTAGCTGACAAACTGGGACTTCTCCATACCGACCATCTTCCTTATTATCAATACGCTCCTGATAGAATGCTTGAAAATGACAACTACAAGCTATACTGGGACCGCACTGTGCTTACAGACCAACCAGTGGCCCATAATAGACCGGATCTCATACTAGTTAATAAACTTACTAGACAAACAACACTTATTGATGTGGCGATACCCAACACCAATAATTTAGTTGTTAAATACAACGAAAAGATCGCCAAGTACAGAGATCTAGAAATACAAATCAGGAGACAATGGAGAATGGAAAGTACCCAGACACTACCTATTGTTCTATCTACTACTGGTGTTATTCCCAAAAACCTCCTAGCGAACATAAAACAGCTGGGTCTAAATGAACATCTTTATAAGGCCATGCAGAAAGCTGTACTCCTCGCGACGTCCAGATGTGTACGAAAATTTCTGGGAGATACTCCAACATACCAAGTCACCTAGGGCTCGATAACATGGAAAGAGTCCCACCAGAGCTCAATCCTTTTGATACCGTAGGTATCTGGGATGAGTGAATTTTCCCCTTAGAGGGAGTGTGAGCCGTATGGCTAAATCTGGGATAATAATAATAAAGGCCTTTATATTTTTATATTTAATGGAAAGTACCCAGACGATACCTATTATTCTTTCTACCACTGGAGTCATTCCGAAGAACCTCCTAGAAAACATAAAAAAGCTGGGTCTAAATGAACATCTATATAAGGTCATGCAGAAAGCTGTGCTACTTTCGACGTCCAGATGTGTGCGAAAATTTTTAGGAGATACACCGACGTACCAAGTCACCTAGGACTCGATAACATGGAAAGAGTCCCACCAGAGCTCAATCCTTTTGATACAGTAGGTATCTGGGATGAGTGAATTTTCCCCTTAGAGGGAGTGTGAACCGTATGGCTAAATCTGGATAAAGGCCTTTATTCTAAGGGTGGTTAGATAGTAATCGTACTCTCTTCAAAGATAATTATTATATGGGCGTCAGCCTTGCTCGCACTGCTTAGCTGTACAACTTATCTTCTTGACACTGTTCGGTGAAAAACAAAAACGAATTGTCCCGAGGTTGTCAAGAAAAAACTAAAAAAAAAACTAAAAACAGTGCCCTACAAAGTAATAACTTAGTTGTGATGTTAAAATGGTATAAAAAAAGTGATGTATTGACAATTCGTGCAAAAGCATAGAGATCAAATGTCAGGACGTCTACATAAACGCAAACACATTGAAAAGCTCAAAATTATTGTTAATTGATCTCTCAGATCAAAAAAAGTGTATTCAAAATAATCTTTTTGATAGTGCCTTGATAAATGCTCATATGAAACATATACAAGTTACACAAGCTAAATTGCTTATCAGAGTTCAAAACAGAAGTCGCTATAGAACTACTGGGTGAAATATCGGGTATTAAAACTAATCTCAACGATAAAATCGATGTGAGTTATCAGGTTGAGAAGGAAAAAAAACAGATGTGTCGTTTACTATGTCAATATGAAAAATATTGGGACGAGAGGATTCTCATTCCACAGTACCTTGTCATCGTATGGGACCATATGCAGAACGGATAGTAGAAAAATGCCAGGCTGGTTTCAGAGGTGGTAAATCGATAACTCATCAGATTAAAACCCTAAAACAAAGATTGGAAAAAACATTGGAATATGACATTTATACTCATCACATATTTATAGACTACAAAGCAGCCTACGACTCTGTGAATAGGAGATAAATGTTCAAAGCAATGGAAGAGCTAGGACTACCAAACCAGTTGGTAAATTAAAAAAAAAACTAACTCTTGAAACAGTTGAATGTAGAGTACGAATTCAAGGGAAACTGTCTGAACCTTTTAAAACAAATAACGGGCTGCGCCACGGAAACCCTCCCTCCTGTATACTGTTCAATCTGGCCTGGAAAAAGTAGTACGTATGTTACAAATTACAACCACTGGTTCAGTATATAATAAATCAGTGCAAATCCAGACCTATTGTTGAGAGAACAGAAAACGTTGTTCGAGAGGCGTATGTAGCATTAAAATAATTAACCACAAAAATGGGTTTAATGATAATAAACACCCACAAAATGAAGTAAATAAAAATAAGCACGCAACCACAAATCTTACACCAATTTGTTCTATAAAACGACGTCATCTAAGCACTGAACCAATTTATATACCTGCGAGCGTTCTTTAACACTGAAAACATTACTACCGTAGACATTAACCGCAGAATTTGCATGACCAACAGATGCTATTTTGGGCTCCTTCTTAAAACCACAATTATATCGAAAAATATAAAAATAAAACTCTACAAAACAGTAATACGCCCAGTCCTAATGTATGGTTTAGCGACCTGTACAAAAAATATTAAAAACATGTTAGGATGTTTCGAAAGAAATGTATAGAGCAGTGAATGAAACTGGAGTGTGGATGAGACGAGAGATCTTCGAACTTTATCGAATATAACAGGAACCTGATATCTTAAAACGTATCAAGATAGTACGTCTGAGGTGGATAGGCATGTAATGCGGATGGAATAACATGGCCCAGCTAGAAAAATGCAGAAAAGAAGAGGAAGACAAAGAACAAGGTTCCTTGATAACATCGATAAAAACATGAGAAATATGGGAATACCTGCTTGGCGGTGAAAGGCAATGGTTAGGGATGACTGGAGAGAAATTCTTGAGGAGGCTAGGACCCACGCAGGGTTGTAAAGCCAGAATGATGAAGCTTCTCATTCAAGTTTTGTGTAATTTATACAAAAAGGATTGCTGTATTTCTCGTTTTTTCTCGACAAATTATGCTTTTTAAATATTAAAGTGTTTAAATATTATATAATTATTTTTTTGCCTTAGGTTCAAGAACTATTTAGCTAGACAATTAGTTGAATAAGTAAAAACAATTAACTTTATACTTCCTTTAAATTTATATCAATTTCCTATTTCGTTCATTTACTGAATTTTCTAGCCTTCACATTGAAAACATTATTGGTGACTGTAAGATAATTATAATTACTTTTGCATATTCTAAATATAACGCCCAGTGCTTCTGTACAAAGTAGAAATGTGGACGTTGAAGGCGGAAACTCTATTAACACTTAAAGTTTTTGAGCTATTCTCATACAGAATGATCCTGAAGATAGCATGGACAGACAGAGTCACCAATGAAGAAGCAAAGTCCAACATGTAATGTAATTTATATAGCTGTGTGGGCTATAGTTAATGCCACGGTGTCAATAATCTCTTTGTCAACCATTTTCTGTTCACTTTTGAATGTAGGTCTCTCCCAATTACTTATATCTTTCTCTATCTTTCGCCAATCTAATTAACTGTTTTTCTGCCACTGCTCTTATGTCATCTACCCATCTTTTTCGAGGTCTTCCCATGCTTTTTGTTGTCGTCCTTGGTCTCCATTCTAGAATTCTTTGTGTCTACCTGTTATTATATCGGGCTACGTGACCTGCCCAGCGCTCTTTCCTTTTTGTAATTTTATCCACAATATCCCTAATCTTCGGTCTATGTCTTATCTCGGTGTTTCTAATCTTTTCCCTCAGTGATATTCCAAGCATGATTCTTTCCATTGCTCTTTGCGTTGTTTCTAATTTTTTAGCAGATTTTTTGGTAAGGGCTACTGTCTCGAAGCCGTAGGTACAAACTGGTAGTATGCACCTTTCCCTTTAAGTTTACAGGAATGGAGGTGTTTTTCAAAATATGTGCTAGTTTGCCGAAAGCGCCCCATGCCAGTTGTGTTCTTCTTTTAACTTCAGCATCTTGAGTTGGTTTTCCTAGTTTGATGACATGACCTAGATATACATAATTTATTTTTTAAAATATTTTCTATGGTATGATTTTGTATAGTTATATTTGCTTGGTCTCGGCTCAGTATTTTTGTTTTACTGTAGTTCATTTTTAAGCCTACCGCTCCTGAAACTGCATTTATTTGTTATAACATATCATTTAGTGCTTGGATATTATCGGCTATTAAAACTATGTCATATGCGAATCTCAAGTTAGTTTTTGAGCTTTCGTTCAGCTTTATCTGCATAGTGGCATTTTTATATATGTGTTTAACTATGTTGTATCTTAAATCTATACGTGTATTTTCTTGAGATTCAAGCACTACCCATAAATCGATGGAATCGAATGCTTTATGGAAATCGACGAACGCCATATGAATTGGAACATTATACTCGGTGCATTTTTCTATTAGTGTTCTTGCGGAGTGCAAGTGGTCTATAGTACTAAATTGTTTTCGAAATCCAGCCTGCTCGATAGGTTAATAAAAATCGAACTTATGTGTCGAGCAAGGACATTGGTGTAATTCTCGATGTTTGCTTTTTTTCTTTCTTGAATAGTAGAATGACTTCGGAGTTGCACCATTCTTGAGAAATCATTCCCTCATCAATTACTTTATTAAATAAAATATTTAATACCTGTTCCATTTTTCTGCCACCAATTTTCAACATTTTAACTGTAATTTTATCTTTTCCCGAACACTTATTCGTTTTTAGTTGATTTAGGCTATTCTAATTTCATAGTCGGTTATGTCCGGTATTTCTTCTGAGTCGATGTTAATTATTCGTTCAGTAAGTCGTTGTTGTAGTTGTGTATTTACCGAGTATATTAAATATAGAATTTTTTTTCCTTTCTGTCTCGGAAGGTGACGTTTTTCTCATTTTTTATTTCTATGATTTTTGTTATGCCGATTGAGTTTTTTTTTATATATTTTATTATTTATATATTATTTATATATTTTTATTATATATTTTATTACATTGTTAGTATAGTTTCTATGATCGTTCCTAATTTCTTTCTTCACGTTTTTGTTTACACTTTTGAAGCTGTTTGAAGTTCGATCTGTTCTGTTTTGTCTTTCTTGGAGTAGCTTAATTGTATTTGGTTATACATGGTTATATATAGATATTTTGACTGTTTTTGTGTTTAAGTATATTTTATTGTGTTTATATCCATTTATTTCAGGGTCTCTATTGATTTTTATTTTAATATTCGTTCTAGTCAGTCTATCGTCACTCCCGGTATAGAATTTGTTTAGTACTATCACGTCGGTGTATGTTTTTGTTATTGGAGAGTATGTAGTCTATTTAGTTCTTAGTTTCCTTGTCTGTGCTGATCCATGTCAATTTACGTTGTTTAGATTTTTTAAAGAAAGTGTTGAGACAAAATAAATTTTCGTTGTTTAAGTAGTTGTACAACATCTTACCCCTTTCGTTCCTATTGTCCAGCCCAAAGCGACCGATATATTGTGTGTCGTCCTCTTCTTTTGTCCCAATTTTTGCATTAAAATCGCCTGTGATTATTACGAAGCGTGATTTTTCTTGGTTCCCTGCTGTTGTCAGATCCTCGTAAAATGATTTAGCTTCCTCGTCTGTCGAGTTTTCTGTCGGTGCATATTCATGTATTATCGGTAAACTGTATCTGCTGCTAAAAGCGATGAAAAGATATATGACTCTGTTTGATACTGCACAGAACTTCGTTACTTTATACGGAGCTCGTTCGTTTATCAGGAACGCTACGCCTCCTATGTGATGATTTTCTACGAAGTTTTTATGGTATAGTTGGTGACCAGATTGTAAGATGGTACATGCTCTTCCTGGTAAGCGCGTTTCGCATAGTCCAATTATATCCCATTTGATATTTGAGAGCTCTTGTTTTACAAGAGTTTTTAGGCAAGGTGTTCTTGGGTCCTCATAGTTCTTATATTTTAAGTGACTATACAAAGCAACGATGGGTAGTTTTCTTATTAGATTCAGTCGAATATTTGCCTCCTTTAGAATACATAAGGCTGACTGATTACTCAATGTGAGATTCTGAGTGTATAACTCTACTCATATGGGGTAATTTCGTATTCATACTCGACATCTTCAACTTGGAAAGTTTAAGCATATTTAAAAAGCCACGCCTGCCAAGCGGGTTGGCGAGTGATCCTATACAATCCCTAAAATCAGGGGATTGCCACTTTCGCCATCCACGCATTAGAGTGATATCTTACTGTTACAAGCATACGGTTTAGTAAGACATCACGTTGATACCACCCGGAGCTCGTTTCGAGCAATAGATTCTAAGAAGAATATGCGAAGAACAAAAGCGAAAAAGCGATCATACAGAGCATGATGTGGCGAAAGTTTGAGTTATATAAAAGCTTACGTTGTAAAATTAATTTGATAAGCACGCCTCAGATGGATTGGGCATGTATTTAGAAGGGAGGAAGAAGCGACAGTGAAAAAAGTATGTGGCTGAAGAGAACCATTGGGATGACGTTCTAGAAGTAAACAAAAACTTGGGTATCTGCAAAACTTGCAAGACGACTTAAAATCCGAAGAATCCAAAATTCAACGAATTTAAAGGATGTAAAAGAATTGCTGGAGTCGTGTGATTGAATATTTTTATAAAGAAGGCTTTGACTGATAATGCGCTATAATGCTAATGATAATTATTTATTCTTTATCATCTAAAATGGCCAGTAAATAGGATAAAATAAAAATAACAAAATTTTAGTACTAGTTAGTTTTTTGTATTGAAGTAATCGTATTTATTTTCTATATTTTAGAGAGTACTGACAACTAATAATGAAGCTGTTAGTTTTAGAATTAAGTTAGAATTAACTGTAGTTAAAAAAATATATTAAACATTCAGTTTATAAAAATTGCATTTTTAATTTTCATCAATGTGTTGTATAAATTCTGATGTAAAAATGCGCTTGTAGAAAATATTTATGTTTGAAAGTAAACTAATATAGACGAATATATACAGCGAACATAAAACCATATTAATCCAATATTGTTGTTTTTTGAAATGAAATGGTTTAACAATATTGACTTAGTACAACAAACACGATCTTGGACCTACATTGAACAAGTACAATTTGTCAATTATATCGATATTTTTAGAAAGACAATATGTAGTAGTTAAAAGTAACAGATCAGTTTTTGATTTTTAAATGCAATCGGTTATGCAGTTATCCTTTGTTAAACTTTTTAGTACGGCAGCTGGGTACATTTCTGTATTCATTATTATTATTATTATAACATAAGCGAGGGCAGAGGAACTAAGTCCCTATCATGCCGAAAAACAAAGAAATTTCATTAATTACCTACTAGTAAATAACAAAAATTACAAATAAAAGAAATAAAATTACAATTTTAGGGTTTAAAAAAAAACAATATTTTAACTATAATATAAAACGGTCAAGTCTGTTTTTGAACGAGTTGGTAGAGGAAGCGGAGACATTGTTATCGTTAAGGTTATTCCAGCACTCAAAAACTATTTGGAAGAAAGTTCTGTCTTGGTCTTCTAGAAAAATTTTCTTTCTTTAGTTTACACTGATGACCTCTGAGGCGGTCATCTCGATTTATGATAAATATTTCATCAAGGTTTCCAAAATTAAATTTTAGTATTGTAAATGTTGTAATTAAGTCTCCACATGGTCGGCGAAGTTCAAAAGTAGTTAGGTTAGCCATACTAAGTCTTTCTGCATAAGACGGTCTTCTCGGTCCCAAAGAAATTCGAGTGGCTTTTCTTTGAACGTTTTCCAACAAAGTCTCGAACCAGATCAGGATACCACATTGGTCCAGCGTATTCAAGGATGGGTCTTACGTACAGAGTGTAAAGTTTACAAAATGATTGCATTGAAACTCTCAAAAAACACCTCCGAATAAGATACAGTCTGGAGTTTGCACGTTTACAAATAGAGGTAATATGGTCGGACCAAGTTAGGCTGCTGTTCACGATAACACCAAGATCGTTATACGAAAACACAGATTCTAATGTTTAATTAAAAATCCTTTGTAATAGGTATATTTTAGGTCCAAACGGGCTAAGTTAAAAAGACAAAACGTTTTCGGAAACCATGTTCCATCATCAGTGTCCTATTTTGTCTTTTTAACTTAGCCCGTTTGGGCCTAAAATATACCTATTACAAAGGATCTTTAATTAAATTTTTAGTACATGGTATACAGCCAACTACAGGAACGTAGATTCCTTGTGGAGATTCTAATGTCTGCCCGGTAACAAAGTACGGCACAAGTGGGTTATTTTTGCCAATTCTAAGCACTACACATTATTCTGCGTTTAAGGGTAGTAACCACTGGGAACACCAAGTTAAAATGGAGTCCATTTGAAGGGTTAGCTGGTTTGTGATTGGATTGGCATATATTTTTGTGTCGTCAGCGTAGAACGATATTTTACTTGAGACATATTAAGAAATATCGCTGATGTAAACCGTAAAAAGAAGAGGTCCAAGGACAGAACACTACGGCACTCCACTTTCCACTAACCTGTCCTGTGAGAAAGATTCGCCAACTCTAACTTTGTAATATTGATCTGTCAGGAAATCATCTATCCAACGAAGTAAAATACCGCGAACTCCGAAATGTTCTAGCTTATGTAGAAGTCTGCGCTTAGGTACACGGTCAAAGGCTTTAGAAAAATCTAGATAAACAACGTCGACCGGCTGCGAACTGTTAAGGGATGTCGTCCAATCGTTAACACAATGTAGGAGATTGGTTAGAGTAGAGCGACTAGAGACATATCCATGTTGTTTTGTTGAAAAAACATGTTTCTGGAGAAGGAATTTGGTCATCTCCTCGGAAATAATGGCTTCCATAACTTTGGCAACTACTGGCAGCAAGCTAATCAGACGATAATTGTTGGGGTCGAGTTTGTTGCCTTTTTTAAAAATAATGGTAACGGAAGCTTATTTTCAACTAGGGGGGAAGGAGTTCTGGATAAAAGAAGTTTGCATAATTAACGTTAAGGGTATTGCAAGCATGTCTGCGCACCTTTTTAACAGTTTTGGTGTTAAACCATCTAAACCAGGTGAAGCGGCCGTGCGAAGTTTAATTAAGTGTTGTTTGACAAGATCCACTGTGAATTCAACTTACTGTAAGGATGCGCCGACACGATTACAGTTAATAGCAGGCAGATAAACATCGTTTAATTTTTTAGTAAAAACCTGTGAAAATGTTAAAGAGAGAGTTTCGGAAGATTCTTTGTCAGAAGAGCATAAAGTCTAGTTGGGTTTTTGAAGTAGCGGAATGGAAACTTTAGATGTCATGGAGAAACGTATGTATTTATAGACTTTTTTGATGTTACTACTTTCAATAACGTTTGCTTAAAAATTTTGTCTTAGGGTTTTTAGAGATGTTTTTAAGTTATTTGAAAATCTGCGGTGGCTTTGGAAATCACTAAGAAGCCCGGTGTGTTTAAATTTTCGCCATAGATGTCGTGTGTGAATAATTTGTTTAATTGCTGTTCGATTTATCCAGGGTTTAAGGTTGTTTTTATAACTCTTACGGAAAATAGTATTCATAGAAATTATATTGTGGACTTTATCGAGAAATGCAGTCCACATTAATGAGGGGTCGTTTAAGTCTGCAAAAAATAAATGCCAGTCGATTTGAGAGAGTTCAGTGTCAACTTCAGAAAAGTCGGTAGTAGCATATGTTACAATGTTATTTTGGCGGGATAATATTTGATTGAACTGGATGTGAGCCGTTATAACTGCATTATCTGACTTTCATATAGGAGAACTGACTTCGAAAGATGAAATCAGCTGTTCGTCAATTAATAAGCACTAGATCTAAAGTAAAAGGTTGGTTATTATTCCTAAATATAGTAGGTTCTGTACTTAGTTGTATCAGGTTTAAATTTACTACAAAGCTTTTAAATAAATTATGAGCGTTTTCGGCGTCAGATAATGAAGTTATTGGCCAGATGATCTCTAGGAAATTAAAATCTCCAGTAATGATAAGATTATCAAGAGATGATAGTTCTTCAAGTTTTGTGAAGAAAACATTATCGTGTGCAAGTAGTGTATTAGGTGGAAGATTTATATACATAGTTAATTAAGGCAAAAAAAATTTTAGTAACAGATAAGTAAATTGCATCTATTCCAGTAATATCTATTAGCTTAATGTTAATTTTGAAAGTTGTGGAAATAATATTGGATAAGTAAATGCATACACCCTCCACCCACACGATTTTCATTAACAGAGGAGTCAGGAATTGTGGGTTTAAGCCAGGATTCGGCAATAGAGAAAATGTCCGGTTTAAGAAGTTGCACTGTGCATACAAATTTGTCAAACTTAGCGGAAGGTGAACCTACATTAGTATATAGAAATAGCCAGTCATTGAATTTGTTGGTAGAAAAATTATGAACGAAATTTCGTGATTCTGGGAGTGCCATTGATGTATTTCATAGTTACATCATGTTCACCGTTATTTTTTCGAGTTTCTAGCTCACTTCGGAGTTCTTTTAAACGTACGTGTTGTATGGACGTCTTGTCGTCAATTATTGAGAATTTTTCTGTGGCTTTGTTTTCCAGAAGTTGGGCTTGATTTCTCAGAATATCTTTAACGTGGTATTCCGAACCCATTACTACCTTTATCATTCGGAGAAATCGTTGGTTTGCTTTGCCGACTCTGTAGAAGGTGATTTGCTTTTCCTGGCAGCCAACAGTATCCAAAACAAGCTTAACCTTATTCGCGTCGGCATCTTTTCTGCGTTGTACATCCTCAGAGGAAGATTCTGTTACACCTCTAATTAGAATATTTTTAGCGCGTGTTATACGATCTATAACTTCGTTAGCGATATTATCCGTGAATTCGGTAGACTTAAATAAATTAATCTGGCTGAGCTTATCGATTAACTCAGTTATTTTATTGATCTCAATAAGTGGTCCTTGATCTCAATAAGTGCTGCCAATTTTGATAAAAGATTATTTTTTTAATTGTAACGGTTTAACGTCACATTTTTATTAATTTACATTTAAAGAATTATTTCTTTTTAATTTCTTTATTAATTTATTAATTCCTTTGCCTACAATGGTGTTTTTATTATTTTTTTCTTTAAAAAGTATTAGGCGCCCTCTGTTTTCCTCTTTTTCCTCTGTTTTTCTTTTCTCTCTATGTCTGTCTCGTAGAATAAATATTCGCCCTCTCTCTTTCTGTCCGATAGACTAAATATTCTGTTCTATGTTGACAGAAAAGATAATTCTATCGTATAGGAACATCCCATGACATCTGTACTAACTTCATTAAGTCCCTTTATACTGTCAATCTGTCATATCTGTCAATCACCTTTCATGGTGGAATTATTTTTTGTATATAATTGAAATTTATAAAAGAAGGTAGGAATTATAGTAAGCTTTATTTTATGGTCTGCAATATTCTCTTGAGGTGAATACTTTCATTGTAATCTTTATTCTATAATTCTGACAGCATTTTTAATATTTGTAACTTCCTATACACAATAATTATATTTCATTTTACCCTTGCCACCTGCTGTTTGTTTCATTGTTATTTTATAAAATGACTAGGAAGTAAAACTTCTTTTGATGTGTCTCTAATACAAGTTGTTATTCTATTTTGGTCTATTCATCATATTCAAGAATTTATTAACCATATTTATTGTTTACTGGCTGTATTGATTGGCCGTATTACAAGAATTTATTGACTATTGGAGGAGCTAACCACTTAATTGGGAGTCCACACACAGATGGTATAACTGTAGCTCTCCGGAGAACCTAACGTCTAATTGGGAGGCCACACAAGAGCCCATTGATGCCACCGATGCCATAAGTATTATCCTCACTATATTCATTGTTAAGCAATGGCAGAGTTGATTATTTTTTTATTATTATTTTTTAAATGATTAGATAAAAATTGTTTTACTTGCTTATTACTATCAGCCTTACTATCAGCTAAGGGTTCATTATTTGATTCCTAGTTTAAGACAAGACGAACTCACACTTGAGCTACTGAGCTAGGCAAAGCACAGACGATAAGCTCACATGGTTGATTGAGGTATTAGTTTTATAATAGTAATTCAATTATCTTTGTTAGTCTTATCGCTACAAAATAAATTTTTCAATTTTAATATTTTATTCTACAACTAGTCATATCGTAATGAATGGCTAAAAATACAATAAAAATGCTATATTATATGTTACATATAAATAGTTTATAATTTGTCTTTAAAAATTTTAAGAAATTGTAGATTTAGCCTAATTTTTTGTAATCATAACTTTTCACAAGGTTCTTATTTCTCTAAAAGCTACACATAAATAGAAAGTTTGGATAGGAAAAAGGGAAAAAACTTAATTTTTAATTAAGCTAGCCAGCAAATAGCTTTTCGTCCATGTATAATCAAAAGCAAGCGGTGGACTAGTGCGTTGTCGACATTACGCCTGCTTCAAGGGGTTATTTAAATTTTAAAATAGCTACTATTATCACATTGCCTCCCACACGTATTTCTCAAAAAGTTTTATGGAGCGCCACACCAAAAAAGTTGTTCAATTCTTGAAGGCCATGTCAGACAAATATGACTGACGGAAATTTTTACGGTGAGGCCATGTCAGTCATATAGGACTAAGATGATAACTTTTGAATACCCTTCTATCACTTAAAATTACGTGATGGTTTATGGATATTTATATGCAATTTTGTTGGTGTGGCGTCCAGTGATACTTTATTAATACATTGGTGGCGCTCCAAGAAAAAATAATGAAAAATTAAAAGAAAAGATAGTTTTTATTTTTGCCATAAAAAGTGAAACAAGAAGAGGACAATATAAATTTATGAGGTATGAATATTTTTAAAGCAGTACAATCACATATAAGGTTGATCAGGATAACCACAGCAATAAATCATTACTTCTTTCATTTTATATCTGGCTTCCTAGAGAACCAATCAAATGTCTGTAACAAGGCTTGCAAATACGACGACTTTTTTTGTCTTTGGTCAATGCATGTCCTGTTTTTTTTGCAGGTTCTTCTCTTGGTTATATGTCTAACATTTGCTGAGCCAGCTGTTCTTTGAACCTTCGTATTTGCATCTTCTTTTTCTTTGAAACAATTTTTATTACCAGGTAAGCATGGACAACGCGAATCCGAGAAGATATTCCATGGCCAGCTTCCAAACACTTTACCCCTTTTATTTAAGTTGTCGCATTTGGTCAGATATGTCTATGCCAGATTTTTTTTGATTGTAAGCTACTACCATACTTGGTTTTATTTTAGTTTACTTTCTCTTGTTTTTCTTAAGTTGTTTATTAGTTTATGGTATCGATGGGGTTGTGTTCTCTCTATTTTGTGAGGTATCGGTCAAGTCAGGAGCATGTTTGGTAAACAGTTATTTTTTAACACTAGTGTCTCCCCACTTGAGAATTACTATACCATTTTCGCCTTCCCTACTTACAGATTCACCTTTCTTCAGTTTTTTTATCATATATCAATCATTTTTTTTTGGAAAATGTTTTCTTGAGGTGCTCAGTACCGATTAAATGCGTATTTTGATTTCAGAGCGATAAAGCCAAGGGGTAACTAGTGTAGAAGTGATCAACAAACAACGTACGACCTTGATTTAAAAGTCCCAGCATCAATTTTAAACACTCATGATGACCCAAACCTAAATTTGTGTCAAATGTTTCTGCTTTGCCTTCATAAATACTCGTAGTTCAAGTATATCCATTTGTTGCACAAATTTTAAATACTTTTATCCCATATCGGTGGGCTTTGCATCAAATTTGATTTTATCAATACGATATCTAGTAGGTGTCTCTGGATCTGTAAAATGTATAAACTTCAGCAACAATTTATATCTGTTTCGTGACATTATTTTGGGTGCCAGGAGATTATTATAAATACTCTTGGTTAATGGTCTACCAAGAGTATTGAATATTTCCTATCTTTATCAGACCCATCCATAAAGTAAGGCCCAGAATTTTTTTATTTCAGTACTATTTGTAGGAATCCATTTTGTTAACATAGACCCACGTTGTATTCTAGTGTTGTTGGTTACCCTTGCTGCATATTTATTTGTAAATCCCACAATAGTATTTTTAATCTTATCATCTACAAACAAGCAGTATGAGGTATGACTCATAAGCAGTTATATCTTCAGGATGTCAATTTTTAGTCCAGAAGGCCCTAACAAATTATTGTAATATTGTATTGTATTTGTAATTTTATTGTAATTGATCCTCTTCATCACTTTCTAATAAAGCAGTTTCGAATTGTTGCTCTGTCAAATACTTTTGATACTTTCGCTTGGACATTGTATTTTTTCAATAAAGCGAACTCGTTTGCAAATTGTTAATTAAAATATAAATACCTATTATTTTCACAACAAATAACCTTTAAATCGTCACGTGAATGCTAATGAATCTACCGAAATAAGTTTCGGGTAGGTCACGTTAGTCACAATTGGGTGACGATTTTAAATAAACAAAACTATTTTTAAACATGCAATAATTTTTTGCTGAATAACATGATGATCTAGACATACAAACCTTTCCCTATATCTTCTTTTTTTTGCTGTGGCCTCCCACGAACTTTATTAGAAAATTTCTGTGGCCTCCAGCGAAACAACGTTGTCACTTATATATGACCGACATGGCCTATAGCAAAAAATTTCTGTCAGTAAATTTTAGGTGACATGGTAGGCAATGTGTTAAAGCACGTATAATGTCAAAACTTACTAGCCCGCCGTGGTTGTTGATTCTGCAAGGGCGAAAAGGTATTTGTTTATTGCTTGTTAACTGAATAAAAGTTTTTTTTATTTTTTCAATAGCAAATTGTCAGTGGCGTTTGTGTTCTAACCTTCCAGTTGTGTGCAGCTGTTAGAGAAATTTACACCATGTTAGGCTAAATCTTGGATTTCACGACTTAAAATTTGTATTTACTGTTAAGCTATAGCTTTATCATATGCAGCATATATATCATGTTTACCGTATTTTTAGTAGTACGTTATCATGAGACTAGTTGTACATTTAAATATTTAAATTTGAAATATTATTTATAAAAATAAATGTTTATAAAATTTGGTACCATTTTTTGAGATGTGGGCCTACATATTCGTATTAAGTAAAAAAAGCATAGTTGATAAGAATGTGAAATTTGCTTCAGCGGAAACTTAACCCTAAATTTTGGGGTACTGTTTGGGATTACAAAAGATGATGATCATTCACCAAATTTTAGTACAAAATATTGACTCAACCTCAAAATTCCATAAACAGTCAAAAATCGTTTTTTTGTCATAACTCCATAACTGGATGGTCTTTCTATGATCCATAACTGGTCCATAAAGAATTTTTTTCCAATGTAAATTTCTGTTTTTTTAAATCAAATGTTTTATTTATTGTGCTCTATAAAAATATTTGAACAAAAATGAACCTAGCTGTACGAGAGCAATTTACTCTCGTACTTCTTATGCTATACCGGGTGGTCCAATAAGCCGATCTCTCGGCTATATATCAGAAACTATTCATGTTATAACTTTAGGAGAAAAAATTTCTTAGTAAAAGTAGCCAAGAGAAATCGCTGGAAATAACTTTTAAGTTTCTGGGTAAACCACTAGGGGGCATAACTTGTGAATAAAAATTTGAAAACCAGTTTTTTTGGGAAATATGCTCAATTATACCAAGTGTTAAATAAGTAAACTAGAAAGAGGCCTAACTTCTGCACAAAGTACTTTTTTTATTTTATTCAAATAAAGCGTGGAGAGAGTGGGAAAATATTTGTGGATAAATACCTATAACCTTGGTTTCAATTAACCGATTTTAACAAAATTAGCGTCAATAGAAAGAGGGTATATGGAATAATTTACATCTAATGAAATCGTAGGCTTCCACGGCCAGAGTCAGAATTATAGTTTATTCGTCTTCCGGGTTTGGACCGTGTCATTTGTGAGTGACCCAAAAGTGGGTTCATCTCGACGTTTCGCTACAATTGTATGGAGCTTCTTCAGGAGAACAAAGAAAAAGAAATCAAAAGACAGGAAGATGGGTAGTTAGCAACGGTAACTCAGTTACTCAACGCAACCAGAGGCGAATACTAAATACCAAGATGGGCATTTGGTCACAGTAACTCAACTACTTAACGCAGCCAGAGGTGAAAACCAAATGCCAGGACAGGGATTCACGTCCAACAGCTCAGAACACTAACGCGTCGAGAGGCGGGGAGTGAATCCGACGATTACTCCGCTACCGCTCTATTTATAGTCGCGGTGACCTGTCGTGTCGGGACGTATCGGCACACTCCGTGGCGCGAACGCAAAGAAGCGCGCGCTGGCCAATCATGTTGCTGCATCGTGGTAGCGGGACCGGACGGCGGCTCTAGAGTGAGCCAGATGGAAGACAAGTAGTATCCTTCCTCTCGATTGATATTATGTAGATTTTTTCGGATCTCTAGGGATTCGCGGATTTTCCTGGAATAAAAGAAGGGGCTCTTAGAAATAATATGGGTTTTTTCGAACAATATGGAATGACCGGTTTCTTGGCAGTGTTCTGCAACTGCAGAATGGGAGAAAAGACCTGATCGAATGCATCTTTGATGCTCTTGAATCCGAGTTTTGACGGAACGACCAGTTTCGCCAATATACACATGTCCACATGAACAAGGAATAGAATAGACACCACAAGAAGATAGGGGCGGTAATGGGTCTTTAGGAGAGGGTAGATATTGTGAGATTTTCTTGGGTGGTCGAAAAGTAGTCCTGATACCTTCTTTGCGAAGAATTTTGCCAATCCTATCAGTGACACTTCGGATATACGGAAGTAAAGCTACAGGAGTATTACCCGAAGATTCTGAATTTGTCGTCCTAGGGTGTAAAGGGGGATGTAGATGTCGGTGTGTAATATATTGAATTGTGGACTTGGAGTAACCGTTGGCGACAAGGGTTTTTTGCAGATGGCCAAGTTCTTCTCTAAGGTTGTCAGGTTCAGAAATCGAAATGGCCCGATGGATGAGAGAGTTGATCACAGAATTCTTTTGGGCAGGATGGTGGTGTGATGAAGCATGTAGGTAACGATTCGTGTGAGTCTTTTTTTCTATAAACAGAGTGACCCAATCGGCCATTGGGCTTGGAGGTGACTAACACATCGAGAAAGGGAAGGGACCGATTATTTTCTACTTCCATTGTGAATTTTATACTCGGATGTTGTGAGTTAAGATGATCTAGGAAGGGAGAAAGGGTATGTTGACCATGGGGCCAGATGATAAATGTATCATCAACGTAGCGGAACTAGACTTTTGGTTTTAAGGGGTAAGATTCGAGGGCTAAAGACTCAAAGGCTTCCATGAAAATGTCAGCAATGACAGGGGAAAGGGGAGAACCCATTGGTGTTCCAGATATTTGTTTGTAGAAATTGCCTCTAAAAGAAAAATATGTTGAAAGGAGGCATTTTTCCGCAAGATCGGCCAAAACCAAAGACTTGTTATCATTGGTCAAGTGATCTCGCAGAACAACTAGAGAGTCATGTATGGGGATGTTGGTAAATAGGGATGATACATCGAAACTGACGAGAATGTCTTGGGGATCGACCGTGAGGGAGGAGATTAAGGTGATGAAATGTGTGGAATTTCGGACATAAGAAGAGGTACGACCAGTACCTTGGGCAGATGGAGTTTTTCGGAACTATGGACTTCTTAACATCATCGGAAAGATCGGATTGTTTGATGGCATGCGAAATTTCGCGTTCAACTCTAGGAGTGAGGTCTCGAGAAATTGTATTATAACAGGATGTATCCCTAAGAAAGTCGTTTACTTTCTCTATGTAGGAAGGAGTATCCAGAATTACTGTGGCATTACCTTTGTCTGCAGGAAGGATTATTATCTCAGAAAGAGAAAGGAGATTTTTGAGAGCTATGAATTCCTCACGAGATATATTGGAAGTAGGGATTTTGGCTGTATCAAGACATTTAGCGACGTCAAAGCGGATACGGTCGGCTGGAATTTTGGGAATTGTGCGGAGTGCCGCTTCCACATTTGAAACTATTTCTTCGGTAGGAATTCTGGAAGGAGGATATCTACCCTCTCCTAAAGACCCATTACCGCGCCTATCTTCATGTGGTGTCTATTCTATTCCTTTGTTCATGTGGACATGTGTATATTGGCGAAACTGGTCGTTCCGTCAAAACTCGGATTCAAGAGCATCAAAGATGCATTCGATCAGGTCTTTTCTCCCATTCTGCAGTTGCAGAACACTGCCAAGAAACCGGTCATTCCATATTGTTCGAAAAAACCCATATTATTTCTAAGAGCCCCTTCTTTTATTCCAGGAAAATCCGCGAATCCCTAGAGATCCGAAAAAATCCACATAATATCAATCGAGAGGAAGGATACGACAGGTCACCGCGACTATAAATAGAGCGGTAGCGGAGTAATCGTCGGATTCACTCCCCGCCTCTCGACGCGTTAGTGTTCTGAGCTGTTGGACGTGAATCCCTGTCCTGGCCTTTGGTTTTCACCTCTGGCTGCGTTAAGTAGTTGAGTTACTGTGACCAAATGCCCATCTTGGTAGTTAGTATTCGCTTCTACCCATCTTCCTGTCTTTTGATTTCTTTTTCTTTGTTCTCCTGAAGAAGCTACATACAATTGTAGCGAAATGTCGAGATGAACCCACTTTTGGGTCACTCACAAATGACACGGTCCAAACCCGGAAGACGAATAAACTATAATTTACATCTACTATAAAATAATTGCATTTAGTTTTAATTGTCATAGGTGGAGGGTACTTTCGAATAGAAAAAAATTAAATTTATTTTTCTTTACAATGTGTAATGAAAATACCATTTATTGTACATAATAATGGAACAGGATTAAATTCGTAACAAAATGCCGTATGTTAATAGCTTTTGTCGAACTGGAAATATGAATAAAAACGCCTAAACATAAGTAAGTATAGTATTGACTCACCCTGTATTATAAATTAAATTAAAAAATAAGCCAGTAGGTACTTTCAAATTTTTTTATAGCAGAAGAATCTTAATGTTGATACCTATTTTGACCATTGTCATTTCATATGAATAAAAATAGGTTTTTCGAAACTAAGTAGGCTACGACAATGAATTTGACGGGGACTTCATATTGTTAATTTAATGACAGCAGTCAAAAAATTGTTAAGAAGTGTTATATTATAATGCGAATTGGAGATTGCACTTTTTTCAACAGATATTAATATTGGTAATATAAGTAATTAATTATCAGTACTAATGATTCGTGATGACTATATCAAATGCAGAATTGTATGATATGAATGGAGTTTATTTCGAATGTCACCAAATGCCGCTATTGCCTCACGTATATATTTTCTACGATATCCTGACAGGAGACATTATGGCAAAAAAGTATTTGAAAGAAAGTCAAAAAGATTAAGAGAAACTTGTAGTTTTCATCATCCTTGTTTTAAACGACCGGCGTAGTGGAGGTATTATCAAAGTGCATTCAATCAATGTTCTTTCTTTAATTCAACAGAATCCACATATAAGTAGTCGCCAAATATCTATAGAATTAAACATACCCAAAACTACTGTTCTGGGAATTTTAAAACATCATAGGTTGGTTTTTCATATTATAAAGTGAACGTTTAGGTCAGAAACTTGGAATTCCCTTTAAACTTTAGATTCAACTGTTATTTTAATATTCCGATAAAAACGGTAACACGGCGCTTTTATCCTTTTATCCGTTTCGTAAAAATACTTATGCACGATTTATTTTGTGAAACAATTGTGGATTTTTCAAGATTTTTTGAGTTTTAGTAAATATAGTGGTGTATTTTTCACCAATATTTTTGTTGTTTTATTTTTTAGACTGTATCCTTATCATGTAGTTCTCCACCAAGCCTTACATGAAAGAGATTTTGGCAAAGCTAGATTACTGCAATTGGATGTTAAGTCTGCTAGAAGAACAACTGCAGATCATGTCAAAGATTTTGTGGACAGACGAGGATACGTTTTATAGTGTTGATGGTATTAATCTGCATATTATGCATTATTGGGCTGAAGAAAATCTGCACTGAATACATGAGGTGTAGGTTCAAGGTAGATTGAGTCTTAATGTTTGGTGTGGTATAGTTGATGGAAAGATCGTAGGTTCGTATTTTTTGATAGAACTTTAAATTTTGAAACATATTTGGATTTTCTGGAAAATCCGTTGCCTGTTTTATTGAAAGATATTTCCTCAAAAACAATAACAGATATGATATTACAACATGACGGATGTTCTGCGCATTTTTTCCAGATGAGTTCAAGATTATTTGTAAGCAAGTTATCCAAATAAATGGATTGCAAAGGGAAGTATATTTTCATGGCCAGCTAGATCTCCAGACTTAACATATCTGGACTATTATTTTTGGGGAAGATTGAAGGACTTGGAAGGAGTGTACCAAACTCGACCAACCACGCAAGTCGACATGAAATAGCGCATTATAAACGCAATAAATAGTATATTAACAGCTGAGATTGAAGCAGCTGTTATGACTACGCGCGAAAGATTACATCTTTGTGTGGACAATGATGGAAAACAATTACAACATTTAATTAGACATTAAGTTTTAATGATCGAGATATTTGTATGATCTTTTACATATTTAATTTTAAGTTATAATAAAGGGTGAGTCAATACTACACTTACTTATGTTTATGCGTTTTTATTCATATCTCGAGTTCGACCAAAGGTATCAACATGCGGTTTACGCTATTTTGTTATGAATATAATTTAGTTTCATTAAATTAAATTTCAATAAATATGTATTACCATTAAACATTTTGACGAAAAACAAATTTTAATTTTTGCTATTGGAAAATACCCTCTACCCATGACAATTAAAACTGAATGCTACTGGTTTAGAGTAGATGTAAATGAAATCATCCACACTCTTTCTAATAACACCAATTTCGTTAAAATCGGTTGATCCAAAACAAAGTTATAGGTATTTATCCACAAATATTTTCCCACGCCTCCCATCCTTTATTTGAAAAAATAAAAAAAAGTACTTTAACAACTTTGTGCGGAATTTAGGCGTCTTTTTAGTTTACTTATTTAACACTTGGTGTAATTGGGCTTATTTCACAAAAAACTGGTTTTCAAATTTTTCTTCGCAGGTTACGCCATCTAGCGGTTAACCCAGAAACTTGAAAGTCATTTCCAGCGATTTCTCTTGGCCACTTTTACTAAGGAATTTTTCTCCTAAAGTTATAACATGAATAGTTTCTGATATATAGCCGAGATATCGGCTTGGCTATTGGACCACCCGGTACAGTAGAGTGGCTATCGAGTGTCTAATGATAACTAAAAAACAGTCGCAAATTCGTTATATACAGTACAAAATTGCGCATTGGGATTTACTGATTTGCAAGGGGTGGGTAATTTATCGCAGTTTTGATTCACTCTATATCATATGCTATATATTAATTTAATAAAGAAATAATAAGAAATAAAGTGTATACAATAATATATTCTTTTTGATTAAATTTTAGCGTTTTTATTACACCACACTATTTTATTATACTACAGGGTGTCATTACATTAATAGAAATTCCATAAAATCTAATGAAACTACTGTTCGGAAGATTCGACGTGACATTGTTTTCCATTTCGAAGATACTTTCGCTGCATTGGAGTATCTAAAGAAATTGTGCATTTTCCAGTCGCTAGTTACTATTATTTCGTACATTACATAAACATTTTCTTTTTCTAATAGGAAACTCCCGCTACTGTTCAGATTTTATTTTAGGAAAAAGGACCTGCAAGAGTTAAATAAAAGATTCCCATTCGAAAAAGAAACCATTTAATTATTTTCAGTACACTAATTTATATTAAATATACAATATCATATATAAAATATAGAATATATATATATATATATATATATATATATATATATATATATATATATCGGAGGTAAAGGACACTATGTCCATTTTTATCGAAATTTAGATTATTGCACTTTTGAATATAACTTTTCTGGCTCTACACATTGGTAATCCATATTAAGTCCAGAGACAATTTTATGGCAAGTTACCGACTTTTTAATAAACACCAAGTCCACTTCCAGTCAGAGGTAAACAACACCATGTGGACTTGGTGTTGTTTACCTCTAGTAAATGTGTGCATTGTCATTTACCATCCGGACATAGTGTTATGTACCCTTGTACCTGGCGGAATTGTCATGAACTAAAATCATTGCAACCTTTTTATTTAGATCGCAATTGTGTTAGGTTGATAAAAGTTGTACAATAAGTTCGTTGTTTAATAATTGTAAAATTGATCCGAACTCTCGTGGAAAAATAATATTACAATTACTGTCATGTAATATTCCAAATAAAACAACACTTACAGGTAAGCTATTGTTTTTTAACACTGATTTTGTATTTTTCTAACGTCAAATATTTAGTATTGTATATTATTTTGTATAGGGCTCAGAATTTCAAACTGTACATACATTTTTTCTATCTACCGTTAAAATAGAAGTATCAGTTAGTATGTTCTTGTTACTATTAAAGAATTTCGTCTGTTTTTTTTAAATGACCATAATATGGTATGATTGTTGTCAGTTATTTATGTAACATGCATTGCCATTTATGTTATTGTGTTGTAGGCATAGACAGGAATTTACCAAGCGTTTATCAATATATACTCGTATGAACAAAATACTACAAGAGATTGGGTAAAATTTATTTACCGTTAGGCGTAACCGGTACCCCAAAAATTATTGTTGTTGTTGTTACCAACAGATTAGGGTAAACAGATGTTGCCAGATCTATATTTTTTTAATGGAAGTAACGGAAATTGCTCAGTAAATTCCGGTCTTTGGTTATAAGGATTATTTTTGTGTTGGCCAATTATAGGCCTATAAAATTAGTCTATAATTATTATTACAAGGCTGGATTTCTTTCAGAACCACCTGGTCACTACAGTAACTTCCAAGGTAATGGTAAGGAAGTGGACGAAGATGATAATTTGTTTGGAGATGATAATTTGGATATTGATATAACCTATAAGCCTCTAAGCTCAGAATCAGACGACAATGATATGAGACGTATTAGTAAACCAGCGAAAACAAAGGTAAAAGAGAAAGCTATTATTACTCCTACGACTAGTGTGGCAATAACAAAAAACCTTCTTAAGGACGATTTATTCATAAGCAGTGATGCAAGCAATTCCAATGAACATAATGAAGTTATTTTAGAAGAAGAGAAAAGTGTTAAAAGAAAGGTACAAAATTGGGTCTGTAATGTTCGCAAATCAAAAATAGCTGGTGGGAAAGAGTATCTCAGTAAAAAAGGCAAAAAAATGCCTACAAAAATGTTAAAGCTTCCTTGCATGTGTCGCATGAAATGTTCTAAAAGATTGCCAGAATACGAAAGACAAAAAATTTTCAACTCATACTGGACTGAGACAAACGTTTCAGATGTTAAAAAGCAATTTATCTTCTCATGTGTCGACATCCAACCTACTCTTCGATTAACAAAAAAGACCTAAATTCTACCAAATCTAAAAATAATACACTACACTACCATTTACAGTGAACAATCAGCAATTGAGGGTGTGCAAGGTTATTTTTTCAAACACACTTTGTATATCTAATTTAGTAGTAGTAAATATGTTGAAAAAAATTGAGCCAGGAGGTTTAATAAAAGCTGATCAAAGAGGTAGACATACGCTAATCAATAAAACTCCTACCGCAATCATAAATAGTATACATCATCATATTAAATCATTCCCAAAGTGCGAGATTCATTTTACCAGAGAAAGGAGTAAGAGAGATTATCTTGGCACAGAAATTACGATAGAAAAGTTGTATCAACTGTACTTTGATGAATGCAATAAAAGACATGTAGATCCAAAGCTCAGAGTAAAAAAGTAATTCGACGCAGATATTTTTAATAAAGATTTCCAAGTTTTCATTTGAAAACTTGGAAACCCGAAATAGACACTTGCGATACATGCAGTACATTCACAGCTCAATTGAAAAATAATCTTACTGCAGATGAACTAACCAGTGTACAGGCTAATCATGATACTCACTTAATTGAATTTAAAACTCGGTATAACTTACAACAATTGGACTTTTTAATGGTTAAAGAGTCACCAAAACACAAAGTACTATCTGGTGATTTGTAAAAATGTTTGCTTTCACCACTAACAAACAATTGTATTAGTTTCTACAAAAGGAAGCTTTTGTAGAAGCAGTGATTCTTCTGTACAATGTATGATGTGGGACGAATCGAAAGGGTTCCGAGGTGCAAATGAAATTGCCTCGTGAATTTTAAAATGGACTGACAATACAATTCCAGGTAGTCAAGTAAAGGACATCACTCTTTGGACCGATATCTGCTATGGATAAAATAAAAATATAAGTGTTATAATGTGTAATTTTTCGATACTGCGTACATACCCCCAAATAAAGACGATCAATCAAAAGTTTTTACTGAAAGGGCACACACATATGGAAGCAGACAGTGTTTATGCTTTAATCGAGAGAAACAAAAAGAAACTCTCCAATTTGGCCATTTTAACACCATGGAACTGGCAACAGCTAGTTAGGCAAACATCAGGTAAATACACAGTTCGATAAGAAATTGTCACTTAATCATCCTTTTGTAAGTAGAAAAAAGAATGTTAATGAAGATCCTGTTCTACTGTCAACATGTGTTGACTCCTACAAGTCCAACAAGAACACATTGGGAAGCTCTTTTATAAGACCGATTTCAATAATCAAAATATGTATGAAGTGGACTTCATGAGGTATCGAAGACAGCAAGTAATGTTTCCAGCTCAATTAAATCAAGTCTCAGTAAACCCATTACCAATCAGAAAACATAAGTTTAATGACTTCATTACCTTACTGCCTTTTTCCGTCAGTTTGTCATGCGCTTTATCAAAATTTAACACATAGCGATGTAGCCACAAACGATTACCCACAAGAAGATGAAGATGATATGGAGCCTCTTTAACAATTTTGAAACTTGTCGTCTATAATTTTACTTTATTTAACTTTTCTTAATTTAATTATTATAATATTATAATATTTACCTGTAATAAAATAATAGTGTAGGCTGTTTAGTGTATTTGATATTGTTTATTTCGTAGAGACCTTAATATGCAATGTCACATTATTTAAAAAAGTTATTAGAGGTAAACAACACTATGTCCAACTAGACATTAAAAAAAAATTATAAAATGAACGGTAAACTTCAGGTACATAACACTTCATAAAAGGAAAAACGATTATACACACCACAATAATAATATATTAATCTTGGTTAAATATAAGAAACATTTGAGTATTTACTGATTAAAAATTTAAAAAATGTTAAAACTGCTCTCCTGAAAAAGTAAGAAAATGGACATAGTGTCCTTTACCTCCGATATATTATATGTATTTTATATGTGATATTGTATATTCAATATAAATTGGTCTTCTTCAGTCTTCTTGTTCAAGTGCTCTGTTCGTAGCGAACGTTGGCTATTAACATGGCAATGCTGATCTGCGTCTCTGTTGCATCTGTGTCAGCATCCAGGCCTCCACACCATATAGTAAGATCGGAAAAATGTAGCATTTAACTAGACGTAGTGTTAGGGGAAGACACAAATCCTTGCTTATGAGGAGCTTTTTTATATTGTTAAATGCTGCTCTAGCTTGTTCTATTCTCGCCTTAATTTCTGTGGCCTGTTCCCATTTTGCATTTTCGTTGGTGCCAAGGTACACATAAGATTCTACATGGTCAATTAGTATGTGCCTTATCCGTAATTGTCGAGCAGGTTATTGCTCTTTGCTTATCAGCATCCACTTTTACTTCTTGAAGTTAAGGCTCAGGCCGTATTCCTCACAAACTGAATATACTCTGTCCATTACCTGTTGTAATTCGTCTATGGTACTGGCAAGGATCACCGTATCGTCGGTATCTCTTATATTGTTCGTTAACTCGTCGTTTATTTTTATGCTGTCATTTGCATCTTTCATACATTTGTTAAATATTTCCTCGGAATAAATATTGAATAGGAGTGGGAATAAGATACACCCCTGACGGACACCTCTTTTGATCTGCACACTTTCAGTGAGTTCGTTGCCAATGTTTGCTCTTGCTGTTTGACTCCAGTATAGGTTTGCTACAATACCAAAGTCCTTGTCGTCAATACCTGTCTTTCGCAAAATATCTATCAATTGTTCATGATTGACATTGTCAAATGCTTTTCTAAAATTCACAAAGTACAAAAACACGCCTTTATCAACGTCTCTTAGCCGCTGTATAAGCACCTGGAGAGCGAAAACTGCTTCTCTAGTTCCAAGTTCTTGCTGAAAACCCAACTGCGACCTATTAATATTTGTCTCGCATTTATTATATATTCTTCTATGAATGATCTTAGTGAACGCTTTAGTGACATCATTGATCAATCATGTCACTAAAGCCGGTATAAGCCGGTAGTCACCACGGATCTGGGTATTTGGTTTCTTTGGAATTGTAATAAATGTAGACTGCAGCCAGTTCTCCAGGATTTTACCGCTATTATATATGTTGTTAAAATGAACAACTAGATTATCAAGGAAGTGTTTGTCTGATTTACGTAGTATCTTTAAAATTTCGCAAGGTACATTGTCCGGACCTGCTGACTTTGTTTGTTTTTGTTTGTTGTTTAGTGCTGCAATGGCATCTTCTATTTTCGATTGAAGGTACTATCTCTCCTTTTCCATATAGGGGATCATCAGTCCTGTCAGATTCAAATAATTTTTCTATGTATGATTTCCATGTTTCTAAGATCATTGATGGCTCCGAGATAGGACCGTTGGGTGAATTATTGAATTTCCTCTTGTTTGTCATTAATTTCATTTTTTTGTGCATATTGTAACTGTCGTCTTTCCATTTATATTGTTCTATTTCCCTGCAATCGTTGGAAAACCATTTTTCTTTGGCTTCTCAAATTTTCGTTCTTATGATTTAGTGGATCTGCTGGTATTTTTCTGCATTTTTATTCTTAAATTTACGTCTTTTATCCATCATATCCATTATCCCATCAGACTTCTGTGTGATCAGATTCTTCTTCTATCTGTCACGCTTTAATAGAGTCGCGCATGTTGTTTGGATTGCTTCCCTCGATTTATCCCATCTCTCTATTATGTCCGACGTGTTCTCGTTAAGGTCTGTTATTTTCTATCCTAAATAATATAAAAATAATTTCCTAATATAAATTCATAAAAGTCGCAATATCTCCGGTTCTCACTAACTAAAATTTATCTTTTTTTATTTGAGGTACCTGGTCGCATAGATTAACCGTTAGTTAATTTGTGAATTGTTTATTTAACATATAATATATATATATATATATATATATATATATATATATATATATATATATATATATATATAAAACATATAATAAGGATGATCAAATCAAACTTATCAATAATTCAGAGTTCGAATGTGAACTACAAAATGCTAATCCAAAAAACTATTAATACTGCCATTAATATAAAAAATAATTTAGTGTTGAATAAAAAGCTTTTTGGAATATATGACCCAGGTTTAAATGTTTCATTAATAAATTCAAAGTTATTAAAAATAAATAACCATAATTCAATTTATTCTAACAATACTAATTTAAAAACTATTAATGGCATTAAAAAACCAGTGGTATGGTAAAATTACATGTAAAAATTTTTGATATAGAAAAAGAGACAGAAGTCTTTGTGACTGAAAAAGATAATTTTGATTACGTTTTTTTAATTGGTTTAGACTGCATGAAAAGATTACTTGCATGAAAAAATAAGGCAAAAAGTACCTGTTTAAAATGTTGTTACTACAGAAATTGAAAGAATTTCAAAAAATTGTGACATTTACAAGAAACTAAGACATAATAATGAACAAATAAAATTTGATTCTAAGGAAATAAATAAAATTAATAGTTTAAATAAATTGAAAAATGAATATTTAATAGATTTCAATGAACTCTCTGAAGAGACAAATTTTAAAATTCATGAAGACCATTTAGATTGTGATCAACAACCAATAAGAAATAAAGTAATATGTGAAAACAAATATGTCGTTTCAAAAGACAAATATGATGTACGGACAGTAAAAGTAATTATTGAAGCACAAAAAGAAGATGAGAAACAAATTGCATGGAAAATAGACAAGAAACAAATAGAAGAATCTTACAGACCTTTTGCAGCCCCAGCTACATTAGCTTTATAAAAGAGAAAAAATACCAAGTCAAATAGTGCAATGATTACTTCAGATACTTGAATAAAATTATAGTGCCGACCAATCACAAGCATTTTCACTTATAGAATTTAATGTAAAGACCAAAATTGCAAATAATTTTCCCAACCTTAGACAAAACTCTTGCTTTTTGGTCAATCTCTATCGCATTACATATAGCACAAAACTGAATTGTTACACAAAAAAGGACATCTTTAACACATGGATTTACAATTTGGGTTAAAAACATCTCCAGCAATTTTTTTATATCCAAAGTATAAAGTGTAACATAATAAGAAAACAACAAACGTGCACGATTTTCATAGTGAGCTACATAGACGACATACTCATTTTTTTCGAAACCATTCCATTCCATTCTATTTATCAGTAAAAAAAAAAATATAAAAAAAAATTTCAATGGTAAAGGGATTCATATTAAAAATGTTTAAAATGTATGTTTTGCAGCTTAATTAGTAAAAAAACTTGGCTATGTAATAAAACATATTGTGTAGAGCCATAAAAGAACAACTTGTTACAATCAAAACTTTCCAATACCAAAAACCAGAAAAATTTTAGACAAGATTTTCTAGGAAGATAAATTTTTTCACATATATGTGCCAAAAATAGCAATAAAATTGATCCTTGCATATTATTTTGAGAAAAGGTCACCATTTTTCAAATGCCTAAATAATTCCAAAAAACATATGAGATTTAAAAAAAAGTAGTGTTAACTCATCCTGTACTATTTCGATCCAACATAACGATACACATATATACTGATGCTAGTTTACTGAAATGGCAGGGGTTCTAAAACAACCACAGGGAAATCAATGAAGAAAAACCAAGGCCTAAAATTTTCAAAAAACTAATGAAGTACATGAAGAGAAAAAAGCTATATACCTGAGTGTCTGGCAATTAAAGAATGTGTTACATATAGGCACAACTAATTAATAGGAAGAAAATTACTGTTTTTTCTGACCACAAGCATTAGAGAATATAAATATAAAGTCTAGAAACAATGATACACTATGTGAATTTACATATTTATAAATCGCAAATAATGATTTTGTAGGTTAAAATATTGCCCTGGAAACAATATAACTTAGAAAGCCTGACTACTTAGCAGAAATCCTGTCTATAGAACCTGAATAAAATATGAGGAGCATTGAAAAGTTACAATTTGAATATCTTTTGAAGATATATAGAAAGACCCCGAAGAAAATAATAAAGATATAAAACCTAATAATAACTAGTAACTAAAAATATTGCTTATTACAAAACAGAAAGAGGAAACAAATAAACATTTAACCGAAATTAGAGCATACACTTTTTTAAAAGGATGTAACATAGACACATGCGTCTTATAGACATAAAACAAAATGCATAAGATGATAAGACCATACTGATACGGCTAAAAATTTAACCATAAATATAAAGAAATATGTCAAAGCTGTGCAGTCTCTACTAGAAACAAATCAAGAGGGAAGAAAACTTTTAGATTAATGACCACATTTTAGTCCAGCCAAAATCTTCGATTTCATAAATACAATCGGAGTTTTGGATTTTCTCGATCTATTAAAAAACTATTTACATCTTGTAGTGGATCACATTACACGATATGCATAATCCTAACATCAGAAAGAACTACAAACGCAATTTATTTTATTAAACTTGAAAGAGCATATCAGAGACAGATCATATTAGTATGACTCTAATCGACCAATACCCAGGAATCAATTCACAAAATTAAAAAAAAATTTTAGGTAAAAAATTTAAACTGCCGCAAATAAACCATTTTCTAACGGCTTAAATAAAAGATTAAATTAGATGTAAAATTAACTAAAAACAACAAAAAACTGATTGGACAACAATAGCACAAGAATGTGTGCGCAAATACAATGAAACAGAACAGACTGTCACCGGCTTCGCACCATAATACTTAATGTATGGCAAAAATGTTGCAATGTTGCCAAATGAACTAAAAATATTAACTTTTGAGAAAGATTGGATTCGTAATAGAAATATTGCTCTAGATAGAACGATCAAATCTCATAATTATAATAAACAAATCTATGACAAAAACCGTAAACATTATGATTTCAAGATAGGTCCTTTGGTATGTATGGAAAATGGAAACAAATTAAACAGGAATAAACTTGACGAACTGAAAATACGACCGTACGAAATTACAGAATAATTGTCAAATTTTACGACTTTAAAAGCACATAATTAAAAAATATTCTATTAATAATTAAAATATCGTCGGTATACTGAGAAAACCAGGTAAATGACAAATTTTAAAATATTGAGGTAAGTATACCAAAATTCTCAGCTTTTTCCGCTCTACATACAGGTATAACCCAATAAATGATACGACTTACCAGTCAGCAGATAATTTGTATACTAAACAAATAAGTTACACCTTACCAACTATTCATTTTCAAATAAAACAATATATCGCTACTTAATTCCATAAAATTAAAGTTCTGTTGCATGTAAAACAAAGGAAGCCCATATTATTATGCCGGACAATATATTTCTACTATTGCATACGATATTCAGCAAAAAAGTGATAAGTGTCTTTAATATATTTCATATGTATAATTTATTAAAATTTCTCTTTCATATTGACCAGTAAAAACCTTTAAGTACACTTACTTCATTCTACCTGAAAACGGGTTGAGTTATTGAGTTAAATTAATTCCTTTGAAACTGACGACAGTAGTTAAATTCTTGATGATTCTCAGAACAATATAGTCTCCATGATGGAATCCTTTTTTGATAGTGACTTTTTAGATGTAGATCCCACATATCAACCAAGTGAAAAGGGATCACTCTCTTTAGGAAGTCTGTATGAATTACAAACAGCTGACCTTGATAGCCTAAATGATCAGAAAGAAAATACTGAAATAGGTGCACCGACGAACCATTTAGTATTAACTGGAATATCTAGTTGGATATTAAATCTACTTCTTGACAAAATATGGAAAACGTACGTCCACTAAAACGTTGAAAAAAAGCTAACTGCAAAGATTGGGTAATAAATGTTGCAAAAAGGAGGCATGCTGAGGGTTTGCCTTATGAGATAAAAAAAGAACAGACCAGCAAAATTGCCACAACCCTTAATTGTTCAAAGTGCTTTTAGAAATGTGCCAGTTATTTCAGCGAAGATTATAGACAAAGACTATGTCGTGATTATTGGAAGTTAGAATATATAGGGGAGAAAAAATTTCTTATTGCACGTATTAAAACGAAGCCACCAAAGAGAGTAGTTGCAGTTCGTCGAAGGCTATGTATAAAAACCACGTGCATTTTCCAAAAAGTGTTACTTTTCTTTTAAAATAAAAAAACTTATATTCAAGGGTGTTATGCCGATAGGGTTGAAAGAGGCAAGCATACACCGCCAAATAAAACAAGCAGTAAAACCCGAAAAATCGTACAGGCTCATATTAAGTCTTTTCCAACCATGGGCCTACATTATATTCGCCAAAGTCAACGAGTAGATCTTTGGACAAAAATTTATGTATTAGAAAAATGTACGAACTTTATATAAATGACTGTGAGCAAAAGAAACTAGCGAAATTACATATCGAAGAAAATTTCATTACGACTATAATTTAAGCTTTTTTGTTCCAAAAAATATCAATGTTTAGTTTGTAATAAATATGGTAGGGCTAATCCAACTGACAAATCGGATTTAGAAGACAGTTACAGAGAACATCAAAACAGAAAAAAAGTATGTAATCTTGAAAAACAAAATGGTAAGAAAAGATCTAATAAACAACGGGATTTTGTTTCAATTACTTTCAATCTACATGCCGTACTACAGATTCCAAGTGGATTGACTGAATAACTATATTATTCTCGAAAATTATGCATCTACAATTTTTGTGTATATGAAGGCGCATTACCAAATGTAGCTTACTTTTTGCCTGGTCAGAAATTAACGGTTAATGGGCTGTTCAAAACATAGACCATTTAAAAATTATTGAACACAAATTTTTAGAGTCTGGACATTCCTATATGGAAGTTGACTCTATGCATAGTAGTATCGAGACCGCTAAAAAACACAGAGTTATCTATGGGATGCCAGATAACTTGTCTGTTTTTCAAAATGCAAGAGGAACTAAAAATATCAAGGTTGAAAGGAAAAAGTATGTATAAAACCACAAAAATGTACAGAATTTAAAAAATAACGTGGTTGAGGATATAAACAAAGAAATTCGTGAAAGGAGAGACAAACAGAATCTATTTTAATTGTGACATGTTAATAAGCTTCAATTATTTTCTTACTGATACTGCACGGCAGTCAACAAGAAAAATGCATGCTAAGTTATCAACTAATACAAGCAATCTTGAAGAAGACTAAGTTGATGATGCACATTTGCTAATTAGCATAGCAAAAAAGAGGGATTTAGTACAGCTATGTAAGAAGGGTGTAATACCGGAGTTATATTACGTCTGGTATTTTAATTTAAAAATGGGAAATGATGTAACAGACATCTTACCAGAGCCTGCTTTCAATGACGAATCAGACGAGGAAGCCTCATAATAATAATATTGTTATTAATATAATTACCTCACACCTTAGGGTAGAGAGGTGTTCGATTATATATATATATATATATATATATATATATATATATATATATATATATAATATATATATATATATATATATATAATAATGTTATTATTAAATTTGGAATAAATTTGTTTTTTCTATAAAACTGCCTATCATTCATATAAATAATTACTATAACTACAAACAGCTGTTAATAACATTTTCAGGGAAAATCAGTTAAATGTCATAAATATCGACTAATACCTTAAAATATTGCATTACCTAGTAAAAGCCTCATATCTCTATCAGAAAACTGGAAAATATTATGCTTGGTTTATTATATTGTTATTGAGTAACTGATTTATTTAGATTTACAGGTAAAACCGGGTAAGTGATAACATTTCCAACTTAAATTTAGGATAAGTCTGATCGGTGTCTCGGCTTTTTCAAACTAATGATAGAATACCATTTCAGATATATGGATCTTTCACTAGAATACCTAATAATAAAAATATTAAAAACAAGCTTAAGTCAGAATACAAAAATAAATTTTAAAAACGGTTTTTCTCGATTTCGCTATTCCAACATTTACCTGGTTTTCGCACTATACCGTAGATATAGCTTACCTTAAAACACTGGCAAACTATATACCTCATGAGTATTTTATTATTTTACAACGAAATATATATGCTTGTTCCACAACTAGTGCTAAAGACAACAATAAAAATTAAGGTTATTTATACGATAATTAAATGGCTAGCATTATTGTTTTAATGGGCTTTTCAAAGGTAAAGGTATAAGGCCATTGGTAGTAGTTCTAACCGACTTTCATTTTAAGGTTCTGTAAAACTACATGTAAAAATACATACAAAACTCTACAAACCAATAGTACGCCCAGTCCTAACATATCGCTCCCTCATTGCAAGACTGCAGTAAGTCAGAATAAGTAAGTTTCGAGATAAAGACGATTTTGTTTATTTTCGTGTTAATATCGGTGAAATAAGAGACAAGTTTTAAGAAAAATTAACATTTCAATTATGATTTTGCATGCTTTTCAGCCTATGGTTACATAACCAAAAATAGAAATTTAAATAAAATAATATTAATGCTAAAAAAATAGAAAATTCAAAGTTATAACACTTTTGCACGGAGGAAATTGTTAATCACTACACATTAGTATTAGAATTTTAAAGTTACAACACTTTTGCACAGAGAGAATTAAAAAAATTTAGACACATTTTCTGTTAGTTATGTCCTCTTCTCGTATATCATCTTGGGCCAAAATATTTTATAAAAACTATGGTGGGCTTCTAGTATCATACCCGAATGGCAATAAATCATCGAGTAAATTAAATGAAAAAATAATCCCTAACAGCAATCCCAAATAACAGGGGTTTAGTATAGTATTAAACTTTACATTTAATACTATCTCCAAGAAGTCAGATAGCTACCTAAGAATAATTCTATGTCTGCACATGTTTCTGATAGTCACAATTACTTGGCTTTGTAATGACAAGTCACAATAGGGTAGAAAAATTATTTGTAAAGCTTTCAATATTTTTATTTAAATTTAAAACAAAAGGACTAATAAAATTACTTATGAAAATCATGCAAACCTTGAGTACAGTGATTAACAAAAGGATAGAAATTCACTGCCTTAGCAAAAGTTACGTGGGCATAATATGATAAGAAAATCGCCCCGGAAGGTTACATGAAGATTTAATACAATTTGGGATCAAGTTTTCTGAGAATAGATATTTTAACCTGTCAATTAATACACAACTTAAGATAACTATTTTCCTTTTATAAGAAAAAAATACTTTTAACTGTAAATAATTAGTCTTCATGTGTTTTTATTCCAATCTAATAAATAAATGGTCAAATAAAATCTCACACATTTTATGGAAAATATAAATATCACACAAAGGATATAAAACTTAAATAAATAAATTAGTAAATCTTTGTTTATTGTCTCAGTTGTTAATGGATTACGTAGACACGCTGTATATTAAAAATTAAACACCACAGATATAGATATTAAAATAACAATATCTCACTTTTTTCGTGCCTTTCATTGCTTGTTATCGAAACCATTGCAATGTTCCGTGCAAAACTGTTGTAACTCTTTTTACATTAAGTTACAACGTTTTGCACGGAACTTATGTACAAAAACGTAAAATATTTAAACTAATTGTTGTTGTAATATTTAGCCGTTTACGTATTTGAAAGTTACTAAAGTTTTAACAGGGATAGATATGCATGTTTTTTAATCGAATTCCATGATTACTTCATTTTCATAAAAAGTTACTGCAGTCTTGCACTGATGGTGCGATATATTCAGAAACCTGGACTCTAACAAAAAATAATGAAAACAATATTTCGGATGATTGGAAAAAAAGTACTAAGGCGAATTTAGGGAGCACTGAATGACAATGGAGTGCGGAGAAGACGATACAACTTCGAACTTTATAGACTATACCAGAAACCAGATGTTTTAAAACATATTAAGATGGGACGTCTGAGGTGGATAAGGCATGTAATGCGGATAGAACGAAATGATTCAGCTAGAAAAACGCTCTTTATAGACCTATTGGTCAAAGAAAACGAGGAAGACCCAGAACAAGGTTCCTTGATAACATCGGTAAAGACATGAGGAATACTTGCTTGGTGGAGGAAGACGATGACAAGAGACGACTGGAGATAAATTTTTGAGGAGGCTAGGATCCACGCAGGGTTGTAAAGTCGGAATGATGATGATGGTGATGTATTTCCATACATGACTTTGTAAAAATCTTTACTTCTAAAAAAGTATAATACATACATACTTGACAGTTAGTTACCTAATATATTTTATTACAATAGTTCATCACTAAAAGATAAGCCCATTTTATTTTTTCTCAATTTATAGTTGGAAGTTTTTTTAGTTTTTCAAAAACTTACTTTTGTGACTAGTGCCCTTTTCAAAATAAGTGATTCAATTAAAATTTGTTAATTTTTATAAAAAAGCATTTTATTTAAACCAGATTTTACTTTAAAATACCGAAAAATAAGAAAACAATATTTGCTCATTAAAGAATTAACACAGTTTGAATAAAGACCCCTTGGGAACAATACTTGCACCAAATTAGTGAAACAACGTACTTTTATTTATTTGAGCCCTATGTACTAAATATTTAATTACACATACTTATTTGAGCTTTTCCAAAAGTAAACCTACAGTAATTTACATCGAGAGCGGTGACCAATTAACTGAGAGACACGAAATAAATATTGAATTAGGTATTATTATTCCTAAATAAATTTTTGTACAAGCTTTTAAAAGCATAGAAGGAGACGGACTTTCACAGCATCGAAAATGATGTTATGTGCCTAGCAAATATATACAAACATCCTCATTAATTATTATTCAAGTAGGTGCGGAAAGCTGAATTTGATCCACACCGTCCACAAGCTTGTTAAACCATCAACTCACTCCACTTCTCACAGTTCGGCTGTAGAGATGAACAATTAGTTAGGAACTGTTATTCTTAGGCTAATTTCAAGACTAAAAAAATCAAAACAGTTTTTAAATAAAAGAATTTAAGGTTTTATGAATCAGATAGTTCAGATACTAATATAATCAATAATTAAATAAATCAAAGTTGTCAAAATCTAAAGTAAAGTATCTTGGGATGATATTAAACATAAGGCCTACTTGAAATTGTAGATAGAAGGAATAACCGAAAAAGCGGCGACTACGCTCATGGAACGTAGTCACCAACTTATTGGTAGCCAGACGAACTCATGAAAAAATTTGGGGTTTAAAATCAGAAATGTTGCATTGGATGTACAGCATAGTGGTAAATCAACAATTACATATGCATCAGTGATATAGACGCCAAAGGTACAGTTTTAGAGGCCTTAATTGACTTTCATCCTTTACATATAATTAGAGTTGAGAGTTAAGGCGAGAACGGGATATTACAGACTGCAACCTACTGATGCAGAGCAAAGTATCGGTTAGATTAGGACATAGTAACATTATAAATGAAATAACGGATACCGAATTAATGATAGTTTGTGACCATATGGCAGACATATATAGGCCTGAATTATCTTTTCAATTGAATATTTTCCCACGAGACGAATAGAGCAGAGAAAACTTCCCTCTTATACATACGGGTCTAAAATTGCAGAAGAAGCCGATTCAGCAAAGTTATAATTACATGAGTGCTTTTGAACTGAAGCAAATCAATATATGCACAGAAAGTCAGCAGCTTTGGTAGCCAAGCCCTAAGGTGGACTCTAGACTAGTGCGACAATGCCGAGAGAAACTCAACAGACTGACGAAATATAACAGTGTCACTCTGCATGGATTTTAGTAATCCAAGGAATATACAGCAATGAAAGAGCTTATGCACTTGCCAGAAGATCATCAAATACAAAATACTTCAGTCCAGATCCAGCTGTGGGAGTGCCAGTAATCATTGTCCGCGACTTGGATGAGAAAAACCTAGTTCCGAGGACAACACAACCCTCATTATGAAATTGGTTGCATATAATGGGATTGTTTCATATAGACTTAGGGTTCCTGCAGACTTCAGACTTTTTAGCGGCCAACAGTTTAGTTGGGTTGAACTGTAAGTGCGCATACCGAGAAAACTAAACTCGGGTTGGTAAAGGGAGCACATAGTAGTAACAGCTGACCGACTATTCTTGAATGATTTTAGTACTAAAGTTTGTATTTGTTTGTGGAAGTGAACGGTCGTACAATGTAAAAATCGTCTAGATATGTTATTATTGCCATCATGTAATGAAATAGAAAGATCAAGAAGAGATTCTGACAATATTGGATTCCTCCAACTCTCAGTGATCGATTATTTAGTGGACAATTCTACACAATGCATTCTAAATTACTTGAATGTCCAAAAAAGTTTTCTGCCTTTTATGATGCTTTTAATGAACTAGTTAGGCTCATTGGGGCAGCTCTAGCAAAGAAAGATACCAATCTTAAACTTTCTATACCTGTGCCATAGTTAATATAAACCAGAAATATTTTTAAATATTTTTATTAGAATTAAAACAAAGTTCGGTATTTTAAACAATTAAGTTTTAGAAAAAATTATTTTACAAGTCGCATATTATGTGCGAATCATCTAAAACTTTTGAGTAATAAGACTGGGCTGCATCACTGGAGTTTCCTGGTGATGAAATATTTTGAATGTTGTCGGTGGCAATAACGGCAACAGTGTTGTCTGCTTGTATAAGCCTAAAAATGTTGTTATGGCTTATTGTTAGTCCCTCGAGTAACAGAAAAAGAAGACAGCGGCTGCTTTACTATGTTGTTCATGTAATTTGGCTGAGAAGAAAACTGACCATACTCACTTAGTCTTTTTAGTTTATTTTAAAAACGTTAAGAATACTTACTTTAGCATCAAGTTTTCAACTGTTGTTAAATTTTGGAGTGAAGGGACTAGAGACAAAATAGAGTTTATACCTTCATCGGCATTAGTCTTATTTAATGCTTCTAATAATTCAAATATGAAATAGAACCAAATAAGAAGGCAGATCAATTAAAATCACAACCGACAAATTTTCCCAATATTATAGGAGCAATAAATGGCAAACATATACGGATGACACAGACAAAATATTTCGGTTCTTTCTATTTTAACTACAAAAAGTTCTTTTCTTGTACGTTAAGGGCTTGGACAGACGCAGATTATAAATTTTTATACATTGACGTTGGTTATAATGGAACAGCTAGTAAATCGGAAATATTAATACATCAGAAATGGGTAAACGGCTTTCCGAAAATCGATTAAATATTCCCCCTGAAATACAATTGGCTTATGAGGATAAAGATGAATGCAATATCGAATAAGAACATGAATATCTACCTTTAAGTCAAGGGGATGATAATAAACAATCTTTTTAAAATAATAAAAATACTGATGAAGAATTAGGTCAAGATAATAAGGATGTTATTGGAAAAAAAGTACTATTAAGAGAAAAATCGACAAAAGTGGACACTAGATGAACTTGTAAAGAATGTGCGAACTCTACAACATAATATAATCATAACCCTACCAGGATTAAAAGATCCTGCTAGTACTTATACGGATATGTGCTACTGGTATATTAGATAACCCGAAAAGTATTTATAATATGGATGTAACGTGTTTCTGTTTAGCCCAAAAAAGGGGTACTATAATTGGACCGTGAGAAAAAACATCTATAGTGAACGAATCTAATCAGATAAGGTAAATTTAACTACGCTTTTGACAGAAGGGAAATTCACTTATCCTTTAACAATTTGTAAATATGACCAGATTCCGTCCGCTGTGTGTAAAGCAGCTCCTAAAGGTTGGGTGTTAGCCAAAAGTCAAAGAAGCTGGATGACTGCAGTTTGTTTTTTTTTTAAGTATTTTACGAACGTTTTCGTACACTGTACACTACGTAAAGAAGTCTCAAATAGAGTTGTTCGTTATTTTCTTTTCATATAAATATATATAACATCTGACTCCATATTTATGACAGGTCGACTTTCTGGCTAGGAATCCTATTTCAAGTAATTCTCATATACATTGTAAATAAGCTGTATATGATATAATTCGTAAATATATTAATATTAATTACATGTTATTATTACTTGTCCGATGAGGATTCTTAAGTTTAAATATCTTTTTGTGTGTGAAATGGGCTCAAAAAAAGTCGTAGAGAAAACGCACATATCAAATAGATCAATTTTATATTTATTTTTGTAAATTTATATAATTTTTTACAAAAATAATTTATGTCATATAAAAACAATAAATAAATTAACTAAAATATTAAAGTAATTTAAAAATCATGGTATCGCCCTCCTCTAGCCGGCAGTCTGGCCGGCAACGTTTACAATCTATGTGAGTGCGAGAGGGGAGAGTGCCCTATGGCCGTAGCCGTATCCCCGTATGTAGAAATGAGGACTACAGAGTACGCTTAACATCAATCGGCGGTATTCGTTTGAAATATACAAGTTCCTAACCAAAGCTCATATAGTTTATACATCATTCTAATTAATAAATGGTAGACCCGCGTATATAAGATGATTAAAGCCATCAATTCGTTCTCTACTGCCTTAAGGCCTAATTCAGGATAGTATATACCATTATGGTTGGCCATATTATATACGTTCATTATATATATATATATATATATATATATATATATATATATATATATATATATATATATATATATATATACATGTTTTGACTCAATAATTCAATGACACAAATTATATTTAGTTGTCTAAAGACACAAATATATCGGTGGTTCGTGGTTTCGTGGGCATCGATTTACCGATGCTATTAGTAGCAAATATTCGATGATATGGAAATGACGATTACGTTAGTTTTTGATGTCATTAGCAAAATATTGATTCAGTTGATTAAATATGTTTTTATAAACTTCTGGACTGAATGGATACATTTATGATTATGTATCTGAATAACGACAAAATTGTTTTGTGTTACTTTAGGGAAAGGGATGTGTTTAAAAGTCTACTAAGAATATATATGTTTTTAATGGAAGTTGAAAACATTTACATAAGAAACACTTTTAAGTTAAAAACATAATATTATTACCACATGGTAATTATTTTTTTAATTGGCATATAAATGTGCCATACAGCCAGTCACAACACTCTAATATTCTCGAAACAACAGAAATTTTTTTTATTGTGTAATGACTTTGGCATAGCCAATTAGCCAGACTATTTGTGGTAGTTACAATTTTTGACTTTATTACCTAAGCCTATTTATAATATAAATTTACAGGAAGTAATATGCTCGTATACACATTCAATTTTTGACTTATTTACAATTTTTAATTTGAATACCTAAAACTACTTATAATTAAAATTTACAGGACGTTATGTACATAGGAGCCCATTTTTTAAATTTTTACTTCGTTTAAACGCACCTTTTACGTCAAAGTGACGTTGCCAGTGGTGTACTAGCTAGAATAGGTAGATTAAAATTAAAATATCAAAATATTTTACAAAATGAAAAATATAGAAAACAGTTTTTTGAATAAAATGGATTATGATCTTAATAACGAAAATAAAGAAGTCTTTTTTTAATATGCATTTATTTTAAATCTATTTTATATTAAATAACGATAAACAATGATAAATAATAATTAATATTTGGTGGAAGCCCATTCTTGTCAATACAATTTTGCAGTCTTCTGTTCATAGATAGCACCAATCCCCTCATGTTATAGTTAACAAGCTCTTCCCATGCCTGCTCAATTGCTTCCCATAATTCAATTCTATTCCGTGGTCTAAGGTTTCTTTCATTTAGTTTCTTTGTTAACTCTGCCCACACATTTTCGACGGGGTTAAAGTCTGCACTACGGGAAGGCCACGGAAGAACATTAACATCAGTTTCTTCTAGCCATTCTCGAACAATTCTACTCGTATGCACCGGGCAATTGTCATGTTGGAAGATAAAGTCGTTGTTGGGGAATCTCTGGATCACCGATGGCAACATTGTGTGCTCAATAATATGTTTGTAATATAATCCTGTTAACTTCTCCTCTACATGATAACAAACGCCCGGGCCTTCGGCACTTATCCATCCCCATACGTTGACAGAGAATCCTCCACTATTTCTTAAATGATGCGTATACTGTTCATCATACCTATGATTTCTCGGCCTATAAACTCTTATTCGACCATTATTATACGACTGAAATACTTTTTCATCGGAAAATACAACCCTAGACCAAAAATTCTCATCGCGGTTTATAAATTCATTACAAAATTCAACTCGTCTCCTCTTGTGATCCTCAGTCAAAAAAGGTTTCCGTGCAGCTACACAATTTAGCAGTCCACTTGCTTTAATTCTTCGACGTGCAGTGCGAATACTGCCTGGAAACGCTGCCTCTTCTCTTGCCTTTTGAGCTGTGGCAAAAGGAGATTCTCTCAAATAATCTACTAACATCTCATCCTGTTGATCTGTGGAAATCTTCTGCCCTCCTGAACCGCCAACCGTGCTATAGAGTGAAAATTATCCCATCTTTGTTTAATCTTCCATATGCACATATGACTCACGTTCAAATCAGCAGCAACTTGCCTTAGTGACCAACCTTCTTCGAGTTTGGCAATTGCTCTTGCTTTTTGCGCATAATTCAAATGTATTCTAACCATTTTGGAAGAGTTTAATATACTTTTATTTTATTGTTGAACACTCGCGAAAGCATTGACGTTTTGAAATTTTTTGACTTTGACATTTATCAAATCCGTACGACACTGCAATTTTACAGTATTACAATATAAAAAGTAAGGTGTAAACTATTCCGTTCATTCGTAGACACATTTTAATATCTGATTATTATTTGAAAAAATAATTGTATTCAAGTTGACAGGCAATGAATAATTTAGCTCAATTAGTTTTTCATACATCATTTTGATACTTTGTCTGTACTGTCCACACTCCAATATAAGGTGCTGCAGATCTCCCACTTTACCACAGAAGCAATATGGATTATCAGTGATACCTATGCTGTGTTTGTATCATTGAGCAAAAAGACAAAAGAGGGAATGTAAAGGTAGTGGGGACAAAAATATTGTTAGACAGGAAGTGCTATCTTGAGAGGCCACTTTAAACAAGGAAAGACAGTCTCTTTCCTTGTTTTAGAAATCAAATTTAGTTGGTTATGTTATTGTTTGTCCCAAGTCATTGTTTGTCCCAACTGTCACATGAAATTTTATTTATACTGACGTTTCTTACCAATTGTGTCACTTTTTAGAGTATTAGTTTTAATACTTAATTAAAATTCTTTCTCGTCTGAAAAATATTTTATAGCTATTGTTAATAAGTGTCAGAAAATTTAAATTTAGCGTCTTTGCATTTCCGGATATGTCCGTCATCAGAGGCCACTTTTTTGGTCTCCTTTTCATAACGATTAGATTTCCTCTTTTGTCTTTTTGCTCGATAGTTTGTATGCAGCAGTGAGTGCGTGGTTTGATCTTATTCTATTTACTGTTTTTATAAATAACCTATTTGTTCCATATTTAAACCATCTCTCATTGGGAATTAGTGGTTAGCAAGCTCTAAAGTTTATTCTAGTTGTACTTTAGTTGTATAAATGTTGCCATCTTTATTGGCAGTTGTTTCTACTGATATTATCTATGTCTGTTACTGGAAAAAGTAATAATAATAGTCTCCCGTTTTATACCGCACGCGGCTTTGGGAGTATAGCAGGGTAGTCTGCTATATCTAGGGCCTACGGTATACAAGGAAGGTAACATGGCCAGTGCTACGCTTCAACCGCCTATTATTACCCTGGTTTTACCCAAGGTACTCATTTTATTCAGGCTGAGTCGACCTGGGGCCTATAGACATTTTAAAAATGCCTAGTTGTTCTTGCCGGCGGTAGGATTCGAACTCACGACCACCGGCATGCGAGGCAAGCACACTACCGCTTGCGCTACGCGGGCCCTTCGTATCTGGAAAAAGTATGTTGTTTATATTACGTTTGGTTAAAGCTGCAGATTTAGCTAATTTGTCGACTTCTTTATTTAATAATATTCCAGAGTGTCCGTTTACCCAACAAATATTAATCGAGCTACCTGCGGAAATAATGCCATAATCTAACCTCTTTATTTCTATCTCAATATGGTTTAGGTTTTTTGTGGTTTTGATAGAAGTGAGCTTGTCCATAATGCTTCTACAATAAGTCCATAATTTAATTCCCACAATTCAAATGGTTTTTCTAGATTGGAATATTCTCTGGAAACGGTGACTGTAGCTTCGTTAATTTGATTTGGTATTCAAGGAGGTGAAATTTTAAAGTGGAAATCTTCTATCCATGCAGCTTCGCAGTTTATCGAGAGTCTATTGGACTGTTTTCGGTTTTTGTAGCGATGTACTTTCTTCCAGACGTCGCTTATTGGACAGTGGGAGTTAAGGCCTTCGCAGTAGTTTATCCAACTTTGTTTTTTTCTAATTTTAAAAATTTTCTTTGCTAATTCATCCAAATTTTTTGTATTCAATTAAATTATAAATATTGCGATTTGTTTTATAACCTCTATATGATGTTGTACGGTTATTTACAGATGTTTCGCAGTTATTATTTCACCATGGTTTTGAAATCTTTTCTGTACGATATTTTTTATTTTTTGATGCTTTTGGAATAGCAATGGATGCGCATCTGTTTATTTCAATAAATAATTCCTCAAAACTTTGTGTATTATTACCAGCTGGTGTTGCTAGTTTAGAATTTTCTAAGGAGATGGTCAAGGGTAGATGGTCAGAACTATGTGGATCTTGAATAACAGACCAAGTTAATTTAGATATAATGTCCTGGATGCAAATTGATATGTCGATTGCTGATGGACTGGAACTTAGTGCAAGAGTTGGAGAATCATAATTTAAGTATAATAGATTACATTGGTCTATCGCCTCTAATAAAACTTTACCGTCAGTATTATTAGTTTCACATCTCCATGTCATGTTGTGAGCTTTGAAGTCCCCTCCAATGATGAATGGCGGAGGAATGTGTTGGAAAAAATGAATATATTCTTCAACTGTTACTCTAATAGGTGGTTCTTTGTATATGGATATACACACACCTTAGAGTGAGGTATCTAGGTGGTGATTTATAATGAATGATATTACTTATATTATATCGCACCCTAAAATGATAAGTGTCGTATCTTCCAAAACCAAATTTCGAGATAATCGAATTTTAAAGATTGCCACGGTTCCAGTAATTTTAATATTGTGTATAAGGTTACCATAAATTTTTCAAATACTTATTGTAACAATTTTGTACCTCAAAAACAATTTTTTTAAGTAAATGAATTTTTCAGCTGTAAATAATTAAATAAAATTCTGGGATGAAACATACAACAGTTTAACATTAGAAAATGAATGCCCTACTGTATAAAATTGTTTCATAATTATCAAAACTTGAACTAAAATTATGATAACTTGTAAATGAACGATAAAAACACATAATTTATCAAAGAATATTTATACTGGATTGATCAAAACGTCCTCTTCTTCTTCTTGTAGATCAATAACAAAATTATTCTGCTTATGATTGCTTATCAATGATTCAGAGAAGTGTGCATGGGACTTAGATATATGATTTTTTTAAGCAACCACATTAAATTTTTTTTTTCAATTGAAATTCCAGGTAGGGTTGCGTACATTGGATCTAATGTTGCAGTACACAGTATTATTCGAACTTCCGATGCGATAGGTCGACAATAATAAGCGCCCAGTGTCTTTTTCTACTAATTAACTCGATTTTAAATTAGTAGAGGTGATTCGAATTTTGACATTAACTCAGTGTAATAGATAAGTCTATAAGTGCCCCCCATGGGGAAGGCGATTTCCCCATAGACGCCAATAGATGATTTAAACTTTTTATGGGTTAGTAATAATAGTGAAATGCATATTAATGAATCCAGTTTAACCGAAGATTTTGATGATTCGACTGCGAAAATGCGAATAAACCCAGTGACTGTACTACAATCTTGCCAGAACCAAAAACTCTAAACACTAACACAAAAAGCAGTAGCGATCAAATTTTTTAACGTCAAATCAGATAACTACAATTTTAATAATATCTATGTTTACATAGACAAAACACACAATGAAAATATAGGCCGTTTGCATCCCTTAACGGTCGCGCAGATTTTGCATAAAAAGTTGAATATTCCCAATATTATTGAAATTAAAGGCATTGTTAAAAACATAATTAAAGTTTTGTTAAGGTCAATTTCTAATGCAAATAATCTGGTTGAAAATTTAAAATTAAAACTTGGTTTTTTAATTCACTCCATATTTCTTCTGGATCTTCTAGTTGTTCTCCGATGTTTTTTATTCTATTGTTAAATTGTTTTTTAATGTTATATTTTATGTTTATATCGTCAAAGTTAAGTTGATTGGTTTTTGGTTTTTGTCGCTGAATTCGTTTTAACCTTAGTTTAATATCTGCGACAAGTGGTTGATGATAAGATCCAATATCTGCCCCAGGATATGTAGTGACTTTTTTGACGGCATTTTGGAAACGTTTGTTTACATATATTCTGATGTAAAGTCCTAATCAAAATTTGACAGGTTTTTAAAAGTCTTACAAAGTGGAGGTGGTCTTTTGAGTCTTCAATATCGGTTAGTTAAATCTTCTTTATTTCAATTTTCTGATATTTAAGTAGAGAGTGGAGTTACGATATTGTATATTCATAAGAAACTTATGGCTTTTTGGTGTTTTGTTCCATAGTCCAAAATATTATCTAGAGCTTGCATATGTAGAGTATGAATAGACGTCGATTTCGTGGCACCTAAACAAATTTGCAATGCTAAATTTTGTAGCAAATTTAATGTTTTCAAAATATGTTTACTTGCTGGGCCATATAATACACACCCATAATCGTTAAGTAATCTAATATATGATTGAAAGAGAAGCAACAAAGTTTAAACTTACATCTATCCAATATTTTTTAAGTGTACTTGCGATCGAGAATCATTCCCAAATATTTTACAGAACTAAACTTACTAAACTTAAACTAAATTCATACCCAATAAATTTTACTAATAATACTAATACTTGATTTACCTAATTTAACATAAAAACCATTTTGTTTAAAACAATTTTTGTACCTAGTCATGGAACATTCGTGGAAATTGCCTTAATTTTATTAAGAATTTTCTATAAAATAGATCTTTTAGGCTCAATTATTAGTCGTACACTTTTCTTAATTGCTATTAATGACATAATTAAAAACCTCAGAAATCCTTTAAAAGCACGTTTATATGCAGATGACTTAGTGGTTTATGTACAAGGCAAAGATATTAATTTAACTTTAACAATTTTGCAAAGTTTCTTACAAAAACTAGAAAAGTGGTCTCGCGATACTGGTTTTCAATTCTCGGTTATAAAAACCGTTGGTATGGTATTCTCAAAAAAGAACTTCTCAAATAATTTTAACCTCAAGTTTTTCAATACATCGCTATCCTTCAAATCATGTGTAAAATTCTTAGGTATGTGGTTTGATAATCAAATTACGTGGAAAGAACATATTAGACAATTAGTTTTGACTTGTCATAAGAAACTTCACCTAATGAGAACACTGTCAAATATATTTTGGGCCTCTGATCTCTCTACTTTACTTACAATCTAGAAAACGCTAATTAGATCAAAAATTGATTATAAATCAATCGCTTACGCCTCTGCTTCCCCCACATTTTTAAAACAGCAGTATTTACAACACAGCACTAAAACTCTCTCTTGGCGCATTTCGAACGTCACCGGTGGCAAGTTTATATTCTGAAAGTGGGGAGCCTTCATCATATCACCGCTGAATTTCCTTAACTCTTTCACATGCAACGTCAATAGCCTCAAATTTAAACAAACTTCTATTTAATAATATATTCACTAATAAATATATAAATCTCTTTACCAATAGTTCCAAACATAAGTTTTACTATGAGCAAGTACGGTATCACCTGAGATGTCTTAATATCGAATTGCGAATTACCTCTACAATCAATATTAAAAGCCCATCTCCTTGGATAACTAATACCCCAAATATAAATACTGGTCTAACCCAGTACGACAAACATATTATTTGTCACGCAGATATTAAGAATAATCTAGATAGTGGTGCTCAAACTTATACTGCTCTTAGCTGCAGCTACTTATACTGCTTATTATCAGTCAAGTTTACTCCACTGTTATGAAATTTGGTTTTAATGGCATTTTATAGGTTAATTAAGTTATATCACCGATTTTTTATCCTGCGTTATTCTTTCAATTTTTAGATTTTTAGTCTGCTTTTATATAAAAAACAGTTGTTTCTAGAACTCTTTAGCGACGTATTAGCATAATATAATATTTTTGGATTACCGTCGACGGCCGATATTATCAACCAAAAAAGAAGATGTGTTATTTGGTCTCTTTAGTTTACCCCTCCTGGTTTAAAAACAAAGCATAGTAAAAAAACAATTTTAAAATAATTTTATTGCACATTTCCAGTTGATAAAAATGTGTAAGTACAGAAAGTTGTAATTAAAGTCATGTTTTTCATATTAATTTTATTTGGATGTTGGTGCATAGTACTGCATATCAGCCACAAGTATTTCATATGATGGTACGTAATTACCGAGGACCAAACGGAAGCGTGAAGAAAGATGTTGGTCAGTTAGCAGATTAAGATATTTTGATTTCACTATCTTCATTTGGGAAAATGCAGGCTCACACAAATATGTTAATCCGAAAAATGCTGTGAGCTGCAGAGCTATTTTTCTCAAAGACAGAAATTTATCATACGATATAAAAGACCAAAAGTTCGTATCGGTCGCTCTGGAGTTAAGATGCATATCCGAAATTATTTTCAGTACCTCATTTTGGACGAAAATAATCTCCATATTAAACATTTTTATTTAACAAAGGATAATTTAGCTATGTATATGCCAAATTTCATGTCAATCCAAGCGGCTCTTTAATATCCAAAAACCGTGAATAAATGGACTAAAAATGAAATGAAACTTTTCCAAACATCAATAAATTAAAATATTGGTTTCTCTTACCTTCATTAACGTGATTACCGCAAGCTATTTTCACTTTTGATTAACAAATACTTTGTTTATGAATCCTAAAAGTTCACTTAACACTGTAAAAATTAATACTAAACATTTACACTAAACTCTAAAAAAACAAGACCAGTAAATAACAATAATTATAACATATAACACACATTATATTAACTTAAAAACCAACACGCCAAAAATAAGGCGTGTTTAAAAAAATAAGCTGGTTTAAGGTTTTCAATTATATTTAATAGCTTCTTGGCGAATGAGAGAGCAAATATCAACAAGTGCGTTTGTTTACAGTAGGAAATTGTCTGACGGAATGTACCATAATTTATCAGTGAATAGTGATATACCGAATCGGCGTTATCACAACTTTCGGGTGAACACATAGCATTATAATTATTTTGATTATACACGTGTGGTGAGTCACTCCAGGATAGTGGACGTGAGTCAGGATAGTCCCCGTATTTTTTCCGTGAATCGGGATCGACTTCAACAACTTTAGCGATCGACCGGTCGATTGCGATCGACCCTTTGAGCACCACTGATCTAGATCTAATTTTCCGTCAGCATTACAAACATTGCTATAAAATCTTAACAGATGCATCTAAGTGTGATAAGGGAGTAGGTGCTGCCTACCGTATTATATATACCTATCAATTTCGTATTCTAAACTTCTTGTCGATTTTCTCCGCTAAGCTCTATGCAATGTTTACAGCTATCATGTATATAAATTCTAATAACATTCCTAACTCTGTTATCTTACGTGACTCACTGAGCACCCTTCAAACCCTTAAAAAGATCTATCCTAAAGGTCCCCTTGAGAAACTGATAAAACTAGTACTCATGCAGGCTAAAGAAAATTCTAGGAGTATCCGATCTATATGGATTACATCACACATTGGCATTGCTGGCAACGAAAGTGCGGACTAGTGCGCGAGTGAAATTGCCAAATGTGTCGATATAGAAAAAGCCGAGTATCGAAATACCGCGAGTGATATAAAAGCTTTTATAAAAAATCGAGTTTTGTGCAAGTGAAAAAACGAATGGCAATCTTCTCAAACATCACTAAAGCAAATTAAAAATGACAGCTTGAATGCCCTGGATTTGTTAATTTTCGTAACATACCTAACAGTTTAAGTAATTTAATAGGCACTAATTTTTCAGTTGGTAATATTGTAAATTTCTTAAATCTATAAGAATATTTTATAAACTCTAATTTTGTTATTCTGTAGTTTCCTCTAATAACCATTCTGGGGGATGCGTCTGTAATTTCCAAATAAAAAAAAATTGGACCTATCAGATGTTTTTTCTAACTATACAATTATCGTATTTTTGGTAGACAAACACATAAGAAAGTTATCAGCATACTGTATTATTTTAAAACTGATATTTTGAATGAAACCATGTAAATCTGCAGTAAAGATATTAAATAATAAAGGGCTTTGGACAGACCCCTGTGGTAGTCCGTGTTTATTATAACGAGGGCCTATGCAAAAGTTAAGAATAGTATACCAATTGTTGTGATATATAAAAATTTTTGATTAATTTTTTCCTGTAAAATATCAAGAATAACACTATCATAAAATATGCTCCTTATATATCTAATACTATTTTCAGTAAATAAATACACACAAGGGTTTATGTCTCCAAATTGTAAATTTGGAAGTTACTCCTTTTTATGTAGACACCGTTCCAATCTATGTTTAATCACCACTCCAAAGTTTTCAATACACGAGAAATGAGTGAGATAGGTCTGTATGAATGAACGGAATTAGGATATTTCCCTCGTTTGAGTATGGGTGTAGTGGTTACATCTTGAAATTGAAGTATTACCGAATTAATAATGATTATATCATTTAATATTTTCAATACTAAAGCTTTGACACTTTTGGGAAGATATGGTAACATTGGATATTTGATATCTAGACTTGGACTAGTACTTTTTCGATTTTTTTTGTTACAAAATACAGCATAACCTCCTACTGTAACAAAAATGATATCCTGTTACGTTGGGTAGGACACTTTCGAGAATTGCTTGAAGGGGAACCTATTACCAAAATAGAATTTTACTGTGAAATCAACATAAATAATTTGTGAAACTCCTTGCGATATATCTGAAAATAACTCCAATCTGAAAATAAATATCCAATCTGCTAATTGTAAATAAAAAATTATTATATATATATTTATATATATATATATATATTATAATATATATATATATATATATATATATATATATATCTGCCACCATTTTATTAGTATGCACCAAAATCTCAAATAAAACAACAATAATTAATATGTTATTTAAGATCATTTAGCACTTCTTGATAAATTAATAAATCATAAATTATTTTTCGTAAAGACACTCAGTATATTTCAAAATACCCTTGTTAATTGGTATTCAGGAATAAGAATTCATGTTGATATTTAAAATTGATGGATCGTGGCTAAATGTTAAATTAATCCGTGCCGAATCTGACATAGAGAAACGAATCAGAGGCGAGCGCCTAACATCAATCGAGCGATTTCGTTTGAAACACATAGATTTCTAGCCAAAGCCCATACAGTTTATACATCATTCTAATTAATAAATGGTAGTCCTACGTATATAAGATGATTAAAGCCACCACTCTGTTTACAACCCTAACCTAAACGCGCCGTTATACATGGTGACTCATCCTAAATAATATTTTAAATTTTTGTTCTATTTGAATAAAACAAAAATTCGTCAATTTTAAAATGGTAATATTATTTTTATTTAACGAAATCCATGTAGGAAGGGGAAAATTAAAATATTCGTTCGTACTAGGCTTTTTAGGTTGAATTCCTTATGAAGTGTTTTGTTATTAGTTTTTTCTACTCTCTTACTAGTAAATTGTATATAACCTATTATTTGGATGCTAAGTAAAGATATCAAAACAGATACTGATACTTGATAACTAGCACGTAATAAAAAAATTACGCTTCAGTTCTATAAAAATGTGTAATATCAAATAAGCCTTGTAAGTCAGTTGGTCGAGTTACCATGGAAACGATTAAACAGACGTTATTTTGACAGATTAAAAATTATTAATCTGTCAGTGTAAATATAGTGGTAAATTAAATAGAGATAAATAAAATAAGTTCTACGGATAAATAAAATGAGTTCACTTCACGTGAATAGTGAAGATGCATTTAGTAGCACACCACCCAATATTATGCAGTTATCTGCGAACACTACCGAGAACCTATTAGCAGAAAAATCTAGAGGAAGATATGAAAGGTATATCAGCAATTTATGGATTGGCGTACAACAAATAATTTAAATTCATTTTCTGAAAACGTACTTGTGGCTTATTTTGGATAAATCGCTAAGAAATTTAAACCATCCTCATTATGGGCAATTTATTATTTGCTAAGATGTGTTCTAACTTTGAAAAATAATTACCCGAAATTGCGAGTTTATCTAAAGAGGCAATCAAAAGGTTTTAAAAATAAAAAATCTAAAATTTTACATCCTGATGAAATAAAACTTTCTTAAATGAAGCTCCTGATGTACAGTACTTGTTAATAAAGGTATGTTATTTAAAAGTATAACATAAACGTGCCTACTTATAATAATTTTATTTTAAGATTATTGCAATTATTGGAATATGTGGAGCTTGTAGGAAATAAAAGTTAAAAAATCTTAAAATTTGTGACGTTGATGATTTAAGTATGTACCATGTTATTGGTTAAAATTCCTAATACGAAAACCAAAATATGTAGATCTTTATTTCTGAAAATTTCTATAAAATCTGCAAACAATATATAGAAATTCGACTACAAATTAGCGATCTGCAAATAAATCATTTTTTTCTTAATTATCAAAGAGGTAAATGAACGAAACAAAATAGGTGGTGTTTCTAAACAAATTGCCGAATATTTAAAGTTACCAGATCCCAAAATGTACATAGGTCACTGTTAAAGATGAACTTCTGCCACTATTTTGGCAGATGCCGGTTGTGATTTCATGGCTCTTAAACAACATGGCGCATGGAAATCTTCAACAATGGCCAAAGGATATGTCGATGAGTCAATAAATAATAAGACGTCAACATCCAATAGAATTATAAATTCAATTGAAAGTAATTTACAGACCTTTACATACACTGAAAATAATAATGTTCAAAAAGAACACACCGTACAGTTTACGTCATCTCACCATTCACCACTTATTATTGAACAACCGCCAAACTCGGATAAAGGTATAGTTATAAATAATTGTCAAAATTTTACAATTAATTATTATAAATAAATGTTTAATTTAAATTGTTTCCGAATTTTGGTAAATAAATAAAAGTTACTTGTTATATTTTTTATTTTTATAAATGAAAATAATCGTAGAAAAAGTATAGTACACAACTTGATTTGTAAGCTTATTACATGCTTGTAAAACCACTTTTTGCCTCGAATGTAATAAGCTTCTTACAACTCTCGTTATGTAATATACTATTACACACACTGAAAGTAGGGGTGGAGAATAGAAAAGCAGACTATGCTTATTGAGCTCAAAGCAGTCTCTTAAATAACACATATTTTCTAAGTGGAGTGTGAGTGAGTCTAACATTAGTGGAGTGTTTTATTCTAGGAAAATGTTTCTACGTGTCTTTAGGGTATCTAACAAAACTGTTATTATCTCCAATGCCCATGTAGGATAGAAAACCATATCAATATTTTCAAGTTGCTCTAGGTCATTACATTCGGGCACTGTAATGATTTTAAACCCAGGATGAGCAAAAAGAGGAAAAAAAGGAAGTAGCAAACAAAAACCTATATATCTGTTTTGTAATATATTAACAGAAAGGCTAGGTTGTTGGTGAATGTTTGTATACAAACCTTTATGAATTATATTATTAGTGCGAAATGACCAAATTTTAAATAATTATTGTAAAATATAGATGATGTAAAATATAGAATATGACACAGGCAGATATCTAAAATCAAAAAGAAAAAAGAAGCCAGAATGGATGACAGATAAAATATTGTAGATGAAGGAATAGCAAAGAAAATTAAAAGGCAGAAATGACAATGAATAGAAAAAGTTTCATACAACTATACTAAAGGAGATAAAAAAACAGATGAAGCAAGGCTGACGAAGAAATATACGGAAATTGAAACATCACGATTTCCATATGCACAACAAAATTAAAGAGGTACAGAGTACCAGAAAACAACGCAATACAGGCATAGATGTGGACATTAAAGGCAACATTTTGACTACAATTAAAGGAAGATTACGAAAATGGAAAGAATATATAATGTAAGAATTATTCGAATATGCAACACGAAGTCCGACTGAAATAAACAATCCCTACGGCCCAGAAATAATAAAACAAGAAGTGACAAAATTATTAAGCGTTCATTAATGGATTAAGCGAATTAAAGATGGGAAACCACCGGGATCTGATAAGGTAAATGGTAAAATTTTAAAGCTATTAGAAGCACACCAACTCACAGCTCTTACTAAGCAATTCAACAACATCTACGAGACTGGTAACTTACCAAAAGACTGGCTACTATCAATATTCATTCTACTTTTTACAAAAGCCAATACTAGAACATGTGAAGAACATGGATTAATTAGTTTGATCATCCATGTACTTAAAGTACTCCTTACTATCATTCACTCGCGCATATATATATATATATATATATATATATATATATTATATATATATATATAATATATATATATATATTATATATATATATATATATATATATTATATATATATTGGATTTGAAACTTCCGCGGGAGCTATATGTGATTTCAGTTGTTTTCCGGGTTTGACTCCGCGTTAAGTAATTTTGGTTTTTAGAAAAACCATTGTTTTGACGACGTTTCGGCAAGGTCACACTTGCCATTGTCAAGTCAGATTAGTTCTGCTTCGTCTTGATGTTTCAAATCGTCTTGATGAATCAGTTCTCCTGAAACATCAAGACGAAGCAGAACTAATCTGACTTGACAATGGCAAGTGTGACCTTGCCGAAACGTCGTCAAAACAATGGTTTTTCTAAAAACCAAAATTACTTAACGCGGAGTCAAACCCGGAAAACAACTGAAATCATATATATATATATATATATATATATTATATATATATATATATATATATACATATATAGCAAAACTGGTAAGATTATCGACCGAAACGTAAAAAACAATTTATTGTGTTGGAATATCGGGTATGCGGTCTGTTATTATTAAAAAAAACTCTTTTTTCTTTTAATCCTCTATATTTCGCTGATTTTTTGTCAGCTTCATCAGGAGACAACTAAAAATTTGAATAAAAGCTATATAAAAATCAGTTTGAATAAAAAGTGACTCACTTACAGATTTAGAGTGGAAAGTATTTAAACAAGTTGAACATAATTTATTCAAAACAGTACTGACAGTTTTTGTTAAAAGTACCTAGGTCACTAGTAATTAAATGTAAAAATATAAAAACAGAGCAAACAAAAACAACGAAACAATTAAAACACAATAAAATTACACATTAAACATATACAGGGTGATGTAAAATATAATTGTTAACAGAAAAATTATTTAGACATACTAAGAATATTACAGTAGATATTGCTCAACTCAATGTCCCGTGTCTGCCTTGTAATTTACTGCATAGTTTTCTCTATTTATATGACACATTTCCAAAAACAATGTTTTTTTGTAATTATTTTCTTGCTGTAAAACCCTGACATTTGAGTAATCAAATTGATGGCCAGTTTTTAAGTGATGGTCAACTGCCGCACATGTGTTCTTCCGTTTTGTGCAGTCACTTTTGTGTTGGGTGACCCTTTGTTTTAGCCATTGAGAAAAAAATGTTTAGAAAAATGAAAAACATTTTCAATAACTTTAATAAACATATCCAATTTACTTTAGAGATTGAAAATGATTGTTCGATATCATTTCTGGATACCAAAATAATAAGAACAGAACAAAACAAAACATTGATAGATTGGTATCAAAAACCAACACACTCTGGAAGATATTTAAACTTTTTTTCAAATCATCCTACTCACCAAAAGTTTAATACAGTCATTGCAATGAAGAATAGGGTAAGGCATATTAGTGCCGATAAATTCATAAACAAAAACTTAAATTTGCTGTTAAACATCTTTCAAAATAATGGATACCCAAAACATATTCTTAAAAAATTGATATTTAACTCTGACATTTTTGACGGTCCCACTGATATCGGAGCAGTACAAACAACACAATATAAAAAACTACCATTAATAAAACAGTTAACACCTTCTGTGACTAGTTTATTTAAACAATTTACCAACATAAAAATTGTCCAATATAATTTATTAGAAAACCGACAACTGTTTTCTAAAGTAAAAGACAAGACACCAACTTTAAACAAAACTAATGTTATCTACAAACTGCCTTGTTTGGATTGCCAGAGCTGTTATGTTGGCCAAACTTCTCAATGGCTAAAACAAAGGGTCACCCAACACAAAAGTGACTGCACAAAACGGAAGAACACATGTGCGGCAGTTGACCATCACTTAAAAACTGGCCATCAATTTGATTACTCAAATGTCAGGGTTTTACAGCAAGAAAATAATTACAAAAAAGATTGTTTTTGGAAATGTGTCATATAAATAGAGAAAACTATGCAGTAAATTACAAGGCAGACACGGGACAGTTGAGCAATATCTACTGTAATATTCTTAGTATGTCTAAATAATTTTTCTGTTAACAATTATATTTTACATCACCCTGTATATGTGTAATGTGTAATTTTATTGTGTTTTAATTGTTTCGTTGTTTTTGTTTGCTCTGTTTTTATATTTTTACATTTAATTACTAGTGACCTAGGTCCTTTTAACAAAAACTGTCAGTACTGTTTTGAATAAATTATGTTCAACTTGTTTAAATACTTTCCACTCTAAATCTGTAAGTGAGTCACTTTTTATTCAAACTGATTTTTATATAGCTTTTATTCAAATTTTTAGTTGTCTCCTGATGAAGCTGACAAAAAATCAGCGAAATATAGAGGATTAAAAGAAAAACGAGTTTTTTTTTAATAATAACAGACCGCATACCCGATATTCCAACACAATAAATTATATATATATATATATATATATATATATATATATATATGTATATATATATATATATGTATATATATATATATATATATATATATATATATATATATATATATAGTCCCAAGATTCCTAAGAGGAACATAGGGCTTCCACAAAGTGTCTCCAGCGAACTCTATTTCTGGCTAGTGCTTTGATTTCAAGCCAGGATTTTCCCATTTTTCTCCCTTTGTCCAGTACTGTCCTTCTCCAAGTCCCTTAGGTCTGCCTACTTTTCGTCGGCCTTGGGGATTCCAATCCAGCGCTGTCCTGGCAATGTCATTTGGCGGTCTACGGAGTGTGTGGCCCAGCCATCTCCATTTTCTTCGCCTTATTTGCTTTATGAATTCACTTGCGCATACACACCGAATTAAAAGATCACCTTAGTGAAGTTCTTCAGAGTGAATTTGTATTCAGAGCAGAACTCGGAACGAGGAAAGCACTTTTTAGTTTGCAAGTTCTAATATAGAGAGCCAGGCATATCAACTGCGATGTGTATTCATGTTTCATTGGTTTCGAGAATTTGATAAATTCCCACATAGAAAACTAATCGATATCCTAAAAACATCAGGACTTTATGGTAATAAGACTGCTTTTAAACTTATATCTTCAACAAAAAGCAACAGTTCGATTAGAAAATGAACTGTCCGAGATCTTCGCAGTCAAAAAAGGAGTTAGACAGGGTTGCATATTATATACTCTGAAAACATCTTTAAAGAGGCATTGGACAATTTAAAAGATGGGACTGCTATTAATGGCCAACTTATAAACAATATTAGATATGCTGACGATACAGTGTTGCTGACAGATGTAACAAATAGGGCCTAAAGCTAAATTGCAAATACACAAAAATAATGATCATTATTAAAAACACCAAACATAAACTCCCAAATTACAATAGGCAATACACCGTTAGAAAGAGTGGAAAAATATGCTATTTGGGTTGCAATATTAGGGATACATGGGATCACGGCTACAAAATTAAAACTTATTGAAAAAGCCAGAAGCTCTTTCAACAGCCTTAGGAAGATTCTTTGCAACTTACGTTTCAGTATCAATATAATAAGAAGTATTAGATGTTATATCTTTAGTGTCCTCCTCTATGGAGTAGAAAGCTGGAGCCTTACAAAAGATGACATAAAAAGATTGGAAACATTTGAAATATGATGCTACCGACGTATATTGAGAGTCTCATATATACACCACACAAATAACATAACTATTCTCCATAGGCTAAAAAAAGACTAAGAAATTATTGCCACCGTAATGAACAGAAAATTCTCCTACTTCGGCCTCATTATGCGTAATAATATATACCGACTTCGACAGTTGATTCTACAAGGCAAGATTGATAATAAGAGAAGCCCTGGATGTATATCCTGGCTGGGCAATCTTAGCAAGTGAACTACTCTAACGTCAAGTGATCTATTTCAAACTGCTGTGAATAGAATAAGATGGGTCAATGTGGTCGCCAACATCTCTAGAAGATAGGCATATTTAGAAGAAGATCAAACTCCTTCATATCCTGCAGCAATAATCAATTCAACTCCAAAATTATTTTCCAAGAAACAATCTATTTTATATAATGTTCTGTAAACTTCTAAACTTTAGAAATATCTATCTATTTGCACTTGGAAAACTTGAAACAAGATATAATAATTTTCTATCACGAATTTTAAATTACCGTATATGTACTTACCTAGCTAGTGAAGAACTCGTATTAACTGTCATGAATAAATGAAATTCAGTGGTTAATACTCTTCCATATGAAGTCGCGATTATATTAGCATCTTTAGCGAATTCCTCTCCCTTACAATTGTCGACTATACCTTTTCTCGTCACTATATCATAATAACTGCATCCCAAGTATCACCCTTAACAATTTTTTTGAATTCATGACGAGACGGTTGTTTAAAACATGAAGAATGGGGCCTCTCTGTCAATAGAAACAAAACGCAATACTTATGCATCGGGAATGAAGTAATAGATCTAATGGTCAACGAACATGAAACAATTAAGAACTGTGAGGAATATATATATTTGGGAACAACAACCAACAAAAGTGGGCGCACCGAAAAAGAGATAGAGCAAAGAATCGTGAAAGGATAAAGGGTGATAGGATGCCTAAACCCGATGCTATGGTCAAAAAAACTATCAGATCACAGAAAGCATCTCCTCTTTAACTCCATCTTTAAAAGTATAGTGCTCTATGGATGCGAAAAATGGCAACCTACTAAATCCCTTGAGCCACGCGACGCCTACTTGCATTGAAAATGTACTTCTGGAGAAGATCAGCTAGAAAATCAATGCTTGATAAAATACAAAATGACCATATCAGAAATATAATGGGAGTCAAGTCAACCATCATTGACGAAATTCATAGGAGACAACTGATCTGGTATGGTCATGTGAAAGGAATGGACGACGACAGGCTGCCAAACCAAAGTTTAAAATGGACGCCAAGGGAAAGAAGGAAGAGAGTAAGGCCAAAACAATCCTGTCTGGGCGGAATTCAGAAGGCAATGTCGGAAAGAAACCTTCACCCTGGCGAATGGACTGACCGACGTAGCTGGAAACTGGGAACCGAAAGGCGGAGAACGCTATAAAAAACCGGGATAAAAAAACAACTTTTTTAAGTTCTTTAACTACATGTACAGATACAACTGTAACAACTATCCAGTTATCAACAATACTCAATGTTTCACAACCCTATATGTCAATCCCAAACTCTTTCTTAACACTTGCATGCGCTATGAATAGAATATCAATAGATACCACTGATACACTTGAAATAACCAATACACCTAGTGAAGAAGTAAACATAGCTAAGTGCAGCCTTGATGGAATTATAACCCCACTTTTACAAGAACCTAACGAAAATTTTACAGAACCAATACATAACTTGAAAAATTCAAAATTATTGATCAATTTGAGGCTATTGCTGACAGTATGAAACCAGCAAAAGATTTTATTACCAATAGTCTTACCTCACCACTAATATTAAATTATATTTTTTGTAATGCTTTGTGATCTCTAAGTAAATTAAGTATATCAACAACTTATATAGAAGATACATTAGACTTACTTTATTTGTTACAAGAAATCTATCCTCACATTATATATATAAAAAAATCGTAATGTACTAAAATCATTACTTAATCCAATTACTAGACAACTAATACCTCAGCTCGATAGCGACTCCTTCATAAAACGTTTCACACAAGCTCACATTTAAGTCTATTTTACAGTGGAATTTGAACAGGTATTCGCGAGGAACCGCAAAGTGGGCGACGCCTGATGGTAGATTTCAAAACCATCCACTTCGGGAAAACCTTGAAATTGTCATTAGTTTGTATACATATTAGCGACCGGTTTATATTGTAATTAACAATGACAGCGACTTAAAAAATGTACATCGATGTTCATCCTATTATAATTCACAATAAAAATCCATACATAAGTTTTCGCTGGACGAGAATATGAGAAAAGTTTGACAATGCGTTTTGCGAATTTGCAAACCTATAACCAAGTACATGACTGTGTGCAGTTTACATTTTACTGAGAATGATTACTTTCCAAGTGTGGATTAAAATAGTATTTATATTTATACTTATTTTACTTTATAGTAACACCTGAAACTAAATTGAGAAGACTAAAGAAAAATGCTGTTCCATCAGCTTAATTGCCCCACCGCACCGGTCTCATGAAGCTATTAGCAGAAAACGTAAGGTGTAATTTATAAAATATAACGTGCCAGCTCCAAAAACTGCCTCATCCTCAACTATCACAACATCTCTGCGGATTTTGGAACCATATAGATAATTAAGATAATGTAAATTTTACTTCCCGCGTTTCAACATACCGTAGAAAAATAAACATTTAATTTTATTTTTATTCAGGTTTACGAGTCAATTACCTTATGTATAAACTGGAATCACAAACAAATAAACTTTGAAGAACGTACTACAATTTTTACTTTGGCAAAACACACGTGTAAATCATTTATATCCAACGTTTTATAGCTTAGAGATTAAATGAAAAAATGATTTGTTTTCCTGGAGTTATCGTCCATCTTTGAAATCTTCAAAGCCCCTTGTCTAAATTGGCTATCGCAAATTATACCCGTTTAGAAATGTTACAGTTAATACTTGCTCAAAATTCTGTTTCTATAATTTGTCCACAAGAAACTTATTTTAAAAACAACAAAAGTCTTTAAGACTTTATAAATATAAGAAATTATACAAGTGTATCCAAACTAGGCAAAATCAAGAACATACCAGTGGTGGAGTTTCAATTTTTTTTCAAAAATTTCTATGAATATTGCAGTATTCCTCTGATAACAAATCTCGAAGCTGCAGTGGTGTCCTTAGTAGGTAAAGTGAAGCACATTTTGATCAAGTGCCCAATATACTCAGTGAAAAGACTATTAACACCTTCCAAAAACTTTAAAAGAATCTCTAGGAGAATCGAAATACGTAGCTGACTTAAGGTAGAATTCTTAAAATACATAAATGTTTTAATAAGAGTGGAAATAAGTGGTTAAAGCAAAATAAATAAAAACAATTTTTACTCCAAATCGCATTAATACAAAGAAATAAACGTACATATTTTATATTCTACTTGTTTTTTTTTAATCATAGTCAAAAATTAATTAAACCGTAGGTTTCGTAGTCAATACCATAAACACCTACAAATTTTGGAAAAGAGGCAACAGGTTATAACTACTTTAAAATTTTAAAAGAAAATAGATATATAAAAGTCATGAAATTTAAAACACACATTATTTTTTATAACTTACTTGACATATTAATTTTCCCTGCTAATTTATATCAGCCAATACAATCAATCAACCTCATAAACTGATAAAAGTAGTATTCTGAAAAACAAACAACTTTGCATTATATGTAGATATAGATATTTTTTAATCAAAAATAATACTGCACATAAAGCTTTTCTTGTACTAACTTTTCTGCTAATACCTGAAGTTCTAAATATACGAAATATTTTTATGTTACGTGTTTCACCCTATCTTTTTACTTTATTCCAAACAAAAAATATCGCGGCTAATTGAAATTGAAGGTTTTCAGGTATACTTTTCTTTTGGTTTATTTAAGTCCAATCATGAAAATTAAACATCATTAAAAATTGTTAATTTATGTTTTCCCACAAAGCTTTTAAACGCTTGTTAAACAGTGTTCTTGAGTTTCAAATTTAGAGGAAAAGTAATTTTGCCTTGAGTTTTAGCCAAAATTAAAATGAATGTTACCTTTCGGTTGAGAAATGTGTCCAAAATGGAAATAGTACTTTTGACGTATGAGGAATTTCATAGTTTTTGCTACATTTTTTTATGGTGTCTCCTGTACAGTAATGAAGAAAAAACTTTTTAAAGCATCCAAATTTGGCAAAGAAAAATGATTTTCAACATCATGATTTATTAGTTTAAAATTATTAAAAAAATTGCTGCTGTAGTGATATGCATTGAGAATGCATAACCCTATGACGTTTGTATTGGGCGTATAAGGTGAAAGACCTAACATTTTGATCTTGACCCAGTTTAATTTGTAAATTTTTCAATTTTCAAATTAATATGGAAGAAGATAATAATAAAGTAGTTAATGAGAACTATATGGACGTAATCTAAATGGTATTTATAACATACTCCTGGTTAAAAAAATCCGGACACTTGAATTTTGTATTTTTTTTTAAATTTACTCGTGTATAGGGGTTTTAATGAAAATTAATTATACAATAATAATAAAAATACGTTCATTCGTAGATACAAAAAACCGGTTATTTTAATGGGTTAGTATGATTTCCAAAAATAATGCAAAACTTATATAATTACATGAAGATGGTCGCAGTTACGATATATAAAGTAAATCATTTGAATATTACCAAAAGTACCCTTCATGATGCTCTTACGAAGTATCGTCAGACTAGCGAATACACTAGAAGACCAGGATCAGGCAGAAAAAATGCTATTACGGAACTGCTTTTTAACGTCAAATTAATAGCAACTCATCGAGCTAACAGGATGAGATTAACGAACGATCACAGAGACTGGACTGTTCAGTAATGGATTGTTATAATGTTTTTTGACGAGTCCCGTTTTTGCTTAAAATCTCCAGATGGACACAAACGTATATAAAGGTACCTGGGTAACGATTTGCACCTTGCTGTGTTTCAGCTAGAACGCCGTTTAGTGGCGGAGGTGCTATGGTATGGGCGGGTATTTCTTTCAAAGGACGCATTAAATTACAGCGAAACTTCTCCATAACGGACATCAACGTGGAAAAATTGTTGTGTACAGCTGTCCATTGTGTAGAGTTGTCCATGTCGTAGAGTTGTCCGTTGTGTAGAGTTATCGCTTAATCAATTGAGATACAAAAGGTTTCGATTTGCTTGATGTTTTTAAACGGTATCTTACATATTTGCGTAAGCATATACACAAATAAAACAAATAAAATACTAATGTAAAAAAAGTATTATTTCTTAAAAATCATCAATTTTGGCTTGTTTATTGTTTTGGACATTATTTTTTACAATTTCTGATTTAGCATTTAGAATAACATCAGATATTGTTTGATTTGCTCTTGAATCACCTTTATATAAAAAAATAGTTCTCTTAATTTTAGGCAAGCATCATTTAAATTACTTACACTTGAAGTTCTAGATCATCGTCACTGTCATTGTCGGAAACATTGTACACATGTTCGTTTTATTTAAAATCACTATTACGACTAGCTAAGTTTACTTCAGGATTTCTTTACTTTCAGGTTTTTTGCTACAGAGTCTGTAGCTTGAGTCTCTAAGAAATATACCCATTGTATGCAGGTGTCCATTAACTGGCACATGTCCAGTAAGAAAGCCTGTTATGAGCTAGTTCCTGCTTATTTTTCGCGATACTATAACTCTATAACGTACATGTTCGGTCAATATACATTTTGGCATAATGTTGACCGAATGTTGCCTCTCGAGCTAAGTTTTTATCCGGTCACAAGTAAAAATTTTTTGTTACTCTTATGGCTGTTTCAGAAGCGAAGTGTTTTGTAGTTCATATTCTTCAGGTAAGTTCATCAGCTTATTCATTACAGTGTATATACCGGTGACCTAAATCTTATATTAGTATGGCACTGTTATGTTCTGTCAGTCTAAAATCTACCTTAGGGCTTATATAAGAACCATGTCTGCTTTGTAAGCTCTGCATATATTTATTTACTTCGTTATAAAAGTCCTCATGTTAATTTTTTTTTGTAAACTGCAAGATTGAAAAAAATTTTGCCTAAAATACAGAAATACTAGACTTATCGGCTTCCATGACTTAGCTTATTCTTTTCCTTTTTGCCAGTTTTGGGTTTAAGGGCCACTCGTAAAGCCTCTATATTTTTGATATGTACCCCAGTCCTAAGCTAGACTATCACAGTAGTACCACACATACTTTTTTTTACAGAAGGTTATTTTCCTTCTGTAGAAATATTGGATTTGAAGTCTCGCCTTGACACGATGATATAAATGGCTCAATTAAGTTCATTGCCCATTTGATTTTGTCCTAGTTTACCACTTCTTTTGCCACACGTCAGTTTTTCAAAAACCATAAGTGATAGTATTTATTATAGTCTACTGCCATGGAACTTTCATATTTCTGTATTTTATTTATTTATTTATCGTATGGTATACAATAAGAACACATAACTAAAAATCAATATAAAACGTTACATGAAGTAATATAAACGAACATCTAATGTATTACGTGTAATGTGGCGGAGCGTCTGTCATTGCGCACCACAGTCACACTTAGGAGTAAGGGCTTTTCCCCATCTATGTAAGCTGTCAGTACATCTACCGCTGCTTGTCCTTATTTCGTTTAGCGTTGTCCATGTATTGCGGGTCACTTCAAAGCCTGGCGGTTTCTTACCAATGCAGGCCATTTGGTGTGCTTCCTGTGGTGAGTCGCTCTCGTATTGTCTTCTAGATATCTGAAGTGCAGTCTATTTATTTCGATTTTAAGCTTATCATGGTGGATGGGTAGTTGATGGTAAGCTTCGATTTCTCGATATTCTCTGAGAAGAGAATGACTTCTTCGAAATTTCGGTGGTTAAATAGGAAGCCAATAGTTCAGTGTGGGTTTAATTGTACCTAAGATTATTCGCATTGTCTGGTTTATTTGATTGTCAATAATCTTTGTGTTTTTGATATTGAGCCATAATGGGGAACCATATTCAGCCGCCGAGTATACAAGTCCTAGAGCGGATGATCTGAGTACGGAGGATGAGGACCCCTATGTGGTGCCACATAGTTTTTGGACCATATTATTTTGCGTTTTTATTTATGCTGTCGTTCTTTGTAGGTTTATTTTAAAACATAATGTTCTGTCTAGAATCACTCCAAGATATTTTGGTGTTGAGTTATGAGTGAGCAGTCTGTTTTCAATGTGAACGGAGAGTTTTTTGTTGGCTTGGACAATATTCAGATAGAAATAGCACACTTCAGTTTTCGTTACATTGGACCGTAGTCTCTATTTGCAAAAGTATTCTTCCATAACGGCAAGGTTATCCGTTAGCATCGTTTCTGTAATATTCATGTTATGCAATGGCGCAGTCGTCAACTTAGTCAAATTTCTGCGAGGTTGTCCCAGGTAGGTCCGCGATGTATAAATTAAACAGTAAGGTTGCCAAAACAGATCCCTGTGGCCGTCCATTGCTGAGCTTCCTTTGGACACTTTACTGATAGTGGTGATCATGCTATTAATGTTAGTTACCTTTTGACACGGTATGGCACAAATTAGTTTGAAGATTAGTCCTTGTCTCCAGACAGTATCGTATATAGCTGATAGGTCAATAAAAGAAACGGATGTTTTCTGCTTTCTTTGCAAACATGCTTTAAGATGTGTTGTTAGGGATAGGATCTGATCTGTGCAGCTGCGGTTAGGTCTGAACCCTGTTTACTCAATAGGTATCAATTCAAATATGTTTCTACTAATTCTTTTGTACATTAAGCGTTCCAACAATTTTTAGACACAGCTCAGCAGTGCAATTGGTAGTTTTAGGGTTTATCATTTGTCTTTCCTGGTTTTAATATGGCTATAATGGAGGCCTTTTTTAGTAGATGGAAAACTTCTCCTAATTTTAACAATTCTATATAGAAATCAGCCAGCCATTTTGTAGCATATTTGCTACAGTGGAGTAAAATTCTCGATGGATTTTATCTCAGCAGGGTGCCGTTCCAGACTTAATTTCTGATCATGTTGCAATAATTTCTTCTGGAGTAAACTCGTCAGACTATTCAGATGTAGGCCGGAATGCAGACTATAGTATTTTTACTTCTTGTTTTACTTTGGTGGTGTGATCACGATTTCTAGGTGCTCTTTAGTTGACTACAATATGGGAGACCACTCTGTTGGGAGCTATTGGTAGTTTATCTTTAGTTGGGAGTCTGCTACTACCAAGTTTTCTAAGTAAAAACCATGATTTTTTGCTTGATTTGCTTAAGTCTAATTTTTCCACAGTTTTCATCCATTTTTATTTATTATTATTTCTGTAGTATTATTTTGTTTGCAAATCGATCCTTCTTCAGGATCGTCTTTTGTCCTTATAGGTTGATAGGTGAAGAGATCTATATTTTAAAAAATACACCTTACTCATCCGTAAACCATTTTTAAAAACATAAAAAGCGATTAGAAAGAAGTAGAGGTCGGCTCATATTTTGACATCATCTCTGAGCAGAACTAAGGAGATTTTAACTTAAAATGAATTTTAGTCTTTTAACAATATTGTCATAACTGTTTTATTTAAGATAAATAAATATATTTGCGATGGTTATTTTTTTTTATTTTAATACTTAATTTTATAATACTGTAAGACATTTTCTCTAGTATTATATTTTTCTAAAAGAAAATAAATAAAAAGTAAAAACAAGTAAAAGAAAAAGTTCTTAATTAGTTAAAAATGTAAATTAAGAATGCAGATTATTAAAATTTTTTAATAAAATTACTCTCCTTAGTTCACTTTTTCAATAAAGATTGTCTTATTAGTGTAACACATAAAGCAATTATTGAAATGTAGTTATTTTGAATAAAATCTCCATGTTTGTGGACCTTATAATACGTTATCCAAATATCATCTTCCTTGACACCCTCGTAGTATGTATTTTAGGCGAATGTATTGGATGTGTTTGTAGAAATTATAGTAGAAAAATGAGCTTGAACATGAAACAAAATTCTCATACAATTTGGAGAAATATGGCTAGTATTATTAGATATACTGCAATTGAAATGTGAACAAAAATCTCAGTTTTCCAATAAAAATACAGAAGTTCAATGAAAATAAAAAAAGAAAAAAGTAAAATATATATAGAATGGCAAGAAAATAAAGTTTCCCAAAATAAAGCAAAAGTAGCAGTAGCACAAGCTACAGTAGAAACGTATAAAAATAAACACAATCAATTTGATACCAGGGAGGTTGATGCATTCAGATTAGATTTGTTTGGTACAAAAATAACATGTCAAAAATACTATTATTTATTAAGCAATGAATTTGATAGAAAACTTCATTTCAAATAGGTAAAGAAATAATAAATAAGACTTACTCACAATCAATTTAATTTAACTATCAGACGACCGGTTTCGCTTTCTACAATATGCAAAGCATCCTCAGGTCTCGATACGAAGTTAAACAAATGCTGAAATAATAAAAACCCATATTAGGGTGTTGTCTAATACCGATAAACAAAGTAGGTGTTGTAAATTACAATAATTATGCCAATATTACATGTCTGTGGTTTTATTTAAATGAGTAAGTTGAATAAAAGGTATAAAATTGTTTGGTTACATATTAGTATATTAGATATTAATATATCAGAATTTGAAATAAATATCTCAAATAAATAAAAAATACCCACACAGTACTACACTAATAAACAGATAATTCACACCTACAACAATTTCAAATAAAAATAAAAAACTTTGTAAACTTATTATACATTTGATTATAAAATGTACATGTTCAGTTGCCAAAGAATTACTTTAATTTGTTCAGTAATTTGGACATTAGACTGAGTTAGTTATATTGTAGGATGTATTTCAATTATCCATATTGTTACATTAAATTTGATTAATTAAAGATTGTTAAAGTATGCCAATATTAAACACATTAATTTATTTTTGATATCTAAATTGAAACAATTTTATAGACATTCATTAATAACAGCATACTTCAAAAAACTAGATAACTTAACTTACAGTATTGAGAAACAGAAGAAGAACTGTTACATGCTAACCTACATCTGTCAAATTTACCACTAAAATCTAATAGATAAAACATTAAAAAAATCATTGTGCCCAAGACTGCGATGTAGTGCATTAAAGCCCTTCCCCCTTTTTAAATTCACTGTTTGTTTCGTCCCTTCTAAGTGTTTTCTGTTTTATTGTGTTTAAATTATCCTTAATTGTTTGTATTTTAATATTTTATTTACTTGACTTTCCAATAATTAACTCATTGCCAATAGAACTTTATCAAAGTAATTTGGAAAGTTGGAAAATAATTGCACACCCACACAATTTTTACATTTAAACTTATTCATTGCCATAAAACTGTCACCTTCATAAAACAATTACTCAATAAATAACACACATTTCAAAAATATATCTCTCGAATAAGTATAAATAGCTTTTAATAACACAATCATTTTTCGTTGGAAGTTTTGTTTGGTCAGGAGATCCTAAGGATTGTCTGACTGCCAGTATGTGCTACATGAGGAGTTCAACATCACGAATGCATGGTCCCAAAAATGGAATGCATGGCAAAATAACATGCCCTGTATTACCCACAAGCCACCCGGTTTTGATCTTCCACGTAAAACATGGTCCACTCTAAACAGGATCCGAACCAGACATGGCAGATGTGCATACATGCTACATAACTGGGGAAAGAATTCGTCTCCCCAATGTGACTGTGGGAAGGACCAAACGATCGACCACATTATTGAAGAGTGTCCCTCAAGATCCTATAACGGTAGCCCTGAAGACTTCCTGTTTGCAACTTCAGAGTCAATTGATTATGTTAATACACTTGATGTTTGTTTGTAATTATTTAAAGTTTGTCATATACCTATATTACTAGTGTTTGTAATTTTGTTTTAAATGTGTTGTAATTGCCATACGATAAATAAAAATAAATAACACAATGGTATATTACATCACTTACATTTAACAAACAATCTCACACATATCTCTTCTTCATTGGATCAAATCTATCTCCTCAAGAACTTCCCGTTTACTGTCAAACAACTGCAATAATAGAATTGAGTTCTCCATTCAACAATATAAAGTAGTTTCAACCATGTTCTACCATCCATCTATTAATAGAGTACCGGCATGTAAGTAATGTTTATTCTATTTATTTATTTGCTCATTTATTAATTTATTACAATCAAAGAGACTATTTTATAACAATTTGTGGGCCTTACCTTGTCTGTTTAAACTTTTTTAAAAATTTTATACCTTTTATTCAACTTACCCATTTAAATAACACCACAGACATGTAAAATTGGCATAATTATTGTAATTTACAACACCTACTTTGTTTATCGTTATTAGACAACACCCTAATATGGGTTTTTATTATTTCAGCATTTGTTTAACTTTGTATCCAGACCTGAGGATGCTTTGCATATTGTAGAAAGCGAAACCGGTCGTCTGATAGTTAAATTAAATTGATTGTGAGTAAGTCTTATTTATTATTTCTTTACCTATCAGTATATTGGTATTGGCTACTGGTGTAAGTGGAAATATTCCTTTCCTAAAACAAAAATTATTGTTTCAGATATTTAGCAACCTTTGGGGTATTACTTCCATGTGGAAAAGTCAACCATGGGACAAATAGTAAAAGAAACATGCTTGACTATATGGAAGACGTTACAACCATTAGAAATGCCTATACCAACTAAAGATAAATGTATAGAAATATCAAACAAAATGTTCACAAGGTCCAATTTTCCGCACTGCTTGGGCGCTATAGACGGTAAACACATTTGTATGATGTGTTCCAAGATTAGGGACGCATCATGAAGTGAATAATTTCTTATTACAATAAATGTTAATCCATCGTCTAATTGGCCATCGCATCAATATCTTATTCAACATATTAAAAAGTTCAGCTTTTTTACAACTTTTGGATAGTAATCAACTTAAGATACCCTTACCCCAACCACTTTCATATACTGATAGTCAAGAGTATTCTTTTGTATTTGTTGGTGACGAAGCTTTCGGATTAAACACTAAGTTTTTACGGCTATATCCAAGACGAAATCTCAGCGATAGTAAGCGTGTTTTTAACTACAGGTTAACAAGAGCAAGAAGATTTGTAGAATGTCCTTTTGGTATATTAACCAGCAAGTGGCGGATATTCCTTACACCTATTTTACTTAAATCTGACTTTACAGAACTCCTTGCAAAAACCGCCTATGTCCTTCATACCTTTTTACGAAGAACAGACGGTTTTGATTTTAATGATAGCCTAACAGATCCACTACAAGATATACCGGCCTTAGGAACTGGGGGACGATCATCGTGAATTTCAGTAAGAAATCAATTTAAATCTTATTTTGTAAACAAAGAAGGAGAATTGGCATGGCAATATCATAAAATATAAAATTCAAATAAAAAATACCTACCATAAAAGCAATTTTTTTTAAATTGCATATTGTAGTTGAATAAAAAAGTATTTCAACTCACCTAACTTATTTTTTTTTTTCGTCTGGGGATAAATCGTTTCAGTTTTCAACCATTTCATTTGCAATTTCACTCCACAATTTGGCCTTTAAATCCCTATTGGAATATTCCTTTAAATGCAAATTGTAAAGCGCGGGGCGCCCTTCAATTTCACTGATAAATTTTTCATTATTAAACATATTTAATTTGAAAAATTATTTTTTGTTGTGTCTGTACCTCTGGCGTGACAAACGTCTTGCCTATTTGAACACTTAAGAAACAATGAGTTGCATGCTAGTCCGTTTCTCTCGCCGCACGGACAACGCAGCAGATTGCGATTGGCTTGCGTAGGATTGCTAACTTCCTAATCTGACTTCATTTGGAACTAAACGTTTATTTGCTAAAACTATTTGTGAAGTTTAGCACATAATCAACTACTGTCTTGCTAAATTTACGCGAAATGATAGTTGGTCGAGTTCCTTCCGTCTACTAATCTTCATTAGTATGAACGAATTGACCATAGGGATATCGACTAAATTGTAGAAAATTCTGAACCACCCTTTAGCATATTATGGTTCAATGGAATTGGACGAAGACAGGAAAAGTATACGCAGTATAAAAAAAAATCGTAAAAGTGCAATCCAAAAGTCATTCAGATTAGCATCTTCTGATCCGAATTTTTGTTTTAGAAGGGATGAACACTTAATGTCGATCAAATTGTCATAATCTGGCATAGTTAGAATCATAGGTTTGGTATGTTTTGTGAACGGATTCTGAACCTAGTCGATGTCCTATAACTTCTTCGGAAAATAATCTTTCAAGGATTTTTCGAGGTTAATTAGATGTTTAATTATGTTTTTTTTCCACATCTCGCTTTACTCCTAACTCATTCTCTTCTAGGAAGTTATTTAAAAGAGTAAAACAATAGTAATTTTTTTGTTTTTGTTTTTTTTCACATTCTATCCAGAAGCAAAATTTGTTTTTTTACGGACGATATTTTGTCTTTTACTGTAAATGTGGATACTTTTCTTCCTTATATGGACTGGCAGAATACGTTGAGTTTATCGAATATATTAGCTAAGTAAGCCAATATCATCAACCATTGCTCATCATGGAATAGTTCAACAAGCGTACTAACAGATACAGAAATGGGTTGTTCAGCAAGGAATATCGTAAGCTCGTTGCGCAATTGAAATATTCTTGATAAAACTGTTTCTTTTAAAAACCATCTTACTTCTGTGTGTAGCAAAAGTGATTGATGCTGACTACCTATCTCTTCACACGCTTTTTTAAAAAAGCCTCGACTGGAATGGACGTGATTTAATGTAGTTAGCAATTTGTACGGCTTAATGGAGAACTTTCTTTAAAGCCGATATCATTTTTTTCGTAACAATGCGATGCAAAATGCAGTACCTTCTGCTTCAATTGGGTGCAATATTTTTTATTCTTGTTACAGTTCCATTTATTTTACCGACCATAGCTGCAGCTTCGTCGCTGCATACATCAATACATTTTTTTCAGTCAATATGGTGTTTAGTCATATAATTATTACTGACGAATTTCTTCTTCAGTTGTGTTGGTTTCCAAGTGTATACAGAAAAACAAATCTTCTTCAATTGATCCTGCGAAGGAGTATCTCATGAAAACAAGCAGTATTGATAGCCCGGCGACACATATACTTTCGTCAAGTTGTAAATCAAACACCTCACTGTCTTAACCTAAAGATTATTTCAACTTCAATGTGGTCTGAAATCTTATGAATTCGATCAGATATGATGGTATTAAAACAATGAACTGCTCCAATTTTTTTTCTGCATCTTCTCGGATTATGCAACTGACGATATCTGCAATACATGGTTTGATTACATTCTCTGAAATCGTGTGTGTGTTTACCAACACGAGCAATTCTGTAACTTAGCAGGAATGATGCTTGTGTTTTCATTATATGTTTAACTATATCTCTGTAAAGCAGCCATACCGGTTTTATGTACTTCTTTGTGTCTTTCAAAAAAATCTTATATTTCTATCTTTCAGTTGCGGATGGTTTCTGTCAAGATGCCGTTTATGCTTTGCAGGTACAAGAGAGCTATTGCACATAATTTTACTGCAAATAACGCATTGGCCATCTGGCATTTTAGCAATTTTCACAGGAATAAATCCAAAGGACAATAGGATTTATCATATTTTCTCTTTTTTGAAATATTTCTCTTCTTAGATTCAGCCTTTTTGTTGGTCGGTGTATTTTGTCGGTCTTGTTCAGTACCAGAGTTTTCCGTATTTACTTTGTATCTACTACAAATGTTTTATTTAACTATCAGACGGACGCGGAATCACTGTGCCCCATCTACGGAACCCCAGGGTTCCACGGAGCACCATTTAGGAACCGCCGGTCTAAATCATGCACTACCTAAATATTTTACAAATTCTTTTGTACGGGAACATTTGTCTTGTTCTAGCTACATCCAGTTTATACTAGGCTATGCTTTTCAATGTCTATATAACTGGGTTGAGGTACGCATTGGTTTTCAAAAAACGAACGTTGTTAAAATTATACTAATGTAATATGACGAAGTTTTCAAATGATACCATACATATTTCAGCTTAAAAACTAAAAAAAAATGAAAAATAATATTTTAGCATTTTCGATATGTTCTACTAATTGCAAATAATAAAAGATATTATTATGCTTATTACTTACCATATTGGCTGTTTTGATTATTAAAAAGGCTAGAAATAAATAATGTTCTCTTGTTGATTTTTTTAATTATAAAAACAAACTGATTTAAGTACTTAATTTTACGTATTATCTCTTATGTGACTAATAGGATATTAAATTCGATGGTTTTTATGGCTCATGGCGCTATATATAAAAATGGCAGATATGAAAAAAGCAATACTAAAAGCGGGAAAAGAGCGAAGAGCGGGTCCTAGACGAAGAAGAGAAAATCACTAAATAAGATTGGATGACACCGGAAATAGTTGAGCTAATAACTGAAAAAAGAAAATACAAAAATAAAGATGGAAATAAATAACCATCAAGAATAAAATCAAATATGAAATCAGAAAGGCTAAGGAGGAACGGATGAACAAGGAATGCCAGGAACTGGAAGAACTCCAAGCAATAAACATGACACCTTAAACTTGCATAAAAAAATCTAAAAAACTTACAGGCAATACCAGACAAAGAAGAACACTCATAACAAATGATAATAATGAAGGAATACTTTCTGAAGAATGTAAAATAAAGGAAGGATGGGAACAATATATAATCCATGTGTTTCATGACGAGAGGGAAAATCAACAAGATGAAGAAGTTGAAGAAGAACAATACCGACAAATTTTACCCTCAGAAGTAGAGCATGCCCTACAGAATGCACCGGGGAAAAGCACCGGAAACTGATCAAATTCCATTTGAACTGGTAAAAACCTTAGATGACGGTAATATGAAGAGACTCATCCGAATGCTGAACCACATATATGTAGAGGGCAACATCCAGGAGGAATGACTTAAATAGATATTTTTACCTTTACCAAAAAACAACAATCCCAAATCATGTAATGACTATAGATAGATAAGCCTAATGCGCCACCCTTTAAAGATTTTTTGAAAATTGTTCAAAACCGAAGTTATAAGAAATGTTAGGAGCAGATAGATCAAACGCAGTTTGGCTTCAGAGGAGACATTGGTACAAGAGAAGCATTATTTGCGTTTATGGTACTCTTGCAGAAATGTCGGAATATAACAAGAGTGTATATGATTAAAGTATCTAATGAATTTCTGATATAGTTTATAGTCAGCCTGGTATACTGTTATATTTACAATTATGAAAAGTTTCTTCATGTAAAATCACAATAATTATTTGCTGTAGAAATCAAATCAATACTCTTCATAAATATTTCCTATTTAGAATAAATAAGTTTCGCTAGTTATTCGCCTAATACTCGTATCTATGGAATAATAAATAATTATTCTCTTATTTCTTTTGTTCGATAAGCTATCCGTATTTCGCTATTTAATATTAATATTGATCCAATCTCTTGTATCAAATCCATCCAGAAAACATCGTTAAATAATTGTAGATAACAGAACATTATAAATTCATAGTTTTAAGAAATAACAGCATGTAATTTTCATCCTCTAATATAATAAATTTATACATGTCAAAATATTCGTTTAATTCCAAAACAAAGAGTTAGTCCGGAGAAGAAATAAACGCATAGTATTCCATAACAAAATTTGGTGTCAGAACGTGGATATTATAGCTAGAGTTCCTCTGATTGCAGATAGAAGGAGAGCTGAGGAATTTTTTGAATTGACTTGTTTCCTTCGAGGAATCATTCAAAAAAACTGTCAGTGTGGAAAAATCGCACACTACAACTAATTACATTGGGTCCAGTACATCCAGTTCGAAATACCAGTCCAGTCATAAACCAATTGTAGTTCCATCGAAGTAGAGGTGAACCCGTGGAATAATAAGCATATGCGACCAACAACAATTATTCTACTTGTAAGACATTCTATCTTAAATTCAGTCTCATATTTTAAAAATCTTGTAAACTATGTCTTACTATTATATCCTGATATAAGTAACTTATTTGACGAACAAATACCATTCTCCCGACTCAAATTCTCTTTCAAATTCTTCTACTTCTAATTCTAATAAATATTCAGTATCAATTGAAATATGCAGAAAAACTTCTCATAGTAGAGTGATGGTAACAAAATCAAAATTATACGAATTGCATAGACAATTGTGATAAAGCATACAATTTAGTAAATCCGCATCACAAACCCATCTTCAGTATAGCCATTATAGAAACTAAAATAACCGATAAAGCTAGGGCCATAACTAGAAACAGACATTTGAACGAATGGAAAGATTTAAAAGACTCTTATTATATGCTTATTCTGAACGCCGAACTGAAGGTCAGGGCAATATGGAATTACATTCCGTACGATCAGATGCCCATTGAAAATGTAATGTCATTTGCAATAAAAGTTGAAAATTGCTATATAAAATTAATAAATACACTTGATCCAGACTTATCTCCAGATGCAAGAATGCATGTACTAAACTCTTAAAAAACTCAAGCACTAAATGTCTTTATTAGAGATTAAACAAAACCTCTCTATTTTAAGTCAAAGCCCGAAATCCGATTCCTTAGAAAGAGCTTGCTATAGCATTTGCCAGAAGAACAAAACAGTTATCAAGACAAGAAATTTTCAAACCATTCTGTAATATTTGCAAACGAAATAACCATCCTCAAATAACTGTCGATATAAAAACAATTCAGATAGAAATGTTAGATATCTTCAAATTCTAGTTTCAAAACCCAAAATATCCTTAATTCAACATCTTCAAAGGTCAATTCTCAAAATCAAAATTATAAACCTTCAAATTCAAATTCCAATTCTATTTTCCTCCAAACTTAAGAAAAGAAAATACCAACCACTTCCCAACGTTTTTGGCAATACTGCAAAAAACCAGGTCACGTTATAGAAGAAATGTAGAAAACGCGAATTTAACAATAAAAACAAAAATCCAACAAATTCTTAAACTTCCAGAATCCTGCGACAACCAACGGTCGATTCACGAGGAGTTCGTTCAGTATCAGCAGCCGTACACAACCATCAACTTCTCAAGTCACTTCCTATGTAGATTTACCCTATAGTAAATAAATTCTAATCCATACCTCTTCGCAAGTTTCTAATCGATACCAGTCGCAGATGATTTCTTTAATTAAATATTCAAAAATACTAACATTCCAAAAATTATTCTACCAAGTCTATTACACTCTCAACGCAGGCAATTGATAAAAATGTCTTAAATACCAAATAAAACTATATGATGTTGTAACGTAAATATTCAAGATAAAAGATTTTGTCCAAACTCATGTTTTCTATGATCGTAGAAGACGATTTTCCTCTTCATTTCGAACGTATATTAGGTAGCGATTTTTTTGAAATAAATAAATCCAATGATATAAAAAAATAAATTAAACTTTAAAAATTGTTCTATTCCAATTGAATATATAAACATCCCATTAAACAAGACAAAGACGAATTTCTGAGAGATCAAAATATCGAGACAAGTTCTAATATCGATGAAATATTTCCTTATGAGCTAAATCCATAGAGGATCATTCTTATTTAGAACCAATGATATCCAAAATAACCTTAAGTAGTAAGAACTACGAACCAATCCAATCAATCTAAATCTAACTCTAAATCCAAAGAAAATTCAATACCAAAATGTGTAAAATTCCACTGAGATATGCACAAATAAAACTTGTAACTCTTCACGAAAGCATAGAATCAAAATCCTGTTCAGAAGAAAAATCCTGTTCAGAACGATCCTATACTCAAATCAAACTCTAATTCTAATCTCAAGAAAGTAATAAAACTATCTATCCGCAAGAACTGAAACAATCAGTTTCCAAAATAAAGATATATAAAATCTGGAATGAACTTAAGCGAAGGATTATGTCGCCGAATCGCGAAATCTTTAAATGGTGTAATTTTTATGTCCTAGGTGTGTGTTAAAGTAAAAAATGATTTCTTTTAAACCTCAAATCGTAAACACTGACTGAAACGGATGTATGAATTAAACGATATTCTAAGTAGCATATTAGAAAAAATTCGCAAATTTACTAAAACAATGCAAATATACGAAAAATGTCTCTAATAAAGATAACGAATTCTAACAGAATTCGCTAAATGAACAAAATGCCTTGAGACGCTGAGAACAGATCATTTAAATAGTGAAGAAAAATCATCTGTTAATTCTATTTTAGCAAGGAGGACTAATCATATCTTTATTTACTGGAAAGGAGATCAACTTACCAGTTACAATATGCCATAACTTGCAAAATTCTCTTTAAATTCTAATGTACCTATTAGCACTAAATCATACAGGTATCCTGAATGTACACTAAACATGAATAGTCGAAGAAAACTACAAATAAAAGTGGTATGCTAGAGTCAAGGTATTATCGGTATAGAATCAACTTCGCCCAAGGAATTCGCCCCTTTGGGTTGTGCAAAAAAGGCCGATAGCTTCAGCAAAGAAGAAATGGCGAATTGTTATAGAGCTATACGACGGATAAATGATATTACTATATGGAGATTCATTTCACTTCCGAATATAGTCGATATATTAGACCAATGGGTCATTCAAAATATTTTTCAACAATAGATTTAACATCAGGATTTCACCAGATCAAAATGGATCCTTGAGGATTCTCCAAAGACTGCACGTTCTCTCAACTCCCGTCTGGACATTATCAATATATCACGAATGCCATTTGGATTAAAAAATGCCTACCCAGTATTTTTCCAAGGCTAATGAATACTGGTCCTCTCAGGAAATACAAATTACAGATGTTTTGTCTATCTCGACGATATAGTCATTCATCGCCGATACATTAGAAAATCATAATAAAAGATTAAAAGAAGTATTCGAAAAATTGTCTACATTCAACTTAAAATATACAACCAGATAAGTGCGAATTTTTTTCGTCGCGAAGTAATGTATTTAGGACATATTAATAACTGAATTTGGTGTCAAACCGGACGAAAAAAAGGTATGTGCTGTTACAGATTTTCCTATATACCCAGAACCACAAAAAAGATATTAAGAGCATTTTTGGTCTCACTGGTTTATTATAGACTGCTTTATAAAAAATTTCAGTGCTTTAACACAACCTTTAACACAAAACTGCTGAGGAGAAAAATGTTGAATTTAATTGGACAAGCATTCAACAACAGTCATTTGAGAACCTGAAATCAATACTATTGTTCAGGAAACCAATACTTCAGTATCCAGATTTTACCAAACCCTAATTGTCTTAACAACGGGATGCTAGTAATTATGCAATAGGGTCCATACTTCCTCAGAGGTAAAGTAGCCAGATGATTTACCTATTGCTTATGCTAGTCGTACCTTGAACAGAAGCGGAAATCACAACTATCAGCACAACAGTAAAAAGTAATTACTTGCAATTGTATGGAGTGTTAAACACTTTAGACCATATTTGTACACGGAAAATAAATTTTTCATTATATACAGGATCATAAAACCACTCACAATGGCTATTTAATGTAAAAGATCCCGGATCAAGACTCGTTAGGTGGAGATTAGCATTAGAAGAATACTAGCTATGAAATTATTTATAAAACCAGGTAAATATAAATCAAAATGCTGATTGTTTAAGTCGTCCTACGCTTTAAACTCTATATCTGAAACAAATATTTGGCGAAGAAAACAAAACCTCCGGCAGACAATCAGCCTTAACAAATAAACAAAATGTAGTAAAAGAAAATAATGACACTTATTCCACAGTTCTTATCTAAATCCGAAACACTATATTAATAACAAATGATAATATAAAAGAAACAAATGAAAAGATTACATCATTTTGCCACAAAATTTAGAGCATTGTGTTGTTTCCGTAGATTTAAATTGTTTAATGAGAACGTTCAGAAACAAATATAAATAAACTAATTCAGTCATATAGAAAAATTGAAAGTCCAAAATCCCAAGACTAAATGACATTATATATATTTCTGATCAAAATAAAAACTTTTTAATTACATATTTATAAAAAAATAATTATTGGGACAATATACCGCTCGTATATGAATAATATTTATAATTCCTCTAATAAAATTAAGAGACTGGTTATTAGAACGAGTAAATATTAAAAATATTTGCCATACCTCAGAAATAACTTTTAGCTATCGATAAAATTAATGTTGGGGAAAAATTTGAATCTATGATATAGATTTATTTTTAGAAAAACACTGATATATCTATTATCATTTATCATGATCATACTAACAAATCCTGAACCTGAGGAAATAACTAACAATATTACAAGATTGACATCAGACCACATAGATCTTACGGCTGACGACACTCTGGTTTTCATCGGACATACTCAATCGTATAAAAAAAAAACATTTCTAAAATGGAATAAATATGAAATAATGATATTAAAAACTTATATAACAAACCTGTGAATCTTGTCAGAGAAAAATAAACTCGTTATAAAAAAAATTCGTAAAGCCCATGGAGATAACAACAACAAGCTCAAATCCATTAGAAAAAATAGTTTTAGATATAGTAGGTCCTTTACCTGTTAACCGAGTCAGGTAATAAGTTCATATTAACATTACGAAAGATGACTTAACAAAAATTTCTCAAGCTTACGCAATTCCGAATCATGAAACCAAGACTATCGCTGAAAATCTGTGTTCGTGGATTTATTTGCAAGTTTGGAAAAACCCGATATAATATGTTAACTGATCAAGGCCGAGAATTTACTTCCAAATTATTTTCTCAAATCGCCAAGCTTTTTAAAATCAGACATATAAATTGTACTGCTTATCATCCAGAATCAAATGCTGCATTAGAAAGGAGTCACGCTACTTTAGCAGACTACCTTAAACATTATAATTAAAGCTGATCAATCCGATTGGGACGAAATGGCTAGATTTTGCGCTATGTTTTCATATAATACAACTAATCATACTTTCAACCAAATTCACGACCATATGAACACTAATATTTGGGATATACACCTAATCGACCTAGCAGTATAATACGACCAGTAGAAACTCAAATATACATAATGAAGATTATTTAGATAATTTAAACATCTTAAACTTAGAAAATCTCATGAGTTAGCAAAAACGAATCTATTAGAATCTAAAGTAGTTCAGTAAAAAATATTATGACCAAAAGATTAATGACGACCGGTTTTCTTAGAAAGGACAATTAGTATATCTCCAAAATGAGCAAACAAAGAAGGGTCAAACCAAAAAACTTACACAAAATTATAATGGACCTTATAAAATTCTAGAGATAAATTCCTCCGGTCAATTGCACCAATTTTAGTAAATAAAAAACCAATAAAAGTTTCACATGAATAGATTGAAACATGCTTTGTGTTTCAGGTAGTGCAATAATATGGCTGACAAATAGTGGAACAATATACACAAGAAAATATACTCCAATACTACCTATCAACAAATCACCTGGAATCTATTACGAACACATAAAAAATGTTCAATATTATTGAAACTCATTGGAACAGATATTAAGTCATATTCCTTTACAACCTTTTACAGACAAATTAAATTATTGTAGATCTCACGCTATCAAAAAACATTAAGTACTGGTCAAAACAAACCAGTTCTTATTGAATTACGATTATGTGATACTATCACTAAAACTCTTAGGGACAAATCATACCTATGAACTCTTTTCATAGATGAACAAACTTTAAAAAAACATAATTCTGCCTGGAACATTTTAGACCAAAACGGCGCTCTATTTAATGGCAATTAGGATCTGTTATTCAGGACCCTTATTCGGTACTCTTAGACAGTGATGATGCTGAAAATTCAATAATGCTATAACAAAGCTGAAAGTAACGAAAATCATCTTCTTGATTTACTAAAACACAAATTCATGTAGTAAATAAGCCACGATTGCAAATTTTAATAACTCTATTACAAATCTAGACCGAAAACAAAGTGATATTTTGATAAAAATTTTGAATCAATTACCAATTACACAGATAAAATGAATAATAAATATTTTAATTTAGATTTAAAACAAAAAGATTTGAAGAACATTTTATACATTACTAACTTTCTTTATACACAGAATTACAACACAGAATATTCCTAGCTTTAATAAACGTTATTCTAATTATGCAAGAAATAATAACCTTCATCCTTCTGTTTAAACACCTGAGCAACGAAATTGCAAGAAGTTATCTAAAACGGTAACGCATTTACCTAGTACATCGACTTATACCATTTCCATTGACTATCGATTATGCCTCATAAAATATTTTCGATATCATTTTACTTAAATATAAATAATTTTGATAACAAGATTTTAATTACGGTTAGTATACCTTTGGTTAGTAATACTCCTTATTCTCTTTTTAAACTAATATCTCTTCCATATAATTCATCCATACATTAAAGAGACTTACCTTTATTCGTTCCATCGTGTCAAATATCTTGTTCTTTCAGTAAAATAGAGAAACATTTATGTTACTATTGATACATTAGAAGACTGTTATTCAATTAGATGAAGAAAACTTATTTGCAAAAATCCTGATAACTTTCCGATTTACACACACTAATTCCAATTTGTGAAACTGAATTGTTAAACTTCAATAACAAACATACCATTCTAGTTGCGATCACTCGTATAATTCAAAACAGAATATGAAATTTGGCCATAAATTAAACCAAACCAATATCTTGGTATAAGGTTTTACCTCAAACCAACAGATTTAATCTTTAAGCTGTCAAGACTAGTACGCCAATATCTATTGTTCTTTCAAACACAGGTATTTTTTCTACTTCGAATAATTGCAAAACTTACACCGGATCAACTATTTTGATATCTGTCTCAAATCCTAAAAGAAAGTAATTTTCAGTCTATCATCCCAGATTTATCCCTTCCAGAAGTCTGTTGTGATGATATTAAGATAAATAATGAATCCAAATTACACCTTGTTCCCTTACAATTAAATAATCTCGATCGAGATGCATTAAATTTAGCAAGCCATAAACTAGATAATTTAGAGAAAATGACCTCAGAAACAAATATTAATTTTTCAGACACAATAAAAAATAGTTCTTATTTCACTTATGCAATTCTTATTTTTGATAAAATGTATGTTACTTTATATTTTTATACAGGATATATTAAATATTTTTACCGACGATTTCGTAGAAATCCCGTCACATATGTTGTCAACAAATTACAAATTGTTTAAACACTAAATATATGTCAAAGTAAATCGAAAACATGTACATGAGACAGATTTAAGTATAGATTGTAAACATAATAAGACAAATAATTATAGTGAATCCACAAAAGTGTGAAGAGACTAGTTTTCTCACAGAGACTACTCACGATAAGACGAATGTGAAAGACTATCGAGACTAAAAGAAACTATTTAAATGTAGTTAAAATAAAAATAATAATGTATACAAATGTTTTATACCATATTAAATGAAAATTCATATATTACAATTATTTTCATTCTTACAAAAAGGATGGTGTAATGTACCTCACCTACTCACATGTAAGATAATTAAAAGTATCTATAGTATTTCATAGTTTTTTTAGTCCACCTGGTATATGTTATTTACAATTATTGAAAAGTTCCTCCATGTACTAATCACAATAATTATTTGTCTGTTAGAAATTCAGAAATCAATACTCTTCATAAATATTTTCCTATTTAGAATAAATAAGTTTCGCTAGTTTTATTCGCCTAATACTTTCGTATCTATGGAATAATAATTAAATTTATTTCTCTTATTTCTTTGTTCGATAAGCTATTCCGTATTTGCTATATTTTAATATTAATATTGAGTCCAATCTCTTGTACTCCAAATCCATCCAGAAACATCGTTAAATAAATGTCAGATAACAGAACCTTATAAATTCATAGTTTTAAGAAATAACAGAGCAGAGTGTAATGTTTCATCCTCTAATATAATAAAATTTTATACATGTCATATACGTTAATTCCAAACAAAGAGTGATTCCGGAGAAAATAAACGCATA